>CM060984.1:65373910-66701410 GCA_030765065.1 Deroplatys truncata
ATTAACATGAAGCATATGGAGAATAAGCGTTTGTAAAAATAGTTTGTGCAAGAGTGAAGAAATTCATGTGAGTGTAACACATCAGATTTTTGTTATATAACTTCTACAAAGTGTTCTCAAGAAAGCTCATACTTCTAGGTACTTCGAGTTAATTGAGATAAACCTTTGTAGAAAGTTTCATTACATATTTCGTTATAGGCACAAAGGGGTAGGGGAAACCGAATGGATGGTAGATATTTAAAAGCGGGCATGCTGGCCTAGGAATTCTACTCTCTTTCCATGGCCTCGCGAGAAATAAATGAATACCGACAGAACCTTAAAAGAATTAAAAAAGGTATTGAAAGCAGTAGTAACAATGAATATCTTGGAAACGGCTGCTACTACAAAAATTATTTGAAATCAACTGTTTTATAGTTCTACATATTTGGCGTAGCAAATTTTTCTCGATCTCAAGTTTATCGGCTAAATAAAATTATTCAAATTCCTGCAGAAAAAGACTTCACAGGCTATTCCAGAAGAATCAGGATATGCGTTTTATTTTTCATGAAAACATATTAAATACACTTTTGAGAAAATAAATTTAGAAAAAAAATCCATGTGGAGGGTAGTGTGGGGCTGGAGATTTTATTGAAAATTTTTGTATTGTATCTTAGGAAGAAACTGAATTTAAATGCCAAGTATTGTATTTATCCGACTTTGATACTGTTCATACACAAACGTGCGCGGGCATACACACACGGACGTTTTTTTGTTTTTCTAAAAACGCTCTTTACATTTATTCAGGGTGTAATGCAATGCCTTCTCTACTCACTAGGCACAGTCGAGTTTACGTAAACGTGCCTATATTGTTGGTTTCCTATGGTATTTTTTTAAATTTAATTTTGGCATAAATTCATCATCTGTGTTCTACACCAGCCCTGGATGAGGCAATCTCATATTGGATTGAAATCAAATACGACATACACGCATTACTTTTGAAAAAACCAAGGCCTAGGTGAGCGGCGAAAGGAGAGGAGTACGGAAATTTTTCACCTGAGTGGCTGAAAGGCATGCTTCGTAACCGGTCCACACCAGCCCCTCGTATTGGTATCCAAGGTCTGGCATTCATAAATTAAGCTATGAACACAGGTCTGTTTCAGGCTCAGGAGCGAAGGAAAAGAGGAGAGTGAGACAAAACATTAAATGAAGTACTTCAGACAGGTAACGGTTGAGGGATGCGAATGGTAGATGTGGTTTATGCGTATTATAATCATTTCAATCATTCCATGCACTCTACTTTACGCAGAAGAGAAAGTAAAAACCAAATTAAGCATAGTTATGCAAATAAAACTATTTTTAAACAAATGAATTTTTTTAATAAAAGTATATTAGAGGAAAATTTCAATCTGTGTTAATATTCATAGCGTAATTTTAAAACAAACCTTGATGTGTTGCAATTAATAAATCAATACATAAGGCACATTATAGAACTATTGAGCTGTAAATCTAAGCAAATCAAACATAATTTCTCTCTTTCTTTCTCTCTCCCAAAGCCAGTTAACATAAGATCCAAAAACAAAAGTTCGCATAGGCAATAGCCCCGTGTTAAAAAGGTTCGCCGGTTATGATTACTTAATCCTGGCTAGTGTCCTGAGCTAGAGCATGGAGCTCGGTTCCCGGCTACAGAATATGGCCGGTTTCGACCCCATCTCTGGAGTGCGGATTTTTGTCCTAGGTAGAGGACCGATGCCCATTCAGCATCGTGAGGAAAGTGAGGCGCTGCGATAGGCAGGGGTCCTAGCCTCGTGAGACAACTTTCCCGCTGGGAATGTGTGATGCTGACCACACCATCTCCCCGTATATTTGGATGATCGCCCATCTCTGCCGTGCGTAAATGTGAGTGAGGACAGCAGTCGGACTGGCAGGCCAAGGCACCACGCGGGCTGTAGCACCAGATTTAATCTTGTCTAGTAAAACAGATAACTGAACTGCCTGCAATAGGATTCGAAGCTTAACTCTTCAATTCTGAACATCAGAGTTTACTCTCCGATGACACAAGAAAGCTGCTTGTGGCATACAGTAACACGTATCCACTACTATAAGGTAGGTATATGTTTCTCAAAAGCACGAGTATTTATTTCTTTAATTGTGAATACTGAGGCAGTATTTTTTAACACTTGAATCATTTCAATTAAATTATATAATATGTAAATTCAATAACAGCCCGCCTTGAAGCAATATGTATGTAATAATTTGAAAAATGTATGTAACAGTCATTGCATATGCTTATATTATTGTAAACATGTTTAATAATGTTATGTGAATGCATTACGAACTTTAATAGTGTAAGAGCTGTGAGAATAATAAGTTTAACGTTGTTAACAATGTGGAAACAATGAGGTAACCTTGAGGCAATAATGAGTTTGAATGCTACTAGTCATTAGAGCAACGATAATGTAAATTTTGTGACAGTTTAAAATTAGCCAATCAACAGCCAGAAAAAGCTTTAATTCAATGCAGGTATTCTATTGGACTAAGATTAGCCAATCAGAGACTTGAAATACAGACGTTTACGGGTTTGGACGGTTGAAATATGTTCAGTTGCCTGCAGACCTTGGTAATAACCGGATGGAAGATGTGTTCTTTAAAGAAATATTACGTATTCGTGTGTAACGAAAATTATGTATACGCGTTAATAAAGTGCAAGTATTAAATTAAAGAATCTCACAGCTCTTAAAATCAGTGTAGTGCTATTTAATTTGTGTCAAGGATTAATAAAAAGAAGTGAATTTAAAACTTAAAATCTGTGTAAGCCTACATTCTTGTCGTACCACGCCCTGATTAAGAGAAACATGTTTCTAAAGTAATACTGGAGCAGCCGAGGCAAAAACAAACATAAATAATATCTATAGAACCAGTTTAATAACAAAGTTAATAGTTAATATTTTTAAACTTGGAGCGTATCAACAAAAATACATCTTCATACGTAGCAGCATATTACGTAAACAACAACTTCAAATTGTCGTCCATACGTGGAGCTAAAACAATCAACAACGTAAAGACAATATCTACTTCAATACAAATCCATATTATTGCCCCGATTCCGAAAAAAAATTGTAGGTAACCTTGACACAAAGCGAAAAATACAGCTCCGCAACATGCTTCTTTTTCTTCTACTTATCTTTATATCCATATATTCTTTTAAATGCATCCAGGAAGAATGAGCTAAAGCTAAGTTATCTGTGTGGTTTACAGAGAGGTAGCACATAAACAAATCAAACACCTGATAAACGAAGTATTCTTCTTCTTTATTGTGTGTTGAAATAAAATAATACCAAAGCATCAAAATGGAAGTATGCTTTTATTATGAATAATTACATTGTCAATGTAGAATAATGCATAAGTTAATATTTAATGTGAATACATTAGGGAATCATGCTCCATGTTCTGATATCACAGTTTCTCCATAAAGAATACGATTTTGTGAATCCTTTGAGTTATTTAATTTCAATATACAAAAACCATTCTCCCCCTCTCTCTCTTTCTCTCATTCCCTACGAACGAGGTAGCGCCGCAGTAACACGTGAGACTCGCATTCGGGAGGTCCCGGGTTCGATCTCCGGCCAACGTCTACTCTGACCAATGGGTTTTTCGTGGTTTCCCGTGTCGACAGGCGAATGTTTGAGTAGATCTTCCACCGCGACTCTCTTACCCCTCATTTCCTGTACCCTTCATCTTCCTTGTCATCTGTCTCAGGGTTGCAGGCGGGTTGCGGCTGGACGGTGGCTGTGCGCTCTGTGGAAGTTTTATCCTGACGCCGTCCAAGGACTGCTCGGCTGAAACCTGCCATGGGGCACTTTCGTGCGGAGCTCTTTGAGGGACCCCCAGAGTCTCGGGGCCCTATAGAATGGGCTTGAGTGGCGTTGGAAGCGTTCAATCCGGAAACATTAGGGATCCTGCTTATGCTTGCGCCCGTTGTCATCCGGATCTGATCGCCCTTTGGTTCTCTCCCCTCATCCGTCCCTCCCGGGGGTCACGGTAGAAACACAAGAGGTCGGCTGGCGGTGCCAGCGGTGGTGCGGTGCTCTGCCCGGGTTTCGGTGCCTCTTCCGTTCGTCCGCATCTTTATCTTTACCTCTCTCTCTCTCTCTCTCTCTCTCTCTCTCTCTCTTTGGGTGGAAATCAAATCACTGGACATTGCATTTAGCATTTAGATTTTCTCCAATATCCCTTCCTATTAATTTCAAAGAAAATATTGCAAGGCTGTTGTAATAACAGTGTTACACTCGCATGACTTTCTCTATTCTTGTACAAAATGTTTTTACTAACGCTTATTCTACATCTACATTATGTTAATTGAGATAAACATTTGCAGAAACTATCTTATTGCTAATTTTCTTATAGGTGCAAGGGAATATGGTAGGCTTTAAGCGATAGTCAAATCGTTTAAGAGCTTGTTGCTATGTGGAGCATTCCATTCTCTTTGCATGTCCAGGACATAAAAAAGCGAATAACGAATTGAGAAGAAGTATAAGGAAAATTAAAACAAATAACAAGGAATATCTCGGGAATGGTTCATTCCAAAAAGATGTATATCCCATAAATTGTGTGCTTTAACGAGCTCTACATTTTTGTGTACAAAATTTTGTCTATCTCTTACAGTTTACCAGTTATGCGAAAGCCATTCAGAAAGAAGAGGACTTTTGATAACATTCCCAGAAAATTAAAGATACACATTTTATTTGGCATGAAAATATCTTAAATGTATAATATTTTAATCAAATTCGTTAGAGGCATTTTGAGAAAATCAAAATTTTGAAAAACGTTCAATGTAAAGGGTAGTTTGGGGTAGGGAATTTTCTTGAAAATCTTCGTTTTTTATGTTTATCCAACTTTTCGTTTTTGAGTTATACTGTTCTCAGACACACAGATACACACACGCGGACCTTTTTTTAAAAGTACTTTTTGGATTCAAGGGCCTCAAAAGATGTATTTCCGGTGAACTCTCGTGTCAAAGTTTTGGATGGAATGCAATATACTTACTTCACTAGTACAGAAAATAAAAAGTTACCAGAATACAATATTTACAAAAAAAACTTTTATTATTATTATTATTTACTAATCATTTTTGTCAGCAACGATTCATTACAGTGATAACCATTTTAGTTACTTCCCTTGACAGGCACATTACTCGAAATAAACCTTTGCAGAAATAGTTTAATTACACGTTTCGTTGTAGGTATAAGGGGGGGGGGAGAGGAAACCGAATCGATATTCAGAGATTTAAAAGCGGCTCGCTATGTACTGGTCTTGAAACTCCATGTGATTTTTCCATGACATCGCGAGAAAATATTGAATAGCGACAGAACTTTATAAAAATTAAAAAAAAATGAAAAACTCAAAACATAACAATGGATGTCTCGGAAATGTTTGATGCCTACGGAAAAAGTTGAAATAAATTGCGTGTTAACCCGGCATACAAAATTAAACAAAATTCCTCCTGAATAAATAGTATTTTACAGGTATCCCCAGAAAATTCAAGATAGCCCTTTCATTTGTCATATAAATAACATGTGGTATTTTAACAAAAATCGTTAGAGCCATTTTTGAGAAAATAAAAATACCTTTTTAGGGATGCGACGTCGATACCTCGATACTCTCGATACCCGGTGCTATCGAAGTATGTCTAATACTTCGAGATAAGACGTCGATACTTTTTAAATTGTTAATTTTTACATTATTTAAGGTTGTTGCACTTAACTTTATGCTAGATAAGGAATGAGAACCTTCACGTTATTGCCTCGCACGTGTCCCCAAAGAGTTGCTGGACTACAGGTCTTGATAGACCTTGACTGTGCTTCCCTTGGGTGAATCAATGCAACATTTCATACACTCTTGTGTCTAAATGAAAACATGCAAAACAATGGGGGGAGGAGTAGAGGCACTCGTGTAACTTGAAGCGTTAACTGAGTTTGAATGGAGCTAATTTATCTGACGTACTAAATCACGTTTCTGCAACAGCCTGGCTTGGTGATTCACTCTTATCCAGTACATTTACCCACTCGGGTGACCAAAATCTGTCAATATACGAGAGTCGTCCAGAAAGTAACAACGTTTTGGCCTATCGCGGCGGTGGGCTGGAATAGAGCCGCCATCTTGATGTCAGAACGTTCCTACAGTCAGTACGCATCCAGCCGTGGTAGCGCGTGACCTGTGCCTCCCTTACTTTGCTCTCTGTGACGTGTTAACATTTCCGCTGCAATAGAAAAGTTATTCCAAACAAAAACCACAATCTAATTGCAACGTATCACCAACTTTGTGATGTGTTGTGTTTTCAGGCAAACGCAAGTCCACACACGGCAATCGTACACGAAGGCTCTTGGATTGTTATGGGTGGGAGGTTTCGATCATCCACCACACAGCCCGGATTTGGCACAGAGCGACTGCCACCTCTTACTAGCGATGAAGAAATGGCTCGCTACTAAACACTTCGACACTGACACCGAACTGCATGCCGGTGTAAACCAAGTGATTGAATTTGCAGGCGGCAGATTTCTACAGAGACTTATGCCACGGTATAAAAGTGGCTTAATTTGAACGACGATTATTTAAAAACCAGCTTAAGGGTGTATCTTTTCAATACATAACAAACTTTGATTTTTTCATTTTGTTAATTTTTTATTTCAAAACGTCTGTTACTCTCTGAACCTCCCTCGTAACTGAAACAGCTCAGAACTTAAGAAAAGAGATAATACAGCTCATGGAAATACTTGTTCTTTCCTTCCATCTGTTAGTTTGTGTATACGCAAGCCAAACTCGAGTTAGGAGCGTAGCTTACAAATATACCTATCGTACGACTAATTTCCATAATATGGATAGAAAATGCTTTAAAACAAACTTTTCATCAGAAAACATAGTTACCTGCAGAAAAATGCAAACAAAGATATTATCGTTATTATTATTATTATTATTATTATTATTATTATTATTATTATTATTATTATTATTGTTATTATTATTATTAGCCTTGATTAACAATAGGGCATATACCAGGTGAGTCAGCTGTGCCTATTTATTTTGGAAGCGACATGCTAAGCGACATGTGACTTACGCCTTTCTTGAATGCCTTCTAATGGCTGATTTACGTAACACTTTATAGAGAAGGGATACATAACTCAGTGTATAAGTGTTTTACGGGACAGAATGCAATCGCTATGTATGTCGATATAAAACACGTCCCACCCTGACACTGAGAACTGCATTAGCAATTTTAGCCAATTTTACAAACTTTTGTTCCTTAGCATACATCCATACATCCCTTTGAAAACGCCCCTGAAGGAACAACCTATCACATGCATCGGTTGACAAAACCATTTGAAAACGAAATGGCAGATCTACGCAGTGCGACCAATTGAATCTAAGCCGTTAGTCACTGTACAGCTTTGTCAAAACATGCTAAGTATTAGGTAGATAATTTCTCTTATTTCACAAATTATGGCGATCATACAGTAATTTCAATGACTGATGAAGTTTATTTGTTTGAATTAAAACTACCAAACCGAGTTCAAAACACTGTATGCCGCTGCAAAAAGCGTGTAAACATTCGAGATGGGGTCTAGTTCTGCGATTACTAATTTGTATAGGAACCTCGCCTCGCAAGTTAGCATAGTCCGAATGGTATTATCATGGTTACTTTAACACTGTGCCACTTTAATTCGGGTTCAAATCCTTCGGGTGAATTTCAAACTTTGTATTACCTTTTATTTTATCTCTTTGGGCCTATAATTTGATATCATGATATAAATAACATTTTTGATAACATTATAAGCGTGTACAAAATAGAATAATCGTCACGTTTTCCACCGCAATGAAGAAGAACGAAAAGCCCAAATCATATACGGGCACACTCATACGTGAAGAATGCAGGCAGATTACACAGCGCATGTTACAGCATTCAAGAAGGTCTCTCCGGCAACGTACACAAATGTGCATTGATGAAGGGGGTCGTCATTTTGAACATTTACTTCGTTGATGAAATCCACGCTCTTTAACAATTTATTATTTTGTTTACATGTGAACTTAGCACATTTACAACTCTTTGTCAATGGAAGAAGTGGAACATAGGGTTTAAACATGAAACAAAAACTGTTATATTTAATATAGTCAATATGCGCCCAAGAGATTGAAAGCTAACTATGTAACACAGTTTACAACACAGATACGGTACAGATTATTAGGATAAACATGATACACAATTATCTGATTGCAATTCTTATGCCTTTGGCTCACAGGAGAGGCAGAACAAAAATATATAAATTAGTACACTAAAATACAGAATATAAACACAAGGGGAGAAAAAAAAAGAACCAAAATAATTTTATATTTGTATCAGATTCAAACCTCCGAAGCTAACCATTGCTTTACCACATTGCGGTAGCTAAACCACTCGGCCAGAACCCACATAGTTTATCCTGCTCTTCGGGAAAACGTTGCTCTATCTCCTTGCAAGCATTACATCTATGAAACGCCGTCTTTTTTAAGGCTTTCGCAGCTCTTTAGTTTTCATTCAGGCCTTTAATCATTAATGGAGATTGCATTAGTACCAAATAGAAGGGCAGAGATACAATAACAGTTAGTTTGCTAAAAGGGTCAATGTTTTCACATTAGACTATATACTGCAGGTTGCATAGATACGAATACCTAGGGGCAGCTGACTCGCCTGGTATAGCCTGTGCCATTATCAAGATAAACAAATTGTTGCCAATTGGAGAATGCCAAACAGAAACAGTTTCGGAATTAGCATGCAACACAAAATTGGTTACATGAGTTTATACACAGAAACTACTAACAAGAACATAATTCAGTGGAAAAGCTATCGCCTTTACAGTATTTTATAAAGTAAGTATCGAGTATATAGAAATAGTGTATCGTTACATCACTGTTCTTTTTATTTAGGGAGCCTCAACATGTGGGGGGTTGAATGCAATACTTCCTCTGAACACAATAGCTAAGTAGTGGAGAAGCTAAAAATAAAGCGAGTCTAATATTTCAGGAATAAATTACTTTGTGCCCATCACAGTAATAAGAAGCTGCTAGTTTTGAACTACACGGTAGGTGTCTCTGACAGCAATACACGGAATTAAGTACGCTTCAAACAAGCAAAGCTCCGATCGCAATCAACAGCTGTTCTGTCATGTTACACGATTACACAGACGAACTCTGACAACGGTTGATCAAAGTGCGAAGTCAGTTTCAAAGCGGAGTGACAAACTATTTCATCCATGAAACGTAACCTGCATCACAAAGCAGTCCGATCCGCAATTTCGGAATCGGAGTTACAAGCAGATAACAATACGTCTGTTAAGCTTTCGGTAATTGGATTCGGAAACTTGATGCAGAGCTAATTCTATTGCTACATTCGGCATTTATGTAAAAATCTGATGTGTTACATTCACATGACTTTCTCTATCCTCTATCATTTATTAATGGCTATAAAAACTATTCTTACGAAACCTTATTACTTTCTCTACCACGTATGTAGTAGGTAGAGAAGGTATTGCTTGCATTCCACCCAAAAATCGATAGCGAGACTTCACCGGAAATACACGTTTTGAGACTCCCTGAATAAAAAAAAATAGAAAAAAGTCCGTGCGTGTGTGTGTCTGTGAACAACATAACTCAAAAACGAAAAGTTGGATCAAAACCAAACTTGGTATTTACGTTCAGTACCATCCAAAAATGCGATACTAAGATTTTCAAGAAAATTACTACACCCCAAACTAACCTCTACATGCAACATTTTCTTAAAATTTTTTAATTTATAAAAAATTGCTCTAACGACATTGATTAAAATTCGATATATTAAAGATATTTACACACAAATCAACTGAATATTATGAACTTTCTTGGAATAGCCTAAGAAGTCCTCTACATTTGGAAGGCATTTTGTATAATCTTGTATAACTGGTAAACATCAAGCCATAGACGAAAACGTACTACACAAAAACTGCAGATTTCTTTAAAACACACAATTTATGTCAAATGACGTTTTTGTGGCATAAGCCATTTCTGAGATATCCGTTATTTGTTCGAATTGTTCATTTCTTGGTCATTCTTTTAAAGTCCTGTCAACCTTAAGTTGTTTCTCGCCATCGCTGGAAAGAGTATGAAATCTGTTATAGAAAAATAAGCTTATAGAAAAACAAGCTTTAGCAAGATTAATTAGTTAGTATACCACTAATAAGAGATAGAGGATAGAGAAAGTCATGTTAATGTGTCACAACTAGAATTTTTTTTCCATCTATTCATTTGAATCCAAACAAGGATTTGCAGAAACAGATGCATTATATATTTCGTTATAGATACAAACAGGATACCGATAGTCAAATGTTAACAACTGGATACTCTATACTGGCCTTAAAATTCCATTTTTTCATGGAACCGCGAGAAACAACTGAATGTCGACAGGACTTTAAAAGAATGACAATGAATTCAACATCTCAGTTATTAATAACGGATTTTCGGAAATGGCTGATGCCACAAAAAGGTTATTTGATATAAAATGTGTGTTTTAAAGAATCTAATTTTTTGTGTAGTGCGTTTTTTTTTGTGCGACTTCATAGGCTATTCCCAGAAAATCCTGGGAATTTTTTATTTGTCATGTAAATATTAATATACTGCATTTTAATCAAAATCGTTACAGTAATTTTTTAGAAAATAAGAAATTTCGAAAAATCCATCTAAAGGGTAGTTGAGGTGGGGATTTTCTTTAAAAAATTTTGTCGTATATTTAGAAGATGCTGAACTTAAATATCAAGAATGGTATTATCCGACTTTTTATTTTTGAGTTGTACTGTTCACAGACACCTACAGACGCAGGCACACGGACATTTTTCCAAAAATGATTTTTTGGGGTTCAAGGCATCACAAAATATATATTTCGGTGAAATCTCGATATAGAATTTTTGGTTGAATGCGACACTTTTTCTACCTACAGTGCACATGGTAGAGAAAGCAAAAAGAAGTCATATCTTCAATACATGCACTAATCACAGAGTAATGTTTACATTTAGGTTAAAATTACTAAATGGGAAAGTATAGTGTGTTGCACACAGAATGGAAGACAATCAATGAACATCAGAATACATCAAGTGAAGCTAGGTCTTCTCAGACACTCTCTCCCTTGTTGATTTCAGAGATAGGTTTTATTATAAATTATTCTATAAGAATATTTTAAGAAGATTAAAAAATCTGATGTGTTACACTCACATGACTTTCTCTACTCTTGTACAAACTATTTATACAAACGCTTATTCTCCATCTACTTCATGTTAATCAAGATAAACATTTGCAGACTCTTGTCTTATTGCTAATTTTCTTGTAGATGTAAGGGGAATATATATTTACAAGGACAATATAGAAATACAGTAGCCTTTAAGCACATACATATCTCTTAATAGCTGGTTGCTAGGTGCAGCACTATTCCCTTTGCCACAGATTAATACTCTTTGCATATCCAAGACAAAAAAAAATGAATAACGAATTCCCATTTAAGAAAATAAGTATTGAAAAATTTAAGAGAATAACAAGCAATATCTCGAAAATGGTTCACTCAACAACAAAAATATATGACATGAATTGTGTATTTTAACGCGATCTACATTTTTTGCGTAGTAAAATTTTGTCTATCTCTTATGGTTTACCGGTTATGCAAAAGTTGTTCACAACGAAAAACACTTTTGGTGACATTCCCAGAAAATTCAAGATATACGTTTTATTTGTCATGAAAATATCTTAAAGATATGATATTTTAATCAAAATCGTTAGAGCCGTTTTTGAGAAAATTAAAATTTTCGTAACATCTTCCAGGTAAAGGGTATCCTGGGGTGGGGGGATTTTCTTGAAAACCTTCGTGTCGCATCCCTGGAAGATATTGAACCTAAATACCAAGTTTGGGGTTTATCCGACTGTTCGTTTCTGAGTTATGCTGTTCACAGACACACACACACACACACACAGACAGACACACACAAACACACACACGGACATGTTTCCAAAAATGCTTTTTTTTTTGGATTCAGAGGATCTTAAAACATGTATTTCCGGTGAAATCTCGGTATCGAATTTTTGGGTGGAATACAATACTTCCCCTACTTACTATACGTAGTAGAGAAAGTAACAAGGAATAGAAACCAAGAATAGTAAGTTTGTTGTTTATTTTACACAAGTCGAAACAAGCAAGGATGACGAGATAAAGGTAAAGCTACTGACGAAGGGAGGGGCCCCCGAAACCAGGGCAGAGCACCGCAAGTATGTTTCTACCGTGACCCCTTGGGGATGTGGGAAGAGACCCGAAGAGCGAGCAGATCCGGATAACATGGGCGCAAGGGTGGACGGAGTCCCTAATGTTTCTAGAATGAATGCATCCGACGCCGACCTAGCTCGCCTACAAGCTCCTAACCTCCGGGGGTTCCTAGAGGGAGCGCCTGGCCGAGAGCAACCGGTTGGATCGTAACAGAGCTGTGCCTGAAACGATGTCAGGAAGAAACCTTTACAGAGCGCAAGTCACTCCCAGCCGCAAACCGCCGAACAACGTCGCCTGGTCCGTCAACCCTGAAACAGATATCAAGGAAGATCACGGTACAGGAACTGAGGGACAGGAAAGTCGTGATAGAAAATGAACCACCCCAGCATTTGCCTGCGACCTGGGAACCTACGAAAAACCTATAGGTCAGAGCGGGTGGTAATCGGGAATCGAGCCCGAATGCGAGTAGAATACGTTACCGCGGCGCCACCTCGTTCGAAGGATGATGGTGGTGGTGATGATATTTTAATTTTCCTTTACGAATTATCCTTTTCACGGACACACATATGCCTCAATACGGATCTTCGTACTTATTTTTTTTACTTTCTCTACTACGTATGGTAAGTAGGGGAAGTATTGTATTCCACCCAAAAATTCGATACCGAGATTTCACCGGAAATACATGTTTTGAGACCCCAGAATCTAAAAAAAGCATTTTTGCAACATGTCCGTATGTGTGTCTGTGTGTGAGTGTGTGTGTGTGTGTGTGTGTGTGTGTGTGTCTGTGTCTGTGAACAGCATAACTCAGAAACGAACAGTCGGATAAACACCAAACTTGGTATTTAGGTTCAGTATCTTCCAGAGATGCGACACGAAGGTTTTCAAGAAAAGCCCCCATCCTAGATTACGCTTTACATGGAACATTTTTCGAAAATGTTAATTTTCTCAAAAATGGCTCTAACGATTTTTATTAAAATCTCATATTTTCATGACAAATGAAATGCATATCTCGAATTTTCTGGGAATGTCTCCAAAAGTATTCTTCATTGTGAAGGACTTTTCCATAACTGGTAAACCATAAGAGATAGACAAAATTTTAGTACACAAAAAATGTAGATCACAATTTATGTCATATACTTTTTTTGTTGTTGAGTGAACCGTTTTCGAGATATTGTTAGTTATTCCCTTAAATTTTACAATACTTATACTTTTTCTCAAATTCGTTATTCAATTTTTTTTGTCCTGCTAATCAAAGAGAATGGAATGCGCCACATAGCAACCAGCTCTTAAAAGATTTGACTATCGCTTAAAACCTACAAATTCCCTTTGCATCTACAAGAAAATTAGCAATAAGATTAATATCTCGATTAACATGAAGCATATGGAGAATAAGCGTTTGTAAAAATAGTTTGTACAAGAGTAGAGAAAGTCATGTGAGTGTAACACATCAGATTTTTTTTATTCGGACTCTCAAAGCGTGTATTTGGGTGAAATTCTCGTAACGAATTTTTGGGCACAATGGTACCCAAACAGCAGAGAAAGTAAAGATGGGAAACTACGTGTAGAAAGAATAAGAAGTGACAAGACTTCGAAAGCAAATTGCTACCTTGCAACCGGAAGCGTACGTCGCGTCCAAAATGGAGAGATACAGTCTTGTAGTTAGTACACGCTTCTTCATGCAAAGAAGGAAAACAAGAACAAAAAGAATCCATGTTACAACTTAGAACACATCGTGAGCAGATATTTAAAAAGAAAAGAAAAAAAAACACGTGCTGCATTCACATGTTCTTCTCTATCCTCCGGTGTTTATTTTTGTATAGCTTCTACGGTCAATTCTTACGAAAGCTTATTCTTCTATGTTCTTCGTGTTAATCGAAATACACCTTTGCAGAAATCTTTTCATTACAAATTTCGTCATTGGTACAAGAGGATAGAAGGAACCAAATTGATAGATATTTAAAAGCGTGGCCATATGCTGGCACACTCTTTCCGTGGCATTGAGAGAACTAACTGGATAGCGACAGAACTTTGAAGGCAAGAAAAAAATCTGATATGTTACACTCACATGACTTTCTCTACTCTTGTATAAACTATGTTTACAAACGCTTATTCTCCATATGATTCATGTTAATCGAGATAAACATTTGAAGACTCTATCTTATTGCTAATTTTCTTGTAGATGTAAGGGAAATATATATTTACAAGGGCAATATAGAAATACAGTAGCCTTTAAGTGCATACATATCTCTTAATAGGTGGTTGCTAGGTGCAGCACCATTCCCTTTGCCACAGATTAATACTCTTTGCATATACAAGACAAAATACTTCCCCTACTTACTATACGTAGTAGAGAAAGTAAAAATGAATAACAAATTCCCATTTGAGAAAATACGTATTGAAAAATTTAAGCGAATAACAAGCAATATCTCGAAAATGCTTCCCTCAAAAACAAATATGTATATGACATAAATTGTGTATTTTAACGCGATCTACATTTTTTGTTTAGTAAAAATTTGTCTATCTCTTATGGTTTAACAGTTATGCAAAAGTCGTTCACAATGAAGAATACTTTTGGAGACATTCCCAAAAAATTCAAGATATACATTTTATTTGTCATGAATGTATCTTAAACATATGATATTTTAATCAAAATCGTTAGAGCCATTTTTGAGAAAATTAAAATTTTCGAAAAATCGTCCATGTAAAGGGTATTATGGGGTGGGGGGACACACACACGGACATGTTTCCAAAAATGCTTTTTTTGGATTCAGGGGGTCTCAAAACATGTATTTCCGGTGAAATCTCGGTATCGAATGTTTGAGTGGAATACAATACTTACCCTACTTACTATTCGTAGTAGAGAAAGTAAAACTTATTGAAAAATTCAAACCAATAGTAACTGCAAATATCTTGGAAATGGCTGATAATACAAAACGGTTATTTGAAATAAATTTTGTGTTTTAAAAGAGAGCTACATTTTTTGTGTAGTACGTGTTTCTCATCCTCTTAAGGTTTACCGGTTAAATAAAATTATTCAAAATTCCTTCCGAGTGAAGAAGACTCCTAGGCTATTCCCAGAAAGTTCATGATATACATTTTATTTGCCATGAGAATTTCTTAAACATACAGTATTTTAATCAAAATAGTTAGTCAATTTTGAGAAATAAAAAATAATGAACATTTTTCGTGTAAGTAGGTTTTGGTAGGAGGATTTTCGAAAAAATCTTTGTGTCACGTTTTCGAAAGACACTAAACTTAAATACCAAGTTTGGTGTTTAACCGAATTTTCTGTTTTTGAGTTATGCTGTTCATACACACACGGGCTTGTTTCTAAAACAGCTTGTTTTTGGAATTCAGAGAGTCTCAAAATGTGTATTTCCAGTGAAATCTGATATGAAATGTTTGGGTGGAACGCAATGTTCCCTCTACTTTCCATAGTTAAGCAGCAGAGAAGATAAAAATAATTAATCTTCAGTAGGAGTAGGACTAGGTACGGAGGGGAAAGGGTTACACCTCGACCTACGACATCTTTTGTACCTGAGCCCCTGACAGGTTGCCCCCGGGAGGGCGGTGAGAAGAGATAGAGTGCGGCCGGACAGAGGACAGGGTCCTACCGTTTACAGATTGAAACTCCCCGGATAGCTCCTGGGACAACCGGCTCCCCTCCCCCTGCAGTGCACATCCCACTAGGAGGCTTGGGTATCGGAGACCGCTCCCCGTTCCGGAAGACGAAGGGTTAGATAGAGCATCCTTGTCCCCTGGCATACAACTCCGGGACTCCCGCCGACACTTTCAGCCCCGAAACAGACCAATAGATGAAAGGTGAGGTGAAATGAGAATGGAGGTGAATTGGAGGGACAGGAAATTCGGGGGATGTAATGAACCTTCCCAGCATTCGCGTAGCGACCTGAGAAAACCGCCGAAGAAACCCATGGATCAGGAAGGTCGGCAGCGGGAATCGAATCCATGACCTCCCGAATGCGGGCCACAGACATTATCGCCTGAGCCATCCCGCTCGGTAATCTCCAGTATCATCATGAGTGTTGATAGTTTTTCTGTAATTTAAGGGGAGAATAAGCGATAAAAATTGCCAAAAAAGAAGGCATTTTTCCGTGTAGACTTAGATATTGCAATTTATTTTTAATTTCACATATACTTTACCACTCTAGGCACTATATTATAGTTTTTAAAATGTTACTGCATCTGCCATAAATTCGAGCAGGCTGTGCGTCTCTCAGTCGTGATGAACTTCTCCGTGACATCAGTGATGTTAGGAGTGGATCGCAGCGTTGTGTAGCACAGGGTGGTGGACATTTTGAACATTTAGAGTGAGTTTTCACAATCATTACATCGGTAGGTACAGTATTTCTCAGAAAATGTAATTAATTTGTTTGCTTTTGTTTTTCACTTGTGAGTAAGCATTAGGAGTTAGAAAAAAAGTTTTGGTAAAAGCTATTTCATTTTAAAATTACTATCCAATGAACAACCCATGTTCCCATTTAAAATTTTGAAGCTAACAACGTACCTACCCCTACTTCCGGTTTGTTTCCAGAAAATGGAAATATCACCAACCGATTCTTTACATAGGTTTGGTTTTCAAATAGTTTTTGCGAACAACAAGTATCTTGTAGTTTTAGAGAAAAACAGCTAATACGAGTTCTCTGAGACACCCGATATATATCACGATTTAGTAATTAAGACATAGTAAAACAAAATCGAATCGGTTTAATACGTCACGATACACATTCGATACAAACTACAAAATAGTTTAATAACCTTCAGTGTAAGAAGTTTTGCTTTATTTCCTTTGAGTTTGATTATAGTATAATCAACGTCGTTAGTAAAGCATATGAAATAATTATACAAAGGGAAAAATTGCTAACGTTGGAAATCAATGAATCGGTATTTTTTCTTTCTCTACTACGTATAGTAAGTAGGGGAAGTATTGCATTCCACCCAAAAATTCGATACCGAGATTTCACCGGAAATACATGTTTTGAGACTCCCTGAATCCAAAAAAAAGCATTTTTGGAAACATGTCTGTGTGTGTCTGTGTGTGTTTGTGTGTCTGTGTGTCTGTGAACAGCATAACTCAGAAACGAACAGTCGGATAAACACCAAACTTGGTATTTAGGTTCAGTATCTTCCAGAGATGAGACACCAAAGTTTTCAAGAAAATCCCCCCACCCTAGACTACTCTTTACATGGAACATTTTTCGAAAATTTTAATTTTCTCAAAAATGGCTTCTAACGATTTTGATTAAAATATCATATGTTT
Organism: Deroplatys truncata; assembly: GCA_030765065.1. NCBI lineage: Eukaryota > Metazoa > Arthropoda > Insecta > Mantodea > Mantidae > Deroplatys > Deroplatys truncata. The sequence continues at coordinate 65,391,472 of CM060984.1, forward strand.
AAGGTATTTTCATGACAAATGAAATGTACATCTCGAATTTTATGGGAATGTCTCCAAAAGTGTTCTTCATTCTAAACGACTTTTGCCTAACTGGTAAACCATAAGAGATAGACAAAAATTTACTGCACAAAAAATGTAGATCGCGTTACAATACACAATTTATGTCATATACATTTTTTTTTGTTAAGTGAACCATTTTCGAGATATTGCTTGTTATTCCCTTAAATTTTCCAATACTTATACTTTTTCTCAAATTCGTTACTCATTTTTTTATGTCCTGGACATGCAAAGAGAATGGAATGCGCCACATAGCAACCAGCGTTAAAATATTTGACTATCGCTTAAAAGCTACCATATTTCCCTTGCATCTGCAAGAAAATTAGCAATAAGATTGACATCTCGACTAACATGAAGCATATGGAGAATAAGCGTTTGTAAAAATAGTTTGTACAAGAGTAGAGAAAGTCATGTGAGTGTAACACATCAGATTGTTTTAATTAACAACTGAGAAGATTATTTTTCTAGATGGCCACAGAGCATGTGTCTTTTCCAGAGAGGTTAACTTGGTGGCCTGGAAATGTGGAATGTACATCTTCAACAGCTTCAAATCTATTTCCTTGTTATATGTTAAGGGTCTCTGCATTTTGCGAAACCTATCAACCTTTTATGTTATTAAAGAACTACGAAACCAAAGAGAAGGTGGAAAGATTTAAAATTTCACTTATTTTAATTATGTAACAAGTTACTCGACCATTCCGATCGATTATTGTTTCACAGCCAAAGGGGTAAAGGTAAAGGTAAAGATAACGGAGGGAACCCCCGAAATCAGTCGGCCTCTTGTGCTTCTACCAGTGACCCCGGTAGGGAGAAATGAGGGGAGAGACCTGAAGGGTAGTCAGATCCGGATGACGACAGACGGGGACCCCTAATGTTTCAACATTGAACGCATCCAACGCCGCCTAGTCCTGCCCACAAGTCACCAAACCTCCGGCAGTTCCCCCGGGGTTGGGGCCCACTCAGAGGCGAGACCTAACTGAGCAATTCCCGCAGGAACGCCAGGGAAGAAATCTCAACCCGCCGAACACCGTCGCCTGGACCTACAACCCTGAAACAGATGATGGGTACAGGAAATGAGAGGAAGGAGAGTCGTGGTAGAAGAGGAACCTCCCAGCATTCGCCTGTCGACCCGGAGTGGGCCAGAGTGGGCGGTCGCCGAAGATCGAACCCGTGACCTCCCGAATGCGGGCCACAGACGTTGCCGCCTAAGCCATCCCGTTCGGTGACCAAAGCATAGATTGTGCAGAATTTCCAGAACTTGGAAGACTGTCGGGGGAGGTTAAAGAAGTCAGACGTTCCTTCAATGTTTCGCATTCTTTTACGTGAATACACGGGATTTTTCATCCGTTATTAGTAGGGCCCGGATTTTTAGGTTTTTACCTATATTTTTCCTGCTATTTAATTAACACATTTCAAGATATATATTCGTTTCACACTTCCTAGAGAAGAATATGCGAATTTCATTATATCTAAAAAAAAAACCTAAATGAGGGGTTGCCACCTAAAATAACCTAAATAGCTGGTTTTTCCCCCCTTTTTCGAAATGAAGAATGTTGTTTTCAGATTGAAACTCATTGCAAAATTATTTCCACCACTTATGGCCAGCAGATAGTTCAAGTTACCACCGTTAAACGTGGTGACACCTGGATGAGCTGAGAAGGTCAGGAGGAGCGTAATCTGCGTAACGAGATCGCCTCTAACCGTTCACCGAGAGTACAACAGAGTACTTTTCTGATGTAATTGTTGCATATTGAAACAATACCTAAATCACATTTACTGAAAAAGTGGATTGCTGCAGATCCACACTTCACTTTTGTTAGCGACAGACAGTGCTGCCTACATGTTGAAGATCGGGTTGGGGGGGGAAGAGTTCTACAGTCCTTCCACCCGACCATGCTACATGTTACATTCTTGGTCCACGGCCTGCACCGCCTTGCACTTCGATGACGTGAACAGCCTGATATCTTGGTCAAGGTTTCCTTAAAAGCTCCAACACGTATGCAACTGTTCAAAGAGAAAGTACCAGCAACCCCTCTTCCAGCTGAGCCGATATTCACTCGTTGGGGAAATTGACTGTCTGCTGCCATTTGCTATGCTGAGCACTTAAAACACACTAAAAATGTCGTCAATGAATTGGATGAAACAGAAGCTTCCTGTATTGCCAAGGCTAAGAAATCACTCGAGTGCCCCACTCTGGCCGCTTCCCTGTATATTAGGACACATTTTTGTTTTATACCAGAAGCTACTCTCCGGTTGGAAAGTACAACTTTGCCACTGAAAGATATCATTGGAAATGTTTCCAGTAAAGAAATACCTGGACCAGAGCGAGTTGCATGTTCTTCGAAGTTGCAGAAGATTCTTCAACGAAATCCTGATTTTGAAGATCTGAAAATAATCAATTCCATATTGCAGGAAGAAAACTATACAGAAAAACTGTCCCTAGAACCTGCTGTACAGGCATTTATGTTCTAGATATCCAATAACGTCATGTTCCGTTGAAAGAACCTTTTCTCATACAAGAATGTGTTACGTGATAATAGGAAATCATTTACGCCAGAAAATTTGAGAATGTATGTAACTATCTACTGCAAGCCAAAAATAAGCACCAGAGAAGCAAAATTATTGATGCCTATACTGAATCCACGAAGTAAAACTAAAAAAAAAATATTTTAATCAAGAAAAACCCAAAAATTCAATTTTAATCATATAAGAAACCTAAAATGAAGGCTTTTTCCACCTAAAAATCCGGGCACTAGTTATTACGAATAGCCGAGGCAGTGCAAAATTACAATAGGGTAACGAATAGGGTTCACCATATATCATTGTACAATGATTTCAAAAGAACGGGGGGAGATAAATGGAATTAATTCGTCATTCGAGAAGCTACCGTACAACGTCAGGTAGGCAGCTGGTCTCTAATAATTATAAGCGAAGTATTCCTTCAAGAAAGTCACTTGTAAATGTTGTATATTTGGCACCAGGTTCACTGGACTGCTTGTTTGTTACACAAGAACAAATAGGTAAGTAACCAACAAATCATGAGACTGGAAGGAGAAATGACCTAGAGCTACCAATCCTAGATGGTTCTGAACCATTACCATAGAGCAAACGGTCACCACCCGTAGGGTAACTTCGTGTTCTGTCCTACGTCCAGCTATAGAGAAGACCTTAAACTGTTGAAGACACATACTCACTCGTCCTCTCTGCTTTATGATTTACTGTAATAGCCTTTTGACTGTGAGTTGTTAAAATGGCTGCGTAAGCAAAAAGTAGTTATAAAGATCTTTGATAAAAACTACAGCACTTACTAGTAGCTTTTTCCATTAAAATATTGCGTGTTTTGGGACATATATTCAAGAAATTACTACAGTAATGACCTGGCCAATTTTCAAGGCTATATTTCTAAGTTAGCAGTCTGCTAATATTTTAATAACATCCATTTATCTACTTTCCTTTTTAAAATTCCTGCATGTCTGTTTTGTTAATCAACCATTGGTTGCATTATGGGTACTTTACTAACAATGAAATTGTGATTATTTTAATCTGGATGAAGTTACAGCCATGGTCCTCTCTGGGTTTCTCTATCTGAGAATTTTTTGTTGTCTGATGAAGTAGTTAATTCAGACAATGCAAAAATTGTTTAACTCAACGGGTTGATATTGAGGTTTGAAACTTTTAGACCGAGCCCGGTCAGAACCGAGCCTGGGATAAGTTATATGTACCATCCAGCCCGGCCCGGCCCGATTGTCTAATTTTGTTTTAAATAAAATTATTTTCCAGCTACAATTACTTTTACTATTATTACTCCACGAAGCACTGCTGCCTGCGCTGCGAATGGTTTCGGTTTCGATTTCCGGTACCGGCGTGGGAGCTTTTACCCTGCCTGGTAGGATATGTACTCAGGTCCTTGGGATCAATTATGAAGCCATTTTACAGAAATACTGACGGCTGAGGTCCTGGATTCCACAGTAGTAAGCAGCTACTGTCTTATTGACCACATGCTGCCACTATTACTGCACTCTGTCCAACATGTCCTGGGTGTAGGTGGACGGAGGGAGGTTGAGTTTGTTGTTGTAATGTTCGCAGTTTGCCGAAGCGAGCATTAACTCTAGTATTAATACTGCTATGGATGTTGCATGCTGCGATAATTGTGCTATTATGAGTATCTCAATATCGCGGACCAAAAGAAACGATAAATTAACATTTTTCGTCTTTATTTTCAAGCCGGATTGGCTGTTCCTTTCTGTTTTCCAACATTTCTTAGGACCGGGTTCACCAACCGATGTTAAAAACACTCTAACGTCCTGTTTGTTAACAAGGTGTTCAAAATTTAACATAAGGTTAAAATTTTGCGCTTCATCAAGCTTTTACAGCAAATTGTTAGCTAGCATTTTGTTAACGTCAAAGACAACTACGAACGCTAGCTTTCGAGAAGGCAGTGGACGAACTATACTGCTTCTGAACGTACTCCGATGCACTTTTGTTTACGTATCGCCGCACTCTCTGTGTCAGTAGCCGACAACTATTTACATTCATGGCAATGACCATGTGATGTTCTCGGTTGTTTGAGGTTAGAATCACGATGTCAACTGAAATAAATGTTTCAACGTTTGAAACGTGTTAATTAACATCTCGTTAATACGTATAGACATGTTGTCAAGTGCGAAGAAGCTGACGTTCTTACATTAAAGGATAAGATTACAGCCTGGGACAAAATCCATGAGTAATTTAATTGGAATGAACGCGTTTCTCGTAAGTCCAGTAAGCGACTACGGCAACTTTATGTTAACATAAAGTGAAGCACCAGAAACGTTAGATGCGAAGAGCGTTTAAGACGGTTTAAAACTGGTGGTGGACACTGCATTGAAACTAAGGTGGACGAAAATGTGTTATCGCTGATTAGTCAAGCAGACCCGAAAAAATACTGTTTGCTTCTTGAAGCAATTGCTTTGGAAACCTTCCGATAAACTCATAAACGGAAATCGGAAATCTTTGGAAATTCCAACATTATCACAAGTAAATGAAAAATGTTGATAGCATAAAATCTAAGTACCTAATGAACACTTAGCATAGGAGAAAGAGGCATGCTTCTGTTGGTAGTATTCTAACCTCTTGTATTTCCCATAAAACCATGCTCATGACTCTTAGACAGTCTATATTGCTTTAAAAATTCCTCTTTTTACAGGATTTCAAATTTATTATGACGTACGACTACTCTTCTATTAGGAATGACATTCAAAAATGCCAATTGTAGCGAACTCGCTTCAAGAGCTTGGTTTGCGGCAGCCATTTTCCAATTTCTAACATTTGTTAAACGCCTTAACACAGAGGTATGGGGATGTTAACTTAACACGGACTTTAACACATTGTTAAAGTTAACATTGTTTGATGAAACAGAATTTGTGTTAGCTTCAGTGTTAAATCAGTTTAACATTGTGTTAAAATTTAGCATCTGTTGGTGAAACTGGCCCTTAGATTAGTAAAATGCTGGAACTAACCTTGTTAACAAAGAGTGTGTAATCATTTATTTTTACTTTCTTTACCACGCATCTATTAGATAGAGGAAGTATTGTATTGTCACGTATACAGCTGCAGGCAGCAAGATAATTAGTCATAGATTAGATATTTTACTATATTGGCCAAACTCTTACATTTTGACACATTTGGTCATTTTTATATTTCATACACTTTCTTGACTTGGAATTCTAGTTAAAGTTAATTTATGACAGGAAACCGTGGTCTGTTACTTCCTTTGACATTTCAAAGGGATGTTACTGTAGCATCACTTCCTGAGGTGTACGTGTCTTTTTGCAGACATTTAGCTGCACCTTAAACCACGATACGTCACATAGAATGTTCTAGAACATTGACGTATCGAGCCATGATTGGCCGATATATTTCAAACCTAGGGCGGTGGCACACCATATTTGGTAAGGCTCATGGCATAATTGTCAAGACCCCCCTAGGCAGTAACTTTCTTTATAAGGAGCTGCAGACCCTTGCTTAGGGTCGTTCAGATTCTGAACTTGTCAGCTGTCCATGCTGCTGGACCTGCAACTGCAATACCTGACAACTCTCGTAAGGTAAGATCCCATTAGGGAAGTTCACCATACTTTATTGAACACTTAAAGACTACACAAGAATACAGCAATGTAATGAGTTGAGCCTTCAGCTAGTTTCAGTCTGAATGCTTAGTCCCTTCAGGACTACATTTGTATATTTTATACAGGTCTCCTCTAGACCGAAATCTGGGGACTGAACCCCAGCATCACTTCATGTTCTCGCTAACACAATAAAATGGACCACCACGAAACATTGTTGGTTATTTGTTTTGCTATCTACCTTCACATTTAAGCTACGTTCCCCAGTCACAACCCTTAAGGTTGCGACAGTATGCCACCGAAAAATTTGATATAGAGATTTCACAGGAAATACATGTTTTGAGGCTCCCTGAATCCAAGTTGAAAGCATTCCAGAAAAAGGTCCGCACACACGCGTGTGTCTGTCTATGTCTCTTTTTGAAAGCGTAATTCAAAAAACAAATGTAGGAGAAATATCTACTTGGTGTTTAATCTCATAATCTTCCAAGTGTACGACACAAGGATTTTCAAGAAGATTCCCTCACTCCAAACTACCCTTTACACGAAAAAATTCGCTGTTTTTTTATTTTCTCAAAACTGTCTCTCATGATTTTGATTAGAATACCATGATGTTTCCATAACGAATAAGATGTATATCTTGAATTTTCTAAAATTAGTCTGTGAAGTCCTCTGCATAATTTTGTAAACCATAACAGACAAACATGGACTTGCTACTCATAATATGAATGGGGAGAAAGTCGATTAGAGACAAAATCTCTTGTAGTGACTAAGAGAATGATTGGTGATAAGCCTCACTTAAGAAGCTAACGTGTGAGACTCGTATTTGGGAGGTCCTGAGTTCGATTCCCGTCGACTGCCCACTCTGACCTGAATACTGCTGTGGTTTCTCATCTACCACCATTTCCTTTTCATTCCGTTTCCTCTACATCTCTGTTGTGCTTCTAGGTTTCGTGGCGTATGGCGGTGCCGGAGAGATTATGTCGATGCTTGCTCAAACGAAAGAGTACACTCCACCCCTGGACATTAGAGAGTGTCTTGGTCGACGAGTCGTTCATCGTCCTCTCGAGGCAACAGCTGCAGTGGGTCGGTCTTCGAGCCTGGAACTGCTAGGGGCATCCGCCGCGCCTCTGTGGCCCGTCTGCTTGTGACCTGTAGCCTCCTATAGTTCCTTCACTTCATCCCTTCCTCCTAGGGGGTGTTATCCACAACATATCTATGTAGGTTGCACTGCGCAAGGTGTCCCTCTCCGTTGTATAACCTATGCCTATACTTATACCTATAAGATGGAATGGAAATGCTCAGTGAATAAGACTGAATAGTTTATGTGAATAGCTTTTAGGAATATAAAAACGATTGAGGTATTACATTTTTTGGGATTAACTATATTCAAGTCATGCTTTATTGTTGGTTTCAATTTTAAAATAGTACGTTTTCTAGTGCTGCCCCTACTCGTTCTCTTTTTTACCTTCTCTACCACATACATAGTCGGTAGATAAGGCATTGCATTCCACCCAAAAATTTGATAGCAAGATTTCACTGGATATATATGTTTTTAGGCCTTCTGAATAAATAAAAAAAACACTTTTTACAAAATTGCTCCGTGTGTGGGTACAGCAAAACTAAAAAATGAAGAGTTGGATAAGTACCCAAATTGGTATTTAAGTTCAGTATTTTCTATAGATGCAACATGGAGTTTTTCAGGAAAATCCCCCAACCCAAAACTACCCTACCCTTTACATGGAACATTTTTCGAAATGTTTGATTTTCTGACAAATGGCTCAAACGATTTTGATTAAAATACCTTGTATTAAAAATATTTACATTACAAATAAAATTTATACGTTAAATTTTCTGGGAATAGCTTGTGAAATCTTCTTCGTTCGGATGGAGTTTGATATAATCTTGTGTGACTGGCAAACGTAAACGATAAACGAAAACGCAGTACATAAAATTGTAAATCTCTATAAAACACACAATTTACTTAAAATAACCTTTTTTTGTGGCTAAACACGTAGCTCAGTCGGTAGAGCACTTGCCTGCTGTGTGAGGGGTCGGGGTTGGATTCCCAGCTGTGGGTGGGAATTTTTCTCTAGCCAGTATTATTCCCTATTCTCCCCAGTCTGGAACTATGAATGAGAGTGTGGATGTGTGTGTGATCTAGTGATTAAAACCCAAAGTGCAAGAAACCTAATGACAAGCGAATACGAGTTAACACCATTGGCTTAGGCAACAAGTTCCAAAGGAAGGGCCGCCGATAAGACCAATGTAGTTAACGGTGAGGTATAAATGGAACTAAAAAAACAAACTTTTTGTAGTATCAGTCATTTTCAAGATACTGTTATTAATGATTCGGTTTGTTCAATACTTTGTCATTCTACTCCTGTCAGTATGCACTTGTTTCTCGCGATTGCATGGAAGCAGTATGAAATTTTAACCAGCACATAGCGTCCACTTCTTAAACATTTGACTGCCCCTGTCCCCTTTGTATCTATAACTAAAAGTGTAATGCACCTATTTCTGCAAAGGTTTATCTGAATTAAAATGAAGTAGAGAGAAAAATGTTTTTGTAAGAATAGTTTTTATACCCAATAATAAAGGATAGAGGATAGAAATTCATACGAATGTAACACATTAAATTTTTTTTTCGTTGCCATGAAAATAATGTAATTTCTAAGCCATCACATAACGAATGCTGTTTGAAGTTTTAACTATTGCTTTAGCTTACTATATCGAATAGCATTACTGCAAAGTTTATCTGGAATAACAAGAAGTGGATATAAGAATAAGCATTTTTAAGAATAGTTCGTAGGAGAGTGGGTGGAGAAGGTCATCCGATGTTTTTAAAAGTATTCTTCCGCAATTGTTTCTAGCTCATGACTGCTCATATAGTAGTAAAGGTACGGACGAATGGAGGGGCCCCCAAAACGGGAGCAGAGTACCGCACACAGGCCATCTGGCCCCTTGTGCTTCTACCGTGACCCCTGAGAGGGAGGGAAGGATGAGGGGAGAGACTGAAGGGCGATCAGATCCAGATGACGATGGGTGCAAGCACAGAGGGGTCCCTAATGTTTCCAGATTGAACTCCTTCAACGTCGCCCGAGCCTCCGGAGGATCCCCGAAGGAAGCGCCTGCCCGAAAGCACCTTGAAGCGGGTATCCAACCGAGCGGGCCCTGGAGGAGGTGAGGAAGAAACCTCCATAGAGTGTACAGTCACCGCCCAGCCACAACCCCCCGAACACCGACGCCTGGTCCTACAACCCTGAAACAGATGACAAGGAAGATGATGGATACAGGAAATGGGGGTAGGAGATTCATGGTAGAAGATGAACCAACCCAGCATTCACTTTGGGACCCGGGAAAACCCCGAAAAACCCATGGATCAGAGTGGGCGTTCACCGCGAATCGAACCCGGGACCTCCCGAATGCGAGTCGCGCACTTTACAGAGGCGCCCTCGCCCGGTTCATGTGGTAGCAGCAAACATATATTCAGTCAAAGAGTATTAAAAGTATACATTATTTCTGGTGAAGAAATATTTTATTTGTCTACTTTAGTTGCGTTACTTGTCCGCAGGAACAGTGTTAAAGAGGTCGTTTTCTCGCATATTGACCGGAGAATGCAGTTCCAAGTATCCAGTTTATTAGCTGGCATGTCCCAAACAGCAGTTGCTGCGGCGGCGGCACTTAAAATGAAATTAACTGTCTAGTGAGAGAGCAACGAGCTATGTGCTCTTGCCAATTTCTTCTCAGTGATTACTTGGCTTCGCTAATTTAAAACGGCTTATTCACATTTTATGGTTGTTCAAGACAGAACTTCATTGCCGTTATCCATGAACGTCAGTGTTGATTATCCGCATTCTTCTTTAGGACGGAGGGGGGAGAAGGACTGTGATTTCTCTTACATTCACTTTTGTTCTGCTGTTCTAAGTTTTTATCTTACTTTCCAATAAATGTTTTCAACCAAAGGAAATCGTCGAATACTAAGATTGTAGTGTACTCGATGAATATTGTATCGCTTTATGAATTCCAAAATATTGCTGTAAGGAGAGCGTACATAATGACATACATTATCAGCAGTACTGCAGCATATACAGAGTGGACCATTTAAGTTGAGGCTGTACAATATCTCCAAAACTAAGCGTTGTAGAAAGAAATAACTTGAACAAACGTTGTTTGATATTGTGGGGGAAAGTAAATACCATTAGTTGTGTTTTATTTGGAGTACGCTGTGGTAATTTTAGGGTCAATTTAATTTTTTTAAATGGGAACCTAAATGTTTTATGTTGTTTTCTCACTCCTCATAAAAACTAAACAATATGTATATAAAGTGCTTTGCAATTGTTCTTAAACAAACGTAAATAACAACGAAAATTCTGAATGACTGTGTACGAAGAGCGCAATGAATGGCTGGACCATCCATGGATGGCCATTTGAGGGTCAAGTACAAGTCTTGTAATTGGGAACCAACATTTTTTTTATTTTGATTCCTTATTCCTCATCGCAAAATAAACAGTTTTATAAACCATTTTCTAATGAGAAAACGACGCACAAAATGTAGGTTCCCATTTTAAAAAATCTGATGTGTTACACTCATATGACTTTCTCTACTCTTGTACAAACTATTTTTACAAACGCTTATTCTCCATCTACTTCATGTTAATCGAGATAAACATTTGCAGACTCTATCTTATTGCTAATTTTCTTGTAGATGTAAGGGGAAAATATATTTACAATGGGCAATATAGAAATACAGTAGCCTTTAAGCACATACACATCTCTTAATAGCTGGTTGCTAGGTGCAGCACCATTCCCTTTCCCACAGATTAATACTCTTTGCATATCCAAGACAAAAAAATGAATAACGAATTCCCATTTTAGAAAATAAGTATTGAAAAATTTAAGGGAATAACAAGCAATATCTCGAAAATGGTTCACTCAACAAAAAAAATGTATATGACATAAGTTGTGTATTTTAACGCGATCTACATTTTTATAGTAAAATTTTGTCTTATCTCTTATGGTTTACCAGTTATGCAAAAGTCGATCACAGTGAAGAATACTTTTGGAGACATTCCCAGAAAATTCAAGATATACATTTTATTTGTCATAAAAATATCTTAAACATATGATATTTTAATCAAAATCGTTGAAGTCATTTTTGAGAAAATTAAAATTTTCGAAAAATGTTCCATGTAAAGGGTAGTCTGGGGTGGGGGGATTTTCTTGAAAAGCTTCGTGTCGCATCTCTGGAAGATACTGAACCTAAATACCAAGTTTGGTGTTTATCCGACTGTTCGTTTCTGAGTTACGCTGTTCACAGACACACAGACACACACACACACACACACACAGACACACACACACACACGGACATGTTTCCACAAATGCTTTTTTTGGATTCAGGGAGTCTCAAAACATGTATTTCCGGTGAAATCTCGGTATCGAATTTTTGGGTGGAATACAATACTTCCCCTACTTACTATGCGTAGTAGAGAAAGTAAAAAATTAAATTGACCCTACAATGACCATCATAAATTCTCCAAACAAAACACGTCTTAGGGCATTTACTTTCCCCCATAATATCAATCAACTTATATTAAAGACATTTCTTTCTACAACGCTTAGTTTTGGAGATATTATACAATCTCAACATAAATGGTCCACCCTGTATAACCGCCATTATTACATTTAGCACAAACCCAAATAAGAGGATTTTATACATCTGGGGGTAAAATTAAATAAGAAAGGGAACTGGGATAAACAAACAAAAAGAGCCATTGGTGAACTGGGATTAGTAACAAAATGTTTATGTATTGCCCACATGATGAAGGTAGGGTGGTTTGAGAGGTTATACACAGCACAGTGCAATCATTTTATCGTGAGGCCACAGATCGCGCGATGCATGCTCCGTACACTGTCTATTACATTCAGGTTTTTTCATTCCGCAACTCCCGCGTCACTTACTCACGAGATAACATGCACTTAATGAATATAAAACTTATTATAAGTGGTTTTTGAAGTGATATCCAACTGTGTGAAGACATCCCTGATATCTTCGGATGAAATTCCATTCACACGTACAAGTTCTTGTTGCATAGTGTTCATATTTTTTGTTTTTACATTGTTCTTTAATTCGTCTATGGTTTGGGGATTGTTCCTATAAACATTATTTCTTTAAGGTTCCCCACAAACAGATGCACCATTTCATCAGCTTTTTTCCTCCGTTAGAACGTTTCGTTTTCGCTTCTTAGATTTAGCGATCCCGTTGTCCTAAACTTATTAACTAGACGTCTAACAGTTTCTCTACCTGAAACTAGAATTCCAAAACATATCGCCTGAAATAGTCCACATGATTCGATTTTTATATATGAATCGTACATAAAAATTCCTTGTTCAAGCGTGAATTTGTCGGCAGATAGGTATTACAGTGGACTAACAGCAAGACATTAATACTCTTAAGCAAAACACACAACACAAATGTATTGAGCAAACTTTTACCTTGGTGAGGCACAAGTACAAGCTTCCTTACAGCACGAACACAAAGCAGCGACTAAACCACATTTGATTAAAGCTAACCTTGAACGCGTCATGTGCCGCATGAAAAGTGCCGAGATCACTGCAGTGCAGCGTGCTGTGCATATAGCCAGTCTGTTGCCTTAACTTAAAACGACCGCGCAGTGGAATCAAGGTGAATGCGCAGAATAGAAATACGAGGAGTACGAGAAGTGTGGGAGAAAATGGATATGATTTAAAGACCATTTTGTAAGTTAATGCTGGGAAAGAATTTTGAAGTATTGGTCTAGGATAAGTCAGTTGTCAGAAGATAATATTTTGTAAAGATGTTTAGATTACCAAGAAAAAAATTTGAACCGTGAATGTTGGTTGAGTAAAATTAAAGAGCTCTTAGCGAGAGTAGCGCTAGGTGATATATTGGAGCAAACGCATGGAATGATGCAGGAATTCTGGAAAATTTCCAGAGAAAGATATAAGGGCACTGATAAACAAGAGAAGGGGGTAAGGAATAATGAAATGAGATTATTGGTATTTTACAAAACGATAAAGATGGAATCAGGAAAAGAAAATTACAGAGAAATTTGTAATAAAAAAGAAAGGGAGGCTAGGGGTATGGAGACTTTAAGGAAGTAGAAGCAAAGTTATGCAAGGAATATATCCGATATGGGGAGAAATTGAAGATGGAATACACATTCTGGTGGTATGAATGGAGAAAATGAACGAATGAATTGAGCAAAATATTTATTAGAGAGAAAATGGCTAAAAATAACAGCATTGTAAAAATAAACAATTTTTTTTAATCGGCCTCAGGTTGGACGTTTAGGAGAATTTTTGTATAATGTGAAATGGAAATGAAAATGGGAAGTTGAGAAAAGTTGAAAATACTAAGTGAAAAGACGAGAGTGAGGAATATTGCGACACGAAGGTTTTCAAGAAAATCCCCCCACCCCAGATTATATTTTACAAGGAACATTTTTCGAAAATTTTGATTAAAACATCATATGTTTAAGATATTTTCATGGCAACTGAAATTTATATCTTGATTTTCCGGGTATGTCTCCAAAAGTATTCTTCATTAGGAACGAGTTTTGCATAACTGGTAAACCATAAGAGATAGACAAAAGTTTACTACACCAAAAATGTAGATCGCGTTAAAATACACAATTTATCATATACATTTTTTTATTGTTGGGTGAACCATTTTCGAATATTACTTGTTATTCCCTTAAACTTTGAAATACTTATACTTTTTCTCAAATTCGTTATTCATTCTTTTTGTCCTGGTAATGCAAAGGGAATGGAATACTCCACATAACAACCAGCTCTTAAAATATTTGACTATCGTTTAAAGCCTACCAATTACCCTTGCATCTACAAGAAAATTAGCAATAAGATTAACATCTCGATTAACATGAAGCATATGGAGAATAAGCGTTTGTAAAAATAGTTTGTACAAGAGTAGAGAAAGTCATGTGAGTGTAACACATCAGATTTTCTTTTTAACATAAAGCTCAAATGGTAATACAATTTACGTGTTTGGATGGTTCAGTTTATTTATCCAACATTATTATATAGATTTGGAATAGGTACAATTATTTTCTTCGTTTTGCTGCTTAAATCGTTACCTATTCGAAACGTTTCTATCCCCGTAGGTTCGGTTAAACGGTATATCCGAATGGACACTAAAACATTTGAAATTGTATTAAAAATTAGTCAAAAAAAATCTGATGTGTTACACTCACATGACTTTCTCTACTCTTGTACAAACTATTTTTACAAACGCTTATTCTCCATATGCTTCATGTTAATCGAGATATCGAGATGTCAATCTTATTGCTAATTTTCTTGTAGATGCAAGGGGAATATGGTAGCTTTTAAGCGATATTCAAATATTTTAACGCTGGTTGCTATGTGGCGAATTCCATTCTCTTTGTATGTCCAGGACATAAAAAAATGAATAACGAGTTTGAGAAAAAGTATAAGTATTGGAAAATTTAAGGGAATAACAAGCAATATCTCGCAAACGGTTCACTCAACAAAAGAAATGTATATGACATAAATTGTGTATTTTAACGCGATCTACATTTTTTGTGCAGTAAAATTTTGTCTATCTCTTATGGTTTACCAGTTATGAAAAAGTCGTTCATAATGAAGAATACTTTTGGAGACATTCCCAGAAAATTCGAGATATACATTTTAATTATCATGACAATATCTTAAACATATGATATCTTAATCAAAATCGTTAGAGCCGTTTTTGAGAAAATTAAAATTTTCGAAAAATGTTCCATGTAAAGGGTAGTCTGGGGTGGGGGGATTTTCTTGAAAACCTTCGTGTCGCATCTCTGGAAGATACTAAACCTAAATACCAAGTTTGGTGTTTATCCGACTCTTCGTTTTTGAGTTATGCTGTTCACAGACACACAGACACACAGACAGACACACACACGGACATGTTTCCAAAAATGCTTTTTTTGGATTCAGGAGATCTCAAAACATATATTTCCGGTGAAATCTCGGTATCGAATTTTTGGGTGGAATACAATACTTCCCTACTTACTGTACGTAGTAGAGAAAGTAAAAATAAATGCAAACTACATCTCTATGTCTACCATGACCAGCACACATATACCTTTTATACATTATAGTATAAAAACTGATTCCTCAATCCACGTTATTACGATGAAATCTTCATTGGGAATGATTAAGCAGTAAGTGCTTGGTTGCACAAAACATGCAGAAACCGTATTCAAATGTTAAGCCGCACTCTTGCGAAGGAAAGAAACAAAATCTGATATTTTACATTCACATGACTTTCTCTACCCTCTATGCTTATTAACGCGTGTACAAATTATTCTCACGAAAGTTTATTTTCCTATCTATAATCCAGATGAACATTTGCAGAAATAGCTATATTACACATTTCGGTATAGATACAAAGGGAACAACGATAGTCAAATGTTTAAGAACTGGACGGTATATGCTGGCCTTAAAATTCCAGACTCTTTCCATGACATCACAAGAAACATCTGAAAATCGACAGAAAGAATGGCTTAAGTATTGAACAATTCGAACTATTAATATCTCGAAAATGGTTAATATCACAAAAAAAAACTTAACAAATTGAGCATCCTTATAGAATTTTTTGTGTAGTATGTTTTCGTCTATCGCTTAACGTTTACCAATTATACAAGATTAATCAAAATTCCTTCCGAATGAAGCGGACTTCACAGGCAAGTCCAGAAAATTTAAGATACCTTCTATTTGCTATGTAAATATCTTTAAAACTGCAATTTTATTCTTTCTACTTTCTCTACTACATGTAGAAGTAGGGGAAATATTATATTCCACTCAAAAATTCGATACAAAATTTCTGTTTTGAGGCCCCTGAATCCAAAAAACACACTTTTAGAAAAGGTTCGCGCGCGCGTGTGTGTGTGTGTGTTGTGAACAGCACAACTCAAAAACGAAAAGTCGGATAAATACCTAGCCCATCTACCCTTTACATGGAACATTTTTCGAAATTTTTGAATTTTTCAAAATTAGCTCTAAGATTTTGATTAAAACTGCATAAATTAAAGATATTTACATAACAAATGAAATGTGTATCTTGAATTTTCTGAGAATAGCCTGCGAAGTCCTCTTCATTCAAAAGGAATTTTGTACAATAACTAAGCGATAGATGAAAACGTACTACAAGAAGGTGTAGATCTCTTTAAAGCACACAATTTACTTCAAATAACTTTTTTGTAGCATAAGCCATTTCCAAGATATCCGCTATTAATGGTTCGAATTGTTCATACTTTTTCTTTTAAAGTGCTGTGTATTTTCAGATGTTTCTTGCAATGTCATGCAAGTATGACATTTTAAGGCCAGCAGGTGGCGTCCAGTTCTAAAACATTTGACTATCGCTGTTCTCTTTGTAAGTATAACGAAGCGTGTAATGTAGCTATTTCTGCAAATTAAATTGAAGTAGATAGATACTAAAATAAACTTTGGTAAGAATAATAGTTTGTATACGCACAAATAAACGATGTAGGATAGAGAAAGTCATGTGGATGTAATGTGTCAAATTTTTATGTAAGGAAATGAATGCAGTTGGATTCCTGTACAGATATTAAGTTTAAGAACAGTGCGTCCAACTTGTTAACCATGCTCATAAATCAGTCCACGGTCTGCTGTCGTGTTTTTCTACAGAGAGTACATAAGAAATCCCTTTACATCCTGCAACAAGAAAATGTTTCCTACTAATCTTTGTCGCTACAGTATCTAACATCTCTTTGGCTTTATAGAGGAAGCACTCTATGGATGCCATTTTGAGGACCAGCGGAAACATGCCGTTTGGAATGGACTCAAATGCCTAGAATACTAACGTAAAACAAACATTTTCCTCCTTAGCTGCTTTTGTCCTCCTGACAGGAATCGTTACACCAGAGAAGAGCAGTAAGTATTATAAAAACTAATGCTAACT
Organism: Deroplatys truncata; assembly: GCA_030765065.1. Classification (NCBI taxonomy): domain Eukaryota; kingdom Metazoa; phylum Arthropoda; class Insecta; order Mantodea; family Mantidae; genus Deroplatys; species Deroplatys truncata. The sequence goes on from CM060984.1 coordinate 65,408,611, forward strand.
TTGTGATAAACTTCCCTACGCTTTACAGTTTTTCTCTTTTCTTCTGTTTTTATCTCACGTTTCTTGGAGATGATAGTAAAACGTTATGTTTCAGGAACATAGTCAATGTAGATGCTCTGAGAGAAACTCTTAAGGACGTAACCAGATAACATCGTACAGTTAAGGCTATTGTTCCCTATTTTTAGATGCGTTCCAACCCTACACCATTAAAATTGCATGGTCTGTCCGTACACATGAAATAAATTCTGAACTGCTGCATGCAAGGAGTTGGAAATGCTAGGGTAACTTCGGGAGAGATGACCATAGTCTCTTAAATGCCATAGTATATCGACATTTTTTTTTAAAGCTATACGTAAGCAGGTGAACGGATTCTTTTGAAAGTTTATCTATATAACAACAGTTTTTTATGATACAAAAAATTATATTGGCTGCTTCACTCTTAAAAGTCGTATTACTTTTGACTGCGAGCAAGGTTGCGCCGTGGTAACGTGTGAGACTCCCATTCGGGATGTCCCGGGTTCAATCCCCAGCGAACGCTCCCTCGGATCCTGTGTTTTTCGTGGTTTTCCCGGGCCGGCAGTGAATGCTGGGATGGTTTTTCTTCTACCACGACTTTCCTGATCCTCATTTCCTGTACCCAACATCTTTCTTGCCATCTCTTTCAAGGTTTAGGACCAGGCGACGATGCTCGGCGGGTTGCGGCTGGGCGGTGGTTGTGCGCTTTGTAGAGCTTTCTTCTCTGGTGTTGCGGGACTGCTAGTTAGAACGCGCCTCCGAGTGGACCCCACCGCCGGGGGTTAGGAGGCTTGTGGGTGGGCCCGGGCGATGTCGGATGCGTTCGAACTGGAAACGTTAGGGACTCCATACATGCTTGCGGCGTCATCCAGATCTGGTCGCCCTTCGGGTCTCTCCCTTCATCCCTCTCACCCAAGGGTCACGGCAGACGCAAAAAGGGCCATTGTGGCGAACTTTTAGTACTCTGCCCCGGTTGCTAGTGGCCCTTCCGTTCGCCCGTACTTTTATCTTTTACTGCTTTGACCAATAGAACAATATGGAACGACGTGCTTAAACCGATCATAGCTGCTTCTCCCCACAACTTTTATCACCACCCTAGCAATTGCTTCTTGCTTTTAAAGATTTTAAACTGCAAACTCCGCATATATTATTCACTGTTTCATTAATATTAGGTGTTATATTCTGACTTTCTCTACTCACTCTTCTACAAACAGCTTTAAAAGTCATCTGCTTCTTATGAATCAAGATAAAATTTCATTATACGTTTACACGTTGTATATATATATATGAAGAATACAGCAAGATATATTACTTTCTCTACTACGTATAGTAAGTAGGGGAAGTATTGTATTCCACCCAAAAATTCGATACCGAGATTTCACCGGAAATACATGTTTTGAGACCCCCTGAATCCAAAAAAATCATTTTTGGAAACATGTCCGTGTGTGTGTGTGTGTGTGTGTGTGTCTGTGTGTCTGTGAACAGCATAACTCAGAAACGAACAGTAACAGTGGGATAAACACCAAACTTGGTATTTAGGTTCAGTATCTTCCAGAGATCCGACACGAAGGTTTTCAAGAAAATCCCCCCACCCCAGATTACCCTTTACATGGAACATTTTTCGAAAATTTTAATTTTCTCAAAAATGGCTATAACGATTTTGATTAAAATATCGTATGTTTAAGATATTTTCATGACAAATAAAATGTATGTCTAGAATTTTCTGGGAATGTCTCCAAAAGTATTCCCCATTGTGAACGACTTTTGCATAACTGGTAAACCATAAGAGATAGACAAAATTTTACTGCACAAAAAATGTAGATCGCGTTAAAATACACAACTTATGTCATATACATTTTTGTTGTTGAGTGAACCATTTTCGAGATATTGCTTTCCCTTAAATTTTCCAATAGTTGTACTTTTTCTCAAATTCGTTATTCATTTTTTTTATGTCCTGGACATGCAAAGAGAATGGAATGCGCCACATTACAACCAGCGCTTAAAAGATTTGACTATCGCTTAAAAGCTACCATATTCCTCTTGCATCTACAAGAAAATTAGCAATAAGTTTGACATCTCGATATCTCGATTAACATGAAGCATATGGAGAATAAACGTTTGTAAAAAATAGTTTGTACAAGAGTAGGGAAAGTCATGTGAGTGTAACACATCAGATTTTTTTTTTAAAAAGCAGATTGCTATGTAATGGCTTTGAAATTACATGTTATTTACATGACCATGAGAAAAAAACGAACAGCGATTACACACCTGAAAAAGCATAAGTATTTGAAAACTCAAACCAATTACAAAAATTTTCTCGGAAATAGCTAACGCTTTAACGAGATCTTCATTTTTGTGTGGTAAGATGTTTTAACTATCTCTTTCTGTTTACCAGTTATACAAAAGTCATTCAGAATGAAGAGAACTTCTAAGGCAAAGAAAATTCAATATATACAGTTTATTAGTCAAACAAATGTCTTAAACATATGGAGTTTTAATCAAAAGCATTAAATTAATTTTTGATAAAACCGAAGGCAACGAAAAATATTCCATGCAAGGAGTAGTTTGGGTTGGAGGATTTTCTTGAAAATCTTGTGTAGCATTATTGGAAGACACTGAACTTAAATGCTATGTTTAGTATTCGATATACTTTTCGTTTTTGAGTTATGCTGTCCAAAAACAGACATATACAGACACAGATCTTTTTCTAAAAATGCTTTTTAGGGGAGATTCAAAACGTGTAGTTCAGTTGAAATCTTGGTATCGAATTTTTGGATGGAATACAATACTTCCTCTATTTACTTTAAGGCTAGAAGAGAAAGTAAAGGGTATAAGTATTTGAAAACTCAAAACAATAACAAAATATCTTGTAATTGGCTAACGCCACAAAAATATTTATTTGACATAAATTTGTGCTTTGACGAGATATGTATTTTTTGTGTAGTAAGATTTTGTCTCTTACGGTTTACCAGTTCTAGAAAAGTCATTCAGAATAAAGTGGAGTTTACAAGATATGTGCTGAAAATTAATTAGATATACATATATATTTATTGGTCATGTAAATATCTTAAATATAACTTGTGGTATTAGGTTAAAATCGTTAGAGCTGTTTTTGAGAAAATAAAAAATAACGAAAATTTTCAAATGTAAAGAGTTGTTAATGGTGGGAGGTTTTTCGTTTTAAAAGCCCTCTTTGTACACACACGCGCTCGTTTACACGGATTTCTTTCTGAAAATACATTTTTACTTTCTCTACTACGTAGAGTAAGTAGGGGAAGTATTGTATTCCACCCAAAAACTGGATACCGAGATTTCACCGGAAATACATGTTTTGAGACCCCCTGAATCCAAAAAAAGCATTTTTGGAAACATGTCCGTGTGTGTGCCTGTGTGTCTGTCTGCTGTGAATAGCCTAACTCAGAAACGAACAGTCGGATGAACACCAAACTTGGTATTTTGGTTCCGTATCTTCCAAGGATGCGACACGAAGGTTTTCAAGAAAATCCCCCCTCCCCAGATTACCCTTTACATGGAACATTTTTCGAAAATTTTAATTTTCTCAAAAATGGCTCTAACGATTTTGATTAAAATATCATATGTTTAAGGTATTTTCATGACAAATGAAATGTACATCTCGAATTTTATGGGAATGTCTCCAAAAGTGTTCTTCATTCTAAACGACTTTTGCCTAACTGGTAAACCATAAGAGATAGACAAAAATTTACTGCACAAAAAATGTAGATCGCGTTACAATACACAATTTATGTTTTTTGTTAAGTGAACCATTTTCGAGATATTGCTTGTTATTCCCTTAAATTTTCCAATACTTATACTTTTTCTCAAATCCGTTATTCATTTTTACTTTCTCTACTACGTATAGTAAGTAGGGGAAATATTGCATTCCACCCAAAAATTCGATACCGAGATTTCACTGGAAATACATGTTTTGAGACCTCCTGAATCCAAAAAAAGCATTTTTGGAAACATGTCCGTGTGTGTGTCTGTGTGTGTGTGTGTCTGTGTGTGTGTGTCTGTGTGTGTGTGTGTGTGTGTGTGTGTGTGTGTGTGTGTGTGTGTGTCTGTGAACAGCATAACTCAAAAACTAACAGTCGGATAAACACCAAACTTGGTATTTACGTTCCGTATCTTCCAGAGATGCGACACGAAGATTTTCAAGAAAATCCCCCCGCCCCAGACTACCCTTTACATGGAACATTTTTCGAAAATTTTAATTTTCTCAAAAATGGCTCTAAGGATTTTGATTAAAATATCATATGTTTAAGATAATGTCATGAGAAATGAAATGTATATCTCGAAATTTCTGGGAATGTCTCCAAAAGTATTCTTCATTATGAACGACTTTTGCATAACTGGTAAACCATAAGAGATAAACAAAATTTTACTACACAAAAAATGTAGATCGCGTTAAAATACACAACTTATATCCTATACATGTTTTTGTTGAGTGAACCGTTTTCGAGATATTGCTTGTTATTTCCTTAAATTTTCCAATACTTATACTTTTTCTCAAATTCGTTATTCATTTTTTTATGTCCTGGACATGCAAAGAGAATGGAATGCGCCACATAGCAACCAGCGTTAAAATATTTGACTATCGCTTAAAAGCTACCATATTCCCCTTGCATCTACAAGAAAATTACAAATAAGATTGACATCTCGATATCTCGATTAATATGAAGCATATGGAGAATAGGCGTTTGTAAAAATAGATTGTACAAGAGTAGAGAAAGTCATGTGAGTGTAACACATCAGATTTTTTTTATGTCCTGGACATGTAAAGAGAATGGAATGCACCGCATAGCAACCAGCGTTAAAATATCTGACTATCGCTTAAAACCTATCATATTCCCCTTGCATCTGCAAGAAAATTACCAATAAGATTGAGATCTCGATATCTCGATTAACATGAAGCAAAAATAGATTGTACAAGACTAGAGAAAGTCATGTGAGTGTAACACATCAGATTTTTTTGTCTTGGATATGCAAAGAGTATTAATCCGTGGCAAAGGGAATGGTGCTGCACTTAGAAACCAGCTATTAAGAGATATGTATGTGCTTAAAGGCTACTGTATTTCTATATTGCCCTTGTAAATATATATTCCCCTACATCTACAAGAAAATTAGCAATAAGATAGAGTCTTCAAATGTTTATCTCGATTAAAATGAAGTAGATGGAGAGTAAGCGTTTGTAAAAATAGTTTGTACAAGAGTAGAGAAAGTCATGTGAATGTAACACATCTTATTTTTTGTTTTCGATTTATGAGCCATTTAAAACTATACTTCCGGTACAATCTCGATATAAAGCTTGACATGGAATACAGTAGTTGGTACCTATTGTATTCATGTTAGAGAAAGTAATAGGCAAGGAAACGAAAGGCATGTATCGCTGCAAGTAAGGCAGGCGCATTTTCGCTAAACTACTGGCAACTTTGAGTGAGCAAGCGTTCATTCGAAGCATGAAACTGTCTCTGCAAGCTGTGTGCACGTTGATGCGACGAGTATGGAATCGTAATTACGACACTGCCTGTGAATGTGCAGAATTATATAACCTGAAAACCAATAGTGGCAAGGAATACGGTCTATATAACATCCTCTAACAGAATTTCATCCATTTTCTTGGAGTTCCTGAAAGTTACACTGAAAGATAATAACATTTAAAATTCATTCCGTCTTCCGCTTGAATGTAAATGCGATTTTTCCGTTGTGTATTGATATAAACGTCCGTTAAAACTGGTCGTTAAAGTTGAATCGAGCTACAGTACAATAATGGGCAGTTTTATGCAATTTGAATAATCGACAGTTGGCATAATTGGTGCAGATGAACTGGCGCGTGTAACTATAGAGTAAATACAAACAAACGAATTGCTGAAATGGACTCGCCATTTATTGAAGATGTTGAAAGTGCCCCCCTGCAGCTTTAACCATATTCAGATACACCCGGCTTCCGATATCAATGGCGGCAACTTCACGGCTGATGTCGTTCGGTTCCTGTCTTGTGTGTGGATTTTTTTCTTTTTTCTCTCTCTCTTTACTTTCTCTACTACGTATAGTAAGTAGGGGAAGTATTGTATTCCACCCAAAAATTCGATACCAAGATTTCACCGGAAATATATGTTTTGAGAGCCCCTGAATCCAAAAAAAGCATTTTTGGAAACATGTCCGTGTGTGTGTCTGTGTGTCTGTCTGTCTGTCTGTGTGTCTGTGTGTCTGTCTGTGAACAGCATAACTCAGAAACGAACAGTCAGATAAACACCAAACTTGGTATTTAGGTTCAGTATCTTCCAGAGATGCGAAAAGAAGGTTTTCAAGAAAATCTCGCCACCCCAGATTACCCTTTACATGGAACATTTTTCGAAAATTTTAATTTTCTCAAAAGTGGCTCTAACGATTTTGATTAAAATATCATATGTTTAAGATATTGTCATGAGAAATTAAATGTATATCTTGAATTTTCTGGGAATGTCTCCAAAAGTATTCTTCATTGTGAACGACTTTTGCATAACTGGTAAACCATAAGAGATAGACAAAATTTTACTACACAAAAAATGTAGATCGCGTTAAAATACACAATTTATGTCATATACATTTTTGTTGTTGAGTGAACCATTTTCGAAATATTGCTTGTTATTCTCTTAAATTTTTCAATACTTCTTTTCTCAAATGGGAATTCGTTATTCATTTTTTTGTCTTGGATATTCAAAGAGTATTAATCTGTGGCAAAGGGAATGGTGCTGCACCTAGCAACCAGCTATTAAGAGATATGTATGTGCTTAAAGGCTACTGTATTTCTATATTGCCCTTGTAAATATATATAGCAATAAGATAGAGTCTGCAAATGTTTATCTCGATTAAGATGAAGTAGATGGAGAATAAGCGTTTGTAAAAATAGTTTGTACAAGAGTAGAGAAAGTCGTGTGAGTGTAACACATCAGATTTTTTTTAAGTTTATAGTCGCCTTAACATATTAGTCATATCGGGACTTTACAACTTTTAAAATAAATATTTAACAATAAAACAATGCGGTTACTGGCAGTTTTGAACCATTACAATGAACTAGTATAAAATTGTGACACTATAAATAATCAAACTGATTGAACATTATATACTTTTATATAAATTTATTCTTTTGGAAAATTCAACTATCTTAGAGTACATCGAATAGTTGAGTACTGTTTGTAAATCATTGGGTATCTGGTAGTGTTGTCTCTATTGATCGTATTGTGGACGATTATGTGCTTCGTCGTTAACAGTATGTTACACTGGTGGCAGATGGTGGTTGGTCCTTTGAAAGAAGGTAACTGTGTGTGACCTTGGTGTGACACATTCTCAGTCGGGATATTAAAACCTGATCCTGTCTGGAAAGAGAATTACTGGGAAGATGTGTCGAAAAACTCGATGTTATATCACGGAGTTTGCTTCTCGTGGAGTCAAGCCATCCTGTCTTCCATGTTGGTAGAACTTCTTTTTAATGGTTGAGAAAACATCATGGGCTAGTGTAGTTATAGTTTGGTCACTTAGTGGATGTTTAGTGACTTCTTTGTGTGGATTTGTTTCATAGACTTTGCTCTTCAAATATCCCCGCGGGAAAACTCTCACCTTGTTAAATACGGGGAACGTGGTGGCCACAAATTTTTTCTAACAGTTCGTTCGGTAGAGAAGATATCATGAACTCGTTCATTAACCGAACCTGTTTTCGAATATGCTTCTACAATTTGAACTCTTTTTTGTATCGAGAAAGTCATTTTTCAGAATGCGAACAGCAGCGTGTAAATGAACTGGTGAAATAATCTGAAATTCTGACAGACTAATGCCAACTATCGATTAGACAGAAGAATGCAAATTATCGATTATTCATACTGCATGAAATTACCCATTGTTGTACTGTAGTTCGGTTCAATTTTAAAGACAAATTTTAATAGAAATTTATATTAAGACACAACGGAATAATCGCATTTTCATTGAAACGGGATGCGGGCCACTTTTATCTGCGCCACCCTGTATAACTAATACTGATGTTAATTGCAATTCATGCTAAATTTATCCTTCTTTTCTTTTTCTTTTACTTCCTCTACCACGTATAGTAAGTAGGGGAAGTATTGTATTCCACCCAAAAATTCTATACCGAGATTTCACCGGAAATATATGTTTTGAGAGCCCTTGAATCCAAAAAAAGCATTTTTGGAAACATGTCCGTGTGTGTGTGTGTGTGTATGTGTGTGTGTGTGTCTGTGAACAGCATAACTCAGAAACGAGCAGTCGGATAAACGCCAAACTTGGTATTTAGGTTCAGTATCTTCCAGAGATGCGACACGAAGGCTTTTATGAAAATCCCCCACCCCAGATTACCCTTTACATGGAACATTTTTCGAAAATTTTGAATTTTTCAAAATTAGCTCTAAGATTTTGATTAAAACTGCATAAATTAAAGATATTTACATAACAAATGAAATGTGTATCTTGAATTTTCTGGGAATGTCTCCAAAAGTATTCTTCATTGTATTCTGCATAACTGGTAAACCATAAGAGATAGGCAAAAATGTACTACACAAACAATGTAGATCGCGTTAAAATATACAATTTATGTCATATACATTTTTTTTTTCCTTGTTGAGTGAACCATTTTCGAATATTGCTTGTTATTCCCTTAAATTTTCCAATACTTTTTCTCAAATGGGAATTCTTTATTCATTTTTTTATGTCCTGGACATACAAAGAGAATGGAATGCGCCATATAGCAACCAGCTCTTAAAAGATTTGAGTATCGCTTAAAGTCTAGCAATTCCCCTTGCATCTACAAGAAAATGAGCAATAAGATTAACATCTCGATTAACATGAAGCATATGGAGAATAAACGTTTATAAAATAGTTTGTACAAGAGTAGAGAAAGTCATGTGAGTGTAACACATCAGATTTTTTTCCTCCATTATGTTATTATGGAGTTTCCAAAGGTATATATTTAGTATTATAACTTATTGTAAGATTCTAGGGAGAAGAGCATATACGGCCATGAGGCCCATGCGATTGTCGTGTTTTACTAGGGTAGCCTGAAACTGTTAACTATAAAAGTCCTTCTACTGCTACTGCTAATGTGCTCAATATGCTACTTTGAGCCAAAAATGTAATAAACCTTTGTGTATTATGTGTTAGCTTCTAATGTAACTTAATATATAAATATGTATTAGGTTATATTTTTTACAAATGGCATCTTGATTACTTTCACCAATGTGGAAAATATTTCAAAACTTTGCTTACATGACTTTCTCTACCACTATCCTTTATTTTTATATACTGCAAACTGTCTCTACGAAAGCTTATTTTTCTAGCTACTTCATGTATCTCAAGATAAATCTTTGGAGAAATAGTTTCATTCCGCAGTACCTTGTAAGTATAAGAAGAATACAAAGGCTAGAATCAAGGTCTATATGCTGTGCTTGAAATTCCATACTCTTTCCATGACATCGTGAGAAACAACTGAACATTCAACACACTTTATAAAAATTACGAAGTATTGAAAAATGAAGAGCCATAATGACATATATCTCGAATATGGCTGTCGTCTACCATTGTCTAGGAGTACCATGTGAGGCAGTATTTTATACCACAACACTGTAAATGCCAGAGTGATTGTAGTGTAAATTAACATTATTGTATGACAATGATTTGAGATGTTTGTTAATTATAAGCATTGTTAGGAAATAAGTTTACACGGCCTCACTGACAATAGGAGCGGATAACAATGAAACGAGGGGGTGAGTTGTTTATCAATTAGAAGAGACAAACAAATGACGTCAGAGTAGCGTGCCTTTCTTTAGAAATGGAGGGAATATCTTCCCTAGAGCATATATGTTCGTAATTTTGATTGGATATAAAAATAGACGCTAATGTTGGCGTGCTTTATTAACCAATAGTAGCTCTGTTATAATGTCTAGCCATATCGGGGTGAGGGAGTATAAATTCCGAGCCAAAGACAGGTAACGCGCAGTTTAACAGAACCATTCACGAGTTACACGTCGCGCAGTTCAACAGAAGCATTCACGAAGTACACGTTACGCAATTCTACAGAATCTCTCGCGTCGTAAAGTTAGTTACAAAATGTGAAATACTCGAATTAATAATGTGCGGCAAATAAGTGATTATAGTTACATTCGAAAGTATAACACTTTCAGTCGGGCGTGTATCAAGAGTAAATATGTGAAATTAATGAGGTGTGACGGAAATAAAAATGTAAAAACAAATTCTTGTACCAGTGTTATCTTTTAGTAACAACTCCATTCCGTTTACACACCCTGTTCAAGAGATTTGCTCGACTGAGTAATAATAGCTAGCCGGAGGACAAAGAACCCAAAATTCAAAAATAGTAAAACAATAACAGGCGCTCAGCAAATAAGATAACACGAACGATACTGCGACACATGATAGCCTCTAGTTCGAGCTCGATGGATTTTTTTCCGGCGTAGAAATCCTTAGCATAGTTTTCTTCGGAAGGGAACTAAAGCCGGTGGTCCCGTGTCGTAGATTTACGGCACGTAAAAGAACCTCAAGCCTGATAAAGAAGCCTCTGAGCAAAATTTGCTGTCTCACACCAAGATAGAATGGGACGCTAACGATCACAGTAGTTAAAGAGCGTCCATAAATAAAATTCATTTCTTTTTTTCGAATATGGCTGACGCCACGCAGAAAGTTAGTTTAAATAAATCTGTTTTATACAAATCTACAGATTTTGTATGGTAAGATTTTGTCCATATCTTACATTTAACCGTTATACGAAATTATATGAAGTTCCTTCGGAATGAAGAGGACTTCACAGTATATTTCCAGAAAATTTAAGATATACATTTTATTACTCATGCAAATATCTATAATATACACTTTAATCAAAATCGTTAGACATTTTTGAGAAAATAAAAAAATTCGAAAAATCTTCCGTGTAAAGGTAGTTTGGTGTGCGGTGATTTTGTTGAAAATATAAATATTTTTGTCGTATCTTTAAAAGATAGTAAATTAAATACCAACTTTGGCATTTATACGGTATTTAATTTTAGGTTTATATTCTTCATAAACACACTCACACACAACTACCATTTTCTAAAACTGCTTTATTTTAGGTTCAGCGAAATTTAAAGCATGTATTTCCAGTAAAATCCATCATCTGACAACTGCAACATTTTCGAGAAAAAAAATCCCAAGCAGGACGTTGTAATTAAAGTAACGCGAATTTCAGGAAATAAGTTTTGATAGAAAATTGCATCTTTGACAGCCTATTTGCTTTAAAAAGAGAATGCTTTTGTTTGTTTTTGTTGCCGTTATTTAATAATCTGCTTCAACAAGAACTGTTTGTTCATTGCAAATCGTTTTATCTACACTGACGGCCGCTTCGTTTCGTCCTCAATGAGGATGACTGGTCTTGCAGTCCTGTTTAATGTTTGCGGTCAAAAGTAATTTCGGAACATTTGATAAGCTTGTCCTTTGCAAGCGACCACCTGCGTTCCTGTTCTGATTCGATACACGATTCTTTTATCCGAGGAAGAAAAATCATTCTCTACACAATAGTATTTTCGGAATTCTGTTACAGCCACTCGACTGAGGAACGTGACCCTCCCCAAATCAAATTGGGATTTGTACTCACCTCATTGAAGTAATAAGATAGATCACTGGATACCGAGGGAGATGGCACCGAGGTTACGGGAGATCCCGGGTTCGATCCCCGCGACTCCCATACTTACCCATGTTTCTCTGCCACGATTTTCTTTCCATTATTTTCCTTTCATTCCGTTTCCTTATCTTTCTAGGTTCGTGACGTATGGCGGTACCGGAAGATGCGCGGTCGTTCATCGCTTTCTCTCGGCGGTTCCAGCAGTGAGACGAGTCTGCGAACTTGGAAATGTTAGGGACTTCCGCGCGTCTCTGTGCCCTGTCTGCTGCGGCCTGTAGCCTCCTGTGGTTCCTTCACTTCATCCCTTCCTCCTGGGAGGTGATAGCCACAATAGATCTATGCAGATCGCAGCGCGCGAGGGTCCCCACTCCGTTGAATATCCTATTCTATAGATCTTTGGTTTCATCATCAATTATTCTAGCGCGTGATAAAGCACCATTAATGAACGTGTTTTTTCAATTCAATGTTTAACAGCATCTTTTAGGGCTGAGATGAAAAACTTATTACACTTTTAATTAGTAAAATAATAAAATATTTTCTTAGCAAATTTTTCAAATTGTACATTATTTTCTTTGTTGTATATAAGATGTAGAAACACCAGTGATTTGTTTTGTTAATGAAATAAGACGAAAGAAATCTAATGTGCAGCATTCACATGGATTTCTTTACCCATTATTGTTTATTTTTATAGCTCCTACGCACTATTCTTACAAAAGGTTATTTTTCTACCTACTTCTTGTTAATCAATAAGATTTCAGAAATAGCTACCAAACAAGCATTTCGTTGTAGGTACAAGTGGGATAGAAGACACCGAAATGTTTAAATGCGGGAAGCTATATGCTGGCCCTGAAATTCTATAATCTTTCCATGACATCGCAAGAAACAACTGAATAGCGACAGTGCGTTAAAACAATGACAAAAGTATTGAAAAATTAAGCCAATAATAAGCATATCTCGGAAACTTCTAATGCCACAACAAAGTAATTTGACATAAATTGTTTATTTTTGATAGATCTAAATTTATTGTGCAGTAAGCATTTGTCTAGTCTTAAGGTTTACCAGTTAAAACAAAATTATATACATTTTTTCCGAATAAAGAGAACTTCACAGGCTATTCACAAAACATTTAAGATTTACGTATTTGTCTTATCTCTTAGAGATATGGTAATTTAATCAAAATTGTTCAACAATTTTTCAGAAAGAGTTGCGTTTCAAAAAATGTTCCATGTAAAGAGTAGTTAACTGTGGGAGGATTTTCTTAAAAATCTTCATGTTGCATCTTTGGAAGATATTGAACTTAAATATCAAGTTTGGTATTTATCTAACATTTCGTTTTTGAGTTATCCTGTTCACACACACGGATCTTTCTCTAAAAAATCCTTTCTTTTAATCTGGGGGCCTCAAAACATATTTTTCCAGTGAAACCTCGACATCAGAGTTTTCAGTGAAATACAGTAATTCCTCTACCTACTATATCTACTAGGTGCGACTCTCATTCCGGAGGTTCCGGGTTCGATTCCCGCCACCGCCCACTCTGACCGTAGGTTTTTCGTGGTTTTCCCGGGTCGGTAGGCGATTGCCTTTGGTTTCTCATCTTTCATCTTTTCCCTTTCATTCCGTTTCCTTCTCATCTTTCAGGTGTGCTTCTAGGTTTCGTAGCGTATGGCGGTACTGGATAAATGGCGCGGATACCTGCTCAAAGAAAAGAGTGCTCCCCGTGGAAATAAGAGGGCTGCTTGGTCGACTGGTAGTTGATCGCCCTCTCTAGGCAACCCCAGCATTGGAACAAGTCTTCGAGCGTGAAATTGTTAGGAACTTATACGTGGCATGTATGCTTGCAGCCTATAGCTTCCTGTAGTTCCGTCACTTCATCCCTTCCCCCTGGGGTTGGTAGCTACAATGTATCTATTAGGTCTAATTACGAGGTGCCTCCCTCCGTTGCATAACCCCACTAGGTGCGTGGTACAGGATGTAAAAAATGAAACTCACATATTTAACTAAGTTGCTATATAACACCGTTACAATAAAGGTAATATGCGAACACGGAAGAGAGCCCTAGATATGCGTATGAGCGAGCATGTTGAATTATTTATTACAGTCGAACGACGTACTTTTGGTATTTTGAATCGTAAATTTTAAGAGGAAAATAATTTTGTTTGTGCGAATTTTATTGAAAACAGTTTTTGCTCCTTTTATTTCACAATATTGTTTTAAAAGGAAACGATCTATTATAACAGTTTAAAATAGCAGAAAGTATTTTAAGAAGACAAAATTGTTTACTATAAAGTCCAATCGAGGTGTATTATTCTTTTAAAGAAATGCGTATTGATTTAATTCCCATTGAGGTTTTCCGAACACTTTTGAAGGGCAACTCTGACTGTTTTATTAGGGAATTGTGTTGAAAACAAAACAATGTAGTAATTTTTACTTTCGCTATTACGTATAGTAAGTAGAGGAAGTAATGTATTCCATCCAAAATTTCGATACCGAGATTTCACCGGAAATACATGTTTTGGGACTCCCTGAACCCAAAAAAAGCATTTTTGGAAACCTCCGTATATGTGTGTGTCTGTGTGTGTGTGTGTGTGTGTGTGTGTGTGTGTGTGTGTGTGTGTGTGTGTGTGTGTGTGTCTGTCAGTCTGTGAACAGCATAACTCAGAAGCGAAAAGTCGGATAAACGCCCAACTTGGTATTTAGGTTCAGTATCTTCCAGAGATACGACGCGAAGGTTTTCAAGAAAATCCCCCCACCCCATATTACCCTTTACATGAACATTTTTCGAAAATTTTAATTTTCTCAAAAATGGCTCTTACGATTTTGATTAAAATATCATATGTTTAAGATATTTTCATGACAAATAAAATTTATATCTTGAATTTTTTGGGAATGTCTCCAAAAGTATTCTTCATTGTGAACGACTTTTGCATAACTGGTAAGCCATAAGAGATAGACAAAATTTTACTGCACAAAAAATGTAGATCGCATTAAAATACACAATTTATGTCATTTACATTTTGTTTGTTGAGTGAACCATTTTCGAAATATTGCTTGTTATTCCCTTAAATTTTCCAATACTTATACTTCTTCTCAAATGGGAATTAGTTATTCATTTTTTTTGTGTCCTTGACATGCAAAGAGAGTGGAATGCGCCACATAGCAACCAGCTCTTGAAATATTTGACTATCGCTTAAAACCTACCATATTCCCCTTGCATCTACAAGAAAATTATCAATAAGATTGACATCTCGATATCTACATTAACATGAAGCATATGGAGAATAAGCGTTTGTAAAAATAGTTTGTACGAGAGTAGAGAAAGTCATGTGAGTGTAACACATCAGATTTTTTCATTTATACCCCGCCTTTAACTTCAATGACCATATTGGTGGCCTTGTACCTTTGGAAGATATTGCATATTGGTAATAGGTTAACTCGTATAGCGTCGTCTTTGGATTTCTGGTTTTTCTGGGTTTTTTCACATTAGTTCACACACACTCCCATTCTTATTTCCAGGCTGTGGAGAGGATTAGGAATAATTCCCAACCCCAGCCGGCAATCGAACCCGGGATCCCTCGCACAGCAGGTAGGTGCTCTACCGACTAAGCTACGGAATCAGCTCTGTATTAAATTGTTTTGACTATGTAAATAGCTTTTAATTTACATTGATTGATCCGCGATTGGGTCTCCGCAGAATTGCAACTATAATAAAATAATTGTACAAAATGAATTAACAGATACAGGATGGTGTAGTACAGGTGGTAGTGGTGGTGGTAAATAAAGTGAAGGAAGTAGATATTTGTAGGAAATAGAGAGTGCGACAGTAACATCTAGTAACGTCCTCAATAATCATTATAACTTACTAGCACTTTATGGGCTCAGGCTGTAAAATTTGAGTTTGTAGATGAAGAGAGTTCTGCTAATTAATGTTTATGATTCGAAATGGCATAAACGTGTTAATAGCGAGGAACTCTCAGTGTGATAAAAGCATAAACGTACAAGACCAACATTTGGGAAACGGCAATTGCTGCAAAAGAGCTTTTTGTAATTGATTAGGTCTACAGTTTTGCTGCAGTAAGTTTTTATTGGTCTCTTGTGGTTTCCCAGTTATATAGAACCAAAAGATGATGGAAGTCTTTGTTGACTGTGTACAGAAAACAACATTTACATGTCATTCGTCATGTGCTCGTTTCAGATATTAAAAAGTTCTTTGTAAAGGCTCGATTTCCTTCCTTTCTTAAAAGGCGCATGGTTTAAAAACAATGAGGTATTTATCCTACATTTTTATTTACTAATTTTGTTCTATCTCTCTCTCTCTCCCTCTCTCTCTCTCACACACACACACACACACACGTGCACATACACATGATTTAAGGCGATAGTGTTTTGGGGTTTTCAACATCTAGGAGGAGAAAAGCTTTAAACAGCACAATAATTAAGTACGAAGGCCTTCACGGCCGGAGTTAATCGATAAAACATTAAAATCTTCCGGGTTGGAAGGCCGTGGTCTAAGGGTAAAATTACTAGCACCTGACGTTTCGGTCAACAATGTGGTTGCCATCTTGTTACACTCTTGAAGATGGCAACCACAGAGTTGACCGAAACGTCGGGTGCTAGTAATTTTACCCTTAGACCACGGCCTTCCAGCACGGAAAATTTTAATGTTTTATCGAGCACAATAATTGTCGGATATTTGAAGTTTATTTTAAAATTGGATTTCTAAAAAATAAAAAATTCTGATATTTCTATTCACATGACTTTCTTTACCCACTATCATTTTTCTATATCATCATCATACAAACAGGGATTATACCACTGGTGATCTGTTCCGACTCCAAACTAAAGCTGCTCCATTCATCTTCTAGCAGGTCCTCCCGGACTTCGTTATCCTTTTTACGAAAGCTTATTTTTCTATCTACTTAATGTTAATTTAGACAAAAGATTTACAGAAATAGTTTCATTACACATTTTGTTATAGGCATAAGCAGGATAAGGAACCAAACGATAGTCAGATGTTTAAAAGTGGGTTGCTATATGTTGGCCTTGAAATTTGATACTCATTCCGTCGCATCGCAGAAACAACGAAAAGCGATAGCACTATAAAAATGATAAAGCATTGAAAAATTAAAAACCAATAGTAAAGATAACTCCTTATTAGCTGATGCCACAAAGAAGCTATTTGAAATAAATTGTGTGTTTTAAATAGATGGCACAATAGGCTTCTGGCCGCAGTGCTTAAATCCTCCTCTGCCCCTTGCGAGATAGGAAGGGGGGAAGACCATCTACCTGTCCTACATGGTCTGGTGTGCCAAAGAACCATGTGAACATTGCCGCGGCATGACCTCGTGGTTAAAGCGAATTAAATAAGGGAAGGAGAAATTCTCATATTGAATATATCGACTGCAATAAGACCTTTTCACTTTCCTACTACATATATAAAGTAAGTAGAGGATATATTGCATTCCACCCATAAATTCGATACACGTTATGGACTCCCTGAATCCGCCCACAAAGAAACATTTCTAAAAAGGTTTCTCCGTGTGTGTGTGTGTGTGTGTGTGTGTGTGTGTGTGTGTGTGTGAACCGCATAACCCAAAAACGAAAAGTTGGTTAAATACCAAACTGTATTGAAGTTAGGCATCTTTCTAGAATTGGATTGGATTGATTGGATTGATCACGGAGGGGACTCGACACCGATCCAGAGTGGATACCCCACGAGGAAGCATCCCTGGGTGGAACGATGAGGCGAGAGGAGAACACTGAACGGCCGGAACCAGGAGTGACGGCACAGCAATGACAGAGTCCCCAAGTTTACAGATAGAGACATGCCGGTTGACAGACAGGCAGCCTGAGGACCCCCCCCCCCCGCCCCTCAGGGTTTGAATACCCCGGCTGCCAGCCGAAAGCCGAGGGACGGAGAGAATTACAAAGAGCATCTTTTTCCACAGCCACGCTGCACCGAAACACCATTGCCGACACTTCCGAGCCTGAAACAGACCAACGGGGTGAAAGAGGAATGAAATGAAATGGAGGGTCAGGAAATTAGGGAAATGAAAGAAACCATGCAACATTCGCCTGACAACCCGGGAAAACCTCTAAAAAAAACATAGGTCAAAGTGGTCGGTCACCGGGGATCGATCCCGGGACTTCCCGAATGCGGGCCACAGACGCTACCGCCTGAGCCGTCCCGCACGGTAGCTTCCAAGGGTACGACATGAGGATTTTCAACAAAATCCCTCTAGTCCAAGCTGCCCTTTGCATAGAACAAAATCTCGTAATTTTTTTATTTTCTCAAAAAGGCTCTAACGATTTTGATTAAAATGCCGTATATTTAAGATATTTGCATGACAAATGAAATATATATCTTGAATTTTCTGCGAATATTCTGTGAAGTCGTCTCAATTCTGAATGAACTTTGTATAACTGGTAAAGGTTAAGAGATAGACATCTTATTATACAAAAAATGTAGATCTCGTTAAAGCATACAACTTATGTCAAATAAACGTTTTCTGTGCAATTAAGCATTTCCGAGATATTTCTTGTTATTGGTTTGAATTTTCAAATAATTATACTTTTCTCAACTGGTAAGTCGTTAATCGTTTATTTCTCTGGCGATCATGAGAAGAACATGTAATTTCAGTCATCACATCACAACCGCTCTTTAAGAAATCTGACTCTCTCTTTATCTACTCTATCCTACAACGAAATGTGTAATGAACGTTTATCTGGAAAAATAAGTTTATATTTGTAAGAATAGTTTGTAGAAGAGTGAGTAGAGAACTTCATGTAAACGTAACACATTACATTTTTTTGTATACTCACCCCCCTAAAGTTGCTATTTTGTAGACAAAAAATAGTTCTTAAAGTATTGCTTTAGTGGGGATGCCACAGTAACACTTATGGAGAATAATCAATGAATATATCAAATAAATCTGATGTGTTACACTCACATGACTTTCTCTACTCTTATACAAACCATTTTTACAAACGTTTATTCTCCATCTACTTCATGTTAATCGAGATACACATTTGAAGACTCTATCTTATTGCTAAGTTTCTTGTAGATGTAAGGGGAATATATATTTAGAAGGGCAATATAGAAATACAGTAGCCTTTAAGCACATACATATCTCTTAATAGCTGGTTGCTAGGTGCAGCACCATTCCCTTTGCCACAGATTAATACTCTTTGCATATACAAGACAAAAACTGAATAACGAATTCCCATTTGAGAAAATAACTATTGAAAAATTTAAGGGAATAACAAGCAATATCTCGAAAATGCTTCACTCAACAAAAAAACTGTATATGACATAAATTGTGTATTTTAACGGATCTAAATTTTTTTGTGTAGTAAAATTTTGTCTATCTCTTATGGTTTACCAGTTATGCAAAAGTCGTTCACAATGAAGAATACTTTTGGAGACATTCCCAGAAAATTCGAGATATACATTTCATTTCTCATGACACTATCTTAAACATATGATATTTTAATCAAAATCGTTAGAACCATTTTTGAGAAAATAAAAATTTTCGAAAAATGTTCCATATAAAGGGTAGTCTGGGTGCTGTTCACAGACACACAGACACACACACAAACACACACACACGGACATGTTTCCAAAAATGCTTTTTTTTTGATTCAGGGGGTCTCAAAACATATATTTTCGGTGAAATCTCGGTATCCAATTTTTGGGTGGAATACAATACTTCCCCTACTTACTATACGTAGTAGAGAAAGTAAAAATAAATGCAACGCAAATGTTTCAATTCTGTTATTTTGTTTTCGAGCTAAGGTTGTCTTTAACGTTGAGAATGTTGAGCACAGAGAAGATTTCAGTAATTCTGAATAATAATACATGTTCATTTATAATACTCGCGCTGTTTACTCCATTCTGTGAATAGCTGTACTCCTTTTCATATCTCGCTGACGAGACCTTAATGATAGCAGTCTTATTTCTCTTGCCTCTGTGAAATATTTCTGCGCTTAAACTCATTTTGCGAAATCGTGATGTTAATATCGTTTAACAAATTCCCAGTATACGATTCTTGCCAACTACGTCACAAGAGATCGTAGTCTACTTTCTCTATTACGTATAGTACGTAGGGGAAGTATTGTATTCCACCCCAAAAATACGATGTCAAGATTTCACCATGAAATGAAATTGAGTTTTATTCTTTAGCTGCTGTGGTCCTTAACGTCCCGTTCTATATTGTGCGTGAAAGACCGGTAATTTTGCTCAGAGGCCTCTTTATCAGGCTTGAGATTCTTTTACGTGCCGAAAACATACGACACGGGACCGCCGGCTTTACCTACCTACCGAAGGAAGCCAAGCTAAGGATTTTTACGGCCGAAAAAAATCTATCGCCCTCCGCCGCGTTTGAACACGCGACCTCGGGAACTAGAGCCTAGCATGGTAACCACTACACCACGGAGGACGACAAATTTCACTGTAAATATATATTTTAAGGCCCCCTGAATCCAATAAGAGTATCTGAAAAAATATGTGTGCCTGTAAACAGCATAACCAAAAACGAATCGTCGGATAAATACCAAACTTGGTATTTAAGCTCAGTACCTTTCAAAGATGCAACACGAAGATTTTCAAGAAAATCTCACCACTCCAAACTACTCTTTAAATGGACATTTTTTCGAAATTTCTGATTTTCACAAAAAATTACTCAAACAATGTTTATTAAATAGTACATACTTAATATACATATTTACATGACAATAAAATGTATATCTTGAATTTTCTAGGAATAGCCTTTGAAGTCCTCGTCATTCGGAAAGAATTTTGTAATCTTGTACAGCTTGTAAACGTTAAGTGAAAGACTCAACGTACTACACAAAAATTGTAGATATTTACCTCGAATAACTTTTTTGTGGCATACGCTATTTCCGAGATATCCGTGTATTAATGGTTCAAATGGTTAAAGACTCCTGACGATATTCACTTGTTTCTCTCGATTACATGGAAAGAGTATGGAATTTTAAGGCCATCGTATAGCGGCCAGTTCTTAAACGTTGACTATCGCTGTTCCTGTTGTAGCTATTACGAAGTATGTAATGTAGCTATTTCTGCAAAGGCTTATCTGTTTTAAAATGAAGTAGATGGAGAAATAAACATGAGTAAGAATAGTTTTATATCCACTAACAAACGATAGAGAGTAGAGAAGGTCATATCAATGCAACACTCAGATTTTTCTAAAAAATAAGGCAAAGTATCTCCAAATATAAAAGTCCTGCTTTCGATTCCCGGCTGGTGGGTGGACATGCTCCTTTCCTTACTCAGGATTATTCTCTATCCTCCCCACAGTATATGTATTAGTGTGTATGTGAAGTGAATGTTAATAAAGAGAAGTTAACGTAATATAAACCCATGCTTAACAAACTAGTAAACAAGTGATTGCCGATGAGCAAAGCCGTCCAAATGACCAGAGATGTTAAAGGTGGCATATAATAGAAATAAAAATATCATAACTCCATAAGCCAATACAATAAAACTAACTTACGGAGTTTGTTATTTTTTAACGTCGTGTCGATATGTTGCCATGGTAGCTTAGTTGGTTAGAGCAGCCAAACAGAAACCGGAAGATCGGTGGTTCAAATCCCTGCTATGGCATTGAATTTTTCATTATGATTCTATACCTTTCCAACCTTGTCCTATACACGGCTCGTGTAAAACAATTAATTGCCATTGATTGACCTAATAGTTGGTTAAACTGAGAAGCCTGGGACCTAAAGTACTTACAATATTGGAAGTCCCATTGGGATGTGTCATCTCAAAATGAATTTGATACCTCCTTGCGAGTCAGTTGAGGAATTTAGGGTCGTGCCATGGTGTCTCAATTGGTTAGAGCAGCCGGACAGAAGCCGAGAGATCCATAGTTTTAATACCGGTTATGGCATTGATTTTTTCATTCTGTTTCAACCTTTTGACGCAGCCACGCTACGTCCTCCCACAATGAAGCAATACCTTTGCCTCACGGTTGCTGCTTGTCACCTCCCAGATGGTTCTTCTTTTGCCACGGCTGCTCCAGCATGAAACCTTAATTTCAGGGTCTGCGTGGTTGTGTACAGAGACACACGAACGCCTTCTTGGAACACATTTATTCATTATTTAAAATAATACTGCGGTTTGCCGATCACTTGTAAATGCATAAGATGATACTTTGTCTTTATCAAGACCGAAGAATATTAACTACAGCTAAGCGTTCTACGCTCTATCATGTTCGCCACAATTCTTCTCCACACGACGAGAATGTCATTCCGCTCTCATCAAGCACTCAGGACAGACTGACTTTCACCACCCCTACTCTCCCCTCAAACGCTCCTCAAACTTAGCGTCATGAAGCTTCTAGAGTGACCTTCACCAGGTTAAGTGCAGCTGTACTCGGCCGTTACCAGGAAAAGCTTGCTGCAATGGTATTTACCCTTTCTACCTGAGGCTGGTCCCTAATTAACAAAACTGTGCCTTTCTGGTCTTTTAACAGTCAACAATTTTCACAATGCTTCTCCTTTTTATACATACACTGAAATTAAATATTTTATTACTTATTTTATATCGCAATCCTTCTCAGAATATTATGATAATGATTGCCTTTATAATTCCGGCTTCACTTTCTAATTTACGGAGCATTCACAAAAACAAATTTGTATGTAAAACGTACTCAAAGATCTCTGGGGGACCCTACTATTATTATGAATTGGACTGCATCGTATGTGGATTCGTCTACCCCTTTGCGTACCTATTAGTTAAATATATATTCTCTCTCTCTCTCTCTCTCTTTGTGAACATTTGATTCATACGAATACTTTTAAAATTGTATTTTTATGGTATTTTGAATCGTAAACATTGTTTTAAATAACTCTCTCCATGCATGTATTTGCATTTTACAAGATGAGTTTGTAAAGTTTAAAAATTCAGCAACTAGCCCGTTATATTCATTTACGCAACTTGTGGCTGAAGTGGGATATTTTTACGAGTGGAAAGATTTTCATTACGAGAGCAGCAAGCGATGAAAATTCCGCGAGTATAAAAAACGCAACGCTCTAGAAGTTGGGTACATGATTTAATGTACATACCATAATAAAAATTCAGAAACAGTTTCGCGAAATTAAAATAAAAAATTCTGATGTGTTACAGTCACATGACTTTTTCTTCCCTGTAGCGATTATTAGAGGATATACAAATTATTCTTACGAAAGTTTATTTTCCTATCTTCATTTTAATGAGATAAAACCTTCCCGAAATACCTGCTTACACATTTCGTTATATACATAAAGCGAAATAGCGATAATCAAATGTTTAAGAACTGGACGCTATATACTGACCTTAAAATTCCATACTCTTTGCGTGCAATCCGAGAAACAGCTGAATAGAAAGAATGACAACAGTATTGAGTAGTTCCAACCATTAATAAGGATATTTCGGAAATGGCTGAAGCTACAAAAAAGTTATTTTAAATAATTTTTTTTTGTATAGTAGATTTTTGTAGATTCTTAACGTTTACCAGTTGTACAAGATTATACAAAATTTATACCGAATGAAGTGGACTTCACAGGCTATTTCCAAAACATTCAAGATATGAATCTCGTTTTTCATGTAAATAACTTTAATATGTGAATTTTTAATCAAAATCGTTATAGCCATATTTAGAAAATAAAAAATTTCGAACAATGTTCCATGTAAAGGGTAGTTTGGGGTAATGAGATATTCTTGAAAATCTTTATGTCGCGTTTGTGGAAGATACCGAACTTAAATACCAAGTCTGATATTTATCCGACAGACACAGCGCGCCCGGACATTTTTCTACAAATGCTTTCTTTGGATTCAGGGGTCCCTATAACACGTATTTCCGGTAAATTCTCGATATCGAATTTTTGGGTGGGATGCAATACCTTCTCTACCTACTATGTACATGATAGAGAAAGTAATGCATTATGAGATTCAGACTTAGGGCCCGTATTGAGCATAGACAGTTGACTGGGAGTTCTTAAAGAAGAAATTCCTGCTTAAGACCTGAATCTAAAGGATGAGTACTTCTCGCACTTGAAACTGTTCAGTTATGCTGTGTTGTTTCATTATGTTGCAAATAATAAACATTGAAGATGTTACTAGGTGTCACTGTCGCTGTCTTCCCTTTTCTACAAATATCCACTTCCTTCACTTTATTCACTACAGAAACTGCTACTACTACTTATATTACCACTATTACCGCGTATCTAATTAATGATTTTGTATGCAATTAGGTATTATCATACATAAAGTCGAGATAAACATTTGCAGAAACTATCTTATTCTCATTTTCTTTTAAGTACAAGGGGAATATGGTAGGTTTTAAGCGATTCAAATCTTTTAAGAGCTGGTTGCTATGTGGAGCATGACATTCTCGTTGCATGTCCAGGACATAAAAAAACAATAACGAATTTCCATTTGAGAAAAAGTATAAGTATTGGAAAAATTCAAACAAATAACAAGGAATATCTCGGAAATGCGTCACCCCACAAAAAATATATATGACAAAAATTGTGTGTTTTAACGAGCTCTACATCTCTAGGTAGAAAAAAATCGTCTATGTCTTACGGTTTACCAGTTATGCAAAAACCATTCAGAACATTTTGGGGGACTTTTCCAGAAAATTCAATATATAAATTTTATTTGTCCAAAAAATATCTTAAATATATTATATTTTAAACAAAATCGTAAAGCCATTTTTTAGAAAATAAAAATTTTCGAAAAATGTCCCATGTAAAGGGTTGTCCGGGATTGGGGGGTTTTATTAAAATCTTCGTGTCGCACCTTTGAAAGATACTGAACCTAAATACCAAGCTTGGTATTTATCCGGCTTTTCGTTTTTGAGTTTCGCTGTTCATAGACACACATACACACACGGACCTTTTTCTAAAAATGCCTTTTTTTTTGGATTCAGGTGGCCTCAATACATGTACTTCCGGTGAAATCTCGGTATCGAATTTTTGGACGGAATGCAACATTTCTACTATACCTAGAAGAGAAAATAAAAATGTTTCTCAGACCTGAATGCGAACTGTCCATTAACGTAAATTAAAACCTAACAACTTATTATAGCGAGTTTTCAGATTTTTAAGTTTGTTAGTGTCTTGTTGTCCATAGTTCACATCTGTAGGATAAGACAGGTATAGCTATTACTTTATTAAATTTCAGCTTCTTATCTCTTCTTACTTTATTTCTCATAGAACGATTAATAGTGCTACAAATACTTTGAAATGTGCTTACTTTAATATCACTGTCGCTCTCTTTATCTCATAGCTTCCTAAATAGCTGAAATGGCTAAGATTTGGTTATTTATTATTAGTTTTGTTCTTATGGTTCCTTGCCTCGAAATGCCATTATTCTTGTTTTCTTCGAGGATATTTTCATATTATATTCTTCAAGGTTTAAAGTCAGAATATTGTAGGGGAAATTCACTACCCTGGATAATAACCACAACGTCAACAAATAGTATCTGTCACATGATATTTTAAAACTAAGACTCAATGTAATATTAAAAATAGTGGGCGAACGAAGGAAAGCAAGTAAAGAAAATACAGGCATCAGAAATAACATTCTTAAGATGCCTTAAAAATGCTCTATACTTGATCACACAACAGTAGGTTATGATACGGGGGGTAAAACCAGTTTTAACACTTGTGGCACATACTTTTTTTAGACAGAGCTTGAATTGGTAAAATATCAATAATATTACATTGATTCCTGAAACTAACAGAGATAAGGTTTAGAACGCATTCTTGAAACAAGAGAAATTATGTTAAAAATCTGATGTGTTGCACTCACATGACTTTCTCTACTCTTGTACAAACTATTTTTACAAACGCTTATTCTCCATCTACTTCATGTTAATCGACATAAACATTTGCAGACTCTATCTTATTGCTAAGTTTCTTGTAGATGTAAGGGGAATATATATTTACAAGGGCACTATAGAAATACAGTAGCATTTAAGCATATACATACCTCTTAATAGCTGGTTGCTAGGTGCAGCACCATTCCCTTTGCCACAGATTAATACTCTTTGCATATCCAAGACAAAAAAATGAATAACGTATTCCCATTTGAGAAAATAAGTATTGAAAAATTTAAGGGAATAACAAGCAATATCTCAAAATGGTTCACTCAACAAAAAAATGTATATGACATACATTGTGTATTTTAACGCAATCTGCATTTTTGTGTAGTAAAATTTTGTCTATCTCTTATGTTTTACCAGTTATGCAAAAGTCGTTCACAATGAAGAAAACTTTTGGAGACATTCCCAGAAAATTCAAGATATACTTTTATTTGTCATGAAAATCTCTTAAACATATGATATTTTAATCAAAATCGTTAGAAGCATTTTTGAGAAAATTAAAATTTTAGAAAAATGTTCCATTTAAAGGGTAATCTGGGGTGGGGGATTTTCTTGAAAACCTTCGTGTCGCATCTTTGGAAGATACTGAACTTAAATACCAAGTTTGGTGTTTATCCGACTGTTCGTTTCTGAGTTATGCGGTTCACAGACAGACACACACACACACACACACACACACACACACACACACACACACACACAAACACGGACATGTTTCCAAAAATCTTTTTTTTTGGATTCAGGGGGCCTCAAAACATATATTTCCGGTGAAATCTCGGTATCGAATTTTTGGGTGGAATACAATACTTCCCCTATGTTTTGAGGTTTTGTTGATTCGCTAGCAGTCATTTCCAGTGAAATTGTTTTGAAGCGATTAAATGTTATATCACATTGCTTTCTGGATTTTTTGGGTAAGTACTTCTAGTGTTATTCTTTCTGCTGCTTCTATAATTTCACTTCCATTTCAGTTTCTTCTGAATTCATAATTTCCACCATTTAAGCTTTATTTAGGTTAGATAAATGAGTAACGTTTTAGATCACAGAAAGCTGACAATACAACGTATAGGTTAACTCTACAACGAATTGTGACAAACTGAAGTATGATGATTTGTATTGTGAACAGATAATGCGAGTGCCATGAGAAATTAATAATGTAAAAAGACATAATGAAAAGTAAAACCTAATCACACCAAGTCGAGTTATTAAACATGTGCAAATACAAAGAGTAATTGTCATGTGATTGGACTTGAAACCAAAGTTGGTCACAATGAAGCTTTTAGCTGGTGTGCTCTGTGTTAGAAGTTCTACTTTTAGATCTTGCTGTCTAAAAATGATTATATACTCAAAATTAAACATTTTAACATTATGATAAACTGAGAAATAACAAGCAAATATGGAAAGAGTATCTAGAAATAATGGACAAAACAGATAATTATATACGAGCACAGGCCAATAGGAAGAAGATTCGTGGAAAGACCCAGGAGATGGTTGGAAGATCTTTGAGGACGGAACAGGCAGTATACGACTTGGAGTGTAGAAAAAGAAGGAAAAGTTTGTTGACTTTTCAGCCCCTCACAACTTCAACAAGGACTAAATCAATATTCATCTCTTTAAAACAATAATAAATATCGCCTCAATTTTATGATAAACAACATTTTTCCCCGTATTTTGAACTAACATGCGATGCTCTGTTTTCAACACACTGTTGCCAACCAAAACAGCAAAACTTCCGCTACATTTCGCTTATTACGAAATAATTTTTCAATTATTACTCAAAGCACAAGCGAAATGAAATTTTATTTTCGGATATCATGAAACATCGTAAAACGTTCGACCGTTGTAAAATAACTCAACGTGTTCATGTGCTTGCCTATCACTATTCGAGCTATCATGATAATTTTTATATAACGCTCTTACATCGCAATAGTGTATTGCAATATGAGCGAGGGGAAATGCACTATTACAGAATCGAGGAATAGCTTGAAAAGATGAGACGAAATCGAGTATTCTCACAATGTTTTGCACGAGTATACGTTTTATTTTTTTAAAATGAATTAGATATTAATAAACAAATATGACGTGTTGCACTCACATGGCTTTCTCTACTCTTGTAGGTACAAACTATTTTTATAAACGCTTATTCTCCATCTACATGTTAATCCAGATAAACATTTGCATAAACTATCTTATTGCTAATTTTCTTGTAGGTGCAAGAGGAATATGGTACGCTTTAAGCGATAGTCAAATATTTTAAAAGCTGATTGCTAAGTGGAGCATTTCATTCTCTTTGTATAATCCAGGACATTAACAACAACAACAAAGAATTGCGAATTCCCATAGAAAAGGTATTAAATATTGGAAAACTCAAACTAATAACAAGGAATAACTCGGAAATGGTTCGCTCGACCATAAAAAAGATGCATATGACATAAATTGTGTGTTTTAACGAGATCTACATTTTTTGTGTAGCAAACTTTTGTCTCCCTTACGGTTTACTACTCAGAAACGAACAGTCGGATAAACACCAAGCTTGGTATTTAGGTTCAGTATCTTCCAGAGATGCGACACCCCAGATTACCCTTTACATGGAACATTTTTCGAAAATTTTAATTTTCTCAGAAATGGCTCTAACGATTTTGATTAAAATATCATATAGTTAAGATACTTTATGACAAATAAAATGTATATCTCGAATTTTCTGGGAATGTCTCCAAAAGTATTCTTCATTGTGAACGACTTTTGCATAACTGGTAAACCATAAGAGATAGACAAAATTTTACTGCACAAAAAATGTAGATCGCGTTAAAATACACAATTTTTATGTGATATACATTTTTTTAGTTGAGTGAACCATTTTCGAGATATTGCTTGTTATTCCTTTAAATTTTCCAATACTTATACTTTTTCTCAAATGGGAATTCGTTATTCATTTTTTTTGTATTGTCCTGGACATGCAAAGAGATTGGAATGCGCCACATAGCAACCAGCTCTTAAAATTTTTGACTATCGCTTAAAGCCTAGCAATTCCCCTTTCATGTACAAGAAAATTAGCAATAAGATTAACATCTCGATTAATATGAAGCATATGGAGAATAAGCGTTTGTAAAAATAGTTTGTACAAGAGTAGAGAAAGTCATGTGTGTGTGTGTGTAACACATCAGATTTTGTGTAAATGAAAACATGCTAAACAATAGGGGAAGAGTAGAGATACTGTAATATGTAGCTTTAACTGAGATGTTAATGAAGCTGATTTAGCTGACACACTAAATCGCGTTTCTGCGATAGCCTGGCTTGGTGATTTTCAGCAATTAATATTTACCTACTCCGGTGACCAGAGTTTGTGAATCGCTGCAGAAACAAATCAGAACTTAAGACGTGAGATAACACAGCGAATGGAAATATTTGTTCCTTCCTTCCATCTGTTAGTTCCTGTTTATGCAAGTCAAACTCGTGTACGATCATAGCTTACAGATAAAACGTACGACTAATTCCCATAACATGGATAGAAAATCCTTTACAATAAATGTTTCAGCACAAAATATAGTTACATATAAAGAGGAGGAAACATATTATTACTATTATTATCAACATCATCACCCTTGACTAATAATCTGTGGCATCATCAAGATAAAAGAAACTGGAGAAATTGAAGAAATAGGCTGCCAATTGAAGAATGTCAAAGAGAACAACTTCGGAATTAGCATATACTACAAAATTGGTTACATGCATTTATACACACAAAACTATTAGTATGAACATAATTAAGTGAACAAGCTATAACCTTTACAGTTTTTTTATAAAGTGAGTATCGGTGTTCAAAAATCAGTAAGTGTATCGAATATCGAGTATCGAGAAGTAGTGGTATCGACCCATCATTAAAAAAATCTGATGTGTTACACTCACGTGACTTTCTCTACTCTTGTACAAACTATTTTTACAAACGCTTATTCTCCATATGCTTCAAGATAATCAAGATGTCAATCTTATTGCTAATTTTCTTGTAGATGCAAGGGGAATATGGTAGGTTTTAAGCGATAGTCAAATCCTTTAAGCGCTGGTTGCTATGTGGCGCATTCCATTCTGTTTGCATATCCAGGACATAAAAAAAATGAATAACGAATTTGAGAAAAAGTATAAGTATTGGAAATTTTAAGGGAATAACAAGCAATATCTCGAAAATGGTTCTCTCAACAAAAAAATGTATATGACATAAATTGTGTATTTTAACACGATCTACATTTTTTGTGTAGTAACATTTTGTCTATCTCTTATGGTTTACCAGTTATGCAAAAGTCGTTCACAATGAAGAATACTTTTGGAGACATTCCCAGAAAATTCAAGATATACATTTTATTTGTCATAAAAATATCTTAAACATATGATATTTTAATCAAAATCGTTAGAGCCATTTTTTAGAAAATTAAAATTTTCGAAAAATGTTCCATGTAAAGGGTAGTCTGGGATGGGGGGATTTTCTTGAAAACCTTTGTGTCGCATCTCCGGAAGATACTGAACCTAAATACCAAGTTTGGTGTTTATCCGACTGTTCGTTTCTGAGTTGTGCTGTTCACAGACAGACACACACAGACACACAGACACACACACTCGGACATGTTTCCAAAAATGCTTTTTTTGGATTCAGGTAGTCTCAAAACATGTATTTCAGGTGAAATCTCGGTATCGAATTTTTGGGTGGAAACCAAACTCCCCTACTTACTATACGTAGTAGAGAAAGTAAAAAAACAAATTTCTAATGAACTTAATAATCGGCACTTCGATATTCCAATAACGCAAGGCTGCCAATTCATCAGCTATAATACGATGGGTTAATAAGATACTATAATTTAGAAGATGGTTTGATGGTCGATGTTGTGACTTAAAGTGGATTGTTTGTAAATAATAATATGGATGATAATAAAGATTGAATATTTCAAGGAGAATTTGAAGTCGGAGACGTAGATTATGAAGACGTGGATATCGAAGAGCCACGAAAAAGGGTTATGTTTTATTTCCCGCCCTAGTGTACATTGCATGTTATATCAGCCCATATTTATGTTGGTAGATACGGGTTTTGGAATTCATGTTTTGGAATTCTAAATTTCCTTCTGTGCAAATATCTTCGGGAAGACTTAGAAAACACACGATCGTACAAAAATAACGATTGCATCGTTAATACCTACTAACTTTATATTACCTATGCTGTAAATAAAGAATTATTGATTGTTTATACTTTCCATTATCCTTAACGCCAGATATCGCTCCGTCCAGACTGCTTAACTTGGGCAGTTCGCAAACGGACAACAGTTTCATCTCTATACACGACCTATCTCTAGCGAAAATATCATACACCTCCCCAAAGGTATTTCAAAGCGTAATAATTTCATTGTTATGGGGCGAGCTGAAACGGTTGTCCTCAATTGCAGCCATTCTTCGCTGTGTTTTGTGCTCTATTATCTCACGCACAATAGCTAATACAGAGGCGATAATAAATCAATGGAGGAAAAAAAAAAAGAAAGAAGGCAAATGACCACAATTTGCATACCTAACTAAAGCAAATGTGCAACGGACAAAAGAAACTCAGAGGCGTATCCAGTAACGGTAATGCGCCGGAGACGAATTAAATTGATCATAAAGGTGACAGTCACTTGTCTCGCTGCCAGTTGGTGCTGAAAACGATGTGACGGCTGTACATAAAAGTAATTAAAACGTTGATATTATTGCGGCACGGAGAACGAATTGAAGCGAGCAGTGCGGTTTAGTGTGCCGTTAAATGTTGAAGCAGCAGCAACAGCAGCGGCGGCGGCGGCAGCTGTAGTATTTAAATCGTCCGTCCTTTTTCTTTGCCATATAGAGAGACAGAGCGCGATGATTACGACATTGCCAGCCTTACAGCAATTTCTCCACCGCATGCTACGCACACACTTTCTATCGGATTCAGGTTTACCAACTTAGCTCATTTTGAGCTAGATATAGCTTATATGTACAGCTGGTCAACATACTACAATACAAGATCACTTGGGTTCCAAATTGAGATTATTTGGCTACATACGATGCCTTAGTATTAAATTTAAGGTAGGTTTCGTCACTGTGAGATTTAAACTGTAGTTTTTACCTACTTAATGTATACATATGAAGAGTTAAATCAGCGATTACGGCTATTGGGTAAAATTCGATAGCAAGTTCTTGGCGCTCCGCCGTAAATTTCACACGATGTCACATAAAACTCTGATGTCTGCAACATGAACCAAGGCTTAGCTTGGTAATAAAATGTATCTATTTTAAGGGCAATGACCAGATTCCTTTGGATTTTGACATTTTCATTTCTAGATTCATATACAGTACCATTTGGGAGGAACGACACTGAAATTATTAAACTTGTATATATGATTCTTCTCCTTATTCCTTTTCTCTACATGTTAATTACGAAATTTCACCTTAAAATGCAAATTATAAATAAACAAATCTCTGGAATCTTCAAGGAAAATAAAATACAACTATGTGCACTTTATAGGATTTACATTAATAATGCAAAACCAGAAGGGAATAATTTTATACACTGTTAATTTTTTTTCTAAAACAATACCTATCTTATCTACAACATACGGCTGGTAGTAAAGTTAAAATTCTGTCTCAAAACTTCGCTGCAGATTAACCCTCAGAAAACAAAGCTATTTTTACTTTCTCTACCAGTATATAATAGGTAGAGGAGGTATTGCATTTCGCCCAAAAATTCGATACGCAAATTTCATCGTAAATGTATATTTTGAGGCACCTAGAATCCAAAAAAAAAAACATTTGCAGGAAAAGGTCCGTGTATGTGTTTGTGAACAGCGTAACTCAAAAACGAAAAGTCGGATAAATTCCAAACTTGGTATTTATGTTCAACCTTCCAAACATGCGACACGAAGATTTTAGAGAAAATCTCTCCACCCAAACTCCCTTTACATAGAACATTTTTATTTTCTAAAAAATGGCTTTAACGATTTTGATTAAAATTCCTAACATAATATATTAAACATATTTACATGCTAAATAAAATGCATATTTTTAATTTTTTTGGAATAGCCTTTGAGGTCCTCTTGTACAATCTTGTATAACTGGTAAATGTTAAGCGATAGACGGAAACGTACTTACAAAGCATGTAATCTATTTAAAACACACAATTTATTTAAAATAACTTTTTTGGGACATCAACCACTTCCGAGATATCCGTTATTAATACTTCGAATAGTTCAACATTTAGCCTTTCTTTTAAAGTCCTGTTAACATTCAGTTGTTTCTCGCGATTGCATGGAAACAGAATGGAGTTTTAAAGCCAGCATATAGCATCCAGTTGTTAAACATTTGACTATCGCTGTTCTCTTTGTGTCTATAACGAAATGTGTAATGTAGCTATTTCTGCAAAGGTTTATCTTCATTAATATGAAGTAGATAGGAAAAAACGCTTTCGTAAGAATAATTTATATACTAATAAGCGATAGAGCGTAAAGTCCCGTGAATGTAACACGTCAGATTTTTTAGACCAAACGCGGTCTAAAAATGTTCACCATTAAAAATAACATGTATGTATTTATTTGAAAAAACTGTTTTGAGGTATTTTTCAGCTGTTAAATTCCTTCGTCTAGTTCGGCATTTGCGCTTAGGTATGTTAGTTTTTTTACGTGTTACATTTGCGACACATAATAGTTGTTTTCGTTTGTTTTTGCTCTTAAACTGTTGATATTAAAAACTAAGTTGAACGAAGGGAGACATGTTTTGAGTCCACTCCGAGATTACATTAAAATAAATGCATTTTAAACATATGAAACAAAACAGTCTTTACTGTATCATAAACTTCACTTTATGTGTGATACAAAATTAAGACATCAAGGTCTCAGCACGCTTGATAATACTTTTGAAAAAGAGTAGGACCCTAATAAACATCTCCACTTGGTCTTTCGAGGAATAACATTTCTATTTTATGTATTTTTCTCAAAACGTAGGACTTTATACGTAAAATATTGCCAATATCTGCTATAATGATGTGTTTCAAATTTTATATTCTGGTCCTCAGATTTCTGTATTTTTCTAGGTACATACACTAGAACTTTCTTTTCCCGATCTAATGCGTACTCAGGATAGATTTGTAGTCTTTTGCAAAAATAAACTCCTTTCCGGTGTGTGTCGAAAACGCATGTTTTTTACGTGCATTCATGCCTTTAATAATTATTTTGACGAAGTATATGAATGTTTTATAAAATCTAAGTTCTCTTAAAAATACACGCAAAATGACCATTGGATCGCAATTTTCTTCTCTTTTGCGAGAAAATTGCTAGAAATATTCTGCACAACACAAATTGTGTTAAAATGCTATCCTTTGTTTTTATAGTTGCAAAATATGGTGTAATTCTGCTTCTGAAATCTGCAGCACAATCAATCATACAAGGTTTTGCTATATGTCAGATGACTAAGTGTTGGAATTATAGCTTTTAAAGTAAACGATTTCTTCCTTGGAGAGTATTTATAAATGTAAATGTGTCGCAGTTAAAAAAATCTGATGTGTTACATTCGCATAACTTTCTCTACCCTCTAGCGTATATTAGTAGGTAGATACTTCTATACAAATTATTCTTACTAAAGTTTATTTTCTTATCTACTTCATTTTAATCGAAATAAACCTTTCCAGAAATAGCTGCATTACACATTTCGTTATAGATACAAAGGGAATAGCGATAGTCAAATGTTTTAGAACTGGACGTTATATGCTGGCCTCACAACTCCACACTGTTTCCAAGACATCGAGAGAAAAAAATGAAAATCGACAAGACTTTAAAAGAATGACGAAGTATTGAACAATTCGAACCATTAATAACGGATATCTCGGAAATGGCTGATGGCATAAAAAAAATTATTTGAAATAAATTGTGTTTTAAATAGGTCTAAATTTTTTGTGTAGTGCGTTTTCGTCTATCGCTTAACTTCAACGTATTCCCAGAAAATTCAAAGCATACATTTTATGTGTCTATGGTAACTTAATCAAAATCGTTTGAGCCACTTTTTAGAAAATGAAAAAAGGTGGCATGTAAAGGCTAGTTGGAAATGGGATTTTTCTTGAAAATCCTCGCGTCGCATTTTTGAAAGGTAATAAAGGAATTTATATACCAAGTTTGGTATTTATCCGACGTCTCGTATTTTAGTTATATTGTTCAGTCACACAGACGGACCTGTTTCTAAAAATGCTTTCTTTGGGGGTTCAGGGGGCCTCAAAACATATATTTTCGATGAAATCTCGACATCGAACTTTCAGTTGGAATACAATACTTCTACGTAGTAGAGAAAGTACAAAGAGTAGTAGATATATAGGTACTGTTTTATCAATTTTGACGCGTTTATTCACAATGATATTGTGAATACAACTGCTAAGGAAATTGATTGTATTTTGTATAAAATCGTTTAATCTTTCCAAGGTACTCTTGACTAGCGACAGGCTTCAGCTGTTTGATATTTAGATACTTTGATATAATATAGTGTACTTTTATGTAGATAGGGTAGGAAAATTACCTGTAT
Organism: Deroplatys truncata; assembly: GCA_030765065.1. Classification (NCBI taxonomy): domain Eukaryota; kingdom Metazoa; phylum Arthropoda; class Insecta; order Mantodea; family Mantidae; genus Deroplatys; species Deroplatys truncata. Next base: position 65,443,735 of record CM060984.1, read on the forward strand.
GGGTATTAAACTTTAAATAGAGCAGAAAAAAGTTATTGAGGCCTCTCATCTAGCGGATTATTTGAATATCGAGTTGGCAACAGTTATGTGCGCGTATCAGCTACTTAAAAACCGCTCTAGGGTAGCATTTTCACTCTCTATCTAAACTGACCTTCTTCTCTGTCATAACAACTTGGGAACATTAAATACCTCTAGATGTGTAACGATACAACATGTGTGGTTAGTACAACGTGTTAGTCACTGCTGCGACCATCCTGGTGCAATAACCACATGTTTGATAGCGTTCTTATTCTCGCCAGCTGTTATTTTCAGTCATGCAAGCGCGATGTTTACGGATGGACGTGACTTGACCAAGATCACGTGGGAGAGGCGGAGGGAGAAAGGGGCGTGGTGTTGGTCCATCTGGAGTCGCACTGTACTTACAGTTTGACGAGGGTGTTGGGAAGCGGCGTCGGCACCCGCGTGAATCCCACGCCTCTGCAGACGAGTTCCCTGAGGTCGGCGCTGCACTGGCAGGAGTCGTAGGAACAGTAGTAGGACAGCGACGTCGCTGGGGAAGAGGCGACGGTGGCCGGCGAATCTCCGAAGACGAAGGTTGCACCAAGAAGCATCACTAAAGTCACCACACTTATAGCTCTGGACGGCCAGAGCAGACTCATGCTGGGGCGCCTTACAATTTGGAGGGCCCCCCTTGTCGGGCGGCCCCCCGCGAGACAGGAACACCGTACACCGCAAGGTTCAATGGGCGGTCGTCCTCGTCCCACAAACTGGCTTGCTAGGTCGGTCTAGTGCTGTTCGCTTGCTCTCACACTGCCGTCCCGTCAGTGACTGCCGCGCAGCCCGCCAGACCTCCCTCTCCACCTCTCTCCCCCCTCTACACTCCCGCACATTGTTGACAACCTGAGGGTGGCGTTCATTGCTCTTTGGATTCGCGATCTTATGGACCTGCGTTTTTCGTTTTATCCCCTCGTGGAAATCAGTTTTATTTTTCGTCCGTGTTTAAATTAATATTTTAAGGAATGTTTGCAATGTTTACTGATTTACAGCTTTTTGTCCCAACATACTTAATTCCATATAGCTGCATAGGGTTTTGTTCCACAAACTGTCGCGTAGGATGATATAATTTAGTCTACATTTTAATAATATTGACTCCTTTTGAAAGAAAACTGACATTTGGAAAATATTAATAATTGTATTTATTCATTATTCTGTTAGGAGTTAAGGAATATGTACTTAACAACATATTGAACATGTATAGGCCAAAGGTAAGAGAGACTCAAAAGAACACGGAGCGAGAGAAAATAAAACAGAACTATCTATTGAATTGCATAACTACAGTATAAAACTGCAATGATTCTGAAATTAGAAAGTTGATATTTTTCAGTGATATTCCCTTTAGTATTCGCTGTACGCAATTTCAGAAAAAATAGCTAGTTCTTATATGTTGTTTCGAAAGTTTAAACCGTTTTGAATTTCTCTGACACGAAGCTAATAGATAGGGAAATTATTGTATTCCACTCGATATTAAGATTTAGCCCGAAATACCTACATGTTTTGAGCCCTCTAAATAAAAAAAATTAGAGAAAGCTCCGTGAATGTGTCTGTCTGGCTGTGAACAGTATAACTCAAAAACGAAAAGTTAGATGAATATAAGACACATTTAGTGTCTTCTTAAGTTGCGAAACGAAGTTTTTTTTATTATTTTTTTTAAGAAATCCCCTCACCTCAACTGCTATTTATATTTCTATATCTTTTTTCTCAAAAATGGCTTTAATTATTTTTATTAAAATGCCATATGTTTAAGATATTTAAATTACACATAAAATGTTTATCTAGAATTTTCTTCGAATAGCCAATGAAGTCTTCTTCTTTCGGAAGGAATTTTGTATAATTTTGTAAACCCTTAAGAGATAGATAATTGCTTACTACACAAAAAATACAGAATTCTTTAAAACACGTTATTTATTTTCAAACAACTTTTTTGTGCTGTCGCCATTCAGTTTTTGTTTTTCGATGTCATGGAAACAGTGTGGAATTTCATCATCTTCAGTTCATGGGATCGGCAAATCAAGTGACTCTCCGGCCTTCTAGGTCCTCCAGTCAGCGTTTCCTGGGTCTGCCTACAGATCTCCTTCCTTTAGGATTGTATTTAATTATTTGTTTTGCAAGTCATGTGTCAGGCATTCTTTCGACGTGTTTCTTCCACTCTTATTTAAGATCCTTTAACCTATTATTCACATTAAAAATTCCTAGTTCTTCTCTTATACTCTCATTTGTTATATGATTTTGTTTTGTGCATCCCTTTATATTACTTTAAATTTAATTTCGGAAGCCTGCATTTTACTTTCTTGTTTCTTAGTTAATGTCCAGGCTTCACTTCCGTATGATAGCACGTGTGCAGTCATAACTTTATAAAACTTTACTTTTGTTTATTTGTGTATTTTGTTTCTAAATGTTCTACTGATTGTTCCACACATTCTCTGGAATGGGATATCATGGCCAGCATATAGAGAACCCGGTTTTAAACATCTGTCTATGGATTCGGTTTCATCTTATCTTCCTTGCACCTGCAACGATACTCTTTCTGCAAAGGTTTATGTGATTAAGTTGAAGTAGATATAAAATTAAGCTTTCGTGTGTAGCAGTTATATAAAAATAAACGATAGTGGATAGAAAACGTTATGTGAGTGTAATACATAAGATTTTTAATAGTTTCATTTATTGCCCTAGTAGGGTTTAAGGTCATAAGACGAAAAGTATTTTTTCGACTATAGCATTTTTTTTATCCACTTTCCGCTCATGGCATCATGCGTGAAAGGTTGAAATTCCTGCACTCGTGCGTTTTGCATTATTATCGCAAACGTTAATAAAATGTATTTAATCCTTCAAATATTTATGTGCACATTTATTGTTGCAGACATGCAATACAATTATATTTAATACAGTGCGATCGCTTTATGGTGAGGCCACCGAACACGCGTATGCTGGGGGCCTTTCGTTCCTTAACTCCCGCGTTATTTACGAGTGATAGTAACATGCACTGTAATGAGTAGATACTAATCTGTTATAAGTAGTGTTGGAAGTGGTGTCCAACTGAGGTGAAGGCTTTCCTGAGTCCTTCTTATGAAACTTCCATTCACACGTATAAGTTCTTGTGGTTTATTGTTCATAATTTGAGTTTTTACATTGTCCTTAAATTAGTTGTTCCTAAACAACCAGACGTCTAACTGTTTCTCTACCTGGAGCTGGGATACTAGGAAAATTTTCCTTAAATTGTCTACACACCTATCTTCGGGTTTTGCGATGTATCGTACATAAAAATTCTTTGTTCAAGCGTGAAATTGTCAGCAGGCATTACAGTGGACTAATGAGAAGACATTAATACTCTTAAGCAAATCACACACAACACAGATGTCTTGAATAAACTTTCACCTTTGTGATGCACAACACTCTTTACAGCATGAACACAGCAGCGACTGATGCACAGCTGATAAAGATAACCTTGAACGCGCCATGCGCCACCAGTTGCGCATCAGAAAAGTAGCGAGGTCATTGCAGTATAGTGTGCTATGTATATAGCCGGTCTGCGGCCTCACCTTAAAACGTCCGCACTGTACTTGATGTTACCATTTAAATCATGCCGTCTTTATTTCCCTTTATTTGTTAACTTTTTACGTACGATCTAATTCATTCAGCATTTAAATATAACTCTTTCGGCGCAAGCAGCCTTGTCACCTTTACTTGCTCATGGCTTGGTTAACACTGCCAGGCGTGAGTAATGGTTCACTAGTTCGCAGACGCTAGAGCTGATAGTAATTAATTTTATTTTCGTGTAAACACTTCTATTATTCACTGTCGTAGAAAAAAAGACCTACAATACACATGTGTTAACTGCATTGCAGAAACTCGCAGGTAGAAAAACTTATTCCTCGTTCTGCAAAGATGCAATTGTATCGTAATATACTATAACAACATACTGAATACGAATAAGTCAAAGGTAGGAAAGAAACAAAAAAAATCTGATGTGTTACACTCACATGACTTTCTCTACTCTTGTACAACTATTTTTACAAACGCTTATTCTCCATCTAATTCATGTTAATCGAGATAAACATTTGCAGACTCTATCTTACTGCTAATTTTCTTGTAGATGTAAGGGAAATATATATTTACAAGGGCAATTTGGAAAAACAGTAGCCTTTAAGCACAAACATATCTCTTAATAGCTGGTTGCTAGGTGCAGCACAATTCCCTTTGCCTCAGATTATAACTCTTTGCATATCCAAGACAAAAAAAATCTGATGTGTTACACTCACATGACTTTCTCTACTCCTGTACAAACTATTTTTACAAACGCTTATTCTCCATATGCTTCATGTTAATCGAGATATCGAGATGTAAATCTTATTGGTAATTTTCATGTAGATGCAAGGGGAATATGGTAGGTTTTATGCGATAGTCAAATATTTTAACGCTGGTTGCTATGTGGCGCATTCCATTCTCTTTGCATGTCCAGGACATAAAAAAATCTGATGTGTTACACTCACATACCTTTCTCTACTCTTGTACAACCTAATTTTACAAACGCCTATTCTCCATATGCTTCATGTTAATCGAGATATCGAGATGTCAATCTTATTGGTAATTTTCTTGTAGATGCAAGGAAAATATGGTAGCTTTTAAGCGATAGTCAAATGTTTTAACGCTGGTTGCTATGTGACGCATTACATTCTCTTTGCATGTCCAGGGCATAAAAAAAATGAATAACGCATTTGAGAAAAAGTATAAGTATTGGAAAATTTAAGGAAATAACAAGCAATATCTCGAAAACGGTTCACTCAACAAAAGAAATGTATATGACATAAGTTGTGTATTTTAACGCGATCTACATTTTTTGTGTAGTAAAATTTTGTCTATCTCTTATGGTTTACCAGTTATGCAAAAGTCGTTCACAATGAAGAATACTTTTGGAGACATTCCCAGAAAATTCGAGATATACATTTCATTTCTCATGACATTACCCTAAACATATGATATTTTCATCAAAATCGTTAGAGCCATTTTTGAGAAAATTAAAATTTTCGAAAAATCTTCCATGTAAAGGGCAGTCTGGGGTGGGGGGATTTTCTTGAAAACCTTCGTGTCGCATCTCTGGAAGATACTGAACCTAAATACCAAGTTTGGTGCTTATCCGACTGTTCGTTTTTGAGTTATGCTGTTCACAGACACACAGACAGACAGACACACAGACAGACAGACACACACATGGACATGTTTCCAAAAATGCTTTTTTTGGATTCAGGAGGTCTCAAAACATGTATTTCCGGAAAATCTCGGTATCGAATTTTTGGGTGGAATGCAATACTTCCCCTACTTACTATACGTAGTAGAGAAAGTAAAAATCTGATGTGTTACACTCACATGACTTTCTCTACTCTTCTACAATCTAATTTTACAAACGCTTATTCTCCATATGCTTCATGTTAATCGAGATATCGAGATGTTAATCTTATTGCTAATTTTCTTGTAGATGCAAGGGGAATATGGTAGCTTTTAAGCGATAGTCAAATGTTTTAACGCTGGTTGCTATGTGGAGTACTCCATTCTCTTTGCATGTCTAGGACATAAAAAAAAAATCTGATGTGTTACACTCACATGACTTTCTCTACTCTTGTACAATCTATTTTTACAAACGCCTATTCTCCATATGCTTTATGTTAATCGAGATATCGAGATGTCAATCTTATTGCTAATTTTCTTGTAGATGCAAGGGGAATATGGTAGCTTTTAAGCGATGGTCAAATATTTTAACGCTGGTTGCTATGTGTCGCATTCCATTCTCTTTGCAAGTCCAGGACATAAAAAAATGAATAACGAATTTGAGAAAAAGTATAAGTATTGGAAAATTTAAGGGAATAACAAGCAATATCTCGAAAACGGTTCACTCAACAAAAGAAATGTATATAACATAAGTTGTGTATTTTAACGAGATCTACATTTTTTGTGTAGTACAATTTTGTCTATCTCTTATGGTTTACCAGTTATGCAAAAGTCGTTCACAATGAAGAATACTTTTGGAGACATTCCCAGAAAATTCGAGATATACATTTCATTTCTCATGACATTATCTTAAAGATATGATATTTTAAACAAAATCGTTAGAGCCATTTTTGAGAAAATTAAAATTTTCGAAAAATGTTCCATGTAAAGGGTAGTCTGGGGTGGGGGGATTTTCTTGAAAACCTTCGTGTCGCATCTCTGGAAGATACTGAACCTAAATACCAAGTTTGGTGTTTATCCGACTGTTCGTTTTTGAGTTATGCTGTTCACAGACACACACACACACAGACACACACACACACAGACACACACACACACACAGACACACACACGGACATGTTTCCAAAAATGCTTTTTTTGGATTCAGAAGGTCTCAAAACATGTATTTCCGGTGAAATCTCGGTATCGAATTTTTGGGTGGAATGCAATACTTCCCCTACTTACTATACGTAGTAGAGAAAGTAAAAATCTGATGTGTTACACTCACATGACTTTCTCTACTCTTGTACAAACTATTTTTACAAACGTTTATTTCCCTATATGCTTCATGTTAATCGAGATGTCAATCTTATTGCTAATTTTCTTGTAGATGCAAGGGGAACATGGTAGGTTATAAGCGATAGTCAAATCCTTTAAGCGCTGGTTGCTATGTGGCGCATTCTTTTCTGTTTGCATATCCAGGACATAAAAAATTGAATAACGAATTTGAGAAAAAGTATAAGTATTGGAAAATTTAAGGAAATAACAAGCAATATCTCGAAAACGGTTCACTCATCAAAAGAAATGTATATGACATAAGTTGTGTATTTTAACGCGATCTACATTTTTTGTGTAGTAAAATTTTGTCTATCTCTTATGGTTTACCAGTTATGCAAAAGTCGTTCACAATGAAGAATACTTTTGGAGACATTCCCAGAAAATTCGAGATATACATTTCATTTCTCATGACATTACCCTAAACATATGATATTTTCATCAAAATCGTTACAGCCATTTTTGAGAAAATTAAAATTTTCGAAAAATCTTCCATGTAAAGGGCAGTCTGGGGTGGGGGGATTTTCTTTAAAACCTTCGTGTCGCATCTCTGGAAGATACTGAACCTAAATACCAAGTTTGGTGCTTATCCGACTGTTCGTTTTTGAGTTATGCTGTTCACAGACACACAGACAGACAGACACACAGACAGACAGACACACACGGACATGTTTCCAAAAATGCTTTTTTTGGATTCAGGAGGTCTCAAAACATGTATTTCCGGTAAATCTCGGTATCGAATTTTTGGGTGGAATGCAATACTTCCCCTACTTACTATACGTAGTAGAGAAAGTAAAAATCTGATGTGTTACACTCACATGACTTTCTCTACTCTTCTACAATCTAATTTTACAAACGCTTATTCTCCATATGCTTCATGTTAATCGAGATATCGAGATGTTAATCTTATTGCTAATTTTCTTGTAGATGCAAGCGGAATATGGTAGCTTTTAAGCGATAGTCAAATGTTTTAACGCTGGTTGCTATGTGGAGTACTCCATTCTCTTTGCATGTCTAGGACATAAAAAAAAAATCTGATGTGTTACACTCACATGACTTTCTCTACTCTTGTACAAACTATTTTTACAAACGTTTATTTCCCTATATGCTTCATGTTAATCGAGATGTCAATCTTATTGCTAATTTTCTTGTAGATGCAAGGGGAACATGGTAGGTTATAAGCGATAGTCAAATCCTTTAAGCGCTGGTTGCTATGTGGCGCATTCTATTCTGTTTGCATATCCAGGACATAAAAAATTGAATAACGAATTTGAGAAAAAGTATAAGTATTGGAAAATTTAAGGAAATAACAAGCAATATCTCGAAAATGGTTCACTCAACTAAAACAATGTATATGACATAAATTGTGTATTTTAACGCGATCTACATTTTTTGTATAGTAAAATTTTGTCTATCTCTTATGGTTTACCAGTTATGCAAAAGTCGTTCACAATAAAGAATACTTTTGGAGACATTCCCAGGAAATTCAAGATATCATTTTATTTGTCATAAAAATATCTTAAACATATGATATTTTAATCAAAATCGTTAGAGACATTTTTGAGAAAATTAAAATGTTCGAAAAATCTTCCATGTAAAGGGTACTCTGTGGTGGCGGGATTTTCTTGAAAACCTTCGTGTCGCATCCTTGTAAGATACTGAACCTAAATACCAAGTTTGGTGTTTATCCGACTGTTCGTTTCTGAGTTATGCTGTTCACACACACAGACACACAGACAGACAGACACACAGACACACACACGGACATGTTTCCAAAAATGCTTTTTTTGGATTCAGGGGGTCTCAAAACATGTATTTCCGGTGAAATATCGGTATCGAAATTTTGGGTGGAATACAATACTTCCCCTACTTACTATACGTAGTAGAGAAAGTAAAAATGAATAACGAATTTGAGAAAAAGTAAGTATTGGAAAATGTAAGGGAATAACAAGCAATATTTCGAAAACGGTTCACTCAACAAAAAAAATGTATATAACATAAATTGTGTATTTTAACGCGCTCTACATTTTTTGTGCAGTAAAATTTTGTCTATCTCTTATGGTTTACCAGTTATGCAAAAGTCGTTCACAATGAAGAATACTTTTGGAGACATTCCCAGAACATTCGAGATATACATTTCATTTCTCATGACATTACCCTAAACATATGATATTTTCATCAAAATCGTTACAGCCATTTTTGAGAAAATTAAAATTTTCGAAAAATCTTCCATGTAAAGGGTAGTCTGGGGTGGGGGGATTTTCTTGAAAACCTTCGTGTCGCATCTCTGGAAGATACTGAACCTAAATACCAAGCTTGGTGTTTATCCGAATGTTCGTTTCTGAGTTATGCTGTTCACAGACACACAGACACACAGACAAACACACACACACACAGACACACACACAGACACACACACACACACACACAGACACACACACGGACATGTTTCCAAAAATGCTTTTTTTCGATTCAGGGGGTCTCAATACATGTATTTCCGGTAAAATCTCGGTATCGAATTTTTGGGTGGAATACAATACTTCCCCTACTTACTATACGTAGTAGAGAAAGTAAAAATGAATAACGAATTCCCATTTTAGAAAATAAGTATTGAAAAATTAAGGGAATAACAAGCAATATCTCGAAAATGGTTCACTCAACAAAAAAAATGTATATGACATAAATTGTGTATTTTAAAGCGTTCTATATTTTTGTGTAGTAAAATTTTGCTATCTCTTATGGTTTACCAGTTATGCAAAAGTATTTCACAATAAAGAAAATTTTCGAGACATTCCCAGGAAATCAAGATATACATTTTATTTGTAATAAAAATATCTTAAACATATGATATTTTAATCAAAATCGATAGAGCCGTTTTTGAGAAAAGTAAAATTTTCGAAAAATCTTCCATGTAAAGGCTAGTATGGGGTGGGGGATTTTCTTGAAAACCTTAGTGTCGCATCTCTGGAAGATACTGAACCTAAATATCAAGTTTGGTGTTTATCCGACTGTTCGTTTCTGAGTTATGCTGTTCACAGACACACACACAGACACACAGACACACAGACACACACGGACATGTTTCCTAAAATGCCTTTTTTGGATTCAGGGGGTCTCAAAACATGTATTTCCGGTGAAACCTCGGTATCGAAATTTTGGGTGGAATACAATACTTCCCCTACTTACTATACGTAGTAGAGAAAGTAAAATCTGAAGTGTTACACTCACATGACTTTCTCTACTCTTGTAGAAACTATTTATACATACGCTTATTCTCCATCTACTTCATGTTAATCGAGATAAACATTTGCAGACTCTATCTTATTGCTAATTTTCTTGGAGATGTAAGGGGAAAATATATTTACAAGGGCAATGTAGAAAAACAGTAGCCTTTAAGCACATACATATATCTTAATAACTAGTTACTAGGTGCAGCACCATTCCCTTTGCCATAGATTATAACTCTTTGCATATCCAAGACAAAAAATGAATAACGAATTCCCATTTTAGAAAATAAGTATTGAAAAAAAATCTGATGTGTTACACTCACATGACTTTCTCTACTCTTGTACAAACTATTTTTACAAACGCTTATTCTCCATGTACTTCATGTTAATCGAGATAAACATTCGCAAACTCTATTTTATTGCCAATTTTCTTGCAGATGTAAGGGGAAAATATATTTACAAGGGCACTATAGAAAAACACTAGCCTTTAAGCTGTTTAATAGCTGGTTGCTAGGAGCAGCACCATTCCCTTTGCCACAGATTATAACTCTTTGCATATCTAAGACAAAAAAATGAATAACGAATTCCCATTTTAGAAAATAAGTGTTGAAATATTAAAGCGAATAACAAGCAATATCTCGAAAATGGTTCACTCAACAACAAATATGTATATGACATAAATTGTGTATTTTAACGCGATCTACATTTTTACTTTCTCTACTACGTATAGTACGTAGGGGAAGTATTGCATTCCACCCAAAAATTCGATACCGAGATTTCACCGGAAATACATGTTTTGAGACCTCCTGAATCCAAAAAATCATTTTTGGAAACTTGTCCGTGTGTGTGTCTGTGTGTGTGTGTGTGTTTCTGTGTGTGTGTCTGTGTGTGTGTGTCTGTGAACAGCATAACTCAAAAACTAACAGTCGGATAAACACAAAACTTGGTATTTACGTTCAGTATCTTCCAGAGATGCGACACGAAGATTTTCAAGAAAATCCCCCCACCCCAGATACCCTTTACATGGAACATTTTTCGAAAACTTTAATTTTCTCAAAAATAGCTCTAACGATTTTGATTAAAATATCATATGTTTAAGATAATGTCATGAGAAATGAAATGTATATCTCGAAATTTCTGGGAATGTCTCCAAAAGTATTCTTCATTATGAACGACTTTTGCATAACTGGTAAACCATAAGATAGACAAAATTTTACTACACAAAAATGTAGATCGCGTTAAAATACACTACTTATATCATATACATTTTTTTTGTTGAGTGAACCGTTTTCGAGATATTGCTTGTTATTTCCTTAAATTTTCCAATACTTATACTTTTTCTCAAATTCGTTATTCATTTTTACTTTCTCTACTACGTATAGTAAGTAGGGGAAGTATTGCATTCCACCCAAAAATTCGATACCGAGATTTCACCGGAAATACATGTTTTGAGACCTCCTGAATCCAAAAAAAGCATTTTTGGAAACATGTCCGTGTGTGTGTCTGTGTGTGTGTGTGTGTGTCTGTGTGTGTGTGTGTGTGTGTCTGTGTGTGTGTGTGTGTCTGTGTGTGTGTGTCTGTGAACAGCATAACTCAAAAACGAACAGTCGGATAAACACCAAACTTGGTATTTAGGTTCAGTATCTTCCGGAGATGCGACACGAAGGTTTTCAAGAAAATCCCCCCACCCCAGACTACCCTTTACATGGAACATTTTTCGAAAATTTTAATTTTCTCAAAAATGGCTCTAACGATTTTGATTAAAATATCATATGTTTAAGATAATGTCATGAGCAATGAAATGTATATCTCGAATTTTCTGGGAATGTCTCCAAAAGTATTCTTCATTGTGAACGACTTTTGCATAACTGGTAAACCATAAGAGATAGACAAAATTTGACTACACAAAAAATGTAGATCTCGTTAAAATACACAACTTATGTCATATACATTTCTTTTGTTGAGTGAACCGTTTTCGAGATATTGCTTGTTATTCCCTTAAATTTTCCAATACTTATACTTTTTCTCAAATTCGTTATTCATTTTTTTATGTCCTGGACTTGCAAAGAGAATGGAATGCGCCGCATAGCAACCAGCGTTAAAATATTTGACCATCCCTTAAAAGCTACCATATTCCCCTTGCATCTACAAGAAAATTACCAATAAGATTGACATCTCGATATCTCGATTAACATAAAGCATATGGAGAATAGGCGTTTGTAAAAATAGATTGTACAAGAGTAGAGAAAGTCATGTGAGTGTAACACATCAGATTTTTTTATGTCCTGGACATGCAAAGAGAATGGAATGCGCCACATAGCAACCAGCGATAAAATATATGACTATCGCTTAAAAGCTACCATATTCCCCTTGCATCTACAAGAAAATTACAAATAAGATTGACATATCGATATCTCGATTAATATGAAGCATATGGAGAATAGGCGTTTGTAAAAATAGATTGTACAAGAGTAGAGAAAGTCATGTGAGTGTAACACATCAGATTTTTTGTGTAGTAAAAGTTTGTCTATCTCTTATGGTTTACCAGTTATGCAAAAGTCGTTCACAATAAAGAATACTTTTGGACACATTCCTAGGAAATTCAAGATATACATTTAATTTGTCACAAAAATATCTTAAACATATGATATTTTAATCAAAATCGTTAGAGCCATTTTTGAGAAAATTGAAATTTTCGAAAAATGTTCCTTGCAAAGGATACTCTGTGGTGGGGGTATTTTCTTGAAAACCTTCGTGTCGCATCCTTGAAAGATACTGAACCCAAATACCAAGTTTGGTGTTTATCCGACTGTTCGTTTCCGAGTTATGCTGTTCACAGACACACACACAGACAGACACATAGACCCACACACGGACATGTTTCCAAAAATGCCTTTTTTGATTCAGGGGGTCTCAAAACATGTATTTCCGGCGAAATCTCTGTATCGAATTTTTGGGTGGAATACAATACTTCCCCTACTTACTATACGTAGTAGAGAAAGTAAAAAGTAGGTTTTAAAATTCGGGAGCAAATAATACTGTAAATATTTATGCAAGAAACCCTACAGAATGTCTAAAAATAATCTGTGCATGTGCCATAAAAATTGGGTTACAAGATAGTCCCCAAATGTTGCCAAATATAAAACAAATTAGAACAGAAATAAATCTGATGTGTTATATTCACATGACCTTCTCTACCCTCTATCCCTTATTACTGGGCATATAAATTATTCTTTGGAAAGTTTATTTTCCTATCTACTTTACTTTAATCGAGATAAACCACGTAGAGAATTTATTTCACACATTTTGTTATAAATACAAAGGGGGTAGCGATAGTCAAATGTTTCAGAACTGGACGTCACACCCTAGTCTTAAAATTCCATACTGTTTCCATGACATCGCGAGAAACAACTGAAACTCGACCGGACTTGAACAGAATGACGAACTATTGACTTAATAACTGATATCTCGGAAATGGTTGATGCCATGAAAAAAGCTATTTGAACTAAATTGTGTGTTTCAAAGAGATTGCATTTTCTGTAGTGCGTTTTCGACTATCGCTTAACGTTTACCAGTTATACAAAATTGCTTCCGAATAAAGAGAACTTCAAAGACTATTCCAAGACAATTCAAGATATACATTTTATTTTTATTTAATATTTAATATATAATATTTTAACCAAAATCATTACAGCCATTTTTTAGAAAATCAAAACGTTTCTAAAATATTTCCATGTAAAGGATAGTTTGGGATGGGGAGGTTTTCTTGAAAATATTCGTGTCGCATCTTTGGAAGATACTGAACCTAAATACTAATACTTTTCATTTTTAGTTATACTGTTCGCAGTCTCTCTCTCTCTCTCTCTCCCTCTCTCACTGGGAGACTTTTTCCAAAATTGTGTTCAGGGTCTCCAAACATGTACTTCCTGTGAAATCCCGGGATCGATTTTTTGTGTGGAATGCAAAAGGTGCTTCCCCGAGCTACTAGAATGTGGTAGAGAAATTAAAAATGTGAAGTATTTACTGCCACACAAGTTTCTATATCCATTATTATTTACTAACAGAAATAGCCGGCACTGCCTGGAGGTTTGACGGTTTTGATTAAACATCAATTTTCCATTTGCGCTTAAATGAATTAAAGCAATTACAGTGTTGCTGGTATTCAATTTTTTAATTTTATTACCTCATCTTCATTATGCCAAATTTCCAATTCATCATTAAAAATCCACCTAATCGCCTTCCTTCAACATTTTATACCACTTCCCCCATTAGGGGGATTCTTCGCATTACGACTCTAAAAGAGTATAGATAGGTACATGTATTCTTTTATTGTTGAGAAACAGGCACATGCAAGCTCACTATCCTTAAAATTACCCCTTCTCGAACTTTTTCTACCCCTCTTCTGTTTGAGGATGGTGTTTTTATACCACCCCTAAAATAATGAAGACAATAATACTTATAAATATATTTATTTCACAAAATATTGAGAAAACACGCCCGTTCATGGTGAAAAACCTCAAATTTCTTACCGCTGAAAATATTTCGCTCCTTTTTAAGAGTGATTTTTGCTTTCTCTTCCATATAATCTAGTAGGTACAGAAGGTATTGCATTCCACCCAAAAATTAAATACCGATACTTCACCATAAATACATGTTCTTAGGCCCCCTAAATCCAAAAATAGCATTTTTAGAAAAAGGTACGTGTGTGTCTCTTTGAACAGCATAACTCAAAAAAATCTTGTGTTACACTCACATGACTTTCTCTACTCTTGTACAAACTATTTTTACAAACGCTTACTCTCCATCTACTTCATGTTAATCGAGACAAACCTTTGCAGACTCTTACCTTATTGCTAATTTTCTTGTAGATGTAAGGGGAATATATATTTACAAGGGCAATATAGAAATACAGTAGCCTTTAAGCATATACATATCTCTTAATAGCTGGTTGCTAGGTGCAGCACCATTCCCTTTGCCACAGATTAATACTCTTTGCATATCCAAGACAAATAAATGAGTAACGAATTCCCATTTGAGAAAATAAGTATTGAAAAATTTAAGGGAATAACAAGCAATATCTCGAAAATTGTTCACTCAACAACAAAAATGTATATAACATAAATTGTGTATTTTAACGCGATCTACATTTTTTGTATAGTAACATTTTGTCTATCTCTTATGGTTTTAAAGTTATGCAAAAGTTATTCGCAATGAAGAATGCTTTTGGAGACATTCCCAGAAAATTCAAGATATACATTTTATTTGTCATAAAAATATCTTAAACATATGATATTTTAATCAAAATCGTTTGAGCCATTTTTGAGAAAATTAAAATTTTCGAAAAATGTTCCATGCAAAGGGTAATCTGGGGTGGGGATATTTTCTTGAAAACCTTCGTGTCGCATTTCTGGAAGATACTGTACCTAAATACCAAGTTTGGTGTTTATCCGACTGTTCGTTTCTGAGTTATGCTGTTCACAGACACACACAGACACACACACAGACACACACAGACACACAGACAGACAGACAGACAGAAACAACACGGACATGTTTCCAAAAATGCTTTTTTTGGATTCAGGGGCTCTCAAAACATATATTTCCGGTGAAATCTCGGTATCGAATTTTTGGGTGGAATACAATACTTCCCCTACTTACTATACGTAGTAGAGAAAGTAATTAAACGTCGGATAAATACCGCACTTGGTATTTTGGTTCAGTACCTTCCAAAGATACGAACTGAACATTTTCAAGAAAATCTCCCCATCCACCAACTACCCTTTAAATGGAACATTCTTCGAAAACTTTGATTTTTTAAAAAATTCCTCTAACGATTTTGATTAAAATATCATACATTAAAGATATTTGGATGACAAATAAAATATACATCTTGAATTTTCTGGGAATAACCTGTGAAGTCCTCTTCATTTGGAAAGAATTTTGTACAGTCTTGTATACTAACTAGTAAACTTTAAGCGATAAACGAAAGTGCAGCATACAAAAAATGAGATCTCTTCAAAACACACAATTTACTTAAAATAAGTTTTCCTGTGGCATAAGACTTTCTGAGATATCCGTTATTAAAGGTTTGAATTGTTCAATGCTTGTCATTCTTTTAAAGTCTCTCGATTTTCAGTTGCTTTCAGCGATTGTATGGAAACTGTAGGAATTTTAAGGCCAGCATATAGTGTCCAGTTCTTAAACATTTGACTGTCGCTGTTCCCTTTGTGTCTATAACGAAATGTGTAATGTAGCTATTTCTGCAAAGGTTTATTTGGATTAAAATGTAGTAAATAGAAAAATAATTTTTAGTAGGAATAGTTTGTATACCCACTAATAAGCGATAGAGGGCAGAGAAAGTCATGTGAATATATCGCATCAGATTTTTAGAAAAAGTCCGTTAAGAAAATATTTGAGTGAAGCCTTCTGTTGAATATATATTTTGCTGGAAGAAAGTAGAGGAATAAACGAGAGTAAGTTAATTTCTAATCTGAATATGAATACCAATATTTTTTATATTTATTTCATTTTTAGAGCGGTTTATACATTATATTTATACTCCCTCTAATTAAGGTTATTAAAAAGAGGATTTTTATCGAATTCTTGGGCATTATTTATTAAAATGTTAAATTTAATGAAGAAATTTTAGAAAATGTAACTTAATTAGTAAAACTTAAATTATTTTCTAGATAAAATGTAATGTGTGTGTGGTGTATCTGTCTATGTCTGTGAACAGTATAATTTAAAAACGAAAAGTCGCATAAACACCAAACTTGGTATTTAGGTTCAGTACCTTCTAAAGATAGACACAAAGATTTTCAAGAAAATCCTCCCCACCCAGATATATCCTTTACATGGAGGATTTTCGAAATTTTTTATTTTCAAAACATGGCTCAAATAATTTTGATGAAAATGCATATATTAAACATTTTTGCATTACAAATAAAATGTATGTCATTTTCTGGGAATAGTGTGTGAAGTTCACTTCATTTGAAACAAATTTTGTGTGATCTAGAATAACATAAATGTTAAGCGATAGATGAAAACCTACTACACAAAAATGTATATCTCTTTAAAGCACACAATTTATTTCAAATAATTTTTTGTAGCATCAGCCATTTCCGGGATATCCGTTATTAATAGTTCATTACTTGGTCAGTCCAGTCTTGCTCTTTAAGTCCAGTCAACATTCAATTGTTTCTCGCGATTACGTGGAAATTCCAAGGCTGATCAACAAAGACTGAGACTGATTTTTTTTCACAGATGTTTATTACTCCAATTCAATGTTTACATGATCTTTTTCAAAGCAGTCCCCTCCTACTTCAATGTACTTTTTATAGTGTCTCTGCCAGTCCTAGAACACATGGTGCAGACCATTCTTTGTCAGGTCCTTGAGAATCGCCTCACTTTTCTTGAGCACTGCTTCAGAGTTCTCAAATCGAATACCCCTAAGCTTTGCCTTTAGTGATGGGAATAAAAAAGTCACAGGATGCAAGACCGGGCCTATAAGGTGGATGTGGTACACAGGTAATGTTGAATCGAGCCAGGAACTGCATGTCTTGGTTTGCGACGTGAGGCCGTGCATTGTCATGATGAAGTCGCCACCCAGTCCGAGAAAGCTCTGGTCGTTTCTTTGCAATGTGCTTCCTCAGTGTAGCCATTACTGACGTGTAGTATGCTGCTGTAACAGTAGTGTGAGGGGGAACTGCATGCTGGTAAATCATTCCATTACAGTCAAAAAATGTGATCACCATCACTTTCCCTGCAGATGGAACAACTTTTGCCTTTTTTGGTGTTGGAGAACCTGGCGATTTCCACACTGTGCTGGCTTGTTTTCCTTCAGGATCATAATTATGCAGCCATGACTCATCACCGGTGATAATCGATTTAAAAAATGCATCCCCTCCATCAGCAAAGAGACGCAGCTGGTATGCGAAATGCACGTAGGGTCTACAAAATAAAGCATTACTACCAACCTACCAATACGAGAGTGCTGCCGCCTACCAACATTATACATAAAAACCCGCTCTTTTCAAATATTTATGTTATAGATACGAAACTATCACGGAAGCTACAGGAAAAAATTAGTCTCAGTCTTTGTTGATCAGCCCTCGTAGTATGGAGTTTTAAGGCAGCACATAGCGTCCAGTTATAAAACATTTGACTATCGCTGTGCCTTTGTGTCAATAAGAAATGTGTAATGTAGCTATTTCTGCAAAGGCTTATTTGGGTTAAAATGTAGTAAATATAAATATAAGCTTTAGTAAGAATAGTTTGTGTACCCACTAATGAACGGTAGAGGGTAGAGGAAACATTCATGTGAATTTATCACATCAGATTTTTTTTTCTTTTGGGTAAGTTGTCTGCGCCCACCGCAAATCTATTACCCCCAGAGTTACGGGACCTCGGTTTGGAAACCACTTGCTTGTAAAGACAACCTACATTCCATAACTCCCAATATGTTCACATTATGACGTTTTCGAGATAAAGTATTTTTACTTTCTCTACCAATATGCAGAGGGTAGAGAAGGTATTGCATCCCACCCAAAAATTCGATACCGAAATTTCACTGGAAAGGCATATTTTGAAGCTCCCTGAATAAATAAAAAAAATTTGGAAAAAGGTCCGTGTGTGTGGGTGTATGTGTGAACAACAATACTCAAAACCGAAAGGATACATACCAAACTTGGTATTTGGATTCAGTAGCTTCCAAAGATGCGACACAAAGATTTTCAAGAAAATCCCCACTATTAAAAGTACCCTTTACGTGGAACAAATTTCGAAATGTTTAATTTTCTAAAAAAGGGCTCTAATGATTTTGATTAAAATACCATATACTAAAGGTATTTACATGACAAATAAGATTCATATCCTGAATTTTGTGGGAATAGCCTGTGAAGTGCACTTCATTCAGCAGAAATTTTGTGTACTGTTGTATAACGTCAACTGATAGACGAAAACGCACTACACTAAAAATGTAGGTGTCTCTAAACCATACAGTTTATTTCAATCGACTTTTTTGGCATAAGCTATTTCCGAGTTATCCGTTATAAATTGTTCAATACTTTGTAACTCTTTTCAAGAGCTTTCGATATTCCGTTGTTTCTCGCGATTACACGCAAAGAGAATGGAATGCTAAGGCTAGCGTATAGCGTCCAGTTCTTAAACATTTGACTATCGCTGTTCCCTTTGTATCTATAACGAAATGTGTAATGTAGCTATTTCCGGAAAGTTTTATCTCGATTAAAATGAAGAAGATAGGAAAATAGACTTTCATAAGAATAATTCGTGTACACACTAATAAGCGCTAGAAGGTAGAGAAAGTCATGTGAATGTAACGCGTCAGATTTTTATGTATGTATTCACTGCTCGGTAAAAAAAATACATCACATGTTAATTACTCTGGGTGTGTATGTGTTAAAACACATAAATGGCAGAATAACTGAATAAACAGCATTACTTTCGCATCAATGTTTGTGTATGTGAAGGTCATTAATTCTAAAATACATAAATGACAGATTAACTTAATAAACAGCTTAGGACTTATGATTAGGAAGACGGAGGGGGCCTCTAGTAACTGTAGCACAGCACCTCAAATAGCGCTTTATCAAAGAACGTTAAGGAGCGTCGAGAAACCCTGGAAAGGCTAGGGGAATGCAATAGACTAACTCTAGCAATGGGTCCTTGGCCACACGGGTTCGATTGGAAATACAAATGCAGAAGGCTGGCTAAAATGGGAGCGCAGACGTCATTTATAGGACCAGAACTGTCTTGGGCAAAAGCACAATCTATTAAATGGATTCAAAGACAGTATATAGAATACTGAAAACATACTCAGAAACAAAGGCATGGATGCTAATGATGCAACAGTGATATCTTAGAAGAATTGAATACTGTATTAAAATACTGTAGTCCTTAAATTAAGTAGGAAACAGATGAGGCTCATGGTGGGTCTGATGACTGGTCATGGGAATTTTGAAAAACATCTGCAGACAATGGGACTCTGCGGGTTGTGTGGTGTAGAGTAGAAAACCGCCTTACATTTTATAGTCCAGTGTGAAGCATTGGAAGTGAATTAATACAATCAGTTTGGAACTGTTGATCCAAATGAGACTGTATCCAGCAGAAATCTAATCTATGGACTCCTGAGACTTATTAGTGTTTAGAGAGGCGATGATGAGAAGAAACTGGGAGGATACCGTACAATAGACCTAAGGTTTCAGTACAGGCAAGTAGGTCCCTTTTGCTTCCAACGTGCCCCCTGGGAGGAAAGGATGAAGGAGAGACCCGAAGGAGACCAAATCCGAACGATGATATGCACAAGCAAGGACGAGGTCCCTAACAATTCCAACATGTTGTCCATCCTGACACTAGCTAGCTCTAGCACCACTCGGGTGTCCCATGGCAAACATGACAGCTCCCAGGAAGGGGGCCCCAACTATTCCACTAAACTCCAGGGAGAAATCCTTCCAGAGTACAAATTCCACTGTCCTGTCGCAACACAGCAACAGCGTCGCTTGGTCCTATAAGCTAAAACAGAACGTAAGCAAATGTTAGGGACAGCAAACCAGCATTCGCCTACCGACTCGGGGAAATCACGAAAAACCCATGGTAGAATGGCCGACCCGAAGGGAATCGAATCCGGGATTTCCAGAATGCGAGTCTCACACGTTACCCCGAAACCATCTCGCTCGAAAATAAATAGCATTACTTTCACATCTGTGTTAAGATCATTTATTCTAATACACATAAATAGCAGTTTAACCAAATAAATAGGAGTACCTTTTGTATCTATGTATGTATTTGTAAGAGAGAGAGAGAAAGAGAGAGAAAAAGAAAGAAAGAAAGATAGAAAGCATATAGTTACTTCTAAAACACATAAGTAGGAGATTAACAGAATATTCTACCCTGTGTGTGAGTGAAGGAGACAGAGAATATTTGAGTGTAAAACAAACAAAATAAATAACCGAATAAATAGTAGTGTTTTGTGTGTATGTGTATGTGTGTGTATAGACAGAGAGAGAGAGTAGAGGATGAGAGAAAGTGTTTTCTTTAAAACACAACAATAATAACTTGACTGTCTTCCGGTAAAGGCCGCGTCACGTTTGATAAAATTACCGAAGTTTCGCCCTTCAAGGCTTCTTCTGGGCACTGCGATTATATGCTATATCATCCTTTTATTTTTTGTGCAATTCCAGTACTACTCTTTCATTTCGGCAGCTTCCAGAATTTCCTCCGCCTCTTGGAAATCAATTTCATCATCCATATTCATTCCTGTCGCCATTTTATCGATTATTCATACATAAAAGAATAACGATCCAGATCAAAGATCGCATTATCTGTTCACAATTCAAATCGTCCTACTTCAACTTATGGCAATGAGTTGTTCAGTGAACCTGTCGCTTGTGTTGGCAACCTTGTACTTTCTTTGATCTGAATCGTTATTCTTTTATCTATGAGTAATCGATAAAATGGCGGCTGGTACGAATATTGTGATGTACAATTATTGTTGCGTACGTGACTTGGCTTCCCAGATCGGGTATTGCGTAAGAGAGTGGTGGGGATAAACGAGTTTTAGATAGCGTCATCACGCCGAGTTAGCGTGGGTTGAGTCAATCAGGAGATGACAGTAGTGGCTAGTTACTGGAAGAGGCAGGTTGTGTTGTGTACGCGCTACCCATGCGTCCAAGCATGGCGTCCTTACCGGCAGACATGGAAACAAGGAGGTACTGTATCCCCTTTTATTAATAAACCCCCTTGCCATCCACTTCTATTCAGTGTGATTTATCATAGTAGATAGATCCCTTCTCTCATCTGCACCATGTAGTAATCCTTTTACTAGGTATTTCCTAATATTTTTCACATTTCTCTTAGCTGTGTCCCTTGTCGTGACCTCGCATAATGTAAATTATTAACTTTTAGATTCTTCGGTACCCGAGTTGCGAGTTGCTCTACCCCCCATTGAGCTAGTGTGTTTAGAGGTCACGACAATATGGATGATGAAATTTAATTCCAAGTACCGGAGGGAATTCTGGAACTGCCGAAATGAAAGGGTAGCACTGGAATTGCAAACAAACAAACAAACAAAAAAGGATGATATACATATAATCGCTCCATTGACTGGTGTAAGGTATGTACTGCTAGCGAATCAACAAATTCACAAAAAAAAATCTACGTTTTCTCGCTGCACACGTCAATTTATCTCGCCCTAGGCGCCATTTCTCTTAGTTGCATATGGGAATGGAATCAATATGTTATTGTAAGTACAGGTTATACAACTGAGGGGGGCACCTCGTACACTGTGACCTACATAAATCTATTGTGGCTACCACTCCACAGGAGGAAGGGTTAAAGTGAAGGAACTACAAGAGGTTATAGGACGCAGGCAGACAGATCACAGAGACACGCGGAAGTTTCTAACAGTCCAGGCTCGAGACCCGTCCCACTGTTGGAGCTGCTAGAGATGGCGATGAACAACCAAGCAGCCCTCTAATATCCAATGGGAGTAACCTTTCCTTTGATTAAGCATAGACACCATCTACGTCACCGCCATACGCCACGAAATCTAGAAGCACTCCTGAAGGATGAGAAGGAAATAGAATAAAAGGTATATGATCTTAAGTAAATCGTGGCACATGAGAAACCATCCCAACATTCTCCTACCGACCAGGGAAAATCACGAAAAACCCAAGGTCAGAATGGCGGTCGATGGGAATCGAACCTGAGACCTCACGAATGCGAACCTCTCATGTCACCGCGGAGCCATCTCGCGCGCTATATAGTACTATTCTATTCTTATTTTATAAATTTCAAGACTATCAAAAAATAGTGATGCCACACGTTAAAAGTGATTTTGTTTATAACGCTTGTATCATAAATAATTACTTTAGACAGCATAGCCTAAAATTAGAACTTCTGACACAGTGTACACACTAGTGCGATAATGTTCATTGTGGCCAACTTTGCTTTCAAGTGCAATCACATGGCAATTAATCCTTTTATTTGCACATGTTTAATAACTCGACTTGGTTTCATTAGGTTTTAGTTTTCATTATGTCCTTTTACATGATTAATTTCCCATGGCACTCGCATTATCTATTCACAATACAAATGTTCGTTGTAGAGTTAACCATTTAAGTTATATTGGCAGCTTTCTTTGATCTAAAAGGTGTGATTTATCTAACTTACAAAAATATTAAATGGCGGAAACTATGAATTCAGAAGAAACTGAATGGAAGTGAAATTACAAAAGCAGCAGAAAGAATAACACTAGAAGTACTTATCACCAAAAGTCCAGAAAGCAATATGATATAGCATTTAGTAGCTTCATTGGTGGTGTAAGGCAAAACATGGTGAAAATAATTTCACTAAAATGACTGCTAGCGAATCAACAAAACAGCAAAATATCTGATATCTCGCTTTTTACTTTCTCTACTACGTATAGTAAGTAGGGGAAGTATTGTATTCCACCCAAAAGATAAATACCGAGATTTCACCGGAAATATATGTTTTGAAACCCCCTGAATCCAAAAAAAAAAATTTTTTGTTAACATATCCGTCTGTGTGTCTGAACAGCATAACTCAGAACCGAACAGTCGGATAAACACCAAACTTGGTATTTAGGTTCAGTATCTTCCAGAGATGCGACACGAAGGTTTTCAAGAAAATTCCCCCACCCCAGACTACCCTTTACATGGAACATTTTTCGAAAAATTTAATTTTCTCAAAAATGGCTCTAACGATTTTGATTAAAATATCATATGTTTAAGATATTTTCATGACAAATGAAATGTATATCTGGAATTTTCTGGGAATGTCTCCTAAAGTATTCTTCATTGTGAACGACTTTTGCATAACTGGTAAACCATAAGAGATAGACAAAATTTTACTACACAAAAAATGTAGATCGCGTTAAAATACACAATTTATGTCATATACATTTTTTTTTTTGTTGAGTGAACCATTTTCGAGATATTGCTTGTTATTCCCTTAAATTTTTCAATACTTATTTTCTCAAATGGGAATTCGTTATTCATTTTTTTTGTCTTGGATATGCAAAGAGTATTAATTTGTGGCAAAGAGAATGGTGCTGCACCTAGCAACCAGCTATTAAGAGATATGTCTATGCTTATAGGCTACTGTATTTCTATATTGCCCTTGCAAATACAAAACAAGGGGAACATACTACGCCTTAAGCGATAGTCAAATATTTTTAGAACTGGTCGCTATGTGTAAAATGTAATTCTCTTTGCATGTCAAAAGATCGTTTCTGCAAATGCTTATCTCGATTAATATGAAATAGATGGTGAATAAGAGTTTGTAAAAATAGTTTGTACAAGAGTAGAGAAAGCCATGTGAGTGTATCACATCAGACTTTTTTATGTCCTGGACATACAAAGAGAATGGAATGTGCCGCATAGCAACCAGCGCTTAAAAGATTTGACTATCGCTTAAATACTACCATATTCCCCTTGCACCTACAAGAAAATTAGCAATAAGATTAACATCTCGGTTAACATGAAGCATATGGAGAATAAGTGTTTGTAAACATAGTTTGTACAAGAGTAGAGAAAGTCATGTGAGTGTAACACATCAGATTTTTTAACGTCATTTCCGTTGTTTTAAGAACCACGGTCTGAACGTGATCTCTGTTAGTTTCAGTAATCAATATAATGTTATTGATATTTTACAAATTCGAGTGCCGTCTAAAAAGTAGTATATGCCACATGTGTTAAAAGTGGTTTTATTTCGTTCGTAGGGTTGCAAACTCGGCCTATGGCTTTCGTTTCGCAAACTATAACTCTACTTTTAACCCTTGTGTCATAATCTACTATTATAATATTACTATAATGCGCAACTTGTTTTCATTACAGCATTTTAATTGTGGAAATCTTGAACACCAAACAGAGGAACGCATTCTATGTACGGCGGGAGCATTCAGCATGCAGAAAACAATTGAGGAACAGAATGACTTAAAACAACAAATACTGGTGCTTAGCTTGTTATGTACAGGCAAATTTATAAACAAAATTTCGCTGTACTGATACGTACTGATTAAACAAGGCACTAGTATTTTCATCTTTTACGTTGGTACTATGTTGTGGTTGTATTCATTGTCATCTGACATCCGTGCTGGGTGTCATGGCTGTATAAACAACTGCACAAGCAACGGGTAGTACAAGTCTGAAGGGTTGTTACTGGACTATGAGTGTACTTATACAGGTGTCAGCGAGATGAGTGCAGATATTTCATGTGATGTCACGAGACTTCCATACAAGCATTACCTTCTCTACCGCTAGGCTAAGGCAGAAGCAGTATTGTACTCCACGTCAATGTTTGCTGGAAATGAACCTTTGGAGATTCTCTAAACACGAAATATCTCTACCAATTACAGTTTATTTTCATGTATAACTGTAAAACGTGCCTTATTTTCCTATATACCTCATGTTAAAGCGAGCAAGTGGCGCCGCGGTAACGTGTACGATTTGCATTCGGGAGGTCCCGGGTTCGATCCTCTGCGACGGGCCACACTGACCCATGCGTTTTTCGCGGTTTCCCTTGGAGCGGAAGGCGAATGCTGGAGTGGTTTCTTCTCTACCATGATTTCCTTTCCACCATTTCCTTCTCATCTTTCAGGTATGCTTCTAGGTTACGTGGCGTATGACGGTGCCGTACAGATGGCGCAGATGCATGTTCAATAGAAAGAGTATTCTCTGTAGACACCAGAGGGCTGCTTGGTTGGTGGTTCGTTCACCGCCCTCTCTAGGCGGGTCTGCAAGTTTGGAAATTTTAGGGACTTCCGCGCGTCTCAGTGGCCTGTTCGCCTACGGCCCGTGGCCTCATGGGTTCTTTCATCTCAGCGCCTTCTCCTGAGGGGGGCGGTAGCGGCATGCGAATGCTGGGGTGCTTACTACTCATTCTCAATTTTCTTCTCATCTTTCAGGTATGCTTCTAGGTTTCGTGGAGTATGGCGGCGCCGGAGAAAACTGGAGCGGACGCATTATCAATAGAAAGAGCATTCTCTGTAGACACCAGAGGGCTACTTGTTGGCGGGTCGTTCATCACTCTCTCTCTCTCTCTCTCTCTCTCTCTCTCTCTCTCTCTGCGGGTTCAGCAATGGGATAGGTCTGCAAGTTTGAAAATGTTAGGGACTTACGCGCGTCTCTGTGGCCTTTCTGCCTACGCCCTGTAGTTTCCTGTGGTTTCTTCACCTCATCCCTTTTCCTGTGGGGTGGTAGCCGCAATAGATCTGTGCAGGTCGCAGCGCGCGAGGTATCCCCCTCCGTTAAATCGTCTCTATCTCTATCCCACGTTAAGATAAACGTTTACAGAAATAGTTTGATTACTTTTTTCGTTGTAGGTGCAAGGAGATACAGGAGGCTTAAGAGATAGTCACATGTTTCAAAGCGTGCCACTATATCCGTAATTCTATACCTTTTACATGACATGAAACAACCGAATGTTGATAGCACTTCAAAAAATGACAAAGCATTCAAAAAAATCTGATGTGTTACACTCACATGACTTTCTCTACTCTTGTACAAACTATTTTTACAAACGCTTATTCTCCATATGTTCATGTTAATCGAGTTATCGAGAAGTTAATCTTATTGCTAATTTTCTTGTAGATGCAAGGGCAATTGGTAGGCTTTAAGCGATAGTAAAATATTTTAAGAGGTGGTTGCTATGTGGAGTATTCCATTCTCTTTGTATTACCAGCACAAAAAAAATGAATAACGAATTTGAGAAAAAGTATAGTATTGGAAAATTTAAGGGAATAACAAGCAATATCTCGAAAATGCTTCACCCAACATAAAAAAATGTATATGACATAAATTGTGTATTTTAACGCGATCTACATTTTTTGTGTAGTGAGATGTTGTCTATCTCTTATGGTTTACCAGTTATGCAAAAGTCGTTCACAATGAAGAATACTTTTGGAGACATTTCCAGAAAATTCAAGATATACATTTTATTTGTCATGAAAATATCTTAAATATATGATATTTTAATCAAAATCGTTAGAGCCATTTTTGAGAAAATTAAAATTTTCGAAAAATGTTCCATGTAAAGAGTAATCTGGTGTGGGAGGATTTTCTTGAAAACCTTCGTGTCGCATCTCTGGAAGATACTGAACCTAAATACCAAGTTTAGTTTATCCTACGGTTCGTTTCTGAGTTATGCTGTTCACAGACACACACACACGGACATGTTTCCAAAAATGCCTTTTTTGGATTCAGGGTGTCTTAAAACATGTATTTCCGGTGAAATCCCGGTACCGAATTTTTGGGTGGAATACAATACTTCTCCTACTTACTATACCTAGTAGAGAAAGTAATAGATACCAATAACAACGGATATCTAAGGAATGAGACCACATAAAGGTTATGTAATACAGTAAGTTTTTGCCTGTCTCTTATGGTTTACCAGTTATACAAAAACTATATAAAATTAATTCCGAATGGAGAGGACTTCACAGGCCATTCGCAGAAAATTTAAAAAATACATGTTGTTAGTCATTTAAATATGTTAAATGTATGGTGTTTTAATCAAAATTCTTAGCAATTTTTTGAGAAAATCACAAATGATGAAAATTTTTTTCATGGAAAGGGTATTTTGAAGTAAATAGATTTCCTTGAAAATCGTCGTGTCACATCTTTTGGAAAAACTGAACTTAAACACTAATCTTGATATTTATCTGACTCCTTTAGATTCTGGGTCCTCAAAACATATATTTCCGGTGAAATTTCAATATCGAATTTTTGGGTGGAATGCAATACTCTGTTTACCTACCATATCCGTGGTAAAGGAAGTAAAAATGTGTGATGAGAGAGAGAGTAGGACAAATCGAAAACTAAAACTCACTTTAATACCAAATTTTGTCTTTATTTGTGGTATCGCTAAGGAAACAAGTTGGAAATTTTTATAAAATTCCCCTCAGCTTAAACAACCTTAAAAGCGGAAAATGCATCATTTTCTGTTCTCAAGAGATATTGTAACGATTTTTATTCACCCACGAGGAGCTAGCAAAAATATCCGGCGTTGAAACATAAATGTTTACTTTCTCTATTGTGTACATAGTACGTACAAAAGGTATTGCATTCCATCCAAAATACGATACTGAGATTTCAGCGGAAATACATGTTTTGAGGACCCCTGAAACAACAAAAAAGCATTTTTAGAAAAAGGCGTGTGTGTGTGTGTGTGTGTGTGTGTGTGTGTGTGTGTGTGTGTGTGTGTGTGTGTGTGTGTGAACAGCATAATTAAAAAACGAAATGTCGCATAAATACCAAACTTGCTATTTAGGTTCAGTACCTTCCAAAGATGCGACACGAAGATTTTAAAACAAATATCTCCGCCCCTAACTACCCTTTATATGGAATATTTTTGGAAAATTTTGATTTTCTAAAAAACTGTCATATATTAAAGATACTCTCGTGACAAATAAAATGCACATCTTTAATGTTCTGGGAATGAACTGTGAAGTCCTCTTTATTGGAAGAAGTTTTCTATAATTTGTAAACTGGTAAACGTTAAGCGATAGATGAAAATGCACTACACAAAAATGTAGATCGTTTAAAACACAATTTCTTTCAAATACATTTTTTGTGGCATCAGCCATTTCCGAGGTATCCGTTATTAATGGTTCCATTTGTTCAATACGTTGTCATTGTTTTTAAGTACCGGTTATTTCTGACGATTGCATGGAAACAGTATGGAATGTTAAGGCCAGCGTATAGCGTCCAGTTCTTAAACATTTGACTATCATTGTTCCCTTTTATCCTAACGAAATGTGTAATGTAATTATTTTCGCAAAAGTTTATCTGATTAAAATGAAGTAGAAAAATAAACTTTTGTAACAACATTTTATATATCCGTTAATAAACAACAGAGTGTGGAGAAAGTTATGTGAATGTATCACATCGGATTTATCAAATATTTGTTTATTTGCACTAATGAATTAAAGCAATTATAATATTGCTGATATTCAATTCTTTTAATTTGTTCACCTCATCTTCAATTTGCCAAATTTTACTCTAAAAATCTTCAAAATTGCCTCCCATCTAACATTTTTCAACCATTAGGGGCGAGTTTTCCCCATTATCAATCCTAAGAGAATGAAGAAAGCAACATTTATCATTTTATTGTTGAGAGAGCAGGTCCCATTCGTCCCTATCGAACATTTTCCACCTCCTCTTCCGTTAGGGAGTGTTTTTTGTTATACCATCCCTAAAAGAATGAAGAGAACATGATTTATATTTTTATTTCACAAAAGTATTGACAAAACGGGCTGAAATAACTCACAATTGCTTTCCGCAGAAATGTTCTTCTCCCCTTTGTCGTTAAAGGTGTTTTTTACTTTCTCTACTACGTATAGTAAGTAGGGGAAGTATTGTATTCCACCCAAAAATTCGATACCGAGATTTCACCGGAAATACATGTTTTGAGACCCCCTGAATCCAAAAAAAGCATTTTTGGAAACATGTCCGTGTGTGTGTCTGTGTGTCTGTCTGTGTGTGTGACTTTGAACAGCATAACTCAGAAACGAACAGTCGGATAAACACCAAACTTGGTATTTGGGTTCAGTATCTTCCAAGGATGCGACACGAAGGTTTTCAAGAAAATCCCCTCACCCCAGAGTACCCTTTACATGGAAGATTTTTCGAAAATTTTAATTTTCTCAAAAATGGCTCTAACGATTTTGATTAAAATATCATATGTTTAAGATATTTTTATGACAAATAAAATGTATATCTTGAATTTCCTGGGAATGTCTCCAAAAGTATTCTTTATTGTGAACGACTTTTGCATAACTGGTAAACCATAAGAGATAGACAAAATTTTAATACACACAAAATGTAGATCGCGTTAAAATACACAATTTATGTCATATACATTTTTTTAGTTGAGTGAACCATTTTCGAGATATTGCTTGTTATTCCCTTAAATTTTTCAATACTTATTTTCTCAAATGGGAATTCGTTATTCATTTTTTGTCTTGGATATGCAAAGAGTATTAATCTGTGGCAAAGGGAATGGTGCTGCACCAAGCAACCAGCTATTAAGAGCTATGTATGTGCTTAAAGGCTACTGTTTTTCTATATTGCCCTTGTAAATATATATTCCCCTTACATCTACAAGAAAATTAGCAATAAGATAGAGTCTGCAAATGTTTATCTCGATTAACATGAAGTAGATGGAGAATAAGCGTTTGAAAAATAATTTGTACAAGAGTAGAGAAAGTCATGTGAGTGTAACAGATCAGAATTTTTTTTCATGGTAGCCGCACGGTATTTTTGCTCTTCTCCTAAAAACAAGGTGTTAAATTTTCTATTCATACTGAAAACTCTAAAAAAAATCTGATGTGTTACACTCACATGACTTTCTCTACTCTTGTACAAACTATTTTTACAAACGCTTATTCTCCATATGCTTCATGTTAATCGAGATATCGAAATGTTAATCTTATTGCTAATTTTCTTGTAGATGCAAGGGGAATTAGTAGACTTTAAGCTAAAGTCTAATGTTTTAAGAGCTGGTTGCTATGTGGAGTATTCCATTCTCTTTGCATTACCAGGACAAAAAAATGAATAACGAATTCCCATTTGAGAAAAAGACATTCCCAGAAAACTCGAGATATACATTTCATTTGTCATGAAAATATCTTAAACATATGATATTTTAATCAAAATCGTTAGAGCCATTTTTGGGAAAATTAAAATTTTCGAAAAATGTTCCATGTAAAGGGTAATCTGGGGTGGGAGAATTTTCTTGAAAACCATTGTGTCGCATCTCTGGAAGATACTGAACCTAAATACCAAGTTTGGTGTTTATCAGACTGTTCGTTTCTGAGTTATGCTGTTCACAGACACACACACACGGACATGTTTCCAAAAATGCTATTTTTGGATTCAGGGGGCCTCAAAACATATATTTCCCGTGAAATGTCGGTATAGAATTTTTGGATGGAATACAATACTTCCCCTACTTACTATACGTAGTAGAGAAAGTAAAAATACAAAAAACAACCCCATTCCCATAAGGGGTTGTTTATGCAGAAGCTGAAGCTATAGTCAGATCTTCAAAATCGGGTTGCTATTCGGCACCTTTGAAATTTCTCTCTTTCCATGACCATTAGAAACAATTGAATGACTAGAATTAATTGTTCTTCCACTCAAGCTGTGTGTTGGACAAGGTTGTAAAGTAGAATCAGACGACTGAAAAATGCAATGCTATAGCCGGGATTTGAACCACAGATATCCCGGTCTCCGTCCTTTGCTGTAATTGAGCTACCATGGCAACACCAGCCTGATTCTACCTTTCCAACCTTGTCCAACACACGGCTTGTGTGAAAGAACAATTAATTCCATTAATTAACCTAATAATGGTTGAAACTATGAAACACGGGACTTAAAGTACTTGCAGCATTGTAAGTCGCCATTGGGGTATGACATCTCAATACAATTTGAGATCTCCTTGTGGTTTTACCGGGAAAAATGCGAATCAGTTGGAGAATCTAATGTCGTGTCGTCATGTTGCCATGGTATCTCAGTGGTTATAGCAACCGGACGGGACCGGGAAAACCGTGGTTCAAATCCCGGCTATAGCTTTGAATTTTGTAGTCATCTGATTCTACCTTTCCAATTGAATGAATACAAACGTTTTAATGCCACAAAAATATATTTCACATACATTGTTGTATTAACGAGATATACATTTTTCGTGATGTAAGCTTTTGTCCATCTCGTGTTTTGCCAGTTACACAAAATTGAACAGAATTCCCTGTAAGAGCTATTCACAATTCAAGATGTACGATTTATTAATCATGCAAGTATCTTCAAAATGTTGTGTCTTAATTAGAATCAGAATTAGTTTTAAGCAGGTGATTTGGAGTAAAGGATTTTCTTAAAAGTCTTCGTGTCTATCTTTGGAGCATGCTGAACTTAAATATCAATTTGGTATTTATCCTAAATTAATTTTGAGCTATACTGTTCACAAACACACACACACACACACACACACACACACACTCGTGTGCGCCAACCTTTTTCTAAGAATGCATTTTTAGATTAAGGGTCGCAAAATATGATTTTTCGGTGAAAACTCGATATTGAGTTTTTGGGTGAAATATAATAATTTATCTATATAGTATAGAAAGCAGAAACGCATTATGGCATTATTTAAAGCTATCCAGCAGTTTTATCGTGCACTTTCTTCTATTTAGGCTACTGTAACCTGAAACCGTGGTTGTTTTAAAGAAATAAACGTATTGTAACCGAATTAACTTTGGCCCATTGAGATATGACCTATGAGTAGAGACGGCACTTTGTCCCAGTTCGTCGCGAGGTTCAGGTACTGGAGTATAGAGTTTAATAGTAGATCAGAGCCGTCCATGACAACTCGTTCTCCGACGCAACACAAATAGGTTACGCTTTCCTTTTATAGTGCAGTATCTTTGTGCTCATGGCCGTCAATATAGGCAAGCAATCACCAATACTACACGCAAGTGTCGTCCTCACCTATGATCTATGAACAGGGAAGGAGGGGACAGTTCGCAACTTGACTCAACGCGGATCTTTTGTGCTTACCATCTCCAGGAGGTATAGGCCTCCTGGTAGGTCGGCCAACAATAATGCGGAGACCCCTAATGCTTCCAAGGTTAATGATCCGTCACACCGGAGTGCTACTCAGGTAAGGCTTCCCTCTGGCGGAACCGATGAGAACTCGGCCCACCTGAGGCGGCTCAGAGAAGAACTTTCCAACGAGCAGGCACCTGCACTATTTGTGTCACATCGACCGACACTTCACAGGCCCTAAGCCTACCTGAAACATGAGAGAGGAAGCGAAATGATAGAAAATAAGGGAAATTAAATTCGTAGTAGAACAGAAACCACTCCAGCATTCGCCTTGCCAGGAAAACCACGAAAAAAACATGTCCAAGGGGCCTGCCCCAGGAATCGAACCCAGGAGCTCCCGAATGCTCCCGCTCGGTGACCCATTGGAATAACTTCGACTCAGTTGTGAAAACAATTGCCTACTTTAAATCTCTACAACTTATGTGATATAACACCTCTGAATTTACATAATTGTGTAGCCTCTTAATATGAGTACATAAGCGACATATCTAAAACAGAAACTATTTTGGGCCAAAGTCTGCACATGCTACATACAGTAAATCCCAATATTATGATCTTATGATTTCGCACAGTCACGAGAGCACTAGTGACATTCCCAGTGGTCATGAAGTCACGTATTATTCTGTGCAGAGTCAACTCCAGAGTCCAAACTATGAAAGACATGTTGAAACTGCAGCTGTTCAATAAAGTCGACTCAGATTTATCGCGAGTTGTTCGTTTAAAAGGAAAACAAATGAGGGGAAATTGTTCCAAAAATTACATTTTTTTGTTTTTGATGCATCTTATAAATCGGAATTTCCTCTTTAATTTGACATAAATCGTATTATTGCAAGAACAATGTTCATATTTTAAATACATGTTTAAAAATTTGATGTCTTACATTCACACAATTTTCTCTACCCTCTAACGCTTGTAGTGGGTATACAAATAATTAATCTTACGAAAGTTTTTCACTTTCTCTACTACGTATAGTAAGTAGGGCAAGTATTGTATTCCACCCAAAAATTCGATACCGAGATTTCACTGGAAATATATGTTTTGAGACCCCCTGAATCCAAAAAAAGCATTTTGGAAACATTTCCGTGTGTGTGTCTGTGAACAGCATAACCCAGAAACGAACAGTCGGATAAATACCAAACTTGTTATTTAGATTCAGTATCTTCCAGAGATGCGACACGAAGGTTTTTAAGAAAATCCCCCCACCCCAGATTACCCTTTACATGGAACATTTTTCGAAAATTTTAATTTTCTCAAAAATGGCTCTAACGATTTTGATTAAAATATCATATGTTTAAGATATTTTCATGACAAATAAAATGTATATCTTGAATTTTCTGGGAATGTCTCCTAAAGTATTCTTCATTGTGAACGACTTTTGCATAACTGGTAAACCATAAGAGATAGACAAAATTGTACTACACAAAAAATGTAGATCGCATTAAAATACACAATTTATGTCATATACATTTTCGTTGTTGAGTGAACCATTTTCGAGATATTGCTTGTTATTCCCTTTAATTTTTCAATACTTATTTTCTCAAATGGGAATTCGTTATTCATTTTTTTGTCTTGGATATGCAAAGAGTATTAATCTGTGGCAAACAGAATAGCGCTGCACATAGCAACCAGCTATTAAGAGATATGTTTATGCTTAAAGGCTCCTGTATTTCTATATTGACCTTGCAAATACAAAACAAGGGGAACATAGTACGCCTTAAGCGATAGTCAAATATTTTTATAACTGGTTGCTATGTGTAAAATGTAATTCTCTTTGCATGTCAAAAGATCGTTTATGCAAATGTTTATCTCGATTAATATGAAATAGATGGAGAATAAGAGTTTGTAAAAATAGTTTGTACAAGAGTAGAGAAAGTCATGTGAGTGTAACACATCAATTTTTTTTCCTATCTACTTAATTTTAATCGAGATAAACTGTTCCAGAAATAGCTGCATTACACATTTCTATATAGATACAAAGGGAAAGATCATAGTAAAATGTTTTAGAACTGGACCCTAAACGCTTGCTTTAAAGTTCCATATTGTTTCCATGATATCGCAAAGAAACGAATGAAAATCGACAGGACTTAAAAAGAATGGCTGTATTGAATAATTCGAACCATTAATAACGGATCTCTCGGAAATGGCTGATGCCACAAAAAATTTATTTGAAATAAGCTGTGTATTTTAAAGAGATCTACATTTTTTGTGTAGCACGTTTTCGTCTATCACTTAATGTTTACCAATTATACAAAATTATACAAAATTACTTCCCGATGAAGAGGACTTCACAAGCTATTCCCAGAAAATTGAACTTATACGTTTATTTGTCATGTAAATATGTTTAATATATTGTGACGCAGCGGCTATGGCCCAAGGTTATGGGAGGTCGGAGTCGATAACGCCGCTTGCCAGCGCAAACACCGGGCGCGCTATCGGGAGATAACTAGAACTTTCTGGAAGCTTTATTTCCCCCTTCCTCCAGAAAGTATGTGCAAATAGTTCTAGAATGTTCGAGAACTTTCTTTGGAAAATTTCACTATCTATATAAGCGAGCGCTCTCGCGGGCAGGGAATCATTCGCGAACTGAGTGCGAGTTGAGTTGACTGGCGACAGGCAGTGCATGTCGAGTGCGACAGCGATTCTCCGAGCGAGTTGATGACGACTGTGGTTACGTGCAACGAGTGCTGCGCCGGAGCGACGGTTTGTGGAGGTCTTGTGTTCGGCTCCGGCGTGTGTGAACGGTCCGGCGTGAAGAGGCTAGTCACGAAGGAAGTGAAGCGACGGAGAATTGAATTAGTTCACCTCCCAGTGAAGATGAACTATATAAATCCGAACAGTGACGTCGAAAAACAAAACAGTAACAGTGAGAACTTGTAGAGAAAAGTGACAGTTGAAAAAACTGGACGAAGTCACAATATGGTATTTTAATCAAACTCGTTAAAGCCATTTTTTTAGAAAATCAAAAAAGTTCCATGTAAAGGGTAGATTGGGATGGGGGTATTTTCGTGAAAATCTTTGTGTCGCGTCTTTGGAAGGCATTGAACCTAAATACCAAGTTTGGTATTTATACGACTTTTTGTTTTTAAGTTATGCTGTTCACACACACACAAACTCGGACCTTTTTCTAAAAGTTTTTTTTTATTCAGGAGGCCTCAAAGCATACATTTCCGGCAAACTCTCGGTATCGAATTTTTGGGTGGAATGCATTACCTTCTCTACCTGCTATGTACGTGTTAAAGAAAGTAAAAAAATCTGATGTGTTACACTCACATGACGTTCTCTACTCTTGTACACGCTATTTTTACAAACGCTTATTCTCCATATGCTTCATGTTAATCGAGATATCGAAATGTCAATCTTATTGGTAATTTTCTTGTAGGTGCAAGGGGAATATGGTAGGTTTTAAGCGATAGTCAAATATTTTAACGCTGGTTGCTATATGGCGCATTCCATTCTCTTTGCATGTCCAAGACATAAAAAAATGAATAATGAATTTGAGAAAAAGTGCAAGTATTGGAAAATTTAAGGGAATAACAAGCAAAATCTCGAAAACGGTTCACTCAACGAAACAAATGTATATGACATAAATTGTGTATTTTAACGCGATCTACATTTTTGTGTAGTAAAATTTTGTCTATTTCTTATGGTTTACCAGTTATGCAAAAGTCTTCACAATGAAGAATACTTTTGGAGACATTCCCAGAAAATTCGAGATATACATTTCATTTCTCATGACAATATCTTAAACATATGATATTACTTAATCAAAATCGTTAGAGTCATTTTTGAGAAACTTAGAATTTTCGAAAAATGTTCCATGTAAAGGGTAGTTTGTGGTGAGGGGATTTTCTTGAAAACCTTTGTGTCGCATCTCTGGAAGATACTGAACCTAAATACCAAGTTTGGTGTTTATCCGACTGTTCGTTTCTGAGTTATGCTGTTCACAGACAGACACTCACACACACACACACACACACACACACACACACACACACACACACACATACACACACACACACAGACAGACACACACACAGACACACACGGAAATGTTTCCAAAAATGCTTTTTTTGGATTCAGGGGGTCTCAAAACATGTATTTCCGGTGAAATCTCGGTATCGAATTTTTGGGTGGAATACAATACTTCCCCTACTTACTATACGTAGTAGAGAAAGTAAAAATAATTGCTGATAAAATTTAATCAAAAGATAGTATAATTAAGAAAATAATGGTTTCTTTCTTAATTTATAAGCCTACTGGATAAACGTAGGTCAATGAACTTGGAAGGCATTCATCTATATCTTGTAAACGTTTTAGTCTGATATTTTAAATAGCTTCTAAGATAAGGGTAATCCAGAGTTAACATGGTGGATAGGGCTTTTAATCCGCCCATACTTTATCTGCCTCCTTGAAGAAATTGTGTAGGCTTATTCTTTACCTCCGCATAGTTTTCCCCTGCATAAACAAAAACAATGCGCCTTGTTACTACTCGGTTGTACATTCTCTCTCCACGACCGTGTTTAAGAAGCAAACTAACTGCAAATGGATGTAAAATCCTGCTAAAATGTTAACTACGATATATGTTAACCGCCAACGATATATCCCTTGCTTTACTTCAGATCTCTTCCATTCCAGCAACACATTTCTCAACTCTTATTTTCTTCTTAGTGTGCACTGCGTTGCATTTGACAGTAAACCACCATGAGCATGAAGAGTTGGTAGCTATCTTACACAGCTCACAGTTTTCGAAAGAGAATAAAACCATAGCAGAAAATGAAAATATGTTTTATTGCATATCGCAATACATTGCCCCTTTTTACTTTCTCTACCACGTACATAGTAGGTGGAGAAAGTATTGCATTCCACCCAAAAATCCGATATCGAGATTTCACCGGAAATATATGTTTTCAGTTCCCTGAATAAGTAAAGAAAAAACATTTTTAAAAAAGGGTCCTGTGTGTGAACAGCATAACTCAAAAACGAAAAGTCGGATAAATACCAAATCTCGTATTTAAGTTCAGTATCTTCTAAAGATGCGAAACAATGATTTTGAAAAAAATCTGATGTTTTACACTCACATGACTTTCTCTAATCTTTTACAAACTATTTTTACAAACGCTTATTCTCCATATGCTTCATGTTAATCGAGATATCGAGATGTTAATCTTATTGCTAATTTTCTTGTAGATACAAGGGGAATATGGTAGGTTTTAAGTGACAGTCAAATATTTTAACGCTGGTTGCTATGTGGCGCATTCCATTCTCTTTGCATGTCCAGGACATAAAAAAAATGAATAACGAATTTGAGAAAAAGTATATTGGAAAATTTAAGGGAATAACAAGCAATACCTCGAAAACGGTTCACTCAACAAAAGAAATCTATATGACATAAATTGTGTATTTTAACGCGATCTAGAGTTATTGCGTAGTAAAATTTGGTCTATCTCTTATGGTTTACCAGTTATGCAAAAGTCGTTTACAATGAAGAATACTTTTGGAGACATTCCCAGAAAATTCGAGATATACATTTCATTTCTCAAGACAATATCTTAAACATATGATATTTTAATCAAAATCGTTAGAGCCATTTTTGATAAAATTAAATTTTTCGACAAATGTTCCATGTAAAGGGTAGTCTGGGGTGGGGGTATTTTCTTGAAAACCTTCGTGTCGCATCTCTGGAAGATACTGAACCTAAATACCAAGTTTGGTGTTTATCCGACTGTTCGTTTCTGAGTTATGCTGTTCACAGGCGCGCGCGCGCACACACACACACACACACGCACACACACAGACACACACGGACATTTCCAAAAATGATTTTTTTTATTCAGGGGGTCTCAAAACATGTATTTCCGGTGAAATCTCGGTATCGAATTTTTGGGTGGAATACAATACTTCCCCTACTTACTATACGTAGTAGAGAAAATAAAAATCGACCCATCCCCAAATACCCTTTACATAGAAAGTTTTTCAAAATTTTTTATTTTCTGAAAAAGTGGCTCTAAGATTTTGATTAAAAACCATATATTAATGATATTTACATGACAAATAAATGTATAAATTAAATTTTCTGGGAATAGCCGGTGAAGTCTTCTTCAATCGGAAGGAATTTTGTATAATCTTGTATATAACTGGCAAACGTTAAGCGATAGAGGAAAACGTACTACAAAAAAATGTAGAGCTCTTTAAAACACGCAATTTATCTCAGCCATTTCTGAGATATCCGTTATCAATGGTTGTAATAGTTCAATACTTACTAATTCTCTTCAAGTCCTGTAGATTTTCAATTGCTTCTCGTGATAGATGGAAACAGTATGGGATTTTAAGGCCAGCGTATAGCGTCCAGTTTGAAGCCGAAATTATGAAGTCAATAATTATCATAATAATCTGAGAAGGATAGTGATATAAAATAAATCATAAAATATTTAATTTCAGTGTATGTATAAAAAGGAGAAGCATTGTGAAAATTGTTGACTGTAAAAGCGACAGAAAGACAAGACAGGCACCGGTTAGCTAATTAGGGACCAGCCCCAGGTATAAAGGGTAAAATAGCTGAAGCCAGTTTCTCTTGGAATTAGTGGGTGCAGTTGCACTGGCCGGGATGTGAAGGTCATTAGAGGCTTCATGACGCTAAGTTTGAGGAGAGTTTTGAGGGGAGAGAGGGGAAGTTAGGAGTTTTTCCTCTTTGTAGCGATCTCTCAAGATAGCTACAAGAGACTCTTACCACTACACAAATTCTTTACTACTACAGATACCAGAAAATCCTGCATCTGATTACGCTAACAGAAGACTGAAAAGAGAAAGATCACTAGATCTAATGTCATAGTAAACACTCATTGGGATCACAGTAGGTAACCCAAGGACATGTTACAAGTTAATCTTGTTTTTCAGTACTTATACACGGCTATATTGTACAAACTATTAACAAATCTGATGTGAAACATTCAC
This sequence comes from Deroplatys truncata, assembly GCA_030765065.1. NCBI lineage: Eukaryota > Metazoa > Arthropoda > Insecta > Mantodea > Mantidae > Deroplatys > Deroplatys truncata. The sequence goes on from CM060984.1 coordinate 65,483,144, forward strand.
CCGACTTTCACTCCCCTCTGTCGCTTATTAGTGGGTATACAAATTATTCTTACGAAAGTTTATTTTCCTATCTAGTTCATTTTAATCGAGATAAACCTTTCCGGAAATAGCTGCATTATGCATTTCATTATACAGACAAAAGAAGGGAACAGCGATAGTCAAATGTTTATGAACTTGACGCAGCTACGCTACGTCCTCCAACAATGAAGCAATACCTTTGCCTCACGATTGCTGCGTTTCTCCTCCTAGTTGTTTTTTTTTTATACTTTGCCACGGCTGCTCGAGCATGAGATCTTAATCAATGGCTATGCGTGGATGTGTACAGAGAAACACGAACGCTTTCTTGGAACACTTTTATTTTCACCATTTAAAATAAAACTTAAGGTTTGCCGATCACTTTTAAATGCATACGATGCTACTGTGCCTTTACCAAGACCGAAGAGTATTAACTACAGCTGAACGTTCTACCCTCTTGCATGTTCGCCGCCAATGTTCACAACTCGACGAGAATGTCGTCCCGCTTTCACCGATCGCTCAGGACAGAGGTATCGAATTTTTGGGTGGAATACAATACTTCCCCTACTTACTATACGTAGTAGAGAAAGTAAAAATTGTATTTCAGGAACCTTATTGTTTTTCTGAGATTTCCTAAGTATAAACGTCGTAGTGTAGACAATTATCAGTCAATTCCGACGTTAGAGAACACCCCTTTTTTGCTCCCTCGTAGGGAGATGAAAGTGAGAAAGGAGTGCAGTTAGGGTAGAGGAAGAGCAAAGTTACTCGTAAAAGAAACTGCAGCGAGGCAAGGGAAATGTATGTTGTATTTTGTAAGTACATAGATATATGGTTATAAAAAACATCGCTGTCAGTTCCCGCTTCCTTTCCCTCCGCACCCTTTACCGATGAATCTCTGTAACAGCATCTGCAATCTTATGTCACACCGGCTCTGTTGTGTCATGCCTAGTAATTCAGCTGGCTGGCTATAAAAGGGTTGTATGATTTGATTATATTTTTACCAACTTCACAAAATTTAAAATAATAATCTAGCCTTGATCGTGAAAGTTAATTATCGGCACCAAGGGAATAATTTTTTTAATATATAGCATACTAAATGTTCCCGAGATGAGTTTTTAATTGTAAACCTCTTGAATAGAAGGTAAACGTTTAGTGTTATCTGAAAAAAGAAAGGTTTACTTGAAGCGCAACCTGTTCTCTTAAGAGCTAAGGTTCAAAGTCCATAGTTCATCCCACTTACTTATCTTAAGAGATTAACAAGCTAAACCAATCAAATTTCAGTCCTTGGCAGCACGAGCGGAAATGTGTGGGAAGGGAAACTCCCTTTATCTCCTCTCTCTGTAAGGTAGGGCATCCCTGGGTTTACTTGAATGTTACGTAAAAAACTCGAAGTCTGCTGGCTTATTTGTTTGTTTGTACTGAGTAAAAGCCACGTCGTTACACCGATTCCGACCAAATTTTGCAGAGGAAAGCTTGAAAAGGTCCTGCGCCGTGAGCTAGATCGTATAACTCTGAATTCGGACCACGGAATGTGCTCTGGTTCCATCCCACCCATGGGGTGCGGATTTTAAGCCCCGGGCATAGGATCAGTGTCCACTCAGCTTGTAAGGAAAGTGGGGAGCTGCGATAGACAGTGATCCCGGCCACGGAAGCCAACATCCTGGCTGGAGGATGGGTGATGCTGGCACATCACTCCCCATATCGTTTGGAGGATCGCCGTCTGGTTGGAAGGTCAAGCCCTTCGTGGGCTGCAGCGCCATGGTATTGTTATTACTTTATTATTATTAACACTGAAAATGCAAAGAAAACAGTCTACCCCGGAATTTGACCTTCCGATCAGCAACATTCATGACCTCTCTCTCTTTCACACACACACACACACACACACACACACACACACACACACACATACATTAATAATGAGGGAAGCAAAGCTTTCAGATAAACCTAAGCAAAACAATTGACAACGAAATGTTAGTCATTATTAGTAATAACGTTGAAAAGGCGAAGAAACCTACCTTGGAATTTGACCTTCCGACTAGCAACATCTATACGTCTCTGTCTCTCTTTCACTGTCTCTCTCCGTCTCTACTTCTGTCAACCGAGCGGGATGGCTCAGGCGGTAACGTCTGCGACCAGCATTCGGGAGGTCCTAGGTTCAAATCCCGTGGGCCGACCAATCTGTTTGAGATTTTTTCGTGGTTTCCCTCAGTCTCTAAGGTAAATACCGGATTGGATATTTAATACCACGACCCAAAGTTCCATTTTAAGTTTAAAACAATAATAAAAATCTGATGTGTTACACTCACATGACTTTCTCTACTCTTGTACAAACTATTTTTACAAAGTCTTATTCTCCATATATTTCATATTAATCGAGATAAACATTTGCAGAAACGATTTTTTGACATGCAAAGAGAATTACATTTTACACATAGCGACCAGTTCTAAAAATATTTGGCTTTCGCTTAAGGCGTACCATGTTCGCCTTGTTTTGTATTTGTAAGAGCAATATAGAAATACAGTAGCCTTTAAGCATAGACATATCTCTTAATAGCTGGTTCCTAGGTGCAGCACCATTCTCTTTGCCACAGATTAATACTCTTTGCATATCCAAGACAAAAAAAATTAATAACGAATTCCCATTTGAGAAAATAATTATTGAAAATTTAAGGGAATAACAAGCAATATCTCGAAAATGGTTCACTCAACAAAAAAAATGTATATGACATAAATTGTGTATTTTAACGCGATCTACATTTTTTGTATAGTAACATTTTGTCTATCTCTTATGGTTTACCAGTTACGCAAAAGTCGTTCACAATGAAGAATACTTTTGGGGACATTCCCAGAAAATTTGAGATATCATTTCATTTGTCATAAAAATATCTTTAACATACAATATTTTAATAAAAATCGTTAGAGCCATTTTTGAGAAAATTAAAATTTTCGACAAATGTTCCATGTAAAGGGTAATCTGGGGTGGGGGGATTTTCTTGAATACCTTCGTGTCGCATCTCTGGAAGATACTGAACCTAAATACCAAGTTTGGTGATTATCCGACTGTTCCTTTCTGAGTTATGCTGTTCACAGACACACAGACACACACACGGACATGTTTCCAAAACTGCTTTTTTTGGATTCAGGGGGTCTCAAAACATATATTTCCGGTGAAATCTCGGTATCGAATTTTTGGGTGGAATACAACACTTCCCCTACTTACTATACGTAGTAGAGAAAGTAAAAATGAAAAATAGGTGGTAATAGCAGATGTTGTACCATCTATCCACAGACAATGAAAGCAGGTAGAATGGACAGCACTCTAACGCTATCTGCACGGCACGAAGCAGAAGATCCGGCTGCTATGCGCTGGGGTCTCTGTGGACACGTGACGAAGCAAGATGGCATGCTTACAGGGCTGAGACCTAAAAGGCTAACTGTCCGCCACACCTCGATCTAAGAGTTATCCACTAACAGACCCGTCGCTATATGACCATGTAGTTAAAGCGACGTAAAATAAATAGAGTAATAATAATAATACCTCTGTCTCTCACTCTCTTACATACACATACACACACACATTAACAATGAGGGAAGCAAAGGTTTCAGATAACATAAGCAAAACAATAGTCAAGGAAATATCAGGCATCATTATTACTATTATTATTATTATTATTATTATTATTATTATTAAAATCTGGTGCGTTACACTCACATGACTTTCTCTACTCTTGTACAAACCATTTTTACGAATTTTTACTCTCCATCTATTTCGTGTTAATCGAGATAAACATTTGCAGACTCTATCTTATTGCTAATTTTCTTGTAGATGTAAGGGGAATATATATTTACAAGAGCAATATAGAAATACAGTAACCTTTAAGCACATACATATCTCTTAATAGCTGGTTGCTAGGTGCAGCACCATTCCCTTTGCCACAGATTAATACTCTTTGCATATCCAATACAAAAAAATGAATAACGAATTCCCATTTGAGAAAATAAGTATTGAAAAATTTAAGAGAATAACAAGCAATATCTCGAAAATGGTTCACTCCACAAAACAAATGTATATGACATAAATCGTGTATTTTAACGCGATCTACATTCTTTTGTGTAGTAAAATTTTGTCTATCTCTTATGGTTTACCAGTTATGCAAAAGTCGTTCACAATGAAGAACACTTTTGGAGACATTCCCAGAAAATTCAAGATATACATTTTATTTGTCATGAAAATATCTTAAACATATGATATTTTAATCAAGATTGTTAGAGCCGTTTTTGAGAAAATTAAAATTTTCGAAAAATCTTCCATGTAAAGGGTATCCTGGAGTGGGAGGATTTTCTTGAACACCTTCGTGTCGCATCTCTGGAAGATATTGAACCTAAATACCAAGTTTGGTGTTTATCCGATTGTTCGTTTCTGAGTTATGCTGTTCGCAGACAGACACACATACACACACACACACGGACATGTTTCCAAAAATGCTTTTTTTGGTTCAGGGGGTCTCAAAACATGTATTTCCGGTGAAATCTCGGTATCGAATTTTTGGGTGGAATACAATACTTTCTCTACTTACTATACGTAGTAGAGAAAGTACTAAGATCTGCAGAGCAACATCATCCTAAAGAGTTATTGTATATCTGAACTAATATTCTACTGACTTCGACGTTCAGTTGAAGCTACTGTCCCTTTGGTTTGCAGCGCCACGCCGCGGCGGATGCCGACTACCGAGATAATTATTGTGTTCGTATTCACTGCGAATTTGGACTGGAAGTACGGTTCGCTTGTTTGAATATAGCTTTGTATGCGAAACAAGCGATCATTGTCACCGTTAAATGAGAACTCTTGATTGTTGCATTCAATGCAGGTGAGTAAGAGGCTTTTGTGCGACCAACATGAAAGGAGGAGATGAACAATAAACAAGTATAAATAATAGGATTAGAAGAAGCCGGGGTTATAAAGCGAAGGCCAAATCCTGAGTAATGACGTTAACACCTTTGAGTGTATAGTCCGCGAAGAGTTGAAAACTATTACTACCCCATTTAGAAGTGATTATACCAAGTGAGGCAAACGAAACTATCACCATTTTGATTATCACCGAAACGAATTCCACTAGAACGGAATTCTACACTTTCTAGAGGCATACTTCACGTCAGCATTAGTCAGGGAGTGAAAACTGGTTTCAAGCCTTTGGAAGGTGTCCATTATCAAATCATCATTAGGGCGTAGAAGTGAAGTAGCATGCAAAAGGTACACCGCAGTCAATTGTGAATGTGTTTGTGAAACAGTATTTGGTATCTTAAAGAAGCGAGCGGCTCGAACTGTAGCTTCTATACCTTGCATTTAGAAGATACTACGTTCAGATCACAATCAATGTAATCCTTGTTGTTATATTTCGAGATTTTCCTCGATCACTAAATAAATACGCAATTATGTTCCAGTGTCTCGAACTCAGCGACGTGGGGCCGCGTAACTCGCATTCGGGAGGTCCTGGTTTGATCCTCGGCGTCCGCCCAGTCTGACCCATGGGATTTTCATGGTTTCCCTGGGTCGGCAGGCGAATGCTGGTGTGGTTCATCTTCTACCACGATTTTCATGTCCCTCATTTCCTATACCCATCATCTCCCTTGTCATCTGTTTCAGGGACCAGACGACGGCGTTCGGCGGGTTGCGGCTGTGCGGTGGATGTGCGTTCTGTAGAGGTTTCTTCCCTGGCGTCGTTGCGGGACTAAATTAAATTTAGTTTTATTCATGGACGCTCTTTAACTACTATGGTTCTTAGCGTCCCATTCTATATCGGGCGTGAAAGACCGGTAATTTTGCTCAGAGGCCTTTTTATCAGGTTTGAGGTTCTTTTAAGTGCCGTAAATCTACGACACGGGACCACCGGCTTTACTTCCCTTCTGAAGGAAGCCACGCTAAGGATTTTTACGCCAGAAAAAAATCCATTGCCCTCTGTCGGGGTTTAACCCGCGACCTCGGGAACTACACGCTAGCACGGTAACCACTAAACCACGGAGGACGTCGTCGTGGCGGGACTGCTCAGGTCCCGCCTCCAGGTGTTCTCTGGCGGGCGTCCCTTCGGGGGACCCTAGAGGTTAGGGGCCCATTGGGCGGCGTCGGATGCGTTCGATCTGAAAACGTTAGGGACCCCATCCATGCCTGCGCCCATCGTCATCCAGATCTGGTCGCCCTTCGGGTCTCTCCCTTCATCCCTCCCAGAGGTCACGGTAGAAGCAAAAAGGGCCATTGTGGGCTACTTGAGGTGCTCTGCCCAGGTTTCGGTGGCCCCTCGTTCGTCCATACCTTTACCTCTACCTTCCAGTGACTGATTCGAAGGTCTCCCACAGATACAAAAAGAAATCAGATGTGTTACATCATGCGACTTTCTGTGCCCACTGACTCCGCTGCCGTTTACTACTTTCTATACTATGCACTTAGAGTACATAGAGTACATTCGATACCAAGTATTCCCGAAAATGCATGTTTTGAGACCCTCTTATTCCAAAACAGTATATTTAGAAAGCATCCACGTATATGTCCCCCACTCTCTTTTCCTGTGTCTGTGAAAAGCATTACTCAAAAACGAAATAACAGATAAATACCAAACTGGATATTTAAGTTCAAGATCTTCAAAGATAGGACACGAAGATTTTCAAGAAAATACCCCACCCCAAACTATCCTGTGCATGGCAAATTTCCAAAAAAATTTATTTTCTCAAAAATGGATCTAACGGTTTTGAATAAAATACTATGCATTTGAATTATTTACATTTTTCTGAAATAACTTCATTACATATTTCGTTGTACGTAACAAGTGGATGCAGGAAACGAAGCGATGACCCAATATTTAAAAGCGGGTGGCTTTATGCTGGCCTTAAAATTTCACGCTCTTTCTATTATATCGCGAAAAACACCTGAATTATAACAATACTTCAAAAAGGAAAGGTTGGGTAAACTCAAATTTCGTATTTAAGTTATCAGTAAGTTTAGGCTTTCACGGCCGGAGTCAGAATTACAACTAGAAATTACTTCCGCGCTAAGGAGCCTTGGTGTACTGAGAGTTTCCTGTCAACATTTCGTCCACAATAATTGTGGTAGACATCTTCTGTGGCGCGGTCGAAGTCTCCTCGGTGAAGGTTCGGCCGCGAAATATCCGTTGGGTGGAAGAGCCACGGTATTTATGCTGGAGCTGCTCTGGGCTGGAGTAATTAGTTCTTTAGAATCGCCAAAAAAAAAACACATTCTGGCTGAGGCAGTATTTTTAACACTTAAATGATTATATAATAAAAAATCTGATGTGTTACACTCACATGACTTTCTCTACTCTTGTACAATCTATTTTTACAAACGCCTATTCTCCATATGCTTCATGTTAATCGAGATATCGAGATATCAATCTTATTGGTAATTTTCTTGTAGATGCAAGGGGAATATGGTAGGTTATAAGCGATAGTCAAATATTTTAACGCTGGTTCCTATGTGGCGCATTTCATTCTCTTTGCATGTCCAGGACATAAAAAAAATGAATATCGAATTTGAGAAAACGTATAAGTATTGAAATATTTAAGGAAATAACAAGCAATATCTCGAAAACGGTTCACTCAACAAAAGAAATGTATATGACATAAGTTGTGTATTTTAACGCGATCTACATTTTTTGTGTAGTAAAATTCTGTCTATCTCTTACGGTTTACCAGTTATGCAAAAGTCGTTCACAATGAAGAATACTTTTGGAGACATTCCCAGAAAATTCGAGATATACATTTCATATCTCATGACATTATCTTAAACATATGATATTTTCATCAAAATCGTTAGAGCCATTTTTGAGAAAATTAAAATTTTCGAAAAATGTTCCATGTAAAGGGTAGTCTGGGATTGGGGGATTTTCTTGAAAACCTTCGTGTCGCATCTCTGGAAGATACTGAACCTAAATACCAAGCTTGGTGTTTATCCGACTGTTCGTTTTTGAGTTATGCTGTTCACAGACACACACACACACACACACACACACACAGACACACACACCACGGACATGTTTCCAAAAATGCTTTTTTTGGATTCAGTGGGTCTCAAAACATATATTTCCGGTGTAATCTCGGTATCGAATTTTTGGGTGGAATGCAATACTTCCCCTACTTACTAACCGTAGTAGAGAAAGTAAAAATCTGATGTGTTACACTCACATGACTTTCTCTACTCTTGCACAAACTATTTTTAAAAACGCTTATTCTCCATCTACTTCATGTTAATCGAGATAAACATTTGCAGACTCTATCTTATTGCTAATTTTCTTGTAGATATAAGGGGAATATATATTTACAAGGGCAATATAGAAATACATTGGCCTTTAATCGCATACATATATCTTAATAGCTGGTTGCTAGGTGCAGCACCATTCCCTTTGCCACAGATTAATACTCTTTGCATATCCAAGACAAAACAATGAACAACGAATTCCCATTTGAGAAAATAAGTTTTGAAAAATTTAAGGGAATGGCAAGCAATATCTCGAAAATGGTTCACTCAACAAAAAAAATGTATATGACATAAATTGTGTATTTTAACGCGATCTACATTTTTTGTGTAGTAAAAGTTTGTCTATCTCTTACGGTTTACCAGTTATGCAAAAGTCGTTCACAATGAAGAATACTTTTGGAGACATTCCCAGGAAATTCAGAATATACATTTTATTTGTCATAAAAATATCTTAAACATATGATATTTTAATCAAAATGGTTAGTCATTTTTGAGAAAATCAAAATTTTCGAAACATCTTCCATGTAAAGGGTAATCTGGGGTGGAGGAATTTCTTGAAAACCTTCGTGTCGCATCCTTGGAAGCTACTGAACCTAAATACCAAGTTTGGTGTTTATCCGACTGTTCGTTTCTGAGTTATGCTGTTCACAGACAGACACACACACACAGACAGACACACAGACACACACGGACATGTTTTTAAAAATGCTTTTTTTGGATTCAGGGGGTCTCAAAACATGTATTTCCCGTGAAATCTCGGGATCGAATTTTTGGGTGGAATACAATACTTCCCCTACTTACTATACGTAGTAGAGAAAGTAATAATGAATAACGAATTCCCATTTGAGAAAATGTCTTGAAACTTTTAAGGGAATAACAAGCAATATCTCAAAAATGGTTCACTCAACAACAAAAATATGTATGACATAAATTGTGTATTTTAACGCGATCTACATTTTTTGTGTAGTAAAATTTTGTCTATCTCTTATGGTTTACCAGTTATGCAAAAGTTGTTCACAATGAAGAATACTTTTGGACACATTCCCAGAAAATTCAAGATATACATTTTATTTGTCATGAAAATATCTTCAACATATGATATTTTAATCAAAATCGTTAGAGCCATTTTTTGAGAAAATTAATATTTTCGAAAAATGTTCCATGTAAAGTGTAATCTGGGCTGGGGAGATTTTCTTGAAAACCTTCGTGTCGCATCTCTGGAAGATACTGAACCTAAATACCAAGTTTGGTGTTTATCCGACTGTTCGTTTCTGAGTTATGCTGTTCACAGACACACACACACACACACACACACACACACACACACACAGACACACACACAGACACACACACACGGACATGTTTCCAAAAATGTTTTTTTTTATTCTGGGGCTCTCAAAACATATATTTCCGGTGAAATCTCGGTATCGAATTTTTGGGTGGAATACATTACTTCCCCTACTTACTATACGTAGTAGAGAAAGTAAAAATTGAAGGTTGTTTACATTTGCCGTTGTTGCTATGTTTAGCGAAATAAATTTTTAACACATATACAAGCTAATTGCATTAAACAATTTACATATGAATACAAATAATAAATTCCTTGTTTTTACATAACTATAATTTAATATCCTCTTTTAAATGCACATTTTACATTTCCATTGTGTAAATGCATGTTTTCGTTCCTTTAGAATTATGTATTTTCCTTTATATCGTTATTCAATTGTCTTCTTCTTTCTTTTTATGCAAAACAAATGAATTTATAATAAACTTTCTTTGCAAGTAATTTAAATCTTTAACACAATATTTTCTAATATCTCTTAACTCAAAAAAGTTTAATACAATAGCATAATATTATAAATGTGTCTAACATTGTTCATCTCTATGAATTATACTTCTTGCTTGCTTTTATATTAATTGAACTTCACATGTCTCTTTCGACTCATTTACATTCTGCGTCATACTTCCAATATCCATTTCGCATCACGCATATAAATTAATTCGCGAATTAATGCAAAACTTGCTGAAACATTTACCTCAAAACATCAGACAGTACGGGTTAGCAATGTTATCTTTCCACTTCGACCACTTCTGATGTACAATAAGAGAGTTGTTGTATCAAATGTTTGCCCTATAATACCTAATTATGTTACTGAAGAGTAACTAAGGGAATGCGCTGTGAAACCTGCTTCTCCTTAACCTATCTCCCGAGCGAGGGGGCGCTGCGGCAAAGCGTGGGATTTGCATTCGAGAGGTTCCGGAATCGATTCCCGGCGACCGCCCACTCTGACCCATGGGTTTTTTCGGGGCTCTTCCCAGGTCGTCAAGTGAATGCTAGAGTGGTTTGTTTCAGTCCCCGAATTTCATGTCCCTCCATTTCGTTCCATTCATTATTTCATTCATCCTTCACCCTGCTAGTGTTTCAGGGTTGAAAGCGTCGGCGATGGTGTTTAGTGGCAAGGAAAAAGGATGCTCTCTGTGAAAAGAATCGGCTTTCAGCTGGTTGCCGGGGGTAAACGGACCGTCCCTTCGGAGCGGTCTGTGTGGGGGGCGGAATCCTTGGTCTGCCTGTCTGACTGTCGGGGTATCTCTATCTGGAAACTGTAGGGACCTTGTCATTGCTGTGCCGTCACTCCTGGTTCCGGCCAACCGGTGTCTCCTCTCATTTCTTCCTCCCTCCCGGGGTGTCCCCTTGTGGGGCATAGGTACAATATCCTCACTGGAGCAGTTTTGATAACTAGGGGGGGGAAATAAGCTACTTCCGTGTAGGCGTCTCCGAGACATGTGTTAAGCTTGCATAGGCAAGTGTACATTCTCCCACAGGAGCTTGACCAGCTACCACCAAATATGCAGATAAGTTTCGAAGGAACCAATTATTGGATTTAATTATCTTCTGAGACCCCAGTTTACGTCTCCTGTAAACAGGAAGGTCATATTCCCAAGTAGTGCAAGGAAGTGCAACCAATAGAACATGAAACACATACTTCACTCGTTCCTGAAAACACCAGGATAGTCCAACAGTGAATACAAACCTAACCTCACTAAACAATGATATCTGTACTCCAGCTAACACAACTACAAACAGTGCTGTAGAATTAAATCTAACATCACCCAAACTAGCAGTTTCTGTAACAAAAGTTCAAACTAACATCTCTGATGCCAACATTGCTGCTGAAAAAGTACCTATGCGTAATAAACGCACTCTTTCATTCTTGGGCCTAAGCACTTGTGATATCTCATCTGTTATGTAACAAGTGAAGACAAAATGGAAGAGCTCTCTAATGATGGCCATACTCATAAACGTGACGTCACTTCACCTCAAACATCACCTGGCACAAAGAAAATCAAATCATTGCCCATCTCTGAACAACTATATTGTCAGTAAACTCTTTAATGGAGACACAACCTGAGAAATTTGCACTGAATTTCCTTCAACTTCAGAGTCTTTTTAAAAGAATAACTACTACTGCAGATGTCGCTGCTGTAGCCCTTGAATACATTAAAGATTCACAGTCTCTTGCACATAAGTCAGGTTGCTGTATCCACATTATTGGAGTAGGAACATAAAAAAATAGCTAATGTATTGCATTCACATGACTTTCTCTACTCTTGTACAAACTATTTTTACAAACGCCTATTCTCCATTTACTTCATGTTAATCGAAATAAACATTTGCAGAAACCATCTTATTGCTAATTTTCTTGTAGGTGCAAGGGGAATTGGTAGGCTTTAAGCGATAGTCAAATATTTTAAGAGGTGGTTGCTATGTGGAGTATTCCATTCTCTTTGCATGACTAGGGCATAAAAATAAACAAATAAAAAAATAATGAATTCCATTTGAGAAAAAGTATAAGTATTGGAAAATTCAAACAAATAACAAGGAATATCTCGGAAACGGTTCACTCCACAAAAAAACTGCATTTTTTGCGTAGTAAAATGTTATCTATCTCTTACGGTTTACCAGTTATGCGAAAGTCATCTAGAATTAAGAGAACTTTAGAGACATTCTCAAAAAGTTCAAGATATACTTTTCATTTGCCATAAAATATCTTAACCATATGATATTTTAATCAAAATCGTTAGAGCAATTTTTGAGAAAATAAAAACTTTCGAAAAATGTTCCATGTAACGGGTAGTCTGGGATGAGGGGATTTACTTGAAAATCTTTGTATGGCATCCTTGGAAGATTGGTATTTATCCGGCATTTCGTTTTTGAGTTATACTATTCACAGAGACACATAGAAAATTAAATTAAATTGAGTTTTACATATGGACGCTCTTTCACTGCTGTGGTCCTTAGCGTTCCATTCTATATTGGGCGTAGACCGGTAAGTTTGTTCAGAGGCCTCTTTACCAGCCTTGAGGTTCTTTTGCGTGCCGTAAATTTACGACACAGAACCATCGGCTTTACTTCCCTCTCGACGAAAGCCATGCTAAGGATTTTTATGCCCGAAAAAAAAACCCATCGCCCTCCACCGGGTTTGAACCCGCAACCTCGGGAATTAGAGGCTAACACAGACAAACACACACACGGACATGTTTCCAAAAATTCTTTATTTGGATTCAGGGCACCTCAAAACCTGTATTTCCAGTGAAATCAGTGGGTGGAATTCAATACTTCCCCTACTTTACATAGTAGAGAAAGTAATAAACGCATTCGTTTGGGAAAAAGTTGCTCGGCGCAATTAACGAAAACCAAACGTTTCAATATTCATAAAACAAGCATTACAACAGCGCCTCTACAGACACCTTAATTAAATACAAAACTTATTTAGTAAGCTCAGGTCCTTCCAAGTGAAGACAAAAGGTTTTGAAAAAAGTCCCAAACCTCAAACAAATCTTTATATGGAACATTTTTAGAATTTTTTTATTTTCTAAAGATGGCTCTAACGATTTTAACCTATTATGTTTAAGCTATTTTCATGACAAAATGTATATATAGATTTTTCTGGGAATAGCCTGTAAAATCCTTTTCACTAGGAAGGAATTTTGTATAACTGTAAGTCATAAGACAGACAAAAACGTACTACGCAAAAAAAGTAGATCTCCTTAAAATACACAATTTATTTCAAATATCTTTTACTGTAGCAACAGCTACTTCCAAGATATTGATGCAGTAATTTGTATCACAAATTATTTAAATGTAAAGAGTGATTATAGTGTGAATATGCATTTTTGTGTGACATTGATTTGAGATGTTTGTTGATTGTAATTATTGTTGAGAAGTAAATTTATACGGCCTTACTGAAACTGACAATAATAGCGTGCAATAATGCAGCGAGGGGGTGAGCTGTTTATCATTATTAGAGACGAGGAAATTACGTAATGTTGGCGCGTTTTTCTTTAGAATTTGCTGGAACATTTTCCCTAGAGCATATGTTTTCATAATTTTCATTGGATATAAAAATAGACGCTAATGTTGGCGCGTTTTATTAGCCAATAGCAGCTCAGTTATAATCTTTAGGCATATCGGGGTGTAGGAGTATAAAAAGGGCTAGGTTAGAGGTAGACCCCGTCAGTTCATCGAAAATATTTGTACGTTACACGTCGCCTTCAGTCCATTATACGTCGTAGAGCAGTCATGGTGAATGCCTCGCATAGTTTATCGATTCGCAGGTTACGCGTAGCAGAGTTATGAAAAATCTCAAGTGTTGTAAAGTTAATTACACAAAAAGTTGAAGTACGCGAATTAAGAATGATCAGTAATGAAGTTATTATAACAGTTTCAGTTTGGCGAGTGTCAAGATCAATGTGTAAATGTGAATAATGTGTTAAGACAATAAAAAGTGTAAAACAAATTCTTTCATCAGTGTTATCTGTGGATAAAAGACTCCTTTGCGTTTACACAACCTGTATAAAGAGAAGTGCTCGACCAAAAAGGATTATAGCTAGCCAGAGGACAGTGAACCAACATTAAATAAAATAACAGGCGCTCAGTAAAAGATAACACGAAGTGACCGTGACAAATTATATTCAATATAATAAACAGTAGCATTCTTTCAAACAAACACTAATACCGCCGCAAATTGCTACCACCAGGTGGAGCTAACAAACCTAATAAAGAATCACGTCACAAAATGGCTTCACCACGTGGAGTAAACACAAATATACACAAACAACATTAATAATTACAGTCGCAATATCCGAATTATTGGTTGGAATTGTTCGATACTTGTGTCATTTTTTGAAAGTCGTTACTCAAGCGTTTCTTGTGATGTCATTGAAAGAGTATAAAAATTTCAAGGTCGGCATAATATAGTGCCTTCTGACAACCATTCCGTTTTTTTGTATCCACCTTATATATAGGTGTATATATATATATATATATATATATATATATATAACAAAATGCTTAATAAACCTATTTCTGCAGTTGTTTATTTCGATTAAAATGAAGTAGTTGAAAAATAGGCTTTCGTAGGAATAGTTTGTAGTAGCTATATAAAAATAAACCACAGGGCAGAGAAAATCATGTCAATGTAACACATTACAAACCTTTTTATCTAAATGTTCAAATTATAATTTTGGGCTAACTTTATAATAAAAATCTGACGTGGTGCACTCACATGGCTTTCACTACTCTTGTACAAACTATTTTTACAAATGCTTATTCTCCATCTACCTCATGTTAATGGAGATATCGAGATATTAATCTTATTGCTAATTTTCTTGTAGGTGCAAGAGGAATATGGTAGGCTTAAGCGATAGTCAAATCTTTCAAGAGCTAGTTGCTATGTGGAGCATTCCATTCTCTTTGCATGTCCAGGACATTAAAAGAAGAAGAAGAAGAAGAAGAAGAAGAAGAAGAAGAAGAAGAAGAAAAAGAAAAAGAATGAATTCCCATTTGAGGAAAGGTATAACTATTAAAAAATTAAAACAAATAGCAAGGAATATCTCCGAAATGGTTCACTCGGAGGCAAAATGTATGGAACATAAATTCTGTGTTTTAACGAGACCTACCTTTTTTGTGTAGTAAAAAGTATCTCTTACGGTTTATCAGTTATTAAAAAGCCATTCAGGATGAAGAGGACTTTTGGGGAAATTCCCAAAAAATTGAAGATATACATTTTATTTGTAGTGAAAATATCTTAAATATATGATATTTTAATTAAAATCGTTAGCCATTTTTTAGAAAAACAAAATTTTCGAAAAATGTTCCATGTAGTCGGGAGTGGGGATTTTTTTTGAAAATTTTCGTGTTGCATCTTTGAAAGATACTAAACCTAATTACCAAGTTTGGTATTTATCCGATTTTTCATCGATACACACACGGACCTTTTTCTAAAAGTGCTTCTTTTGGTTTCAAGGGGCCTCAAAACATGTACTTCCGGTGAAATCTTGATACCGAATTTTTGGTTGGAATGCAGTACTTCCCGTACTTACTCTGCGTAGTAGAGAAAATAATAATAATAATAATAAAAATAATAATAAATATTATGTATTAATTCTAGTTAATAAACAGGCTTACACTATATCTAAATCCCTGCTAGTTTAGCGAACTATAATGAGAAGAAGCATAGCTTAGTCACACTAATTGGCATCGAGCTGTGTATTCTGTTGTTAATAAGTTATATAGTTCACGACGCCAGAGCTGTCTCACGTTGCCTTTAACTACTACGTGATCAATAAAGCTTTTGTTACAACTTATGTCTCGTCGTAGAATTTATTGTGCTATACGAATACAGTTTCCTAATTAACTTGCTTTCGTTAGGAAAACGAACGCTATGTTTCGTGATGCAAGTCCAAGCTAGCACAACAAAACCTTGTAACAATCTTCTTGTTAATGAGCATGATTTATTGTGGCAATAATAGGATATCATGTATAATAATAATAATAATAATAATAATAATAATAATAATAATAATAATAATAATAATAATATGCAAAACTATAAGAAAAGTTGTTTAGGGAGGTTAAGGCTGTCCAAGAATAGGTAGAATGCACTGTGAGTTTCCAAAGCCGGCAGTGAGTGATTTTAGGCTTTTAAAAGTAGACTTATAGGCATCTCTAAAAATAAGTATAAAATAGAAACTAGAATTAAATTTTAGGGACGTACATTTTGTTTCTTCCAAATCTGATTACATTGATTGCAATGATGCAAATAGTTAATACTCAGAATTACTGTATTTGTAAGAATTACAGAAACATAAAAAAGCATTGTGTTTAATACGTGTTTTATTAAGTTTTCAATTATAATTAATTATAAACAATCTATTGATATTATTATTGTGGCTCCATGTACATTATTGTCGATGTTACATCAGATTACTTATATTGTCAATGTGCTATTAAGCAGTTATTAATTAAATGGCCGTGGTAAAAAGACGCATGTATCACACTCACACGAGAAAGGAATTAAAACATTCTTTCGCGTATTTGGAGCAGAAATTTCAATTTTAATGAAAGCAACTAAAATCGAAGTAGTAATGTTATAACTTTGAATGAGAGAACAAAAGAAAACAACTCTTAATTTAAATATTTACCTATGTGCACTTAAAGCAAAAAAGACAAATAGGTACAGTGGTGTATAATTACCATATGCAAAAAGCACTCGATGAAAGCAAATGTAAGTAAAATGCCTGTTTTATTTCGAGTTTAACGAAATGCAGCAAATGAAAATAAATGACCTTAAATATACCTATATTGAATGAGATTAACAGCTAAATTATTCTATTTTTTACTTTCTCTACCTACCTAGTCGGTAGAGATGTTGCATTCCATCTAAAAATTCAATACCGAGATTTCATCGGAAATGCTCGTTTTGAGGCCCCTGAATAAAAAAATCGTTTTTAGAAAAAGGTTTGTGTGTGTGTGTGTGTGTGTGTGTGTGTGTGTGTGAACAGCATAACTCAAAAACGAAAAGTCAGATCAACACCAAACTCGGCATTTAAGTTCAGTACCTTCCAAAGATGAGACACGAAGAATTTTAAGAAACTTTCCCTACCCAAAACTACCCTGTACATGGAACATTTTTCGAAATTTTGATTTTCTAAAAAATGACTGTATTTGATTAAAATGCCATATATTAAAGATATTTACTTGACAAACAGAATGTATATCTTGAATTTTTTGGTAATCGCCTGTAAATTCCTCTTCATTCGGAAGATATTTTGTATAATCTTGTATAACTGGTAAACGTTAAGCGATAGACGAAAGCGCACTACACAAGGAATGTAGATCTCTTTAAAACACACAATTTGTATAAAATAACTTTTTTTGACATCAGTCATTTCCGACATATCCGCTATTAATGGTTCGAATTGTTCATTATTGGCCATTCTCTTGAAGTCATGTCAACATTCAGTTGTTTCTCGCAATTCCATTGAAACAGTATGGAATTTTAAAGCCAGCATATGGCTTCCAGTTCTAAACATTTGACTATCGCTGTTCTCTTTATATCTATAACGAAATGTGTAATGTAGCTATTCCTGCAAAAGTTTATTTGGGTTAAATGAAATAGGTATAAAAATAAGCTTTAGGTAGACTAGTTTGTATACCCACTAATAAACGATGGAAGGTAGAGAGATTCTTGTGAATGTATCACATCAGATTTTTATTTAAACATACAATAAAAATGAATAAGATTTAAATGCCGTATTCATGAGTGACGTTCATTGTGCACAGTACCAGAGCTGAATAGGAGTATGTGAGGTTAGATCTTCAGACCACTAAATTCCGCATAAATTACGATTTATACGAAAAACAAATGCTAAATTGTAGCGAAACAGCCCCTGTATGTCCAGGTAATCTCAAAACATCTAAAATTATGTTAGTAGTAATTAGGGTTGCCAGACGTCCCGGATTTGTGCTAAATGTTACGTCTCACGGACAGTTTCTATCTGGGACGTAATTATCTCGTATTTTGGAATATTTTGAAACCTGAAAAAAGTCAATGTTATCACCTCTGGAGTTGGTAAAATTGACTGCTATATTTCTTTATACTACAAAACGCAATTCCTGATAATTTCCGTCCTGTTTATAACAGTTGGTAGTGCTGGTGCTGATCCACTTACAATAGAATCATCGTTTACACAGTTGGCGATTTTTGGGGGTTGGCCAGGCTGGCAGATAGCAATTTCCGTGCCACTTTTCTCTTTTGATTGATATCTGTCAACAATGAAGGATGTTAGAAGCTTGTGAACACCAACACATGGTTATTATTTTGGAAAACAGAAGTAAATTAATAATGGAAATGGTTAGGAATTTGAAACGCAAAAGTGATCATGTTAAAAAAAGATAAAAGGCCGTGTGCTTTTCCACAGCCTACTGGTGTAGTGGACTGTGATTTTTTCGTAAGGATTACGTGAACTAAACTGAATTGGTTAGTATGCAATGGCGACGATAGGTAGACACAAAGCATTTTGTAAATATTGCCGAAGTGTTTCTTAGTTACACGTGGGGGAGGGAGGCATTGCGCATTTTCCCTTATTTTAATTTCAGATATCTAGCAGCCCTGGTAGCAATTTCTTCACAATTGGAACACACTTTTTTAAGTCAGACATAGACTAATAAACATTTCTCAAAAATTTCAAAATTGGAGTTTGTGATTCATTCTTTATATTCACGTCACCCAGTACCACTTTAATTTTGTTAAACATTCACATCAGGGGATACTTTGGGACATTTATATAATGAATATATTTACCAAGCGTGACATTTATCTGACTTTTTAACTTTAACGTTATGCTTTTCACATGCACCTAGTAATATTATTTACAGGGGACCTCAAAACATACATCTATTTCTGGTATATTTCAAATATAAAAACACTACCGTTCAGTCGAATAAAATAGCTAATGTATTCATAAGAAATAATTCTATTAGATAATATCTGTAATACCTACCAAATTAATACTGGATAATACATGGGAATAAACATTTTGTTGTAGTTATAACAATGAAATAATATTCAATTGGTTAAGAAATACATATGTGGCTTTACATCCCTCATGAGCACGTATATAACATTTAATAGTTGAAAGTGTATTGCTTATAATATGAGGAAATGTAAACGAATAAGAAACATTTCGGAAATGGTTACGGTCAAAAAATATTTTTGACATACATTGTTATTTTAAGGAATGTGCACTTTTTCTGTCATAAGTTTGTGTTAATTTTTTACTCAGATATAAAATTCAGTGAGGATGAAGAGGACTTCGCTGGCTATTTATAAAACATCCAGTATATACCTAGCTTTGTTCATCAAGCCAATGTCTCAAGTCTGTAAATAAAAACCAATAGTCATTTTAGAGAAAGTAAAAATATAACGATTTTTACTTTCTCTACTACTTGGATACCCATAGTATAGGAAGTATCATATTTGTGTGTGTGTGTGTGTGTGTGTGTGTGAACAGCATAACTCAAAAACGAAAATGTTAGTTAAATACCAAACTTAGAATTTAAGCTCAGCATTGTCCAAGGATGAGACGCGAAGATGTTAAAGAAAATTCCTCCACCGCAGACTACCTTTACATGAAAAATGTTTCTACATTTTTTATTTTCTCAAAAATGGCTCTACGACTTTGATTAAAATATCCCATGTTTAAGATATTTTCATGACAAATGAAATGTACACCTTGAATTTTCTGGAATAGCCTGTAAAGTTCACTTCATTCAGAAGGAATTTTGTATAATTTTGTATAACTGGTAAACGTTAAGAGATGCACGAAAATTTACTATGCAAAATACTTAAGATCTCTTTTAACACACACAATTTATTTCAAATACATTTTTTGTGGCATCAATCAATTCCGAGATATCCATCATTATTGGTTTGAATGTTTCAATACCTTATATATACAAAGAATGCTTACTATAATAATTCGTATTACGCTCGCTCGTCAGTTTATGTATGCAACGTGTATGACGAGGTAAATTGTGCGCTATCTATTATCAACTGTTTGAACCTGTTTAAATAAGTTGTAAAAAAACAAATTTAAAATTTCCCAGCGTTTGCGAACGTAAGAGAGGTGCCAGTCCTTTGATAGCATATAATAGAGAATCCACATAATAGAAGTAGTAAGCTTACTGCTATATCGTAAAGCTTTAAGATGTGATGATAAGTTACGTATTTTATATTTAGGTCGTGTGCCATTATATGGTTAGCAGTAATTTGGTTACATGTGTCTTGTGTTGGCTATCATGGGTAATGAACCAAACCGGTTATAAAATGTCAATGGCATTGGTTGCATGTTAACAATTTTATGTGGAATAGGTTATGTGTTATAAAAAGTGGTGTCAGTTGAGTTAGTGAAATTTGCTTCAAAGTCATTCTCATTGTAGGCCATTAAGGCTAAAGAAAATGCGTCTGAATGAGAAGTATCTAGCAAGCGTGATTGCAGAATTCAGATAGTGCCTATGATAGTGTAAGCATGGTATTCCAGACTGTAGGAAATGAGGTAAAAATACCAGTTTAATTCCAAGTCTGTTTACGATTGTGTATCATATACGGACATCCAAAGAAGTGCTGTCTCTGAAAGGCGGGAGAAACCTAGATCAGTATGAAGAAGGCATTGATGGTGGCTGAAAAGCCTTCATTGGCAGCTTCACTGGCCAACATTTTAAGTAATGGGAAGTGCAGTTCAAGGAAAGGTATGTTTCTGAAACCGTAACATTTTGAATTTTTGTCGGCTTATGACTTTACTATAGGAAAATTAGAAATTATTCCAAGAGTATCCATCCTGCAGTTGTAAAGCAGATACGGACAATATCATCTTACAGTGTGCCCCACGGTGATGAATATACACTGCTCAGCATTTTAAAGCAGTATTACTAAATAACATGAAAAATGTTTTTGCTCAAATTCATTTGTTTTATGTTTAAGAACTGGAAATAGCATATATAAATTACGGATTAACTAAGAAGTAATTATATAGATAACTGGAGTGGCAATATAAATAACAAAATATTATGTTAACGGATTATTTTTCAGGCTCAAATGGTTCATGTTCAGTTCATGAGTGGACAGGTCCATTCCGAGGTGAAACAATATGTTTTCGGATGACATCAGTTTGTGGCCATGTGATGACCCTCGACTTCATTGGCAAATATAATAACTGGGATCGAGTGGATCCAGTAAGAATAATTTAAAGTACTGTTGAAAACATGTATAAACTTTTATATTGGATTATGGCCAGTATAACTCAATCTTGTAACAAACCTAACCTCAAAAAACTGGATCCAGATAGTAGTTGGGCTACAGTATATCACACTTTTCATACAGTCAGTTTCAAAAAGCAGTTTTATATAATATCCAATATTGTATTCAACCTTTAATTAATAGGTGTTACTAATTACTCACTCACTGGTTCTCCAGTATCAATGTTTTTAAATGCTTAAAATAAAAAATAAAATTAATTTTTTGAAGATACGTTTTAGTTTGAAGTGATATTTGATGATCGTGCATGATGTTTGTTTCCAGATTGAACTCTTCTCTTGTCCAACAGAGAAGAAGGAAGCTCTACCCAAACTACGAATACCTGCATTTCTGGCTCAAGAGGCTCATGGATGCGATTACTTAATTTTATGGCTTGATTGTGACAAAGAAGGAGAAAATATTTGTTACGAGGTTATTAATGCAGTACAGAGTTCCATGGGAAGAAACATTTTGAACCCTGATGTGAGTTTTAATTGTATAAGAGAATGACACTGCATTATTTCTCGTCTTAAAAACTTATGCACGGTTGCAGGAAAGCAAATCAAAACTGATCGGTGATTAAGGCAGCTTTGATTGGCGATCAGTAAAATTTCTATTGCAGAAAGGCCAATCAGTCTTTGATTGGAGATTATTCTCTCGTCAGATTTGATCAGCAGATTTTTGCTGGTTATTGGCTTGATTGCCAATCAATAGTGTATTCGGCGATCAAAATGCTCAAAACTAACCTATAATTCCGTTAACTTTTGCTAATGCCTGGCATGTGGAATTATTATTCAAATAATTCTACTACAGATTGTTGCCTTTCTCAACGGTATAAATATAAATATTGATATTGTACTATATATTTTTGTCATGAATATTCAACATTACATTATAAAATTATTATGGTTAAGAAACCATAAAAAAAATTCATACCAATAAACTAACCTAAAAATGCCGTGTATAACGGAGGAAACAACGTTCCTTGTATAAACATTTTAAAGGTTTCTTTTCTTTTTGTTTCTAATGAGAAGTTTAATTTAACAGCACAGAAAAATAGGACTGTAAACTAACCTCCCAGAATAATCAGTAAACTTGCTGAATTGTCGGCAACGTTGCGAACCGAAAACCATGCAGGTTGTGTTGTTATAGTGAAACGTGCTTGCCGTATATTTACATTAGTTCCGAGTAGTTTGCTTTTGGTTACGTTTAACTGTACTGTAAAGCCAAGAAAATGGATTCTTCTGATGAAGAGCTCTTTGAAGAATACGAGAATCTAATGTTAAGAAGAAGGCACTTCAGAGAGAGACAAGAATTGTTCTTTAGCTACAACGATAGAGAACTTGAACAGAGATTTAGGTTAAGTAAGGACTCTTGTGTATTTTTACTTTCAGCGATTGAAGAAAACTTGACTAGACAAACTAATAGGAACTTCCCACTTTCTGCAATGAACCAGCTGTTAACCACACTGAGATTTTATGCTGTTGGGACCTTTCAGGCTGTGTTAGGTGATCTTTTTGGGGTACACAAGTAGCACTATTAAATTCTGCGGCATTTTTGCCACGCATCTTCTTTTTGCTTTACCCATACGCTGTCTGTTTTTTTGTTTTCAATGGTGTCTAAATAACTTTCCACAATATTTAGAAGAAGGGCCCTATCATTGGTAGACAAATTAGGGCCTCTGCTGGCTTTTGGACAATACATTTTATTTCAGTTGAACAAGAACAACTCTCGCTTGCAAAGCTTACAGCACAGAACACCAAACAGCTGAGCTTCGTCTGCTAGCTGTGGTTACCAAAACGCACTGTTGCCACATCACTTTAGGCAATCAGTTGATGAGCATTCACTGATTGGTGATTAGCGTTTATGCAACCCAACGAAAAATCAAATTGATTAGAGATTAACTGATTGTCAATCAGAGGTGATTTGATTTGCTTTCCTGCAACCAGGCATAATAATAACAATGCTTGATAATCATTCTTTCACACTGGCTGTTTGTAGGCATTAAGTTGAAATGTTGTGTCAGACATTGCACAGTATGAATCCAGAGCATTTGAAATTATCTTAAGCTTTATCAGGATACTTGAATCAAATAAGAAGGTTTAATGTGGGATGGATGTCTCGCTGTGGTAGCTCAGGCAGTAAGATCAATAGCACAGAGAGCTGAAGATCTATGGTTTGATGCTTGCACATGGCATTACATTTTTCAAGTCTGATTTTTTAACTTTCCAACTTGTAAGAATAAATTTGAGTTAATTAGAACCATTATTTGTGACAAGGGCTTCAAGTTACTTTCTTTTCAGCTAAGCGTAGGATTTTAACATAAGCATATAGGGAAAACCTCATTTATGCAAACCCTGTAGTTATCAAGTTACGACATTTTGTGAGATTTCAAAAATTCTAACTTATTTTGTTTTCCTTATTTAATAAGATCTCTTTGTGAAAATAATATTTGAGATACAAAATATACAGGATATCTGATAAAACATTTTATATTTTACTTCCACTTCCATCATGGCATATCGGCCCCCTTTTTACCATGCCCTCCCCAGTTGCTCTCCACCAGCCTAGACGTTCTTGCGTTGCAACTCTCTGGTTCTGGATCTTAGGCATATGTGCTACATCCTGCTGTATGCCGTCTTTCCATCTGTTACATGGTCTTCCCACAGGCCTTCCTCTTCCAAAATCGCCTGAACACCTTCTTTGGGATTTGGTGTTCCTCCATTCTTATTAAATGAGTCCTTGGCCCGAATGATATGCGATAAGGGTACCTCTCCATATAAGGAATATATTTCATTGTTACGAGGGTAATTCCAAAAGTAAAATCTCCAATTTTTTTTAAAATACAAAGAAACTTTTATTGACAACAAATGGTACATAGTTTTGAAGCTTTAACATTTGTCTATTTTTCCACATAATCACCATTTTAGTCGATGCATTTTTGTATACGCTGTGACAGTTTTTGTATGCCCATGTCATACCAGCTTGCCGCCATGCTCTTGAAAAGGTGATGGACCTCATTTTTCACTTCATCGTCGTCACCGAAGTGCCTTCCAGCCAAGTGTTCTTTCAACTTGGGAAACAAGTGGTAGTCACTGGGTGCTAAGTCCTGAAGTGGTATACTTCAAATGTTTATTTATTTATTGAGCCCCACGTTTGGGAGCCAATTTGCGGCGGTATTATTAATGTTATTGTTTGTATTTGTGTTTACTCCACGTGGTGAAGCCATTTTGTGACATGATTCTTTGTTAGGTTTGTTAGCTCCATCTGGTGTTAGCAATTTGCGGTAGTATTAATGTTTGTTTGAAAGAATGCTACTGTTATTTTATTTAATTTTGGTTTACTGTCCTCCGGCTAGCTATGATCTTTTTGGTCGAGCACTTCTCTTTATACAGGTTGTGTAAACGGAAAGGAGTCTTTTATCCAAAGATAACACTGATGAAGGAATTTGTTTTACACTTTTATAGTCGAACACATTCACTATCACATTTACACATTGATCTTGACACTCGCCAAACTGAAACTGTTATAATAGCTTCATTACTGATCATTCTTAATTCGAGTACTTCAACTTTCTGTGTAATTAACTTTATAACACTTGAGATTTTTCATAACTCTGCTGGACTGAAGGCGACGTGTAACGTACAAATATTTTCGATGAACTGACGGGCTCTATCTCTAACCTAGCCCTTTTTATATTCCTACGCCCCGATATGCCTAAAGATTATAACTGAATTGCTATTGGCTAATAAAATGCGCCAACATTAGCGTCTATTTTCATATCCAATGTAAATTATGAATACTAATGCTCTAGGGAAAATATTCCAGAAAATTCTAAAGAAAAACGTGCCAACATTACGTAACTTCCTCGTCTCTAATAATGATAAACAGCTCACCCCCTCGCTGCATTATTGCACGCTATTATTGTCAGTTTCAGTAAGGCCGTATAAACTTACTTCTCAACAATAATTACAATCAATAAACATCTCAAATCAATGTCACATAATAATGCATATTCATACTATAATCATTCTTTACATTTAAATAATTTATGATACAAATTACTGCATCATATGTCCCACTAGAAACATAGTTATAAA
Source organism: Deroplatys truncata (assembly GCA_030765065.1). Lineage (NCBI taxonomy): Eukaryota > Metazoa > Arthropoda > Insecta > Mantodea > Mantidae > Deroplatys > Deroplatys truncata. The sequence continues at coordinate 65,508,661 of CM060984.1, forward strand.
TATTTACAACTTGTTTGGAAATTTTATAATTGAGTTTTTAGTCTCCTAAATCTTGGAACACACGCTATCCCTTTCACTTAACACTTCACACGTATTTAACACACGACATATGTTTTTCCTTTATCTTGCCACTACTTACTGGCTCTGGTCTAATGTGTTTAGGCATTAATCTGACATCACAATTTTTTTTTATAGCAAATACTATACCCTGAATTATTTAGTTACTGTTACACAATTGGTTTACTCTCTTATATTGTTGATAAAGATTTATGCATTCAAGAAATTTTTTAATTATTAAACATATTTACCAAAAATATTCACCCTCTACACAAATATATTTACATCTCTTAAATCTAGATACTGTTTCACATTTTTCTGTTTGCTACATAAGTATTTGTTTTAATTATTTTTTTTTTTTACCCAATTTTGTTTTGTTTTGTACTTTATATTCACAATACTCTTGGAATTATATCTATGTACTTTTACTTTAATATAACATCATGTTTTAATTTCAAATGCTGTTGAAGTTACTAAGAAAATGTTATTTTCCTTTTAAACATTTAGTTATGTCCAAAATTTATTTCTCCTTTCTTATGGCATACGTACATAATTAACCCTCTTACGTTCCAATACATTTCTCTGCAAGTCATCTTTAACTATCCAGCATTTACTTTACATCTCATTGCTATTTACCCTCCTGGATCAAATTGTCTGTGGCTAAACATTACTCGTAGCCGTATCCTAACCTTCAAAAATTTGTTCATGAATAACCTCTTAAAGGATTCATATGATATTTCGTTCCCTGATAACATTTGAAAACAATCTAAAGTTTTCTGAACTACACATCTTTTAACAACTGTCATTTTCAATTCTTCTGCTATCTTTTTAATCTGAGAGTACTCTGACAATTCTGTCAAACTGTACTGGATTGGAGTTTTCAATTTGAACATCTTGGTACTTGTTAATTTCAGAAGTTAGCTTTTGATTATTTATAGGCAAAACTTTAACTTCTTTGTACAATTTATTTCTCTGCATTACTGACTCCTTCTGTATTTCTGATATCTCCCCTCTGAAATTAACTTGCGCCTGATTCACATCTACATTCATAACCTCTTTCATCTCTCTTATCTCATTTGAAATGTTACTCATTCTACTACCTGACTCTGTACATTCTACATCAACATGTTCACTTTTAGTATTAACCTCACTTTCTTTGTTACCTATTTCCCTGCTCATGTCTACCATTTTCTTTGAAACTTCCCCTATCTCATTTTCTATCATTTCCTAATTTTCATTTCTCATTCTCATCATACTACTATCTAGCTCCATGAATTTCTTTTCAATTTCTTCCCTGTTTTGTTCTAAGCTCTTACCAATATCTTCCCTCAATTCCCTATTATTCTTTTGCATATCTTCCCTTAATTGATCTGGAATACTCTTACTAATATCTTCCCTCAATTGATCTGAATTTTGCTCTAATTTATCAATCTTCTGAGTTAGTTTTTTGTAATTTCTCATTATTCTTTTCCATATCTTCCCTGTTTTGATCTATTTTCTTACTAATATCTTCCCTCAATTTCTCATTATTTTTACTACTATCTTCCCTGTTTTGATCTATTTTCCTTTCTAATTTCTTATTATTCTTTTGCATATCTTCCCCTAATTGATCTGTAAAATTTCTCAGCATTTCCGTCATCAAACAAGCATCAAAATTAACATTTCCTGCTGTTCTATTCTCACTTTCTGCACTAACATTTTCTCCCTCAAATCCTACATTGTTTGAGCTATTTTCTGTAACCTGTATTGAATTACAGCTAACTGTTACACTATCCCTTTCCATCATTGTTTCTTCTGTATTATTAGTGGACATAGTTTTCTTTATCCTACCGCTCCTAAGGTACATTTAAATTTTTACACTTTTTTTTAGAATTAAAGTAACACTTTTCTAACCTTTCTGATGCTATCTGCTGATGTTGCTTTGATGTCCAGCTTTCTGCCCCTCTCTCCTAGATTATATGTTGCTTCTGCCTTGTATTATGATGAATCTACGTCGTCTTGGTGTCCTGTAGTTGAATTCCCCTGTTGCCTTGTAATCTCGGAATTATGATGTCCACTCATCCGCGTCGTCTGTCGTCTCTGTTGTTGTTTCTGGAATCTGCGTTTTGTAGTTCAGTTCACTGCTCCATTCGTTCCACGTCCTGGTTCCTTCGCCCCTTCCTGGTTATTATGCTCCTTTCCTGGTCATTCTGCTCCTTTCCTGGTCATCGTGCCCCACGTTGGGCGCCATTTTGAAGTGGTGTACTTGTAATATTATTTAATTTGTTGAGCCCCACGTTGGGCGCCAATTTGAAGTGGTATACTTCAAATGTTTATTTATTTATTGAGCCCCACGTTTGGGAGCCAATTTGCGGCGGTATTATTAATGTTATTGTTTGTATTTGTGTTTACTCCACGTGGTGAAGCCATTTTGTGACATGATTCTTTGTTAGGTTTGTTAGCTCCATCTGGTGTTAGTAATTTGCGGTAGTATTAATGTTTGTTTGAAAGAATGCTACTGTTATTTTATTTAATTTTGGTTTACTGTCCTCCGGCTAGCTATGATCTTTTTGGTCGAGCACTTCTCTTTATACAGGTTGTGTAAACGGAAAGGAGTCTTTTATCCAAAGATAACACTGATGAAGGAATTTGTTTTACACTTTTATAGTCGAACACATTCACTATCACATTTACACATTGATCTTGACACTCGCCAAACTGAAACTGTTATAATAACTTCATTACTGATCATTCTTAATTCGAGTACTTCAACTTTCTGTGTAATTAACTTTACAACACTTGAGATTTTTCATAACTCTGCTGGACTGAAGGCGACGTGTAACGTACAAATATTTTCGATGAACTGATGGGCTCTATCTCTAACCTAGCCCTTTTTATACTCCTATGCCCCGATATGCCTAAAGATTATAACTGAATTGCTATTGGCTAATAAAACGCGCCAACATTAGTGTCTATTTTCATATCCAATGAAAATTATGAATACATATGCTCTAGGGAAAATATTCCAGAAAATGCTAAAGAAAAACGCGCCAACATTACGTAACTTCCTCGTCTCTAATAATAATAAACAGCTCACCCCCTCGCTGCATTATTGCACGCTATTATTGTCAGTTTCAGTAAGGCCATATAAACTTACTTCTCAACAATAATTACAATCAATAAACATCTCAAATCAATGTCACATAATAATGCATATTCATACTATAATCATTCTTTACATTTAAATAATTTATGATACAAATTACTGCATCAGTCCGGACTATATGGTGGATGGGTGATGGTTTCCCATCCAAACTGTTGCAGAAGATTCATGGTTTGACAGGCGGTGTGGGGGCGATCATTGTCATGGAGAAGGTGTATGCCCTTGCTCAACATTCCTCTTCTACGGTTCTGAATTGCCCGTCTGAGTTTTTTTAATGTCTGACAATACCTGTCGGCATTTATTGTCCCAGGATCCATAAAGTCGACCAACAATATCCCCTTTTGATCCCAAAACACAGTTGCAATACCGGCAGACTGTGTTCTCTTGAATTTTCGTGGCTTGGGTGAACCGGAATGCCGCCACTCACATGATTGTTGTTTAGTCTCAGGTATGAAGTGGAAAGTCCAGGTTTCATCACCCGTGACTATTGAATCCAAAAGGTCCTTTTCATCTGCATAGCGTTGAAGAAATTGGCGGGAAGTTTCAGCGTGTTGCCTTTTGTGATCTTCTGTCAGCATTCTTGGGACCCATCTTGCGTACACCTTCCGAAATTTCAACTCTTCAATCAAAGTCCAATGAATAGTGCTTTGAGAAATCTCAGGAACAACAATGCAGAGCTCATCGAGAGTGATCCGCCGATCTTGAAGCACGATTTGTTCAATCTTTGCAATTGTTTCGTCAGAAATGGATGGTCTCCCGTTTCTTTCCTCGTCATGAATTTCCATGCGACCATTTGCAAATTCTCTACACCACTTGCGGACATTTTTGACATCCATACAAGACTCTCCATACACTTCCATCAACTGTCGATGAATTTCGACAGGTTTAACCTCTTTTGCACTGAAAAAGCGAATAACTGTGCGAACTTCGCACCTGGCGGTAGTCGCTAACGGGAGCTCCATTATAACTGGCTGCCAAGCAAAAACTGAGGGCGCTAAGGGATGTGCATGGTTTCTGAAGAGAGTGGAGGGAGGAAGGAAAAAAGCAGAATGACCAACATCCACACAAACAGTTTCGCTGCGATCCCAGCGCTTTGGAGACCTTACTTTTGGGATTACCCTCGTATATCTAATTCTCCATTCTCCTTGCATATACACAGGTTCATAAATTCTCCTCAGAATTTTCCTTTTGAAGTAATCATTCTTTTCCATGGTTTCTTTGAGAGAGTCTATGTTTCACTACCATACACCACAATACTATGTGTGAATGTATATTTAACAGTTTATTGTAAATTATGTAAAGAATCAAACCTTTCAATGTGTCAACATTTTTTTTTTTTTTTTTCTCCCCAGTAGTTGGAACAGAGCTGAGGATGCGAACAGAGGTTTGCAAAACATGCCTTAACAAGATACAGAAAAATGAAGTATTTGAGTAATGAAGCAACTCGCTAAAATTTCAATTTTTTGCTTTAGAATGAAACTTTTATAATGTGTGTAGTGGAATCTCATTGGTACACTTTTGCAGAGACCCATGGACTTGGATATCATAGTTAGAAAAACATAGCAAAAACATAAAATTTACAAAATGTGAACTTTATAGTTATATGAATCTGATAATGCATCTTATCTCATATTTGAATACAAAACAGAATACTTTCACTGATTTGAAATACAACCTGCGTGATGGCTTTAAGGGTTTCAAAATTGTACTACATCTTAATTTAGTATGGTATATTATGCAACAAGATTATAATGGTAGTAATTAGGATGTGAGCGAGTTTCATAATTTTCATACAAGCTTAATTACCATTATAGACAAGTCATATGTGACTTTTTTGGTCGATCACACTATACAGTGGAATCTCGTTAGCACGTTCCTCATTAACACGTTTTCCCGTGTATTACGTTTAATTATAAAAGTCCCGGTACCAAATCACCAAATATAATAAATAATGTTTGCTTAGTGCGTTTTCCCGGTCCCGCTTACTACGTTTGAAGTTTGACGTCCTCATTCGCTGTTTTGGCCAATCCTTGATCGGCAATTCGGCACAGTGGGAGTAGGCGTTTAACACGTTCATAGTTTGACGTCCTCATTTGCTACTTTGGTCAATCCTTGGTCACGGGGTGGAAATCAGCAGCCAATCACATACATGCATTTAAATATTTGTGTGACACGATTTCTGTGGGCGGGAATGGCGGGTTAGAGAATGCTTTACCTTGGCGTGGTAAACGCGGTAAACGCTAACGATAGTTTCTAATGTTGAGTGATGACCAAACAACCGTAGATTGTATTTTAACTTTTCATTTACAATGAAAAAAAGAAAGTGTAGTAGGTAAATAACCAACAGTGAAAAACTGAAAATCCTTGATGTAATCACAATCCAAATATAAAACATGTCGATATAGTGCGGAAGTTAAACATTCCTCCATCAACCTTAAAAACGATTGTTAGCAAACCTAAATTGATTGAAACTGCTTTTAAAGAAGGGAAAAATACTAAAACAAAACTTTTCTCTTGGAAAATAGGATCAGAAGAGGACCGGAACGAAATTTGTTGCATGGAAACACCTCCGTATTCAAATCGTCTTGTATACACCAAAGATAATATCGTCTATTGTACTCGTAACACGATGCACGCTCATAATTTTTTCTTTTTTAGCAGAAATTGTTATCACGTGTGTAATAAAACACACAGCAAAACCACTATTGCCACTTCCACAATTCGCATTTTATTTTCTCAAAAACATTCATAACCTAAAAAATCCAAGTTGACCAAAATAAAAGCTTGAATTATTTATTCTCAGGCTTTGTGTATCCAAATCCGTTTAAACATATTGAATTTAACATGGAAACGCGGATCGTATTCAGTATGAAATTGTACTCAAAATCGATTTAAATTGCCCATGGAGACATAGTAATTATTACATTTTTATTACCTATGTTCTTAAATTGCAGATTTTGCATTTTCGTTAACACGTTTTCCCGCCTATGACGTCCAAATCCTTAGGTCCCTGCAAAAACGTACTAACGAGATTCTACTGTATTTTCAAAACTTTGAGTTTTTACAAAAAGATCTTATTTAGTTAATTTTATGTAATTAAATGCTGATCGGATGGCAGGACCTTGAGCACGTTTGTAGGTAGTGCAACAAATGGCAGCACTGTTGAGTCCACACAGCATTTATTGATGTTTTGCAGGTAATGTGAAAGTAACATATATTGAAGCAAAAGAAATGAACTCAGTTTATTAGAATATTAAAATTACAATGAACAGAATTTATTTTATTTTAAATACACATATTTTCTTGTTTATCTGGAGAATGGATCCCAGTGGAATGTTTGAAGTTGGGACTGCTGCTTTCAAGGTGTTAAAAGGTATAGGCAATGGAGGAGCTGCGTGTACTGCCGAGTAAGATCATAATGAGTCGCTAAAATATTATGGTGCCATAACACTTCAGTTGCGTCACATGTGATTAGCATAAGTATGGTTGGCCAAAAGTCATTACGCCATCATTTGTTTGGAAAAGACATGCATCACTTGAAACCATATCAAACCTTATTATTTTTATATATTTTAACTGATGTCTTATGTCCAACCCGTTTTATTGATGTTATTATACAGGGAGTCTGCTCAAATGTCCCTAATTTCAGTTGTATGAGGGTAATCCCAAAAGTAAGGTCTCCAATTTTTTTTAAAATACAAAGAAACTTTTATTGACAACAAATGGTACATAGTTTTGAAGCTTTAATATTTGTCTATTTTTCCACATAATCGACATTTTGGTCGATGCATTTTTGTAGACGCTGTGGCAGTTTTTGTATACCCATGTCATACCAGCTTGCCGCCATGCTCTTTGAAAAGTGATGGACCTCATTTTTCACTTCATCATCGTCACCAAAGCGCCTTCACTGGGTGCTAAGTCTGGACTATAGGGTGGATGGGTGATGGTTTCCCATCCAAACAGAAGATTCATGGTTTGACGGGTGGTGTGGGGGTGAGCATTGTCATGGAGAAGGCTTATGCCCTTGTTCAACATTCCTCTTCTATAGTTCTGAATTGCCCGTCTAAGTTTTTTTAATGTCTGACAATACCTGTCGGTATTTATTGTTGTCCCAGGATCCATAAAGTTGACCATCAATATCCCCTTTCGATCCCAAAACACAGTTGCCATGACTTTACTGGCAGACTGTTCTCTTGAATTTTCGCGGCTTGGGTGAACCGGAATGCCCCACTCATGTGATTGTTGTTTGGTCTCAGCTGTGAAGTAAGCCCAGGTTTCAGTACCCATGATTGTTGAATCCAAAAGGTTGTCCTTTTCATCTGCATAGCGTTGAAGAAATTGGCGGGAAGTTTCAGCGCGTTGCCTTTTGTGATCTTTTGTCAGCATTCTTGGGACCCATCTTGCGCACACCTTCTGAAATTTCATCTCTTCAATCAAAGTCCAATGAATAGTGTTTTGAGAAATCTCAGGAACAACAATGCAGAGCTCATCGAGAGTGATCCTCCGATCTTGAAGCACGATTTGTTCAACCTTTGCGATTGTTTCATCAGAAATGGATAGTCTCCCGCTTCTTTCCTCGTCATGAATTTTCGTGCGACCATTTGCAAATTCTCTGCACCACTTGCGGACACACTTCCATCAACTGTCGGTGAATTTCGACAGGTTTAACATTTTTGCACTCAAAAAGCGAATAACTGTGCGAACTTCGCACCTGGTGGTAGTGGTTAACAGGAGCTGCATTATAACTGGCTGCCAAGCCAAGACTGAGGGCACTAAGGGATGTGCGGTGGTTTCTGAAGAGAGTGGAGGGAGGCCAACATCCACACAAAGTTTCCCTGCGATCCCAGCACTTTGGAGTCCTTACTTTTGGGATTACCCTCGTATATGATGGGTAAACGGTTGAAGATAGAAACTTACAACGTTTTTATGAATGGAAAACTCAACAAGTTTTGATATGCACATCACCAGTTCTATGTAAGTTCCAGCAGTATCTGTGGCGATGTCAAGGCGATGAACAATTTCTTGCCAAGTACATTGGAGCATGTCTTCTGAAATGCTCTCAGTAGCCTCTCTGTGCTCACGAAGGTAAATTTTATCTTTGACCTAGTCCCAGAGAAAGAAATTGAGCAGTGTTAAATCGGGAGATCTCGGGATCCACATGATCATTCCTCCCCTACCAATTCAACACCCAGGGGAAATTTTGTCCAAAGTCGTACGAACTTCATTGAACCAGTGTGGAGGAGTGTTACCTTGTTAGAAAAGAATGTTAGACTGTAGATGTTCAGTTTGTGGAAAGAACTGCTCCAGCATGTCAAGATATGTGGCACCACAGACAATTTTCTCATTCTGATGACTATTCTGTGACAGACTGCACCAAACATTGGCCTAGGGACTATCACAAACGTGCTCTTGTGTAGCATGAGGATTCTGCAACCCTTACGGCTGCATTATGCCAGTTTACCTTGCCTGACACATAGAAAGCAGCTTTGTCCGAGAAGAAAATCTTGGACATGAAATCAGGATCACCTCCGAGATGGTCTAGCATTGTATTGGCGAATTGCACTCATTTGGGCTTGTCATTTGGCTTCAGATGGTGCAATAACTGCAGTTTGTATGCGTAGGGTTTCAGACATTTGTGAACAATTTGTTGCAATGTTGATTTTGGTATTTGAAGTTCCCGCGAAGCTCTTAATGACTTTCTTGGGCTTCGCTGAAATGCAGCTTAAACATTTGCAATAATTTTGTTGGATGTTCTGCAACCAGCACCATGCTTCTTTAACACAGTTCCAATAGCTAAAAATGTATCGTACCACTTCTTTATGCTTTTAGCAATTGGAGCATCATGATTAAAGACTCGCCAAAACTCCCTTTGAACTCAATTGATTTAAGCTCTGCTTACCACAGAACAGTTTGCACTTTGATCTGCAGTTGCCATTTTAATAAACAATAAAATCTAAGAATGAAAGCTGTATCTTTGCACCATCTACCAACAGGATTCGAAACCCGAGTTTTCTTTTATACGAGGGTATTCCCAAAAGTAATGTCTCCAATTTGTTTTAAAAAACAAAGAAACTTTTATTGTCAACAAATGGTACATAATTTAAAATAAAGAGAGTTGAGGGTTGTTACACTACATCACTAAAATATACATCACTGTTACTAGCTTCTAAATCTTCAAAATTAGTCAAATGGTACATAGTTTTGAAGCTTTAACATTTGTCTATTTTTCCACATAATCACCATTTCGGTCGATGCATTTTTATAGACGCTGTGGCAGTCATACCATGTCATACCAGCTTGCCGCCATGCTCTTGAAAAAGTGATGGACCTCATTTTTCACTTCATCGTCGTCACCGAAGCGCCTTCCAGCCAAGTGTTCTATCAACTTGGGAAACAAGTGGTAGTCACTGGGTGCTAATTCTGGACTATAGGGTGGATGGGTGATGGTTTTCCATCCAAACTGTTGCAGAAGATTCATGGTTTGACGGGCGGTGTGGGGGCGAGCATTGTCATGGAGAAGGCTTATGCCCTTGCTCAACATTCCTCTTGAATGGTTCTGAATTGCCCGTCTGAGTTTCTTTAATGTCTGACAATACCTGTTGGTCTCAGGTGTGAAGTGGAAAGCCCAGGTTTCATCACCCGTGACTATTGAATCCAAAAGGTTGTCCTTTTCGTCTGCATAGCATTGAAGGAATTGGTGGGAAGTTTCAGCGCGTTGCCTTTTGTGATCTTCTGTCAGCATTCTTGGGACCCATCTTGCACACACCTTCCGAAATTTTAACTCTTCAATCAAAGTCCGATGAATAGTGCTTCGAGAAATCTCAGGAACAACAATGCAGAGCTCATCGAGAGTGATCCGCCGATCTTGAAGCACGATTTGTTCAACCTTTGCGATTGTTTCATCAGAAATGGACGGTCTCCCGCATCTTTCCTCGTCATGAATTTCCGTGCGACCATTTGCAAATTCTCTGCACCACTTGCGGACACACTTCCATCAACTGTCGGTGAATTTCGACAGGTTTAACATTTTTGCACTCAAAAAGCGAATAACTGTGCGAACTTCGCACCTGGTGGTAGTGGCTAATGGGAGGTCCATTATAACTGGCTGCCAAGCCAAGACTGAGGGCGCTAAGGGATGTGCGGTGGTTTCGGAAGAGAGTGGGGGGAGGAAGGAAAAAAGCAGTATGGCCAACATCCATACAAGCAGTTTCCCTGCGATCCCAGCACTTTGGAGACCTTACTTTTGGGATTACCCTCGTATAAGCATTGTTGTAGGTATCTAGCTTCAACTGTTTTTCTGTCACATAGAATTGAAATTAGGGACATTCGACACACAATATTTGATAAATACAATTGAAATGTATTTATTTCCGAAACGGAGGAATATATTAATGGAATTCCACCAGAAATACATGTGTTAATTATTCATTATATATGCATGAAAATGAAAAGCCATTACAACTGTCAAATTCTATGTTTGCAAGTTCTTGTGGTTTATACATTAACTTGGAGAATGCTCCTGCAAATCAACTCCTCATACTAAGAGACATTTTTGTTTTCATTTGTTATTGAGGTAGTATGACAACAAACTGCATGTAGGGAGGCACTACTGTTCATTCCAAACCAGAGTTCCCTCTGATGTAAACAGAAGCACGTGCTTCTGCTTGTCACGAATCCAACAACACACTCTTACGCTGACGTAAATAGTTCCTTAATACATGTATTATGAAATATTGGAGCAGGAAAGCTATAGAACTGCACATTTTATTATGGTTATTATGAGAACTCATCGTTAAAGGTAATGGATATATACTAGCTGTTAAGAGATTACAAAATATTATTTTCGTCTGCTATTGCGCTAACGCTGAGAGCATCTTGCTTGTTAATACCAACTGTATGCATTACTGCCACTCTGTTACATATACGAGAAATGCGGCAATGAATTCCCAGAGGTGCTATCTGAGTACCGAATAAACACTTTGCGTAACACACGAAATATGATAAGCGAACGGTCATTCATAATACGCTGGTACACATTTGCTCAGCTCAGGTCAAATCTTGTGATTTAGTCAGTTGGTATTTGAGCTCACATGGCAGAGGAAGGTGCTTGTAGTGTGAATAAACTGTTCAAACACAAAAGCGGCAAACAATTAAAAAGTGGCTAAAAACATATTTTCATATATTTAACTCACTATTAGAAAAATACCCGACACTTCATTAGTGCATATTACGGAAGTAATATCGGATTTTACAGGCGTTTCAGTGAGAAGTATAACCAAAGCGAGCAGGGAATATAAACAGACCTAATAGAACATAGAAGAGGATAATATGTGGGAACTTGTTTTGTGCGACAGTGCTGTGGAATTGTGAATAAGCTTGTCATTATTTTGGAGAGTAGTTCTGATTCCGATGTCAGCTGAGTCGCCTTCGGAGGATTCGGATTTGGGTGTTGCACTTTTGCCCAAGGATTGTGATTAACGCAAGTAAAATATTAATTGCCGCATACTTATAAAATCAATTGTTACCTCGGATTGCATTTTGAACTATGATTCTCACACAGGGCACGCTTTTATAGATTTAAACAGTGTTCAACAAGCTGCCATTAGGGGTGTGGATTTCGAACTACTTTCGCGCAGATAATACAAAGAGTTTGTTTTGAGTAAAACGCACTCTGGTTTGGAATGGACAGTAGACACATGATGATACACCCTCATTCCGCTTAAGAGTACCTCCAAAAATTACTACATCCTTATTTGATGGAAGACTTTGAATATAGATGATTTATTTGCATGCAAAGAGTGCTTTAAACATCATTTATGCAGCTCATGACAATTCTACTTTAAGTAGAATTTTGAGAAATAAAATAGCAATGACAATTGTATATTTTAAAATTAATAATCTTTTTGTCACCCTGTTCTTCCATTTGCATAATATTTTCATGCATTGTTGATCACAGATGGTATACAGAGCTCACTTCTCAGCGATAACTGAAAAGGACATCAAGGCAGCTCTAGCAAATCTGGGGAAGCCAAATGAGAATGAGGCAAGGAGTGTTGATGCTCGACAGGAGCTTGACTTAAGGATTGGCTGTGCTTTCACCAGATTCCAAACTAAATTTTTTCAGGTTAGCATATATCATTTTAAATATTAAATTATCAGATATATGTGTGTACCATTGTGTTATTGGGAGAGACTAGAAAAACAATAAATAGAGCTGTTTGTTTCAATAAAATTACTGTCTTGTTTAACTGTACTCGAAGGGTGTATCAAACTGCTTTTACAACTTATACAGGATTATTCTTATAGAACTGAACCTAACGTTTTGTGAATAATTAACAATTAAGCTGAAGTAGTGAAATTTGTAGGAGTCTTTGTTCTTCTTGCAAAACTCGATTAGTGAATTTAACTTTACACGTTGCTTTAAATGAACAACTCGCTTGTTCCTGAAATGATGGTATACCAACATGCACAGAGTTTATGAAATTTAGAATATTATATACAAAACAGGATAAAAAATTTGGAAACAGCCGAAAGGCATATGAAAGTAACCACTTCCCAATACTGTGAGCTAAAGCTTCCTTGCTCGTCGCTAGTAGATTCTTGACTAACTCTTCGTGCTCTGTGCATGACCGTTGGAGGAAGATCATATGATGCGACGTGTGGATTGAGCATCCAGTCTGCCATCTATAGTATGAAGAACATAGCTCCTTCCAAGTGGTAAGGCAGACAAACCATACTGGCTTGCATTGTCTCTTCAGCAGGCGAAAGAATCTAGCAATATCAATAAAGCAGGTGACACATAAACCTGGTCACCGCTCAGCCTGACAAGATGAAAACAGGTGCAATAGTAAAGCCATTCATGGCTCATAGGTTGAAAAATATTTTTGTATATAAAAGTATGTATGTATTTTTTCCCCTTGTGTATTTCTTTTTATATGCGTTTATTCTTTTGTAATTTGCTTAATGGTTCACTAGTAAAGGGCAGTCCTTGCTAGAGTGATATCCTCCTATGTAAATAAATAAATAACTGAAGTCAAAAGTAATTAATAAACACAGATATGCATAAGTAAATCTTTAAGAAAAGTGCTGTACACAGACGTTATCCATCACTTAATTTCACTTTTCTACAATTGTATCCTCAGAAAAATTGTTTAGATAATTTTTTTCCTGTTAATAGTAAAATAATGTGTTTACAGGGTAAATATGGAGATTTGGATGCCTCCCTAATTTCATATGGTCCTTGTCAAACACCGACATTAGGTTTTTGTGTCCAGAGGCATGACGAAATTCAAACATTTAAACCAGAGATGTACTGGGTTTTGCAGGTATGTCAGTTCAAATGTTCATTTATGTGCATAATTTGTTTTAGAAGGCATTTGAAGGCATGCATGCTCTAAGAATAACGTTACACATTTACCAGAGTTCCTTTATGCCTGTATGTCCATTTGTAGAGGCATAAATGCTGATCATCACATTTTGCAGTACTTTGTTCAACCAGTTTGACACTACTTTTACAGCTGACCAAAATCCTTAAAGAAACTGCATAAAATGTATTTTATCATATATGTAATTTGGATCTTTTTTGTTTACACACACAAGCATAATACAATTTGTGGTAATGGGCTAGTTCTTCTTATGCTGATATTTTTAACCTAATTAATGATAACCAGAGACCAGAACTTAGGCAGAATGCCTTTTTAAATGTGTCAAATCTATCTTTAATTTGAAAGTGAATCTGTAAGAATTATACCTTTGTGATTGAAATGCCGCAGTTTTATGTTGCCTTTTTCTGCCTTTTTAAATATAAAGGCCTATTTTATGAAATAAATGCTTTTTGTTGCCTTTATTTAATTATTAATCAATTATTTATTAATTATTAAACATTTCCTTCAGGCACATTTTATTTCAATAACCGTTAGTCCGTGACAATGAAAGTTAGTTCACCGAATGTATATTATTGTTTTTAAGTTGCAGACAACATAGGCATACTTCATTCAGTTCATTCTTTTCTTTGCAACAATGAGTGCTGCCGCACAAATAAATGTATAGATAACAGAAAGCATTTGAATTACCGCTTGTGCTTATTTTAAAAGGCAATAATGAGTGCGAGTCTAACTTTGTTTTTCTTTCAGTTTTCATTGCGACGTCATTGTAGCTAATAGCAAGATGCCAAAATTCAGTTATTCTTTACACAGTAAATTACAAAGTTAACATTAATACTTTTGGATCCGACATTTTGTATCGACGGTAAAGTACTCACATGAAAAATATGCAAGCAGTCAGTGAACTATGAAAAGTATTTTATATCACAGTATATCTGCACAATCAAACACAAAAATGCACTTTCCAAGGCTACTGGGAAGAAGATTTCTTTGCTTCCAACAGTAATTGCAACATTGAGTCGAAAATCCCAGTTTGCATTTGACTTATGTAAAGCTTTCCTCAGCGCCGGAATCCCTTTGTGGAAATTACAGAATCCTACAATATCACTGTTTTAGGAGAAGTACACTAACCAAACTGTACCTAGAGAGTCAAGTTTGCGAAAATGTTACTTAACTGAATGTTAGTATGACAATGAAAATCATTAAAGATAAAATGAAAAATAAGACGATCTGGATTTCTATTGACAAGTCAACTGATACCATTAGTCGTTTCATTGCCAATGTTGTTATTGGACTATTAGATCCTACAGAAGATGAATCAGTGAAACCATTCCTGCTTACCAGAGTGTCTAGAGAAAGTTAACAATTAAACTATCGCGCAGTTATTCACCAGTTCATTAAAGTTGCTGTGGCCTGAAGAGATTCAACGTCTTACTTTTCATCAGTGACGCTGCACTATATATGAAAAAGGCTGGAATAGCGTTAAAAGTGCTATTTCCAAACATGCTTCACATGACCTGCGTAGCACATGGCTTTCACAGGGTGTCAGAAGAGATACAATGCTTGTTTCCGGATGTTGACAAATTGATTTCCAGTATTAAGAAGATCTTTGTGAAAGCCCCATTAAGAATCCTGACATTTAAATCCATTGCACAGATGTCCCTCTGCCCCCCCCCCCCCCACCTATCATAACGAGATGGGGGACATGGATCTCAGCAGCACTTTACTACGCTTCAAATTTCCAGAGTATAACTGAGGTGGTGAACACTCTGGAGGATGAAGCATCTTCAACTGTAGCAGCGAAGAAACTTCTCAACTCTTCTGAAGTGAAAAATGACTTAACTTTTATTGCGGCCGAGTTTGGGTTCATGCCACAAGTGCCAGCTTTAAGAAAGAGGACAACTTTTAACGAAGTCAGTGAAAATTTTGGATGATGCAGTGCAAAGACTGGACAGTGTACCAGGGAAACGAGGTTCATTAGTCAGTGAAAAGTGTTATCGAAAAATTGTGATCTGGATAAACTTGGAAACATTTCAAAAATTCTACAAGTTGACAATTCTGTTGCAGTTGAAATGGATCCTACGATGATGCTATGTTTTAGATTTGCTCCAATAACCTCTGTCGATGTTGAGAGGCCATTTTCTCGTATGAAAAATGTGTTATCTGACGAGACTCAACATGACCCCAGAGAACTTAAAATAGTATTTGGTTATGTGCAACGAATAACGCATTGCTATACATAGGCATTTTTAAAAAATATTTCATTTTTGTGTGAATTACAACACTAGCATTTTGTTTAAAAGTTTGAAGTTCTTTAAAATACAATGATCGAGTTATTGAATAGTGTAATCTATTAAATAAATGGGTTTTTCTAATTTCCTTTTATTGCCTGTTTTAGTATTTATGCCTTTTTGCCTGCCTATTTTAGCTATTTATAAAGCCTTTTTGCCTGCCTATTTTGATGATTTATAATACCTAAACTTTCGGTCTCTGATGATAACCCTTCATTCTTGCAGTTAGTTGTCCAAACTAGTGATGGTCGAGAAGTAACTTTGGATTGGGAAAGAGTTCGTTGCTTTGAGAAGGAAATAGCTACAATGTTCCTTTTGCAAGTCAAAGAATTTAAGGAAGCACTGTAAGTAAATGAGATTGTTATTAAAGAATATTGTTTTATACAGTTTTGATATTTCATTCATGTTAATTTTTTAAAGAAATGCAAACAATTCTAAGTGTGGATTGCACTGTTGTAATAAATTACTTCGGAAGTAACATTTACTAAAGAAGCCTGTATTATGAAAATATGTTTCTACAGGAGTAATTTATTCCAGAAGTAATGTCTTTTAGTTACTCTTTTAGTTATTACCACAGAAGAGAGTTCATTAATCATGGAGTATTTTGTGTTTGTGCAGTATAACAGGTTTGTTATGGTTGACAGCCGCTGGCAGTATGCATTAGCTTAGGGTACACACCCGTCTCAAAATACATCCATGTTATATCACTCTCGATGTCCGTCCTCCATTTCTGCATTGAATCTTCATCTGCGTGATGGAATTCTAAAATGTTGAGCTGCAAGATCTCTATTTTCTTATTTTGGGTCGTGGTACGGGAAAGGAAATTTTAAATAAGAGTGTGTGCTCCCAAAAGTTTCTGCATTTATTCTTACTTTTCGGAATTACACAAAAATAGTAACTCCACATTAATAATGCATTTTGCAATGTTTTACTATGTTTTTTTTTTTTTCATGCTGATGATCTTTGTAAACTGTATGCAAAAATCTGATGTGTTACACTCACATGACTTTCTCTACTCTTGTACAAACTATTTTTACAAATGCTTATTCTCCATTTACTTCATGTTAATTGATATAAACATTTGCAGACTCTATCTTATTGCTAATTTTCTTGTAGATGTAAGGGGAATATATATTTGCAAGGGCAATATAGAAATACAGTAGCCTTTAAGCACATACATATCTCTTAATAGCTGGTTGCTAGGTGCAGCACCATTCCCTTTGCCACAGATTAACACTCTTTGCATGTCCAAGACAAAAAAATGAATAACGAATTCCCATTTGAGAAAATAAGTATTGAAAAATTTAAGGGAATAACAAGCAATATCTCGAAAATGGTTCACTCAACAACAAAATGTATATGACATAAATTGTGTATTTTAACGGGATCTACATTTTTTGTGTAGTAAAATTTTGTCTATCTCTTATGGTTTACCACTTATGCAAAAGTCGTTCACAATGAAGAATACTTTTGGAGACATTCCCAGAAAATTCAAGATATACATTTATTTGTCATGAAAATATCTTAAGCATATGATATTTTAATCAAAATCGTTAGCGCCATTTTTGAGAAAATTAAAATTTTCGAAAAATCTTCCATGTAAAGGGTAATCTGGGGTGGGGGGATTTTCTTGAAAACCTTCGTGTCGCATCTCTGGAAGATGCTGAACCTAAATATCAAGTTTGGTGTTTATCCGAGTGTTCGTTTCTGAGTTATACTGTTCACAGACAGACACACACACACACACACACAGACAGACAGACACACAGACACACACATGGACATGTTTCCAAAAATGCTTTTTTTGGATTCAGGGGATCTTAAAACATATATTTCCGGTGAAATCTCGGTATCGAATTTTTGGGTGGAATACAATACTTCCCCTACTTACTATACGTAGTAGAGAAAGAAAAAAATTGCTGTCTGCGGTTGCAGATCGAATTCGTGCAGAGAGGAGACGCTAACAAGAGTGTCTCCCCTATCGTGGCAGCCCTATATATATATATAGTTTTTCTCGCATTGCCATGGTAACTCATTCAACAAGTGTTGTGAAGAATCTCTATAGGCGGATTTTTAACCAATAACAAAGTTTCTATAATTATGATTTATATTAACGTTGGCTAAGGATTCCACAAATGCTTAACATTTATCTTTTAAATCAATATTTCTGAAGTTTTTTTAACTGTTGTAACTATCCAAAAGTATTTCTCTTGATAAACACTAACTCTTGCAATTTTCTTTCTGAATTAACAATTTAACACAAATTATAAAATTATTAATAATCTTCATCTACTTCATAACAATCACCCCATTTTGATATTCCCTTTCCATCTTCACTTTACAAACAATTTTCTTTGGTTTTAAATTATTTAATCCCGTAATATGTATATTGAAGAAAGAGGAGTCGATTCAAGATACTCTGCTCCACTTACTACATATTACATGCAGGACATGTTTCGTGAGGCATTCCCCACATCTTCCGCTGCTATGCGTCAATTGACTTCGGAGTAGGATTCCGGTTCTCTGGTGCCATCTGTTGACCGATTGATGAACTTAGTGATGAGATCTCTTCCCGGTGGTATTTCAAAGTTTGTCAGTTGCTCTTGGAACTTTTTGATGTATATTTTCTCTCACAAGCTTAATTTTAGTGGTTTCTTGACATACTGTAGTAATTTTTCTTCCTTTTCTACCGTGTGGTTCTCTTTCCAAAAATGGTTCGCTACAGCAGACCTTTTTAACTGTTTATTGTTTCTTTTCTTGCGGAATAGTATTAATAGTGCTAGATTTTAACATCTTTCCTAAGTTGAATTTATTGTATGGTGCTAGGGTTATCTTGTATTTCTTGAAAGTCTTCTGGAATTTGTGGAAGGCCCAAGGGTGGAAAGCAATTCTCTTGTATTTCCAACTTTCCTCAATTGGTGCAAGAGTCGTAATCTGTCTGATTTGCTTTTCTCTGGTGAACTTGTTGATTTTTCTGTCTATCATGCGTTTGTTGAATCCGTTGGCTTTTGCTGTTGTTACGATGTGTTCGTATTCATTCTTGTGTTTTATTTCTTTAAGCGGGGTGTTTATTAATTGGTGAATTAAACTGTTGAATATTGCATGTTGGTGTGATCTGGGGTTAAAACCTTGAGCTTTTATGTAGTTGTTTGTATGCATGTTTTTCCTATGTATTCCATATTCTATATTTTCCCCATTGCGGATTATTTTCAGATCTAAAAATGGTTAAAGTGTTTTGGTCCTCTATTTCAAGTGTGAATTTTACTGTTGTGTCCTGTAGGTTAAGCAGCTTTAGTGCGTCTTCTATCTGCTTCTTGCTCACAATGGCGAAAATGTCATCTACGTATCTGTGCCAGGTTTTAAATATGTATGGGAATGCCTTAGTCATGTGAATTTCCACCTTGGTCATGAATAAATCTACCAAAAAGGGGGACTGCATTTCCCATTGCTAAGCCTCATCTTTGCTGGTCGAAGTGCTTACTGAATGAGAAGTATGATTGGTTTATGCATATTTCTATTAATTTGGTGTATTCTTCTATTTTTCCTATTTCTATTTCCAGGAAGTGTAGACAATTCTTTAAAATAGTTATAAGTTTTGTTTTTGGAATGCTCTGGAACAATGAATTTATGTCGAAAGAAACCAGTCTGTCATACTGTATTAATCTTATGTTTTTTGTTTTTTCAATTAGTTCATGGGAGTTTCTGATGCTAAGGCTTTTGAATTTTGGCAGGGACTGGAAGGTATTAAGAAGCCATTGCAATGTGATATGTTGGAGAGTCTATGTTGTTTATAATTGGGCGCATTTTATTTCCTGGTTTGTATATTTTTGGCAATCCTTTCATTCTGGAAATTACCGGGTTGGGTGTTTTTAACTTCCTTTTTTCTTTTTCGGGAATGTATTTGCTATCTTTCAGGGCTTTATTTACTAATTGTATGCATTTGTTCAGGGGGTCTTTCTTTATTTCCACAAATTCTTCGCTACTCAGCAGTTCATTCATCTGGTTTATGTATCTTGAGTCGACTCACTATTTCTTCAATATATTTGAATGCTTCACAGTGTGTAAGTTCCAATATTTCAAGAAACCTTAATATGCGTCTCAACAGTTTACTTGAAGTGATATTGCATAGTGTTATGTTACGTTAGGAAAAAGGGGAAAAAACTTCAGATAAATGTTTGTTGATAGTGATAATGAAAATCCATGTAAAGAATATACAGTGCAAAAAATACGATGCTAGATAAGTGGAATATTTTTTATTTATTTATTAAATTAACTGCAAATTGCAGTCTATCTTAACAGAGCATTTATACCCCCGCCGCTGTAACATTGCACTTGACAGCTAGCGTTTAAGTTGGTATACTCGCAAAAAAACAGATGAAAAGCTTCAACCGTTTGACTTCCTAAGCCAATCACAAGGCAGCATTCCGAATGGTCGATGACAAAGCGGAATCGGAACTAGAATCGGCTTTGTTGCCGGATGTAACTATTCCCAACCACGTGCTTCAGTTTGTGAATCTCTAGCACGAGCGTCGAGCTGCTCTTTGCAAGCTACATATTGTTCATTGTTATTTATATTTGTGGTTATTGTTTGATAGTTTTGTAATTGTTCATTTATACATATATATTTATTTATATTTATCTATTTTATATATATTTCATTCATATTATTTATTTAAACAAAACTTAAGCGCGACAATGTTGAAAAAACAACGCCGATTGCCGAGTGATGATTCACAAAGTGAAAATCCTTTGCGCCAAGGTGTGCCACTTAATAGTGAGGCATTGGAAACATAGTACAAAGCATTAACAGTGCTCTAGATGGTCAATTGTGATTCTGTTGTCTTTGTATATTGATGATAAGAGAGTTCAGATGGTTACTTAAGCACTGCCAATATTGAAGACTATGCAATGTGATTTTTTTTTAATTATGTCTAGATCATTATGCAGCATAATGAAGACATGCCATGGTGCACTTGCCAGACAACAAAGAGTTCTAGATTCAAATCTTTGTAGGATGTCAATATTGGAGTTTCTGGCAGTTCTCTAGCAAGAGTCCCTAGCCACACTGAGGTGATTGGAAATGAAAATGCAGACAGGTGGCTTAAATGGGAGCGTAAACCCCATTTATAGGACCAGAACCAGTCTTGGGTATTACCAAATTAATGGTAAGGACAGATCTATAGGCTGAATTTGAAGACAGAATATAGAATACTGGAAACATATCCAGGAACAAAGACATGGAAAGTTAATGATGCAACAACCGTGTCTTAGGAGGAGTACTGCAGTCCTTAAATTATGTAAGAAGCAGATTAGGCTCATGGTCGGTTCGATGACTGGTCATGGGAATTTTAAAAAACGTTTGCAGATAATGGGGCTTTCAGAAGACCCAATATGCAGGATGTGCGGTGTAAAGAAGGAAATGGCCTCACACTTAATATTCCAGTGTGAAGCACTGGAAGTGAATAGATACAATCAATTTGAAACTGTTGATTCAAATGAGATAGTATCTAATAAAAATCTAATCAATGGACTCCTGAGACTTATTGGAATTTAGGGAGGTGATGATTGGAAAAACAGGGAGAAAACCGTACACTAAACCTAAGGTTTCAGTGCGGGCAGATAGGGGTATGTCCCTCCTGTTCATCTCCCTGTCAAATATCCAATCTACTGGCAGATCCCCAAAGCTGGATACTATATGTCCATATGGGTCTGATGATGGTCTTGTATATGAATATTTTGTTGTAGAGTGACAAATGAGAAGCTTGTTCAGCAACCAATATAATTGGTGGAATGTTACTGGATAAGAGCAAAAATACCTGGAAAATTGTGACGCACAAATTTAATTCTTTGAGCAGTGGGAAACGCACTGAAGAGCAGCGTAAAATTCTTTGGAAACACCTGAAAGCTAATACCTCAAGTGCCCAAAAGAATAGATTAAGTCTGTGATGCAACAATAGCAGTTTTAATTGAAAATAATTGGAATTGCATAAACACTGAAGGATCTGATGGTACTGCTGTTGATGATTTGGAAAGTGAATTGTGCCCACGTCTGGACATTTCAGTGGATAATAATGCTGATGTCTCCTTGAGTATTATTGCTGGAAGTTCAAAACTGGAAACTGAAGAAATAGCTGTTGTGAAAGGAAATGAATAGATCAAGAACAAAGGGTTATAAAACACTTTTGTTACTCTCAAAAATATTAAATTTAGCATTAGCTTAATAAAAAGCACTAAAATATCTTTAAAAGAGTGTATTACCATTATCCTTTCCAAAGCTAATAAAACATACTACATTATAGAAGTGCTATCACAAAAACTAAATACTTTTATTCCTTGGCTTCTACAGATTAATAATTCATTAGCAGCTACAGAAATGCTTTCGTAAAGCTTTAATATGCTGCCCTAAGTAATCCATGAACACGTTAAAACATCTTCCTCCCATATACGATATGGTATTGTGGTTCAATTGACAGGTGAGTTATTCCATCTATGTAACGAGTAATTCTAACCTATGTTTTGCTTTATTTACTTCCTTGGTAACATCCATGAACAGTGCTCTTCACTTCATAATATTTACTTCTGCAGTGATTTACTGTTGAGTATCTGAAAGGAATAAAATACTTTGTAAGTCCCTTACTCTTATATAGTCGCAGAATGTTGACTTAAATAGTAGTTTATTGTGGAAGTAAACCTAGGTTGGTGCGCATTGCCCTAAATGAACTATTATGTGGTCCAAGTCTCTTGATGTTTGAGGTGTGTCCACTAAAATGGCAATAGGAAATAACAGCAGTTCGGTGTTGCCTTATATGGACAGTATACCTCACAACCGGTAAAACTTAATTGCAATATCATGTGCATGCATGCGCATTTCATATTTCAGAAAAGCAACAAGTAGCTAGGATAAAAGGCGAAGAATCATAGTTTTTACACCTAATGGTTCACCATTAATTTATCTTTCGTAATTTTTAAATGCAGACTTAAGTTATGGTTATGCTTGTAATGTTAATAAAACCATCGCTGTCATAGATATTTTATATATTTTTATGTCATAGACATAATTATCACTTGATAATGTGCAATTAAATAAATTTTAAATAAATTTAAAACTAGTTATCTCATGAGATTTTTGTAATATAGCTACAAACTCGTCATGAAAATCCTTTCAAAGCCCTCTGACGCAGCTCTACAAAACTATACATGACGTTTTTTTAATAAATGTCATGTATGGTTCTGCATAATGTCGAGTCGTAAAACCAAGCACATATCTGTTACATGAGAAGTGCATGCTGTGAATTTTACAACATTCAATACCTCATTACTTGGATTCTATCAAAAAAAAAGAAAAAAGCCATATAAAGAATAATCCAGCTGAAAACTTTAAGCAAAGAATCAGCAGCTGTCATTGCATTCTTGAGGAAGCATCAACAATGCAATTCATTTCACCATTGACGCAATAGCTCAAGGTTAAAACATTGTTTAAATGTTGTTAAAACATTGATAAAGCAAAAATACTATTGCTGAACATATAACAGCACACTTCTGGAAAGTTAAGTGACTCTGTTGTGTATTCAGTGTGGTGTACTCAGCTCTTAGAGTGATAGGCTTTGTCCTAGCATTTATAAAGTTAACTCTTTCATGAAAATGTCACTTAGTAAGCCCAGTAGTACCAGTGGATATACCAGTAAAGTTAGGGCTGTTGTCTTCGGTGTGCATAATTTCTTTAACAAGTATGCCAACAAATAAAACCACAAAAATCTTAACCTTACAAAACGTCAAGAACTTAGATGAGGCGTGCTCATTAAGTATATCAACTGTTTCACGTGTGTGTGGGGAAGCGAAAAAGGCACATGCAGAGGGAGCCGTGGAATTATTTGCATTGCCAAGAAAGCATATACGCTGCCTAAGAGAATGAAGACATACCTGGACGATTTCGAAAAAGATGTACGGTGTAGTGTTTTTTAATTTTATGATAGACATGATACAGAGGACAATGGAGATATGTTGTTAGCTGTGCCACTTGAATAACAAAGGACCCTTAGAAAGGTATGGTTTTTATTTCTCTATTTGTGTATTACATTTTATTATTGTGTATCTCCTTGTTTTCCTGTAGTTTTTAAGTGACATTGCGATGGCATTTATAACAAATGCATAACATTCTGACAATGCAAGGTGAAGTTTGGCAACCACATGGCCGCTCCGTATTGGTTGTTACGAAACGTCAAGGTATTTGGACTGCACAGTAAATAATTTTGAATACAGTAGAAGCTCGTTAGTACGTTTTTGCAGGAACCCAAGGATTTGGGCTTTGTAGACGGGAAAACGTGTTAATGAAAATACAAATTCTACAATTTAAGAACATAATTATGTAATAAAATGTAATAATTACAACATTTCCATGGGGAATTGAAATCAATTTGAGTCCAATTCCATACTGAATATGATCCTCATTTCCATGTTAAATTCAGTATGTATTTAGATGGATTTGGATACATAAAATCCGAGAATAAATAATTCAAGCTTTTATGTTGGTTAACTTCAGTTTACGTTAGTGAACCTGTTAAACATAAACATAATTTCTCTTCAGAGAAATATAGTTTCTCTGTATAATTTAAGCAGATTTTGAGGTTAGTGAATGTGCAAATTATGGAAGTGATAAAAGTGGCTTTGCTGTGTGTTTTATTACATAGTATCTTTGGCATATTCAATATGGTTTGAATACGGTAGGTGTTTCCATGCAACAAATTTTGATCCAATCCTCTTCCGATCCGACTTTCCAAGATGAAAGTTTTGTTCTAGCATTTGTCCCTTCTTCAAAAGCAGTTTCAATCAGTTTACGTTTGCTAACAATTGTGTTTAATGTTGTCGGAGGAATGTTTAACTTCTGTGCTATATCCAAATGTTTCATATATGGATTGCGATCTACTTCAAGGATTTTCAGTTTTTCACTTTGGTTATTTGCTGCACTTTCTTCTTTTCTATTGCAAGCAAAAAGTTAAAATACAATTTACATATGTTCAGTCAACACTCAACAGTAGAAACTATCATTGGTATTTGCCATGCCAAGCTAAAGCCTTCTCAATCCCGCCCACACAAATATTTACATACATGTATGTCATTGGCTGCTGGTCTCCACCCTGTGACCAAGGATTGACCAAAGTAGCGCATGAGGACATCAAACTTCGAATGTGTTAAGCGCTACTCCCACCGGACCAACCAAGGATTGGCCAAAACAGCGAATGAGGACGTCAAACTTTATAATTCAATTTAATATATGGGAAAACGTGTTAATGAGGAACATGCTAATGAGATTCCACTGTATTTGTTATGAAACCATTTATTATAAAAAAAAACATATGAAGCATTAGTTACTGGGAAAAAACTAAGTTTACATTAGCATTTGTCACACATGCTCATGTTGGTTTCAGTCAGGGGTACTCTTGTTGTGAATTGACAAAACAGCAAGCAGTCATAAGAATGCACTTGTTTTGGGGCTAGCACAAATAAATTTCACAAGTTAGATGATTACTCCAGTAATTTCCTTTCCTAGATAAATGTCTGCCTATTATTCTTTACGACCCTCTTCAAATGTCGGTGGTCTCTGTCAGTCAACAGACGAGGTCGGCCTGTACGCTTTTGTACTGTACATGTCCGTTCACGTTTCACTTCACTGTCACATCAGAAACAGTGGACCTAGAGATGTTTAGGAGTATGGAAATCTCGCATACAGGCTTCTGACACAAGTGACACCCAATCACCTGACTATGTTCGAAGTCCGTGAGTTCCACGGAGCGTCCCATTCTGCTGTTTCACGATGTCTAATGACTACTGAGGTCGCAGATAATAAGTACCAGGCAGTAGGTGGCAGCACAAAGCACCTAAGATGAAAAACTTATGCTTGTGGGGGTGTCCGGATACTTTTGATCACATAGTGTATGTTCCAGTAAGTTTTGGTGTAGAAAGTGAAGGTAGAGTAATTAAAATTTCAATTTGTACATGTAAATGTCAAAACTTCACAGTGCTTTCCCAATAGAGAAGAATTCAGTATAAAAACCATTTAATGTGTTGTGACTTTTATGGTGATCTTCAGCATTTCTCTCATACTCCCCTCCACTAACACATGCAAAGTTTTAAACTTTTCTTTTTGCATGTTTTTCAGAAAGTTATGAATGCAAGATGAACTTTAATTTTCAGAATGAATATTTTGAGGAAAACCATTATCTATGAAGGTCACTCTAAAAGTTTTGAGAATGAATGCAATAAAATTTTAAAAATTTAGATCCGATCATTGCATCTTTTCAAAGTATTCTCCATTGCATTCTATGCAACATTTCATCCTTTCAAACCACTTTTGAAATGCCGAAAGCCATTCTTCTTTGGAAAGAGTGCAAATACATTTTTCATAAGCAGTTATTGCAGCTCCAGGTGTTTGAAATCAACCTCAAATTTTTTGTGTTATTTTGGGAATAGAAAAGGTTACATGGTGCCAGATCTGGACTGTGCGGAGGATGGGAGAAATATTAGACTCCTACAGAAATTGGGTTATTTCTAGTGCAGTGTGGGCAGAGGTATCATGGTGCAACAAGATTCCACTCAGGCTTGTCTTAGGACGCTTTACTGTCAGTTCGTTGAAGACTTGTGGCAGACATTTTATGGTGTACCATCTGGGCAGTAACAATCTTTTGTCCTTCGAGCGGAGTGGTCACAATATAGCCATTAGCTAAGGAGGAACAGATCATCATCTTGCCAACACTTCTTGGTCGCCTCACTTTTGTTGGGGGATCCTCTACTGGGAAGACCCAGGCCAGTGATTGTCATTTAGTTTCTGGATCATGCTTTTATATCCAACTTTCGTCACGTGTTATGATGTTAAATACATTTTGGAACTTCGCCCATAAAATGTTTGTATCATTTTGACGCAAGTAACTCTTTCTGCCCCAAGTTTATGCGCAATATGACGCAGCCACGCTCCGTCCTCCAACAATGAAGCAATACCTTTGCCTCACGGTTGCTGCTTGTCTCCTCTCAGTTGGTTCTTCTTTTTCCACAGCTGCTCCAGCATGAAACCTTAACCTCGGGGTATGCATGGGTGTGTACAGAGAAACACACAAACGCTGTCTTGGAACACTTTTATTGACTATTTAAAATAATACTTTAGGTTTGCCGATCACTTGTAAATGCATACGATGATACTTTGTCTTTACCAAGACCGAAGAATATTAACTACAGCTAAGCGTTCTACCCTCTAGCATGTTCGCCACCATTCTTCTCCACACGACGAGAATGTCGACCTGCACTCACCAGGAACTCAGGCAGACTGACTTTACCACCGCGCTACAAGGAAAACCAACGCTTAAACTTCCCCTCTCTCCCCTCAAATGCTTAGCGTCATGAGTGGCTTTCACCAGGCTAAGTGCAGCTGTACTCGGCTGTTTAACAGGAAAAACTTGCATCAATGGTATTTACCCTTTCTACCTGAGGCTGGTCCCTAATTAACAAAACTGTGCCTGTCTTGTCTTTCTGTCGGTTTTACAGTCAACAATTTTCACAATGCTTCTCCTTTTTATAGGTACACTGATTTTAAATATATTATCACTTATTTTATATCGCTATCCTTCTCAGAATATTATGATAATTATTGCCTTTATAATTCCGGCTTCAATTTCTTGGCACCGTTGCACACGTACCTCTTTCTGCTCATTTGTGAGGTGGTGGAGGATTCAGTGACTGCAGAGGTTCTGACATGATGTTTTTCTTTAAGGATGGTGTTCACTGCTGCCGATCCAATATTCAGGACTTCTTCAAACTGGTAATATATGCAACGATGATCTTCCCACAATATGTGCTCTGCTTTCATCACATTTGCACCTGTTTTTGCTGCACAGTCTTCATCTTGGAGGGAATCCCTTCTTCTTCTTCTTCTTCTTCTTCTTCTTCTTCTTCTTCTTCTTCTTCTTCTTCTTCTTCTTCTTCTTCTTCTAAACTCTGCAAACCATTGACAAATCTGGATTGCGAAGGGATCCCCAAATATCTGATGCTGTCTTTCAAGGCATTCTCTCTTTCCTAAACTGACATTAAAGACATAGAAAATCATAGCACAGAAATACTCCGCTGAGATCCATCCTACTCCGTTTTCACTATAAGTAGTTATTGTCTATATTTTAGCTCCACGTATGGAAAGCCAGTTTGAAGAAGATGGTATTTTTGCATTATTTGCACCAAGCTTTGTGCGTCAATTTGAAGGAGTTGTATTATATTTCAACTGTTGGGGAGCCGAACATTTGAAGTAGTTGCAACCACACGTATGGTAGACATTAGCCTTTACCCCAAGTTTTTAAAAATAATAACTTTGTAATTTGACTGTTTCTTTAAGTATTAAATATTTGTGTTTGCCTCGGCTGCGTCAGTATTATTGTTACAGACATGTTTCTCTTGGTAGGGCTGTGGTGTGACTAAGAATGTAGGCTTACACAGATTATAATTATACTTCACTCCTTTTATTAATGCTTGATACAATTTAAATAACACTTCACTGATATAGAGACCTGTGAGATTCTTTAATTAAATACTTGCACTTTTTAAAACGTAAACTATTTTCATCTCACACGAATACGTATAAATTTCTCGAGGACGCATCACATCTGATTAGGAACACAGTCTACTACGAGGGTAATCCCAAAAGTAAGGTCTCCAATTTTTTTTAAAATGCAAAGAAACTTTTATTGTCAACAAATGGTACATAGTTTTGAAGCTTTAACATTTGTCTATTTTTCCACATAATTGCCATTTCGGTCGATGCATTTTTGTAGACGCTGTGGCAGTTTTTGTATGCCCATGTCATACCAGCTTGCCGCCATGCTCTTGAAAAAGTGATGGACCTCATTTTTCACTTCATCGTCGTCACCGAAGCGCCTTCCAGCCAAGTGTTCTTTCAACTTGGGAAACAAGTGGTAGTCACTGGTGCTAAGTCCGGACTATAGGGTGGATGGGTGATGGTTTCCCATCCAAACTGTTGCAGAAGATTCATGGTTTGACGGGCGGTGTGGGGGCGAGCATTGTCATGGAGAAGGCTTATGCCCTTGCTCAACATTCCTCTTCTACGGTTCTGAATTGCCCATCTGAGTTTTTTTAATGTCTGACAATACCTGTCAGTATTTATTGTTGTCCCAGGATCCATAAAGTCGACCAACAATATCCCCTTTCGATCCCAAAACACAGTTGCCATGACTTTACCGGCAGACTGTGTTCTCTTGAATTTTCGTGGCTTGGGTGAACTGGAATGCCGCCACTCACGTGATTGTTGTTTGGTCTCAGGTATGAAGTGGAAAGCCCAGGTTTCATCACCCGTGACTATTGAATCCAAAAGGTTGTCCTTTTCGTCTGCATAGTGTTGATGGAATTGGTGGGAAGTTTCAGCGCATTGCCTTTGGTGATCTTCTGTCAGTATTCTTGGGACCCATCTTGCGCACACCTTCCAAAATTTTAACTCTTCAATCAAAGTCCGATGAATAGTGCTTCAAGAAATCTCAGGAACAACAATGCAGAGCTCATCGAGAGTGATCCACCGATCTTGAAGCACAATTTGTTCAACCTTTGCGATTGTTTCGTCAGAAATGCACGGTCTCCCGCATCTTTCCTCATCATGAATTTCCGTGCGAACATTTGCAAATTCCCTACACCACTTGCGGACATTTTTGACATCCATACAAGACTCTCCATACACTTCCATCAACTGTCGATGATTTTCGACAAGTTTAACCCCTTTTGCACTCAAAAACTGCGCGAACTTCGCACCTGGCGGTAGTGGCTAACGGGAGCTCCATTATAACTGGCTGACAAGCCAAGACTGAGGGCGCTAAGGGATGTGCAGTGGTTTCAGAGAGAGTGGGGGGAGGAAGGAAAAAAGCAGTATGGCCAACATCCACACAAACAGTTTCCCTGCAATCTCAGCGCTTTGGAGACCTTACTTTTGAGATTACCCTCGTAGTAACTGAGTTCTGATTTTAACCTCCTAAACTTGTAAATTTCTGTATTTCAAGTCTCTGATTGGCTATTCCTAATCCAATAGAATACCTTCTTTTAACTAAAACTTTTTCTGGTTGTGGATTGGCTATTTTATAAATGTCACTAAAATTACATTATTGTTACTCCAATAATCAGAAGTAGTATTGTTAAACATTTTTACTCATTATTGCCTCAAGGTTACCTCATTGTTAGCAACTTTTAACTTATTATTCTCACAGCTCCTACATTATTAAATTACGTAATATATTCACATAACATTATTGAACATGTATAGAATAATATAAGCATATGCAATGACGGTTACATACATTTTACAAATTATTACATACACATATTGCTTCAAGGTGGGCGGTTATTGAATTTACATATTATATAATTTGACTGAAATCATTTGTGTTAAAAATACTGCCTCACACTATAAGTTGAAAGGAGAAGTAAACAAAACTTAAATGTATCACTCCGCTGAGCACATGGCAACACGACGTGGAGGATGACAGGAACTAAGTACTTGCAAGAGGAAATTGCTCCAGACAGAGTATGAATACAGTAATTTGCGCAGCTTGGGGATCATTAGCTTTTAAACATTGTATGTCTTATTCCTATATTTTGTCTTACATCCTAAACTTCTAACACACAATACTAAGAGTAGACAAATAAAAGCTGTACCTGAACAGTTCAGCATCTGTGATTAAAGGTACTGGATTAAACTGTTCTTAACTTCAGGCTTTAGAAATCATTAATTTAATAATAATATCCGTATACCACTTTTGGTTTAACTTTTTATGAGTCAAGTTAAGAAAATGATTAGCATTATAGATTAGAAAATCACAGAAAACAAATGCAACCCAAACATTTCGAGTATCAATTCTTCATCACTAACAAGGAAGTTCAATTATTGCTAAATAATGGCCAAGCATATTCATTGTCGATTAGAAGTGGGTATTTTTCACAGAATTTGTTAAAAGCATTTAACACATTTGTCTTCTTTCCATTTCCCGCATTTATGTTTTCCACAGTGGCAATGGATTCTTAGCCATGACTCTCTTGAAAGTAATATTTTCTCAACACGTTACAAAAGTACACTGACGGCTTATCCGGAAAATGAACTTGGCATCTGCACATAGCCTTTTAAACCCTCTGCTATAAAGGTTCATTTAGTTATAGGTGAATCTGAACATACACATTTTGTTTCATAAACTGAACTGTTACAATAATGTTTTTTTTTTAAACTTCTCTGCATGAGAATAACCATAAAATGTTGCGATCTGAACCGAACTGTTTTATAGAGGAAGAGACAACGTGCTAAGTGGGAAATGTTGTAGTTTGCCCACCAGCCAATGAGGTGCTCTCTTGTTGGTTTCATTTACAGCTCCTTTAAACTTAAAGTGACACTTTAGCGTATGGCGTAACAACACCTGCTTGCACATACACAGAAGTGCTGATGTTGCACATTGTTGGTGCACATCTAGGCTGAACTTCAATCTAATGATAAAAGGACCCGCTTCGGCTTATCACAACTCATTGTTGCCCATTCTCAAAACTTGCAGAGCAAGCCTAAAGGTACTCATCCACAATGCCAGTTTTACGGCATGGCACTTTTCTTGCGGGCTACAATTGTGGCACTTTTTGTTTACACACAGCATGCAAAGTTGCATGATTTCGTGTTGCGCCACTAGAAAAGTTGCATGTTCCACAGAAATGTTGAACAAGCGTTTACACGATGCTGTATTTGTGGCGGAAAGTTTTGTGCATGCCACTTTCTAGTCAGCTGTGTTCTTCGTGTAGCGAATATGTCGTCTGATAATGAAGTTTTGTCTGAGCGTGTTTGTCTCTTATTTTACTTTGTCGACATAGAGAAAAACGTAAAGGGTGGCAAGAAAATGTTGGGTAAGAGAGTGGATTCTGTCATGAATATTGTGGGGTTGTAAGCAAGACCTCTATGAGGGAGATAAAAATTTCTATAAGAATTTTCTTCGCATATCACCGGTTGATTTTAATTATTTGCTTAGAAGAGTAGCACCTAATACAAAAGCAAGACACGATAATTAGAAAGTCGATATCACCAACAGAATGTCTTGTGCTGACACTGAGATTTCTAGCCACAGGTAATTTGGCTTAAAATAATGGAGCAGCAACATTACCGAGTTTAATCTATAACATGTTCGGCTGTCATTATTTATAATTATATAATCAATGTGATTTTTTTAGGCAGCAGCTATCAGTCACAGATGTATTTATTTCGAATACTTGGCACAACGAGAACTACGACTTTGTGCCATTGCAAAGAACTGTAAGTATAAATCCCATACTGCAGCAAAAATTGTTAGGGATTCAGGAAGTATTTTTTTACTGTGAAGGAGAGGTTCCATGGCAATATTGCTACATTTAAAGTGATTGTGTTGGTACTTAACCAAAGAATCTACTCATCTACTGCATCATTATTGGTGCTGGTGTGGTAAAACATAAACTGGAGTGCATCGTAAAATTCCCATTTTGTTTTATACTTGTCATTTGCACCTTCATTTTGTTCCTTTCGTTGGTGAACTGGGTTCTCAACCTGTGGATTTTTACATTAATTTCCTGTGCTGACAGGTTGAACTCTATTCCTATATCATGTAATGCATTATGTCGCTTTTGTTTATTTTTGTAATCCGCAGTTTCTGCTCTCCACAAGCAATCTTTGGTCTCAATCAGTTCAATCAGCTTCTTTGTCATTTCCCTCGTCCATTTATTGTTATGGACATTATTAGCTTTGAAGAAATAAATTCTCACCATACTGCAATAAATTGTTCGTTTTGTTAAGGAAATAAAATGCACATATCTGTCTTAATTCTGTATTTAATGTAACACAAATTATAATCCTTGTACCTACCTCTCAAACAGCTATTTACTATCACAGTAGACGACATAACACAGTTGCATGGAATACACCACAAAAATTTTCTAAACTGTTCAAGTCACTCTCAGATGGCGCAACTTTCTTTTTTTTTTGCTGTGTACACGAAGCAACTTACTAAGTTGAACGCCACTTAGAAGTTGCGCATGCAATTTTCCTACTTGCTTGGCAGTTTGCACGGTGAAACTCCACTTTTCTTGCGCAGTTCAAAGTTGCAAGCCATTAAGTTGCATCGTGGACGAGTACCTTGAGAAACGTGTTTGTTGCTTCACGTATGGAAAACCAATTTGAGAAGGTTGTTTATTTTAGGAGGAGTTGTATTTCGACTGTTAGGGAGCCAAACTTGAAGTAGTTACAACCGCACATATGGTACCCGGTAGCCTTCGCCCCAAGTTTAAAAATATTAACTTTGTATTTTTACTGTTTCTTTAAATATTATATATTTAGGTTTGCCTCGGCTGCATCAGTATTAATTTGTAGAGACATGAATATCTTAACAAGGCGTGGTGCGGCTGAAGAATGTAGGCTTACACAGATTATAATTTGTACTTTACTCCATTTATTAATTCTTGACACAATTTAAATAACACTTCACTGATATATAGAGAGCTGTGAGATTATTTATTAATTACTTGCACTTTTTAACACGTCTTTTTTGTCTCACACTGAATACGTATTAAACTTCTCAAGGACGCATCTCGCGTTCTGTTAGGAACACTGTCTACAAGCAACTGAACTGATTTCTACTGCCTAAATTTGTAAATTTCTGTATTTCAAGTCTCTGATTGGCTATTTCTAATCCAATAGAATACTTTTATTTAATTTAAGCTTTTTCAGGTTGTTGATTGGCTATTTATAAACTGTCTCAAAAATTACATTATTGTTTCCAAGAATGATAGTAGCATTATTAAACTTTCTAATTCATTATTGCCTCAAGATTACCTCATTGTTAGCAACTTTCAACCTATTATTCTCACAGCTCCTACATTATTAAATTACATAATACATTCACATAACATTATTGAACATGTACATAATAATATAAACATTAATAAAATGACTGTTACATACATTTTTTTATATTATATTATACACATATTGCTTTAAGGCGGGCTGTTATTAAATTTATATATTTTATAATTTGACTGAAATCATTTAAGTGTTGAAAATACTGCCTCATCCTTAAGTATTCAGAGAAATGTGGTTTAAAAATGAGAAGATAAATGTACAGACTCTTTTGTTATTATACAGGGTTGCCTCTGTGACCACCAAAGAGAAGACCAAACAGCGACCTCAGGCACTGAACACAGTTGAACTGATGAGAGTGGCCAGTTCAGGACTTGGTATGGGTCCACATCATGCAATGCAAATAGCAGAGAAATTGTATACTCAAGGTTACATCAGCTACCCTCGAACGGAAACCACACATTATCCAGAGAACTTTGACTTGCTGTAAGTTGCATTTTGGCTTCTTAATATTGTACCTTACTATCTTGTAAATGTAACTACAACTTTTGTGAATAATTGGTTACACATAATCATGACAGAAGTTAAGACATAAGAGTGCTAGAGGTAAAAGTGTCAGTGGTCCTAGCACAGTCAGGCAACCTTGGCTATTTCATCTGTTTTTGTATTGTATGTACAGAAATATTTCAGACCCCTTTGATACAGACTTCTCCAGATCTTTCTTCCCCCTAAATTCTTCTATACTCAAAACTGAACTGCAGAACGTAGTCCAAAATAGTTTTTTAGCTCTACAGAATTTTTATTTTTTCTACTGCTGACCTATAATAGTAGAAGTAGTATTGTATTCCACCTAAAAATTCAATGTAGAAATTTCACTCAAAATACACATTTTGAGGTCCCTGAATAAAACACGAAGCACGAAAAAGTCTGTTCGTGCGTCTGAATACCATAACTCAAAAATGAAAAGTCAGTTAAATATCAAAATTGGTATTTAAGTTCAGTGTCTTCCAAGAATGTGACACAAAGATTTTCAAGAAAATTTCCCCACACAAAACTCTCCTTTACATGAAAAATTTTTCTTTATTTTTGATCTTCTCAAAAATGGCTCTAATGATTTTGATTAAAATATTTGCTTAAGTTATTTACATGGCAAATAAAATGTATATCTTAAATTTTCTCTGGATAGCCTTCAAAATCTTCTTCATTCTGAATTAATTTTGTATAACTAAATTGTAAGTAAAAGGCAAAATCCTTCTATACAAAAATTGTAGTTCTTATTGAAGCACACTATATGTCAAATATTTTTTATGGCATTAACCATTTCTGAGATATTCTTTATAATTGGTTGTCAAATGCATTATACTTTTTTTGACTACTTAGTTGCTATTCATCTTTTCTCGTGGTCATACAAAGAGAACAGAATTTCAAGGCCATCACATAACAAGATATGACTCGCTTAAATCTACTGTATTTGCCTTATATGTAAAACAAAATGTGCAATAAAACCATTTGTGCAAATGTGTACCTTGATTAACCTGAAGCAGCTAGAAGAATAAGTTTTTGTAAAAATAGTTTACAGAATAGTGCATAGAGAAAGCATATGAAAGAAACACATTAGATACCTTTTTTCCACATTGTAATGTATGAAGAAGCGGATTTCTGAAATAAGAGACAATCTCACTTGGTTTTCATATTCCTAATGTGAAAGCATTGCATCAAATAAAAATCTGATGTGACACTTCACATGAATTTTTCTAGCCTCTATCTTTATTAGTGGTTGTACAAACTATTCTTACTAAAGCTTATTTTTCTATCTTTTACATTTTAATCCAAATAAACCATTGCAAAAATAGCTATATTACACATTTCGTTAGAAATACAATGAAAACAGTGATACTCAAATGTTTATAAGAACTGGACTCTATATGCAGCCCTTAAAATCCCATACTGTTTTCATGCAAACATGAGAAACAACGAATGTTCAAAGGACTTAAAGAAAATGACCAAGAAATGAGCAAATCCAACCTTTAATAATGGATATCTCAGAAACAACTTATCTCACAGAAAAACTTTTTGTGAGTAAACTGTGTGTTTTAAAGAGATCTACATTTTTTGTAAGGTACGTTTTCATCTATCTCTTAACGTTTAGGGGGTTATACAAGATTATGTAAAATTCTTTCCGAATGAAGAAGACTTCACAGGCTATTCCCAGAAAATTCAAGATATACATTTTATTTGCCATGTAAATATTTTAACAAAAATCATTAGCCATTTTTTTAAAAAAACCAAATTGTCGAAAATTGTTCCATGTAAAGGATAGTTTGGGTGGAGGGATTTTGTTGAAAATCTTTTGTGTCACATCTTTGGAAGGCACTGAACTTAAATATTAAGTGTGTTATTTATCCGACTTTACATTTTTGAGTCATACTGTTCACGGACACCACACGCAGACCTTTTTCTAAAAGTCCTTTTTTATTCAGGGACCTCAAAACATGTATTTCCAGTGAAATCACGGTATCAAATTTTTGGGTGGAATGAAATACTTTCTTTACTTACTATATACGATGTAAAGAAAGTAAAAAATGACTGCAAATATGACTGAATAAGTAATTCCAATAACATGAGAAATTTAATACTTTCCAGGGGTGTACTGAAACAGCAACAGCACAGCTCAGAATGGGGAGCTGAAGTCCGTGAAATTCTTGCAGAAGGCATCAACAAACCCAGAAAAGGCTTTGATGCTGGAGACCATCCACCCATCACTCCTATGAAGCTTGCCAGCCGCAATGACCTAGATGGAGATCCCTGGAAACTTTACGACTACATCACTAGGCATTTTATTGCAACTGTAAGCTGGCTAGGGCTGTTGTTATTTTTAATAGAGGGTGAAGGAATGAATTTGCAAACTCGAGAATGAATTAGGCGTAAAAAGGGTACCATGCACCAACCTAGAGTAAGCTCTACTTCCATAGTAAATTACTATTAAAGTCAACACTCAGCGACTTCCATACAAGAACAAACTACTTCTGAAGTATTTCACTCCTTTCAGATACTCCTGGAATAAATTACTACAGAAGTAAATGTCGGAGAACACCATCATGTATGTTACTATGGAAGTAAACAGAGCACAAATATAGGTTAGAATTTACTCTCAATACTTGGTTGGAGTAGCTCACTTGTCAATTGAACTACAAAACCATATCATATTTGGAGTAAGAATATTTTGTTATGTTCATGGTTTACTCAGATTACATTGATCTTGATGAATAAAACAACATGATTGCAATAGTGGTACAGTACAGAAAAGGCGAGATCCATATGATATCTATTCAGAGAGAGAGAGAGCATGCAAGAAACGTTTTGGTATTAAAAAAGGATCTTTTACATTCCTTTTGAATCTAATTGTAGAACATTTACAGCAAAATTCAGGCTGGAATTCAGGTGTATCACCCAATTGCTCTGCACCCATGTACCCAACGAGTGTTTCGTATCAGAATATTTCAGATAGTTGCAGACGATCTTATAAAGATTTACTGTACGACTGCTGGTTGTATGCTTCGTGTTATTAGATTGTTTTTGAGGTTATCAGCAAAGTACATAAATATACCCAAAATGATTGAGTGTTCAGAAAATAAAAGATAATTCTTCACATTCACAAGTTTCTCACACATTGTGGGTGCAATTCACTGTACACATTGCAGCAGTATCTCCTCCTGTCCTATGTTGTTTTGGTTTGTAATGCCCGTAGCTCGCAGCTTACCTTTCTGCAGCCTCCGCGAAGACTCTGGGAGTTTGAAGTGTGATGATTCTCTGCATTTTTTTTTATCCTCAGCTAGCTGAAGTTATTACTGAAATATACCAGAGCATGGATTTTTCCTTGGTAAAGGAAACGTAGATCTTGGGTGTGGTAAAGGAGAGAAAATAGACGTGCTTTAGTTACACAAAGACGACACCATTGTTTCTTTTATTTAGTTACTTCGAGTAGTTCACAACACTGATATTGTCGCCGTTAAAACACTGTCCACTGCTGTTGAAACACGGTGCTGATATGACGCAAAGTTTATATACTTAAGAGATCTCTTTACTCGTAGCAATTCTTATGTGTATAGCGAAACCTGTCTTAGTTCACTAACTTTTGGCACGACATCTCTCAAATATCCGGCAGCATCTTTCCCTGCCTGTAGTTTAGAAGTGACCCCTGATTTTGGTCTTAGCAGATCTATTTATAGTCGCAGGCTTCTTGGGCTGCTTAATTTCCTATTGGTGCATTCTTAGCGCCATTAAACGCGTCTCACTATTTCATATATATTTACTGGGATCTCATTGGTCCAATTTTAACATAAATCACGGCTATTCCTAATTCCACTCCGGTCACGGCAATTTACTGTACAAAAGGACAAAAGCTCTACACCCTCGCTGTATGAACA
This sequence comes from Deroplatys truncata, assembly GCA_030765065.1. NCBI lineage: Eukaryota > Metazoa > Arthropoda > Insecta > Mantodea > Mantidae > Deroplatys > Deroplatys truncata. The sequence continues at coordinate 65,546,844 of CM060984.1, forward strand.
AAACTTTTGCTACCAGAGAGACATCGTAAAACTCACTGGTTGCTTTCGAAGACACTTTTCCTGCAGCTAAGATATCTCATCATGGACAGTATTTTAACATAGTGCTTAAATTATTTACATTAAACGCTTTATTACTCCTCTAATATTAGTAACCTAGATACAAACATATCATTAAATCACTCTTCTTAAGCTACACAGGCAGTAAATATAAAAATAGCTGTACTTAGCATAATTTTAATTTCACTAAAAATTAATTACTCAAATTATTAATAATTACATAGCTCGGGCTCAGTCTAGAGTTGCCGTTTCAACATGTTCCTATATTGTGACCATGTGATGAAAGTGGTGAACTTTTCTGAAATCAGAAAGGGTATTTCTCCATCAACACTCAAGTGATCCGTGATGCAAATATGATTAGGGACATTGTTTTCAAAGAATTTTAAGCTGCTTTTCAGTCTTTTTCACTGAAGTTTCTACCCCTTTTCCTATTGCACATAATCATAATGAGTTCTTACTTCTATAGTAGCAACTAAAAAGGTAAATTGTAGCTCTCCAGTGTTACTTATATAGTAAATAGCTCCTGTAAATATGGACTTCTTTAGTAAACATTACTTCCAAAGTAATTTACTCCAACATAGTATACACTGCCCAAAGTGTTTGCAAGTCAATATTACCACATTGGCCCGAATACGAGGGTATTCCCAAAAGTAAGGTCTCCAAAGTTCTGGGATCGCAGGGAAACTGTTTGTGTGGATGTTGGCCATACTGCTTTTTTCCTTCCTCCCTCCACTCTCTTCAGAAACCACCGCACATCCCTTAGTGCCCTCAGTCTTGGCTTGGCAGCCAGTTATAATGGAGCTCCCGTTAGCCACTACCGCCAGGTGCGAAGTTCGCGCAGTTATTCGCTTTTTGAGTGCAAAAGGGGTTAAACCTGTCGAAATTCATCGACAGTTGATGGAAGTGTATGGAGAGTCTTGTATGGATGTCAAAAATGTCTGCAAGTGGTGTAGAGAATTTGCAAATGGTCGCACAGAAATTCATGACGAGGAAAGAAGTGGGAGACCCTCCATTTCTGATGAAACAATCACAAAGGTTGAACAAACTGTGCTTCAAGATCGGCGGATCACTCTCGATGAGCTCTGCATTGTTGTTCCTGAGATTTCTCGAAGCACTATTCATCAGACTTTGATTGAAGAGTTGAAATTTCGGAAGGTGTGTGCAAGATGGATCCCAAGAATGCTGACAGAAAATCACAAAAGGCAACGCTCTGAAACTTCCCGCCAATTTCTTCAATGCTATGCAGATGAAAAGGACAACCTTTTGGATTCAATAGTCATGGGTGATGAAACCTGGGCTTTCCACTTCATACCTGAGACCAAACAACAATCATGTGAGTGGCGGCATTCCGGTTCACCCAAGCCACGAATATTCAAGAGAACACAGTCTGCCGGTAAAGTCATGGCAACTGTGTTTCGGGATCGAAAGGGGATATTGTTGGTCGACTTTATGGATCCTGGGACAACAATAAATGCTGACAGGTATTGTCAGACATTAAAAAATCTCAGACGGGCAATTCAGAACCGTAGAAGAGGAATGTTGAGCTAGGGCATAAGCCTTCTCCATGACAATGCTCGCCCCCACACCGCCCGTTAAACCATGAATCTTCTGCAACAGTTTGGATGGGAAACCATCACCTATCCACCCTATAGTCCGGACTTAGCACCCAGTGACTACCACTTGTTTCCCAAGTTGAAAGAACACTTGGCTGGAAGGCGCTTCGGTGACGATGATGAAGTGAAAAATGAGGTCCATCACTTTTTCACAAGAGCATGGCGGCTAGCTGGTATGACATGGGCATACAAAAACTGCCACAGCATCTACAAAAATGCATCGACCGAAATGGCAATTATGTGGAAAAATAGACAAATGTTAAAGCTTCAAAACTATGTACCATTTGTTGTCAATAAAAGTTTCTTTGTATTTTAAAAAAAATTGCAGACCTTACTTTTGGGATTACCCTCGTACAATGATTTAGAGTTTGTTTGCTCCTCAACATGTTACTGTCCCAAGGCATCTAAGTCCTACAGTGAGGAGGGTAATTTGATGATGAAAAAGAATTCTCGCTATATGAGAGTAGCTACAAACAATTGTAATTTGAATCTGAACTGTTTTAGGAGAAGGAAGAGAGAGCATGCTAAGTGGAAAGGTTTAATTTCTCAAATCGCCAATGAGGTTCCCTCTGGTCACATGGTTTTGTTTACAACTACTTTGAGCTTAGAATGGAAATATTCTATTATAAACCAATAACTTTGTTTAGGAAGACAGAATGAAGTGCACTAATTGTCACAATAATTAAGTGGATTGCTGACTTGTAAAGAAGTGAAATTAATAAATCAGTCCAGATGCCAATTGAATTGATGAATGACAAAAACTCCTGATACAGAAAAATACAAAGATTGCCTATTAAGATTCTCAATATTACAATTGAGTTTTAAGGGAGGTGATGGGTGAAATTTCTATTTTGCACAATTTTAAAGCTAAATACTTAATTTTTTGTGCATATTTGGGGTATTATGTGGAAATATTTGTCAGAGTTTCATATTTTTATGTCAATTAGTTTTTGAATTATTGAAAATTTTCTTTCAAAGAATTTCAAAACGAATTTCACTCCACACTTCTTTGGAAAGAAGTATGAAATTTTTTTTTTTTTTATGAAACCAGAAACTTATTTACAAAAACTTTATGCATAGGTTTTCTAATATCTTAACTGTAATGGAAATTAAAAGAAAAAATATATGACCTGCAGAGCAAAAATTTCAAAATCACTGCACACATTTTTTTATTTTTTTATCTCAAAAAGTACTAAGTTAATCTGGAATTCCGTATGTCAGTTTTTTAGTTATGCTTTATAGAATGTACAGTAAAACTTTTAGCCCTTTAACACCTAATTTGTGGATATCTATCTCTCTCTCTCTCTCTCACCCTCCCTCTCTCTCTCCCTCCCTCCCTCCTTTACAAGCACTGCAAATCAGCTCTAATTTATGGCATAAGGCAAGCCTTTCAGTGCCAAGTCCTATATACAAACACTTTTGATTGTGGTCATTATACTTCAGGTCCTTCACCAATGAAGACAGTAAAACTGGTGTCCACCAATATATATATATACTCTTCATTATTTACGGTAGGTATATGTTCGCAATTATCCTCCAGCCGTTTCTGCCCTAAATGTTTCTTTTGTATAGTACATTCTTCTCATTAACCTTTCATCACAGTATTATTTTCATTATTTACACTTGTATATGAAACAACATATAATTTGATGTTACATGACATCTACCGGCACAGCTGCTGTTACTATGTCATACCGATCACAATAGTTCGGTGACAAATCAGAAACTAACCTTCATAGCAAATATCCCACGAAAATTGGTAATCGGATTGCTTCAATCAGTGATTTCATCACCTACCATGCCTTCTCAGGGAGATTTAAGGAGTGCAGATCTTTAATTATGACATAATTAGAGCAACTTCCAGGTACTGTAGTGCTTTAAAACTTTGCATATATGCACTTCAAATCACCTAGTATTTTTTGGTACAAAAAAACACAATATGTGAAATTTTGTCATTTTTTGTCACATTTTCACCCGTTTCCCCCCTTAACACTTCACTTGCTCCACTTACTTAGTCTTAATAGTTAAGTCGCTATTCTCTAGCATTCCAAGGCACAAATTGCAAACATGGTGATTAAATGCCTGAAATCTACTATATCTATCACATAATATGGATGTAACAAGTTATGTATTGATCAAATGTGTAAATTGATACAAGCAGAATCTGGTCTGCCAATGGGGAGTCCTTTGTCCCCCTTTCTTGCTAATCTTTACATGAGCTTTTTGAAATACATACTGCAAAATCTTTTTCAAATTTTTTTCAAAATTTGGTAACATTACCTGGACAATGTATTTGCCATAGTAAAACACAGGCACTTGGGAGATGCATTAAATCTGTTGAATACTTAAGATTGCAACATAAAATTTACGAGAAAGAAACAACAGCATGCTCTCCTTTCTAGACCAAAATTTGTAGGAAAGAAAACAGATTGGAGTTTCATATATATTGAAAAGACACTCATCTAACAACTACAGAGGAATCTCGTTAGCACGTTCCTCATTAACACACTTTCCCGTATATGACATTGAATTATAAAAGTTCCAACACCAAATGCAATAAATAACATTTGTTTAGTATGCTTTCTCGTTCCTGCTTACTACATTCAAAGTTTGACATCCTTATTCGTTATTTTTGCCAATCCTTGGTTGGTCCAGTAGGGTTAGGTGCTTACTACATTTGAAATTTGACGTCCTCTTTTGCTACTTTGATCAATCCAGTTGCGGTGGAGACCGGCAGCCACCAAACATGCATATATGTACATATTCATGTGGGTGGAATGGGGAATGCTTTAGCTTGGTATGGTCAACACCGACAATAGTTTCTACTGTTGAGTGTTGACCAAACATGCGTAATTGTGTTTTAACTTTTCGTTTGCAATGGAGAAAAAGAAAGTGCAGCAAATGACCAACAGTGAAAAACTGAAAATCCTTTAAGAAGTAGATCGCAATCCAAATATGAAAAGTGTGGGTATAGTGTGGAAGTTAAACATTCCCCCGTCAACCTTAGACATGATTTTTACCAAACGTATACTGATTGAAACTGCTTTTGAAGAAGGGGAAAAGACTAAAAGGAAACATAATTGCCCTTGCCAGTTTCCAGAATTAAAAGATTATCTACTAAAGTGGTTTACACAAGCAAGAGCTTCAAATGTGCCGAGAGACGGCACTGTGGTTTGAGCTCAGGTGACACATTTAGCACAGAAGATGGGACTGGATGATTTCAAACCGTCCAGTGGCTGGATTGAAAGTTTCAACATGGCTTCATTTACAGATTTGCAAGGTGAGGCTGTTGCCCAAGATAATGATGATACACTGTGTGAAAATATAGAAATGTGGAAAAGTACAATGCTCTCATCAATTTTGAAGGACTACAACCCTGACAACGTTTATAATGGAGATGAAATGGGACTATTTTTCCATCTTTTGCGAAACAAAACCTTGGATTTTAAGGACACTAAGTGTCACAGCAGGAAACTTAACAAGGAGAGGATTACAGTTTTGTTGTGCTGTAAAGAAACTGAATGGAGAAATTAGTACCACTGGTTATTCGAAAAACACACAGTCTGAGATGCTTCGAGAATGTGCAATCTTTTCCATGTAAGTACACTTCCAACACAAAAGCCTGGATAATTTTGAAAATCTCTTACGAGCATAGGACGCAAGACTGGGTATAAGAAGCAGGAAAATTGCACTCTTCTTTGATCAGTGTGCTGCTCATCCACTAACTGTTTCAAATTTAAGAAACATAAACATCATTTTCCTCCCAGCAAACTGCACAAGTAAGCAACAATCTTTAGATCAAGGCATAATTCAGTATCAAAAGAGGCTGATACAGAGAAGATTGGCTGCGCTGAAATCGAGACAAGAAAAACCACTGTCTTAGATGCTATGAATTTCATTAGGACTGCCTGGGATTCTGTGATACAAGATACCATTAGGAATTGCTTTAATAAAGCTGACTTTTGCCGGGTTCTTGGTGATGACATAACACTGGAAGATGAGTTTTCTGAGAGTGAAGAATGGCATCAAAGGGCAGACAGTGCCGGCATATCTTTTAAAACATATGTTAACATTGGCAATGAAATTTCAGTGTGTGAAACAGCGATGATAGATGAAATACTTGAAGAACAAGTGAAAGAAGAAGCATAAGTGGGAAAGTTAAATTAAATTGAGTTTTATTTATGGACGCTCTTTAACTACTATGGTCCTTAGCGTCCCATTCTATATTGGGTGTGAAACACCGGTAATTTTGCTCAGAGCCTCTTTATCAGGCTTTGAGGTTCTTTTACGTGCCGTAAATCTACGACACAGGACCACCGGCTTTACTTCCCTTCCAAAGGAAGCCGTGCTAAGGATTTTTACGCCCGAAAAAATCCATTGTTCTCCGCTGGGTTTGAACCCGCGACCTTGGGAACTAGAGGCTAGCACGGTACCACTAGTCCACGGAGGTCAACTCGTAAGTGGGAGATGAAAGTGATGAGCCAGATTCTGAGCCAATTCCTATAGTGTCAGAAGTAATGAAGCCAATGAACATAGTGAAGTGATACTGTGACTTCACTAAACAAGATGGCAGTAAAATTTTGGCATTAAAACCAGCAAAGCAGTCAACCATAGATATATATTCCAAGCCAATGTAAATAGTGTCCATATTTCATATCCGTGTGGGAGGTAAGATGCATTATTAGATTTGATTGCATAATTATGTTCTTAAATTGCAGATTTTGTATTTTCATTAACATGCTTTCCGTTCTACGACATCCTAATTCTTGGGTCCCTGCAAAAATGTACTAATAAGATTCCACTGTACATTAAAGCAAACAGTTTAATCTATTGTAAACACAAATATACAGCAATTAGCAGTGAGTTTATAGGCTGGAAAACCTACCATTAAGTGTTTCAGAGCATGAAAAATAAGTCTAAGGTGGCGCTGTGACCGAGTGGTTAGATCGCTCGCTTCTCACCGAGGCGGCCCGGGTTCAATCCCAGGGACCCGCATGTGGGATTTGTAGTGGACAAAATGGCGTCTGTGCGGGTTCTCTGGTTTCCCCCGCCATTCATTCCATCACCACCTTTCCTTTCACCCATTTCACCATCATTTCATCTACTTCCTTCCTCCCATACCAGGCATCAGGCTGTTCATCCATCCTGGACATTCTGTCTGATCCATGAGTGTCTGCTGCTCGACGAGCCTCTGACCCCAGGCACCCGCCTGTAAGTCCTGGGGGGTGTAAGTCCTACATACGATGAGGTTAAACAGAGAAAGAAGAAGAAGAAAAATAAGTCTCACACATAGTAAGACAATGTATTCCGGAAAGAACTAATGTTGAAGATTCAACAGGTTAAAAGAAGGAAAGAAACTAAGCAAATCACAACTTTCAGAAAAAATAAATCAACTTTCAAAAAATTTACATATCATCCAAAAGTTATTATTAAATTAAAAAAAAAAAATCTTACTACATTATAACATTGTTACATTGTTTTGGGTCCAGGAAATAAATAAAGTGTAAAAAAATTCATAAGTACCAAAAAAATTGGTGAATACCACCAAATGAGAAATCCAGAATAAATGAAATAAACTGTCCAGACTGTAACAAGACCCACAATGATAAGATGAAAAGCAATTTAGCTACAAGACTGAAGGAACATCTAAGGAACTTAAAGTAAATATATCAGCTGTTGTTCATCAGTTTTGAGCAGAGCACCACAACAAAGGGGAAATACATTTAGCGAATGAGTTGAGCATTTGGGAGAAAATTTACATGAAGAAACATGAGTAGCGACTCATGAATTTTGTTATTACAGAAGATATGCCAGTCTTCTAAGTTCTAAAACCAGCATCTTTATTGGAGAGCTCTTTGGGTCCAGCGATGCTAGCTGACTATGCAGTCAACAGCCTGCGAAACATGTTGTAAAAACTAAATCAAACAAACAAAACTAGTTAAGGCTAGGTAAGTGAAATGTTGTTAAAACTCAATTGTAACATCAAGAATTTCTATAGCTTCACTGTGTGAAAGCTCTCATGCAAGTTACTTTTTGAATCACCAATTAAGCTTAAGATTTCCACCTGAGAATGATCTTGTCTCCAAATATATCATGCATTGAAGCCAGAAATCACACCAGTGGCTCTTAGTTGATGATGGAGGCAACTTGCCTTTGAAATACATACCATAATTGTAGCTGAGGTCGTTAAGGCATGGACTCATGAATAGGAGATCTGAGGTTCAAATTCTGCTAGGACTGTCTTCCCTGACTGAGGTTTTTTTCGAATTCATGTCATAATTTTCAAATTGCAGAGGAAATACCCTAAATTTAGGCCTGGAACATTTCCTTTCCCAATTATTTCATGTATTGTCAGTGTCCACTGCCTGTGGTGCCTTATGTAGTAAGAACAGGCATTAAACATCATTTTAAAAAAAATGACGTAAATATTCAAAAAGTAGTGAAGTTTTTGAGTGAATGATCCACTGGGATTATTATTGCCTTAACAGTATTAGTTGAATCTCGGAGGAGTAAATCAGTAATTTCTTGCAGCATTAAATTTCTTCTCAGTGTTTCTATCTGTTGCTCAAGTGTATGCAAAATCCTATTGTGTTAAAAAAGTTTCTTTATTGTGATTAATTATATCCTTAGGTTATTTTGATTGGCTTTAGCATCTGTGTTCGAAAACTTTTAATGTTAAATTATGGCTGTTTCAGGTTTCCCGTGACTGTAAGTACTTAAGCACAACTGCCACATTTCTTGTTGGCACCGAGGTGTTCATGTGCACTGGCAAGACATTATTGGATCCTGGGTACACTACCATAATGCACTGGCAGGCCTTTGGCAAGAATGAAACAATTCCAACTTTTACAGAAGGGGAAATGGCCAACATACAAGATGTAAGGTCCTCTCTTAGCAAAAGTAATTTTAACTTAACAAGAGATTAAAAGCCCCATTCTGTCAATGTTAAATATGCTAAATTTGTGATCCATTATCTCATGAACTATTTAAGATATCAAATGGAAATTTTTATAGAAAGTAGATGCGTGCCTCCTAAGTTCACTGATTTAGTTTTATCAATAAGTTTGTTTATTAAGGAAAATAGAATTATATTCTTAATTATACTACCATCTTTTGATCAAAATTTATCAGCAATTATTACTTTCTCTACTACGTATATTAAGTAGGGGAAGTATTGTATTCCACCCAAAAATTCTATACCGAGATTTCACCGGAAATACACGTTTTGAGATCCCCTGAATCCAAAAAAAGCATTTTTGGAAACATGTCCGTATTTGTGTCTGTCTGTGAACAGCATAACTCAGAAACGAACAGTCGGTTAAACACCAAACTTGGTATTTAGGTTCAGTATCTTCCAGAGATGCGACACGAAGGTTTTCAAGAAAATCCCCCCACCCCAGACTACCCTTTACATGGAACATTTTTCGAAAGTTTTAATTTTCTCAAAAATGGCTCTTAACGATTTTGATTAAAATATCATATGTTTAAGATATTTTCATGAAAAATAAAATGTATATCTTGAATTTTCTGGGAATGTCTCCAAAAGTATTCTTCATTGTGAACGACTTTTGCATAACTGGTAAACCATAAGAGATAGATAAAGTTTTACTACACAAAAAATGTAGATTGCGTTAAAATACACAATTTATGTCATATACAGTTTTTTGGTTGAGTGAACCATTTTCGAGATATTGCTTGTTATTCCCTTAAATTTTTAATATTTATTTTCTCAAATGGGAATTCATTATTCATTCTTTTGTCTTGGATATGCAAAGAGTATTAATCTGTGGGAAAGGGAATGGTGCTGCACCTAGCAACCAGCTATTAAGAGATATGTATATGCTTAAAGGCTACTGTATTTCTATATTGCCCTTATAAATATATATTCCCCTTACATCTACAAGAAAATTAGCAATAAGATGGAGTCTGCAAATGTTTATCTCGATTAACATGAAGTAGATGGAGAATAACCATTTGTAAAAATAGTTTGTACAAGAGTAGAGAAAGTCATGTGAGTGTAACACATCAGATTTTTTTTAAAAAATAACCAACCATGTTAGCAACACCAAAGTAGATGCACAGCAGGGTTGTTTTTATCATCTTAAAATTTAATTTAGCTATCTTCAATAGTTTGTGAGAAAACACAATTCATACTATAAATTGGCATTCAAAGCAAAGATAGGAAAAACAAACTTGCATACATTTACAAAGAAAAAAAAATCACATGGCTTATGCACACAAAAGCTGCTATACCTTACAGTAGTACCAATTTGTAGAGCAAACCCTCCCTAAAAGATGGGCTAAAGTGAACCACTCCACTGCAAAGTGTATAGGAGTTATGTTTTTTTTTCTGTGAAGTGGTGCAGAATCCACAGTACAAAATGTTAGATGCAGTACCATTTTTAAAAGTATATTTAAAATTCAAGTATTGTGCCTATAATGAATTTTATATATAATTTTTTTTCTGACTTTGTCCAGTTTTTAACTGTCACTTCCATGAAGTTCTCACTCTTTTTGTTAATGTAATCTAGTTCAACTAGCTGGGAGTCAAACCCAAGACTTCTCCAATATCTCACAGAAGTAGCACTCTTTGCGTGTTACAGCATCGTACAAACTCACTCGGAGAAGAGCACTTTTAGTCGTGCCAGAAATGCACTCACTAATTCACTTGCTAACTGACTAACTCTCACTTGTGAGAACGCTCGCTTACATATCCAATGGTATCTTCCACATAACATTCTAAGACTTTCAGACACACATTTTGGAGGTGGGGGAAGTAAACTTCCAAAAGATTCTGGTTATCTGTTGATAGCGCGCTGCTGGTGTTTGCATTGGGCAAGAGTGCAATTTATCCCTGTTTCTCTCTCCACTACCTGGCACCAACCTCCCAATAGCCTTGGCCATTGCCACCACCTCACAGTATACATCAAATTTAAGAGGAAATTCCTATATATAAAACTACACAAAAAACTAAAAATATCAATTTGGGCCATTTAGCCTCCCCTTAAAAACATCTCTTCTTTGTGTTTTCTCATATTCTTTCCTTTACTCTATTAACTTCGTTTTTCTAAGGAAAGTTCATGCCTTCAAAATGCAAGCAGTGAAAATACAAAAATCTTGCACCATTGTTTTCAGCAGGTAAAAATAGCCTCTAAAATTTTTAGAGGTAAAAAGTTACACCCTTGAGAAAGTATTAAACAAACCATAAAAATCATTTGTATAAACTGTTAAATGTCTTTGAAAAAGATCTAAAACACATTTGAGAAACTTATAGGAACTGAAAAGGATACATCAAACAATATTGCATGTTGGAAAACATTACATAATAAAGGCTGGTTCACAATAACCCAAGAACGGTAACCAAAACAGAAACAAGATTAGGAGGCAATACAGCATACAAGATTTTGGTTCACAATATCTCAATAATGAGAATGCAAATGCATATTGATTACAAAGTGGAAAGTCGATTTTGCGCTTTGACATTTCATTTATTTTTAACAGACCAATGATAGTTTTTTACCTGCTTCCAGTATAGCCAACATAATGAGAGTTAGCCATCGTCAAAATTCAATAGAGTAAATATAATCCAAATGCAGATCCATCACATTTTTTATTCTTCTAGTTGTCCCAAATTTTCGTTCCTTTTATTTAAATACCATTGAGTCGAAAAAACACTTAATGCTTTTATTTAAAGGTGAGTCGGAATTGTTACACTAACATCACTTAAGTTTACTCACTTAACATGTTTCGGGAAACGGTTGTTCCCATCCTCAGAAGCTAATCCGACTGGCCCATGTTGTTGGTGTTTCCGTTTTGTGGACTGGATACTGTGGTGGCATCTTGTGGTGGCGAAATGTACTTCCAGAGAGGATTTGGTGGCGGCAAATCAAAATTCATTAGATGTGTGTTGTGTTTTAGAATGGTGATCTTCTCCTATGCATCTAATTCGGCTGCAAATTTGGCTGGTTTGACTAATGTAATATTGGGTTTGATGTTGTGATTAGTGATCCAAAAATGGTGTGAAACTGCAGATTTGTCCATTTCTTTGTATTTGATACATCTCATGTGCTCCTTTAGCCTAGTTTCTAGGTTTCTTTTTGTCTTACCTATATATACTTTATTGCAATTTGAACAATTGATTTTGTAGATTCCAGCTTTTTTGTCTTGTGGAATGGGGTCTTTTAACTTGTTACAAAGTAATTTCTCTATGTTAAGTTTGTTCTGTGGCGCTAGGCTGATGTTGTGTTTCATGAAAATCTTCTTAAATTTGTGAAATGTTCCTGGGTGGTATGTGAATTTCTTGAACTTTAGCTGTTTATCTTGCTGGCTGAGATTTGTTGTGTTTTTTATGTGTTTCTGTCGTTTGAATTTTGCAATTTTTTTGTCAATTGTTGTACCCATTATTTATTGCTGTGTCTACTATATGCTGGTATTCTAACTGGTATTCTTGTTTATTTAAGGGGGTATATACCAGCCTATGTGTTAGGCTGTTTAGTACTGCAAGTTTGTGTGTGGTTGGATTGAAACTCTTATTTTTTATGTAATTAGTAGAGTGTGTTGGCTTTCTGTATATGCCAAAGGTTAGGTTCTTTTGTTCTCTGATGATTTTTAGGTCTAAAAATGGTAGCATGCCTTTTTCTATTTCCATGGTGAATTTATGGAATGCTTTGCTAACTTTTTACTTAAACAAAGAACATGTTTCACAGACAACATAATTTTGACTCAATGTTACTTAAATAAGTCATCGTTTTGCTTCACTGTGTACCACTTACAGTGTGTTTAATTATCATATTTCATTCCTTCATTTAAAGGGTAACTTGTTCTTTGTTAATTTCTACTGGTGTTTGCTGCTCTTTGTAGCTTAACATGTTTTTGAGGCAATAGCCAGTTTTGAGTTGCATATAAACAAACTGCAGATGACCTTTTTGCTAGAAGAACTAATGCTCAATGGATCTTTGGGTGTCAGAGTCTTAGGTTAGGACACACATATGCTAAATTGTCTTCCAGCTTCATGTTTCCCGCTCACAACTAGAGAGAGCACTAGCAGTTGTATCATGTGATGGTTGCATAGAATAATCTCTACAGTGAAGAATCTAATATGCAGAATATGGATTTAATATGCCATGCCCGGGAATGAAAACGAGAAAATTAAATCTTAACCAAGTCTTTTTTCCTGTTACAAGGACTCAGGAAGGCTTCCTTTCAATTGTGAACACTCCCATTAAAATATATGCATTTCAACTTCGTTGTTGTCGTTCTCATTCTGGTTATTCTCGGTTGTTGTGAACCAGCTTTTAAGTCTATCTAAAATGGTAATTCAATTGTCAAAGTTTTTGTTTTAAGATCTTTAAGTAAAGCATTAGCATTTATACTTAATATTTTTCATTCAACCTCACCATTAAATATACTGGATGTTCCGATAAAAGATTCCAATATTTACAGAGACAGTTGTATGGAACAGAACAAGGAAAAAAATCTGATGTGTTATACTCATATGACTTTCTCTACTCTTGTACAAACTATTTTTACAAACGCTTATTCTCCATATGCTTCATGTTAATCGAGTTATCGAGATGACAATCTTATTGGTAATTTTCTTGTAGATGCAAGGTGTATATGGTAGGTTTAAGCTATAGTCAAATATTTTAACACTGGTTGCTATGTGGCGCATTCCATTCTCTTTGCATGTCCAGGACATAAAAAAAATGAATAACGAATATGAGAAAAAGTATAAGTATTGGAAAATTTAAGGGAATAACAAGCAATATCTCAAACGGTTCACTCGACAAAAGAAATGTATATGACATAAATTGTGTATTTTAATGCAATCTACATTTTTCGTGTAGTAAAATTTTCTTTATCTCTTATGGTTTACCATTTATGCAAAAGTCGTTCACAATGAAGAATACTTTTGGGGACATTCCCAGAAAATTCGAGGTATACATTTCATTTCTCATGACAATATCTTAAACATATGATATTTTAATCAAAATCGTTAGAGCCATTTTTGAGAAAATTAAAATTTTCGAAAAATGTTCCATGTAAAGGGTAGTCTGGGGTGGGGGGATTTTCTTGAAAACCTTCGTGTCACATCTGTGGAAGATACTGAACCTAAATACCAAGTTTGGTGTTTATCCGAGTGTTCGTTTCCGAGTTATGCTGTTCACAGACACACAGACACACACACGGACATGTTTCCAAAAATGCTTTTTTTGGATTCAGGTGGTCTCAAAACATATATTTCTGGTGAAATCTCGGTATAGAATTTTTTGGTGGAATACAATGCTTCCCCTACTTACTATATGTAGTAGAGAAAGTAAAAATGCCCCAGAAACATAGATCGTAAAATCAATGAGCTATGGTCTTGTAAGAATAAGCAGCATATTTTCTGTTCTGAGCACTTTAAGAGAAACAAATGAAGAAACATTGCGTTGCTCAATTGGTGCATGTTTTTTTAGTAATACTGCAGCACTGTAATTTGTTTTCTGTTTAACAATTAATGTTCAATTTACATATGTAGTGTATGAACACATAATGGAGGCCCATTATTCAATGCAGGAGATGGCAGATATGATATTCTGCCAGGCATGCAAATGGAAGCAACTTGTGTGCATGTAACTTGTAAACTGAAAAATAACCAGCACTTCTTATACCGTCTGCATACTTGCCAACTTTCTGAACTGAAACCTGTAAAATTTTCTTTCTCCAGCAAGCATAATAATTTTGTGGTGACATGAAACTTAGAAGGGATAAAATGTTGAGAGGAATAAATGTACAAAAATCACATGTAAAATAAGTGGTAATTCAGTTGTATAAGAATCCTTAAAGACCTGATAGTACTGCTTCTCTCTGTTGCACATGCTGAAATCCTTCATTACCATAAATAAACATGTAATAAATACCAAATAACACCACTTCCTAGGCTGTACATATTTTATGCTTCATAGCATGAACTATAAACAAAAACTGTCGCAAAAAATGGGAAACATATCCTGCAGCCATATTATGCAAATAAGACGAGCAATTTGCATGGGGAAGTTAATTCTACAATTCACATCTTCCATTACCCATATACTACTCATTGATTACTAGCTGTCAGTGGTGCAATAAAATTTTAAATCTGCAAGCTATGCATTTTGTTGCAGTCCAGTGAAGGGGGACCATGATTGTGACCACAAGCATACACTACAGAAATGCATATTCCATTCCTATGATGCAATCCAGCAAAAACTAGGGGTGTTCCTAAGAATGGATGACGGTCATTTTAAGCACAAGTTGTGTAGAGTAGATAAAAAATAGTAATAATAATTTATTGGTGGTAAACGATACAGAGGTAGACCATAATTCAGAATATACAGAGTTTATGACCAATGGTTTGTGGCAGTTTTTCAATAAAATGAGTAATAATTATGGTTATTGTCGAATAGTTTTTAAATAATGCCTTTAAGCGATGAGCAATGAGATCTCTCTGCTTTGTTCTCAGAGTGTATAACAGGAAGATTATCAATGAGGAAATAAATTCAACTTTTCACAAATTAAACTTTTCTTTTTATTTAAAGGTGAGTCAGAATTGTAACACTAACATCACTTAAGTTTAAGTAAACTTAAGTGATGTTAGTGTTACAATTCCGACTCACCTTTAAATAAATTCAATACACATCACTGTTTCTAGCTTCTTTTCATTACAATATCAACGTAAACTTTTCTTATTTATTTTTTCCTCTTTCACAATGCACATATTTCTATATCTTTTCTTAAAACTCTTTAATGCATTTCACAGCAATGGTAAAATAATACCGTCTAGCTTGAGTACTAATGAGATACTCTAGCAATATTAGAATACAAGTACCTGCTAGAGTACTAATGAAATACTCTGGTTGCTATTAATTGGGAGAAAATTATTTTCAGCTCCATGGCAACGTCCATTATTCTGACCGTTCATCTCTTCATGGAATAAACAAATGTGTGTATTCCATGGCCATGTATACTGCTTTTGCTTAGATTTTTTCTTTTATATTGATTTTACCAAAGTCTACTATGCCTATTACTTAGACAAATAAATCCAATTCTTAAATGTAGGTTAACATTAAATCAGTTCACAACTTCACAATGAATGTAAATTAATAATCATGACAATAATTATGCAAACATCACAATGAGTACATAAATATAAGCTCAAATATAATCAATTATGCATTCTTCACATTTTTACATGAATACGTAGGTTAAATATGTTCTGTATTTTTGTTTGTTTTTGTTTTTACTAATTCTTTCCGCTTTGGGTTATAGAAACATTTTTCTTATTTTGTTCTTCTGTAAGCTTTTGAGCAGTGTTTCCTCATTTGTTTCTTACCGAAATTTGGGAAGGTGTGCTACCCTTACAAAATAAAACCATAACTCAGAAGATGTTGACTTTAGGACCCAAGTTTATTGGGGCTTTTTTCTTGTTTTGTTCCCTACTACCACTTCTGTAAATATTGTAACCTTTTTCCAGAACACCCTGCATTTATACTTCTTTCAACATACATGATCAAGTGAAAAATAGTTCAAATAATTATTTTGTCCATGCTGTGGTGGTATAATCTGTCTCAAGCTAGAACGATCCTGTTGTAAACATATGGTACATAACCTACGCATATGGAAGAACAATAGAGATAGTGAGACAGAACACTGTTGAGCTGCTGATTGCTTGAGGCAGGTTCATGGGTGTTTTCTTTTATTTGTTATTGCTTAATAACTGCCTCCAAGAAGTTTTGTAATCTCTGCTCACCTAGAATTAATTTCAGGGAGAGAAAAGTATACAAATATTAGATTCATTTCTCTGTATCCTGCACAGGCTCATGAATTCTGAAAGGAATGTTTATGACAAACGTATACATAAGGTTAGAGATATAACTACTTTAAAGTGAACACGCACAGTTATACATTATTAACTTATTATTGTGAAATAATATGTAGCCTAATCTTCTATTCCCAATGAAACATTTGCATAATAAGTTGTATTCCTATATCATACAGCCCCCTCGGAACGAAGTAGGTCTTGAGGTGAATGCCGATTCAGATGTTATTGTTTATCATACAGAGTTGCTTCTATCTTTTAAGTCTATTTCCTACACTTTATTTCACATATTTCAATATTTCACAAATTTCAATGTGCCGAAATAAAATGCAACCGGCGCAAACCTTAAGAAGTGACGAGAGGCGGATAAACGCACACTGTTTCCCGATGCTTTAAGGAAGAAAGAAAGAAACTCTGAAATGTAACCATTATGCTACTACATGATAATATTAATTCTGTAATGCTTAGATGGCACTATCTTACTAAATTTGTCAAGAAGTTAGTGTTGCTACAACTAGTGTTGCAAAACTTGTGTGCACATGTAGCATCAAACATGTGGCGGGTTGAGTCAGCTCCATCTCATTGTTTACAACAGGATTGTTCTTGTCTGATATAGAGTAGAGCAGAATTTGGATTATAATATGAACTAATTATCTACATGTGTTTTAACAGGTGAAACTAGTGGAATGTTTAACTTGCGCTCCAGATTATCTGACAGAAGCTGAACTGATTACTCTAATGGAGAAGCATGGCATTGGTACAGATGCATCTATTCCTGTGCACATTAATAACATCAGTCAACGTAACTATGTAACAGTGGCATCTGGACGCCGACTCGTTCCCACTCCATTGGGTATTGTCCTGGTACATGGCTATCAGAAGGTATTTTCAAATTGATATAGTGAAAGAACCAGTTATATTGTATTTTAAACCTTTTTCCGGAGTGAAAACTCAACCAGAGTTGACTTAGAGAATAACATTTACCCTACATCATGGAAAAATCTAATTATAATTAGTATAGTCTCTAAAAATATTGAAAATACAGTAGAATCTCGTTAGTACGTTTTTGCAGGCACCCAAGGATTTGGACGTCATAGTCGGAAAAGCATGTTAACGAAAATACAAAATCCGCAATTTAAGAACATAATTATGTAATAAAATCTAATAATTACTACGTTTCCATGGGGAATTGAAATCGATTTGAGTCCAATTCCATGCTGAATACAATCTGCGTTTCCATGTTAAATTCAATACATATTGAGATCAATTTGAATACACTTGAGTCCAAGAATAAATAATTCAAGCTTTTATGTTGGTCAACTTGGACTTATGTTGGCGAACCTGTAAAACATGTTAGTTTGTGTGTATAATTTTAAGCAGGTTTTGTATTAGAATATATTGCAAATTATGGAAGCAATAAAAGTGGCTTTGTTGTGTGTTTTATTATACATGTGATAACATTTTCCGCTAAAAGAAAACAAAATGACAAGCATGCATCGTGTTACATGTACAGTAGAAGATAGTATCTTTGGCATATTCAATATGATTTGAATACGGTAGGTGTTTCCATACAACAAATTTCTATGCGATCCTACATTCCAAGAGGAAAGTTTTGTTTAAGCATTTTTCCCTTCAAAAGCAGTTTATGTTTGGGAATAGTTGTGTTTAAGGTTGACGAGAGTGTGTTTAACTTCTGCGCTATATCCACACATTTCATATTTGGATTGCGATCTACTTCAAGTATTCTCAGTTTTTCACTGTTGGTTATTTGCCGCACTTTCTTTTTCTCCATTGCAAACGAAAAGTTAAAATACAATCTACGTATGTTTGGTCAACACTCAACACGTTGGCATTTACCACACCAAGCTAAAGCACTCTTATACTGCCCACACAAATTGTGTCACACAAATATACGAGGGCAGTCCAGAAAGTCCCATATGTTTTGCCTATTGTGGCGATGAGTGGGGCTAGAGCCGCTATCTTGGTGTCAGAACGTTCCTACATTCAGTACGCATCCAGCTGTGGTAGCATGAGGACTGTGTTCTCTGCGAGTTGTTAAAATGTGCACTGCAATAGAAAATCCCGCCACTTGTGAAGTGCGGTTGGCTAAAAAGAAAAAAACAATTGAAATTTATCGTCAACTTTGTGATTTTACGGGCAGGGAATAATGAGTGAAAGCCGAGTCAGGCAATGGTGCATTGGTTTTAAAAATGGCCGTAACAATGTTCACGACGAGGATCGCATTGGTAGGTCTAGCCTTATGACTGATGAACTGTTAATGCAAATCAATGACAGAATTTGTGAAAATCGCCGTTTCACGATTACAGAACTTTCAGAACATTTTCCCCAAATTTCACGGAGTTTGGTGCATCAAATTGTTGCTTTGATACTGACGCTGAACTGCATGCCGGTGTAAACCAGTGGTTGAAGTCGCAGGTGGCAGATTTCTACAGAGAGGGTATTGAAAAACTTGTGCCATGGTATGATAAATGCCTCAATTTGAATGATGATTATGCAGAAAAATAGCTTAAGAATGTACTTTTCAAATGTAGATAATAAAGTTGATATTTGTATTTTGTTAATTGTTTATTTCAAAACGTCTGGGACTTTTTGGATTACCCCCGCACATACATGCATGTCATTGGCTGCCAGTCTCCACTCCGTGACCAAGGATTGGCCAGAGTAGCGAATGAGTACGTCAAACTTGTTAAGCGGCTACTCCTACTGGACTGACCAAGATTGGCCAAAATAGCAAATGAGGACTTCAAACTTCAAACATAGTAAGCGGGACCAAACATACTAAAAAAAAAACGTTATTTATTACATTTTTTTGCCAGAACTTGTATAATTCAGTGTAATACACGGGAAAACATGCTAATGAGAAATGTGCTAACAAGATTCTACTGTACACTTAAAAATAATCCAGATACATTATAAAAATAAATAGCTCTAGTACTAAAGCTTTACTAAAGATATTTGCTTGAACATGTTTCAAGAGGAACTTGTCCTTGTAAATGTATTCCACTTTTATGTGTGGGATGTAAGGTCTGTTCCATATAACTGCCCCACATTTCTTAACAGTCATGTGCACTATTCACCTGTCATTGGCTGCTGTCGTGGAATAGGTTGTTATGCGATACAAAATAGTTCCTTATTTAACATGATCATTTATCTTAATATATTCAAAGATAATCTTCAAATTTACATTTGCATAACTTTATGAATTAAATACATTACACAACATAGTAAATGCATTTGGAATACATTAAATTCTTATAAACAAATAGTTGGGAGGATCCTTCGGTTTAAACCTGCCTCTCAGAATGACAAAAGCAATACATCTATCATGACAATGTATTTATATTGTTTTTATCACCTAATCTTGCACTGCACACAGCTTGTTTGTCACCATTGTAAGGTGTACATTAGCCAACCAGGGGAAAGGGGAAGCAAACACAGTGCGGAAGAATACATGTCTGCTGAGAAAGGTTATAAGAAACAGGGTTTAGATGTTTGGCAATGGACTCATCACACTAATCTCCACAGACAGCCAGAAAAATCTCCTTCAAATGAATGCCAAGGTTTTACCAAATTGACTGCTTAGACTGCAATCATTTATACCAGGCAAAACTAAAACAAACACTGACATACAATTGAAAGAACACTTCTGGAACATAAAGTAAAGCTGGACAATTCAGCCACAGCTCATCATTTTAAACCAAAATCCACAATATGCACCTTGAAGTAAGGCTAGTAAAACCTTTATCTTCTTCTTTATTGAGTGTTGAGCTAATACAATACATTTGGGCATGATCAGCGTCGAGCCCTGGCTCCTTTTGCCGATCGTACCCAAGCTTCCGCATTTACAAAGCATGTGTGTTGAGTTAGCTTCATATCGCTAACGTTTCTCATTTAAATTCACTATACTGCTTACTGTTCTTCTCCCCTTCCCATCTCCTTCCCTTGCTTCCTCTGCCGTCTTTAATACTCCCTATCAGCGGGAAATGGGAACTATTAGATGCAATTTAGAGAATGTTTATTTGTACCCCGTACTGATCGTCCATAACAACACTTGCTCGTTCATACTAAGAAATGTATCTCTCCCTCCTAGCCCTCTCGTATTTACCGTCCTTTATATCTAAATCATTCACTTCACGATTTCATAAAATCTATCACTTGTTTATCAATACCTTGTCTTTACTTTGTCTAATTTGTTCCTTTCTATACATTCTATAGTCACTCTCCCTCCCTATTCTATTTACTTCCTCATTATTACTGCTTCTGTTTTCCCATACTTCTCACAGAGCCTGCACTATTTCTATATGTATGGCACACTTTCCTACTACATAAATCTATTTCTGTTGGCTCCTTTAACGGTCCCGCTTTGTTTCTGTCCAAAATCCGTAGACTCCCATTGGGTGTCAACACAATACTTTCTTCTTCCACCAATTTGCCACTCTGAAACCACGCCTCTGCCCTGCCCGCAATCATATCACGTGGCGATTGAACTCCCTCCCTCCTCGATGCCACTTTTCTAACTTTGCCAGCTGTTGTCCATACATCACTCTGATCTGACGTCACTGCCTCCGCTCCTAATCTCTTCTCTGACTCAGCCATCTTCTTCCCGCCAGCCCCGCATAGCAGTGACGTAACTTCCATTTTCCTTGTTTTGCCAGTAAAACCTTTAAGAAAGCTACAGGTTGACTTTATGACAAAAGAAACAAATCTTACTGCCTGATTAACTTGGGGTGGCAGCTGAGGAAAGGTGCGCACTAAACGATAAGTCTTGTTATCTATCCCGAGAGGAGAGCGGGAGTCAGTTACGCATGTGGAGTCGTTGACGGTGTATGTGCGTTATCTAAGCTTCTGTAATTTTTTAAGGCACATGTCCGTGTGCATTATATGTTCGTCTATAGCAGCATATATACGAAACAGTTTGCTTTGTTCTGAGTTGTATTCTCTGTATGTGTGTAAGTGTAAGTGTGAGTGCCTGCATTGAGTATTTTTTTTGATTTGCATTTTACTTACTGTTAATACATGGGCAGTAAACTTAAAGGAAAAGTACTGCACTCCCAAACTAGGGACGTCATTAGCAATGTATATAAATATATGAAAAGACATGTAGAGGCTGGCATGGTAAACATCAGTGTGAAAAACATTGGAAAGTGTGTTGCTGAGGCAACAGGCGCTTCCGAAAGAAGTGTAAGAAGAATTATTAAGGAAACCAAAGAGATTGATAGTGGCATTTCGCCTTGATTCTCCACACCGCATAAAAAGAGACCTAAAAGGTCTTATCGTGCGAGCTTAGATACTTTCAATGAGGCAGTAGTGCGCCGAAGCAAAGACCGTCACTGAAAAAGGTGCATGCAAAGTTAAAGGACTCGATCAACTTTGAAGGAAGTGTATCTACATTAAGAAAGATACTACTTAAGTTAGATTTTACCTGGAAAAGGACAAAAAAGAATAGAAAAGTCTTAATGGAGCAGCACGACATCAGAACTAAGCGGCTCCATTATCTTAGGATGATAAAACAGTACAGAAGTGAGGGCCGTTCCATAATATATATGGATGAGACATTCATCACACACTACTCCATATGCTTGGAATGATGACGGCTTCCGTGGGCTCTTAGCACCGGTTTGCAAAGGTCAGCGCCTTGTCATTATACATGCAGGAGGTGAGCAAAGGTTTATCCCTAATGCATATGTTCGGTTCAAGTCCCAGCAGAAAACCGGAGACTACCACGATGACATCAATTATGAGAAGTGGATAAAAGAAAGACTGATCCCTAACCTCCCTGCAAATTCTGTTCTGGTGATTGACAATGTACCGTACCACAATGTGGTACTTAATAAGTGCAAGTTCCAGAAGAGAGAGAATGATTTCCTGGCTGAGAGAAAACCTTCCCATGGAACATTTCACTGCCATTGATTTCTCCTCCTTTCACAAACCTGACATCTATAATATGATCATCCCTCTCAAACCCAAAATCCCAAGTACAAAATAGTTTCCTTCAGGCGCATAACGATATTGTTTTACGCCTACCACCTTATCATCCTGAGCTGAACCCAATCGAACTCATTTGGGCTGCAGTGAAGAACAGGGTTGCAGAAAGAAACGCCACTTTCAAAATGGATGACGTATTTAAGTTAGCTGACGAGAAGTGTGCTGATATTTCTTCAGAAGACTGGCAGAAAAGATGTCATCAAAGTTGAGCTAGAATTCATGAGCAGTGAAGGCTGGCTGGATGGCGGATAGGAAATTATCATTCATCTAGGGGGCGACACCGACGAAAGCAGTGATTCCTCCGAGTTTTCAAGTGAAGAGGAAGGTGAAGACTGTAAAGAGTAAGGAACTGCAGATTCAACTGGATCTTCTGCTAGTGTTGCGTCTGTTATCTGAAACCAGCCTCAAGGTAAGATGCATGTGATTTCCCCTCCCTCTTGGCCACATGTGGCTGCAGTTGGTCTCCCACCACTCTTAGTTGCCCCTCTTGTACTGCGCACCGAGCTGCCACCTCAAGTAAATTGCGCTGTACTTTTGAACTTCAACATACCAAGCCATAACAATCTCATCACCAGATGCCTCTCATAAGTAAGATGTCAGCAGCCTGCATGAGGAAGCTCGTCAATTGATCATAGCTGAGAATAAGGTAGTTACCCTAGATACATGTTCAAGTAAATGTTTTCTGATTGTTGGATTTACTCTTTTTGCATTTAATTTAATGCTGGTGCTTGGAAAGAACTTCAGAGCCAGTTGTACAAATTCGGAATAAACTCCTGTTTGGCATTATTGTGTGGTTAGGCTTTAAACAATTATATGATACTAGAATAGAGCCTATTAACCACAAAATAAGTTATTCAAAGCTTTCTTGCAGCGATAACTCATTCCAAGCATAAAAGAAAATACTGCTTGGGTACTGGACACAATTGCCCAATAGAAATCATGAATTTCTAATAACATGTTTTTTGAACCAAAAAGCTGAAGATAATATGTCTCTGAGATGATCTGACAGATGAACTTGAGAACAATGATATTCAAGTTAAGAAAGGATCCGAGCTGAGATGATTTGATGGTTATTTACAACATATGATAGGCAGATGGATAAAAAATTAGATAAAATAAAATAATTTAAAACAGAATAACATACCTAGAATATTATCAGCACAATACATAGTTTTAATGAAACAGTGAAGTTAAATATTACCCAAGATAAGCCCAAAATACAGTGTTAAGGCTGGTTCACAATAGCCCGAGAACGGTAACCAAAACAGAAACAAGAACGGGAGGCAATGCAGCATACAAGATTTTGGTTCACAACAGCCTGATAATGATAACAGTAATGCATATCAATCACAAAGTGAAAAGTCGATTCTGCACATTGGGATTTAATTTATTTTTAACTCACCAATGATATTTTTTCACATGCTCACAATTCAGCCAACATAATGCGGGCTAGCCAGTGTCAAATTCAATACGGTAAACATTATCTAAATGCAGATTCAATACACTTTCATTTCCTCTAGTTGTACCAAGCTTTCATTCCTTTATTTAATGGCATTCATTAAAATTGTTTATTGTTCTATGTTAATTACTACTGTTCTTTATAGTTTTTGCTATTGTTTTTAGGCAATAGTTGCATATAAATAAACTACAGATGGCCCTTTCACTAGAAGAATCAACGCTCAATGGATCTGCGGGTGTCAGGAACTGAGGTTGGGATGCTCATATGCAGAATTTCTTCCAGTTTCATGTTTCCAGCTTGCGCCTAGTAAGAGCACTAGTGGCTGTTTTATGTCATGGCCACCTAGAATAATTTCTACAATGAAGTGTCTAATAAGCACAATAGCAATGTAATATGCATGCCCGGGAACAAGAATGAGAAAGTTAGACTTGACCAAATCTTCTCTCCTATTCCTGGGGCACGGGAAAGTTTCCCGTCTATTGTGAAGGTCCCCATTAAAATACATGTATTTCAACTTGCTCGGTCCCATTCTGGTTACTGTTCTCGGTTGTTGTGTACCAGCCTTAAGAATTCACTAATGAGATTCACAGCAACATAAAAGATTGAGGTCAAATTATTATTGACAAAACACAAATGACTGATTACTTCAGAAGATACAGAAACATCTTTCAAAATGTAACATAGCTACAAGGTGAATGTTGGTGCCATTCTATGCGATATTCAGTATTTGGAAGCTATGTGCAAGTTAAGCAGCAACGGAGCTAATGGCACTGCAGGCTTCGTGATGTAGGGAGGAGATGCCAGTAATGGTCAGATTACGAAGGGCTTTGGAGTTCTTATATCTAGTTTAAGATTAAGTTTAAATTATTTGAGAATAAATTCATAATTTGTTTGTGTTTATAATGTGGCTTTACTACAAACAACTACACAGATAAATTAATTTTCATCACTGTCACTTGCCTGGGTATAACACAAAGCAACTCGAAATGAGAAATAACTTTTGGTCAAATAGAGAACATGTGAAAAATAATGCTCTCAAATCATTGCTTTGATTCAGCATTTTTAGCTGTTGCATTAAGTATTGCCATCAGCAAAGTGCAAACTATAACAAGGATGGTTTCCTAATGTCCTATTCATATGTACCATTCAAATATTTTTGTGTGTTGATATACCCAAGTGTTGACAACAATTAAAATGTGATTTTCAATACTACAATTAAAAAAGTATTTTTAAGAAATACGACAGAAGCCAGGTTAAGTGCACTAGCTGTTTTGAGCGTAGCAAACAAAATATGCCGTAAACTCGGTTATAAAGTAAATATCAGTAAGAGAAACAACTTTGCATCAAAGGTGAGGTTATTCACTCCCATACTCTTATCCTATCCCAAGAAGTCATAGCGTCTGTGTTTTTATTTTTACTTTCTCTACTACGTATAGTAAGTAGGGGAAGTATTGTATTCCACCCAAAAAATCGATATCGAGATTTCACCAGAAATACATGTTTTGAGACCCCCTGAATCCAAAAAAAGCGTTTTTGGAAACATGTCCGTGTGTGTGTCTGTGAACAGCATAACTCAAAAACGAACAGTCGGATAAACACCAAACTTGGTATTTAGGTTCAGTATCTTCCAGAGATGCGACACGAAGGTTTTCAAGAAAATCCCCCCACACCAGATTACCCTTTACATGGAACATTTTTCGAATATTTTAATTTTCTCAAAAATGGCTCTAACGATTTTGATTAAAATATCAAATGTTTAAGATATTGTCAGGACAAATAAAATGTATATCTTGAATTTTCTGGGAATGTCTCCAAAAGTATTCTTCATTGTGAACGACTTTTGCATAACTGGTAAACCATAAGAGATAGACAAAATTTTACTACACAAAAAATGTAGATCGCGTTAAAATACACAATTTATGTCATATACATTTTTTTTGTTGAGTGAACCATTTTCGAGTTATTGCTTGTTATTCCCTTAAATTTTCCAATACTTATACTTTTTCTCAAATTCGTTATTCATTTTTTTTTGTCTTGAATATTAATCTGTGGCAAAGAGAATGGTGCTGCACCTAGCAACCAGCTATTAAGAGATATGTATGTGCTTAAAGGCTACTGTATTTCCAAATTGCCCTTGTAAATATATTATCCCCTTACATCTACAAGAAAATTAGCAATAAGATAGACTCTGCAAATGTTTATCTCGATTAACATGAAATAGATGGAGAATAAGCGTTTGTAAAAATAGTTTGTACAAGAGTAGAGAAAGTCATGTGAGTGTAACACATCAGATTTTATACCATGTGCTGGTGTTTTGTATAATGTACTTGTAGAATTATAATTTTGCATCCAAACATGCTTTGAAGCATTCATAATAATTTCACAGTACAGCTAACAGCTCAAATTAAATAATATTATTTTAGGAACAGCTGATTTGCAAAATGCTACAAACGTTTCTGCAAAACAAAGCTTCAAACCAGTTGTTATTATGTATCACAGCTGAGTGACTCACAGTTTAGCCAACTTTAGTTTTAAGTCTGCTAACAGTGGAATAGCAGTCTGGAGGCGAGTCCTCAGTATTCAATATATCAACAGCATTCAATAATTAACAAAGCGTTTCATTCTATAGGATGTAACTGTGAACTTTTAACATTCTATCCACACCGATTGACTTGTTGCGACAACAAAATCTCTCAACTAAAAGCAAATTGGACTCAAGTGATGAAATTGAAATTGAGTTTTATTTATGGACGCTCTTTAACTACTATGGTTCTTAGTGTCCCATTCTATATTGGGCGTGAAAGACCGGAAATTTTGCTCAGAGGCCTCTTTATCAGGCTTGAGGTTCTTTTACATGCCGTAAATCTATGACACGGGACCACCAGCTTTACTTCCCTTCCGAAGGAAGCCGTACAAAGGAGTTTTATGCCCGAAAAAATCCATCGCCCTCTGCCGGGTTTGAACCCGCGACCTCGGGAGCTAGCTCAAGTGATGAGGATTTGGCTATTGCTATTTGTGTCTTCTTGGTATACAGTAAAAAGAAAAGAATGTGAATGAGGCACTTAAGTGGTTAACCAGCACAGGACTGAAAATATTTTGAATCAGCTTAAAATTGAGGACAGATTTGCCTTCAGCAAATTCTTGACAATGAGCTAAAGTGACTTAACTTTGTTTTAAGCTAGGTAGAACTCATAATTCACAAAAAGGGGCACACATTTGAGAGCAGCTAGCTGCTAGAATTGAGACCTTTTTTTACTTTCTCTACTACGTATAGTAAGTAGGGGAAGTATTGTATTCCACCCAAAAATTTGATACCGAGATTTCACCGGAAATACATGTTTTGAGATCCCCTGAATCCAAAAAAAAACATTTTTGGAAACATGTCCATGTGTGTGTTTGTGGGGGTTGGGTGTGGGTGTGTGTGTGTGGGGGTGTGTGGGTGTGGGTGTGTATGTGTGTGTGCATGCGTTTGTGTGCAGCATAACTCAGAAACAAACAGTCGGATAAACACCAAACTTGGTATTTAGGTTCAGTATCTTCCAGAGATGCGACACGAAGGTTTTCAAGAAAATCCCCCCACCCCAGATTACCCTTTACATGGAACATTTTTCAAAAAGTTTAATTTTCTCATAAATGGCTCTAACGATTTTGATTAAAATATCATAGGTTTAAGATATTTTCATGACAAATAAAATGTATATCTTGAATTTTCTGGGAATGTCTCCAAAAGTATTCTCCATTGTGAACGACTTTTGCATAACTGGTAAACTATAAGAGATTGACAAAATTTTACTACACAAAAATGTAGATCGTGTTAAAATACACAATTTATGTCATATACATTTTTTTTGTTGAGTGAACCATTTTCGAGATATTGCTTGTTATTCCCTTAAATTTTTCAATACTTATTTTCTCAAATGGGAATTCGTTATTCATTTTTTTGTCTTGGATATGCAAAGAGTATTAATCTGTAGCAAAGGGAATGGTGCTGCACCTAGCAACCAGCTATTAAGAGATATGTATGTGCTTAACCCTCCGTCAGGCGCACGCTTTGGTAGAACGCCATTAGTTGCGCGGGGCCTAATAGAGCCGCGCAATATTTTTTTTGTTATTGTTTGTATTTTTGTTTTCTTTCGTTTATTTTCTTTTTTTCCTGTTTTTACCTTTATTTAGATTAAGCGTACAAGGCTTTCATTAATAGGTATTATCTTACAACATAAAAATAGAAGCTAAAATATGAGTACATATACGTTATAAATTGTATTACAGTAAGTATAAAGAAATACATTGCCATTTCCAGGTATACATACAACTTATAATTTCAAGTGTTCAGTTACTCAGAATCATCTACTATTTCACCCGTGTTTTCCCCGACTAAGCAACTATCGCAAATAATTTTAGCATATTTGCTCAAACACATATTTAGTTTTGCAGTTCATTTTGTCTTTGTTGCTGGGTTCACATCGTTTCCTTTTCAATGTGCATAGTGGTAAATTTGACAATTCATCTACGCCGGATTCTTCAGGTTTATATTATTTCAAAAGTACTTTCAAATCATCGGATAGATTTGATGCTGTTGCTCTTCTTTGTAGCTGTTGCAACAGTTAAAGCTAAAGATAGTGATTTCAATACTCCTGCCTTGTAGAATATTTATTTTGGTTTCCAAGGAAGATAACCCTAGAATTAATACCTGCAATGTTCAAGATATGGTCAAAAATTACCATGGGCCACCTTCTCGTTGTTCTGGCTACATTGTATGTAGCACACAATTTATCTACTGCATCAACTCCACATTTAGTGTCGTAATGCAGGATTATTTCAGGCTTTTTCTCAGCACCTTCTGATAACTGTGTGGATGAAACATGTAGACTTGAGAGCAAAACTACTGTTTTACCCTTTTTTGGAACATATGAAACAAGCGTTTCATTTTATGTGAAGCCAAATACGCCTTCGTATTGACTGCGATCTTTTGGAGAAGTGAAATTAGTGGGTAATTCTTTTTTGTTCTTTCGCACAGTACCGACGAAAGAAAGTTGTCTTTTGCGCAATTCATTCACCAGTGATACACTGGTAAACCAATTATCTGCAGTAACGTTTTGTCCAGTGCCAGGGATTGGTTCAGTTAGTCTCAGCACTACAGCCTCTGCCGAGTTAGTTTGCAAATATGGTCCGTCCGGCTGCTGTCTACAATAAATCTCCATGTTAGTTGTATAAAACAGTTTTGCATCACTGAAACAGAATATTTTTATGCCATACTTGTTTGGCTTGGATGGTATATATTGTCTAAAAGCACATCGACCACGAAATGCCAGCAACTGTTCGTCGACAGTGACATTTTGTCCAAGATAATAATGGTCCTGACAGTTGTTCAGAAACAATGTAAATATTTCTCTAACAGCAGCCAATTTATCCAATCTTCGTCGCTTCAGTCTTGAGCTTTTGTCATCAAAGCGAATACAGTGTATTAGAAAACTGAATCGTTTTTCGGACATAGTCATTCGGAATAGAGGAATTCCAAGATCGGTTCTCCAAAACTCGTGAATATTCTGGCGTCCACCACAAAAAATTCCTGCCAGGTACAATAAGCCTAGGAAAGCTTTTATTTCTATTACATCTGTAGGTCTGCTGTCTCTTTCACAATCAAATTTGTGCTGCACAGCTAATGTAAGTATTTGAGCTTTCAACAACCAAATCAACTGTATCTTCGGTAACAAAAAGGTTCCAACAATCAATTTCCGTTTTCGCATTTTTGGCAGCTCCTACCACACCAGGAAGTTTGGTCAATATATTGTGAGCCCTTGTCTGTGTTATTTTCAAAGGTGTTTTTTTTTTTCATTTTGTTCCATCTCTTCCTGTGAATAACAACAGAATGTATTGTCAATAATAATAAGAAGAATAAAAAGAAGAATTACTATGATACGCATATGATGTTACCTATAAAATACATGTTATCACACAAGCTGCTTTCATCGTCTTCCTCTTCATCTTCATGGTCAGTTTCTGAATCTAAAGATCTTGTTTCAAATTTATCTTCTGAATCAGAGTCATCTTATTCATATAAGTTGTCATCCAGGGGCAAGGCATCATCATCGCAAAGTAGGGGATGTACTTCTTCCAAATCATTCGGATTTTGTAGATCGTACCTTTTACCCGTATTCATGACGAAGCAGTAGCAGTGCATTGCTCCTTGCAATAGTTAAGCAATATTGCACAAAAGGTAATGAGAAACAAATCTGTCAACAATATGTAACGAGAGCAGGCGCGCGGGGCCTGGTTGACCTGTGCGACACGTAACTGCTGATTATTCATTCCTCCAGCCAAACAAATAAACAGATAAGGTTATCGCTGCAGCAAATAATCGCACAAGGTGTAATGTTAGATGTCCTAGTCAGGCAATTCCATAGGTGCGTTCGTTCGAAAATTATAACATTTATATAATGCCAGGGGTCTCTCAGGCCCCTAGCGACTGACGGAGGGTTAAAGGCTACTGTTTTTCTATATTGCCCTTGTAAATATATTTTCCCCTTACATCTACAAGAAAATTAGCAATAAGATAGTTTGTACAAGAGTAGAGTAAGTCATGTGAGTGTAACACATCAGATTTTTGTTTGTTTGTTTTGTTCTGTTTTTTTCAGTTCTCTCCTGTAATGTGAGCAGGATGAGGCTATCTGCTTTCGATATTGCCTGTGGAATAACAATAAATTACACATAGTTCGATATAATTGTCCATTCTTTCTATCTTGTCCCTCTGCACTGTGAACGAAACATCCCGCAATAATGGCCTCAATGTAATATAAAACATTAATGAGTGTCTTTTCTTTCATCCACTCCGTAACATCATATGGAGCAAATGAAATCAAACTTACGAGCATAGAATAGGAATGAACAATAGAACTACTGAGCATGCGGTGAATAATGTGCAGAAATTGAAATTACGCTGCTTCCATGCTTACAGTCCAGATACTTCCAAAGCTTGCCTGATCACATATGAAGAGCAAATTGACTTAACAGGTTTTCCATTGAAAGCAGAAAACACCCAACATGTTAAAAGTGTAGAGCACAGCACGTTCAGTTAACATGTTAAGTCAATCCTGCGATCAAAATTTGGCCAACATGCAAAATGTTAACATATTGCAAATAACAAATTTTGTAAAATGTTAATCAGTATAGACACGGCTTAAGGAGTAGAAGTGTGTGATACAACTTGTTACCACATTCATACTCTAATTAGGCTATTCCAAGTTTTAACTATTCCAAAATATATTCTGAGTTTGTACAATCAACCCTTATTAGATGAGGAATGAAGATATAGATATAAATTCTTTTAGGAAAAGTAAAAAATATGAACATTTCATATTATCAGTCTCAGATTTTGAGGAACACAAGTAATGAGCAGTTTCTTTTTAAATAGAATCTTGGCTTAGATCATGGTGAGTGTCCTAGCTTAATAAATGAAAAATGACTAAAAGATATGCAACTTTATTTATTTCTTGTATAAGTAAAACAGTTCTGAGAAGACGTAATTATACTGCAGATTGATCCTGAACTTGTTCTGCCAACCATGAGGTCTGCAGTTGAAGAACAGTTGAATCTCATAGCACTGGGCCAGGCCAACTTCAATGCTGTTCTTCAGCATACTGTTGAAATCTTCAAGCAGAAGTTTCTCTACTTTGTGAAAAATATTGAAGGAATGGACCAATTATTTGAAGTTTCATTCTCACCCCTTGCAGCCTCTGGGAAAGCACATTCAAGGTATGTGTGAAAATACTCTTATAACCAAACCTTTTTGCTTCATCTCACAATACCGTTACCAACAATAACAACAAAAGGAATTTCTTTAGTGCAGAGACTCTAGCCAAGGCAAGGAATAAAATTGCAACCAATTATAATTAGGAACCCCAAAACTTTGTGACAGGTTTTTGCAAGTTTTCTTCAAAAAATAAAGAAAAGCTATAGGAAGTAGAGCAAGCATTGAATTTCACCCATAAATTTGATATCAAGATTTCAACAGAAATACACATTTTGAGGTCCCCTGAATCCAAAACTAATACTTATAGAAAAAGTTGGGGGAGGGGTTATTTTGGATTCTTTCAAAAATGGCTTTAATGATTTTGGCTAAAATACCATATAAAGATATTTACACAAGTAATAAAATGCATGTCTTGTTTTTTTCTGTGAGTTTTGAATCAGTTTTGTATAAACTGTAATGGATAGACAAAAACTTACTACATAAAAAATATGGATTTATTTTAAAAACACACTGTGAATATAAAATAAATCTTTTGTGGTTTTAACCCCATTTCCAGATAATCTTTGTTATTGGTTTGAGTTTTCAAAAACTTGATTGTATTTTTTGCAATTTTTAAGTTGATATTCAGTTCCCTCCCCCCCTCATGGTCTGGCAGAGATTGGAATTTAAAAGTGACTCACTGTTTAAAGCCTAATAATTTCTCTAGTAACAGTATAGGAGTTCTTACAGAAACCAAGGCCAGTGAAATGTTATACATAAAATTGTATTCATGATATTTCACATCACATCGTTATTGTTTATTATTATTTACGTTTTTTAATGACTGGATGAGGTCTGTGTGTTACAATAATTTTTATTTCCTCAAAAACGGCTCTTACAATTTTAATTAAAATACCACATATTTAAATATTGTTGCAATCTCAAACAAATTTAGATGATTAAGGTACCAGAATCTTTTTATTAATTACAGGATTGGACATGAGAGCATAACTATTCATGCATTAACAGTTACAAATTTCCTAATTTCTACATAAACAGGAAGAGCAGGGGTATATTCCTTCAAGAACCTTAACACAATTTCAAAAATATACTTGTATGTTTGTTATCAAAGTAACAAATGAAAAATCAGTACCTGGTGGTCGGAAGAAGATGCATGTGCTGCTCAACCATGTTGACTGTCTGACTACAGCACACGGAGAGAGGAAGAGAGCTGAGTGTCCCTTAGTATCTACCGATAGCTCATCCCTCTAACCCCTACAGCATTACTGGCCCATTACTGCCAACTCCTGAATATACAACAGCCCCAAATATACTAAATTAAATTCCTATAAATCTGCTTAACGTCACAATATTTACATGACAAATAAAATGAGTATCTTGAATTTTCTGGGAGATAATAGTCTATGAAGTTCTCTTCATTTTGAATAACAGGTAGATCATAAGAGATAAACCAAAATATACTATACAAAAAAATATATATCTCATTAAAACCATTTACATCAAATAACTTTTTTGTGGCCTCAGCCATTTTCGAGATACCCATTATTATGTATTTGAAGAAGAGTATGGAATTTCAAGGCCAGCATATAAGAGTTGCTTTTAAACATTTGACTCGATTCAGTTTCCTTCAACCCCTTTCTACTTAAAATGAAATGTGTAATTGAACTATTTCTGCTAAGACTAATCTTGATTAATATGAGGTAGATAACATTTCTAAGTAAAGTTTCTAGAAGCTGTATAAAATAGACAGTAGCGGGTAGAAATATTCAGGTGAATGTAACACATTAGAATTTTGTTTAAGCATTGCCAACCTTTAGTCGTTTCTCATGATGTCGCGGAAAGAGCATGGAATTTCAAGGCATCTATTTAGTGAACTGTGTTCAGCCATTTGACTATTACTATTCCTTTTGTAATGAAAGTATATAGGCAAACGTTTGTCTCAATTAACTTGAAGTAAATAAAATAATAAGGTTTTGCAAGATTACTTTATAGGCGGCGCCGTGGCCAAGTGGTTAGACTGCTCGCCTCTCACCGAGGCGGCCCGGGTTCAATCCCAGGGACCCACATGTGGGATTTGTGATGAACAAAGTGGCGTATGGGCAGGTTTTCTCCAGGTTCTCCAGTTTCCCCCACCATTCATTCCACCAACTGCTCCATCATCACCTTTCCTTTCATGCATCTCACCATCATTTCATTTCATCTATTTCCTTCCTCCCATACCAGGCATCGGGCTGATCACCCATCCTGGATATTCTGTCTGATCCATGAGTGTCTGCTCCTCGACGGGCCTCTGACCCCAGGCACTCACCTGTAAGTCCTGGGGGGTGTAAGTCATACATAAAAGGAGGTTAAACAGAGAAAGAAGAAGATTACTTTATAGAAGCTATATAAACATAAATAATAGTGGGTAGGAAAAGTCATGTGAATGTAACACATAGAATATTTTTTTTTAAATTGAAATTTGACCTCAGTTGAATTTGTAATATCCTTTTTTTTTTTTTTTTTTAACTTTCAGTATTTGTTACCTATAGCAAGTAGAGGAAATATTATATCCCACCCAAGAATTTGATAAGATTTCATCAGAAACACGTGTTTTGAGACCCTGAATCCAAAAGAAAGCATTTTCAGAAAAAGGTCTGTGTATCTGTGAACAGCATAACTCATAAACCAAAAGTTAGTTAAACACCAAACTTGATATTTAAGTTCAGCTTCTTCCAAGGATGTAATAAAACTTTTCTAAAAGATTCTCCCACCTCAAACTACTCTTTACATGGACAATTTTTAAAAAATTTTGATTATCTCAAAAATGGCTCTTAACGATTTTGATTAAAATACCATATGATTATGATACTTTCATGTCAAATCAAATGAATACCTTGAGTTTTCTGACAATAGCCTCTGAAGTCCTCTCCATTCTGAAACACTTCTGCATATATGACAAACTGTAAGAGATGGACAAAATCTTACTACACAAAAAATGTAGATTTCGTTAAAGCATACAATTTATGTCAAATAATTTTTTTTGTAACATTAACCATTTCCAAGATATTTCATGTTACTGGTTTGAATTTTCAAATACTTATACTCTTCTTAAAAGGGAAGTTCTTATTCAACATGCTCTTTAAAAGTCTGGGTAATGTTGCTTCAGAGGTCAACGTGTCATGGCGGGTGCCGCGCAACGTCAGGCAGGCTACCCTATAGAAAAAAAACATTGCTAAAATTTCACGAATGTGTGGCATTTGGTGTTTTAAATGCCCTAAAGTTGTTTAAGATCTTCCGGTTATGTATTCTGACGCAATTTATTGAATTGGTTATGTACTCTGGCGTGATTTTGTCACTAGTCAACAATCAACATGAATAACCTAAGCATTGTTGCGGAGAATGAGATCTATGATGCTGTCCTAATGGAAAATTGGGACATAGATCAACTTGCAGAAGAGCTAGCAAGCTTAGGAGGCAGTTTGGCACTTCTCATGAGCTCTTCAACTCATACTTGCATGAGTTCATGTACAGGAACAGCTGTCCAATCAGAGAGTTTCAGAATTTTCTTGTGACACTCCGAGAATTATCCTGCGACATAACATCTTCGCAGCTCTGTTTTGGTTCGTCTTCTCCCTCAGAATGTCTTTTTTCAACTTTCTTTTCTTCCAACATTTTATATTTTTTTTATTGTCTATCCTCAGAATTTCATCTTTCTTGTACATCCGTCGTCCTTATAAGCATCGATGCAAAACAGCCTTTATTAAGGCTAACAATTGCATGGTGAAAGAGCAGATATGTCCTTGGACATAATTATAGTAGCATTCATTATTGTTTAATTGCATTACATTTGCTTATTGCAAATAATGTAATTATTTTGTTCTGTTACATTTGTTTACTGCTACGTGATAATTATTTAGTTCTGTTACATTTGTTTACTGCTACATGGTAATTATTTGCTTACTCTTGCACAGTAATCATTCAATTGTATTACATTTATTTAGTACCGCACAAGCACTAATGGTCATTACTAAACGCCACGCATTAGACAATAACAATATTTTTTACTGCTTTGCGCGGTTATTATATAATTTTATTCCATTGGTTTACTGGTTGATATTCAATTCTATTGCATTTATTCACTATTTCGCACTTTTCTATTACAACTGTGTAACAATTCGCAACAATACCAAACTGTTTCCAGTTTTACTAATGCGACAGCATTTTTCCCGTTGAACAGTTGGTACCTGACATTGCGCATTTACATCGTCCGTCATGATACGTTGACCTCTGGAGCAACATTACCCAAGTCTGACTTACTTTAACTACTGTATCATATAACAAAATGTGTAAATGTGAATTGAAAATTTATCTGGATTAGCAAAAAGTAGCTAGAATAATACGCTTTTGTAAGAATATTTTGTAGCAGTATGAGTAGAGAAAGGCATGTGAATGTAACAAGATTTTTATTTGTAAACAAGCTTCCCTTTTTTTAAATAAATTTATGGTACTGCGGATTGTATTATACAATGTTACTCCCCTACAGCTATCTATAAAGAATAATTACATGGCAATTAATCTACGAGGTTTCAAAATTGAGCTGTTCTTGTATAACTTTAGTATATAGTATGAAATATTTCCTAAGTACTGTTGTTATGATTCATTTACCTGTATGCTTCAGATGTGGAAAATGCAGACGATATATGAAATACATCCAGGCGAAACCATCAAGGATGCATTGTTCCCATTGTGATGAGACGTACAATCTGCCACAGAATGGTAACATACGCATATACAAGGAACTGAAGTGCCCTTTAGATGACTTTGAATTGTTATCTTGGTCTGCTGGAGCAAAGGGAAAGAGTTATCCATTCTGTCCATATTGTTTTAACCACCCACCCTTCAGGTAAGGCAACTGTTATACCAATGTAGTTTCTTATGTATTCAAACTTTTTGAACACATCAATAATTTAAGCATAGCATATTATCTCTTATCACACCTGGAAAATGTGTCATATTTTACTAATCTTTTATCACTATCAGAAAACCAAAAGTCGGAGTGAATGCTCGTGTAAAACTGTTAGTTCAGTAACTGTAATTATTTGAAGTTGTCTTATAAACTGTTTGACAGCGAAATAAAACAAGTCTCATCTCTGTCAACCAAGCTTTTTCTCCCATAAACCTTCTTCAGGATACTGGCTTGCTATAGTATAACAACTTAATAGAATCCCTTGATCTGCGGACTGTGCGAGTATTCAGGAGGAATAAATCCCTCCCACTCTACTTGTCTTTTGCCTTTAATTGCTGAGTTAGCCAACGAGGTGTCTTAAAGAGGAAGTGGACTGATAACTTGGGTAACAAGTGTCACATCATTGTTGTGAACACAGCAATTTTATAGTGTGGAAAAATTTAATACAATCTTACGTTGATATTGTAATGAAAAGAAGCTAGAAACAGTGATGTGTATTGAATTTATTTAAAGGTGAGTCGGAATTGTTACACTAACATCACTTAACTTTACTCACTTAACATGTTTCGGGAAACCGTTGTTCCCATCCTCAGAAGGTTAATTCGACCAACAACTCGGGCCAGTCGAATTAACCTTCTGAGGATGGGAACAACGGTTTCCCGAAACATGTTAAGTGAGTAAAGTTAAGTGATGTTAGTGTAACAATTCCGACTCACCTTTAAATAAATTAATACAATCTTGTTTACATCGTGATAACTCAGAAACTAAAATCCTTATTCCAGTTCTGTAAAAGGTATGTTAAAGAGCACAGTTTCGAGATGATTATGTGTGATTGGTCTCAGTGTAAAAAAATTAAAGCCTCTAGTTTTCTTTGTAAAACTTCAATTGAAATAATTTGTATTGCGAAAATCAATTAGCGAGAAACTTTTTGCCTTGAAGAGATAGATAGAGGAGTGAAGGCTATGAAATACCCTAAAAAGTGTGAATTAACTTTGAAAGACATCCCATGATAATACCGCATGTATGTGAAATGTTATTGCTAGTTATATGCAAACATTTGTTTTTGCACCCGTTGCACCTTGCTCTTTGCGTGGCCTGTCACAGTAATCTACAAACACAGCATTTTTGTTGTAGTCCTCTTGTGTCTTTAGTCCCGTCTCTACAGTTGAATAGTTACAACAGTGGTGTGATTATGTGATAAACAATTTTGTGAGAATAAAATAAAACAGGGCTAGGCAAAATTATGGCAATGTGTTGCTTAAGCAGCAACTCAGAAACACAGTAGGAGAGGCATGCCTGCCCAAGGCAGAGGGGGGTAATACATGATCAGGTGAGTTACCGCTCCCAAGGTTTTTCTAAGTTGCTGAACTATAGCTTGTGGTCAGGCCTAATTACTTATATGCTGCTGGCTGAAATTTGAAATACCACAGCCATGGAGCAGGGCCTATCAGTGTCATGCAAAGAGTCATTGGTTCTGCTTACTGCTGCAACCATACCAACCTCACTATCTACCATACATGATGCAGGCTTATTTATCTGACATTTTATTAGGTGAATATAATGGAGTAACTATTTGTAAACTATTGCATCTCTCTCTTCCTTCCCTCTCTCCCTCTGGATAAAAAAAAGATCTGATGTAGAAAAAATAAAAACCTTCAGATTTCAGAAGAAAATAGAATAGACAATGGTTTCTTCGCACGCTAGAGAAAATAGCTTCGAAAGATTTCCCTATCACCTTTGGGCTACAGCAAGCTTCTAAAAGATGTTTAAAGATTATAACACAACACTGGCTTTCACAGACAATTACGTCAAGAATTTCTTATAGACAAAATGTACTTAGAAAACAAATCAGGTATATGTGCCATAATTAGAAGATTGTGAAAAGGCTTATGTAGAAAAGACAAAAAGGAACATTGGTACCAAACTGAAACAAGATTTCCAGCATCTTCAGTTAAAAAAAATTGATAAATCATCAGTTTTTTGACTCAAAATCATGATTTAGAAGAAAAATTAGAACTTTTAAAATCATCAATACCTAAGCCTAGAGAAGTGGATACTTAGGAAAATATCTACATCTTCAAACAGAATATGCAACCACTGAACTTTGATCATGCTAGAAGAGAATATGACCTTCAAGTTCATCAGAGGTCCAGCAGATGGAAGCAGGGAACCCATCCACCAAATTTGGGTGTGATATCAATTGCAGTGGTACTGAGAATGCGAACTAGGGTTTGCAAAACATGCCCTAAGAAAGTGTAAATTATACCCCTGTTGTTGAAACGTTGCACTTAGTTGGTACACTTGCAAAAAAAAAAAAACAAATGAAAAGCCTTAACCGTTAGACTTCCTAAACCAATCAAGGCAGTATTTCAGGTGGTTATGACAAAGCAGAAGCGGAACTGGAAGCAGCTCTGTTGCCGGATAGCTATTTCCAGCACGTGTTTCAGTTTGTGAATCTCTAGCATGTGCGTTGAGTTGTTCTTTGCAAGCTAATATTGTTCATTGTTATTTATATTTCTGATTATTGTTGGTGTTCGTTTATACATATATATTTATTTATCTTTTTTATATGTATTTCATTTGTATTATTTATACAAGATTTGAAATGCAACAATGTCTCAAAAACAATGCTAATCACCGAGTGATCATTCACGAAGTGAAAATCCTTTGCGACGAGATGTGCCACTTAATAGCCAGGCATTGGAACTGTTAAGAAGGATGCGGGAATTCTTTGAACAGGAGAAGTGCATAAAGGTTTGTGGGCATCCCTCTATTCCTGCTGATAAAGCCATACGAGCTGCAGCAGCTCTTGAACTAATAATGAGAACTGTTATTTACAAGGGAGTGGAACTCCAAGAGAAAGAGGTCAAAATTCCTGAACCATCTGGAACACAACGTGAGTGAAAATAACTTTGTTATGGCAACTTATAATTTGTTTTATTTCTCCTCATTGTAGCAGGCACGTTTGCATTATTTTGTTTTTTATATTGTCAAAAGTGATAATTTATTCTACATATGTTGCAATGTTTATGCTGAGTTATTTTCAATTAGCAACAATAATAATAGTACGAAGTAGTTATTCAATGACGTTAGATACTTACGTACACTTTTTGTATGCAGCTTAGACACGATACAAAGGAGAACAATCAGCTATTGTTGTTTACTAACCACTCTTGCAACGTCGCAACCACAATATAGCCAACGTTACGTGAAGCCACACGAACTGTCAAGTGCAAAGATTCAACGGGGGTATAGTGAAGTAGATTAGTGGTACTTTCGCTTTACCTTGAATGATCTAAAAATTAGATAATTGTTGTTGATGAATAAGCCTTGGCTGACATCAAAATTTTGGGATGCTTTTCCACATCTTTAACCTTTTATTACCGGAATTATTTTGCTACATATGCCCCTCTTCCTCTAATTCCTAAACCGGCTTTCATATCCCTTTCACCGGCACCACCTGAAGCAATTCAAATAGCCCGATTGTTAAAGCTAGACAAAATAAGCTGGCCAGCCATTTAAAGCCAAACATCACAAGTTGGAGTATCAGCGACTGTGCAGTCATATGTGCCTGTGTTAAAGGACAGGGAGGGCCCAAGTAAAATAAACGATGTAATAGCACACTTGGTTGCTGACAGGTTTACATCTCGCGGCAGTTGCATAGGTTTTGTTTCTTATTATTGAAAAAATTTATATTTTTACAATGTAAAACAGCTATAAATACCTGTATTTTATTGTTGAAGTTTAGTTTAATATTAAATTTAAATAAAGCCATTAAGAAACCTAAAACCTTTAAAAAAAAGAAAAAAAGCACCTTTGTATCAAGTATGGTACACCAGGCTATAAAGGATTAATAATGGTGTTCTTTTGTTGAAAAGTTCTTTCCCATAAGACAAACCAAGAGCAATTGAATGCCAGACATCAGCTTATTCTCTCACTTTTGTACTAACCAATCAGATTCAGTGATGGGGATATAGCAACCTTGTTGACAAGCTAGAGCAACACTTATGTCATTACTGAAGTTTTTCAACAAAAATGCTGTTGCTGTGAATTGGAATATTCTCTTAGCATCACATACGGCCGAATTTATACAGGGTGCAAGGTGACCTATGATCATCATTTTAAACTATGAAAGAGCATGTTGTTTTGAGTGTTTTTCTTCAATAAAGTTTTTCCATAAAGCTTTCCGTTCTTGAGATAATTACTATTTTATTTTATGCAATATTGCAACACAGCACATTCAACAGGTTAACTTCTAATTCTTCAGCTTCTGCTGCTATGGTAACGAACAAATAAATACTTCCAGTTTACAAATAAACAAAAAACTAACATGAATGTAATGTGTAACCTATATATCATATGAATTATGGAACTGAGGAATGAAGTAGTTATTTTGTTTTAGGAGTTGTATTGTAGTTCAACTGTTGGGCAGCTGAACTTGAAGTAGTTGCAACCGCACGTATGGTAAAAAGTTTCCAGTAACCCTCGCCCCAAGTTTAAAAAATATTAACTTTGTAATTTGACTGTTTCTTTAAATATAATTTATTTATGTTTGCCTCAGCTGCGTCAGTATTTATATTTTTTTTTTTAGAGACATGGATTTCTTTGCAGGGAGTAGTGCGACTGAGAATGTAGGCTTACACAGATTATAATTTTTACTTAACTACATTTATTAATCCTTGATACAATTTAAATAACACTTCACTGATATAGAGAGCTGTGAGATTCTTTTATTAATTACTTGCACTTTTTAACACACAACTATTTTTGTCTCACACAAAATACGTATTAAATTTCTCAAGGACTTGTCTCGCGTCCGATTAGGAACACTGTCAACAACCAACACATCCAGTTATGAGCACTGTCTACAAGCAACGCGTCCAGTTATGAGCGCTGTCTACAAGCAATGCCTCCAGTTACGAGCGCTGTCTACAAGCAACTGACTTCTGAGTTTGTAAATTTTGCTCAATTTTAGTTTCTGATTGGCTATTCCTAATCCAATAGAATACTTTTATTTAACTTAAGCTTTTTTCTGGTTGTTGATTGGCTATTTTATAAACTGTCACAAAAATTACATTATTGTTGCTCCAAGAATGACTAGTAGCATTATTACACTTTCTTACTCATTATTGCCTCAAGGTTACCTCATTGTTAGCAACTTTTAACCTATTATTCTGACAGCTCCTACATTATTAAATTACGTAATACATTCACATAACATTATTAAACATGTATACAATAATATAAACATATACAATGACTGTAATATACACTTTTTATATATTGTTACATATACGTATTGCTTTAATGCGGGCTGTTATATTTTTTTACTTTCTCTACTATGTA
Source organism: Deroplatys truncata (assembly GCA_030765065.1). Classification (NCBI taxonomy): domain Eukaryota; kingdom Metazoa; phylum Arthropoda; class Insecta; order Mantodea; family Mantidae; genus Deroplatys; species Deroplatys truncata. Next base: position 65,588,862 of record CM060984.1, read on the forward strand.
TAGTAAGTAGGGGAAGTATTGCATTCCACCCAAAAATTCGATACCGAGATTTCAGCGGAAATACATGTTTTGAGACCTCCTGAATCCAAAAAAGGCATTTTTGGAAACATGTCCGTGTGTGTGTGTGTGTGCGTGTGCGTGTGCGTGTGCGTAGTAAAATTTTGTCTATCTCTTATGGTTTACCAGTTATGCAAAAGTCGTTCACAATGAAGAATACTTTTGGAGACATTCCCAGAAAATTCGAGATATACATTTCATTTTTCATGAAAATATCTTAAACATATGATATTTTAATCAAAATCGTTAAGAGCCATTTTTGGGAAAATTAAAATTTTCGAAAAATGTTCCATGTAAAGGGTAATCTGGGGTGGGGGATTTTCTGGAAAACCTTCGTGTCGCATCTCTGGAAGATACTGAACCTAAATACCAAGTTTGGTGTTTATCCGACTGTTCGTTTCTGAGTTATGCTGTTCACAGACACACACACGGACATGTTTCCAATAATACTTCTTTTGTATTCAGGGGGTCTCAAAACATATATTTCCAGTGAAATCTCGGTATCGAATTTTTGGGTGGAATACAATACTTCCCCTACTTACTATACGTAGTAGAGAAAGTAAAAAACAGTGATCAGCGTTTCCATATCAATCATTTCACTTTCTTGCATGTTTTGGTTTAACTCTCCAGTTATGGAATATTTGTAGCAGCTAGTGCAATATACTAGTTATACTGTATGATTTTTGTCAAAATTGATAACTCAGGTCAGGATTTGGTCAAAATTAGAGATGCCTTCAGTGTCATTTCGACATGTAAGAAATGGATAAATATACAGGCAAAGTACATACAAAGTGGAAATTGGAAACTATGACTCAATGGAGTGACACAATTACTTCACATGTTTAAAAAACGTTTGCTTTCATCTTCAGCTGTGGTGTCGTCGTCATCTTAGTGTGCAGCAAGTAGATGGTATGACAGACTTGATGAATATGTCAGGTGGCTGACTTCAAAATTCATGACACTGTGTTTGTTCTTACTAATAAAAATTTGTTCCCATATGAGGAGTTGTAAGAGTTTGACTCACTTGTTCTAGTAACTATGTGTTTGTGTTAATTGCATGATTGGAATTCCAGAATTGTACTACACTGCAGACTTGTCTGTTTGTATTTTATGTTGCATTTAAGAACTTACTTCCCAAGTAAGAAAATACAATTGACTGTCACTTATGGTTTAAATTTTACTAACACCTTAGAAATGACACTTTTGTCACTGTTTTTAGAAACATCACATGAAAAGATACTTTTCTCACAGAGCCAAAGAGCAGAACATCTGAAGTTTATACAGCAATATAGGTTGTGTTACAGAGCCTGCGTTTCCACTCGTGGCTGTATTACAGGGAATTGCTTGCCCTGCACTGTGCCATTTTTAACTGTTCGTTTTCCCTCCATTTTCCATCCTTTCCATGTGCCAGTTAATCAGTGACTCAAAGTCTGGTTGTACAGAGGTTGATACTTGTAAGACCATGTGTTTCAATGTTATAATGTGTTAATGCTGTTATAATGCCACAAAGTCTGTACACTTTGAGAGTGGTTTAATGTTATTTATTTAACATTATTGTAGCCCCACGTTTTGGTAGCCAATTTGCGATGGTAAATTTATAATGTTTGTGTATGTGTGTTTACTTCACGCGGTGAAGCCATCTTGTGACGTGATTCATTTGTTAGGCTTGTTAGCTCCATCTGGTGTTAGCAATTTGCAGCAGTATTAATGTTCGTTTGAAAGAATGCTACTGTTATTTTATTTAATTTTGGTTCTCTGTCCTCCGGCTAGCTACGATCTTTTTGGTCAAGCACTTCTCTTTATACAGGTTGTGTAAACGGAAGGGAGTCTCTTATCCAAAAATAACACTGATGAAAGAATTTGTTTTACACTTTTATTGTCGAACACATTTACTATCACATTTACACATTGATCTTGACACTCGCCAAATTGAAACTGTTATAATAACTTCATTACTGATATTTCTTAATTCGTGTACTTCAACTTTTTGTATAATTAACTTTATCACACTTGAGATTTTTCATAACTCTGTTACGCGTAACCTGCAAATTGATATCTGACGTGTACCGTACAAATACTTTCGACGAACTGACTGACTGAAGGCGACGTGTACTTTACAAATATTTTCGATGAACTGAGGGCAATCTACCTCTGACTTGGCTTTTTATACTCATACACCCCGATATGCCTAAAGATTATAACTGAGCTGCGATTGGCTAATAAAACGCGCCAACATTAGCGTCTATTTTTATATCCAATGAAAATTATGAATACATATGCTCTAGGGAAATGTTCCAGAAGATTCTAAAGGAAAACGCGCCAACATTACGTAACTTCCTCGTTTCCAATAATGATAAACAGCTCACCCCCTCGCTGCATTATTGCACGCTATTATTGTGAGTTTCAGTAAGGCAGTATAAACTTACTTCCCAACAATAATTACAATCAACAAACATCTCAAATCAATGTCACATAAAAATGCATATTCACACTATAATCATTCTTTACATTTAAATAATTTGTGATACAAATTACTGCATCAACTTTAGCACACAAAATCTTCATGTATGATTCCTGTATGACAACAAACACTTGTAGAGAAGTAAGACAGCAATATATAGACAAGTTCCCTGCTGTTCATGCATCTCAGTGAGAAATGATTTGTAATCTTGTGAATAGATTTACGAAAATGGGATCTATTTTTGATAAGAAACCGAAATTAAATTAATGTGTTCTTACAGAAGAAAAAATCACTCAGATTTGGGAAAAGTTAGAACAAAGTCTAAAGAAATCTCTGAGAAAGCTTGCACAGGAATCTGGAATTTCACAAAATTTGGCTTGAAATGCTGCTAAACTATAAAAATTATGACTCCATAAGATATCTGTAGTTCAAGAATTGCAACCTCGCAATAATGTGGTAGAGTTAATTTCTGCAATAGTTTTATTTTAACTTACTTATTCATTTATGGACGCTCTTTAACTGCTGTAGTCCTTAGTGTCCCATTCTATATTGGGCGTGAGAGACCAGTAATTTTGCTCAGAGGCCTCTTTAATAGGCTTGAGGTTCTTTTACATGCCAAAAATCTATGACACAGGACCACCGGCTTTACTTCCCTTCTGAAGGAAGCCATGCTTAGGAGTTTTACGGCCGAAAAAATGTATCGCCCTCTGCCGGGTTTGAACCTGTGACCTCGGGAACTAGAGGCTAGTATGATAACCACTACACCACAGGGGACGACTCTGCAATAGGGTGTAGGATAATGTTAATAATTGCTATATTGACCAATGTTTTAATTTTTGTTATTCAAGAAGCACGATTTTATTTACATGGCCTTGAAGAATTATTGATTGTTAATGCAGATTTTCCAGGTGTTTTAAGATGTGTGACAGCAAAAGGGCATCGTTTCCACCATCTATGGCGAAGATATGTGGTTGTGTAGTTATAATTTGCATGAGAAATCTATGCACCTGAATTTAAGGAGTGATGAATATCCAATTCCGCCAGCAAACAGTGTGCTTTCTAGTGACAAGAAAATTCCTATTAGGCCAGCCATGCATCCAAACGAAATAATCAAGTTATGTTGTAGTGTCGTTACAATTAAATGCTTTTCTGAAGCTGGAAAATATGTGTGTACACCTGAAAGTACTTTGTATTTTAAAGGGAAATGAAGAAGGGCAGTGGATGCAATTCCTGTACTCATCCAACTTGTCCACAAAGCCTGAACAGCACAGGAATATCCAGCTGTGTGGAGTGTGATGGCGGTGTGCTGGTGCTGGATCCAGCTTCAGGCCCAAAGTGGAAACTTGGCTGCAACAGGTAATGTGATGTAATTAAGTCATTCTCATACCCAAAAGATGCACATAAAAAGCTTATTAGGTTAACTAGTTTATCAGCAAATACAGCATAATCATTTCAAACCTGCTGGTCTTCTAGCGAGCCATATGGCACGCATATACTGGGAGATATCTGCATGCTCTTGCACAATATGATGAATGGCAGAGATTAGGCCTACCATTCCATAAAAATAATGAGCAGTAGGAGGTAAGAAGAAAACGTAACGTTGATCTTACCCTTCATCAAAGTATATGTTGAGAATATGTCCAGCTTTGTGGAGACAAAGATGATAACAGTCTAGAAAAGTTTTGAAGCACCTTCAGCAACTCTCTACCTGTAATTTCACTGAGCACTCACCTGATTTCAGTCTCAAGTTCTTGAAAACTGGATTATTTACATATTATGACTTTGTCCAGCTTTTAAACTGTCACTCAGTTCTCAGTTTATGTAGTTCACCTTCACTGAGAGTTCACTTCACTTATGTTGCTTCATTTTGGTGAACCAGTTCAATTCTGCATACTTCACTTCTTCCTTCATGATGCAGCCTCTTTACACCAGACAGTTCACTTCACTCAGGAGTCGAATACAAGTCCTCCAATACTCGCTGCACATCACAGAAGCCTTCACCAACTCACTCAGAGAATTGGTCTTGATGTTGCACCAGAAATGCAATCACTAACTTGCTCATGCACTGCCTGACTCAACTCCACTCTGTTGCACTCGACTCGCAATTCGGCAAGCCTGCCTGATAGCACGCAAGAGTGAATCTTCCACAGAAGGTTCTTGAACATTCTAGAACTATTTCAACACACTTTCTGGAGAAGAGGGGAGATAAAGCTTCCAGAAAGTTCTAGTTATCTCTCAATAGCGCGTCCAGTGTTTATGCTGGCAAGCAGCATCATCGTTGTTTACTCGGACCACTCAGCGCTGACCTCCAGTAACCTTGGGCCGTAGCCACTGCCTCACACAGCTCTCTCCTCAGAGCTGATCATCCAGAGTAGCTCTTGATATGGGGCAAACTGATCAAAATGGACCACCATCAACTATCCTTGTGGTTGATGCTGAATGCAGTACATCACATTGTTGATGCAGGTGATTGCCTTATACAGGCCATCCCAGGAATATTGCAGCTTTGGAGACTTCCCTTTAGTCCTCGTCAGACGGTAGAGCCATATGAGGTCTCTCTCCTGGATTCCGGCAGTGTTCGCCAGACGGACACTGGCCAGCTTCAAGTGTTCCCTGACTAGATGGTGGATGTCCTCCAGTCTATTCGTTAGCACCTCTGCATAATTTGTTGCGGGCTGGTCAGCATCAGGGGATGTGCCAAACAACAGGTCACAAAGTACCCATAGCTCCTGTCCAAATACTATGTTGGCTAGTGTCATGCCAGTGGGCTCATGTACTGATGCTCAGTGGGCCAGGAGGAATAATGGCACATGCTTATCCCAATCTTACCACTTTCTGGAGGTGCACCTTGACCATCTTAATACAGTGAAACTGCAGTTATACATTTCTCAACTCTATGTTTTTTGCACTTGTATATCTGACCTGTCGATGTCAGACCAAGTTAAGAACTCATATTCTCTATTCCTGAATCCATTTTCGTCTCCATTTTGGAAATTATTCCCTCCTCCATTCCAACCAATAAATTTTTAAGCATTTCCTCCACTTTGGCTTTTAAATTGAAATCCTAACACTAGTGTGACTTTGTCCAGTTTTTCAACTGTCACTCAATTCTTTCTGTTGCTGTTTTCTTTTTCAATGTTATGTTTCGGATTTATGCAGTTCACTTTCACTGGGAATTCGCTTCACTAATATCTCTTTACTTCGGTGAACTAGTCAATTCTCTGTCACCTCACTTCATGATGTGGCATCTTCACGCCAACATTTCACTTCATTCAGGAGACGAACACAAGTCCACAGTAGCACTCGCTGCAATCACAAAATCCTTCAGCAACTCACTCAAAGAATTGCTCTTGATATTGCACCAGAAATGCAGTTGCTAACTTGCTTGTGCACTGCCTTTCTCAACTCCACTCTGTCACACTCGACACTCATTGTCTGACCTCCCGCATGAGCACTCACTTACATAGGCAGTGGAATCTTTCACAGAAGGTTCTCGAACATTCTATAAGTATTTCGACACACTTTCTGGAGGAGGGGGGAGTTAAAGCTTCCAGAAAGTTCTCGTTGTCTCCTGATAGCATGCCCATTGTTGTTGTTCACCAATGGCATTGCAGATTAATTGATCTGCATCATTTTCCCTCTGGCTTCCCAATATAAGTCTGTAAGTTATCACTTTTAAGGCCTTTGCATTTGGCGAGATGCTGTTTGTTCAGGATGACATCCTCTTCACAGAGTGTGCACTTGGGTGTAGGTAGGCATCGCATCTTGTAGAGATGTTCTGCGAGGCAATCTTGACCAGTTGCCATCCTAAATAAGGCCACTGCAGTCTTCCTTGGCATTTTTTGTATATCAACCCTATCTTTAATATTCTTATAATCTTTATCTTTTAATTTATCTTCTTCATCAAGTCTCTGCTGTCTTTTGAAATGTTGTTTAATGTTATTTAATTGTTTATTTATTTCTATTTGTCCTACAGGATTTATTTGTTGTATTGCACCTTTCTTTGCTAATTGATCCGCATGTTCATTGCCCAAAAGTCCGACATGAGCTGGGATCCATTGTAGAGTGACATGATTTCTAGTTTCAACTGCTTTAATTAGGCTTCTTATTTCTTTAATATTTCTTGTTGTTTTATTATTGTAATTTTCTATTCCATCTATGGCTGATTTTGAGTCTGATAAGATGACTATTTTTTGTTTTATGTATGGTCTATACAAAATGTTCCGTAATGCTGCTTTTATAGCTGTTAATTCTCCATCATAGTGGTTTGACGTTTCATCTAATGTTAGATACTGTGCAAAATGTTTACAATATACTCCTGCACCAGCATTTTTTTATTGATGAGGGATCCATCTGTATATATTTGGAGCCATTCTTTTTCTGGGTATATTGTTTTGTTTGTGTATTGTATATTTTAGGTCATTCTGATATTTTATATCAATGTTTTCTGTTGGACTCGTTACCTCTGTTGCAATTATATTCTTGTATTCTAAGTTATTAATATATGTTCTGAAGCTTATTTGAGTTTTTAAATTACTTATAGTATCTGTGTGTGGTACCACTTGTATCTGTTTCTATTGACTTGCAGTTTTGCATGCCCATTGTTTATGTTGGCAAATGGCATTATCGTTGTTTACTCGGGCCACTCAACGCCAATCTCTCAATAACCATGGGCCATAGCCACTGTGTCACAATATCCTTTATTTAACCTCCCCCTCCCCACAGATAAAAATCACATTATTCATTCTTCAACACTGTACTGAACTGTTGTAATCAAGCATTTTACTGTAACTCATGTGTTTGCAACAAGACATTAGAATAACACTTGAGTTGTCAGTAAGGTATGTGTGACAATTGATTTTCTTCCCTTGAGGGAACGATTGTTTCTCCCCAGTAAATCCTTGCCATACAGCCTGTTAGAATGCCAGTGGATTTGAAATGACTCGCACTGTACATCTGTAATGAAACAACATGAAAATATTCTATGCCATTGTATCTACAAGGGGTATTTTAAAAGTAATTTCCGTTTTGCAATAAAGTACAAATTACTAAATATTTTTCAACAATTAATTTTTTACATAAGCCTTTGAATCTTACAATATTTTTTTACCAATTATCAATGTTTTTTGTGCGTTTATAAACTTAGGGGGACAAGGTAGTCTGAACACATGGAAATTACACCTTAAGTGTGTTAAATTACCACTGCTCTTAAAGTTCTCAATGATTTTTCCTGAAATGTTTATAAATTACACTATAAATCATGACAATTATTTCAAGTGGTTGTTTGCATTGATAGCTTATGTAGTTGAGTCCATAAAAATTATTTCATTCAGCAGAAAAATAATAAAATTTACTCTTAAAACATGTGAATTCATGTACCTTTTTCTGTGATATTACTTCAATACAGAATCACACTTTTGCATGCTTGTTCTTAGTATAATCAGCTATCTTCTAAACCTCAATTATTTAGTTATGTATATCAGTTCACTAGAAGTTGAAAAAAAATTAATTGCAAACTCAAAATGTGGTAAATTTGCAATGTTGTTGCTTTCTTGTAATGTAATGTAATATTTATTGAGTGCCAAAATAATTACAATCATGTTGGGAGTGACTGCTTCTGGCTCTGGCCATTTTATAGTCATCTCCCCTCCTTTAGTTATAATAATGATGTATTAATCTATTGAGCATTATGTTATTACATATTAAATGCCTTCTCGGATTACTATTACATGTTAATACAATTAGTAATTTTTATATTTATTTGTATTTACATTATTTTCTTCTTTTAACCATCCATATCCTATTCCTATTCATTCCATACCATGAACTTTCTTTTCTCCTAATCTCTATTTCTTTGCATTCAAATATAATATATTATATATCTTCTCTTCCCCCACCTTTTTGATCTACATTAGATTTATGTTCATGTTTTTTTTTTTTTTTTTGTTTTATCTCTTCCTTATTTTACTCACATTATTTTCTCTAAGAATTTTAGTTACGTTCTCTGCTTATCTCTTCCCCCTATTCTTATGTTAAGGTCCCCATTATTATAATTTCTATGTTTGTATATTTATCCTTTAACATTTATATAGCTTTCTCTAAAAGATGGTACAGTCCAGGATTGTGAAATTGTGAAGCAGCCGATTTGATCTTCACAATTCCAAAATCCCATTCTCCTTGTTGGCCGCTATCGCGATCCCGTTCTGTTACGGAAAGGTGTAAACCTCTCTATAGTTTGTTTACTTCTCAATTTAATTCCCTCCACTGATTTTTGCATTTCTTTCTGGAGCACCAATATACTTCCATGCGATGATATGTTTTCTTCCCCTTCTTCCTCCGAATACTCCCAACGATTTGCTTTCTTAATATCACTAATATACTTTATAAAATTATGATTGTGGTACAGAAAGTTTAGCTATGTGTTGTATAAATGTACTGAAAATTTTAGCTCTGTACCTTTCATACTTTCTGAGAAAAAAGGACATAGTATCCAAAAACGTTGTTTTGAGAAAACTGAATTTAAAGTTTGAACATTAAAATTCTGACACACTTCAGTATATTCCAGGGCCATTATCATCTGCACCTTCATTCCTGGATTACTGCAGCTTTTTTGTCTGCCTTCTCTTGGTCCTGGCCTGTTTTGTTATTTGCTGAACTGCTCGCTGGGTATGATATAGTCGTTCGTTGTTAAAAGATACAAAAATGTTTTAAAAAGAGGCATTGCATGACAGGTTTAAAAGAATGCAGACTAGCATTTAAATGGTATATAAATGTCTTAAAAACCTCTTAACCCCCAAAAAGTATATATTTTCTGAAACTGGAAATAATAGAGATTTTTATTGGTGCTTAAAACAACAACTTTAATTTTTGACCATTTCAGAGTACCTTGTCTCCTTAAACGTGGCATAAGTTTTTTGAAACCTCATTATAGACTTCCACCGCCAGATCATGTAGGAAATGTGTAGCTGTTTCTAGAGTGAAAATTTTTGCGTATTGAAAATGAGCTGTGATAATGTCTCAGGGGACATTTGCAGCATATGGACGAAAGCTTCTTGAAGGACATAGTGAGTCATTTTGTTTGCCTGTCATCACATTAACTTGCAGATTCACAATTGTTTTCTTTCAGCTACTCTGTGATAAAGATTTGACTTCTGGGCCACTAGTTTGAATCCCCTCCCTTAAACCAATAATGCAATTTCTTCTGTGATGGAATCATAGGTACATACGAGGGTGGTCTGAAAAGTTTCCGACCTCAACATGAAGATGGTAGCACTCATAAATAAAAGCTAGTGAATTTTGTTGTTCATCTGTTGACAGTTACTCACCAAAGTTTAAGCCATTTTGGACGCTCGGTTGTTATGTAACAGTCATTTGAGTGAGGTGATGTGAGTGTTTTTATGAAAATGCACAAAATCGAGTATCGAGCTGTCATTAAATATTTGTTTTTGAAAGGCAATACGCCTATGCAAATCAAAGATGAGTTGGATTCTGTGTATGGGGTCTCTGCACCATCATTTACCACAGTGAAATTTTGGGCAGCTGAATTTAAACGTGGCCGTAAGAGCTTGGGAGACGATGAAGTTCGGGATGTCCAAAATTTGCAACTATCGACGAAAACATCGCCAAAGTTCACCAAATGATGCTAGACGGCTGCGGAATTAAAGTGAGAGAGATAGCAGAGGCTATGAACATGTTTGTCACATATTAAATCAACATTTACACATGAGAAAGCTGTCCGTGTGTTGGGTGCCGCGTTTGCTCATGTTTGACCAAAAATGTGTTCGAATGAACATTTCCAACGCTCTGTTGGCACAGTTTAGGCACAATAAATCCGGGTTTTGGCGCCGATTAATTACTGTAGATGAAACTTGGATACACCATTATACGCCTGAAACAAAAATACAGTCCAAACAGTGGACTGCAAAGGGGGAACCGGCTCCAAAAAAAAAGCAAAAACTGTTTTTTCGCCTGGGAAAGTGATGGCGACTGTTTTTTGGGATAGTCAAGGAGTTATTTTAATCAATTATCTTCAAAAAGGAAAAACCATTACAGGAGCATACTACGCATCATTACTTGACAAGCTGAAGGCAGAACTTGTGGAAAAACGGCCACATTTGCAGAAAAAGAAAATCCTGTTTCACCAAGACAAAGCACCGTCTCACACCTCAGCGATTGCAATGGCGAAAATCCACGAATTACAGTTTGAACTGCTTGACCATCTGCCTTACTCACCAGATCTAGCCCCAAGCGAGTTCTATTTGTTCCCTCATCTGAAAATTGCGCTCGGACAGATTTTCGTCAAATGAAGAAGCAATCACCTTCGTGAACAATTATTTTGCAGAGAAAAATGCTGATGGGAGCAATGCTGGGAGAAGTGTGTAAGAGTTACAAGGAGACTATGTTGAAAAATAAAAAAAAAAATTCTGAAAAAATGTCTTGTATCTTTATTAGGTCGGAAACTTTTCAGACCACCCTCGTAAAAATGCATCTCAGAAACTTTACAATTGTTTTATGAACTAGTGATGAACTGCTATTAGGAGGAACTACCAAAATTTATTGTACACCAGAATGAGAAATTAATTGAAAAACTGTGCAGAAAGAAAGCTTAAGGCATATACAATGGAAAAAAATTTAGTTAACCAAAATATTCAGTAGCTCTTATTTTATTGCATAACAGATCCTACTTTAAAAACATCCTTTTTACTTCCAATTTCATTTCTTATCCATATTTTAGGCCTTGAAATTTGAAACCCTGGTGAGAGAGGCTTCCAGTTTCCTTAAAATTTTGTATGCATGAGGTTATTCTCTTTGCAGATGTGATGTAATTATCCATTTGTTTGATGATGCCCAGAAAGTAACAGTTGAGGACAATGTTTGTGAATGTGGAGCGCAGCTTGTGAATGTGGAATATAAACAGGTATGTTTTCTAAAACTTAAGTCTTGTTTTTTAAAGCTACTTTTATCTGCAGGTTAACTCAATGTTAAGGTAAATGACATTTCAGGAATGACTTAAATTACTTGTATAATTATCAACTCCATGACCAAGATCCATATGTGGTAGCATCAGTAGAAAACCATTTAACGTTATATTCTAAATGATTATAATTTTGATGGTATTGTGTAGCCTAATAGCATTCTTTTTACTTTCCTTACCATGTACATAGTAGGTAGAGAAAGTATTGCATTCCACCCAAAAATTTCATACCGAGATTTCACTGGAAATAGATGTTTTGGTACCCTCTGAATCCAAAAATAGCATTTTTAGAAAAAGGTCCATGTGTGTGCATGTCTTTGAACAGCATTACCCAAAAACAAATAAATAGTCAGATAAATACCAAACTTAGTATTTAGGTTCAGTATCTTTCAAAGATGCAACACAAAGATTTTCAAGAACCCCCCGCCATCCCAGATTACCCTTTACACGGAACATTTTCTTTTATTTTCTCAAAAATGGCTCTAACGTTTTTGATTAAAATATCATATGTTTAACATATTTTCATGACAAATGAAAAGTATATCTTGAATTTTCTGGGAATGTCACCAAAAGTCCCCTTCATTCTGAATGACTGTAGATCTCATTAAAACACACAATTTATGTCACATACATTTTTTTTTTTTTTTTTTTTTTTTTTTTTTTTTTTTTTTTTGTGAACCATTTCCGAGGTATTCCTTGTTATTTGCCTGAATTTTCCAATACTTATACTTTTTCTCAAATGGGAATTCGTTTTTATTTATTCGTCTATTTGTTTATCTCTCTTTATGTACTGGACATGCAAAGAGAACAGAATGCTCCACATAGCAACCAGCTCTTAAAAGATTTGACTATTGCTTATAGCCCACCATATTCCCCTTGCACGTACAAGAAAGTTAACGATAAGATAGTTTCTGCAAATGTTTAGCTTGATTAACATGAAATAGATGGAGAATAAGTATTTGTAAAAATAGTTTGTACAAGAGTAGAGAAAGTCGCATGAATGGTTCATCAAATTTTTTTCACAAGCCCTACAGCCAGCTTTAATTTTAAAACTGATTATCATAGTTATGGCCTACTTATTTCTAACATTGCAGTAAGTAGGGAATTAGCATACGTAATATCACAAGAAGGTTTTTTTTAAATTAATCTGCAGGGCGCACACAAACCTAACTGATTAAGCTCAAAATCTCAATTATTTTACAAATAAACTATGTATAAATAATGCTGTCATTATTATTATAAAATATATGCAATAAAAGTAATTGCTACTTAAATTTTGTGTGAAAGGAAATTGCCATTTGGGGATTATTGTACCATTAGTACCAATTACCATTTATAAAATACTACATAACCTCAAAAGGAAACGCAAAATGTTACATTAATAGAATAAGAATGTAAACTTCACTGGAGAATAAAATTTAGTTTTAAAACTAACTAAATGTGTGATGTCTGACCAAATCTTCAAGTTGCTATTTTGCTTTGAATGTGCCATTATTGGAAATAAATGGAGGACATTCACAGCAGAAAGAGATTTAAATATGGAGGTGCCTTTAATATAGATTTTTTTTTTTCCTCCAGATGCCATAATTACCCTATAATCAATCCGCAGTTAGTTGAAAACACATTCTTAAATTCTATTCATCCATATCATGCTTGCATCATATGAGTGAAATAGTTATCATTATGAGATAAGCAGCTCTGGCTTATTAGGTAAAAACCATTTCATCCATTTTAAAGCTTCAGTGAAGAGAATCTAAAATTGTAGCCTGGTAAAGGCAATATTGTTATAAAATATCAAAATTTGCAAGTTGTTGGTTCAGAATTTTGATCTCGGGACTCGTTTAACTGTTTTAACATTTTTAGTAATAGAAACTTTTCAAAAGGTGCAGTAGGTGAATGATATGAATGTCATAATCCAACAGTATATCTATACCAGAAATTGCTGCTTTACATGGTGCGTTCATTAATGTGCCAAGAAAAGCATTAGAAATTGTTGCAGAAAGGTAAAGAAAAGCTTGTTTTGCATGATTTAGTCCTGATAATATCTAGTTTTTTGTTCCATGATATTGCTTTTGACTGTGTACAGTAAACCACATTACTGATAAAAGGTTTAAAAAGTAAATAAAGCAGCCATTCTTAAATTCAATACAGAGCAGTTTAAATAAGAGCTTGAATATAGTGAAGTAACTGAAATTAATGCTCATGTATTTTTGGAAGTATGCATAGACAAGCACTTGACTTGATGTGGAAACAACATAGAGACAATGTCTGTAAAAAGGTAACAATTTAACCAAATATTTGGATGAAAGTATACTTAGAATTGCTTGCAATGGGATAACCTCTCCGTACCTGGTATGTGGAATAGAAGCTCCATCACATAGCTCCCTCCTCAGAGTTGGTTGTCCTGAGTAGCTCTGCCACATGGAACAAGGTGATCAAGGCATGCCACCATCAGCTTACCTCATATGGGCTCTCTCAATAAGGTTACAATTTTGGTGACTTTCCTTTAGAGATTAAAAGATTAAAAACAGAAGCATTATTAACAGTGAAGTATTCATCATGATGTAGATTGAGTCACACTTTTTTACACTCACCTTCACTAATTAAAAGTTATATAAAACAGGAAACATTTTCGAGGGCATTCGTCCTCATCGTCAGCGACTGGGTGACTAAGGGTCGCGTTCTCCTGTGTCCTCTTCTTCCTCGTCCTGCGAATTCTGACCCTGTTGCCATCTGGTGTTGGGAGCACAAAGTTTTAACACATTGCTTACAGGCGGGATTTTAAAATTAATGACGTTGTTACTGTTTTTGATGATGTGTAATTTTTCCCAGATGTTCAATTCTATTGGTGTGGTGAGGGGTTTTAACAACTTTATACTTTGGCCAATGTTGTGGTTTTCTGTCCAAAAATGGTGTGGTACAGCGAATTTCTCTATTTGTTTTAGTTTTATGTTTCTTTGGTGTTCCTTAAGTCTGGTTTCCAAGTAGTTTTTCCTATGTAGTATTTCTCACATTCATCACAACTAATCTGGTAAATTCCGGATTTTAATGTGTTTGGGATGGTATTTTTGAGAGGTGTGTTTAGTAAGTTCTTCAAGCTGAATTTGTTCTGTGGAGCTAGTCTAATGTTAAATTTGTTGAAGATTCGTTCAAATTTTCTACAGGCCCAAGGGTGGTATGTGAATTTCTTGTATTTCCAATTTGTGTTTGAGAGAGGTGGAATGTGAAATTGCCTTGAGTTTTTTCTTCTAGTTTATCATGTTGCTTATGAGATCTGAGTTGAATCCATTAGTTATTGCTATTTTTTCTATATGTTGTTCTTTTAAAAATTCTTCTTTGCTCAAGGGGACGCTATGTAACCAGTGGATTAAACTTCTAATCCAAATTCTAATTAAATTTCCTTTAGAGGTTACCCTCATGGAATCCTATACTGTTCGCCAAATGATCATGTGAGGCCTTCACCTGGTCACTTGCTAGCTTCAGCTATTCCCTGGTAAGATTGTGGCTGTCTTGCAGCCTATCCATTAGTGCCCATATATAATCCATTGCTGGCTTATTTGGATCAGGAGGTATGCTAAACAACAGATCACCTGGTAGCCGTAGCGCCCATCAGAATACCATGTTGGTCAATGTCATGCCAATGGGCTCGTATACTGATGCTTGGTAGGCTAGGAGGAACAATGGCGCTTGGACTTTCCCATCTCATTAATGGCTGGATTAGTGATCCATCATTCTGTCCGACTCTGGATGAAGGAGAGTGGTACAGGTCATGTGTATCCCAAAGCACTGGAGCAGCTCTTGCATAAGGATGGAATCAAAATTAGCCTCTGGTCACTATCGAGCTCTTGGGAGACTTCCAACTGGTAGAAATTGCTCACCAGTGCATTAACCACACAGTCAAAGCTCCTTGTTAGGGAACCCTGTAAACCTTCTGTCGCTTGGTGAAATGGTTCATAGGTAGTGATTTCCTGCTTCTGTCCTAGGAAAGGGTCCTGCCACGTTGATATTTCCGGTAGTTCCGGCATGGGTCTCTTCAGAACTTCCTTCACCATGCTCCTCAGTAGCACCTGCTTTTCTACCTTGGTTTTCTATCTGAAGACTTCTACACTCTCTTCTACGTACCATTCCTGACTACCGGAGTCCCACTGTTCCCAATAAATCGGGCTTATGGGCTTACATCTGCCACACAGGTCATTCACCAGATTCTTTATCTGTCTGGATCGGCCCTATGCCTCAATCCTCCAGTTACTTCCTCCTCCAGGTCTCTTCATGCTAACAGACCATAGATCGCATCTTCACCTTCACACAGTGGCAGCAGTTTTCTTGGCAGTCTTCCAGAAAGGGCATCCACATTAGAATGCCATTTTCCTGCCTAGTGCTTGAGGTTAAGTTGTACCTCTGTAGTCATTGGATAGACTGTCCTTTAGAGTTGTGAAAGTCCAAGCAAAAGTGGAATTCCATTTGGTGCTAAAACTCCTGTCGTAAGGATACTTGTGGAACTGCTTCAGGGTTTTCATAGCTGCCAATAGCCCTCGTTGCATGATCCATATATTGTTGCAAGTCAACTGCAAATTTTAATTTTGCTTGGTATGGCAATAATTATAAATAACTGTTAAGACCTGTAGATCAACTTGATGCAAACTTATTAATGGTACTAAAAACCAGTAATTCCATTCAGCCATAGATAGGGTTCTACGAAGTAGGCCAAAAGTTCATCTCCATCTTGCTTTTGTGGCAGGATACTCCCAATGGTGACCTCACTGGCATTTGTGTCCATGATAATACTGGGGATGGGATATCCTGGAACTGGGGCCATGCATAGGACAATCTTCAGGTTCTGAAAAGTCACCTCAACTTGGTTGGACTGCTGAAAGGTTTGTCACCCCCCTCAAACAGTTTGTTGACAATTTGGTGATGTTTGCACATTCCGCAATGAATTTCCAGTAGTATATGCAGAGACCCAGGAACTGTTGCAGTTCTTTTTTATGCCCCCATGGCCCACTCCAGATCTTATAGGTTCTTGGGATCTACAGTCACTCCATCAGGGCTTACTATACTTTCAGGTAGCACACTTCCTTTCTTAACAGCTCTCACTTTTATGGATTTAGCTTGAGGATGGTTTGTCCAAGTGTTTCGAATACCTTCCCCAGATTGCTCAGTTCATCCTTGAATATCTGCCTATACCATGACGTGGGCGAGATAAAGCAGGCAAATGCCATAGGTGTGGCCCCTCATCACAGACTCCATGAATCTTAGCAACATTGGAGGGGCTGCAGAGTGTGAACAGCAACACCGCCAACTGCCATAGTCCTTGTCCAGTAGAAAATGCTGTCTTGTCCTTGGGTCGAAGTGTTACTTGCCAGTACCCCGATTTCAGGTTCTGAATGGAAAACCATTGAGCCCCTACTAAGGTGTCCAAGGTGTCTTCAGTCTGTGCAAGGAAAAACTAGTCTTTCTCAGTGACTTCATTTATCTTCCGCTAGTCAATCTCCATCCCTCTTTTCCGCTAACATTGCTGATGAGGACCATGGGCTATTGGCTCTTCCTTCTCCACTCTTATGCCTCTGATCTTCATTCAGCTTCGCTAGTAGTACATGACGAGGTAGCTATCTGACCAACCGAATCACTGAAGTCGATGCAATGCATCACTATCAATATGCCCACGATCATCTTCTGATAGGCTAAAAAACCTCCTATAATTTGGCTTTTTCATCTCATGGAAGATTCTTAGTTGCCTCCTGGCCAAGGTTACCCAGTCACCTATTCAGTTCCTCAGTTTTCGGTCGGCTCTCAGTGTCTGGCCACGGGTATTATGCAGGCTACCGGCTCACAATTCCCCAGAACAGTCCTGCTAAGTAGCTCCTGGTCTTGCTTGGTGATATTTAAGGATCCTCACCCTAATGATTCCTGAGCCGGAAGTAGCACCCTAGCGATGTAAAGCCTATCCCATTGGGGTCCTCCCTCCAAGATCACATTCCTCATTAGGAGCACTCTGCTCACGCTTCAACACCCCTTCACTCCATGCTGGAAGACTTCCCTCTCTGCAAGTAAGAGCCTCACTGATCACAACTTCTCCTCTGGATGGTTCAGCAGGATATCGTCATGGCCCAGGTGCAATATTCAATCACCTTGGCAATGAAAACCACAATTATAGCCTTTTCTTGTCAAGAATCAATTTCAGATAACCTTTCTCTGTCACAGCCAGAGTTTTGCCTAAGGCAGTTCATAGCGCCAAACCGAGGTCCACTTGGACAGTCCCTGCTTATCAATCCTGGCAATATTTAATGAGGCCCCATGTCTACCAGCACCCTGCAGGGACAGTCCCAAATTTTCTTGAAAATCTTTTTTCACATCCTTGGAAGATGCTGAACTTAAATACCAAGTTTGGTATTTAACAGACTTCTTGTTTTTGAGCTATGGTGTTCTCTTTCTTGTTCCCTCCCTCTCACTCACACACATACACACACCTTTTTCTATTTTTGTTGGGATTCGAGGTATCCGAAAACTATTTCCAGCGAAACCTTTATGTCGAATTTTTGTATGAAGTACGATACTTCCTTTCACTGATTATAAGTAGTTGGTAGAGAAAGTAAGAATGAGATTACCAAACTACTTAAAGCACCTGAACCCCTCAGTTTTGTGAATAGTCCTTAAAACAAGAAGTTTTTTCTGATTGCTGCAAAGGAGAAGAAAGTATTAATAAACTGTATTGGTTGCAGGATAAAAGCAAGCTGCCCAAAGAGGCTACTGAAATGAGTGGATGTGTGTTTTGCTCTCCTTACTTCACTCCTCTGGTGGAGAAACATAGAGCTGTATCCAGACCTCCAGGCAGCAGGGCTCCTAGAGGTAGAGGCAGCCGTGGGCGCAGCAAGGGCAAGCCACGACCTCCTAAAGATAAAATGGCTCAACTAGCTGCATATTTTGTGTAAATCTTGTCTTTACCTTTTAGGAGGATGGTCAGACTCTGTTCAAAATGCAGTAGGTAATTCATTGTTAGAACGCACTATTTATACAGTTTTTACTTATCTGAGTACATAAGCACTGTATTCAAGTCTATAAGTTTCATTAAATAATTGTAATTGAATCTCAATGCCTTGGAACTATATTAAAAGCAAAAATTAACCAAGTTAATATCCAAATAAAAACAAATAGAATGGAAGTGCTGAAAGTTATGTGGGACATATAGTGCCTTCATTTTATGCCAAGGCTGCGGATCGTGCAAGTGCATACTCTGCACACAGTCTACTACACTGCGAGGTTTTTTGTTCCTAACTTCTGCGTACTAATCTTGTTATAAGTGGTGTCCATCTGCGCAAAGATATTCTTGACATTGTTGAATGAAATTACCATTCACACACATAAGTTGTTGTTGCATAATGTTCATAATTTCTGCTTCTTTATTGTCATTAAGTTCATCTATGTTGTGCGGATTCTTCCTATAAACGTTATTTTTTAGCATTTAGTGAACACGTTCTAAATTTATTGACCAAACATCTCAGAACTGGATAACCAGGAAATTGCTGCTGAAAATGTCTGCATGCCTGTCTACATGATTCAATTTTCACATATGTATCATACATAAAAATATGTTGTTTAAGCATGAATTTGTTGGCAGGCATTTCCGTGGACTAATAAGAGAATAACATTCCTAAGGAAATCACACACAAGTGTTTCAACATTGTCGGAGACAGCTCACAGCTGATAAATGTATCTTGCGAGTGTTTTACTTATAATGTTATTACTTGTGATGTTTGTATATGTGTGTTTACTTCATGTGAAGCCATCTTGTGATGTCATTCATTTGTTCGGTTTGTAGCTCCATCTAGTGTTAGCAATTTGCGGCAGTATTAGTTTTTGTTTGAAAGAATTTTAATTTTATTTTTTTATTTAATTCTGTTTCACTGTCCTCCGGCTAGCTATTATTTCTCGGTCGAACATATCTCTTGATCAGGGTTGTGTAAACGGAAAGGAATCTTTTATCCAAAAATAACACTGATGAAGAAATTTGTTTTACACATTTATTGTCGAACACGTTAACTATCACATTTATACATTGATCTTAACACTCGCCAAACTGAAACTGTTATAATAACTTCTTACTGATCACTCTTAATTTACGTACTTCAACTTTTTGTATAATTAACCTTACAACACTTTAGATTATTCATAATTCTGCCGCGCGTAAATTGTGAATCGATACCCGGCGTTTGCCGTACAAATACTTTCGACGAACTGACTGACTGAAGACGACGTGTAGTGTACACAGATTTTTGATGAACTGGCCGACTGAAGGACTTTACCTCTAACCTACTGCTTTTATACTCCCACTCCCCGATATGCCTAAAGATTATAACTGAGTTACTATTGGCTAATAAAACGCGCCAACATTAGCGTCTATTTTAATATCCAATGAAAATTATGAATAAATATGCTCTAGGGAAATATTCCAGAAGATTCTAAATGAAAAAACGCGCCAATATTACGCAACTTCCTCGTTTCCAATAATGATAAACAGCTCACCCCCCCTCGCTGCATTATTGCGCGCTATTATTGACAGTTTCAGTAAGGACGTATAAACTTACTTCTCAACAATAATTACAATCAATAAACATCTTAAATCAATGTCACATAAAAATGCATATTCATATTACAATCATTATTTACATTTAAGTAATTTGTGATACAAATTACTGCATCAATCTTTGCCATGTCCTGCACTGCTTCTGCACAGTGGCATAATACCAAAGTCACTGCCATCTCAGCTGATACACATACAAGGCAGTTGTGGTCTTGGCATAAAACAAAGGCACGGTACAAGAAAAATGGTAAAGATTAATTGTAATATACAAGCTTTTACTATAACATTTGTGGATTTCACATTATTGAGAAAGATGGAGAAAAAGCAAAAAATTAATAGAAAAAGCAACAGAGACAGTTCGGACAGTTCAGTTTATAGTTTGAATAGATAGTTGTTAAATACTAAAGTATATTGTTTTAAGGAAATTAGAAGTCTGTAAAAGGGCCTGAAAAGTGATAAGTTTTCTGCTTTGGGCTGTCTTAATTACAAAGCTTTTTCTGTTTCTAAAGGCTGGTTCACAACCAACGAGAACGAGAAAGTTGAAATACGTGTATTCAAATGGGAATGTTCACAACCGACGGGAAGCCTTTCCGGGCCCGGGAATGGTAAAGAAGAGTTGCCCAACTTTTAACTTTCTCGTTCTCATTCCCGGGCACAGCATATTAGACTCTTCACTCTAGAGGTTATTCTAGGCGGCCGTGACATGAAACAGCCACTAGTGCTCTCTATAGTCGCAAGCTGGAAACATGAAACTGGTAGGAATTAGTAGTAAATGTGCTTCCTAACCTCATCCTGACACCCGCAAATCTAATCAGCGTTGGTTCCTCTGGTGAAGGGATCATTTGTAGTTTGTTTATATGCAACTCAAAACTGACTATTACCTAAAAAACAATGGCAAAAGCTACAAAGAACGGCTAAAACTGGTGGAAATGAAAAAAGAACAATAAACAATTTTAATGTATGCCATTAAATAAAGGATAGAAAGCTTGGCATAAGTAGAGGGATCGGAAATGTAATGGATGTACATTTAGATAATGTTTACTCTATCAAATTTTGACGTTGGCTTGGCTAAATTGGAAGTAGGTGAAAACATGTCATTGGTCAGTTAAAAACAAATGAAATCCCAATGCGCAAAATCAACTTTCTTTTTGTGATCAATATGCATTCCCGTTCTAGTTACCGGGCTGTTGTGAACCAATATGCATTGCTTCCTGTTCTCGTTTCCATTCTGGTTACCGTTCTCGGGCGCTCGTGAACCAGCCTTAAGCCTAAACATGCCTTAGTTATAATCAGTGAAAAATGTTTGACCCAAATATGAATCCAGAAGGACCTAAAAATTAATTAATATGTAAGTGTTTACTCGTGCCATTGTTGAGAAAAGGCCACTACTGTATTGTACACTAGTGTACAACTCTGTGTACTGGGTAAGGAATAGCAATATGCAGAAAATTGAAGAGTAGAAAGGAAGTAGCAAAATAAGCATTTTGCGGAAAGGAACAAGGGGTCACTGAAGCTTTTTTTTTTTTTTTTAACTTTGCTACATGCATCAACATTAAATCCATCATGTTAGAGTCTCCGGTTGTGAAATCCGTTTGTGGCATGTCAGATGTAAACAGAATACACTCTTGTACAGTACTACCACTGTCGCTAAATGTGTCTGATGTGAAGTCTACTGTTTAATACGGCAATACCATCTTGTTCAGTACAATATGCACATGTAATGGTTAGTTTCTCATAATGTACTACTACTTTAGTTGAGACAGTATGTAAGCACTTGTCGTGTGAGTTACATTTCATTTTGACTGGAAAATGAAGATGTTTCATAAAGTCGGATTTCAGTTATGTTCATGCAGCGCCTCTTAATATACTGCATCTGTGACCCCCATTCTTCTATCCTGAAAATGCTTAGTGTGGTTCTGCCTTTCAACCCTACAATTTACTGTAATTTTTTTCTACACCTGTATAAAATCCTGAGTATTGCGGCTGTTTGTCTTTAACTTCAGTTACATTCTCACAAATTCTGTGTTAGTACTCAGAAGGGTGAAGGGTTACCTGACATTTCTTTTCAGGATAAGGAGAAGCCCTAGGAAAAATCTTATCTAGGCAGCTCATCTCAATTAAGATTCTGACTTTCCATTAGTCTACCCATTACACAATGAGATGGTTATCTACTCAGCATAATGTAGGAGACTTGAGAAGTGGTTAGCTTATGTTACGGTCATCATTACATGTCGCATTGCATGCGCTTTACAACAAGAAGTACAAGGTTGGATCAAAAAGATTCCAGCCTAACCACATTCTGGGTTTTATAGAAACAATTTCACTTTTAAATAAGTCCCCCTTTATAGCAATATAGTTTTCACAACTTTGAATTGACATTTCTATGCCCCTGAAAAAAATAAAAGTTTTGTCTGCAAAATGGGCATAAACAGCATCTTTCGCTTCTTCATTGCACTTAAATTTCCTTCCTTGAAGGTCTCACTTGAGCTTGGTGAACAAATAATAGTCACTGGGGGCTACATCTGGACTGTGGGGTTGATGACATACAGTATGTCCCAACTGAATCACCCTATTTTCATCTCACTATTTTTCCCAACATATTTGATTAATCCAAATAAACTAAACATTATTAAGTCTGGCTCATCAAGTTTGTATACAAAAATCAAGAAAGTCATAACACTTCCACATATGCCCCACTAGTCACACGAAGGATCTCCAGCCGAGGTTCAAGTTCCATCCATGTGCATGAAGCATATCTGGCGTGATGGTTGCAATTATGTTCTCAATGCACTCATGTAATTGGCAGATGTTTGCTTCCTTTGTTGCATATACCCTGTCCTTGACACACCCCTACATGAAAAAGTCCAGAGGGTTTATGTCTGGTGGTCTCAGTGGCCATGAAATTGGTCCACTTCTCCCAATCCACCTACTAGGAAACTCATAATCCAGTGTTTCCCTCACCACTCTGAGCCAGTGCAGAGGTGCCCCATCTTCTTTAAAAAAAGATATGCAGATGCTTATGCTGAATTTGTGGGAACACAAACTGCTCCAACAGATCCAGGTATGTAATCCCCAGTATTTTCAGCAAAGAAGAATGGTCCTATGACTATATCATCTTGGATGAGTCCACAGCACACATTAACTTTAGGGCTGTTGCTTCAGAACCCCAGATACATACATAATGTCGATTGACATGTCCTGACATGTGAAACGTTGCCTCATCGGAAAACATAACCCTTGACAGAAAGGTGGGATTGTTGTCAAAGTGTTGCAACGTACCTGCAGCAAACTGCACTCTTTTTGGTTTATCGGTAGGTTTCAGTGCCGCAATATTTGCAATTTGTATATGTACAACTTCAGACAGTTAAACACAACTCTATGGACAGTTGATTTGGGTATAGCTAGTTCCTGCAAGACTCTACGAATGGACTTACGTGGACTTCTTTGCAATGTTTCAGCAATGCGCTGCACATTGTATTCTGAAACAGGTTGTCAGTCACCACTGTGCTTTTTAGCCATGGAACCAGTCTCCAGGAAATTCTTCTTCCATACCCTAATTGTCTTCACATTGGGAGGATCTCTCTGGTATTCCTGACGGAAGCATGGCAGTGCCACAATTGAGCCAAGTTCCACATACCACCAAACGACCTGAGCTTTTCCTGCAACAGTTGCCATTTCACTGTGTAAAAATGTCTAAAAAAAACTGACACCTTGCACATACTGGAATACACCTGCAAACACACAACACAAAATACATATACGTTAATTTATTATCTCAAACTAAAACTAGGGTGATTCATTTGGGACACTCTGTATATCTTTGGATCAGCACTTCTTCACAGCTTTGTTTGCAGCAGAAACTGTGTGAACATTGTCTTGAACAAGTAACACACCTTGAGTTAACTTTCCATGTCTTTTCTCCTTGATGGAGGTTCATAGTTAATGCAGCATACTTGCCTTTCATTTTTGTGTTTCTTTCTTTGAAGTCAGTCATCAAGATTCCTTCACAGTGCTAAAAGTTTGTCACCATGATCCCTCTTGTTTATTTGAGCTTTTCTAGAGGAGTTTCACAAGGTTTGCACCATTCCATCGATTCTTTTTTACAGTAGAAGACCATATCATCCCCTTTGATGATGCTTCGCAGAACTTCTCCCTGTTTGCCATGGCATAGCTATAAAAAATGCTTTAGAACAAATGACCTTATACTCTTTTTGAATTGCTGAGAGAAGCGAGGGTTTCCATCTTGCAGTCACTTTATTGATGTGAAGACGCTCGTAATATAAAGTAAAGTGGTTTTTAAAAGACCCAACCTTGCTGCAATTTCTTTCACTTTTAGTTTCCTGTCTTCCAGTATTTCCTTTCAACATTGGCAGTATTTTCTGGTGTGAGGATGCTCCTGCACACTCCTCATCTTCTGTAGTGTCATCCTCCATGGTCTAGAGGTACCATGATAGCCTCTAGTTCCCGAGATAGCAGGTTCAAACCCAATGGAGGGCGATGAATTTTTCTGGTGTAAACTACCTCAGTATGGCTTCCTTTGGAAAGGAAGTAAAGCCAGGGGTTCCATGGCATAGATTTGTGGCACATAAAAGAACCTCAAGCCTGATAAAGAAGCCTCTGAGCAAAATTTCCAGTCTTTCATGCCCAATATAGAATGGGACACTAAGAACAATAGTAGTTAACGTCTATAAACAAAACTAGTTTTTATCTTCAATAGTTTCTTAGCCCAAACAAAAACTTATAGCTCATTCCTTTACCATGAAATATGAAGGAGAAATATCCCCATATACATCATCCAAGCGCTGTTTAATTTCATTTGGTGTAAAACTTTCTTGAGAAATTTAATTACTGCTCAGTACTCAATTTTAAACAATGCTCTAAAGTTATACATGTCCCCTTCAGATGAGAGTATTTAAACAACTGAAGGCAGTGAAACAGAAAAAGTGATTGCAATTGTTTACTTAAATATGGAGATGTAACACTCCACTTGGATTTCAAGCTGGAGATAACCTTTATCTCTCAGGCCAGAAACTTCTGGAGCCAACTTTATACAAGATTAATTTGGTCACTTGTATATTAAGAAATCAAACAATAAATTGTGTTTATGAAGAAGTTTATAGAAGTAGCAAGAATTACAAGCTCTCATCTGCTTGATTGTCATACAGTAGAAACTGGAAGATTTCAAATGAATGGTTTAGGGAAAGAAGCGTCCAAAACTTGCATAAGGAGTCACCTTATACACCCTTTTATGCATCACTTATCAGTTTCCCTGGGATCTGTTTCACGTGCATTTACCCACATCATCAGCTTCTTGGCTGTTAGGGCTTCCAGGAGAATTAAATCGGTTAGAGCTGAAAGGCATTAGGTCACTTTTTTTCAACTTTTCAGGAGAGGGTGAAAACAATATGGGTGCATGAAAATCAAATAAATATAAATTGTGCATGTACAAGGGTGGTCTGAAAAGTTTCTGACCTAATAAAGATACAAGACATTTTTTCAGAATTTTTTTTTTTTTTATTTTTCAACATAGTCTCCTTGTAACTCTACACACTTCTCCCAGGGATGCTCC
Source organism: Deroplatys truncata (assembly GCA_030765065.1). Classification (NCBI taxonomy): domain Eukaryota; kingdom Metazoa; phylum Arthropoda; class Insecta; order Mantodea; family Mantidae; genus Deroplatys; species Deroplatys truncata. Next base: position 65,614,501 of record CM060984.1, read on the forward strand.
CATCTCTGTAACCTGTCCAAATAGTACTCGGGTTTTTCTCTGCAAAATAATTGTTCACGAAGGTGATTGCCTCTTCATTTGACGAAAATCTCTGTCTGCCAAGTGCAATTTTCAGATGAGGGAACAAAAAGAAGTCGCTTGGGGCTAGATCTGGTGAGTAAGGTGAATGGTCAAGCAGTTCAAACTGTAATTCGTGGATTTTCCCATTGCAACTGCTGAGGTGTGAGACAGTGCGTTGTCTTGGTGAAACAGGATTTTCTTTTTCTGCAAATGTGGCCATTTTTCCGCAAGTTCTTCCTTCAGCTTGTCAAGTAATGATGCGTAGTATGCTCCTGTAATGGTTTTTCCTTTTTGAAGATAATCAATTAAAATAACTCCATGACTATCCCAAAAAACAGTCGCCATCACTTTCCCAGCCGAAAAAACAGTTTTTGCTTTTTTTGGAGCTGGTTCCCCTTTTGCAGTCCACTGTTTGGACTGTATTTTTGTTTTGGGCATATAATGGTGTATCCAAGTTTCATCTACAGTAATTAATCAGCGCCTAAACTGCACCAACAGAGCGTTAGAAATGTTCATTCGAACACGTTTTTGGTCAAACAGCAAACGCGGCACCCAACGCGCGGACAACTTTCTCATGTCTAAATGTTGATTTAATATGTGACAAACTCGTTTTTTTGACATGTTTATAGCCTCTGCTATCTCTCTCACTTTAATTCGGCGGTCGTCTAGCACCATTGGTGAACTTTGGCAATGTTTTCGTCGATAGTTACAATTTTTGGACGTCCCAAACGTTCGTCTCCCAAGCTCTTACGGCCACATTTAAATTCAGCTGCCCAAAATTTCACTGTGGTAAATGATGGTGCAGAGTCCCCATACACAGAATCCAACTCATCTTTGATTTGCGTAGGCGTATTGCCTTTCAAAAACAAATATTTAATGACAGCTCGATACTCGATTTTCTCCATTTTCATAAAAACACTCACATCACCTCACTCAAACGACTGTTACATAACAACCGAGCGTCCAAAATTGCTGAAACTTTGGTGAGTAACTGTCAACAGATGAACAATGAAATTCACTAGCTTTTATTTACGAGTGCTGCCATCTTCATGTTGAGGTTGGAAACTTTTCAGACCACCCTTGTATTTTTCTATAAAGCAGTTTCATTATATATAGTTATCAATATGAAAATACAGTTTAAATGCCTTCATCCATACTTAATTTTTTTTTCGGCTCCTTGCCATAATTTAGTTCACAATTTGTATTGATAATTACATTAATGTGGTTACTTTGGTCATATTTAGTTGTAAACCCCAAGTTCATTGAGATGTACAGTGTAGGTTACAAAATGTCTTAGCACGTTGCCTAAATACCATTTGAACTGCATGGTCTAAAATAGAAACAGGGTGGAAAAATGCCTTGTGGCATATTACTTTATATAGATTAACTCTTGACTACCTGTTGTTGGCCATTTCAAAATGTTCTCATAAAACTGCAGAGCATCCTGAGGAACATATTTTACTATCTTTACAGTGTCCAACTTTTTAGAGTTTATGGGAACTTTGTCCTTGTATATCTTTTCAGTGGTTATAGTAACTGAAGTTTTTGTTTAGTGGTGGCTTATTTTATTGCATTTTTCTTGTGAAGAGAATCATTTTTTTTCCTCTTTAGACTACATCGTGAAACGACCCACTTCAGCACATGCTGATTGAGGGTCTACCAGGACAAGAGCCAAAGCCCAAGTCTCCCTTCGAAACCCAGGGTTCAGCGCCAACCAAGTGGCTCTAAGTAAACAACTGAATGAATACAAAACCATGCAATACACGGTAATAGAACTTTACAGCATTGCCAATGACGTAATGCTTTGCTTTGCCATTTTATGCGCTCTATTTAAATTCTTTTTTTTTCCCACTTCCTTTCTATTCAAAATTTGACTTAATGCCTTTCAACTCCGATCAGTTCAATCCTGTTATAGTTGGAAGTTTCTGATGATTTTATGGTGCACTGAAGAGGGGATTGAAGGCTTCTGGAGAAAGGGTGCATAAGCTGACTCCTTAATTAAGTTTTAGTAATTTACATGTACTTCACTTTGTTTGATTCCAGTTAAAGAAACATCTGTTTCCATAGTCACCTGTTACGAGAAAGTGGTGTTTCAATATTTAAAACCTAAAAATACTGGACCATGTGTTGTATGATTGTTAATTATCGATGCAATAGAAATACTGCAAAAACTCATTCATTTTCTAAACATTATAAAAACTACTGGAGAATGTCCATAAAATGAACTCCTGAAAAGCTGTTCTACATGGACTGCTGTTTATTAGTGTGTGGTGACACCATAGGCTTGTAGTACATCAGAACAGAGTACACTACTCAGTTAAATTATAAAAAGCTAGATATCAATGCATTTTACCATAACCCTTAGATATTCTCGCTTACTCTCCTACCTCAGTTGGTTTTTTGTTTTTTTCCTATCTCTATTTTTCACAGTATTGTAAATGAAATGTGTTGAGTAATCTGTAAGAAATGTTGCTTTAATTTAAGAACATCCATCATATGTACAATCCATAACAAAATAAAGCTTAATGGTTTTGTTTTTAATGTTATTTATTGTGATAATTTATGAAAAGTAGCTCATAGTGCCCACACATGTATGATGTTCTTTCTACTACTTACCTATAGTACAGTGCCATTTAAACAACCTGGGACTCCTGACATTTCACTGTAAGCAGAGAATTGAGTAGTAAACCACCACAACATGGCAACGTGTTACCCCTCAAAGTTCAGCTTATAGGCAAAGGGAAAGGAGGATGGTGGCACCTTACTGGCTAGAGCAACATAGAGGGTATGTTGCCATGAAAACATATCCCTCTAAGAAGTGTCAGAAGTCTTATGTTATTTAAATTCTACCATAAGTAGAGGAAGTATTATGTTCACATGACTTTTCTACCCATTCTTCAATAAACTGTTCTTTCAAAACTTTATTCTTTATCTACTTCATTTTAATTAAGATAAACATTTGTAGAAATGGCTTTATTACATAATTTTACTTTCTGTACTAAGTATAGCAAGTAGGGGAAGTATTGCATTCCACCCAAAAATTTGATACCGAGATTTCACCAGAAATACATGTTTTGAGACCTCCTGAATCCAAGAAAAGTATTTTTGGAAACATGTCCGTGTGTGTGTCTGTCTGTCCACAGCATAACTCAGAAACGAACAGTCGGATAAACACCAAACTTGGTATTTAGGCTCAGTATCTTCCAGAGATGCAACACGAAGGTTTTCAAGAAAATTCCCCCACCCTAGATTACCCTTAACATGGAACATTTTTCAAAAATTTTAATTTTCTCAAAAATGGCTCTAATGATTTTGACTAAAATATCATATATTTAAGATACTTTCATGACAAATGAAATGTATATCTTGAATTTTCTGGGAATGTCTCCAAAAGTATTCTTCATTGTGAACAACTTTTGCATAACTGGTAAACCATAAGAGATAGACAACATTTTACTACACAAAAAATGTAGATCACATTAAAATACACAATTTATGTAATATACATTTTTTCTGTTGAGTGAACCATTTTTGAGATATTGCTTGTTATTCCCTTAAATTTTCCAATACTTATACTTTTTCTCAAATGGGAATTTGTTATTCATTTTTTTTGTCCTGGTAATGCAAAGAGAATGGAATACTCCACATAGCAACCAGCTCTTAAAATATTTGACTATGGCTTAAAGCCTACCAATTTCCCTTGCATCTGCAAGAAAATTAGCAATAAGATTAACATCTCGATTAACATGAAGCATATGGAGAATAAGCATTTGTAAAAATAGTTTGTACAAGAGTGGAGAAAGTCATGTGAGTGTAACACATAATATCTTGGAAATGGGTAACACTATAAAAAATTTATCTGACATAAATTTGTGTACTTTAATGAGATAAACATTTTTTGTGTAAAGACCATAAGCATTTCATTGTAGAATTTTTATTTCATTTTACTTGAAATCAGGATGAATAGTCCCTACCTGGAGGAGATCCAATTTGGGGGGACTGTATTTTGGTGGTTACATCACCTACTCACAATCCACCTGTCGTTGGATAGTGGGTCCCACACCTAGCCAGGAAGATTGTTAGATAAGCCCACTGACCATATCCCTTCTTCACCACTTAGAGAACGATTATTCATGCTATGACAGGTCAGCATGTGAGAGTAGCATTTCCTTCATTTTAGATGTAAGAGTTATAGCTGTGACTTGGTCCCCAGAGTCTCATTCTGTTAAAAGGGTGCACCTTATGCAGGAAGAGGATGAGATTTGGGTATGAAAGGCTATAGGAGACATAATACTGGAGAGCAAGGGAGCTAATAGCTGCATTTCCAAATACTCAGTATTACTGAACAACATTTTTTGTGCAGTAGGATTTTGTCTAAGTTTTGGTTTACCAGTTTTGCAAACGTTATTTAAAACAAAGAAGGTGTTGCCCAAATAGAGCTAGGGAGGTTTGGTAGTAAAGCAAAAATTGTGGAAAGGGTATTAAAATATTGGTATAGAATTAAGGAACTGGAAAATAATATGTTAAAGCAGTGCCTAGAAGTGCAGTTAAAACTCAACAAAGAGGATACTTGGTGTAAGTATATAGAAAGAACCCTGAATGAAATAGGTTATGGAGATATTTGGAGAGAGGGGCAGGTTCTGGAGAAGGGTAAAATTGGGAATTGAAGATATTGAAAGACAAGAAACTTTAGGTAGTTTTAATTTTAAATCATCTTTATGTATATATGCAGATTTAAAAATGGTGTGGGAAAGAGAAAAATATGTCGATATATGTGACAGATCAGCACGAGAAGGTTTTGCATGGGCGAGGACAGGAGTGTTGATGTTGAAAGGCTTAGGGGAAAGAGAGAACCAAAGAAAGTTCCGCTATGTAATAGAAAGTATAATAACTATTGGCATTTAATTGTAGAATGTGAAGGAACTAAGGAATCAAGGGAAAGATGGCAGAAAAAGAAATGGGACAATTTACCAATTGAGATTATAGGTAGAAAGATGATGGGTGTTAAATGCAAGGGGAACATATTAGAAGTAGGAAAATATTTAGGTTTAATTAGAAAGAGATGGCTGAAGAAATATAGGAATAAGGAGTAAGAAGAAAAGTAGATTAGTGAAAAGGTCTCAATAACTCGATAACCACGGTGTTTGAGCTATGAGCTCTTGGAAGCATGGCAATTTAGGGAAGAACAGAAAAGGTTATGATAGGAATAGACGTAGGTTACGTATTCAAGCAACTATTGAATTGTAATAAATCTACAAAGATTCATAAATATTTATTTATTCAGTCAAATAGAGCCCATTGACTCGGTAACCACAGTGTTGGAGGATAGGGGCCCTAGGAAATCAGCAACTCGGTGAAGTCTGTAAAATAAAATTATGTATGTACTATGTATTTAAAGTAAATAAATATCTATCTATCTAGAACAAAGAAAACTTCAGTCTCTTCCCCAAAACTTATTGATTTAGATTTAATTTTTTATGAAAATATTTTGTATGGTGTTTTAATCAAAATCATTACAGCCACTTTTGAGTAAATCAAAACTTTCAAAAAATGTTCCAAGGTAAATGGAATGTAACGGGTAGTTTGAGGGGGAATTTTTTTAAAAATGTTTTTGTCTCGTCCTTGGAAGATGCTGAACTTAAATACCACATTTGGTATGCAATCGACATTTTATTTTTGAGTTATGCTGTTCACACTCACAAGGGTAGAAAATATCATTATAAGGTAGGCTTTGGAAGCAAGAAAGCTTACAACTTATTTTTAAGGGAGGGGGGGGTTGCTCTAGCATGCAAAGCTATGTGCAAATCTCTCCATAGCCTGTACAAATGCTGGATTTGAAATGAACCATAATACACATATTTAAAGAGTTCAAAGGTTACTGTCAAAGAAAAGAACAGAACATGTTTTCTAAAAGCATTCATGAGACATGCTGTTGTATTTAAAAGAAAAAATGTTTTACTAAAAAGACCAGTCTAGGAGTTGAAAAGTGGTTTACAAATCAGCAGACCGGAAAGAATTAGTATCAGTTTCTTCTTTCTATCTGGAATTGAAAAAAGATATGGCTTGCTATATGGTATAGTGATATAATGCTACTAAAGCTTGCTTTAGCTATTTTTAATATTTTCTCTATTATGTACCATAGTTGGAAAAGGTATTGCACTCCACTAAAAAATTTGATAACGAGATTTCACCGAAAATACATGTTTTGAGACCCCCGAATCCAAAACAAGGCCTTTTTAGAACAAAATCCATGTTTGAGCGTGTGTACCTGTGTGTGGAGAGAACAGTATAATCCAAAAACATAAAGCCAGATAAATACCAAACTTAGTATTTAGGTTCAGTACCTTCCAAAGATGTGACAAAGATTTTCAAGAAAATCCCCTTACACAAAACTGCAAGATTTTTTGAAATTCTTTAATTTCTAAAAAATGGCTCAATTTTGATTAAAATGCCATGTATTAAAGATATTTATATGATAGATAAGATGTTTATTTTGAGTTTTCTGGGGATAGTCTTTGAAGTATTCTTCATTTAAAAGCAATTTTGTATAATCTTGTATAACAGAAAAGCAAGAAATGTAGATCTTTTTATAACATACAGTTTATTTCCAATAACCTTTATTGTGGCAGCAGCCATTTCCAAGATATCCATTATTAATGGTTTGATATGTTCAATACTTAGCCATTCTTTTAAAGTCCTGTCGATTTTCAACTGTTTCTCGCGATGTCGTGGAAAAAGTATGGAATTTTAAGGTCAGCATATGAGGCTGTCAAGTGCAAAACTCGTCTTATCCAAAAATTAAAAAAATTGAGTTAGACATGGGATTCAATACTTCTTGCAGTTCTCTACCGACTGGTGACTTTGGGTTTGAACAAAACTCGTCTAATACACCTTCAAGAGAGCCTCAAAAACTGCTGTTCAATGCAAAATTCTTCAAATCCATGGTGGCGCTTGATGCAGAACTCGTTTAATCCATCTTATAATGCGGAGAAAGACTTGCCTTATCCAATAATTATTCCACTACAATTGTGCTATGTGAAGAGCAAAACTCTCCTTATCCAACACTAAGAAATATAGCAGTTTTGCTTGTCTATTTCCCTACATTGGCAGTCCTATGTGATTCCAATTGTTTTTAGTTTAGTTTTGACTAGTCTAAGGTGCAGACTTGTTATTATGGAGTCCTCTGTTATCCTGAAGTTGGTGGAAAGGTTAGAAATAGGAAACAGGCATCCTGTGAATCAAAACATGAAAGAGAGAAGAAGGAAAGGTATGTATGATCGAATTACAATTAAGTAGTATTCTTCTATTGTTGCCAGATATGACTCATATAGGAATAAGCAGATGTGTTTACAATGCAGTCTTCAATTGTTAAAGGCATTCAGCAAGCCTCAGCACATGCTTGCCTACCTGCAATCACAACAGCAAGTCATTCCAATGCAGTAACTTGACACAGAAGGACATAAGGAAATTACATGAAGCCTTCTACAGCTGCAGTTCTAAAATTAAACAAGACTGAGTTATACTGACTTACTGTTCAATTGATATATCTAAACGGCAGCGTGCAGTCAAAGACGATTCTCGGAAGGGTTTTACAACAAAGTATCACGTGAAACGTGTAGGAGGTCTGCCAGTTCAGGTGTGTCAGAAAACTTTTCTGGACATTTTGCAAGTATCAAACGACAGAGTACTAAAGACACCTTGAAACTGGAATGGCGCCAAAGGAATTCCAAGGTGTAGACAGGATGTCTCAAAAAATAGTAATAAGAGAGAATCTGTAATTAAATTCATACAGAAGTTTAAAGTACTTGACGCCCATTATTGTAGGAGCAAAATATCAACACGGCAGTACTTACCAAGGGAATTAAGCATTAATAAAATGAGACGTATATATAATGCACAAGCATCTAATTCATTGAAAACATCTAAGAGTTTCTTTTGTAATATGTTTAATGCAAAATTTAATATAGGCTTCAAAAGCCCTGTTTCTGATGTATGCTCACTTGGCCGTTCTTATGATGAGAAAATAAAATTGCAAAACAGATAAATTTAAACGTTTTGATATGCTGATAGTTAAACGAATACATAAAATTAGACTAAGGCATATTTTAATCTCTGAAAAAAGATGATAAAGTAGCAACATTTTCATTTTACTGTCAGAAAAATATGGTACTGTCAAAAGTACAGGATCAAGTAGCATACTACAGCAGGCAGTTATACATATATAACTTTTCCATTGTGCAGGGTTCGTCCAAGACAACATTCAAAAATCAAAATGTTTGTAATTCTGTTTGGACAGAAAGTGAACGTCCTAAAGGTTTAAATAAAATTGTGTCAGCAGTGTACGGTCAATTGTGCAAATCTGATTTTTCTGGAGTTACGAAAGTTAGGCTATTTGCAGATGGCTGCTGTGGACAAAATAAAAACACCACTATGATAGGCATGTATAATAAAGGCTTGCTATTCAAGCATCACAGAACGTGCAGGTGATAGAAATGATCTTTCCTATTCCTGCCCATTCATTCACCTCTTCCGATCATGTTTTCGGGCAAATAGAGAAAGAAATAAGAACGAGAAACACTACCAGTAGGCCTGAAGATTATTTTGAAATTATAAAAATCATGGAAAAGTAATCAGGCTAGGGACAGATGTATCTGTACAAGATTGGAAGTATGCTGCAAAGGAAATATTGAAGTCACCAGGATTCTGGCATTTTAAATTTAAGGCATTAAACATATTATTTTACAATGCTTTTCCTCAGGCAAAGTTCTAGTGAGACATAAGGAAAATTATCAGTCCTATTTGTGTGTAGGCAAGACCATTCTGAAGTGAGGCAAAACCTTAGAAATGCATATTGCAAGGAATTTAGATGTAGGTGTAAAAGTAAAGGAGGAAAAAGTTAAATATGTGAAAAATGTATTAAAAAAAACATTTAGTGATAATTGAGAGGAAAATGAAAGCCTGTATTTTACAAGAATTGAACATTAGTTATTAGTATTACATTTTAAACATAATATGTAAATTTTACAAGTCATAAGATGTATATGATATGAAAACTGGTGAATTTTAGTGAGCAAACCATAAGGAGTGCTTCACTGATATCCTTATGCGAAATTGGTGAAAAAATTTGTGAAAATTTAGTTTTTTTAACTAAAATGAAATCAGAAATGTTTATAATTATACAAATATTTCAAGAAGTCATTTATTAGCATTGTCAAACACAAATATTGAGAAGTAAATTTGAAAATGTTTGCACTTAATTGTAATTTTAGTATTGTGTTTCCACCAAAACTTGCCAAATCCACTACCGTTGTGTGCAAAACTCGCCTTATCCAAAATTAAATTTTTATTTACTGCCATATTATTTGAGACTGATTTTCAAGAGAATACATGCATCTTTAAGGGTCTAGTCCGGACATTATAACATTAAGAGAATTTTCAAATGTTCTGCTGTTTGCCTAATATTAGTTTTTCACATTTCTACTGCTCATACCAATTATTGCAGCCCTGGGAGCTGCCGCTGGAGCTGCATCACAAATTGCTACAGCTGTAAATAAGAAAAAAGCTGCGGATAAACAACTTGCTGAAATGATGAGACATAACAAAGAAATTGAATCAAGAGGGAAAGCCTTACGAGTGAAGAAGAATAAGGGGAGGAACATCGAATCGAAGAGGGGACAGATCAAGAAAAGGAATTCAAAAACTCTGGCAGAGGGCTATACTTGTCCCTGAAAAAACATTAAGTAACATAGATCCCGGCTTGTTTGTCCAATGTTTTAAGATTCCTCATATTAGTATGTGAATGTCTTCTTTATTAGATCAATTAATAACAATAATAATAATGCAATGTAATTAAAATGTCCTTTCACTCTTGATTTTTTCCAGTGATTGTTCTATAGGAACGTTCTGGGGCCCTTCAGCGACAAAGTTATTCCAGCTAATCAGCTGTCTGAATCTGATTTCCTAGTGAATATATTTAGGTTGAGCATCATACGAATCTAGCTCAGTATTGCATCAGTCTCCTTCCTCGATAGTAAAAGTGGACACTCGATCTATCAGTTTTCCAATCTGTTACGCTAGGATACCATATTTCACAAGAACCATCAAATCAAATTTTACCTGCTATTCATAAACACTCGCTTCATAGAGCAAACAGCCTTAGTATAGTGGAGCATAACAGCAATATCATTGACTTTAGAAACAAGGATATAATCATAATGCCTATAGATTTTAGAAGAAGTCAACGACGTCGAGGATATAATAATGGAGTGATTCGACGCACACATCATGATCTGCCCATCGGGTTAACATCATGCAATCAGCAGTTCCTACAGGTATTGGGCTTCAGAATCCTGTAATCATGGGCATCTTCAATGTTACCGGGACATTGCTTTCGCAATGACACCGAGATTCGACGACAAGATCACTAAGAAGAGGAACATGTGTTTTTACCATATAATACATCATCTCTGGACTCTAACAACGAGTTTAGATTCCCTTGTCAAGTTGAACATTTATTTACTTTACCCCGTCTCAGGGTGAAGAGAATGCTGTTGTTTAACCTGTACTAATCGAGTGGAGAAGGCCTGTGATTCGACTTTCTGATGCTGAGATCCTCAAGACTGTTAAGCTGGATAAGACTCTGTTTCACCCATTTAGGGCCATGGATCGGCATACTCAACCTGCTGTGTTACATGAATTTACCTGGAATAGTGACACCACATCTAAAATGGAGAAGCCGGGATTTGTCATTTTTGGTGCTCTGACTTTAAGATCGAGTAATGTATCTAAAGACGGTTCTCTTTTTGATCATTGTAACATAACTTAAACTAATCATTGTAATGACTTATTTTTCATTAGGAATGCAAGGATTTTTAATGAATAAAAACACTATGTAAAAGCATTGCTTAATTCTTTTTATTGTTATTATTTATCTTACATTTCCATCATTTTCCTCCTCCGACTCCTCGTTCCAGCATATGACATTACATTTGCAACAGGCAGGTTACCTAAAATGGTAATCTATAAACGATTCAAGTCTTTTTAGCCTGCAAATTTCATCACTATTTAAAAGTATCTCGCAATCATTTAAATTAGTGTTCAAACATTTTATTTCTGTCTCTTGCATATAAGCAACAATATTTTCACAATAATCCACACTCGGGCACTTTCTCGTCTGGAGGAATGCATTGAATGTAGGAAGACTCTCGAATTATCTCCCAGTCTTGAATTGTCATGTATACAAGTTTGTCTGTGTTTTTCACTATAAGCACTAGAAGATCATAGAAGAATCCTATCTTAACGCTGTACCTTTTCGGGATGTAGACGTCTCGGCACCCGCTTCTTACCAGCATGTTTCTTGGGTGCCTCTATGCTGCTTATTCTATTCTCCAATAGCGTCAGCCTCCTTTGCAGGTCTGCAAAGCTGTTCCCCTTATTGCACAGTCTGAAACATTGCACAATGGAAGTCTTAGGAAACTGCTTTGATCGAGTAAAAGCAAGCTGAAAAGAATTACATTTTTTTGTTATGATACATGTTACATGAAACACAATACAGAAGATTGTGTAGAGAAAATGGTGTGAATCTTAATAGAGGAAAAATGTGTTGAGAAAATCATATGAATGTTTACAGAAGAAGAACGTATAGTGGAAATCATATAAATGTTTGCAGAAGAATGTGTAGAGAAATGGTGTGAATGTTAATAGAAGAATGGGTGGCTAAAATCATATGAATTTAATAGAAGAATATGAGAAGAAATCATATGAATGTTAATAGAAGAAGGTGTTGAGAAATCATGTGAATATTAGTAGAAGAATGTGCAGCGAAAATCGTGTGAAGGTGTAGAGGAACAAAGAATACGTACAGAAAATTCTGTGAATGTTCATGGAAGATGAACCTGCAGAGAAACAAAGAACGAGTATAGAAAATCGTGTGAGTGAGAAACAAGAATGAGAGGAGAAAATCGTATGAATGTTTATGTAACAAGAATGTGTAGCGAAGATCGTATGAATGTTAATGGAAGCAAAGAATGAGGGGGGAAATCGTGTGAATGTTCATGGAAGATGAACCTGCTGAGAAACAAAGAATGAGTGGAGAAAATTGTGTGAATGTTTATGTAAGTGGAATGTGTAGCGAAAATCCTGTGAATGTTTATACAAGAAGAATGTGCGGAGAAAATGGCGTGAATGTTAATAGAAGAAGAACGAGTAGAGAAAATCCTGTGAACTGAAGAAGAGTATGCAGAGAAATCCATGTGAGTGTAAAGTACAGATTAAAAAATATGATGCTCTTGTAACGAATCGTCTTTCATATATTGGTTCGTTTAAACAAAATTAAATGTATTGTAAAAGCCAGCATTGATTTTGTATAGTTAAGTAAAAATCTCACCTTCCATTGTTTGTGTTGATGTGTGCTGTACCTGTACATGGCCTGCACCTCTTCTTAAAATTAAAAACACCTCCCGTTGCTTTTAAAGTTCTTTAAAATTTAAATGTAAATTTAATAAGTTCAGAACAGTTCTAGCATGCGCTGATATTTGTTTATATAGGGATCTAAAGCCCCTCCAGGCGATGTCATCACGTCATCATGGTGGTGATGCTTACACATCACGTGATTATTACACCAATGGAATTACCACCACTTGCTGCGCATGCGCAGAGGCTCTCAGCGCTTCTATCCGTACTTATTTCACTTCCTCTCTCTCTCAGAGTACATCTGTAATGTCTTTACACTAATCTGTATGCAGTTACAGCATCGATCTAAGTGATATATTCTAGTGTACAGAGGAAAAATAAGGAAGTCATTGAAAGATCGGGATTCGAACTAGGGACAACTGATTGGAAATTATATACAGTATTAATTATTCATCGTAGGAGCTAACAAACATGCTTTCGTCCACACACCTATCTGCTAGTTTCTGAGATAATGGGGATTTAAACTTAAGGATCGAGCCCTGGACACCAGGTACCCGAATATATATCCACAAGATATGACCTAATGACATAAACGTTATAGGTTTATTTGGTGCCTTTATCTTAATTGTTTCCTGTGTTATTAAATTTATAAGTAAATTTCATTGAATTGGTATTCGAACTCAGAACACCAGAAACAAAATTATTTATAATATTAGTTTGACATGTTTAAAAGGCCTGTGTGCAGTTACAGCATCGATCTAAGTGATATATTCTAGTGTACAGTGGAAAATTAAGGAAGACACTGAAAAATCAGGATTCGAACTATGGACAACAGTAGAAATTATATACAGGCATTAATTGTCCATCATAGGAGCTAACAATCATGCTTTGGTCCGCTCCTCTTTCCCTGCTAGTTTCTGAGATAATTGAGATTTTAAAATTAAGAATCGAACCCATGACACCTGGTACTCTAATATACGTTCACAAGAAACGAGCTAATGACATGAAAGTAATAAAGTTTATTTACCGTCTTTATCTTAATTAGTTTTGGAATTATTAGAAGATGAATTTGTAATCAGTCCTAGGATTCGAACCCATGCATCCAGACCAGTTTCGTAAATGGCGCCTTGCATCCCAAGCTATAATTAGTTTTTATTGCATCATTTTGTCTCTTTTCATTCAGGACATGCGCATGAGTTGGTGTGTGCGTGTGTATGCGTGCGCGTGTGTGGGTTGGTGTTGTTGGGTGTAAGTGAACAGGCATATGTGTATGCGTGTGGGTGTGTAAGTGCATGTGCGTGTGTGTATTGCTTGCGTGTGTGTGAGCGGTCGTGTGCGTATGTGTATGTGCTTGCGCGCATGTGTGTACGCGGGTGTGTTGATGTGTGTAAGTGAACATTTATATGCGTGTATGTGCATGTGAGTGTGTGTGTGTGTGGTTGTGTATGGGCGTGTGTGTATGTGTTGGCATGTGTAAGTGAGCAGGTATGTGTGTGTGAATATGTGTGTGTGCGTGTGACTGTGTGTATGAGGGCGTGTGACTGTGTGTGTGAGGGCGTGTGCGTGTGTGTATGTGCTTGCGTGTGTAAGCGTGTATGTTTGTCATATGTACGTGTATCAGGTGTGTGAATGAATGTGTGTAATGGCTCTGTGTATGTGTATATGGGGACGTTTGGATATATGCAAGTCGAGAAGAAAGAAAGAGGTAGATAGAAAGAAAATAAAGAATCGTGTCTAGGCCTCTGAATATATAAATAATTATATTTGTTAAATACAATTTAATCTGCCCGTGCATGCTTCAATAATTTAGTATTTATTAAGCATTAGGGTTTCTGGTAAGATTCGAACTAAGACCTCTGGACACCTAAGTCCGCTCATTAAAACATCTTAATGAAATTGAATTATATTTGTTAAATACATTTTAATCTGCCCTTGCATGTATCAATAATTTAGTATTTATTAAGCCTTGGGGTTTCAGGGTAAGATTCGAACTAAGAGCTCTGTGCAATGAAGAATATTCTACATTAATCGTGGTAATGCTATATAAAAATTAAATTATATTTGTTAAATACATTTTAATCTGGCCGTGCATAGTTTAATAGTTATTACACATTAGAGTTTCGCAGGGTAAGATTCGACCTAGGACCCCCCTGAACACCCTTTTATTAATTAGGATAATGATATATAAAAAATTAAATTATATTTGTTAAATGCATTTTAATCTGACCTTGCATAGTTTAATATTTATTAAGCATTAGAGTTTCGCTGGGTAAGATTCGAGCTAGAACCATCTGAACACCCTCTCATTAATTAGGGTAATGATATATAAAAAATTAATTTATATTTGTTAAATACATTTTAATCTGGCCGTGCATAGCTTAATAGTTATTACGCATTAGAGTTTCACTTGGTAAGATTCGAGCTACAATCCTCTGAGCGCCTTTTTATTAATTAAGGTAATGATATAATAATATCAATCATCAATTTCTCATTAGCAATAAACTTTTGATTGCAGTAAGAATCGAGCACCGATCTATGAATATCCACACTGAGGTTTAATGCATGTAATGAAATATATATTAAGCGCTTTCTCGGAGTCGCTGCTTGAAATAAGCCAAACAGAATGCTTGTTAACTATGCTCAGGTATATTCGTAGGATCTCGTAAAACATCGGAGAGAACAGGCCCTCAAGGCAAAAACCAAGATGGCCGACTCTGACGTTAAATTGTTTACGTATAGCAGGCAAACAGACATGTCTCTCTCATTCACCCGAACAAAGACAGGGCGAGCATAAAGCCTCTCTCAGATTCTTTTGTCAAGCACACAGTGTTCGAACAATGGAAAGGGGCCGGCTTTGTTCTTTTGTTATAGGTTGTGGAATGGGAACGCCCGCAGGGGTCTTTCTAAAGAAACCTTGCCCCGGACAAAAGAAAGAATACAATAGAACTTGTTTCTTTGTTAACGGGCTTCAGGTTCTCTTTTGTCACGACCCTAATTTATCATTGCCTTTGTTCATTTTGACAGTTGAAGGGCAAGCATTGTTCCTTTGTTAAACGCTAGTGGAAGGGGTAATGCCGGGTGCTCTTTCTAAAGTAGCCTTGAACCGGACAATAGAAAGGGACACAATAGAATCTGTTCCTTTGTCCAGCATACTCATTGTTCATTTTGACATTGATGGATAGCCTCTTGGGTGGGCTGCTGCAGGTGCAGAAGTGGCCGGATGTGGAATGGGTAGGAAAAACATCTCGCCTTTGTTACAGAACAATCAATTTACGACCCTCTTTGTTCGTTTTGACAGGTGAAGGCTACCCTTAATTGCTTAACTGTCAAGCTTCCAATGTACTCAACAAGATTTATGACGCACAGCTGCAACTAAAAGTACCTAGGAGCTGGGGGTGGGGATGGGGGAGGGGAGGTAGCTCATTTGCATATGAATACACATTCCTGCATATTAAGTGGCCGTGAATGCCCATTCTCCTACTACTAAGAGAGAATATTGAAAAATTCAAACCAATAACAATTACACTTTTGGTGAATTAGTTTTTGTCTATCTCTTATGCTTTATCAGTTAATCAGTTATATGGAATTATACAAAACTTCTTCCAAATGAAGAGGACAGAAAGTTGAAAATATATATTTTATTTGAAGGTAAATATCTTAAATATATGGCATCTTAATCAAAATCATTAGAGCCATTTTTGAGAAAATAAACTATAATGAAACGTTTTCCATGTAAAGGTGGTTTGGGGTAGGGATTTTATGTAAACCTTTGTGTTACATTTTGTAAGATAGTGAACCCAAATACTAATTTGGTATATTTTATCAAAAATTTCATTTTTGGGTTCTTTTTCTAAAAATTATATTCTTATTAAGGGGGTTCAAAAATGTATATTTGCTAAACTCTTGACATGCAATATTTCCTCTACCTACTAGATACGAGGAAGAGAAAGTAAAAAGAACATATGAAGTACACAGTATTCGATTTGTAGCAAGGACTCGTTCACATACACTATGTGATCAAAAGTATCCGGACACCCCACAAACATACGTTTTTCAACTTAGATGCATTGTGCTGCCACCTACTGGCTGGTACTCATTATCCGCGACCTCAGTAGTCATTAGACATCGTGAAACAGCAGAATGGGACGCTCCGTGGAACTCACGGACTTCGAACGTGGACAGGTGATTGGTTGTCACTTGTGTCAGAAGTCTGTACGCGAGATTTCCACACTCCTAAAAATTCCTAGGTCCACTGTTTCTGATGTGATAGTGAAGTGGAAACGTGAAGGGACATGTACAGCACAAAAGCGTACAGGCCGACCTCGTCTGTTGACTGACAGAGACCGCCGACATTTGAAGAGGGTCGTAAAGAGTAATAGGCAGACATCTATCCAGACCATCACACAGGAATTCCAAACTGTATCAGGATCCACTCCAAGTACTATGACAGTTAGGCGTGAGGTGAGAAACCTTGGATTGCATGGTCGAGCGGCTGCTCATAAGCCACACATCACGCAGGAAAATGCCAAACATGCCTGGCTTGGTGTAAGGAGCGTCAACATTACACGATTGAACAGTGGCAAAACGTTGTGTGGAGTGACGAATCACGGTACACAATGTGGCGATCCGATGGCAGGGTGTGGGTATGGCGAATGCTCGGTGAACGTCATCTGCCAGCGTGTGTGCTGCCAGCATTGAAATTCGGAGGTGGTGGTGTTATGGTGTGGGCGTGTTTTTCCTGGAGGGGGCTTGCACCCCTTGTTGTTTTGTGTGGCACGATCACAGCGCAGACCTACGTTGATATTTTAAGCACCTTCTTGCTTCCCACTGTTGAAGAGCAATTCGGGGATGGCGATTGCATTTTTCAACACGATCGAGCACCTGTTCATACTGCACGGGCTGTGGCGGAGTGGTTACACAATAACATCCCTGTAATGGACTGGTCTGCACAGAGTCCTGACTTGAATCCTATAGAACACCTTTGGGATGTTTTGGAATGCCGACTTCGTACCAGGCCTCACCGACCTATATCGATACCTCTCCTCAGTTCCGCACTCTGTGAAGAATGGGCTGCCATTCCCCAAGAAACCTTCCAGCACCTGATTGAAAGTAGGTATGCCTGCGAGAGTGAATGCTGTCATCAAGTCTAAGAGTGGGCCAACACTATATTGACTTCCAGCATTACTGATGGAGGGCGCCAAAACTTGTACATCATTTTCAGTCAGGTATCCAGATACGTTGGATCACATAGTGTACATAACAGGCATGACTTCCGTACTATGGCCAGCAGAATATATTTTGGTACTACAAATTAACAGCTTTTAAATATTTGCGTTATCTAAGATGTATACCTCCAAAGAGGGTTATCAGAACTGCTGTACTTAGTTACAAATATATTTGTTCTATGCATGGACATGGCATCTACCTGAGATATCTACTCCATTTGCAGGAATATTTTGAATTGGGAAACATTTGATCTACAAAGTAGCATGGTGAAAGGCGGGGATTTTGGGAATTAAAACCTCCTCAGAGCACTGCAGAAAAAGTTGTAGGTGTATCAGATATGAGAAGCATCATTTCAAATCATACTATGGGCTCCAGAAATCAACATTGAGTTTTATATGTTTTCGTACTATTTAGTGCTGTCTCTATTAGACTACATAGTGAAATCAGTTGTTTCATTTTTTACTTTCTCTACTATGTATAGTAAGTAGGGGAAGTATTGTATTCCACCCAAAAATTCGATACCGAGATTTCACTGGAAATATATGTTTTGAGACCCCCTGAATCCAAAAAAAGCATTTTTGGAAACATGTCCGTGTGTGTGTCTGTGTGTCTGTCTGTCTGTGTGTGTGTGTGTGTGTGTGTGTGTATGCGTGTGTGTGTGTGTTTGTCTGTCTGTGAACGGCATAACTCAGACACAAACAGTCGGATAAACACCAAACTTGGTATTTAGGTCCAGTATCTTCCAAGGATGCGACACGAAGGTTTTCAAGAAAATCCCTCCACCCCAGATTACCCTTTACATGGAAAATTTTTCGAAAATTTTAATTTTCTCAAAAATGGATCTAACGATTTTGATTAAAATATCATATGTTTAAGATATTTTTATGACAAATAAAATGTATATCTTGAATTTTCTGGGATTGCGTTAAAATACACAATTTATGTCACATACATTTTTTTTTGTTGAGTGAACCATTTTCAAGATATTGCTTGTTATTCCCTTAAATTTTTCAATACTTATTTTCTCAAATGGGAATTCGTTATTCATTTTTTTGTCTTGGATATGCAAAGAATATTAATCTGTGGGAAAGCGAATGGTGCTGCACCTAGCAACCAGCTATTAAGAGATATGTGTGTGCTTAAAGGCTACTGTATTTCGATACTGCCCTTGTAAATATATATTCCCCTTACATCTACAAGAAAATTAGCAAAAAGATAGAGTCTGCAAATGTTTATCTCGATTAACATGAAGTAGATGGAGAATAAGTGTTTGTAAAAATAGTTTGTACAAGAGTAGAGGAAGTCATGTGAGTGTAACACATCAGATTTTTTTCGTATACTTTTAACACATTGAAATACATGTTGCAGATCAAATCATATTAAGTGCTGAAAACTGATCAGTTCAAAGCGTATTTAATTCATGCTTAACTTTATTAAGGTTTGCAGACCTGTATAACCACTCAAATCCTGACTTTTCAAAAGAAGATTGTAGCACTCAGTAGTGTGAGTTCATGTTGTACTGTCTGTGCCAATCAGTTCGAGGTCAAAACATTCATAAACTGTTCTTAAAATTAAAAAGGTGGTTATTTTACAAAATTTTCTCTTTAGATTTTAATATTGAACCCTGCTTCTGACATCTGCAGCAACTGTGCATGAATGCAATTTCAAATAAAGTCAGGAAAAAAGATGTAAAGCTCAAATTCAAAAATAACATAGCTTAACTAGGTGTTCATAAATTTTGAGGAAACAGCTCCATGAGCTAATGATGTTGCAGCCTGGTGGTGCCATATCATTTTGTTTTGATTTACAGCAAATACAACTATTAATAAAACTATCTACTGAGGAAGCATACTACACCCTGGAAGATTTATTTCCATGCACTATGTAACAGACACACCTAAAACACCATAAATTCTATAACTGGGTTGAAACACAAGCTGGTAAAGGGGCCATGAAGTAAATTTTGCTGTAACCTCTTTTCTTGAGGGATACAAATTTGATAAATCTGTTTCCGTGGTTAGACTTTTAACGGTGGCATGTGGGGGGTGGGGTAGAACAAGAACACTCATGTTCATGCACTTGCATGTGCTGCTTACTTAAGAAAGCTCCCCCCATCCATATTTTTGCCATTGAGTGTTCAGTTAATAGAAGGGGTATACCGCAGATAGTCAGATATTGTTACGCCTGAAAAGTACAAGGAGTTTTATAAAGATGTTGAACTGTAAAAATTCCAGGTGAGAGCTAGGGTGTTAGAAATTACAAACAGTTATCATCAGATTTCAAGAAAGTTGGGGTATAAAAGAAATAGAATTTTTATTAAGAAGATTAAAAATTCTGGAAGCTGTGACAGTAATGCTGAAAATAAAGCCTACATTTAGGTATGATGATCCCTGAAAAGTCTTTATCACACTTGCACAATGGGAAACTACGTTTGATAGCTTAATTCCACCTATAATTTCAAATTCTAAACCTTTAACTGATGTGAAAAAACAGGTATTCAAAATCTTTTGGCTACTAGATTTGGTAACCATTGGAAAGAAATAGAAGACCCTCAGTTCCCTGTTTCTGCTTTGAATATACCTCCAAATCAAGAGATAGTCAGCAGTCTTCTTCATGAAGACTGTGACTGTCTTCATGAAAAAATTGGTTTAGAAAAGCTTGTAACCTAATGTGTATCATGAATAGGTATGCTTATTATCGATGTCATATAAAGCCAGTTTGGGTCACAAAATTTGTAAGTGTTCTCAAACATTTACCACAACCTTTAGAGTAGCATTAATAACTTAAAAAATTTGATGTGTTACACTCACATGACTTTCTCTACTCTTGTACAAAATATTTTTATAAACGCTTATTCTTCATATGCTTCATGTTAATCGAGATGTTAATCTTATTGCTAATTTTCTTGTAGGTGCAAGGGGAATATGGTAGTCTTTAAGCGAGTCAAATATTTAAGAGCTAGTTGCTTTGTGGAGCATTCCATTCTCTTTGCATGCCCAGGACATTAAAAAAAAAAAACAAAAAATTAACAAAAAAATAAAACAAAAAAGCAAATAACGAATTCCTATTTGAGAAAAAGTATAAGTATTTGGAAATTCAAACAAATAACAAGGAATATCTCGGAAATGTTTCACTCGGCCAAAAAAAAAGTATATGACAAATTCTGTGTTTTAACGAGATCTATATTTTTTGTGCAGTAAATTTTTGTCTCTCTCTTACGGTTTACCAGTTATGCAAAAGTCATTCAGAATGAAGAGGACTTTTGGGGACATTCCCAGAAAATTCATCATATACATTTCATTTACCCTGAAAATATCTTAAAAATATGATATTTTAATCAAAATCGTTAGAGCCATTTTTGAGAAAATTAAAATTTTCGAAAAATGTTCCCTGTAAAGGGTAATCTGGGGTGGGGGAATTTTCTTGAAAACCTTCGTGTCGCATCTCTGGAAGATACTCAACCTAAATATCAAGTTTGGTGTTTATCCGACTGTTCGTTTCTGAGTTATGCTGTTCAGAGACACACACACAGAGACACACACACACACACACACACACACACACACACACGGACATGTTTCCAAAAATACTTTTTTTGGATTCAAGGGGTCTCAAAACACATATTTCTGGTGAAATCTCGGTATCGAATTTTTGGGTGGAATACAATACTTCCCATACTATACGTAGTAGAAAAAGTAAAAAATCTGATGTGTTACACTCACATGACTTTCTCTACTCTTGTACAAACTATTTTTACAAATGCTTACTCTCCATTTACTTCATGTTAATTGAGATGAACCTTTGTAGAAACTATCTTATTGCTTATTCTTGTAGTTGCAAGGGGAATATAGAAGTTCAGCGATAGTCAAATATTTTAATAGCTGGTTGCTATGTGGAGCATTCCATTCTCTTTGCATGCCCAGGACATTAAAAAAAAAAAAAATTAACAAAAAAACAAAACAAAAAAGCAAATAACGAATTCCTATTTGAGAAAAAGTATAAGTATTGGGAAATTCAAACAAATAACAAGGAATATCTCGGAAATGCTTCAGTCAGCCCAAAAAGAAGTATATGACATAAACTGTGTGTTTTAACGAGATCTATATTTTTTGTGAAGTAAATTTTTGTCTCTGTCTTACGGTTTACCAGTTATGCAAAAGTCATTCAGAATGAAGAGGACTTTTGGGGACATTCCCAGAAAATTCATCATATACATTTCATTTACCCTGAAAATATCTTAAACATATGATATTTTAATCAAAACCATTAGAGTTATTTTTGAGAAGATCAAAATTTTGTAAAATGTTCCATGTAAAGGGTAATCTGGAGTGGGGGAATTTTCTTGAAAATGTTTGTGTTGCATCTTTGAAATATATTGAACCTAAATACCATGTTTGGTATTTATCTGACTTTTCATTATACTGTTCACAGTTACACAGACACACACATGGACCTTTTTCTAAAAATGCTTTTCTTGGATTCAGGGCACCTTAAAACATCTATTTTTGGTGAAATCTAGATATCGGATTTTTGGGTGAAATGCAATACCTACCCTGCTTACTATACATATTAGAGAAAGTAAAAATAAATTTGAATGGATTTTGTAGTGAAAACTAAGGGTATAAGGTATTCAAGTTGGCTCCAAATATATTATGTTGAATTTTTTGGTTCAAAATGTATTTTGATTTTGAATTACTGACTAAATTCTTGTGAATGTTTTTCAGTTTTTCTCTTCAAACTTTAAAGGTAGCTTCAGTTGTACTCATATTATGCCATTAACATGTTTAAAAACATTAACATGTAGATTCCTTGACAATGTCTGAAACTTGTGTTAGTCTATGGACAATAAAAACCTAAAACAATATGATAGCTTAAATATAAATTAAGTTTTTGCTTTTATGTAAAACTGTGTTTCTTTCACTAAATATACACTCATATAATGAGTACAAACTTGGCTAAATGCATCTCCCAAATCCTAATTCACATAATAATAATAATAATAATAATAATAATAATAATAATAATAATAATAATAATAACAACAATAACAACAACAACAACAACAGCAGCAGCAGCAGCAACAGCAGCAGCAACAACAACAACAACAATAACAATAACAATAATAATAATAATAATAATAATAATAATAATAATAATAATAATAATAATAATAATAATAATAATAATAATAATAATAATAATAATAATGAAGACCTTTATCACATTAAAATTTGGCCACAATTGGCTTCTAATATTTTCTAATGAATGTGATCTGTGCGAGAGACTGACTATTGCTGCCCAAATACCAGTTTCAGTTACTGAACTCTTACCCAGTATTTTATTTCAGTGCTCCTGGTTGTCTTCTTCTGTCACAACAACATATCAGGTTTGGAGTATTGCTTTAAGTATTCAAAGTTTCTGCTGTTATTACTAGGGTCAGTCTCAGAGACATTGATAATTAATGTGATAATATAGTTGTACTTTTCATGCTGCTGACAGAGTAGAAGAGGTGGCCTCTGTTCTTGCTGGCATGAATGTGTATGTACACAAATATACGAGGGCTGATCAATAAAGACTGAGACTGATTTTTTTCTGTAGTTTCCTTGATAGTTTTATGTCTCTACCATGAATATTTGAAAAGAGCAGGGTTTCATGTATAATGTCCATAAGCGACAGCACTCTCATAATGATAGGTTGGTAGTAATGCTGTATATTGTTGACCCTACTTGAATTTCGCATACCACAAAATGGAGATGACACGAGAGGAGCAATACAGCGCAATAAAATTTTATTTTCGTTTAAATCATACAGCCTTGAAACTTTAAAAAAGCTGAAGCAAGCATACGGTGAAGATGCACTACCTCGTGCAACGGTATTTAGGTGGTTCAAGGACTTCAAAGAAGGGCGAGTCCTCTGTGCTAAGCAAGGTGGGCCTGGTGTTTCAGAATGGAATGATTTACCAACATGCAGTTCCCCCTTCACGCTACTGTTACAGCAGGTACTACACATCAGTATTGGCTACACTGAGGAAGCACATTACAAGGAAACATCCAGAACATCATTGGAATGGGTGGCGACTTCATCACGACAACGCGCGGCCTCACATTGCAAATCAAGTCCAGGAATTTTTGGCTAAATTCAACATTACCTGTGTGCCGCATCCGCCTTAAAGCCCCGGTCTTACCCCCTGTGATTTCTTTTTATTGCCACCACTAAAGGCAAAGCTCCGGGGTATTCGATTTGAGAGCACTGAAGCAGTGCTAAAGAAAAGTGAGGCGATTCTCAAAGACCTGACAAAGAATGGCCTGCACCATGTGTTCGAGGACTGGCAGAGACGCTATAAAAAGTGCATTCAGTTAGGAGGGTACTACTTTGAAAAAGATCATGTCAAAATTGAAATGGAGTAATAAATATCTGTGAAAAAAAATCAGTCTCAGTCTTTATTGATCAGCCCTTGTATTATGCTAACTCTTAAGCATAACCATAAATGCATGCCCAATGCTAAATTTTAGGCAAGTTCATTATATGGTAGAAAAATGAAGCAGTATTATATTATTATTTTGATACTTAAGGAATTAATCCTTAAAATTATACATTTTTATAAGACAATCCATATAAGCTATTTTTAATTTTGTAACGTTTTCAACCTGGTCAGCAGAAGAAAAAAAAATTCATAAAAAAATCACAAATTATTGAATGTACACAAGTAAGCAACATTTGTGCTTCTGGGACTACACAAATGATTATACACTGCCGCCTGCAGATCCATTATTAGATGGAACTGGCACCAATCCATTATTACAAAAATGAAACAGCACAACATTGTTCAGTTTACAGTACAGTGCATATTTTTACTTGTATGCTATTGTGTACTAAAGTTTTTATTTATATGTGTACATGTCTTGTTCTGTGGTGTGCTATGATGGCTTCAAGGAGAAAAACATTGTCTGTTCTGATGGAAGAAAAGCTGAAAGCTCTGAAGAGATTGGGCAAAGGTGAAACTTTATTAAAAGTAGCACAGGATCATAACATAGGAAAAAGAATCATAAGAGGCTGGAAAAGGAACCATTAGGAGTTAGAAAAGTGACATTTTGAGTGAGTGACAGCTAACATATGTAACGTTTTAAATAATAAATGTATTTTGTCAATTTTAAATGTCATATTTGTTACTTTCCATTTCATCCAACCAGGCTGCAGACCATTTAAGTCAGATACTGTATTGTATAACCCTCAGGGAAATAGAAATCCAGGAAGATCAAAGAAAAGATGGCATTAGTAATTTGGAGCCAGAGTGGGCTGAGTCAAAAATCATGACAAAGAAGAAGATGAATTTTTATTTTTTGGTAAACTCAAAGTGACTGGCTTTAGTTTTCTGACTTGGTGCCCAATTGGAATCTGATTTGGGGAAAGCAATTAAATACCATATCACTTATTCTCTATTTGGGACCTAACCTGTGTTTTATGCACACACATATTCTCTCTCAACTACTTTTAAAACTTTGACTTCAGTATTCCCCATTATACACATCAACAGCAATTATTCATCCAACATCAAAAATTACCACAAACATTTTGGCTACAGTTTTATTACATGTATGTTTTAGCAGAACCCACAGCTCTACATTCTTATTGTACTGTATTGTATCAGTTATTGTATTAACTGTGTGTTGATCCCTCTTTCACTTTCTCTCACTCCTTTGTTTCCCATCCATCCGTCCGTCCGTCCGTCCATCCGTCCGTCCGTCCGTTCGTCCCTCCGTCCGTCCATCCATCCGTCCATCCATCCATCCATCCGTCCGTCCATCCATCCGTCTTTCTCTTTGACTGTCTCTTTTTTCCCTCTGTTACTCTTGCTTTCTCTTCCTCTCCCCCTTTCTATTCTGTCTTCCATTATCTCACTCTTTGCCCATCTGTTGCCTTCTTTTCCTCTCTCTGTGTAATGTTGTATGTTCACTTTCAAAACATGCCATTAAAGCTGCTTTTAATAATGGTGATAACAATTATTAAAATGTAAGGAAAAGGTGTAGCAGTACACAAACATGTGTCTCTTTCTTATGCTTCTAATGCAATAGCAACTATACAGTTTCTAATTCCACCAGTTTACAGACCCAAATAATAGTAAAGAGAAAATGATTTGGGTAGCCGAGGTCATTAAGGCATGGGCTCATGAATGGGAGGTCTGCAATTCAAATCCTGCTGGGATTGTCTTCCATGACTGAGGTTTTTCCAGGTTTTCCTCATAACTGGCAAATACCAGGGAGGTACCCTAAAGCTCTGTCCTGGAACATTTCTTTCTCAAATTTCTTTTCCCAATTTTCATTTCATTTCGTGTATCACCAGCGTCATTGTCTGTAGTACTGTATGTAGTAAGATCGAGCATTAAACACTATTTAAAAGAAAAGTAAAGAAAATTTGTGTAGTAGCTTAAAAACTCATCCTATCAAAACGATACATATAACAAAACTTGTCAGAAACATTATGCTCATAAATGTTTGTTATGTAACAGTTTTCAAAAAGCTGAATAGTAAGTGAGATATTTTGATTATTGTATTTTTCCCCTTTAGGGTAAGTAATTCCGATGCCAATAAGCCAATTTTTTTAAGTGGGGCCTAAGATATGATATATACCAAGTTTTATAACAAGGTTTGGTCATTCTTGCATAAAAAAATACCACTTTAAAAAAATTATTTTTGGCTTCAATGTTGCCCATCATACCCAGTGTATTAATTATTCATCCAAAATAAAAAAAATCTGATGTGATACATTCACATGACTTTCTCTACCCTTTTGTTTTTAGTGGTTATGCAAGCTATTGTTACTAAAACGTATTTTCCTATCTGCTACATTTTAATCCAAATAAACCTTTGCACAAATAGCTACATTACACGTTTTGTTATAGACACAAGGAGAACAGCGATAGTCAAATGTTTAAGAACTGAACACTCTACTCTGGCGTTAAAATTCCATATTGTTTGCATGCAATCATGAGAAACAGCTAATTTTGACAGGACTTCAAGAGAATGGCTAATAATGAATAATTCAGTCATTACCAACGGACATCTTAGAAATTACCACAAGAAAACTTATTTGAAATAAATTCTATATTTTAAAGAGATCTACATTTCCTGTGTAATATATTTTTGTTTATCACAATGTTTACCAGTTATCCAAGATTATACAAAATTCCTTCTGAATGAAGAGGACTTCATGGGCTATTCCAGAAAATTCAAGATATAATTTTATTTGTCATGTATTTTAATCAAAATCGTTAGAGCCATTTTTCAGAAAATAAAAAATTTCAAAAAATGTTCCATGTGAAGGGTAGTTTGTTGTGAGGGGATTTTCTTGAAAATTGCAGCTTTGGAAGATTTTAGTTTTTTTAGTAATGCTATTCACACACACACACGCACGCACGCATGCACGCACGCACACACACACACACAGATCAGTTTCTAAATTAGGGGTTTCAAAATATGTATTTCCGGAGAAATCTCAGTATTGAATTTTTGAGTGGAATTCAATACCTTCTCTACCTACTATGGATGTGATAGCTAAAGTAAAAATTATCAGGAAAATTTCTGTTATAGTTTTAGTATATGTTTAGGTTGCAATTAATGCAACCGACATTCTTTTAGTTGAAAATTTGTAAGTTAATATTACATTAATAATATAAAGGCACAGCAAGAGCTTTGGATTTGTCTGCTTTTCTTCACCTGAGGAGGCCATTAAGGCAGTTACTGAAATGAATGGGTATATAGTGGGAACAAAGCCTCTTTGTGTAACCACAAAAATTGTGGTATACACATATATATAGTTTAAGAAACAATGACTATTATTTCAGATCCTTACTTAGGGCTACACTGAAAAAATGTGTAATAAACATGGAAAAAGAACTGTATAATAAGTTACCTAAAGAAATAAAAATTATTAATAAAACAGAACTCGCTATAAGGGTAATAAAGAAATATTTAGTAGCAAATGCATTGTATAATGGGATGAATTTAGTGTGGCGCAGTGTTATACTGGATACATTCTGTATATATGTACATATAAATTGAAATTTTTATGTGTCCTTGAAATCTTGTGTATTTAGAGAATGCATAAAGTATTCGCATTTGGAGGTCCCAGGTTTGATCCCTGGAAACCACCCACTGTGACCCATAGGTTTTTTGTGGTTTTTCAGAGTCAACAGGTAAATGCTGGGGTGGTTTCTTTTCTACCACAATTTCCTTTCCGGCATTTTCCTTTCATTCCATTTCCCTCTCATTTATTAGGTGTGCTTCTAGGTCTCGTGGTGTGTGGTGATGCTGGAAAGAATACTTCCTATGGATAGAGGGCTGCACAACTTGTGGGTCATTCATTGTCCTCTCTCAATGATTCCGGTTGTGACACACAGGTCTGTGAGCTAGGAAATGTTAGGAACTTCTATGTGTCTCTGTGGCCTGTAGCCTCCTGTGTGGTTCCTTCACTTCATCCTTTCCTGCTGAGGGGTGGTAGACACAATAGATCTCTTAGGTCACTGTGCCAAGGTGTTCCCCTTTTGTTGAACAAGCTATAACCTATCTTATTTTATGTTAAGGTTTTGTATTAGGAGCATCTTTGGAGGATGATAAATGCCTCTTTGGCATTGATTATAAGTGATCATGCTGCTTAATTCAGGCAGCTCAGAATTTCCGCACTGTTAAATTGTCATTGCACTTAAAGTTTATTGTAAATATTTGCTAATGTTACATTCATTGACTACTTGGCACTAGCAAATTCTGTAAAGAAAGTAGACTTACATGTGGTGTTTGGGAAATTGTGGGGAGAGGAAAGGAACTTTGGGTTTCTGCAGTTGGGGAGCTTCATTACCCCACGCTTTCATAATCCATTTGTTGAAATCACATGTGCATATTGTCAAACATTTTTATTCTTTTGTTTGTAATTGAACACATGTTATATCAGATTCTGAGTACCTTCATGAAATATACTTTTAATGAGTAAAACCCCATCGAGTACATTGAATATCGATTATTTTGAAATCCATAACTAGACATTAAATATCAAAAGGTCTTGAGTACCGGTTCAAGAGAGGCACAAAGTTTATTAGTGAAAACAATAGACTATAACAACAAAAAACAGGATGCGATCAAACAGTGCAAATATTTTTTCTGTTAACAAGTATTTACTTTGTAATATATTTTAAATATGTCATATATTTATATATATTTATGTATATTATGTACATTGGAAAAATTATGAACACTTTTTTATTCTTTTAATAGAGAAACAGGGTAAACATACATTTGTGCCATTGTAGGCTTACATGCAAAGTAAATCATCATAAGGAGCAGTTTATAACACAATGCAATAGGTATTTATGTATTTTGTGATTTTACAAATGCGGTTGTATTCTACTGTTTTTGTGTTACACATTGGGCATTGTCCATTGTCTAAAAAATGCTTTTTTGTAATGTTATCTCTACATAAGTAAGTAAAGTTGAATTGTCATTGAATATGGCAGCATTTATAAAATGCATAAGCCCTTGAGCTGTAAATGCACTTGCAGGGTAACAGAAACTGTTTCTAAACAGATGCCCCCCTTCACTCATAATGTAAGTTTTGTTTACATGGCAATATTTTAAGTTTCTAAGCGTAGCTAGTGTAAGCTACAGGTGTTAAAGCTATTTTAGATGGGAAAAATGCAATGTTTAATCCAGGTGCTTCTCTGTGCATAGCCTTTCAATTATCTATTTTGTAGCTCTTGTCTCACAATAAGCTAACATATTTGTTGACAAAGTCTGAACTCCTACTATAAATAAAAGAAGTATGGAATTTATTATGAAATTTACATATTATACTCTATCGCAGACAAGAACGATCCTGCTGTAAATAACAAGCTGGAGTGCACTCAACCTGCATCATGTTTGACGTGCATGTGTGCACATGTTTTGCTGCACTAGCTGTAGCAGTGCTAACTTCTTGACAATTAATCGAGTAAGACATTGCCCGTAATTTATTAAATCTATGTGTTACAGGATTACCATTATCATGTAGTAGCATAATGGTTATGCTTTGGGGTTTCTTTCTTAAGCATTGCAAAACAATTGGCGATCATTTACTCCTCACCACTTCTTAAAGTTTGCCTTGGCTGTCTTTTGTTTCGACAGATTGACAGGCCTGCTTCATGATGATAAGCTGGTTGCTTTTAAATTGCGTATACATAATTGCTTGTGAGGTATGTAAGAGATGTAGGAAATAAATATTAGAAGTGACTCTTCATGATAAACAATAACATCTGAACCAGCCTTTACCTCGAAACCTACTGTGTTCCGAGAGAGCCATATGATATTGGGATACAAGCTATGTATTATACAAGTGTTCTGGGTTTGTGAAGTATGTGAAAGGTGTAGGGAATACAGTCTTAAATATCAGAAGTGACTCTGCATGATAAACGATAACATCTGAATCAACATTCATCTCAAGACTTACTTTGTTCCAAGAGGACTGTATGGTATAGGAATACAACTTATTATACAAGTACTTCATTAGTAAAACAAAGAAAGGCTGCATATTATTTAACAATAATAAGTTAATAATGTATAACTGTGCATGTCTTCGGTTTAATTTATGCCTCTATACTTATGTATCAGGGCTATTTTTTTTTCAACCTCCGATCGCTCTGCTACATGACCAGACAAGCATAAGGAGGCAGATCTGGGCACTATGCTACTGTGCAGCTACTCCATTATAAAGTCTGCCAAGGTTAAGTTCAATACTTCAGTTGGAGCCGAGCTACAGGCACTTCAATATGGTCGGATCATTGATTCTCCTGCCAAGTGTGAGTTGCAAAGCATCATTCACTTTCTACAGGCAGAAGAGAATACTGCAGCAGAAATTCATGGCAAAATGAGCCATGTTTGTGGTGCAAACTGTATGAGTGAGGGTGCTTGCATGAAATTTAAAGAAGGCCAAACTGATGTTCAACATGAAGCTGAATATGGATGTAAGTCTGTCGCTAGTGAAGACCTTGTTTAGTGAGTTGATCAAATGGTTTGAGAGAGATGGACGTTTACCATCAGTGAGTTGTCTGTGGATTTTTTGGACTTTCTCTGTACATGATTGTTACAGAACACCTAGGCTATTAAAAAGCTGTTTGAGGACCACAAAGCACGGCACATGGTATCAGTCTTATCCTTTCTCATTGTTACGCTGATGATGGGGAAGAGTTTTTGAACTCCATTGTGACAGGGGATGAAACATGGATTCTTTACAACAATCCAAAATCAAAAAGAACAATCCAAACAATGGATACACACACACACTCCCCAAGAAAACCTCGAAAGGTTCAAACAAATTTTCAGCAACAGGAAGACCACGGCTACTGTTTTCTGGGATCACAAAGGTGTGCTGCTCATGAGCCAGGGATTACGATCACTGCAGATGTGTACTGTCACACATTAAGTTTCCTGTGGAGAGCCATTCTAAACAAAAGAAGAGGTATGCTGTCATCTGGAACTGTTTTGATTCATGGCAATGCAAAATTGCATACTACTGCGATAACCCAATAGCTGTTTACTCAGTTTCATTGGGAAGTGTTCATCACCTGGCATACAGCCCTGATCTAGTGTGGAGTGACTTTATCTTTTTCAGCAGCTGAAGAAAGATCGGGGAGGACAGCGCTTCTGCACCAACAGAGACTTCAAAACACCATGAAGACCTATCCCCATAGCTGGCGGCAATCTTCTATGAAGAGGGTATTGGAAAGATCATCTATCGATATTACAAATGTCTTAATATTCACAGTGACTATGCGAAAAAGTAACTGTGACTGTACCAGACTCCTGGTAATAAAACCATTTTGTGATTCACATTTGTCTTTCTGTTATTCTGCATCATAGGTTGAAAAAAAAATAGCCCTTGTATATGTCTGTTGCAAGCATTCCTTTCAGAATTCATGTGCCTAGAACACACCTGTGGTGTATGTGCAGGATACAGAGAAATGAATGTTAAACATTTGTGCACTTTTCTCTCCCTAAAACTAACTCGCATTGAGCAGTGATTAGAAACCTGTTTACATGCTTTACTTCTTAGAGGTGGTTATTATGTAAAAACAAATAAAAGAAAACATCCATGAACTTCCCTCCACTAATCAGCAAGTTAAAAGCCTCTTTCTTCCCTCCCACATGTTGACAAGAGGACCGTTCTTGTTTGAGACAGATTATAAGTATTTTCTTATGTTATGTAACTGATGAGAACCAGCCTGTTACAATGATAACATAAATGCTAATATAGAATTGCTAGTATCCAGATTAGAGGGATAGCAAGGAATTAAGTTTAGCTTAGCACCACTGCATAAATATACTTTTAAACTCCTTTTAGAGTTGCCTTTTTCATATTGCTTTACATGATGGGCAATATGCTTGTGTCATGGAAAATTTGAAATTGCATATGGACATCAAAGCACTGAAAGGAAAAATAATAATTGATTTATCTCACACAGCTCTCTTTGTTTTTTCTTTTGTGTGTGTGTGTGTGTGTGTGTGTGTGTGTGTTTTTCCAAGCATGCAAAGCACATTTCTAAGAAGAATTGTGTTTCCCTCATATATGAGATAATTTTCCTGGTTTTGGTTGTTTACAAAGTTATAAAACTAAGCTTTTATGAAATGTATATAACTTTTTAGACAAAGTATTGGAAAGAATATAAAACATTTATATTTTTTAAAATGTGGGCGATAAGATGTTTATGATGGCCACAGGTTTTCTTATTGTGATAATTAGACTTAAATAGTACAAAAGACTTAGTTTTTCTCCTTCAGTCTGTTTCTGCTTATCTTTTAGCATGGAAAATGCATTCTATGTTAAAATGCCCATTATTAACTGCAATAGTATAACAGCTTTGTTGAATATGGAGTTGAATATCTTGACTTCCTGGTGTAATAGAAATGTTATCTATACTATTGCAGTGGCAGCCAAAGCATGAACACACAGGCATGCTAATCAAGTGCCAGCAATGATTTACCTTCTGGAAACTATACATGATGTCAGAGCTATCTGATTTGTTCTACATCCATAATGTATGCTGATAGCACATTAGTTTCTTTTTTATTGGGTCATTTCGGCTAACAAATTCTGAATAATTTCATTAGTTGCTGTTGAGCAGTATGGTTTACCAACTGTATTTCTATTAAGTCATTGTATGTGGCGTTTGGTTGTCATCAGTGGATGGGTTTGGTTGTCCTTCACCTGGCTCGAAGAGTTCATCCTGCCAGTGTGAGTAGATACATCTCTTCCTTGTCAAGTTTCTTGTATGGCTACTAAGCTGAATATTTGAATTGTTGGTAGACGTTACTGACTGGATTTTTTCCCCCCTGATTTGCCCATTGTTGTTTTTCAATAAGCTGGTGTTTCAACATTAAAATGTAATTATTTTGCAGAGCCATAGTCATGATTTATATTGCTAACTTTCTGTTATTGGTTTAGTTGCAACTTGCTCAATGATTTTTGTATGTACAGAGAGAGCCAAAAAACTATGAACCAGCTGCGCTGTGTTTTTCCTTGGCACTCGTTACCACCTGCCGCTATCATAGAAAGGCGCAGATGAAACCATACAACATTTTTAAAACTACTTTTAAAGGCTTTACTTACCAACTTTATGACAGGAAATGCTGAAACTAGCTACCGTCATTGTACATACATTTTTGGCACCTCTTTAGGAAACTATCCATCACTCACCGTAGTTCACGTTGGGAAATGCTGGCAAT
Source organism: Deroplatys truncata (assembly GCA_030765065.1). NCBI lineage: Eukaryota > Metazoa > Arthropoda > Insecta > Mantodea > Mantidae > Deroplatys > Deroplatys truncata. The sequence continues at coordinate 65,647,941 of CM060984.1, forward strand.
TTCCTGGCAGATATTTTGTTTTAATTCTTCCAGGGTGTATGTGTTGGTCTTGTACACTTTATGTTTTAAGTTACCCAGAGATAGAAATCACAGGGGGTTAGGTTGTGGGACTGAGGAGGCCACAAATCTCTACTAATAATTCTGTCCTCAAACACACTTTCATAAAGTTGTTAAGTAAAGCCTTTAAAAGTAGTTTTAAAAATGTTGTATGGTTTCATCTCCGTGCCTTTCTATGATAGCGGCAGATGGCAACGAGCGCCAAGGATGCGGACAGGAAAAACACTGTGCAGCTGGTTCATAGTATTTTGGCTCTCCCTGTAGTATGCAAGTTCCCTTAGCCATTTTTGACAATATTTAATTGTTTTAATTCTTGTGATTTTGTTATGCTGTATTTGGATTGTAAAGTTGTTCCAAGTTTATCTAAATTGTTAACTTGTCCAGCGTTTACCTAAATTATTAGTTTGTTCAGAGTTTATTTAAATTACCTATTAATATGTTCAGAGTTTATTTAATTATCTATGTTTTGTGAGGGACTTACTTTGCAGCATTACTGGAATTATTTCTTAGTGGCGTTGTTCTGTTTAATGGCCAGGAAGCATGAAGTGAAGAGCTGTAGTGATCAAGCTAAATTGGCCAAATCTATTATGCATCTAAATATTTTTCTCAAAGTAGAGAAAGAAAACTATGTAGAAGGTACTTCTCAGAAAGCTTGGTGTAACAGTGGCTCAAGTGATGAGTGATGGTGATGAATGCCCAGATTTGCAGGTGTTTCATGCTGTTACCAGTACTGGTACTTTAATTTACAAGTTAATTTCCACCCAAACTTTATCTCACAAAAAAAAAAAAAAAAAAAAACCTACTTAGAGTGAACCTTAGAGTGTGTAATAGCAATATTTATGTGAATATAGCTTTGAGCAGAGGCTTGGAACGGGGGGGTTGCTAAGAAAAATTTAAAAATGAATAACAAAAGATACTAAGAATCTTTCTAGATTCGCAGGAATGAACACTTCCTAATTATATCACTTGTAGCGCTATATTTACACCGCATGTCTTAGACAATATTACTAAAGGTGGCAGCAACCTAGACTGTACTTTAGATGGCGTGGGTGCAACCATGTTAAGATATCAAAGGCATGTTTTCATTCCGATGCTAAATTCGAGTGATTTCCAAATGAATGCAACATCTAATTTAGAACATAACAGAAACTCTATTTTGCAGTGAAGTAAAATGGCCTGCAGCAGTAATATAAAATAATTCATAGTGGTCATTAATTCTCTTGTCACAACACATTTGCCACTTAAAATATGCAAAATATTGTATCCTAATTTTAATTCCAATTGTGAATATAAAATAGATTTATTTAAATATTTCAACTCAGGATTAATTGATATTTATCACTTGAATTGTTACAAACTGCTTAAAAAAATGTATCCTTAATAATCCCCCTTAATATTTTTCTGGCTATGATGTTGGCTTCGAGCACATAGTTTTTGTACCCAGCATCTTAGTAAATTTTTCAAAATCAGCATAAAGTCAGGTATGATCTCTTACATTTATGCAATATTAGTTATAATGTGTATAAACATTGTAAACAGCATAATACCTTCAATTTTGGAGCAAGTTTTCATCATTTTTTAAATCAGGCCCAAATTAATTGTGTTAAAACGCAGAAGGACTAAAATTTGCATTTCTGTCTTGTTTTATTTAACCAGTCCCATGGTCCGAGGGTACTACTCTTGCAGCCACCCCTGTATTTATCAAACATGAGCTTTACAGTGCATAGCTGTCTTGTTTTTTAAGTTGATCTTTAGTCTTTGGAAGGATTCTTTAGTGTGTTGAAAGTAGTAATTAAAAATTCTTATTTTTGCAAAACTTTACATAAAGCCATTTGTTCATAAACAGATTTAAAACTTTTGAGAGTGAAAATGTGATTTTTACCTTCACATAGATTAGGAACATGATTGTTGCTGCCATTTCATAAGATCTTAAAGACAAGTAGTCATTAACACACCAAGCAGAATTATTTGCTCCAGGTATAGAACTGTTACTTTGACCTCTTTTGCTCAAGAACCCTCATTATTTTTAAACACAATTATTTATATGTGATCAGTTTGATGACTGATATCATTACAATATTATGTATTATCTTTGAAAACTGAAATTATAGCCTTTGCTTTTTTAGTGCTGCTACTTTGTTTTTATTATAACAAAATTACTTTAAGATTTATTAGCTGAAACCCATTTATGGTTCTTGAAAGTATTTTGTTTTTGTCAACTGTTACATTTTTTACTTATAAGTTTCACCAATTTGGATATACTGAACACAACCTTTTCATGCAACATTAGGAATGCTTTTTCCATTACTATGGTTTCATATTTTATATTTAAAGCACCTTGGTGATATCAGAAACTGACTATTAGTGGTAAGTTCATAATTTTATAAAAGAAAATTTAAATCGCATTCTTTATATTTAGGAATAAATACATAATAATAAAAATATAATAACCAAAATATATAAAATAATGGAAGGGGTATAGATATCATCTTTTTAGAATGTAATTCTATGTGCAAAGACATACAAACAATTGCAATACCATTTTAATCTATGAAGGTTTATTTCAGCATTTTCTGCACTTTTTGTTGTATTATAATTCCTATACAGAATTATTAATGTATATCTTGTTGAATTAATAGAACAATACTAATATGCATGTTTTTTTCATCTTCACTTTCTTCCTTAAGTGCCTTGTTTTACCACAATTTAGTATTTTTGTTTTTGCACATAGTGTAATTTATGCTGGAGCTGTGGTGTTCCAACAATGGCCTGAATAAATGCTTAATATATATTCATAACTTTGGTATAAACACTGTTACCAATATAGTGCATTATTTTTAATTCCTTTTATTGGATGTTTGCATAAAAATCTGATGTGTTGCATTTATGTGACTTTCTCTATTCACACTTCTACAAAATATACTTATAAAAGCTTATCCTTCTATTTCTTGTTAAATGAGATTAAACTTACATTACATATTTTGCATTCATTGTAGGTATAAGAGGGATACAGTAGACTAAAGCGATAGTCAGAATTTAAAGAGTGGATCACTACTTGATGGTATTGAAGTTCCCACTTTTGTATGTGCACGAGAAAGAATGAATAGCAACTTAGCACTTGAAAAGAATAAAGTATTCCAAAATTCAAACCAATAACAAAGAATATCTTGGAAATGGTTAACACCACAAAACAATTTGTCATAAATTGTGTGCTTTAACAAGATCTACTTTTTTCTGTGTGATAAGATTTTGCCTATCTCTTAGGGTTTAGTAATTATGCAGAAGTCATTCAGAATGAAGAGGACTTCATAGGCTATTCCCAGAAACATTTTTAGAGCCATTTTTAATAAAATAAAAAATAATAAAAGGTTTTTCATGTAAAGCGTAGTTTCGGGTGAGGGTTTTCTTCAAAATCTTGGTGTTGCATTCCTGGAAGATGCTGAACTTAAATTTCAAGTCTGATATTTAATGTGGATTTCTGGTGAAATATTGGTTGAATTTTTGCATGGAATACAATACTTCGTCTACTTACTATACGTAAGTAGTAGAGAAAGTAAAAAGTACTTTATTTTATTTAATTTTCTTAAACTGTAGAGTAAAAGTAATGACTTTTTTTTCAACATTTTTCAAAATGTTTCATAAACTTCTTGAATGTACTCATCGAGATTTACCTCTGATTGAAAGTATGACACCTATACACTTTCCATCTGATATATTTATAAATTCATTAACTAAATAAATTATATCCTTACATATTTCATAACTGGGAAGTATGATGAAGTAATTAGTAACTGACACAGCCTCTACCTGACCTTTTTTGTGCCGAACTGTTAGGCCCCATAATGATAAAGGAAAGGCCTTTTTAAACACATTCTGAATGGAATCTGTGTATAAAACATGGATCACAGTTAATTTATATTCCTTTTATGAAGATTATACTGCCACAAAAGTTTTATACTTGTTTTCTTTGTAGGTTTAACGCTCTTTAACTGAACAGCTCACTTTAGATGGGGAGTGAATGAAATGAATGAACAATAAGGCTAAGTGGAAAGGTGAAATCAGAGTACTGAAAAATTCAATGCCATTGCTGGGATCTGAACCACAGATCTCCCGGTTTCCATCCATTTGCTCTGTGGTTACACTGAGCTACCACAGCAACATGCCTGTACGACTTCACTTACTTCAAATTAATCAAACATGTTTCAAAAGCACCACTTGCTTTCATCTTCAGCTTTTTTCCGACTGAGCATGCCAGGAATTTGGGTCCATAGATGTAGATGGTGTGGAAGTCGTGTCATCTAGTGTGTCCATAATGAAGCTGCTTAGATTGTTGGGTGGTGGTATTTCAAAGTTTTCATGCGTTTGATTATCTGTATGTTTTCCTAAACTTTTAGTTCTTTTGGATTGATGGTGCATTTCAGGAGTCTGACTTTGGGGTTGATGTCGTGGTTTGTGGTCGAAAAATACTTTGCTATGGCAGATTTGTCCATCTGTTTGTTGGATATACATACATATAAAAAATTTCAAAAGAACAAAAATTAAAAATTACATACCTAATTAACTGTGAAAATTGTGACTTGTGATGTTGGTAAAACACAAAGAAATGTTGAAACCAGAAGGAAAGAACACTTCAGATGTATATCCAACAAACAGATGGACAAATCTGCTATAGCAAACCATTTTTGGACACAAACCATGACATCAACCCCAAAGTCAAGACTCCTGAAATGTACTACCAATTCAACAGAACTAAAAGTTTGACAAAACATACACATAATCAAATGTATGAAAATGATAATGAACTTTGAAATTCCACTACTCAACAATCTAAGCAGCTCCATCATGAACACACCAATGACACCACTTCCATACCACCCACCTATCGACACAAATTCCCAGCATGCTCATTTGGAAAAAAGCTGAAGATGAAATCAGGCAGTGCTTTCAAAACATGTTCAATTAATTTCAAGTAAGTGAAGTTTTAGTGTATCCACTGACTCAAGATTCAATTAAATTATTGTTTTGCTTCACTGTCTCTAACTTCTGAATAACACTTCAATGCCTGTAGATCATTAAATTCTCAGCTGACTCAGATCACAAGGAGATCTCAAATTGTTTTGAGATGACATACCCCAATGGTGACTTACAATGCCGCAATTTGGGCTTCATTAGTTTAGCCTCTATCAGGAGCAACTGGATGGAAACTGGGAGATCGATGGTTCAAATCCCAGCTATAGCATTGAATTTTTCAGTCCTCTGATTCTGCCTTTCCAACCTTGTCATACACACATGTCAGTGTGGAAGAACAATTAATTCTTTCAAATAAACTAAGTGACTTAAAGTACCAAAGCTACCTAATAAGAACTAAAAAGCTCTGCTTGAACCATCCGGTAATCAAATCAAGACCTGCAGTAAAATAGGCAAGAACATTACCCCTTTACCAGCATGACACCTTTACAAACACCTTTGTACACTTCTTCATTACCTTACATTGCATAAAACAATACAAGTTTGCCCCAACATACTGCTATATTTTTCACTTGGTGTGCTAATGAACCCATTGTGCATGCAACTTCAGTGATGTGTAAACTTCTACTTAATATAGTCATAATGTATAAACATACCTGCAAAGTGTGCTCTAAAAACTACAAGCTGTGAAATTGGTCCACTGCCATGTCATGCTTAAAAATTTATAAGTGCATTTTAATTTAGATTATATAATAATTCTTAATAATTGCCTAAAATAAAAGCATTACCGTGAACTTTAAAGATTATTTGAGCTTCAGGACAATGAACTATCAGCATTTTTAGTACAATGCTCAATGCCCAACATATTGGGCACTTATATTTACAATGATCAATTATATATGGTCTAATCACTTATTGATTGAACACTTCTGACAATGGAAAAAGGGGAAAAGCAGACACTAATGAAAATGTTAAAAGTGCTTGTTACCTATAATGGAATTTGCACTGTGGAGTTGACATTGCATTTGACCCATTTAAAATAAAACATCATATTATTTTCTTTCTTCTGGAAGGGAATCAAAAGTCTTGTGTTTTCTTCATATTCTTCAAGCTCCAGAGCACATCATATGGACAGGTTCACAATAACCTACATAGAAGAACTGGTGTAACTACATAAAACATATGTTTGAAAATGCTACATGTAGAATACAGGAATAATTGAATAACTCTGAATATATTCTTGAGGTGGTGCTCTGTACAAAATATGTCAATCACTTTTTTATGCCTTTGTGTATAGAAGAACAGGAGGGGGAAAATACATACTTATTTTAGTGGCATACTGCAAGCCACTTTGAGTTTTCATGCATTTCATTTGTTGCAAGAAGTGAAAATTAAATGGAGGTAATTATGCAAAGGGGAACTAACCCACAAAGTCTGATTTTTAAGATGATAACACCAGGAGACAGAAAAAGTTTTACTAAATTTAATAGAACACATTAGTCCATCGGTTACATGTAATGATGGCTAATACAGCATGTGAAACCAACTGCAACAAATAAAACATAGCATAAGCAAAACCTTTTGGTTTCAAGTATCTGAAAATCTACTTTCTTTGGGTTGGATTCCTTTTGCATAATTATCTCCAATTGTATATACTACAGGTAACAAAATGTTTAATATTATCTAGGTAAAGAATAAAATTTTCTTTGTTCAAAAAAGGTTTACATATGCATATACAGATTGTGATTTGTTCCCAAGGCTAAGAAACAACATTTAATAAATTCTGCTGAAGAATAAATCTAGAATCTATCCTTTATAGGCACTGCTTGTGCAAAAAAAGAATGTCCTTTCATCTCATATCAATAACAATGACAACAATAAACAAATCTGTGCTTTGGTATAAATTTCTACCATCTAAAATGCAAACATTTTCCACAATACATATATGACAGTTAGTTCAACAGATTTTAAAATTCCACCATAAAAACAACTATATTTTGTGCACACCATTATATAATTCTTTGAGGGAAGATTTCAGCACTTGTATTTAACTTAGCATTTTATAATGAAAAACATTTTCTTTTGGGTCAAATGAACATACTCCACCTATTTATGAATCATCTTCAGAGTAAAGCCTCTGCTAAACTCAAATTTTATTACAACAGAATCTCTCTTAAAACAAATATTTACGACTGGTTATTGTATCACATTTACAAATTTATCTGTTGGCAAATAGTTTATTTCATTGGTTAAAGTTAGAACTGTGAAGATTTCTTGCATTAAAGCTTTTTTTCTGAGGCATTTGTCTTTCTGTAGACGAGTATGCTTATTTATAACCTAAGGTTTATATAAGAATCTTATCAAAGCAATGTTGGAATTTATACATCAAAGAAAAGAACTACAACAGAGGCTTTACTAAAATGTAGTGACACTATTTCAGTAAGTTACAGGAGTCATAACAATGATATTGAATTGTATAGGTAACAAAGATTATGGAAAAACAAAATAATTTTACAATGTTTTGATATTTTGATTGATGTTAATGATTTAAACAGTGCATATAGAGACACCAGGACTCTATGCACCAAACTCCACTGATATGTGCACAGATGTTCTGTAAGCACAGAAACTATTGGAATTTCTGCACTACTATCTAAATTTAATTTATCACAGCTAGCATAGCTGTGTTGTTGCATTATCTAATTATGTTCTTGAGTAAATTAGAATTCAATTTATGTAGCATATCCTTGCCAATTTTATATTAGGATGTATATTTAAATTAAAATAAAAATAATTTTTGTAAGTTTCTGCTTTAAGGATACCCACACTTAAATGAGAATCAAAATTGCATAATGGTTTCCTTTATGCAAAGGTAGTTTGGTCATTTTTCACTTATCAATTGCCTATAATTCTACTGCAGCTGATCATATTTTAATATTATAAATGGGGCTATGATATCTGTGGAAATCAGATTTATTTGGACCTCTCCAATGGATGACACAATTGCTAGATAGTGTATATTTTTTCCTGAAAATGTGGTATGGGAGGGCATTAAATGTCTTAGAGGAGATGAAACCATGGTTTGAACACTAACAGTGTCAGATGTCTTTGACCTCTCTCTATATATATGAATGTATATTGTTTGCTCATTCAACTAAATGAAAGTTATAATTGAGCATTATGCTTTCATCTTATGCAAAACATCTGATGTGTTACATTTATATGAGTTTCTCTACCCTCTATCACTTATTAGTGAGTATACAAATTATTCTTATGAAAGTTTATTTTCCTCTCCATTTATTTTAATCCAGATAAACCTTTCCGGAAATAGCTGCATTACACATTTTGTTATAGATACAAAGGGAGTAGTAATAGTCAAATGTTTTAGGACTGAATGCTTTTGCTGGCCTTAAAATTCCATATACTTTCTATGACATTGCGAGAGACAACTGAAAATCGACAGGACTTTAAAAGAATGGCTAAGTATTGAACAAACAATATCTCGGAAATGACTGATGCACAAAAAACTTTTGAAATAAATTGTGTGTTTTATAGAGATCCGATGGTTTATGTAGTACATTTTTGTCTATTGCTTAGTGTTTACCAGCTATACAGCATTATACAAAATTTCTTCTTAATGAAGATTTTACAGGCTATTCCCAGAAAATTCAATATATACATTTTATTTGTGATGTAAATATCTTTAATATGCAGTATTTTAATCAAAATCATTAAAGCCATTTTTTAGAAAATCAAACATTTTGAAAAATGTTGCATGTAAAGGGTAGTTTCGGAGGGGGATTTTCTTGAAAATCTTTGTGTTGCATCTTTGGAAGGTACTGAACCTAAATTCTAAGTTTGGTATTTATCCAACTTTTCATTTTTGGGTTATGCTGTTAACAAACACACAGACGGACGTACAGACACAGACCTTTTTCTAAAAATGCCTTATTTGGATTCAGGGCACCTCAAAACATGTATTTCTGGTGAAATCTCGATATCAAATTTTTGGGTGGAATGCAGTACCTTCTCTACCTACTATGTACAATTGTATTTGGTAGAGAAAGTAAAAAAAGCAGAATGAGTAATGAGCTGATTCTGGCTCTTTCTTTCTTTCTTTCTTTCTTCGAGAGACATTTTCGCAGAGATGGCCAAAGCTCTTCTTGTATCTGCAGTCATGAGATACAATACTGGCCCCTGCTTCTTATCTGACAGCCTGCCTTACACTAGGAGTCAGCTGCCCAAAGTTCTACAGCGCTCGCCAGGTTGAGCCCTCTCCACTAGTACATGTGGCACTAATGTTGGTTCTATGTCATCACCTGACCTTTCCAGTGTGTACTCCAAGCGATGTCTGGAGAGGAAAAAAGACAGTGTATCACTTCGTTCTCGACTAACATCAAAGAAGAACTTGAAGTAAGCTTTGTGTCTGGGAGAGGCCATCTCCAAACCTTTTGGCCTATTCTAAATTTGTTATAACATGTATCTTCGGGCATAAGTACATTTCAGAATTCTTATACAGTGTGGAGTGGCATATAACATTTCATGGAAGTGAGTTAACATTATATATTTGGCGTGTTGAATTTCCTTTCGTAATGCAAATATGTGTGAGAAGGATAGAGTTAAATGTAACGTGCTTTAATTGTAATATATTTCTGAGTTAATGTATTCAGTATCTTTGTGGCTGTGCAGAGTCTTGTTCTTATTTAAAGCTTCTTTAAATCCTTTGATTCCTTTGAAGTACTAAATAATTATTACTCTGGGGGAATGCCTTACTTGTAATGCATTCTATAATGGGCCTGGCAAATATTTTTTTTCCTAGTTTAATTATTTTTGGTAATTGTGACTTTCTTGTATCAACTATTCATGAATCGGCTTTGCAAGAACGTTACAGTAAAAATAAGAAAAAAAGATGAAGGATATTGCACCATACTGCAATAACTACTTATATAAAATGGTCTATAGAAAAAGGATTGCTTGTTTTTGATTAGGGGTATAGAAACTAAGGGGGATGAAGGTAAACATTTTGTAGGGTGTATGCCCATACCGTATGAAAGATATAAAAATTGATGAACACACAAAGCTTGAAGGTATAGGAATGAATGAAGTGAAGAAAGTTGACAGAAGAGAAGTGGTTAAAGAGATATAAAAGAATAACATTAAAAAGATATTAGAAGATCATGATCAATTAAGAAATTTAGGAGGAACCTAGGATGGTAAAAATGAAATGATAATGGTCAATAGTAAAGAAAAGTCAACATAGATTTTATTAAATTTTTATAATTTTTAACTTTATTTAGTGAATGTGGAATAAGAACATAAAGTTGTGGCAACAACCAGAAATAAGGTTCCATATAACAAATTATACTAGTACTAGTAGTAATTTATTTGTCATTTTTTTTAGAGTGGAAATGGCTTGGGCTAACCCATACTACCACCAATGTATACTTACATAGCCAAATAAATAAAAAAATAAAAATTACTATTGTGTAAATAAATCTCTTGTCCCTTAGCAACAGTTTATGCAGGACCACGAAAAAGACTCAAATACTGCACGTGTCAAAAAAACATTTTTAGAATCATACCAAATTATTTCAGAGTAATTTATTTGCTTCCATTTTATTTTACCTTTATATTAAAATGGTGCTAATACTAAAAATAACAGGTCCTAAAAGAAGAATCTCACAGTCTTTCTAACAAAGGTTCATAATTCAATATTTTAATAAAAGCAGTTGAAAAGAAACTGACAACAATTTTAAAGCAAGTCCTCCCTGTGTGATACCCATATATCATGATATAAACTGGCACTCAGCTTCCCCTTCCTCTAACAAATTATTTCTTGTAATGTCATGGAAAGAGTATGGAATTTTAAGGCCAGCATATAGCGACCTATTTAAACATTTTGACTCAATTTGGTTTCCTCAATTCCCCTTGTACCTACAACAAAATGATAATGTTACTATTTCTGCAAAAATTTATCTTGATTAACATGAAGTAGATAAAAAAATAAGCTTTCATAAGAATAGTGTGTAGAAGTTATATAAAAATAAACTATAGTGGGTAGAGAAAGTTATGTGACTGTAACATGTAAGTGTTTTAACAGCCGTATTAATGGCCAGTTTTGACAGCCTACATTGGAAAATTAAAATTCATGATAAAGGGGTGGTATGTTCGAATGTGTTAAATATCATCATCATCGTCATCATCAATTTAGATTGACTCATAGGAAAGTCCAAATAAATTTGATTAGGTGCCAGAAGTATCACAAATATCTGAAGTTATAAATATCAAGTTTTAAAGTATAAGGTGTGTATGACAATTATAGACTGCACTGCTTGAAAGTATTTGATGATATATAGACTCAAGAAAGTCTGTCTAAACATGGGTCCACAGATGAGCTTGTTTGTGAGATAGTTGGTAATGTGTGATTACTAGCCACAATTATGGGATGCTAAGGACCATAGTAGTTAAAGAGCGTCCATAAATAAAAACTCAATTAACTAGCCACAATTGGCTTCATTATTTATACATATGGACTAACTTGCATGCCCTTCCTTCCTGAGTGGTTGTTGCATTTTAAATACAATACTACACACCTAACACAGGTTACATCCCTGCTGTAAATTTTTCTCTCCTGTACAGCAAGTATGATTTGCTTATAACTCCATTTCTCAGGTATATTCAGTTTTATAAACAAAGAGGCAACCTCAGACTTCTAGTGCTCAAGGAGAAAAGTACAATGTTTACAAACAGTGTAATCAATGGTAGCTGTAAACTATACATTTGCAATATCTTTCAAATGGCTTATTTGCAGACCCATTTATCCAGACCTTTTTATACACACTATCAGTGCAGGTACCTATTGACCTCTTTATTCTTTTTTTGTATAAAACTTGGATTAAAGCTAAAGTTTTAGGTTTACTATGTTTTTAATTTGTTAAAGTGTGAAGTTCCTTCTTCAGATGAAGGATAGTCCAAAAACATGTTTGATTCAAATCATTGCACAAATAATAGGTTATGTTTGATTCAAATAATTGCACAAATAGTAGGTAACATTTGATCAAAATTATCCTTTTTAAAATATAAAAATAATTAAATTATCAGCAGTGAAAATTGTCCTGAAATAACTACTTACTTTGCAAATATTCATTGTTATGACTGAGGAAAGAATGGTGTTTAAAGTTAGCATTCCAACATTTCTCATTTGAATTGCATATATGTAATTATATAGGTACAGTTTCTCAACATTGCACAATATACTTTTATAAAGAAAGCAACAATAATCAGAATGTGACCTTGTGAACTTAGTGTTATACATCTATAATTCAGTCTGGAATACTTTGCTTGCTTATGAAACAAAAGAAATCCTGTACCTACTGACTATAATAGCATGCTATAGGCCTCGAGATGCTTAATGTGCATTTAGTATAAGCTTCGCTATGCTAAAACAGAAATCACAACTCCTAAACTCTGAATCTGGGAACAGTAATGCATGTAATGAGAAACCATCATTGTGGGTTTCTTTTCCCTAACATGATGGCTTGAATGAGCATGCCACTCATGATAGGCTGGGTCCATAAACAGAAGAATCTAGGGTCTGGAGGAGATGGACAGAAATACTCACGCTTCTGAAGAAGTATAGTCAAAAATTACATATAAAAATATATCTCACTGTAATTGTAACCAGCTGAATCACATATACGCACATTATGATTATGATTAAGTACATTTTCACACAAAAGAAGAGTAATTATAATATAGAATTACCTACAATGGTGTTATTTCTGTCATTGGCATTTGAAAATAAAACATCAGCTAGAGAGAATTGCAAAATGTCTCAAACAAAATTAAAAAAGAAATAAAATCGTAACTTTCATTCTCTGTATTTTTATTTTTAAATTGTAATATATGTCATGATTTCCTTAACTAACGGATATTATTTCTAGCTATATGTGTATGTATGTATATATATTTATGTAGTTTTTTATGTACAAGTAAGGGATTCACAGTGTTGCAACAAAAATATTGAAGCTGTCATGAAATTTCTAGATGTTGCATGCACCCTTTAATTTGAGTTAGTGTACTGAGATGCCTAGCATTATTTGGTATACTGATAGATACTATACATTTTCAAATAACAGTTCCTTTTACTTTGTGCTTCTGTCCTTATTGATAACAATCACAATATATTGCAATAATATTATTTTATTTATATGTATATATTCGAAGTATAGTGGGGAACACTGTAAACAGAAAAATCTGTTTTATAGGTAAGTTAACAAGAATTGATTGCACCAGTTTGAATAATACTTGGCTTTCACCCATTCCTTTGGAGTCATTATATAATACTATGTTTATATAGATACAACTTTCACAGCTCAAAACACACTTTATAAAAAAGATTTGGGGAGAGAAGATAACTCATCTTTGGTTCTGTGTTAACACTGATCTAAGTTACCTATATATTTTGATTAACAAATCTTGTATTCATGTGTTAATTGGTCAATTCCTTATACCTCGAATAATAAGTTCTTTAATATAATACAGAAATCTGACGTATTGTTCTTGAGAGAATGCTTCCTTGCATGTAGCTCTCAAGCTCACATAAAACATGCATAGTAGTTATGTAGTAGCCTTTGCCTTTGAGGATCTTGGGCATGTGATTACTTTTTTTTTTATTTCTTATATGTTTTTATGCTTTTTTATGGTACAGAAGAGGCTTTCAAATTACTGATATTTTGTTGGTCCGTTAAAAATACTGTTTCAGGTTTCTTCCATGTTACAACATGCACTTATTTGTTTCTTTGAAACACAATTTAATGAATTACAAATTCATTAAAGTTACTATGCTTTAATAAATCAGGTGCTAGTAATGACATCATTGCACATCGAACCATTAAAATATTCTGTTCTTACATTTGGTATGTTACCCAACATATGTATAACATTTTTTCTCAAATTGAATTTTAGTGGGGTGCATTTTTATATGAAGAGATATTTGAATTATAAATAATCTTACTTTTATACACTTCTTGTGGATAATAACATAAAATGCCATATGGAAGAATATCTGGTTGTAGAAATCAAAACAACTTGTTAATATGCAGATTGACTTCATAAATATTTGCCATATGGAATTTTATAACTTTTTGCACTTTTGACACCTTTATAATGAATGTTTTAAGGAGAGATTAAAAGTCCTATCCCGCCAATGTTAAATCTGCTAAATTCATGACCCATTATCTCATAAACTATTTAACGTGTCAGAATAATGATTTTACAGGATGTAGAAACATTTTTCCTATGTTCACTGGTCTACTTTATCTAATAAGTTTATTTATTAAGAAAATAGGATTATTTTCTTAATTACACCATCTTTTGATTAGATTTTATCAGCAGTTATTTTTTTTTTACAAAATAACCAATCATATTATTCCCACCAAAGCATATCCACAAAATGATTAGAGGTTGTGTGTATCATTCTAAAATTTAATTTAGTTATCTTTAATAGTTTCTGAGAAAATGGGTCATTTGCTGAACAAAACAAAACTGGTAAAACAAACTTGCATATATTTTCAAAGAAAAAAAACCACATGACTTGAGCACACAGAAGCTGCCATACTTAACAGTAATACCAATTTGTAGAACAAAACTTCCCCTTAATAGATGGGCTAAAGTTTACTACTCTAATCCAAAGTATGTAGGATTTATGATTTATTTCTGTGGAGTGATACAGAATTCACAGTACCAAATGGCAGATGCAGTACTATTATTAAAAATTTATTTAAAATATAAGCATTGTACCTAAAATGATAAAATATATATCAAATTAAAGGGGAAGTACCAATTAGAAAACTAAAAATGTAATTCTATAATCCTTATCATTAAAACAATACAAAATACTATATAATTATTTTCAACTACAAGCAAAAGTTTATCAGTCTTATACTGCTGTTTTTTCAATGCCATCCAACAAGTATGGACTACAGTGTTTGTTGTCACCTATTACAATATATACCTATTGAATATATTAACACAAAATACATAACATTATGTGAGCAAAATAAGGATGTTTGAAATGGGATGAAAATGTTTGCCATTAGATGGGGCAACTTGGATCAAGGTGTGTATCTTAAATACATACAATGTTTTTCCTTCACACTGGCCAGCTGCATGGCCTACAGCTTGGATCACCGCTGCAACACATATAATATTCCCACAATCGCCTCACGTTCTCATATTTGCAGTTAAAATTACAACAACAATAAGCGCATACTTTATTAAAAGGGATGTTGGAAATGTTGGCCTTCTGTATCCACATACTTCTGTCATCTTCTCAGGAAATTTTCATTCACACTGGAGGGTTCAATATCCGAAATGAAGTGAATTTCTCTCCTGATGTTCTCTTTTACTTCTTTCAATGTATGGGGTTTATTGATACACCTTATTTTTCATGTGATCATGAAAGTCAGGTAAATTTCTGTGATTGGTTTTGTGAAATGAAGAGTAATTGATCCATAATTAATATTCTTCTCTGATGAAGCATGGTTCAGTTTATATGGCTATGTTTCTTCCAAAATAGCAAATATGGAGTACGGAGAAACCTGATTTTACACATGATCCTCTTGCTGATGAGAAAATTGGCATACAGAATAAAAGGAACTATATTTACTTTCTCTACTACGTATAGTAAGTAGGGGAAGTATTGTATTCCACCCAAAAATTCGATACCGAGATTTCAGACCCCCTGAATCCAAAAAAATCATTTTTGGAAACATATCCATGTGTGTGTGTCTGTGAACAGCATAACTCAGAAACGAACAGTCAGATAAACACCAAACTTGGTATTTAGGTTTAATATCTTCCAGAGATGCGACACGAAGGTTTTCAAGAAAATCCCCCCACCCCAGATTACTCTTTACATGGAACATTTTTCGAAAATTTTAATTTTCTCAAAAATGGCTCTAACGATTTTGATTAAAATGTCATATGTTTAAGATATTTTTATGACAAATAAAATGTATATCTTGAATTTTCTGGGAATATCTCCAAAAGTATTCTTCATTGTGAACGACTTTTGCATAACTGGTAAACCATAAGAGATAGACAACATTTTACTACACAAAAAATGTAGATCACATTAAAATACACAATTTATGTCATATACATTTTTTGTTGTTGAGTGAACCATTTTCAAGATATTGCTTCTTATTCCCTTAAATTTTTCAATACTTATATTCTCAAATGGGAATTCGTTATTCATTTTTTTGTCTTGGATATGCAAAGAGTATTAATCTGTGGCAAAGAGAATGGTGCTGCACATAGCAACCAGCTATTAAGATATATGCCGATGCTTAAAGGCTACTGTATTTTTAAATTGCTCTTGTAAATACAAAACAAGGGGAACATAGTATGCCTTAAGTGATAGTCAAATATTTGTAGAACTGGTCGCTATGTGTAAAATGTAATTCTCTTTGCATGTCAAAAGATCGTTTCTGCTAATGTTTATCTCAATTAGTATGAAATAGATGGAGAATAAGAGTTTGTAAAAATAGTTTGTACAAGAGTAGAGAAAGTCATGTGAGTGTAACACAACAGATTTGTTTTGAACAAACAGTAAATGCAGAGCGATACAGGAATATCTTGCTCACTCCGTTTTGTGAACAACTGACTGACAATTTTTCCAACAAGATTTTACTCTGCACATACAGGATGTGTCATTAAATTTAATTCAGGAAATTTTTGAAGATAGTATAATTATGGCCTTCACGATCCGTGATTTAACTATATGTGATTTTTATTTATGGGAGAACTTGAAATAAGTATGTGCAACAAACCTCCATACATTGTATGAACAAAAAGAAAAATCAGGGTGAGAAATTCACTCAATTTTGGATATTGAACTCTCCAGCGCGAATGAAAATTTCCTGATAGGATGCCAGAAATGCACAGATAGAGAAGAACAGCATTTCCAACATCTCATATGATATAAAATAGCGCTTATTGTAAATATAAATATGAGGATTTGAGGCGGTTGCAGAAATATTATAACTGCGGTGACCAGCATGCAAGTAGCCGTGTGGTGGCCACAGTATGAAGGAAAAGCACTGTATGAAATGTGTTTGCTTGTAGTATATGTAACAGTTCAGAATATATTTACTTAAAGCATACATACGTATTCTGTTAATGGTGTAGGTACACTATGCCTGTAAAATTATCTTGTCACTTTGTCTTAAATTAGACTTCTGTCCCAAGTTACTCCAGTTAACAGTATTGACTGCTTTCTTCACCTTTAAATAAATAATTTTAAAAAAGTATTATATGCCTTTTGTGAATTTAATTTCACTGAAAATTAAAAGAATGGTTTCTGGAATACTTGAACTATGGAAAGTTTTATGGTTTTTTTCTTCTGACAAGTTTCTTCAGGAAGTTTCTCTGCTTTTGCATTTCATTCGCTGTTCTCTTAGAGTTATGTTTACTGACCTAGAGCATAATATGTACATGGTTGTGAGTTAAGAATAGAAGTAATTCAACATTTGTATCACATTAATATTTACATGCCTTTAGAGTAATTTTATATATGTAAACAAAATGAAAACAAATACAAAAAATAGAACATGAAGGCTCTATAAAAGTATTTTAATGTCCCAAAACAAATTTTAAATATACAGATACATTGCTTTTAATGAACCTGAAGAGCAACAGAGCCATAAAATTGCTTAGATCAGGCTTACTTGAGGTAAATAACCATAAAGAAGAATATCAATTTTGAATCTTTTGTTTCTTTAATTTTGGTATATTGCCAGCATAAGAACTTTGTCATCCAGAAATTATAGCAGTGGCTTAATATAAAGCTAAGAATAATAAAAAACTGAATTCACTATCATGCATCAGTGAAACAGGCTGATTTCTTATCTTGTTTTTCTCTGTTCTTCCTCTTATTCTTCCCCTACATCTTCCCCTTTGAATACTCCCATAATATTTTAATAGTAAATGCTGAATGCTTGCTGTTCAAGATGCAGAATGAATTTATAAATAATTATTCTGCTGAAATTATCTGGCACTTGTCTTCTTTAGGGAATGTTGTGTAGTCACTAATCAATGTGTCTGCTGTGTGGAAGGCAGTATTTTTATACAGGCTGAGATATACTTTAACTGAATATAGAAGGGAACTGTTAACAGATTCTGATTTTTTAATTTGTTTGGTGCAACAAGTATTAATAAAAAGCAGAAACCTGCGCTTCTCTCTAAAAATCTCATCTAATGGATATTTTTACTCTCATCAGCAATGTAACTAATGTGCTATCACGTTCCTCTGTCTGGCTAACATTTAAGAGTTAAATTCAAATGGAAGAGAGACAGTTTTTAATACTTTTATCCTTCTGGGCAGAATTAGTTGATACATGGAAATATATTTTGTCAATCCTTGCTTCAAAGGTCTGTTTGACTGTGATTGTTTTCTTTCTATTCTCTTGTTAAGTAATATTAGGCAATAGAAAGCTTGTTTTGTGAAAATAAATACCTTGCAACATTGGATTGTCACGTTACTTGGTCCCAAAATTTCTACTGACTCACTAGCAAATAATTATTGCCAAAACTGTTTCATATATAGCATTGTTTTCCAAGGAAGAATGAGATTACTATACTCTTCTTTTCTCAGGTCATTTGTACTATAGTTGGATTCTTAGCTTTGAAAATAGTGTTTTCGGAAAGGAAATGGGAGGTATATATTAAGTACACCTACTCACAGAACTTTGTTAATGAATTTTGTGTGCTACAAGCCATAAAAGAAATTATTTCTCGAGAGACATTTTAAATTTTGCTGTGGAACATTTATTTTCTTATTCATTTGGTAAACTGCTACGAGAAAGTTTGGTTTGTCTACTAAAAGTTGGCCCTCGCCACTCATTCAGTAGAAAACTACTGCAGTTCATGAAAAAATTAATAACTAAGTATTATTACCCACATTTAAACTGTGTTTCTGTGTCTCTTCACAATCCATTTTCACTTCTATTTTACGTTATATAAATATTTACCAACACTCATGCCTTCTCTAAATATTCTATTCAGAACTGATCTTCTGCCTTTTTGAAACCATTTGAGATTAATAAGTTCTTCCCTTCAGACTTTAGTTCCTTCACAATCAAACATTCTATGCTCTAGGTCTTCCTCCCCTCTACAAAATGGACACTCTTCCTGTATAAAACTATTTATCTCACCTTTTAGCTTTTCCACACTACGTTATATCCTCTCTTTCCTCTTTGTTTACTTTATCATATATTTTTCTATATCCCAAGAACATTTCAACATAAGATACAAATGATCTCTTTTCTGTTAAGCCACTAAACATATATATGTATCTAATGCTCAGAGCTTGACAATAAAGCCATTAGTCTTCCTGCGTCCCAATGATTTAGAGATGAATGATAATAGTAATTCACATGTTGTTAAGTGATCTTTGTTCATTTCTTCCTCTTTAAGACATAGAAGGCAGTTTAGTGACTCCATACTCCAATCCTGTGCAAGTGTTTGCCCAAAACGTCATGGCCCATAACCAGTCCGAATGTTGCCACAGAAGATTTGCGGGTATAAAGAGTGGTGATGCACCTTCTATAGCCTCTCCTACTCAAATCCCATCCTCTTCCTCACCGTGGTACACCCTACTTTAACAAATGAGGTTCTGGGAACCAAGTCATAGTGGTATAACTGTTTCATCAACTATGTCATACCACGCATGCTGACATGCCATGGCATGCAAAAGTGTCCTCTAAGTGGTGAATCAAGGACATAATTGGTGGAGTTGTCTGACAGTTATCGTGTCTAGGTTAAAGTGACCCACTAACAAAAAGCAGGTGAGGTCCTCCAGACAGTCTGGCGATGTGACTAGGTGATATAACTGCGATCACATTAAAAATAAGGTTCCATTTCTGTTTGGGCAACCTCTTTTAGTGTAGAAATTGGTAAGCCAAGACTTCTCTGTAGAAAGATCTGTGAACTGAATCTGCAATTTCCCATCCATTATCCAGTCTCCATATAACATTTGTGGGTCCACCATTGCATTGTATACTCTTTCTAACTGTGGTATTTTGTACAAGCATCATTTGTGGTGACACATAGTAACTGCAGTTTGTTTTAGTAAGCACTATAAGGCTACCTGAAATTTACTTTTCAATTTAAAATGCAATAGATTTTGTCTTAACAAAGATCTGTTGCTTTCACATGTCCCTCTAGAAAAATAGATATGTACAAAATCAGTTAGTGCAGATACTTAAACATACTATAACATTGTTCTCCTTTAGAAAATAAGTTATCCAAACCACTGAATAAAGAAACTAACAATAAGAAATATTTACTGCAAAGTTATACATATGGAAGTGATGTGCTTATTCATTACTTGAATAACTTTCTAGCAGTTAATCTTGCAGAGATACACTGTTGTAAAAAATACAGCAGTAACAATATTTTTACTTTATTAGTGCTTTAACTTTAGGTTATGTATCAGTGGTGCTGTTGCTTCCTCAAGTATGTTTGCACTTTGTTCCTCTGTCTCAGTTAATCTAGTGTATTCTAAGCAACAAGGTGCTGAGCATTGTAAGAAACACAATATGAATAATATGTAAAGTAAAGTTGATAGACATTTAAGGAGAGATTAAAAATCCTATCCCACCAATGTTAAATCTGCTAAATTCATGACCTATTATCTCAGAAACTATTTAATATATAAGTTTTATGGGATGAAAATGAATGCCTTCTTATTCATTGATATACTTTTATTCAATAAATTTGTTTATTAAGGAAGATATGATTATTTTCTAAATTGTACAATCCTATGATTAAAATTTATCTGCAGTTATATTTTTAGAAAATAACCAATCATATTATTAACACTAAAGTAAATCCATAACAGCGCTTAGAGGGTGTTTTTATCACCCTGAAATTAATTTTATCAACTTTTAATAGTTTCTGAGTAAACGGGTCATTTGTACCAAAAAATGTCTTTCACAGAAAAAGCTGTTGAAAGAAAATAGAGAAAGCAATCTTGCATAGATGGTGTAAATATAGATCAAATAAATAGTACAAACTTCCTTGGAATGATAATTGACAAAAATTTAAACTGGAAAGCACATGTAGACCATATTACCAAAAAAATAAATAAAGGTATATATCTAATGAGACAGATTAGTAAGACAATGGATAGCAAAACGATGATACAGGTTTAGTATGCATTAATATATTCGCATATTAGTTATGGTATTACGCTGTGGGGGAATATTACTTATAGAGAAATGGAAAAAGTGCTAAAATTGCAGAAAAAAGCTATCAGAATAATTGTTAGGATGAAAAATAAAGAAACATGCAGAAGTTTGTTTAAGAGCTTAAAAATATTAACTGCTCCATGCATATATATTTATGAAAGCATAAAAGTTATTGTACATAAAAGACATGACAAAAATTGTAATATACATTCCTATGGATTAAGAAATAATATGGATTATTTCAGAACAACCCTAAGGGGGACCTTGAATAATCGTTCAACAGAAACCATAGGAAGTGAATTGTTCAATAAACTACCAAATGAAATAAAGAATATAAATCAAACAATAAAAACGGTGAAAGCCATAAAAACATATTTAATTGAAAATGCATTTTACAGTATAGAGGAGTTCAAATATGGAAAAATAATGTAAAACTTTGTATATAATGTAAATAGATTATACTGATGTGTCCTTTAAACGTATGTAAAAGGATGAAAATAAATGAATGAATGAATATATTTAAAAATAAAGCATCCAAATGACTTGAGCACACAGAGCCTGTCATAATTACAAGTAGTACCAATTTTTAGTGCAAAACTTTCCCTAAAAGATGGACTAAGGACCTCTCTGCTCCAGAGTATGTAGGAGTTATGATTTTTTTCTGTGAAGTGGTTCAGAATTCAAAGTACAAAATAGCAGATGCAGTACCATTTTTCAAAATATATTTAAAATATATGCACTGTACCAAAAGTGATGAAATATATATCAAATTAAAGAGAAAATTAAAATTTATAAGACTGCACAAAAACTAAAAATGACATTTTTTGACAATTTTTGCCATTTAGCCTTCCCTTATATACATTAGTCTTTCATTTTCCAAATAATTGTAAAATTAATATATAATCGTATTAACCTCGGCATTTATTAATTGTTGTAATTTTTACTTTCTCTGTCACATATGTAGAGAAGGTATTGTATTCCACCAGAAAATTTGATACCAAGATTTCACTGGAAATACATGTTTTGAGGCCCCCTGAATCCTCCTCCCCCCAAAGAAAATTAGAAAATGGCTTGCACATGCACCTGTGTGTCAGTGTTTCAGTACCTTCCAAAGATGCGACAAAGATTTTCAAGAAAATCCCCTCACCCTATCCAGCCTTTGCATGGGAAATTTTTCAAAAGTTTTGATTTTCTAAAAAATGGCTCTTAACAGTTTTGATTAAAATACCATATATTAAAGATATTTACATGATAAATGAACTGTATAGTTTGAATTTTCTGGGAATAGCCTGTGAAGTCGGAAGGAATTTTGTATAATCTTTATAAGTATACATTAAACGATAGATGAAATTTACTACATAAAAAATGTAGATCTAAGAAAAGCTCACAATTTATTTCAAATATATTTTTTGTGGCATACGTCATTTCTGTGATACCCATTATTAATGTTTTGAATTGTTCAATACTTAGTCATTCTTAATCCTGTCAATTTTCGGTTATTTCTCATGATTGCATGGGAAGAGTGTTAGCTTACACAAGTACTTTTGGCAAAGGTATTTACCAAACACCTGTTTAACATCAGCTGATAAGAGTAGTCTAATTTTAAGCAACAATGCATTAAAACTTATACAACATGTGTGTTGGTTAAACAAATGATGTGTTGTAAATAGGAAGATGATAAACTAGCCCTAAACTGCTAGTAAAAAGTGGGGAAATACATAGTTCAGAAATGTTCCACAGGTGCAGTATTGCCAGACCTTTTAAGAACAAAATTAATACTAGCTAACTTTTGTGACTTTTTTTTTCAATATTTAGTTTGAAGGCTTATGATACCTACCCTGATTTATAGTTGATGTGCTTCTTTAATGATTTTTAAGAGTCCTACATGTATAAAATAAGGTGCAGGGTCATATACAAAACTAGTGCCAGATATTTAGGCATTTATAAAAATCAAAATAGGCAAGCAAAAATGGCAATAAAACATAGAAAAAGGCATTAAAATTTTAAAAACCTATAATCATTATGTATTTAATAAACAATATTTACTTTTAAATCATACAGATTACACATTTTTATTGTTGCACATTATCACAAAATATTACTGTAAATGTTTTTGTTTTAGACTCCACCAGCATCAAGTAACAATTTACACAAAGTGTATGTGTGTCTGTTTGATGTTCCAACGGCCCTTGAAGTAGTCTTAATTTCTTATCACCACTTTTTGAAGCGAGAATAAATTTGTGCTTTGTATTTAACACATTTTGATTGATAAAATGCTCATGATTAACTGAGTTTTCACAAACCCTAAACAATAAAACTTTCCATTAGTTGAAAACATATGGGCACCAAATTCACTGACATAACTGTGAAGTTTAATCTTCAATAATTGACTGAAGTTAGGCATTGTAGCTAATTAATGTTATATCTGCATTCACGTACCAGTAACTGACCATCACTATTTGTCAAAATGTTTTCCCTACAATACTTCCTGATACTGGCGAATCCTCTTAAAAATGTTGAGCCCTTAGCAGTACAATACAAAAGATTATAATTTTCCAATGTAAAGGATGTCCAAGTGGTGTCTATCATCTTAAGCTCTCGGAATGTAATAGAAAATTGAAGAAGTTTAAGTTAATTTAAAAAGGTATTTATAATTCAAATAGGCAGCTAACCCTTAAAAAGGAAAATTAAAAATTGATTCTATGAATTCCAGATAACTATAAACATCATTATACTCAGGGCCATTTTTTTTTGTTGTTTTTTAATTGATGATAAATACGAAAACTATTTTACAATTTCAACTACAGGTATCTATATGCTTTACAATAAATGTAGGTGATTTAAACTTTTAATTTTTTCACGAATTTCTCTCAAAATCTTTATTTGCGCAATAAGCACAATATTAGCATATTTTATAAATTAATTACAAAATTTACATTTGGCAATATAAGGGTAATTAAAGCATTCAATTTCCTTTATGAGCCATAACAATTTACTGCAAAATCTGATATCAACTTTGATTTGGTAAAGATTATGTTCAAGCAACTACCTGAATTTAAGAGTGAAAATAATATGTACTTTTATGTTATATTGAATTCTGCAAGTGTCTTCAAACTTTGTGTTAGTAATGAAATTGATGTATTACATGCTATGTTGACATTTAAAGCTAAAGGTAACCAGTTTCATAGATTTTGTAAGATATCTGTTCAAGCCTTCAGACTACCAAATGCGAACAGTGAAAGATTCTTTTCACACTATAATTTAGTAGGTACTGATGAGATCTTCAATGGCCTTATAAGATTGTAGTACTTGTATGTTGCAATTTGGTTTCATGGAACAAACAGATGGCTAAATAATATTTTATTTAATATTCCCTACCAAACATTAGTATCCTTTCAAAATAAATTGCATCTGTATTAAACCTCACATAAACTACAATAATTTGATTGTATAGATAATACAATATTTGTAAAAAGTAGTTAATCTTTTTTGTCCAAATGAATTTCAAAGTTGCTTATTATACGAAACATGCATATGCTTTGTTTTTATTTTTGTCATGAAATTTTCTTGTTTAATTAAGGCGAAAATGCAAAAATATAAAAATTAAATGCAAATTCCTTAAAAAATTATCACAAATAAAAGCTGCACCTGATTAAACCTATATAAAGAAAAAGTATTCCATATTTTGAGAGGTGGTAGTATGGGCCAAAACAAGAAAAAAAATGTTCAATAAACATGGGCTCTAAAATGCATATCTTAAGAGCTATGAGCACTTGTTGATCTTTGCTACTGTGAAACATCTCTTCTACTGCAAGCTCTTTGCTATTATGTATGACCTACAATATGCAATAAACAATTGAGCACACATTACTCCGTTACTGTGAAACAGCATAGTTTCTAATGTAATCTGCTTGCAATTACATACAACCTGTAATTGCACCATCGTTAAAGGAGGTGCTCAATATGGTACCCATTCATAGTAAGGCATGCTTCTGTCCAACGTCTTAGGGAATCAGGCACTTTCACCACTCCAGGTTGTTCATGGATGCTTTTGCAGGCATTAATGATGCCTTCCTGTAGTGTTTATACATCATCAATGGGGGTTGCATACACCAAAGATTTAAAGATAAAACCAATGTAAAAGCATTTCACAAACTTATCAAAACACAAACTGATTCCATTAGAACTAATAAGAGTATGTGTTGCATTTACCCAGAACTGTGAATACGGTTTACAGTAACAACATTGACATGTTTACTGCATGCTGTATGCCTGGACAATATCAGAGTAATGTGTCCTCATTTGTTTACTGCCTGCTGTAGGTTGTATGTAGGTAATAGCAAAGAGCTTGCAGTAGAAGAGATGTTGTTTCACAGTAGTGAAGATGAACAAGTGTTCATAGCTCTTAAGGTATCATTTTAGACATTTTTTCCTTGTTTTGGTCCATACTACCATCTCTCAAAATATGGAATACTTTTTTTTTAGCACCTGGTATACATTACTTTGCTCACAGTTCAAGATGATCACATTCTTTCTCTGAGCAAGTTTTCAGGTTTCATATGAATGAATACATGAAATAATTTATAGAAACTGAGAGTTGATGTGCAGAGCTTGCTGTGTCAAATACTACAATTTAGCATATTGTGGTGATGCATTGCATGTATGCATTGGAAATAACCAAATTAAGTGTTAAAACAGGACAAACATAATTTTAATCCAGCTGGCAATTACTATTGGAAACCATGTAAAGAAATGCATGTTTAATTAAATATAAGTAATTAAATCCTTAATAGCAGCCATTTTTAATTAAACTGATAACCAGTATATAAATTTAGACTGTATGTACCTACTCAAAACAGCACCAGTTAAATTTTAACACCCTGTAATTAGTAGTAAATTCTGAATTCATAAAATCCTCTAATAAAACATTATTATAACAAGCAATTCTTGCTGAAAGTGGAAGATAAAGGCTCCACTTTCCACTGTTATGTGTATCAATAGGAGCTTTACTTATCAATTCAAAAGATTCTCTTATATTAACTTCCTATAAAAGCATTTTTGGTATAAATATAAACCACTGAAACAGAGGTTTATTAATTACTGAAAGACTTGCAATAAAATTCAGAGGCCTTTTGTAGTTCACCACAACAATAATGGTTTTAGATGACAAGAAGTTATTTTCATTTTCACTTTAGGTACTTTGTGATGTCTGTGTATGTTTATAAGCCTTGGAATTGCGATAAAAAGTGTTCTATCTGCAAGCTTGAATTGCCATGTTAACTTCCAGTTTTGAAGCAAATTTTTCACAGTGAGGGAGCATGGGTACCTACTCTTCTGTTTTATTCACCAAATGTGAGATAGCTTATGACTCCTTGCTCAAAGTTGGAGAAAAGTGCTGCAGATTTATTTATATGAAATGGAGAATATACTCCAAGAGGTAGAGTTAGGCCATTTGGCTTGAATTTATTCATACTACACATTCAGGGTGGCAGATTCCATGGATTTTGCAGACCATCTACAATTTTATGGTAAATGAAAACGTCCAGACCAAAAAGACAGATGTCACAATTTTTACTATAGTTGAACTCAGTTTCCACAAAATTAATGTTTTTCGTAGAGAAGCTAAGGGTAATAGTTTTGAGAGTTTGTTGTCACATAAGAAATGGGTTGCCTTCATTCATAGTTACATTTCTAGTGAACAGTATTTAGAGTTGCTAAAACTTGTGGGATACTATTTCTCCATTCCTGGTCATAACACCAATGTAAAGAGAATTTTTCCCTCATGAGTGCTCGTTGGACAGAAGAAAGGAATAGGTTAACAGTAAAATCAGTCAATACAATGCTTGCAAATACTATATGAAAAATATAAGTTGTAGTGAGTTTCAGAAACTTATTGTGAACAGTACCAAGTTCCTTTCTTCTGTTTCAGGTTCTGAGAAATACGTTTGGTATAAAAGAACTTAAATGTTGCTACTAAATACATTAAGTTGTACTGAACACATTTACTACATTTTTGATAATATATGCTTAGCTAGGTGATGTAAAATACAATGAAGCAGTCCTTTCTAAACTCTGATTATTAATTAAATGCACATTTCTCATACATTAAGGCTCCTTATTCCTCAAAATTTTATTTCCTTAAATCGATTAAACTAACAGTAAAAAAGTCCTGGTTTTGGATTATCAGATTATGGCAACCATATTGCCCTATTGGTCCCATCAGCGTATATGTAAAAATCTCTACAAGCTTTGAAATAACGGTGCATAACTGCAGGCAATGAAATGTTCATACGAGAGTTCAACATCTTGTTTCAGAGATAGTAGCCTAGAAATACACTAAATAAAATACAGCAGCAGATAGCAATATTTAATGTAATACTGATTAAAATTTCCTTGTGTAAAATATAAAAATGCTAGGTTAATGTTCATATGTAAAAGATCATAATAATTGTGATAGAAGTGCAGGACTTCCCATTCAACTATTCAAATTCAATTAAATTCTTCTGATAATTTTTCAATGTAGCATTTGAGGCATTTTCTATCAGGGCAATCATTTGTTTAAAGATTAAAAGCAGAAGCACTATTAACAGTGAAGTGTTTTTCATTTGTTGAATCTCACTTATTTACACTCATCTTCAC
Source organism: Deroplatys truncata (assembly GCA_030765065.1). Classification (NCBI taxonomy): domain Eukaryota; kingdom Metazoa; phylum Arthropoda; class Insecta; order Mantodea; family Mantidae; genus Deroplatys; species Deroplatys truncata. Next base: position 65,675,858 of record CM060984.1, read on the forward strand.
TTTTAAAAGTTGTAAGACATTGAAATGTTTTTGAGAACATCCATCCTCTTCAATGGCTGTTGGGCAACAAGCTCTCTTTTCTTATCTCCTCTTCCTCCTCCTCCTCCTGCTTTAACTGATCCTTTTCCCATCTGGTGTCAGGGGTACAAAGCTTTAACACTTCGTTTAAAGGCAGGATTTAAAAATTAATGACATTGTTGCAGTTTTTAATGCTATATATCTTTTCCCAGATATTCAACTTTATTGGTGTGGTAAGTGATTTCAACCGTTTTATACTTTGGTAAAATCATGATTTTGCATCCAAAAATGGTGTGACACAGCAGATTTTTTTTTTTTTTTTTTTTTTATGTTATTCCTGTGTTCCTTCAGTCTGGTTTCCAAGTTTCTTTTTGTTTTACCTATATAGTATTACTCACACTCTTCACAAGTAATCTGATAGATTCTGGATTTCAATGTATTCGGGATTATATATTTAGAAGGCTTGTTTAGCAGGTTCTTCAGGCAGAATAGAGAGCTTCACTCACCCAACAGCTGATGATGAGGACGAATGTCCTTGAAAACGTTTCATTGTTTTACAACTTTTAACATTGAAGGTGAGTGTAAATAAGTGTGACTCAACAAAACTATCAAAATGATTTGTTTATTTTAAGTAAGAGTTAGAACTCCCACAAGTGCTTTGTGGTACCAGTTCAGAGCATGGACCTCTATGCATTTCTTTAAAGACCTTCATGTAAATAATCTAGATACTTTGATAATAACAATCCTTGATTGTATAGGATGATCAGAAAGTCTTGCAACCCATTGTGCAACTGATGTAACCAATTTTCCTTATGTTGCACATTACATATTGCCTAAGTGAGACAAGTAAGCTGTGTACAGAAGGTACCACGCAGCATGCTGTACACACTGGAGTAAAAATCATCATGAGGAGTGCATAAGAAGTTTGAGTTACATACTAAAATAACGAATTATCTCAATGGCATGAAATTACAACTGGTGTGAGACAGGGCTGTGGCCTCTCGCCCCTTCTACTTACAATACATATGAACAGAATTATTCAAGAATGGAAAAAATGCATCATAGTTTCATATAAGTGAATAGAAACTTACAAATAAATGTCTTTGCAGACGATTTGGCCCTCATAGTACTTATGGAGGCTGACCTTCAATTCTCAGTTCATAATTTATACTAAGTGGGTAAAATATATGTATGGAAATTAACATTCATAAATAAAAAATAATGTCATTTCGCGGGAAATTTCCAGTCCCTAATAAAATCTATCTAACAAATAAGCTACTTGAAAGATTGAACAAATTTTTATATTTGGCTATAAGGAATCCTTTGTGGATGACGTAGGTATACCAGATAAAATTCTTAAGTACACCAGAACTATGGGGATAATAAACAAGATAATGAAACTCTCAAAAATACAGAGGCACACAAGACTGTGCATACAAGACCGGTCTTATGTTATGGTAGCAAGGTATGGACAATGAGACAAAAAGATGAAAACACGATAACAACTAACGAAATAAGACTCATGCAGTTGGCTATACAAGATGAGACTACAAACACAATGAAGATGTGCTAAAGGAGCTACAAGCTGTAACTGTAAACCAATATATTGAACAGTACCAGAACAACTGGAAGAAACATTTACATCAAATGCACTCCAGTAGGATCCTTAAAGCCATGTTTAATTACATCATAGAGGGAAATAATCTTTGGCCCACCCTATGGTTGCAAAATCCGGCTTTGAGACCATAACAGGTTCTTGGCCTAGAACCTTAATGGAAGACGAGGAAAAAGAAGAAGTTACATACCATTGTGATATGCTCTGCCAAGGTGCATCTTGATAGATATTAGTGTCACAATGGTTGCAAGTTCATCACAGAACTCCTCGCACAGGTTGAGTTAGAACGGTGTGTCCTATGGTACGGCACATACAGGGTGAATGTACTTTCCTTCAGTGTGTGCACCATACTGCTATGGTACTGTACACAAGTTACTTGCCTCTAGTATTACCACCTGTCATCTGCAACATGCAGGGAACTGGCTACATTAGTTTAGCCACGGGTTTTGGTTTTTCATGGTTTCCGCAGTGTCGCAAGTGAATGCGGAGTGGTTTCTTCTCTACCATGATTTTGTTTCCATAATTTCCCTTTCATTCTGTTTCCTTCGGATCTTTCAGGTGTGCTTCTATGTTTCATGGCATTGGTGGTGCTGGACAGATGGTGCAGATGCAATCCTGAGGACACCAGATGGCTGCTTGATTGGTGGGTCATTCTTCGCCCTCTCTAGATGGCTCCAGCAGTAGGATGGAAATGTTCTGTGAGCTTGGAAATGTTAGAGACTTCCATGTGTCTCTCTGGAATGTTTGGCTATAGCCTGTAGCCTCCTGTGGTTCCTTCACATCATCCCTTCCTCCTGGGGCGTGGTAACCACAATAGATCTGTGCAGATCACAGCATGTGAGGTGTTGAATTAGCCATGGTTTGTATGACTTTCTAATCACTCTGTATAACAAGGAATTTTATCCTATTGTAAGTTTGTCATAGGCTAAAATGAAATCAAATTTTCAAGAGGAGAGGTACACAGAATAGGTCCATTGTACATGCAGGCATGTGATGTAATATTAATAATATTATTTTAATTCCATCTTCTCCCTTTTTCAGTTGTTAAGTTATTGCTTGCATCACATAGGGGCTAAAGCAGGAACTGCCCTCCATGTGAAAGTCTTGCTGATGCCTTATAGCTGTTATAAAATACTTGATTGTGTTGTAACTAGTTGTCAGTAGAGAGATCATTAATAAAAACTAGCATTAAAGAGCTTTGAAATTTTGGTTCAGAATTTTAAATCTAGGAAAAAGTAATGTGTTAAGACAATATATTGAATACCAAGTGAATAGCTTAATGAATGATGGATGGGTAAGTAAATTACGGAATATTTTGGAGAAAAATGGGTTAGGAGATATATGGAGAAGGAGAGAAAATAACGTAAAACATTTTTGGAAAAAGGCAAGGAAAAGACTGCAAGATATAGAAATACAAATCATGTTCAGTGAGATTGCCGAAAAGAGCTCATTAGTTTATTATAGGTCAATGAAAAATACATGGGGTAGGGAAAAATATATAGACATAGTAAATAAAGAAGAGAGAGAATCTATTGCATGGTTAAGAACCGGAGCATGGAGGCTAAAAGGGCTAAGACAGGGTATTCCTCAGAACCAATGTCCGATATGTGGTGGTAATGAAGACATTGAACACATAGTATTTAAGTGCCAAGGAACAGAAAATTGGAGAAAAGAATTTTTTAATAAGAAGTGGTTGAAGGGGGATAGAAATACACTTATGATCGAAATGATATGCAAGGACGCTAGAAGCATTGGGCAGTTTTTGTGTAAAGTAAAAAATAAATGGCTTTGGACAGTGGAAAGAGAAAAGTAAGAGGTAGTGCATCTTACTTTGAATGGAAAACTATAGTGAATGTGTGATGGTTAAGTAATCGATAAATGAAAAGTGAAAAAAAAAGTGGAAATGGGACATGAAAAAAAAAAAAAACTGAAAAAAAAGAGCAAGATAATTTAGTGACAAGAAATTGTAAAATGTAAATAAACTGTAGTGATTGTCTACTGAATAAGTGACCAGGGTCAAAATGCAGTAGACAATCAAATTTGTAAAACTCTTAGCACAATAAAATACTAATACTAATAAAGAACTGTTTTAGACTCACAATAAATAATGGAAGACTAAGATCGGTATTCATAATTGACACCTTATGTGCTCAATAAAAATGAAGTAATAATGCTTATTTATTGGTTAGATTAAACTTAGAGTCTTCGATGAAGCTCTACTTTATTAAGTTAGAATTAATGAAGTGTTATTTTTGCTATCAGAAATTTAAAGGTAATTTACCAATTGAACATAGGAGAAGTTGTTCAATAAATTTCCTATTTTGTTTACACCTTGCTGGAGTAATATTAATTTGCTACTGCATGATTATGGTGCATATGAAAAGAAAATAAAACAAACTAAAACATTTTATATGTATTGAGAGGCAGAGCTTTAAAGAAATAGTTGTAAACTATTTGCCACAATTGAGTAAAATGAAGAAGAGCAGAATACGTTTTGGCAACATCCATCCCAGTTATAAAAGAATTAGGTTAACACATCTTTCCATAAAGCTCAACAGTGTATTACCTTTTTATTGGTGGTTGGTACTTATCTCCATGGATTGGTATATTTAATCCCAGAATAATAACGCCTTAGCTACCACCAACCTTGATGTATGGCCTATGAAAGCAATCACAGTTCACTAATGGTAACCTGTAAAACAACTAATACCAAAATATCAATGCCTATGTGTGCAGTGTCTTCCAACGTGATTATTTCCTGAATACCATATTCACAGTGCTTTATTGCATGCTATTCATTTACAATGCTTAAATGTCATTTTGAGTTAATTCAGGAATGTATTTTTATGACAAATTACAAAGTGCGTTATATAGAAACAACCTCACAGCATCTGACATTGCAGTAGCTCATGTATTAAAGCTTGTAAAATTTTGTGAATTGTTCTGTTACCAAAAATTTAAATAAGTGTCAGACAAACAAGAATTTTATAATTAAGCTAAAGGCAAGCCTCATTATTTGGATTTTACAAGTTTGTTTTGTTTTTTTCTCTATATGTATCTTAATTTTGTTTAAACAAAGGTTCTTTTAGAATTTTCATTCGTTATAATACTCAAAATGGATCTGTGATGTGGTGCAAAAAGCAACTTGGGACATGAATTGCTTATATTTCAATAATTTTTTTCAGCCAGTACTTTTTCCTTTTTAGGTTAAGATATGATTATAACTAAAATAAGTCAAGCATTGCCTGAATTGATAAATGCAACTTACTTAATCGAAAAAGTAGTACTTAAGCTACTATGAAATACAATAGGCTTAATATAATAAAAGTAAAAATCTATAAAATAAATGTCTGTTAAGTATGGGATGGAATCTGAAATAATTGATTGACTAAAGTTTGACTTTAAGAATAGGCAGTACTTAATGTGACTCTGAATCCCAGTCTAAGTTTTCCTTGTTTATTGGATGTAGAAAGTAGTATTTTAAATCATAGGTCTTCATGCCATATGCAGCAATAACGATTTTTCTGTAGCCATTGTTGTGTTTCTGTCTATTGCATATAAACATATTTTAATGCTTTCTTTTTTTTTTCCATCCATCCACAACACACTTATGAATAGTTTAAAAGTAACTTTGATGTGCAAATTTGATGACATGGCTTTTTCTTTCTTCTGTACTATTTCATTTCTCAGTTTGAGAAACTAACAGAATCTTGTGTGCTCCAAGCCTCATAAAATCTAAATCCAGCCAAAGCTAAATAAGAATCCTTTGTTGCACAACTCATGACTATGGACGTTTGTTTCCTAGTTGCCAGTATATGTGACAGATAGATAAAGCTTCAGTCTGCATGGTGGATAATTCTTTAGAAAGAGAGAGAGAGGGAGTCATCTTATTGACAAAATTTTATTGTTCATGTTTAACTCCTCACTCATGCTAACTTTTGCTTAAAGAATCCTATATATATGGTTGATGGATGTGTTGTAGTGTCAAGAAACAAACAAATGTATTTGTAAGTAACAATGAAAAATATTTCAAAGGGATTATAACGTCCTTTAAAAATGGAAAAATAAACAAAAAGATAAGAAAGAAAAAGAAAATGCCTTTCACCTGAGATCACATGAAAACAAAATTATTAAGATACCCAGTGACAACAAGAAACATTTTTCTTTTACACTCTTAAGCAAGCTGTAATTTTGAAGTCTATATAGTGCTTATTTCTTAAGTTGGGTATAATTTGAATACAGTTGTTAAATTTTTCCATCAGTTAACTTTGAAAACCTCTTACTGTGTTGGACTTTCATTATTTGGAGATACTCTTTACTGAATGTCATAAGCAAGCTAAGCTGAGTCATTGGTTTCAAGTTGCCATATGTGGTTTTTTTTTTATAATTTTTGTACTTTTTTTTAAAAAATAAGGACAAATAAACTTTTTAAATTATGACATGAATGGTATGGATTAATATCATATTAACATTAAACATCAATCTTCCTTAATATAATCAAAACATAAATCTGTACATGAGAATTTATCTGTGGTAATTCTGAATATTGTATTATATGCCTGAACAGAAGTTAGAAAAATTATTCATTTATTGTTTTAATTAAATTTTTTACATATTGACCTGAAACATTAACTTTCATTAACATTTTCTTTCCTTTAAAATATTAAAGAAACAGTGTCATACTGCTTAAGATCAAAATAACATGTACATTAAATGTAGTTGTACATAACCTCAAAATGCAAAAATGTGATGAACATAAAATGTTTAAATTTGAAACATCAGTATATGCATTCCTGAATGTTGAAGTATGAACAGCAATAAATTTTGCAGTTACTTTAGTTCTTAATGATGGATGTTTGAGGGCTATGTAATAATTATTATGCTGTATAGTCCACAATGTGGCTTCACTCAGGATTATGTGTTGTGCTAAATAATAATGAGCTCCCCCACTTCAGAGTTTTTAGATAACAGTAGCTGCCACATTTAATAGGTACAGTCTTTGGAAAATTAGTGTAGATGTTCCACAGGTATTCACAGGGGTTCTTATTTTGTCATTATGCCTTGAATAACCACAAGTCAGTAATTTTGGATGCAGGAAGATTAAAGACTGCACAATGCTTGTTTCTTATCAATGTAAGATTTGTATGAAAAGAAGCCGAAATTCTTGACAGAAAAAGTATGCCCAGATGTAAACTCATTGAAAGGATAGACATGAGCAGTCTCTTTGTGTATTACCCTCTCAGAAATGCAACCAAAGAGAAGTCTTTGTCTTCACATAACTGAAATTGGAAGATAATTGGAGACGAGTAAGGCAGGTCAGATGGTCCAGACGTGCACCTTTTCCGCTACGACGCACCAGTTGGCATGGTCATAGTATGAGGATATGATGTGCAGGTTTTCCACGTACCTTTCAATGAGCTGATCTAGCTCACCTTCTCGGAATACATGGTAGTAGCGATGGAATGTGATAGCTCCACCTCCATTGTCGGATGGTAGAGATTCCTGCGAAGTGGAACCGCTCAATGAGGAAGCACAACTCTCCGTCTTGGTCAGTGGTTCCTCTGGTGGTTCTTTTTGTCGTACCAGAGAGGGGCCACGAGTAGGAAAGCTCGGCGGAGGCACCGGCGCTTCTTCGGAAGACGAGCGGCCATCACAGCGGGCCGTTCTTCTATCGGCATAACGCAGATCACGACTACAGTCGCTGCCTGTAGTGCGCTCAGAGGAACCCGCGTCACTGGTGGATTCCATGAGAGACGTGGTACTAGATGCGGTTTTGCCGCCCGCGGAATTGTTATCCTTCCGGCTGCAATCACTACCGCTCGTGCCCGTCGTCTGCTCTGAAACATCGCCGGCGTCGCTAGATTCAATCGAGTACCCCGGCCTCAACGACACGACACTACCTGCTATGCTGCGAAGAAGAGGTCCCTGCTCTGGTGCAGCAGAAACGGCGGAGATAGTTTCCTGAACTTGCTCTGCACCTGATTCTTCGGCGGTCTGCTCAAACAATTCCTCTCCCTCTTCTTTCTCCTCATCGCCTTTACTCAGCACTTCCACACAAGTGTCCAGGTCTTCGGTGATATCGTCACTTGTTTGCCTAGAGCAAACGAGCATGACGTCCCCGCTTGTACCCGAGAAGTCATCCGTGGACTCGCTACTGATGACATCCGGTACGGTAATAATGGCCACCGTCTCCTCCTCGTGACGGCGGACTTGTTCGGCGAGATCACGTATCATATTATTTGAGTTTCGTTCCTCGGTGGCTGTGTAGAAGCCTGGGTTTGTAAAGCCCCCATCGTCTGAGAGCAGAATGTTTTCTGTGTTGTTGAGGCTCGCGAGAAAGGAGCTCCTCTCTTGCAATTCCTCACTCAGTTTGGTGAGATCTTGCAACTCTTCACTGAGACGCGACAGATAAGGATCATCGATGTGCTCGAAACCCTCCGGTAAGCCTGCTAGGATCTTATTGTGAAAGGACGAGGAAGAGGATGATGAGGAAGGTTGGTTTTGGGGTGCGCAACATGTTTGTCGCCTGTATTGGTCTATCTCCTCGAGTAACTTTTCGCTAAGTTTCTCAGCAAAGTCGGCCAGGTGCTGGCGACAGCTTTCGTCCCAAGTATCTTCCTCTTCGGGCACACTGATTATTTCCTCCTCCTCCAGGATCCCGTAGTCATCATAACATCGCCTTTCGGCGCGAGGGGAAACTTTCCTGCTACCGACGGGAGAGTGTCCACTCACGCTCCAGGGATAATTGTTGTTATTGACCACGGGACTGGTAGCGGCAGTAACGGAGGTTAGGAACTTGTTGCCGCCATCGGGCTTATGGAGGCTCCAGTCGCTGCCCCGGCTGCTACTATCTGACTTGTGCAGACTCCACGTGCTACTGCCACTACTGCTGCCACTGCCACCTTGCAAAGCCAGCATGGGATCGTTGCTCTCCAGGAGCTGAAGCTTTCGTCGTCTGGCGCGCGGACTAGACTGAATCACTGCATCCACGGCGTCCTCCAGAGAGCTAGCAACATCAGCTGCGGCTTCCAAGAGGCTAATGGATGAGGGTGATATCCTTGGTGGAGGTTCTGTGGTAAGCGATTCGCTGCTCCCTGTCTCTTCCTCCACCGCCTCCTGTACTTCTAATAGGAGACGTTCCGTAACGATTTCAGGGGCCTTGGGACTCGTGCTGGCGCTCGTAGTGGCGACCGATGGAGCGGGAAGACTAGAAGGTGAGCACAGGATAGGAACACACTCCTCATTCGGTGTCCCTGCAAACATATGATGCCATATAAGATATTTACCATCTCAGTTAAAGTACGATGGACTTCACAGAACAATACAAGCTTGAAGGTGAAAAGGAAAATAAAATGTGGTAATATCATAAAAGAACTTTCTAGGCATCTGTAAGTGCACATGGTGCCTTTTATGACTGAGGGAAAAAATTCAAAATTTTCTTCCTTGAGTTGATAAGTTCTTATAATTATTAATGTTATATAAATCCTTAAACATTTATCATATGGTGCTACAATATTCGGATGGAAGCTATTAAAGATTTGGAGAACATACAGTTGAAGGTACAAGAACACTTCATGATCCCGTTGTGAATACCGCTTGTCCAAATTGGTACCCAGATAAAAAAGTTCAATAGAAGACCTTTTCTAGTACTAACTACCACCAAAGTGCTGGAAATGAACACTGCTTGCTGCATTGAGGGATTTCGACTCTGTTGTTAGCTAGCAACAACACTTCTTGTACTTGTACAACTTCTACTGTAGAATATGGTAATATCATGGCATAATTTTAACCGAAAGTGGTTCATAAGTAAGAATAATTATATTACTGACGTAAAGAGCTGAAGTTACTCGTAACGTATATTAAAGTCGTACTATTCAAAATAGTCTCAATTGCAATTTCATCTGTATTAACCCAAATCGTTAAACTTGAAATTCTCACCGCACGGTGGAACAGGGGACTGTTCACCCTAATTTCCCGAGAGATAGCCAAATATATGTGTGGATTGTTAATATGAGTTGAACAGTATTCTTATTCTTTTTTGGTCTGGTGTCCCCACTCACTGTTTCTGCTAAAAACAAGTTATAGACAATAAAAAACTGGTTTCTTCAAACAAAATAATTTCCATGACTTCGTTTGGTGTTCGTTTATAGTAGAATCTTTCGGGACTTGGAGAAAAGGGCAACATCATTTCAGGAGTTTATCACAAAAATTCACTTATGTTTTACAGACCAAAAATAAAGGGGAAAAAACCTGTTTCAATTGATTTCAAATGCTTTGCAGAAGATTAGATCTGATTGCCTATATTGGCCCAGTATGCTGACGACGTGCTGCTGTACTGCTCAACAGAAACCTAATCAGAGCCTACAACCCAATACAGAGACACCTCCGCCTCATCCAACAGTGGTGCCGGCGTTAGCGCATGTCCGTTAACGCGGACGAGAGCCACCCCATGCTGCTAACGAAGCACCACATCCCCGCAGACTACCCCAAATGTCAATTTCGAGGCCGAAGGATTGAATGGAGGAATTCTGTAACCCACCTGGGAGTGAGGTTGGACAAGGGTCTAACTTTTCACGAGCACATCCGAGACGTCTGGGCTCGGGCGCAGGGGGCGATTGCCTCCTTGTACCCGAGGCTGAGATCCGGGATGCCTGTTCGCCTAAAGATACGCCTTTTTTCGAGCCCTCATAATACTCCTCATGCTGTACGCCTGCGAGGTCTGGGGCATGGCCGCAGGCAGCTGGCTACTATGGCTGTGCAGAATAGGGGACTGCGGTCCATCTACTCTATTGGTCGCTCCTTCCCCGTGAGACTACTACACGAAGCCTCATCTTTTCCATATGTAGAAGATGAAATTAGGTGCCGGGCTCTAAATTTTACGCCAGTTTACCAAACCATCAGAGTATCCTAGTCAGATCACTTGGGGATTACAACCTTAAAAATCGCCGTCTTCGGCGTCATCGGGTTCCCCGCATGGCATGAGGGCACACTAGATAACCAAGGAGTTACACCAATAGCAGCTAAAGCTTAACTCCATAGTAATCCTACCCAAGAGATGATTGGCCTTAAATTCAATCCCACACACACACCAGGGTGCAGTAGGGCCGCTGCATCCTAACAGGCAGCTCGAGGAGCTACATGCTTCCTCCCTTCTTTCATTACTACCTAAAACAAAACCGTCATCCTTAACCATCATTTTTCTTCTGAAAATAATCACCCTGTGGTTAACCTGATGAGGGTGGGCGCACAGCAAAAATTCACTCGGGCTAAAACTTAGCCTGCCAGCAGCTCGTCGTCGTCGTCGCCAATATATATGCAATCTGAATGTAGTATGTGAATTAGTAAGAGATGCTTCCTCTAGGCCCTTTATAACAGTAATCGTGCCTTGACTTTCTTTTAGAGTACTTTGGTTGAGCTTACCTTGTGCTACGTGCTGCAGAGTGCTTGTTGTGATTGTGGTAGTGATGGTGGCGGTAGTGGTGGTGGATATGGAGGTAGAAGTGACAATGGGCTCTTCGGTCAAAACGCTGATGACGCTGCTGATAGAGTCGGGCGAGGACACACCACTCGAATCACTGTCCATGTCGTCCGTCTCGGGATTAAAGAGCTCCAGAGAGAGGAGACGCGGTAATGGCTTTGCCAGGGGTTCAGGTCGTCCCAGAGCCATCGCCGACGATCGCCGCACCAGCGGGAAGGCGTTCCTCGGTACTGAACCTGTAATCAAAACTCTATATAGCTTCTCAAAGACCACCGCCATTCGAATATCTGCAAATCAATATTATATCAATTTTCTTTTTCTCTTTTTCCCCTCTCCTTTTTACTTTAAAGTGTATCCAAGACGAGTATCAATATGCATTGTAAGAATAATCTTTGTCATTATAATTTATTTTATAATAAGTGAATTTCTGTTGACCACTTTGATTTTACACTCAGAACCACAAACAGATAACTTACGATAGGAATAAACAGACATCTACATACATAAGTCAATTATATTAAACATTGACGACTTATCATTTATTGGTCTATTCCTAATTTGATGTACAGTTAAGGCTGGTTCACAACTAACGAGAACGGTAACCAGAACTAGAACGAGAAAGTTGAAATACATGTATTCAAATGGGAGTGTTCACAATCGACGGGAAGCCTTCCCGGTCCCCGAGAACAGGAAAGAAGAGTTGCCCAACTGTTAAATTTCTCGTTCTCGTTCCCGGGCACGGCATATTAGATCCATATTGTCCATATTAGACTCTTCACTCTAGAGGTTATTCTAGGCGGCCGTGGCATGAAACAGCCACTAGTGCCCTCTATAGTCGCAAGCTGTAAACATGAAACTGGAAGGAATTAGTAGTAAATGTGCTTCCTAACCCCATTTCGACACCTGCAAATCTAATCAGCGTTGGTTCCTCTGGTGAAGGGGTCATTTGTAGTTTGTTTATATGCAACTAAAAACTGGCTATTACCTAAAAAACAATGGCAAAAGCTACAAAGAACAGCTAAAACCGACGGAAATGAAAAAAGAACAATAAACAATTTTAATGTATGCCATTAAATAAAGGAATAATACCTTGGCATAAGTAGAGGAATCGGGAATGTAATGGATACGCATTTAGATAATGCTTACTCTATCGAATTTTGACGTTGGCTTGGCTAAATTGGAAGTAGGTGAAAAAATATCATTGGTCAGTTAAAAACAAATGAAATCCCAATGCGAAAAATCGACTTTCACTTTGTGATCGATAGGCATTCCCGTTCTCGTTACCGGGCTGTTATGAACGGCCAACATGAAAAGTGGACTTATGGGGAGGAAGAAATTCAAAATGTTAAACACTTCGATTACTTAGGAGTAAGGTTTGATATGGGCGGAAAATGGAACAAGAACATGGAGTTTATAAAACACAAAGGGATTGGACAACTTTCTGAAGTATTAAGGATATTGACACGGGTACCAGATATGCCAGTAAAAACATTACAGACCATGTATGAAGCAATGGTTAGGTCCTCATTACTATACGGCAGTGAAGTGTGGGGATGGGAGAGGGTGGATAATGTAAATAAAATACAATGCAATTTCTGGAAGCGCATTCTAGGGTTGGGGAGGGGTACTTCAAACTACGGAGTTCTTCGGGAGGTAGGATGCTGGGAAGATGCTGTATTTGCTAAACTAAACGTAGTTAGGTACTGGCTGCGAATAATTAAAGGCGATCAAACAACTCTGAGAGCAATATGTTATCGTCATCAAATAAACAACATAGGGCAACCAAAATGGTGGGCAGCGGGGTTGCAACGCGAATTATCAAAAATTGGCTTAAATGATATCTGGCAAAGGGGTAATGAAAATACACACAGTGCTGTAAGAAAGGTCAAAAGACGACTATGCGATATAAACAGGCAGAAAATCGAATCTGAATGTAGACAAAGATCAACATTGGAGCTACAAAATGAAATAAAAACTAGGTGGGGTAAGGAAACATATATTTTGGAATTGAGTATAAAACAGAGGACTGGAATAGCATGGCTTAGGTTGGGAGGGTGGAAAGCTCGCAAGATTGTTGATAACGATGGCAGGAGGATTTGCCCATTATGCGGGGAACAAGAAGACTGGACGCATATTTTGGCAGCATGCGTGCAGACGGAGGGTATTAGGAAAAAACTATTACCGGAAGTATTTTTGGCTTCCAACAGACGGAGGACAGCATGCTGGGACATGATTCTAAACAGCCAAAACTGGCCAAGCTTGGGCACATACTTAATGGAAGTACGTGTACTAAGAGATAAGGTGTTTATGTAATTTTTCTTTAAACATATGTGGTGCTTGAGTACATGTGCGCGACTGTGTGTGTGTGTGTGTGTTTGTGTGTGTGTGTTTGAGTGTGTGATTCAGTGTGTTTGTTTTTCAATTTTATATGTATGTATGTATATAGTGCGGTGATTGTAAAAAAATAGTTGTTTTCTGGTTGATACTGCAGGTCACGTATACAGACCAGGTATTTATCTAGAGAGCATGTACGGTCTTATGACCCATGCGACTGTGTTATGCAATTAATGTAATACTAAATACCTAATAAATACCACCACTACTACTAATATCTTGCATGGTGCATTGCTTCTCGTTCTCGTTTCCGTTCTGGTTACCGTTCTCGGGCGGTTGTGAACCAGCCTTTAATACTATTACGTTAAGCACGCATGGATTTCAAGGCAGTATTCCTTGGTCACTATACGTATTATGTCCATTAATATGTTATAGATAATGTGAGCTTTGCAACTCAGGTCACCCTGTTCCTACAAGTAATTCGTTTGCACTATAGGTACCTCCCCTATATGGGACGCAGCATAACTCACGTTACTAAACACAAAGAGCGGATGTCGCATGTCAGGGTGTTCAACGTTCTAATTTGAGTCATTAGATATATAACCAGACAATACATTTACAAAAGACGCACTATTTCTGTCTTCTGATAATATTATGAGTCATTGTTATATCATATATTCTGCTCTGTAAGATTTTCTTCGGTGCAAAGGTTTGGCCGTCACCTTCCTTCACCGCCATATTCCCTGTTTATCTATAACCTGAATCCACCTTAAGTGTTAAATTAAGTACTGAATCCTGCTATGGACTTAATTTATATAAAATGTGTATGTTATTAAATGTCGAAAATACTGCACTGTAATATCATGAAGAATAGGTTACGTTTTAATGTGATTTCAGCGTACTTACGTAAACCAAACTATTATATTTCTTAATTTTTTCTACGCAGATTTCTTACTGAAAAAATAAAACTCCACACAAACATACAGTGCTTACACCAAAAGTTGCAAAAGCAATTCAAAATTTCTAGCTAACTGCAAAGGTAAGATCTAATAATTAATAATAACCTAATAGCCTAATAACTTGTCCTAATCTTAATCAATAATTAAAGCTCATGTAATTAGCCTAATTAATATAACTATCCAATACAAATAGTAATATAAGACTTAATATGATATATTATACAAAATAAAATTAATAGTATAACCAGTGCGTTTGTTGATGACTAATAAATAATGGGTGTGCGACGTTTGAACACCTGCGAATATGAAAACAAGGCGCCAACGTAACAGATACGTGCATGTTTGTGGAAGAGTTGCCGGTTATGAACAGAATCTAATAACCCTAATATCACCAAATTATGACTTATCCCATAATGGCGAAAAAATGTCGAAGTTACACAATAGTAACCTCTCGTATACTGTAACCTCTGTATTCCGAGTTAATGAGAACGTACACTTTTGGGGACCAGTTGCCACCAGCCAGCTGTATTTATTCGGATCAGAAGAAATGAAGATAGTGATGATACTTACTCGGTACCCTGCCTGAGGCCACAGGACCAACCCTGGAACGGAGTAATTCCTGAATCTGCTTTAGCCTCTCATTCTGTTTGTTTTTCTCTTCCTCTTCTTCTTCTGCTGCTGCTGCCGCTTCCTGCACATTCTGCTCTTCTTCCTCCTCTTCCTCCTCCTCTTCTTCCTCCTCCTCTTCGAGAGGAGTCTCCTCCGTAAAAGCTGGTGTTCTGATCGCCGGAGGCGGAAGCAAAGGTGGAGGCGAGAGCTGCTTCACTTTAGGCGAAGTCGGAGGCGGTGTATGTTGCTTCACCTTTGGAGAGGTTGGTTGCGGCGATTTTGGGGGCGATATCTGGTTAGTGGCCGCGGGAGAAGTGGAAGGGTCTGTAGCTGGGGTCTGCAGATCAGGTTTTGGCACAAATATAACAGAAGCGAAGCTATCCTCCGAGTCAACAGAGGTATCGCTCTGGAGACTACTGTCTTTAGAGGAGTCCGAACCGTCCTCTCGCGAGTGCCGGCGCTCCCCGCCTCCCACTCTGCCCGCACCTGCATTATTGTTGTTTTTGTTATTGTCTTCTGAAGTGGAAAAGCTGTTGTTGTTGGATTTCTTGCCGTCTGGAGGAGGCGTGCAGGGTGGAACTGCAGTCCCAGAGGAGTCGCTGGGAGAGGGACGACTGCCGGGGTTAGGAGACACTTCACCTCCTTTCCACCCCTGGAGAATACGCACGAACCCATTTTTAAAAGAGGTGCCAGCTACCTTCTCGATTCCAGTTGTGGAGCTCTTGAGTTTATTGGTGAGACCGTTCTTGAGCAGCTGAAACCTCTTAGCGGTGGACGTGGAAAAGAAGGTATCTCGGAGGGAGTCAAGCGTGCGATGTCGGCGATAGATGAGTTCTTCGTTTAGAGAGGCCTGCTTCTGAATGTTCTGTCGTACTCGTTCCTTCTCCCTCAATCGTTCCGTCGACATCAGCTCCTCATTCATTGAACTCTGTTTGAAAACGTTGCCTGCTCTTCGAGCACTCCCATAACCAGGTACCTTAAACTCAGGTAAGGCTTTGATCAAATTGCGCATGTCCGTGGGTTGATCGCCGCCCTCCTCTTCCATCTCCTCCTCACATAATGATTTTTTCTGCTTAACAAGTTTCGGTTTGCTACTGCTGCTAGGGGCAGTAGTGGTAGTGCTCGTGCTGCCGGGAGTTGTTCCCGCCGTGCATGTACACCCACTGCTCACTACAGATACTGCGGTGCTAACACTAACATCTACTATGCTGGAACCCGTGGGGGGCGTCGAGGTTGTAATAGATGTCGATGTGCAGGTCTCGGGCCCCGTACTCAAACCCAGGCTAGGTACGCTCGAGCGAGAGCGCACCATCACCCGCTGCCCAACCGTGAGTATATCGGACAAGGACTTTGACTTGTGGTTGAGGAGGATCGCTTCTTGCGGTGCGGTTCTCCTCGTGCAGGCAAATGTCTGCCGGCGCTGCGGAGGCTCTGGTGGTTGCTCTTGTGTTTGTTGTTGCTGGTTATCTTCCTCGAGACGCCGAAGTTCAATGGGCAGATCTTGGATATCCTCGCCATCCCCTTCTCCATCTTCGCAGCCATCGGGGTCGTACCGATGTGGTGGAGGTGGTTCCTTAGTACAGGAACTCCAAGAATCCAGGAACCATGGGCGGTGTCCCGAGCCGCCACGTTTCCCTCCTGCCAGTTTCTGGAAACATTAAATATTGTTTAAGAAATACTCAAAGTGAAGAGAGGAAAAATAAGAGATTTAATGCAATGGTTTATATCAAAAGTAAGGAATGTGATTTCAGCCCGATTGCCCAATAGGGTCAAGGGAGGAATCGTTGTGGTGGACAATTCCTTTGCCTCCGAGACAACATTAGGATAAGTAACAAACTGTAATGAAGTATGTGTAATGCTCCACGGATAAAAATGCGCGATTTTAAGCAGCATTACGAGACAATGTATTCTCTCAAACTCAGAATAACGTAACATCGAAATGTTCCAAATGTTTTGGGAAGTCTGTGAGGACGAGACTTTGTCTACAGTACTCAGATGGCGTAAGACGTTAAATGAAGCGAGGGAAGACCATTCTCCAGGTTAAACAGTGTTCAGAACACCCATTAATCTCCGAAACAGTTAGGGATGAGGCTCTATTATGGATTATTCGTACTAAGATCAAGTGGCGGCTCGCGCTATAGGGCGCAAGGCACCTGTTCTCTCTGTAATACCATAAATACCTTTAAATACTTTCTGCATTAGTTGTGAACTCAAAAAATCACAGAGTTTTAAACGAAACCCTGAATGCTTCAGCACCTGCATTGTACTATACAAGAGAAGCGCGCGGTTTAAACGGCTTTTCAGGAGAATGTAGACAACTTGGGGCCGGTTTCACCAACAAATATTAAAAATACTCTAACATCTTGTTTGTTAACAAGTTGTTCAAAGTTTAACATAAGGTTAAAACTTTTGCATTTCATCAAGCTTTTACAGCAAATTGTTAGCTAACATTATGTTAACGTCAAAGACAACTGCGAACGCTAGCTTTTGAGAAGGCGATGGCCGACCTACACTGCTTCTGAACGTACCCCGATGCACTTTTGTCAACGTATCGCTGCGCTCTCTGTGTCAGTAACCGACAACTATTTACATTCATGGCATGTGATGTTCCCGGTTGTTTGAGGTTAGAATCACAATGTCAACTGAAATAAATGTTTCACCGTTTAAAAGGCGTTAATTAACATCTGGTTAATAAGTATAGACGTATTGTCAAGTGCGAAAAAGCCGACGTTCTTACATTAAAGGATAAGATTGCAGCCTGGGACAAAATCCATGAGTAATTTCATTGGAAAAAAATTCTTGAAGGAATTGCTTTGGAAACTTTCCGGATAAACCCACAAACGGTAGCTTTGGAAATTCCAACATTATCACAAGTAAATGAAAAATGTTAGTAGCATAAAATCTAAGTTCCTAATTTAGCATAGGAGAAAGAGGCATGCTTCTGTTGGTAGTATTCTAACCTCTCGTATTTCCCATAAAGCCATGCTCATGGCACATTGGACAGTCTATATTGCTTTAAAAATGCCTCTTTTTGTAGGGTTTCAAATTTATTATGACGTAGACTGCTCTTCTATTAGGAATGACATTAAAAAAATGCCAATTGTAGCAAACTCGCATCGCAATGGCTTGGTTTGCCGCAGCCATTTTCCAATTTCTGACATTTGTTAAATGGCTTAACACAGGGGTATGGGGATGTTAACTTAACACGGACTTTAACACATTGTTAAAGTTAACATTGTTTGATGAAACAGAGTTTGTGTTAACTTCAGTGTTAAATCAGTTTAACGTTGTGTTAAAATTTGGCGTCTGTTGGTGAAACCGGCCCTTGGTGTGCGTATGTGTGAAGTGAGCGGACCAAGGCACATTCTGCTCGTGTCCAGGTTTAGCATGACAAGAGTACTTTGGTTTAAAAGGAGCTCTTATGATGGGCAAATGGATGAAAGGGAGGATTCACCAAGGGTACGCAAAATCTGTGAAATTTCCACGCACATACGTGTTGAATCTGTTCCCCTATGGGAGCACCTGCAAGAGGAATTTCGCTAAGCGGTTTCTTGTGTGGTCAACACTGAAAGTTTTGAGAATGGGCAACAATGAGTTGTGGTAAGTCAAAGCAGGTCTTCGTAGCTTTAGATTGAAGTTGAGATAGTAAGGTGCGCAAGCTGGGTGTGCTCCAAAAATGTGCAGGTCAGCACTTATCTGTATGTGCATGCAGATGTTGCAACGCCATATGCTGGAACGGATCTCAAGCGAGAGCATTTCCATGCGATGATTTTCTTTGACTTTAAAGTCGGTTTAGGGGAGAGAGAATCCCTTACAAGGCTGCATAGCTCACTTGGGATCTTTGCACTTCGCAATCCACGATTTATCGATGGTTTGCAGAGTTTAGAAGAGGAAGGGATCCCCTGGAAGAAGAAGAGTCGTCCTCTGGTGTAGTGGTTACCATGATAGCCTCTAGTTCCCGAGGTCGCAGGTTCAAACCCGGCGGAGGGCGATGCATTTTTTGGGGCGTAAAAATTCTTAGCATGACTTCCTTCGGAAGGGAAGTAAAGCCGGTGGTCCCGTGTCGTAGATTTATGGCACGTTAAAGAACCTCTAGCCTGATAAAGAGGCCTCTGAGCAAAATTACCGGTCTTTCACGCCCACTATAGAAGGGCCATAGCAGTTAAAGAGCGTCCAGAAATAAAACTCAATTTCAATTTATTTCGAAGAAGAAGAAGATCGCGCAGGACGACCAGCTACAGCAGCAATGGATGAAAATAGAGCGCATGTTGTGGGTAGATCATCGTTATACATTCTATCAGATTTAAGAAGCCCGAGTATTGGATCTGCAGCAGTGAACACCAACCTTTAAAAAACAAAAACAAAAAAACTTCACGTCAGGAAGCTCTGTAGTCGTTGTATACCCTATCACCACATAAATCAGCAGAAATAGACATACGTGCAATATAAGTGATATATAAGTGATATAAAAATTTGATGAGGGCAGATTCTTCTTCTTGTTCTTCTTGTTCTTCTTCTCATCAAGGATTAGGCATTCCATCTGTTCCGTCTTAGCATTCTTTACTTTACTCCCATATTTTTCTGGGGCGTCCGATTCCCTTTTTACTTTCTCTACTACGTATAGTAAGTAGGGGAAGTATTGTATTCCACCCAAAAATTCAATACCGAGATTTCACCGGAAATATATGTTTTGAGGCCTCCTGAATCCAAAAAAGTATTTTTGGAAACATGTCCGTGTGTGTGTCTGTGAACAGCATAACTCAGAAACGAACAGTCGGATAAACACCAAACTTGCTATTTAGGTTCAGTATCTTCCAGAGATGCGACACGAAGGTTTTCAAGAAAATCCCCCACCCCAGATTACCCTTTACATGGAACATTTTTCGAAAATTTTAGTTTTCTCAGAAATGGCTCTAACGATTATGATTAAAATCTCATATATTTAAGATAATTTTATGGCAAATGAAATGTATATCTTGAATTTTCTGGGAATGTCTCCAAAAGTATTCTTCACTGTGAACGACTTTTGCATAACTGGTAAACCATAAGAGATAGACAAAATTTTACTACACCAAAAAATGTAGATCGCGTTTAAATACACAATTTATGTCATATACATTTTTTTGTTGTTGAGTGAACCATTTTCGAGATATTGCTTGTTATTCCCTTAAATTTTTCAATACTTATACTTATTCTCAAATGGGAATTCATTATTATTTTTTTTGTCCTCGTAATACAAAGAGGATGGAATACTCCACATAGCAACCAGCTCTAAAAATATTTGACTATCGCTTAAAGCCTACCAATTCCCCTTGCATCTACAAGAAAATTAGCAATAAGATTACCATCTCGATATCTCGATTAACATGAAGCATATGGAGAATAAACGTTTGTAACAATAGTTTGTACAAGAGTAGAGAAAGTCATGTGAGTGTAACACATAAGATTTTTTTCTGACGGGTTGTATTAATAATTAATAGTGGTATTCTTTCTTCACACGCTCTTTCCAATTCTGTTTATTTCGTTAAATTTTATCATATAATTTATAAATACTCGGTTTTTCTCTAATTGTTTCATTTCTTATTAGGTCTAATCTAGTGCGTTCTTTAGTTCTTCGTAAAAATCTCATTTCCGCTGTCTGAATTTTACTTTTGTCCTTTTCTTTTATTATCCAAGATTCGCTGCCATACATAAGCAAAGACTCAGCCATGGTCTTGTAGAACTTCAGTTTTGTTTCCTTTCTTGTTTTATTTTGTAGAGGTTTTGTTATTGTTGCATATGTTTGTTGAAATTCATTTATCTTATTTTCTAAATCTCTATCGACAACTTATGATACCCAAGTAATTGAAATTGACGATCTGTTCCAGGATATTATTTCCAATAATATTTTTGTTCTCACTGGGTATTTTCCTTGGTGTACATTACTTTGGCCTTTTTTTTATAGAAATATTTAAGTTATACTCCTTTCCCAGTTGGAACAATTTATGAATAGAGCGCTGCAGGTTTTCTTCACTATTCTGCAGTATTACATCGTCTGCTTATAAAATTATTCTTAAATATGATTTTATTCAATTGTATTCCTGCACTTCTTTTTCCATATTTTTTATAAGATCATACATATACAGGGTGATTAATGAAGAAGTGATACATTTATTTCTTTAATTGTTTCAAAACGATTTATGCTAGCGACAACTTATTATACCTGAAATGACGAGGAATTTTGGGAGATTATTTACCTCTATAGCAAATGTTGAAAATGTCCTCCATCCTGCATAAGGCACAACTCAACACGTCGTTCCATGATACTGGCCAATCTTTGGAGGAGCTTGAATCTCCTGTGTAATGTTGTGCTCAGATCGTCCAATGTCTGGGGACGTGTTGCATACCCTTATTTTAAGTAACCCCATAGAAAGAAGTCCGGCGATGTCAAATCCGGAGATCTCGGTGGTCACAGGTTCTTGGAAATTATTCGGTCGTCAAAGAAACTTGCAATTAGTGCCGTGGATTCATTTTATGTATGGCATGTAGCACCGTCCTGCTGAAAATATCCTTGACTCAGCTCTACATCATCTAGTTGCTCAGCAAGCTCCATGAACATCCTTCGGTACTCTGTAGTGTTCACTTAGTTTTAAAAACATTTGTCCCACTATTCTCTATTCTCTGTGCGCACCAAACTCCGATTTTAACCGGGTGCATAGGTGCTTCATGAATAACATGTGGATTATCGCTGGCCCAATAGCGTGAGTTATTTGAGTTCACATAGCCGAATAAATGGAACCATGCTTCATCTGTGAACCATGTGATGGAAAATATGGCAGGATTTATGAACGCCTGAAGCCAACGACAATAATTCAGTCGTCTATCCTTATCTGGTCCCTGCAACTGATGGACAACCGTAATCCTATACGGCTTTAGGCCTACACTTTTCACAGCTTTCTGACACATTGAGTAGCTGTATGTACCCTGCCTCCTGCGACAAACGTCTTAATGATTTTTTTGGGGTGGCGATCCAGTCGTAGTCTTACGTCAACAACCGTGGGAAGCCTAGATGAACGAGTTTTGCCTTTTTCACTTACCAGAGATCCAGTTGTTTCCAATTTGTTTACCAATCCCAGTATTGTGTTTCTTTGTGGAGGATTCCAAACACCAAATTCTCTCTGGTATGCCCTTCGAGTAGCTGTAATTGAATTCGTAATCCAGTATTGCTTTACAAGGAAGAGTCGTTCATTTAATGTATATTCCATTTTCGCTTTGACTAGAACAAAATCTCCAAAACAGTTGCCGACAATAAAACTAACAATTACGAATAAAACATGAACATTTGCGCATCTAGTGACAGACAGTCAAAACTCCAGAATATTCCGCTTAATTTGGTGCTAAAATTGGGGCAGTGAGTGAATTTCGAACAGAATAATTAAAGAAAGAAACGTATCAGTTTTCCATATATCACCCTGTCCAGATGCTACGCCACAAAATTTCTTATCCTTTCAAGAAAGGAAAGGACGTTGTATAGAATGCAATGGAGGAAATACTTTGAAAATATGCAGTGATCAGATATAAAATTTTAAAACTATATTGTGTTCATTCTCAAAACTTTCAGAGTGACTCTCGTATTTCCCATCAGTAATTTGTTCTTTTGCGCTAATGGTTTATGAGGAATCTAAAACTATAAGAAGTTCTTCCACTATAAGACAACTCAACTAACGTATCCTTAAATAACATTACGTTTTAAAAAGAACCAGCACTACCATAAGAGTGTACTTGAATGGTTACTGAGAGGTGGATCGCAGAATGATTTTCAGCAATAAACAGAGAGCTTAACGTTTATTGCATCACTTAACGTTATATTTTACTATTATTTTTATACACTTTAAAGTCTCCGGCCCACCCCTAAAAGAAAACTGACTCCACGAGAGTAATTTCGTTTAAATATGCTGTTTCTTCATACGTATTTATATTCAGTGTTTACATTATTTCTTGCATGTAGTTTACAAACAAGAGTACATAGCGAAGCTATTAGCAAAGATCTGAAATGCATCAGGAACTCAAGTGAAGGTCAATTATTTAATTTAGTAGACGTTTTAGGTATAGTGCATGTATTAAGTCAAATAAAAATTGAATACTGGTATATAAAGTTACCTTTGACTATATTTTCGAGAAAAGTGAAAGAGTCTTATTTTTTTCTTTTTTGGGGGGAGAGAAGCTGGCCTATTTCTGCAGTGCAGTGTGATAGACTCATGTTCATGGATTCTATGCGATATCATTGTCTACTACGTAGAGTAAGTAGGGGAAGTATTGATTCCAACCAGAAATTCGATACCGATATTTCACCGGAAATACATGTTCTCATGCCCCCTGAATCCAAAAAGGCATTTTTAGAAAAATGTCAGTATGTATGTCTGTGTGTGTGTGTGTGTGTGTGTGTGTGGATATGTGTCTGTGAACAGCATAACTCCAAAACGAAAAATCGGATAAATGCCAAACTTGGTATTTGGGTTCAGTATTTTTCAAAGATGCGACACTAAGATTTTCAAGAAAATCCCCCCCACCCGAGACTACCCTTTACATGGAACATTTTAAATTTTTTTTGATTTTCTCAAAAATGGCTCTTAACGATTTTGATTAAAATATCACATATTTAAGGTATTTTCATGACAAATAAAATGTATATCTTGAAGTTTCTGGGAATGACCCCAAAAGTCCTGTTCATTCTGAATGTCTTTTGCATAACTGGTAAACCATGAGAGATGACAAAATTTTTCTAATCAAAAATTGTAGATCTCGTTAAAACACATAACTTATGTCACATACATTGTTTTTATGGAGTGAAACATTTCCGAGATATTCCTTGTTATTTGTTTCAATTTTCCAATACATATACTTTTCTAAAATGGGAATTCGTTATTGTTTTTTTATGTCCTGGACAAACAAAGAGAATGGAATGCTCCACATAGCAACCAGCTCTTAAAGATTTGACTATCGCTTAAAGTCACATTCCCCTTACATCTACAAGAAAATTAGCAATAAGGTAGTTTCTGCAAATGTTTATCTCGATTAACATAAGTAGATGGAGAATAAGCGTTGAGTAGAGAATGTCATGCGAGTGTGACACATCAGATTTTTTTTATAAGTTGTGCACCACGAACTAACCGCACGAGCCGCTTCAGCTAAGATCATCTCAATGTGTGAAATTGTTTGCAGAAAATTTGAAGATGCTGAAATCAGATATTCACAGAACTATTTCAAAGGATTTGAACATAAGAATTTATGTAAGCTTTTGTTTAATTAGGATAAGTGTACTCGTTTCTGGTACAAGAGATGCCTAAAATGATACCATTTTGGGACAGTAAAGCAGTTGTTTTAATGTGCTTAAGTACGTTAAAAGTCCTCCCTTTTTGTGAACGTGGATTTAATAAAATTTGAAATGTACTATTTTCAACCATTAATCACATACAGTATGAAGTAGGTATTGTCCAACAACAAGTAAAGCAATAAATACATAAAAATATGTGCTAACATTAAAACGAGTCTGTGTTATAATTTATTTCGACAAATTTATCTAAAGTATAAAATGCTCTAGTCTTCAGCTATTTGGACACAAGCATGTTGAAAGTATATTTTGTGGACAATTCCCTAATGCATTCAGGTTGGGTATTAAAAATGTTGATCTGAAGGTATTTATGACTGTTCATAGCTTTAGCTAATCTACATTGATTTAAATTCACATCATTCCTATGCTCTGTTTCATTATTATGATGAAGTTAGCGTTCTATAAACTCATGCCTGTTTGGTTTAACATACAAGATGTGATCAAAAGTATCCGGACACCCCCACAAACATACGTTTTTCATCTTAAGTGCATTGTGCTGCCACCTACTGCCTGGTACTCATTATCCGCGACCTCAGTAGTCATCGGACATCGTGAAACAGCAGAATGGGACGCTCCGTGGAACTCACGGACTTCGAACGTGGTCAGGTGATTGGGTGTCACTTGAGTCAGAAGTCTGTACGCGAGATTTCCACACTCCTAAACATCCCTAGGTCCACTGTTTCTAATGTGATAGCGAAGTGGAAACGTGAAGGCACATGTACAGCACAAAAGCGTCTGTTGACTGACAGAGACCGCCGACATTTGAAGAGGGTCATAAAGAGTATAGGCAGACAAGTATCCGGACCATCACACAGGAATTCCAAACTGCATCAGGATCCACTCCAAGTACTATGACAGTTAGGCGTGAGGTGAGAAACCTTGGATTCCATGGTCGAGCGGCTGCTTATAAGCCACACATCACGCAGGAAAATGCCAAACGACGCCTCACTGGCTGTAAGGAGCGTCAACATTACACGATTGAACGGTGGCAAAACGTTGTGTGGAGTGACGAATCATGGTACACAATGTGGCGATCCGATGGTAGGGTGTGGGTATGGCGAATGCCCGGTGAACGTCATCTGCCAACAGTGAAATTCGGAGGTGGTGGTGTTATGGTGTGGTCGTGTTTTTCCTGGAGGGGGCTTGCACCCCTGGTTATTTTGCGTGGCACGATCACAGCGCGGACCTACATTGATATTTTAAGCACCTTCTTGCTTCCCACTGTTGACGAGCAATTCGGGGATGGCAATTTCATCTTACAACACGATCGAGCACTGTTCATACACCACGGGCTGTGGCGAAGTGATTACACGACAATAACATCCTTGTAATGGACTGGCCTGCACAGAGTCCTGACTTGAATCCTATAGAACAGCTTTGGGATTGTTTTGGAACGCCGACTTCGTGCCAGGCCTCACCGACCTACATCGATACCTCTCCTCAGTTCCGCAGTCTGTGAAGAATGGGCTGCCATTCCCTAAGAAACCTTCCAGCACCTGATTGAAAGTATGCCTGCGAGAGTAAACGCTGTCATCATGGCCAAGGTTGGGCCAACACCATATTGACTTCCAGCATTACTGATGGAGGGCGCCACGAACTTGTATGTCATTTTCAGCCAGATGTCCGGATACCTTTGATCACGTGGTGTATGTTAAATTGTTATAAATACGGAGTGAAGCTAACGTCATAATTTGTAACAATTTGAAGCTTTCCCAAGAATCACTTTTGGAAAGCCCTTGAATACATCGTATTGCCTATTTTTGTCTTACAAAGACTTCTGCTGCAGAGGAAGAATTACTCCATAGTTTGATTCAATAATTCATAATAGAATGGATGAAGGTATTTTTCCTGATTATCGGAGGGGACTCGGCACTGCCCCAGTGAGGATATTGTGCGTATGCCCCACTAAAGTACCCTCCCGGGAGGGAGGAGGAGACGAGAGGAGACACCTTAACTAAAAGTGGCGGCACAGCAATGACAGGGTCCCTACAGTTTCCAGATTGAGACGCCTCGATAGGCGGACAGGCAGACTGGGGAACTCTGTCCCACACAAAGGGTCCAATACACGCTCCGAAGGGGCGGTTCGATTAACCACCGGCAACCAGCCGAAAGCCGAGGAAGGGAGAAACTTCCGCAGAGAGAGTCCTTTTACTCCGCCACGCCGCACCGAAATACCATCGTCGACACTTCCAACCCTGAAACAGACCTAACGGGGATGAATGAAATGATGACTCGGATGAAATGGAGGGACAGTAAATTCAAAAAATTAAATTGAGTTTTATTTATGGACGCTCTTAAATTGCTGTGGTCCTTAGCGTCCCATTCAATATTGGGCGTGAAAGACCGGTAATTTTTCTCAGAGGCCTCTTTATCAGGCTTGAGGTTCTTTTACGTGCCGTAAATCTACGACACGGGACCACCGGCTTTACTTCCCTTCCGAAGGAAGCCATGCTAAGGATTTTTACGCTCTTAAAAATCCATCGCCATCCGCCGGGTATGAACCCGCGACCTCCGGAACTAGAGGCTATTATGGTAACCACTATACCACCGAGGACGACACAATAAATTCAGGGGCTGAAAGAAACCACTCCAGCATTCGCTTGACAACCCGGGAAAATCCCGGAAAAAAACCATGGGTCAGATTGGGCGGACTCGGTAACTCCCGAATGCGAGTCGCACGCGTTACCGCGGCGCCGCCTCGCTCGGTGAAAACGGCATTATATGTCATTATTAACATAGAATGTGAAACAGTCGTTTTTAATTTTCTTAGTAAATACATAACTCTTGCTAACCTTTCACAGATAAAGCTTACATGTTTACCGCAGGTAAAGCTGCTACCCACAAATAAACCTAATAAATTAGCAAACTGGTTTTATTTGCAATATAGGTATCTAATTTCGGAATTTAAGAAAATATAATATTTTCTGTTTTATCTGAATTTATTATCAGTTGATTTGAAAGGAACCAGTCCGGAGCAGCTGGGATTCACAAGGATCCTGTTTTCAACAGTGTATGTAAACCTCTCCCTCAATGCACCCCAGCGTTGAGTCTTTGCACTTGACAGTTCGTGTGGCTTTAAATTTGGCTATACTGTGATTGCGACGTTGCCAGAGTGGTTAGTAAACAGCAAAAGCTGATTGTTCTCCTTTCTATCGTGTCTAAGTCGCATAAAAAAGAGTACGTAAGTACTGAAGGTATTATTAATATCGTCAATTGAAAATAACTCAGCATAAACATTGCAACGTATGCAGAATAAATTAGCAGTTTTGACAATATAGAAACAAAATAATGCAAACGTGCCTGCTACAATGCGGAGAAATAAAATAAATTATAAGTTGCGATTAAAAAGTTATTTAATCACGCTGCGTTGGAGATGGTTCAGGAATTTTGTCCTCTTTCTCTTGGAGTTTCATTCCCTTGTAAATAACAGTTCTCGTAATTAGTTCAAGAACTGCTGCAGTTTGTTGTACAGCTTTATCAGCAGCAATAGAGGGATGCCCATGAAACTTCATGTACTCCTCCTGTTCAAAGAATTCCCCGGTCCTTCTTAACAGTTCCATTGCCTGACTATTAAGTGGTACATCTCGACGCAAAGGATTTTCACTTCGTGAATCATTACTCGGTGATCGGTGTCCTATTTGAGACATTGTCTCACTTAAAATCTTCTATAAATAATGTGAATGAAATATTGTCGTTTCGCCTCCCCCATGGTCATGGCTTATGCAACGTGCACGGCACAATGCTGCAGAGATGATGACGTCATTCATCGGTAGAAAAAGTCGAACAACATATCGCCATGAGTGACGTAAGACATCACCCCACTATGGGTGGCGTGCACCATGTTGGAGTAAATTTCTTTAGAAGTAACGTTGTAAAGAAGTCCCCACTACGGAAGTAGCTTACTACGGGAGCAATTTACTCCGAAAGTAACGTTGGAGAGCAACATTACAATTTACTCTTTTAGTTACGACTACGGAAGTAAGAGCTCATTACTCCCGAAGGTATTGTTTCGTTTGCGCGATTTACTTGATGCAATCATGAATAAGGTTATGTGCGATAGGAAAAGGGGAGAAACGTCAGCGAAAGAGATAAACGTTTGTTGGTAGAAATAAAGAAAATCCATTTAAACAATATGAGTGTAAAACAAAGTGCGATAACTTACATTACGTTGGTCTTCAAAGTCAGTGAGATAGCGCCAACACTCGCAACATGCTTCCTAATTACTTTTTATTTTAGGTTTATTAGTTTTTTACGTTTTTGATTTACGGGAGGTTAGGTTAGGGTTAGGTTTTGTTTAATGTAAGCTTAGGTTCCTGATTACGGGAGGTTACTTTTATTAACGTTTTTAATGAAGACCCAAGTAATGTAATAAAGCCAAAACGTGTCATAAAGATGCTGGAAGAGAAATGCTAGAAAGTCGTGATTGACGAGTTTAATAATTCCAGCGACGGGAAACGTACTGAAGATCTGCTTAAAATTCTGGAAACAATGTTTCTAATCTTCATTTTGCATCGCAGATCACTTGCGTGTTAATAGAGAAATACCCTTTCTGATTTCGGTAAAGTTTACTATATTCATGGATGGGTAGAAAATAGTAACATGCGTGCAGTCAATTCCACACACAATGTATGGGAAATCTGTGAAAATGAAGAATTGCCTTTTATTTTCTTAACACTCGTGTATATTTATATGTGTAGGTACCTTGCTCTTAACCTCAAAAGCGCTCTAACAACGCAGTGAAATACACGGCCAGCAGACGCGTGGTGAGCGCTTATTTATAAGATCGCCTACAATATGAACTTTACTTAACATGGTATAAAAATGCTGGTAATCTAAAGGTATAATTGGCATGCACTTAACGTAATGGGAATGACTCGATTGATAGTTCTTTTATTACTTCAGCTAGTACCGATTGGTTCTAATTACCATGTGAAATCAAACTTGACGTAGCGGGAAGGAAAAGTTTAATGCCAGACTTTTAAGTTGCATCGCGTTAAGTCAATTCTAAATATCTCCATTTAATACAGTGTAAGACTGTGTAGGACTGTCATCGTAATGCCGGCTCAAGCTTCTCAAATATTCCGGTACGAAAAACTCATAGGAGGCATAACAATAATTGCAATTTGGATTATAAAGCTGAATTTTTGTCTGAGTTTTGTTGAAATGTTTTCCAAACAGGTTCAAAAGCTGTGTATAAGATTCTTTCCTAATACCGAAATGTTCATTGAACTTTCTCTCTCTCTCTCTCTCTCTCTCTCTGATTAACTATCATATGGTTCTCGCATAGTACTATCGCATTTCCTTTTTTTTTTGTTTTGTTTTGTTTTTTTCCCCGTCGAGATCATCAATGTAATCTAAGTAATCGCTGTTTTCTTCATCGAGATCAGTGTAATCTAAGTAATCCATGAACGCGTCAAAAATATCTTCCTCCAAATACGATACGGTATTCTAGTTCAATAGACCGGTTAGTTACTCCATCCAGGTCGCAAGAGTAAATTCTAACCTATATTTGTGCTCTATTTAATTCCGTAGTAACATACTACATGATGGTGCTCTCCAACATTTACTTCTGCGGTAATTTAATCTGCGAGTATCTGAAAGGAGTAAAATTCTTCGGAAGTAGTTTACTCTCGCATGGAAGTCGCCGAGTGTTGACTTGAATAGTAGTTTACTACGAAAGTAGAGTTTACTCCAGGTTGGTGCACGCCACCCTATGTAAAGCATCATAGACAAGTCATCATTGGTTGGTTTGCGACACGCCACTGACGCCAGCGCCATCATGCTCGTCGCCGTTTCCAGCAACTCCTGGGCAGGCAGGCACCAGCAGTCGCTCTTCGGCTAGGTACCGAGCCGGGAAGAACTAGACATCGTGAAAGTGAGCTTTTCGGCATAATTCACCAAGAGTCATTCTTTCGGCTTTTCCAAATTATCTTTAAACTTTGTTCGGTAAGTTTTTTGAAATTCAACCTTTAACTCTTGGTGGTTTTCTAAATTCTTGTACGGGAGAAGCATTTATATTTTTGCATTTCATATAACTTTATTGTATTCGTTGCTATTCTATAAAATCTTTAAATTCAGATGGCAACTTTAAATGTAGAAAAGCAAAAGAGAATATCACATTGTATTTTGAGCATACTATTTTGTAAAACAAAATGGTAAAACAAGCTGACTAAAGTATTGTTATCGGATATATCATTTTAAAATAAATTGTAAATTTATGTGTTTGTGAATGTTTGTAATTGTCTAGCTCCTACGCAATAGTCCCTTTTCATGATAACTTTCCCCTCTGAGAAACAAACCAGTGGTGCACTATATAAATGAACACCCACAGTAACCACAAATATAAAAAAAAATGAACAATATTAGCTTACTCGTACAAAGAACAATTCGACGCACATGCTAGATCCACGAACTGAAACACATGATTTGAAATAGCTACATCCGGCAACAGAGCCGCTTTCAGTTCCGTTTCGCTTTGTCATAGAGCACTCGAAATGCTGCCTTGTGATTGGTTTAGGAAGTCTAACGGTTAAAGTGTTTCATCTGTTCTTTTGCGAGTTTTCTTTAATCGCTAGCTGTCAAGTGCAATGTTTCAACGGCGGGGGTATAGTACGTATAGTTAACAGATTTTCACGAAATCGTATTCCTTCACATTCTGTTGTTAATTTTCTGACGAACCCTGAAGTATAAAATGCCTTGTAACTATCATGTAATGAAACTGTGGGCTTTGATATAAGTAGAACAGCAAAGGAAGAAATTGAGTGCAGTAGTATTCCGATTGCGGTAAGGGAAGCTGTCCTTAAGCGCTTCATGGCAAAAGCTTTTCCGTAACCATATTTTCGCCACATCACGCCCCTCTATTGGGAAGCCTTTAGGCAGGTGTAAGTGCCTTTATGTTGGACCGCTACGGAGTTGGTCAGGAGAAGTGCACCTGAGGCTCCTCCTGTCTGACGTCATTTCGATAGTCGATAGCTGTCGATACCCGCTTCCAGGCACGAACAGAGAGCTTCCCTTACAGATTGACTCTGCAGCTCTCACCATAAAATAGCAGTCTTTCTTTTTTCTGGGAATACAATAAAATATGTGCAAGGAACCCGCATAAAGCGGGACCGTCTTTAAAATGAAACAATTGCTGACAGATTTCCGTAATTTAATTTAGTCTGGTGTAATGATCGATACTCTCATCGAAATGGAACGATGAGTTCGACGTTTAATTTAGTATAGATAAACCTAAATAGCTCAGTATTTTGACTGTACATAGGTAGCGTAATCATTAGTCTTTTAATTGAGGGCTTGATTGAATGGTTGGACGAGGTAGATTCTGTTTTATGTTGAATTTGATTGAATTTAGATTTTAAGTAAAAAGACTTAAATAATATTAAGGGACGAGTAGACCCTAATCGTACCCAAGTAGAGATGGAAGGAATAACAAAATCCAATGTGCTACCTTCACTACTCTTTCTCTACGTGCTATCGTTTAGTTTTATATACGAGGGCAGTTCCAGACGTATATATAGCGGTTGTTGTTTCAAACAAATGACTGTGGTAGAAAGTACCACCCTTATAAAGCTTAAGTTTGAAGTTTGGCAATGCTACGTTGTTTAGTAATTGCTTGGCAGCCGTTAATAGTGAACTCTCTCAGCGAATTGGAAACATGGATAAAACTGGTCATCGTTATGTGATACAATACCTTCATTTGAAAGGACTTAGTCCAACTAATATTAAAGCTGAGCTAGATTCTACTCTGGGAGAGTCTGCTCCTTGGTTTACAACAGTAAAATATTGGGTGGCAGAGTTTAAGCGAGGCCGTACGAGCTGCCAAGACGAACATCGCAGTGGTCGACCAAATGAAGTGACCACGCCAGAAATTATGAGGAAAATCCACAAAATGGTATTGGATGACCGTTGAATGAGTGCGCGAGCTAGCAGACACTGTAGGCATTTCAAAACGTGCTGTACATCGCATACTGACTGAAAATTTAGACATGAGAAAACTGTGCGCAAGATAGTGCCGCGTTTACTCACAATGGAACAAAAGCAGCGTCGTGAGGATGTTTCAGTCAAGTGTTTGGCGATGTTTCGCTGCAATGAAGCTGAGTTTTTGTGTCAATTCATAACCATGGATGAAACATGGGTCCATCACTTGACACCTGAGACGAAAGAACAGTCAAAACGGTGGATTGAAAGGCGAAAATCGGCTCCAACGAAGGCGAGACAGTTCCATTTGCAGGCAAGGTCATGACATTAGTTTTTTGGAATGTGTGTGGAATAATTTTCATTGATTATCTTCAAAAAGGAAAAGTAATCAATGGCGATTATTATACAAACCTATTGAAGCATTTGAATGATGAAGTGAAGCAAAAACGGCCGCATTTAGCGAAAAAGAAGCGTTTGTTTCATCAAGACAGTGCATCAGTTCACACATCCATTATCGTCATGGCCATAATCAATAAGTTAAAGTTCGAATTGCTTCCTCATGCACCCTATTCTCCAGACTTAGCCCCTTATGATTATTTTCTATTTCCAGTTGCAGAAATAGCTCGGTGCTAAAAGATTTGCCAACAGTGAAGAGCTGGAGTCTGCAGTTGATGGCTATTTTGCAGAACTCGATAGATCTCTATATATACAGGGTCTCGGAGCTATTGAGTATCGCTGGGAAAAGTGTATCGAGCTGAAAGGAGACTATGTAGAGAAATAAACATGTTTTACCCCAATATTTTTGTGTTTTCTTTGTTAGGTCGGGTACTTCTGGGACAGCCCTTATAGCTTCTACAAAATATTCCTAGGAAAGCCTAAAAAAATAAAAAAGTTGAGTTTTATTTATGGACGCTCTTTAACTGCTGTGGCCCTTAGCGTCCCTTCTATATTGGGCGTGAAAGACCTGTAATTTTGCTTAGAGGCGTCTTTAACAGGCTTGAGGTTCTTTTACGTGCCGTAAAACTACGACACGGGACCACCGGCTTTGCTTCCCTTCCGAAGGAAGCCATGCTGAGGATTTTTACGTCCGAAAAAAAATCCATCGTACTCCGCCGGGTTTGACCCCGCGACCTCGGAAACTAGAGGCTAACATGGTAACCACTACACCACGGAGCATGACCTTACGGAAGTTTGGTTTTATATGTAGTTCATGTTAACCGAGATAAACCTTTGTATAAACAGCTGAGTTACACATTTCACTGTAGGGTGATGGAGGGAACGGCATCGATAATCAAGTGTTTAAAAGCGAGTGGCTATGCGTTGGAATTGAAATTCTATGACATCGTGAGAAACAACTAATAGCAACAGCACTTTAAAAAAATCTGATGTGTTACACTCACATGACTTTCTCTACTCTTGTACAAACTATTTTTACAAACGCTTATTCTCCATCTACTTCATGTTAATCGAGATAAACATTTGCAGACTCTATCTTATTGCTAATTTTCTTGTAGATGTAAGGGGAATATATATTTACAAGGGCAATGTAGAAATACAGTAGCCTTTAAGCACATACATATCTCTTAATAGCTGGTTGCTAGGTGCATCACCATTACCTTTGCCACAGATTAATACTCTTTGCATATCCAAGGACAAAAAATGAATAACGTATTCCCATTTGAGAAAATATTGACAAATTTAAGGGAGTAACAAGCAATATCTCGAAAATGGTTCACTCAACAAAAAAATGTATATGACATAAATTGTGTATTTTAACGCGATCTACATTTTTTGTGTAGTAAAATTTTGTCTATCTCTTATGGTTTACCAGTTATGCAAAACTCGTTCACAATGAAGAATACTTTTGGAGACATTCCGAGAAAATTCAAGATATACATTTTATTTGTCATGAAAATATCTTAAACATATGATACTTTAATCAAAATCGTTAGAGCCATTTTTGAGAAAATTAAAATTATCGAAAAATGTTCCATGTAAAGGGTAATCTGGGGTGGGGGGATTTTCTTGAAAACCTTTGTGTCGCATCTCTGGAAGATACTGAACCTAAATACCAAGTTTGGTGTTTATCCGACTGTTCGTTTCTGAGTTATGCTGTTCACAGACAGACACACAGACACACATAAGGACATGTTTCCAAAAATGTTTTTTTTTGGATTCAGGGGGTCTCAAAACATGTATTTCCGGTGAAATCTCGGTATCGAATTTTTGGGTGGAATACAATACTTCCCCTACTTACTCAACGTAGTAGAGAAAGTAATAACACATCATTGAACAATTAAAACCAATAATAATGGATATATCGTAATGGTTATCACAAAAAAGTTACTTGAAATAAATTGTGTATTTTAAATAAATGTACATCCCTTTGTGCAGTACGTTTCTGTTTATCTCTTAACGTTTACTAGTTACACAAAATTGTACTAAATTTCTTCCTGACGAAGAGGACTTTACAGACTATTACCATAAAATTCAAGATATACAAAATAACGAAACATTTTCTATATAAAGGGCAGTTTGGTGTGGAACATTCTTCAAAATATTCGTCCGTCTTTGGAAGATACTGGGCTTCGGAAATTTCGTTATTTATTTATCCGCTTCACACATATACACACACGCGCGCGCGCGGACCATTTTTCTAAAATAAATTGCCGGTTTTTGACCAGAGATTCTCAAAACTTGCGTTTCCGGTGAAATCTCGGTATCGATTTTATGGGTAGAATGTAGTAGGGGAGAGGGGAAATGGCACAAATTTTATGTTCTATTTTTTTATTTTTATTACAGCAACATTTCAGCTAATCCTGGCATGGTGCTGTTCTATAAATTTCTTTAACAGTATCTATTAATAATTGCGTCATTAATTTATGGCCACTTAAAGTTAAATTTTTCAACTTTTCA
The DNA here is from genome assembly GCA_030765065.1 of Deroplatys truncata. NCBI lineage: Eukaryota > Metazoa > Arthropoda > Insecta > Mantodea > Mantidae > Deroplatys > Deroplatys truncata. Next base: position 65,711,074 of record CM060984.1, read on the forward strand.
GATCATTGCCTAGTAAGTTAACTTACCTCATCTAGGAGGCAGGTGGCACGGGATGTGGGGTAAATTGGCTATATGTTTAAATGAAAAATATGCGTTTTAAATCATTTACTAAAAACAAATATTATGATTAAGTTACTAAGAATACTTCAGATATATAGCCACAGATTGATCATAGTAAAATCATCAAACACAGAGTAACGCTTTTTAAACATATCAACACGTCCTTAGGTAAGATATAACGTACAAAGTTAGTTAAACACTTAAATGGCAATAATAAAATGAAACGCTGCACACAAATTAATGGGAAATGTCCTAACAGCAGTTTAAACACACAAACTGCCTGTTGCTATCATTGTAACAATCTGCACCCTTTTTGTTGTGGCAACTTGCCCCTGGTCTACTGTTTTAATGGAAGCTCGATATAGCGATCAAGAATAAGGAATTAAAGTACTTAAAATACCAAGAAACAAAGCCTTTTCAAATAAAATATTTAGAAGCCCAAGGTATGTACCCAGAAAAAAAATCTGATGTGTTACACTCACACGACTTTCTCTACTTTTGTACAAACTATTTTTACAAACGCTTATTCTCCATATGCTTCATGTTAATCGAGATATCGAGATGTTAATTTTGTTGTAGATGCAAGGGGAATTGGTAGGCTTTAAGCTATAGTCAAATATTTTAAGAGCTGGTTGCTATGTGGAGTATTCCATTTTCTTTGCATTACCAGGACAAAAAAATGAATAACGAATTCGAGAAAAAGTATAAGTATTGGAAAATTTAAGGGAATAACAAGCAATATCTCAAAAATGGTTCACTCAACAAAAAAAATGTATATGACATAAACTGTGTATTTTAACGCGAACTACATTTTTGTGTAGTAACATTTTGTCTATCTCTTATGGTTTACCAGTTATGCAAAAGTCGTTCACAATGAAGATTACTTTTGGAGACATTCCCAGAAAATTCAAGATATACATTTTATTTGTCATGAAAGTATCTTAAACATATGATATTTTAATCAAAATCGTTAGAGCCATTTTTGAGAAAATTAAAATTGTCGAAAAATGTTCCATGTAAAGGGTAATCTGGGGTGGGGGATTTTCTTGAAAACCTTTGTGTCGTCGCATCTCTGGAAGATACTGAACCTAAATATCAAGTTTGATGTTTATCCGACTGTTCGTTTCTGAGTTATACTGCTCACAGACACACACACACACACACACACAGACACACGGACATGTTTCCAAAAATGCTTTTTTTTGGATTGAGGGGGTCTCAAAACATATATTTCCGGTGAAATCTCGGTATCGAATTTTTGGGTGGAATGCAATACTTCCCCTACTTACTATACGTAGTAGAGAAAGTAAAAATTCCCCATGAAGTGAATATTTACTAATCACGCGGGAAAAACAACTTCATGGCTTCCTTCCACTACAGCATGTCACAAAGTAATAGTATGTCTGCATTCTACTGCAATGTGTTGACTAAGGGCTGAAATAAGAGCCATGTGCCAACCTGCCCCTGTAGCCAACTTGCCCCACTCTACCCTAGTTTCTCTGCTTATGTAGGTGTGAAGTACAGAGGTAAAAAGTTACTTTCGAATACTATGGTATTTTCCGTGAGTATAACGCGACTCTTATATGTCTAGCGAGAAAAGAGTGATATGAGAATTCAGTGAGTGACAAAAAATGCAAATACTTTTTGTCTGTAGCCTATACATTGTAGAGAAGTACTTTATCGCAAATTCCCGAGGAAAACATTTCTAGACGTAACTATAATCGCAATTGTCAAGCTTTTTTCAATCCTAGATGTGGGTATCGCTTTTGAAAAATATTTCGTGAATCAATCGCTTGCTGACTCTGTTATAAACACTGAATGCGATTTCAGAGATAAGATTTACCATCTTTTTTCTTCAACCGCGGAGTGATATGAAGACCGGAATTTATTCTTCGGCTTGCCAGGTTTGAAGGCTAATTCTGTTTTCGAAATAAGGCCCATATAATTATGAAGGGGGTCAAAGAGCAGTAAGATATATCTTAGTCTTCGATAGCAAATTTGACGTTAGAACCGCAATAATCGTGGACGAACTTGGTCTTTGAAATCCTTTTTCCGATTATATTTGTTTAAGGATTAAATCCCTATCCCACCGATGTTAAATCTGCTAAATGTAGGAATCATAATTTCGGAAACAATTTAGGATATCAGATGAAATGTTTATAGGAGATAGATGTGTGCCTTCAAGTTCACTGATATACTTTTATACAATAAGTTTGTTTATTAAAGAAAACATAACTCTTTTCTTAATTATACCAAAATTTGGTTAACATTTGTTATAAGTTATTTTAAAAAATCTGATATGTTACACTCACATGACTTTCTCTATTCTTGTACAAACTATTTTAAAAGCGCTTATTCCCCATCTACTTCATTTAATCGAGCTAATCATTTGCAGAAACTAGCTTATTGCTAATTTTCTTATAGGTGCAAGGGGAATATAGTAGGCTTTAAGCGATAGTCAAATCTTTTAAGAGCTGGTTGCTATGTGGCGCATTCCATTCTCTTTGTATGTCCAGGACATAAAAAAGAATGAATAACCATTCTTATTTGAGAAAAAGTGGAAGTATTTGAAAATTCAAACAAATAACAAGGAATATCTCGGAAATGGTTTATTTCATAAAAAGTGTAAACGACATAAATGGTGTGTTTTAACCAGTTCTACATATTTTATGTAGAAAAGCTTTGTCCAACTCTTACGATTTATCAGTTATGCAAAAGCCATTCCGAATGAAGAGGCCTTTTCCGGACATTCCCAGAAAATTCAAGATATACATTTTATTTGTCATGAAAATATCTTAAATATACGATATTTTAATCAAAATCATTAGAGCCATTTTTGAAAAAATCAATTTTTTTAAAAAAAGTTTCATGTAAAGGTTAGTCTGGGGAGGGAGGATTTTCTTGAAAATCTTCGTGCTGCATCTTTAAAAGATACTGAACCTAAATACCAAGTTTGGTATTTATACGACTTTTCGTTTTTGAATTATGCTGTTCACAGACACACACACATACAGAGACATACACAGGAGCTTTTACTAAAAGTATTTGTTTTGGACTCAGGGGGCCTCAAAACATGCATTTCCAGTGGAATCTCGGTATCGAATTTTTGGGTGGAATGCAATACTTCCTCTACTTATACGTATTAGAGAAAGTAATAACCAACCATCTTATCAACACCAAAGTAGATCTAGAATAGCACTTAGAGGTTGTTTATATAATCCTAAAATTTAAATTATCTTAATTTGTGTTCTGTTAACAGAAAATATTATTCACAGAAAAAGCTGTTCAAAGTAAAGATGGAGAAAACAAACTCATGTATATTTGAAAAGAAAGAAAGCATCTGGCTTGAACATACAGAAGCTGCCATACTTAACAGCCTGTACCAATTTGTGTAGTGCAATACCTCCCCTAAAATGAGCTAAAAGGTAGTGGGCCTACGCTGTTAAAACATATATGAAATTAAAGAGGAAATTCCAATTAATAAGACTCCACAAAAACTAAAAATGTCACTTTTGGGCTATTTTCTCCATCCAGTCTCCCCTTAAAACGTGTAGTTATAACTAACAAGCATCGAGGCAAAGTGTGCTTTTATTATTAAATACACATTAACAACTAAAAAAAAAGCCTGGGTAAAAGTATGCTGAAAAACTTTAATTTAGAAAACCATCATTTACACAGCGAACATTATTTTCACCCCAAAATATTGCAAATTACATGACATTTGAATAAAAAAGAATAGAAAGAATGTTACAAATTGCTTTCACCATTCGAATAAATATAAAAGTAGATAATTCTGTAATGAAAGTTTCAGTGGAATATCTATGGTATTTCCTAATAACGGTTGTAGGATCCCTAGCTGTCAAATGTGTATGATGTATTACATGTTTTTATTTATTGAGCAGTTTAGTTTATTTACTTACTACTCCACGTACCTGAAGCGCCCTTCGTACGAAGCTGTAGCAGGTTTCGTTAGGGCTAGATAAGCTAGAACTACTCTGTGAGCTGCTACAGGGACGCGCTGGGTCAATGGACCTTCCCTTGTGCCTACTCCTGCCTCGTTTTCTCTGACCAACACCTGGCCTGAAACAGAACAGTATGTTACACCTAACCCGCTCAAGAAATACATATTACTGGCGTTCCTTGTACATTTAGCGAGTACAACATTCATGGCTTGGCTTAAAAGGTATAAAGGTTGTAAATATATATATATATATATATATATATATATATATATATATTATAAGGCTTGGTGATAAGTAGATTGGTAAGATGCGATCACATTTTGTTAATAAATCCATGACCTAAAATGATTTGTTTACATGTTAGGGTGTTTAAATATGGAGGAGGACTAGGCAGCATGGATCAAAAAAGATAGGGGGAAAAAAGAAACAAAAGAAACTGAAATACTATAAACAGATAAATTTTCATAAAACTATTTAAAGTGCTCAAAATGGCTGCCGCCAACTTCGATTCGTTTTGTGCATCCCTTGGCTACGTAATGGCGAACCCTTGGAAAGAATTCAAACTGATGTACGGCGTGTCAGCTAAGTCCACAGAAGTGTTTGTTAGGACGCAAACTTCCTGTTTCACTTAAATGCCCCTTGAAAACATGGTATGGGCTGGGTGACGTCTATAAGGTAACGTTGTTGATAGAATCGGTAAGCCTCTCTGGATTTCTCCAGACTAAAATTATTAATAATTAGTACATATATAATAATTAAAATATAAATTAATTATCGTATCAGTATAAATATTTGTAAAAAAGACCATAAAAATAAAAAATAAGTAAAGTTTTCCAAAAATCGTTTCTTCCTAAAAAAAAAAAGAATCTGCACAACTCGATTTAAAGTTTTTTCTAAACCATACTTCTCCATAGATGAAAATCATCTCTGTGTTTGTGTACAAGGCCGCCATTGTTCTTTCCCACTTGACTATAGCCATACAAATGAATACTGTAAGTATGAAACTACTAAACAAAATAATACCGTAAAATACTACCGTTGGCTGTAGGTAACACTGATGCAGTACCATTGGTAAACAGTTCTTAACCAATGAATGCGATGTCCACTGCTTGTCGTGGGGTCTACGTTTTGTTTTCTTGCAGTCATTCCCCAACCCGTTTCGGAGACTCTAGCGGTTAAACAAAGAGCTTTTGGACATGGGTTTATAAAGAAAATATGATCACATGGTGCACATTTATCACCGAGACTTATATATCTTTACATTTTATGTCATCAGTGAAGATACATAACTTACTTATTAAGTAGCAAAGCACGGTTTAAGGAAGAATGTTGGATTAAACGTGACAGTGAGAAGAGAAGAACTGAGGAAGTAATAAGTAATACTAATAAATTCAGTACAAGAAAATTACATTCTGCCGGAAATGTTCTTAGAATGGAGAAGGAAAAATAGTTAAGGGAGATACACTATGTGATCAAAAGTATCCGGACACCCCCACAAACATACATTTTTTATCTTAGGTGCATTGTGCTGCCACCTTCTGCCTGGTACTCATTATCCGCGACCTCAGTAGTCATTAGACATCGTGAAACAGCAGAATGGGACGCTCCGTGGAACTCACGGACTTCGAACGTGGTCAGATGATTGAGTGTCACTTGCGTCGGAAGTCTGTACGCGAGATTTCACACTCCTAAACATCCCTAGGTCCACTGTTTCTGATGTGATAGTGAAGTGGAAAGGTGAAGCGACATGCACAGCACAAAAGCGTACAGGCCGATCTCATCTGTTGACTGACAGACATCGCCGACATTTGAAGAGGGTCGTAGAGAGTAGTAGGCAGTGATATATCCAGATCATCACACAGGAATTCCAAACTGCATAAGAATCCACTCAAAGTACTATGGCAATTAGGCGTGAGGTGAGAAACCTTGGATTCCATGGTCGAGCGGCTGCTCATAAGCCACACATCACGCAGGAAAATGCCAAACAACGCCTCGCTTGGTGTAAGGAGCGTCAACATTACACGATTGAACAGTGGCAAAACGTTGTGTGGAGTGACGAATCACGGTACAAAATGTGGCGATCCGATGGCAGAGTGTGGGTATGGCGAATGCTCGGTGAACGTCATCTGCCAGCGTGTGTGGTGCCAACAATGAAATTCGGAGGTGGTGGTGTTATGGTGTGGTCGTGTTTTTCCTGGAGGGGGCTTGCACCCCTTGTTGTTTCACGTGACACGATCACAGCGCAGACCTACATTGATATTTTAAGCACATTCTAGCTTCCCACTGTTGAAGAGGAATTCGGGGATCTTTCAACACGATCAAGCACCTGTTCATGCGGTACGCGAAGAAGACGAAGAGGCCAGATTACAATCAATTGGAGAGGTAGGAAAAGGTATCAGGAATTAATACACGGAAGAAGAGGCACTGGTTTCACTTTTGTTACATATACGAAATCAAAGTTAAGTGTGCTTCTGGTTTTCTCGTATTTCAATGTACTAGCCGGCCACGATATAAGTGGGCTTGGAGAAGGGCTCCAGTTTGTTTGTTGTCAATATCTAACAATCAACGCTAGGTATTAGAGGGAAGTGATGGGCAAGGCGACAGTTGCATAACGAAAACAGCACAATATTTTGGAGGCCTCAGCCTCGCTAGTAAATGTAACTCAGAGCTGCGGGTGTTTTCTTCACTTGACTGTCCTTCCGATGTCCCGCCCCTTGTTTCGTAACCGTCTAGTTCCACTTCCCACCACACGCATTCACATAGTGGTGGAATAGTGCGTATTAGCTTATTCCGGTTTGGTATATTGCCCCCCGTTCATAATGTTTCTTTCTTTTTTATGTGTGTCAGCACCTTTAAGTTTGTAGTCAAAAGCTTTGATTTGGAATCCTTCCGTCATTCACTCGTTGTAGATGATATATCCATTTTCTTCTGTGGTCTAAGATGGCTGGACCTATTAGAAGTTCCTACATCTGTACTTCCTTTGGCTTAACCATCCTTTCTTGTTGAGCAGCTCTGCCCTGAAGGAAGGAATCGCGCTTCCCGTGATTGGATATTCTCTTATAGACTTGACTCACTATTATAATCTATAGGTACCCGATACGGGATTAAGTATGGATAGGAACATAGGTGCACATATCCAGAAACCTGGGGAAGGACACCGCAAGCTTCTAACGTGACCCGTGGGAGGGAGGAAGGGGGCAGGTAAGAAGGGCGAACAGATCCGGATGACGATGTACGCTAGCAAGGGCGGGGTCCCTAGCAATTCCAAATGGAGACATCCTGACGCCGTAGCCCACGTACCGTCCGCGGGATCTCAAAGACCGGAGTCATCCCCAGGAAGGGAAAATATTTTCAAAGCACACAATCCGCCGTCCTGCTGCAACACACCGCATCTGGTCCTTCAGCCCTGGATGAAAATGATGGGGATAAGAAATATTGTACAGAAAATTCATGGTAGAATAGCAACCACCCCAGCATTCGCCTACCGACCCGGGAAATCACGAAAAAATGCACGGCCAGAGCGGTCGTCCCGCCGGGAATCGAACCGGGACTTCCTTTTATGCTGCAGAAATGACTTTATTCCACATTTTGTTGTAGGTACTGGACTAGTGAACTGGGCACCTAGCACTGCGACCCTCAAGTATCTATTGTGTGTACACCCCGGGAGGAATGGATGAGGTGAGCAAACCGCAGGGGACACACGGGTTGCAGAGCGACCCGGCGCAAGTGGACAGAGACGTACAGTTCTCTAACATTTTCAGGCTTGACCACCCGGTCACGAGAGGTCCGCTCGAGACGTCCTCTCCAGTGGGACCGGGGAAGCATTTCCAAAGCGCAAGCCTCTGTGCTATCTACCCGACACCGACCGAACCACAGCCCGGAGTCAACCTGAAACATGAAAGAGAAATGAAAAGACAGGAAATGGGGGAGAGAGCAGAGCCGTGGTAGAATGCACCACTCCAGTATTCGCCTTTGTCAACCAGGGAAAACCACGAAAAATCCATGGTCAGAGTGGGCGGACACCGGAAATCGAAACCGCAACCTCCCGAATGCGAAACTCACGCGTTACCGCGAAGCCATCTCACTCGGTTTGCTATAGGTTCAGGAGGGTGCAGCAGGCTGAAGCGAGTCAGATATTCAAATTGCGCGCACTATACGCTAGCTTTGAAATTTCACTCTTTGTATGAACACGAGAAGCAAACGAATGGAGACTAGCATTTAAAAAATGTTATAAACTGTTTAATAACAAGGTGTAGTTAATGCCACAAAAACTTATTAGACATACATTGTGTGCTTTAACAATATCTATAGTTTTTGAGTAGCATGTTTTTGACTATTTCTTAGGTTTACTAGTTATAAAAAAAGTATATGGGACTCATCCAGAATGAAGAGCACGTCACATACTATTGGCAGAAAATTAAATATACACATTTTATTTCTCATATAATAGTATATTATGATACAAGGGATAAAAGTAGATATTTATTACTTTCTCTACTACGTATAGTAAGTAGGGGAAGTATTGTATTCCAACCAAAAATTCGATACCGAGATTTCACCGTAAATATATGTTTTGAGACCCCCTGAATCCAAAAAAAAGCATTTTTGGAAACATGTCCGTTGTGTGTATGCGTCTGTGTGTCCGTCTGTGACAGCATAACTCAGAAACAAACAGTCGGAAAAACACCAAACTTGGTATTTAGGTTCAGTATCTTCCAGAGATGCGACACGAAGATTTTCAAGAAAATCCCCCCACACCAGATTACCCTTTACATGGAACATTTTTCGAAAATTTTAATTTTCTCAAAAATGGCTCTAACGATTTTGATTAAAATCTCATATATTTAAGATAATTCCATAACAAATAAAACGTATATCTTGAATTTTCTGGGAATGTCTCCAAAAGTATTCTTCATTGTGAACGAATTTTGGTAAACTGGTAAACCATAAGAGATAGACAACATTTTACTACACAAAAAATGTAGATCGCGTTAAAATACACAATTTATGTCATATACATTTTTTGTTGAGTGAACCATTTTCGAGATATTGCTTGTTATTCCCTTAATTTTTTCAATACTTATTTTTTTCAAGTGGGAATTCGTTATTCATTTTTTTGTCTTGGATATGCAAAGAGTTATAATCTGTGGCAAAAGGAATAGTGCTGCACCTCGCAACCAACTATTAAGAGATATGTATGTTCTTAAAGGCTACTGTATTTCCAAATTGCCCTTGTAAATACAAAACAAGGGGTACATAGTAGCGATAGTCAAATATTTTTATACTGAGAAATAAACGAACTGCTATGATTTTTTGGGTAAGTACTTCTAGTGTTATTCTTTCTGCTGCTTTTGTAATTTCATTTTCATCTCAGTTTCTTCTGAATTCATAATTTCCGTCATTTAATGTTTATGTAAGTTAGGTTAGATAAATCTATAACTTTTTAGATCAAACAAAGTGCCAATATAGCGTACATGTTAACTCTACAACGAATTGCAACAAATTGAAGTATGACGATTTGTATTGTGAACAGATAATGCGAGCGCCATGAGAAATTAATCTTGTGAAACGGCATAATGAAAAGTAAAACCTAATCATCACAGCCGAATTATTAAACATGTGCAAGTACGAAGGGTAATTGCGATGTGATTGGACTTGAAACCAAAGTTGGTCTCAGTGAAGATTATCGTACTAGTGCTCATGTGGTCTGTGTTGGAACTTCTACTTTTAGGCCATACTGTCTAAAAATATCTTACACATACTGTGTTTGAATTAAGATGTTAAAACTGTTTTTGAGAAAATAAGGAACATGTTTCAATATAAAGGCTGACTTTTTAAAATCTTCGTATCACATCAATGGCAGATACTGAACTTAAATATCAAGTTTAGTTGATATTGTAACCTTAGCCTTACTGAACCTACAGAACCAATCAATAAAATTCACCATAGAAATAGAAAAAGAAGGCATGCTACCATTTTTAGACCTAAAAATCATCAGAGAACAAAAGAACCTAACCTTTGGCATATACAGGAAGCCAACACACTCTACTAATTACATAAAAAATAAGAGTTTCAATCCAACCACACACAAACATGCAGTACTAAACAGCCTAACACATAGACTGGTATATACCCCCTTAAATAAAAAAGAATACCAGTTAGAATACCAGCATATAGTAGACACAGCAATACATAATGGGTACAACAAAGCAACTATTGACAAAAAAATTGCAAAATTCAAACGACAGATGCACATCAGAAACACAACAAATCTCAGCCAGCAAGATAAAGAGCTAAAGTTCAAGAAATTCACATACCACCCAGGAACATTTCACAAATTTAAGAAGATTTTCATGAAACATAACATCAGCCTAGCTCCACAGAACAAATTTAACATAGAGAAATTACTTTGTAACAAGTTAAAAGACCCCATTCCACAAGACAAAAAAGCTGGAATCTATAAAATCAATTGTTCAGATTGCAATAAAGTATACATAGGTAAGACAAAAAGAAACTTAGAAACTAGGCTAAAGGAGCACATGAGATGTATTAAATACAAACAAATGGACAAATCTGCAGTTTCACACCATTTTTGGATCACTAATCACAACATCAAACCCAATATTACATTAGTCAAACCAGTCAAATTTGCAGCCGAATTAGATGCATGGGAGAAGATCACCATTCTAAAACACAACACACATCTAATGAATTTTGATTTGCCGCCACCAAATCCTCTCTGGAAGTACATTTCTCCACCACAAGATGCCACCACAGGATCCAGTCCAAAAAACGGAAACACCAACAACACGGGCCAGTCGAATTAACTTCTGAGGATGGGAACAACCGTTTCCCAAAACATGTTAAGTGAGTAAACTTAAGTGATGTTAGTGTAACAATTCCGACTCACCTTTAAATAAATCAAGTTTAGTATTTATTCGACATTTCGTTTCTGACTCATGCTGTTCATAAACAACCACAGTCACACTGATTCAGGGCGCCTCAAAACATGTATTTAGGGTTAAATCTGATGTAGAACTTTTGGGTGGAATGCAGCACTCCTCCAACTTGTTAGAGAAATTAAAAATTGAAGAGGAAGAAAGAAATTTTCAAGCAGTTCGAGAGAGGACTGTTAATTTAATAGGATATAAACTATACAAGGAAATATTTATGAAATTTGGAATTTGCTGAAAAATTGTAAGCAGGTAACAGCAGAAAACTGAAAAGATACAGAGAAAGTAAAAGTAATGATAAGTTCTTGGTCACAGGACAAGTGCAGGAGGAGATGAAAGAAACAGGAAAACTATATAAATAGCAGAAAGTAGAAGGTACAAGAGAGTAAACAAGCTGGAGAGAGAGAAAGATGGACTTAATGTGCCGTGAAATAAGATGTTTCGACTTCACAGTGAAGAAGTGGAATTCAGTGCGGTTACAAGAAAACAGAAAAGCAATGAAATAACACAGAAATACAGAAACGATGGAAGAAATGTCAGAAAGCCTGTATAAGACAGGGAATGGCCGAAGGCGATGGAAGATTAAAAGATGCGTCAGAGAACGTAAAGAAGTTTGATGAAAGTCATAAAACTATGATGGTTTGACAGCCGCCAGACGGATGGATGGATTCATTCCAAGACGATCTTTGATCAGGATACCCGTGACCCACGGTTATAGACGTAGAATTCACTTGCTAGCTACATTCCTTTGAAGATCTATGTTGTTTGCAAAATTCTCTGTCACTCAGAGACAGGCAAAATATGAAGAAAAATATCCCCAAATATTATGAAATATATATTTTAAAGCCAAAATATATTGTACTTTAAGGGTCTGGAGCAGGTTCATTTAATTAATTTAAAAATAGCTTTGTAACTGTCCATATTTAATAATAAAATACAAAATGTAAAAAAAATAGTAAACGGAAATTATATGTTTTAATTAATTTGTTTTGTTCTATTTATATACCACCTAGGGTCATATCGGCGGCTTTGCCTTTAGAACAATTGCTGATCGACAATGATATTCACTGGTTTACTTGATGTTGATCTTTTGATTTGTTTACTTTGAGGTTCCTATTTAAATGTTAATTTCACACACACACATGCACACACACACACATTTACACTCTCACTCATGCTTCCAGGGAGGATGAGGAATAATCTTGGCTAAGGAAACATTCCCATCCTCCAGCCGGGAATCGAACCAGGGACTTCCGAATTTGGAAGCTAGTATGCTAACCATAGAGGCAGTTTTTAATTATTTTTAAACCCTTAAACTTAGAAGAAAATAATGAAGTTCCTGGTTGGTTAATCCTTGCTTAATATTACTTGCACTATGCTACTAAATACACCTCTTTCTAAAACGAAAGCTCTTCAAGAAATTTGATCGATCACGCAACTTCCTTCTCGGATATAAAATCCGAATTCGCTACACTGCTCATTGCCATTCAGACCTTCTATTAGAGGTCTGCGTGAGCTCGGGCCTAGGCCCGCGTGCCGGGTTCAGGTTTAATTTGAAAAATGTTTCTCGGTTTCGGGCTTAAAAATAAAACAGAAACAAAAATGTTTCACATTCAACGTATGCATTTTATATGTCATGTAAATGTCTTAAACATAAAAGATTAATTCCTCACATTTCTGACCTACAGTGTTAAGAAGGCCGAACGGCACAGTTATCACAGAATTAACACATCCATAGTAGTACATATGTAGTAATACTAGTAATAACAAACAAATGCTCGCTTCATCCAATTGCCAATACGTTATAACAGCACGGCAGCTGCAAATTCCTACTCCCTCCGTCCACCCACACCCAGGACATTCTGGGCAGAGGGCAGTAATACGGGCGGCATGTGATCAATAAGGCCACATTATATGGGGGTTGCAGGACCTCAATCGTTACCATTTCTGTAAAAATACTCCTCAGTTGACTCAAGGACCTAAGTGCATCCCTTACCACGCCTCCTAGCAGTGGAGAACATTTCTATGCTGGTACTGGAAATCGAACTTAAGTCCCTTCGCACCACAGGCAGTAGGTTTTGTGGATCAATAATGATGATGATAATAATAATAACAATAATAAATAAAGTCAATCACTTAAATAATTTGATTTAAAACAAAATTAGACAATCGGACCCTGGCCGGTTTAATCCGGTTCAGTTCGGGCGGAACTCAGGCTCGGTTCAGATTCAGCCGAACTCGGACTTGGTTCAGCTTAGCTGGACTTGGGCTCGGTTCGAATCAGGTCGACCCGGGCCGGGATTAAGAATTTCGGTCCTCTACTTTCTATATGTTGGTTCTGGAAACAAAACACATGTTCAAGAAACAACCAAAGACGAGATTCTGATTCTCAGATCATTCACAAATGAAGAAAACAGTTTATAACTCCCATAATTACCAGTAAATTCACAAAAGCCGCGATCATGCTTCGTTTTAGAAATCCACACAGTGGTAGAGCTCTAAAAAAGTAAGGCTACTTTAAGTATTTAAGAGGTAAACATGCGGATGAACGAGGGGCCCCGAAACCGAGGCAGAGCACAATAAGTAGGCCACAATGGCCCTTTTTGCTTCTACCGTGACCCTGGGAAGGAGGAAGGGATGAGTGGAGAGACCCAAAGTACTACCAGATCTGGATGACGACGGGAAAAAGCATGGACGGAGTCCCTAACGTTTCCAGATCGAACGCATCCGCTGCCGCCCGGTCCCACCCACAAACCCTTAACCCCCGGGGTCCCCCGAAGGGGTGCCCACCCGAGAGCACTCGGAGGCGGGTCCTAACTCAGCATTTCCGCAGTGACGCCAGTGAAGAAACCTCTACAGAGCGCTCAATCACGGCCCAGCCGCAACTTGCCGAACACCTGGTCCTACAATCCTGAAACAGATGACAAGGAAGATAATGGGTACAGGAAATGAGGGGCAGGAGAATCGTGGTAGAACACGAACCACCCCAGCATTCGGGTTAGAGTGGGCGGTCAAACCTGAGACCTCCAGAATGCGAGTCGCACACTTTACGGCGACCTCGGTCATCTTTAGGCATTTAAATAATTTTTTGTTTCGAACAGTGTTTAAATGGTTGCTCGTACTTACCTAACAGCAGATCGACAAGAATCGCTGTCTGATGTTTGAGTGTATGCGTGGTAAGGAGGCGGACCATCCTCTTCGGACGTGGTGGTTGTTGTGGAAGTGAGTTCCAGCGACGGCGTGCTGAGGTGTTGCGGTCTGTGCCAAGGCACCAGCACGTCCTGGGACTCGAACTGTGGGTAAAAAACATATCTTTAACCGAATAATTGATGCAGTATTTTATATCACAACACTATGAATGCCAGAGTGATTGTAGTGTAAATTAGCATTATCGTATGACAATAATTTGAGATGTTTGTTAATTATAAGCATTGTTAGGAAATAAGTTTACACGACCTCACTGAAACTGACAATAGGAGCGGGTAACAATGTAGCGAAGGGGTGAGTTGTTTATCAATTAGAAGAGACAAACAAATGAGGTCAGAGTAGTGCACTTTTCTTTAGAAATGGAGGGAATATCTTCCCTAGAGCATATGTGTTCGTAATTTTGATTGGATATAAAAATAGACGCTAATGTTGGCGCGTTTTATTAACCAATAGCAGCTCGATTATAATCTTTAGGCATATCGGGGTGAGGGAGTATAAATTCCGTGCCAGAGACGGGTAACGCGCAGTTCTACAGAATCATTCACAAGTTACACGTCGCTCAGTTTAACAGAATCATTCGCAGGTTACACGTCACACAGTTCAACAGAATCATTCACGGGTTACAGGTCGCGCAATTCTACAGAATCTCTCGCGTCGTAAAGCTAGTTACAAAAATGTGAAATACTCAAATTAATAATGTGCGGCAAATAAGTGATTATAGTTACATTCGAAAATATAAAAGTTTCAGTCGGGCGTGTATCAAGAGTAAATATGTGAAATTAAGGAAGTGTCCCGCAATAAAAGTGTAAAAACAAATTCTTTTATCAGTGTTATCTTTTAGTAACAACTCCTTTCCGTTTACACACTCTGTTCAAGAGATTTGCTCGACTGGGTAATAATAGCTAGTCGGAGGACAAAGAACCCAAAATTTAAAATAGTAAAACAATAACAGACGCTCAGCAAATAAGATAACACGAAAGTTACCGCGACATAATATAATTAGTACTTCAGTTACATTCTGTTACGTTTTAATTTCTACAAGGAAGATAAGTATACATTACGAATGGGGAGGAAATCAGTCTAAGTGGAGTTTTCACAAATGACATTTTATAGGTGGTTGCTTATCGTTTCTCCTTTGCGGGATTTTCTCATAGATTCTGCTAGTTTTCTTGTTCTGAGATACTTACAAAAACAATTCTTTGCGGATCTGTAGTAAATCACATTGAACTCTTGCAGTACAGAGTAACAATATATTATTGGTTTTAAATACATCTTACTCATGTTTACTGAAACACGAAAAACGTACAGGATGCGGAAAAACAAAGTGCAGAAAATTGTACAGTAGAAAGGCAGTATCAAACTAAGCACTTTGAGGCTAGAAACGTGGGGTTCGCAGATGTAGTACGAGGGGCACTACTTATATTTTGAGCCTTGGCAACCCTGAATGTTGTAGGTGCCATCTGACGTTTCCAATGGAAAGTTTGGCATTTTTGACCATAATCTACTTCAAACATTTTGTCAATAGAGCGTCATTTGTTTTGTTTACCTAACTTGAAAATTGTGTGTGAACAAAAACATGGAATTAACTCGTGAAAATGTTCCTGCAATGATTTATTACGACTTTCGACGTGGATTATTAAAACAAGAGTGCATCGATCAACTAACTTCCACATTTGGCGCCGAAGCTCCATCCTTTGCCACTGTGAAACGCTGGTATAACGAATTTAATCGTGGCCGCCGTTCGCTCAATGATGAAGTTCGTGAAGGTCGTCCAAAATCAGTTATTGTGCCAGAAAACATTGATGCTGTGCAAAAACTAATAATGAAAGATTGTCATGCAACATATTATGAGATTAAGGCTACCCTAGGCATTAACTCCACAGCATATATAAAATATTGCATAATTATTTAGCCGTGAAAAAGGTTTGCTCTCATTGGATCCCACATAATTTGGTGCAATCTCAAAAAGATGCTCGTGTCGATTGGTGTACAAAAAGCTCAAGAAATACAATGGCGGTGCCTCAAAAGACGTATATAAGATTGTAACAGGTGACGAATCATGGATCTATGCGTATGTGCCGGAACGTAAACAGCAGTCGACTGTATGGCTGCTTCAAGATGAAGCAAATCCAACAAAAGTTGTTCACACTCGAAGCACTTCGAAGCAAATGGTCGCCTGCATTTTCAGCAAAAGTGGACATGTGGCAACAGTGCCTTTAGTGGAACGTAAAACGGTCAATGCCAAATGGTACACAACCATTTGTTTGCCGGAAGTCTTCGGTGAAGTAAGGAAAACCAACAAGAACCGTAGGATCGTTCTTCATCAAGACAATGCGAGCGCACACACATCTCGTCTAACAACAGAGTATTTGAAGGCTCAAAAAATAGAATTGATGGGTCATCCGCCATACAGTCCTGATTTGGCACCCAATGACTTCTTTTTGTTCCCGAACATCAAGAATAAATTGCGTGGACAACGATTATCGTTGGCAGAAGAAGCCGTTGAGGCCATCAAAAACCATGTTTTGGAGGTGTCTCAAGAAGACTGGAATAAATGCTTTAACAAATGCAAAAGTATATTCATCATAAAGGAGAATATTTTGAAAAAAACAATAAAGCAGCTTTCAATCAGAAATTACTTTGTTTTAACTATTAGGCTCAAAATATAAATAGTGCCCCTCGTATAATAACAATAGATCTCCATGAACATAACTGAAATCTCACTTTTCATTTGGCAGTCAAACTGAAATGTAACTCACACGACAGTTGTGTACCTACTGTCTCAACTAATGAGTACTGGTACACAATGGGAAACTAGCACTTACTGTACTAAACAAGGCGGTACCGTACCATCAAGTAGGCTTCACATTACACACACCTAGTGACAGTGACTAGTACATTACAAGACATGCCACAAACAGTTTCACAATTGGATTTAATGTTAATGACAGTAAAATTGCCTCTGCGACCGCTTACCCTTAACCTCAAAATACTTATTTTGGCACTGCCTTTCTGCTTTACAATTTTCTCCACTTTGCTTTTCCGCAACCAGTATGCCTGTATAATAACTATAACTATTACTTTTTCCATTGCAATGTTTTAAGTTTTACTTTCGCTACCATGAGAGAAGGTGTTGCATTCCACCCAAAAATTCTATATCGAGATTTCATAGAAAATACATGTTTTGAGACCCCTGAATTTTAGAAAAAGGTTCGTGTGTGTCTGTGTGTCTAAATATCTTCCAAGAAAGCGACACGAAGATTTTCAAGAAAATTCGCCACCCCCAGCTACCCTTTACATAAAAGATTTTTGGAAATAATTGATTTTTTAAAAAATAGCTCTAAGGATTTTGATTAAAACAACGCATGTAAAAGATACTTATATGACAAACAAAATGTATACCTTGAATTTTCTAGGAATAGCTGTAAGGTGCACTTCATTTGGAAGAAATTTTGTATAATCTTGTATAGCTGGTAAACGTTAAGTGATAGACGAAAACGTAATACACAGAAAATGTAGAACTGTTTAAAACAGTTATTTCAAATAAGTCTTTTGTGGCATAAGCTATTTCTGAGATATCCGTTATTAAAGGTTAGAGTTGTTCATTTCTTTATAATTCTTTTTAAGCCCTTTCAACATTCAGCTGCGATTGCATGGAAACAGTACGGAATTTTAAGTAGGTTAAGGCGTCCAGTTCTTAAACTTTTGACTGTTCCTTTTGTGTGTATAACAAAATGTGTAATGTAGATATTTCTGCAAAAGCTTCTTTGGTTTAAAATGTAGTAGACAGAAAAAAATCTGATGTGTTACACTCACATGACTTTCTCTACTCTTGTACAAACTATTTTTACAAGCGCTTATTCTCCATATGCTTCATGTTGATCGAGATATCGAGATGTCAATCTTATTGCTAATTTTCTTGTAGATGCAAGGGGAATTGCTAGGCTTTAAGCGATAGTCAAATATATTAAGAGCTGGTTGCTATGTGGAGTATTCCATTCACTTTGCATTACCAGGACAAAAAAATAACGAATTTGAGAAAAAGTACAAGTATTGGAAAATTTAAGGGAATTACAATCAATATCTCGAAAATGGTTCACCCAAAAAAAAAATGTATATGACATAAATTGTGCATTTTAACGCGATCTAAATTTTTTGTGTAGTAAAATTTGTCTATCTCTCATGGTTTACCAGTTATGCAAAAGTCGTTCACAATGAAGAATACTTTTGGAGACATTCCCAAAAAATTCGAGATATACATTTCATTTGTCAGGAAAATATCTTAAACATATGATATTTTAATCAAAATCGTTAGAGCCATTTTTGAGAAAATTAAAAATTTCGAAAAATGTTCTATGTAAAGGGTAATCTGGGGTGGTGGAATTTTCTTGAAAACCTTTGTGTCGCATCTCTGGAAGATACTGACCTAAATACCAAGTTTGGTGGTTATCCGACTGTTCGTTTCTGAGTTATGCTGTTCACAGACACACACACGGACACGTTTG
Organism: Deroplatys truncata; assembly: GCA_030765065.1. NCBI lineage: Eukaryota > Metazoa > Arthropoda > Insecta > Mantodea > Mantidae > Deroplatys > Deroplatys truncata. Next base: position 65,729,761 of record CM060984.1, read on the forward strand.
CAAAAATGCTTTTCTTTGGATTCAGGGGGCCTCAAAACATATATTTTCGGTGAGATCTCGGTATCGAATTTTTGGGTGGAATACAATTCTTCCCCTACTTACTATACGTAGTAGAGAAAGTAACAAGTTTTAGTAAGAATGGATTGTATGTCCATTAATAAACGATAGGGGGTAGGGAAATTCATGTGAATGTATCACATGAGTTTTTTAACTTTAGCGTCCTTTAACAGGCTAGGACATATCAGAGGATGAAGGACTGAAACGGGTGAAATGATGCTCAAATGAGCTTGGGATCCATAAGCTTAAAAATTACCCGACATTCATCTTTTAAAGATAAGGAAAAACCCCGGAAAAAAACCTTATTAGGTTAACTGAACTTAACCAAGATTCGAACTCGGGACCTCAAGACAATTGAGGATGTAAATTCTATTCCTTGTGTTAATAGGTCAAACATGTAGGTATTTTATTCAAAATCTTTAGCCATTTTTGAGAAAATAAGAAGAACATTTGCCTGTAAAGGGTAGTTTATGGTGGGGATGTATAGCTATAAACTTTTGTGCCGTATCCTTGGGATATGTCAAACTTAAACACCAAATTTGGTTTTTTCTGACTTTTTCAAATATGTTTTTGGGGCGATTTAGATGAATTCAAAACGCCTATTTTCGGTGAAATATCGAAATCGAATTTTTGACACACAAGTTGTCGTGAGATAAATTTAATCTCTATGTGGCAGTGACTGCCCTTAAAGTGACAGTTGGGTATACTCGTGGAGGGAGAGCATAACTCGCAGTATGTCCGATATATTAATATATGAATTAATATATGAACTATGGTGATGCTGATAGTTATCTTGTGTTTCAGTTGTTACTCTTAAAGTGTTATTTTTATTTCTTGCCACGGCTGCTATTATTTAGGTTTTTGGTAGAGCTTGTTTAACTTTGCAGGGTGTGATACGGGAAGGAAGGTAATAAGTAACAACTCTAACAATAGATTAAGTTAATGAAGAACACTATGCTTTAATGGCACACGCATTTATTGCTTTAGTAATAAGCTACACAGTTACTTAAGTTAGTTGGAGCTGTAGAACGGTCGAGCCCTACCACGTTCGTAAGCCAAACTTGCGGTCGCTGAGCAATCAAGTATTTTATACGTGCTCTAGAAATAATTGTAATATTTATCACACGTTCCTATAGACCTTTAAATTGATAACATTTCAATGTTCCTACTCCATTATGAGAAGTAGCTAATAACGCCTGCTTCTGAGAGCTTACATGTATGTTATTCACATCGCAGCACTTTATACAACCGACCTGGCTGATGGGGACGCTACAACTAACATTTCTTCACTTAAAGATTTTAAACATATTCTTGCTTAAAATTTCATTGTCTGTCTTCTTTCAGCTTGGAACCTTCCAGAAGACTTACCCGGCTATTGTTCGACGTTTGCAAACATGTGGCCTCTCTACAAAAATATGTTGTGTTCGCTTATCGCCTATTTCACATAGACTCAATGTCTGGCTTTTATGACTTTCCCGTACAAGTCCTTTTTGCCTGGGCCCTAATTCTAACACAAAGATATGTTTGTCGGTTTTTAACAAGGGTTCTACAGCTCCAGCTCAACACTTGCACATACATAAAACTTATGCCTTAACTTCTATTTCTATAACCAGTATTTTGATTGTTATTATTTTACATTATAATTTACATTAATGTATATTATATATATATATATATATATATATATATATATATATATATATATATAAACATAGTTACTGTCTCACAGTTTGCGAAAATCTTATTCTGATTGGGATATTTTTACAATGACAATGTTGAAAACCAATGACAATGTTAAAAGTTTTATTCCCTGCAGATGGGCCCAGGGTATGGTTGCGAAGGATGCCATCTGGTCGATAAGTAGTAGAATCTGTCGTCCTCTCCAACAGAATTTTATTTCTTCCTGTTCAGCGAACTAGCTAGCTGCCGAGGGTCACAAAAGATCAAAGGTGAAATCGCTCTGCACCGCGGCTCTGTGTGTGTGTGTGTGTGTGTGTGTGTGTGTGTGCGCGCGCGCGAACTCTATCTCACCACCTATTTAAACCGACCTCAAACCATTTGCAAAATTCAGAACTGAGGAGGGAAGGTGGGGATACCTTATATAATTTTCCTCGATTGCTCTAAATCTTGCATGCATTTGCGCTGGCTGAAGAATACAAACTGCAGCAGAAAGGAAAACCCTGCAATTTATGTCAGCAATCCATGTTCATGCATCCCAAATGGGACCCTTTGCTACCCTTTCCCGTCAATGCTACAAGCATCATCAGCAAAGCCGCCATCTGAAAGGTGGAACTAAAGAGGTATACACACAGGTCCCTTGATAGTCGAATGAGGTAAACACCATAGCAACCACATTGCACAAAAGCCTGCCAGTAAGTAGGTATTCCAGTTGCGATGTAGTTGGTCAGGACTCCATGCAGGATTAGTTAACACCGTTTTGGTTTTATTAATGTAATAGGTTGCATAAATTATCGATAAGATTTACGTAAGGAGTGGTGAGAAAGTGGGCATACTCCGTTTTATTTCACTTATATGTGTTGAAGGGTTGGCAACCACGTTAGCAATCATATTGGTACTCTGAGATACATAATTCTGGATGATGGAACTACTTGCTTTCTCTACCAGCATGTACCTAGTAGGTAGCGGAGGTAATGCATTGCACCCAAAAATTTCACGTGGATATTTAAGTAGAAATATCTACGCTTTGAGGCCCCTGAATAAACAAAAGGCTGATGTGTTCACTCACATGACTTTCCCTACTGTTGTACAAACTATTTTTACAAACGCCTATTCTCCATATCTTCATGTTAATCGAGATGTTAATCTTATTGCTAATTTTCTTGTAGATGCAAGGGGAATATGATAGGCTTTAAGCGATTGTCAAATATTTTAAGAGCTGGTTGCTATGTGGTTCTCTTTGCATTACCAGGACAAAAAAAATCTGATGTGTTACACTCACATGACTTTCTCTACTCTTGTACAAACTATTTATACAAACGCTTATTCTCCATATGCTTCATGTTAATCGAGATAAACATTTGCAGACTCTATCTTATTGCAAATTTTCTTGTAGATGTAAGAGGAATATATATTTACAAGGGCAATATACAAATACAGTAAGCTTTAAGCACATACATATCTCTTATTAGCTGGTTGCTAGGTGCAGCACCATTCGCTTAGCCACAGATTAATATTCTTTGCATATCGAAGACAAAAAAATGAATAACGAATTCCCATTTGAGAAAAGTATTGAAAAATTTAAGGGAATAACAAGTAATATCTCGAAAATGGTTCACTCAACAAAAAAAATGTATATGATATAAATTGTGTATTTTAACGCGATCTACATTTTTTGTGTAGTAAACGTTTGTCTATCTCTTATGGTTTACCAGTTATGCAAAAGTCGTTCACAATAAAGAATACTTTTGGAGACATTCCCAGGAAATTCAAGATATACATTTTATTTCTCATGACATTATCTTAAACATATCATATTTTCATCAAAATCGTTACAGCCATTTTTGAGAAAATTAAAATTTTCGAAAAATCTTCCATGTAAAGGGTAGTCTGGGGTGGGGGGATTTTCTTGAAAATCTTCGTGTCGCATCTCTGGAAGATACTGAACGTAAATACCAAGTTTGGTGTTTATCCGACTGTTAGTTTTTGAGTTATGCTGTTCACAGACACACAGACACACACACGGACATGTTTCCAAAAATGCTTTTTTTTTTATTCAGGAGGTCTCAAAACATGTATTTCCGGTGAAATCTCGGTATCGAATTTTTGGGTGGAATGCAATACTTCCCCTACTTACTATACGTAGTAGAGAAAGTAAAAATGAATAACGAATTTCCATTTGAGAAAAAGTATAAGTATTGGAAAATTTAAGGGAATAACAAGCAATATCTCGGAAATGGTTCACTCAACAAAAATGTATGTGAGATAAATTGTGTATTTTAACGCGATCTACATTTTTTGTGTAGTAAAATTTTGTCTATCTTTTATGGTTTACGAATTATGCAAAAGTCGTTCACAATGAAGAATACTTTTGGAGACATTCCCAGAAAATTCAAGATATACATTTCATTTGCCATAAAATTATCTTAAATATATGAGATTTTAATCAAAATCGTTAGAGCCATTTTTGAGAAAATTAAAATTTTCGAAAAATGTTCTATGTAAAGGGTAATCTGGAGTGGGGGAATTTTCTTGAAAACCTTCATGTCGCATCTCTAAATACCAAGTTTGGTGTTTATCCGACTGTTCGTTTCTGAGTTATGCTGTTCACAGACACACACACAGACAGACAGACACACACGGACATGTTTCCAAAAATGCTTCTTTTGGATTCAGGGGGCCTCAAAACATATATTTTCGGTGAAATCTCGGTATCGAATTTTTGCGTCGATTGCAATACTTCCCCTACTTACGCAGTAGAGAAAGTAATAATTTATAGAACAAAGCTCTTGTGCATGTATGTATGTATGTATGTATGTATGTATGTATGTATGTATGTATGTATGTATGTATGTATGTATGTGCGTGTGTGTGTGTGTTTGGTGTGTTTATGTATGAGTGGTGTCTGTGAACAGCATACCCAAAAACGAAATATCAAATAAATACCAAACTTGGTATTTAATTCAGTATCTTCCAAAGATGCGACACGAAGATTTTCAAAAAAATCCCCTACCCCAAACTACCCCATGGAAAGACACTACATATTAGATATATTTTAATGACAAATAAAATGTATGTCTTGAATTTTCTGGAAATAGCCTGTGAAGTCCTCTTCATTTGTTTTATTTAAGCTTAGCGTCCTTTATCCGGTTAGATCGTATTGGACGATGAAGAAATAAAATAGGTAAAATGATGCTCAAAGAAGCCCGGAATCCATAGAGCTTAAAGTTATCCGACATTCATCTTTTCAGGATAATGAAAAACCCTGAAAAAACCTAATTAGGTAACTCACACAAACCGTGGTTCGAAATCCGAACCTCTTGAATGTGAGACAGACGCTATCCCTATAACACAGCGGCGGGTGTGTAATTTTGTATAACTGCCAAACCTTAACAGGCGAACAACAAAAAAAACTACACACAAAATGGAATTAATTGTTTTTTCATACACGCCGTGTGTTGGACAAGGTTGGAAAGGTAGAATCAGACGACTGAAATTGCCATTGCCGGGATTTGAACCACGGATCTCCCGGTTTCCGTCCGGCCGCTCGAACCATTGGGAACCCGATTCGAGCTGTGTCTCTCAGAGGCCGACCACTTTTAATTTGACGAGTATACAATGATCTAAAGGACTTTTATGGTGATTCTCCCCTATATCCCTTATAATTGCAATTTCGTGCAGCCGAGACTATTCCTAATAACGCATAAGTCTTCCGTGATATTCACGAAAAAGGACGTGAAACCTCGTCGGAAAGTCTGACTTCTTCAACCTCCGCCTGACAATTTTCCAAGTTCTTTAAATGCTACATAGCATAAAGTGCTCTTTGACCGTGGAAAAATCATCAATCGGAATGGTCGAGTTATTATTTAGATAATAGTTATTACAGTAGATGAAATTTTAAATCTTTTCTCTTTGGTCCCATACGTTGTGCCAATCCGGCACGTTTGCGACTGGTTTACATCCTTCTCGAGAGTAGCGTTGGTGTTGTTTGTAACTGTTTCGCTTTTCCGCTACACTGGCGCTATTGTCGCGGATTTACCTTGACTAGCTGGCGTTCGCTTTCTCTTGGAGAGTTGGTGTTTGTGTTTTGATCTGTGTGCTCAAGTCTCGGGGTAAGTTTCCTGCTATGGCATATGGCCAGTATTAGAACTCCTTTGCGTCTTCCGTTGCGGTTTCGCCCGTTCCATTTTTACTTGCTTGTTGTTCTAGTAAGGCTTTTGAAGATTTATAGCTATGCAAAGCCATAAAAGGACCCTTTAGACATCACTGTATTTTCGAAGCAGTGTACTTAGTTAGGAATTATTTATTTAAGTTGTTTCACTGCTCGTGGTTTGTTTAAGTTGTTTTAACGCTCAGCTTATTTATAGTGTATAATCTCCGGGGCCTATTTTAATTCTTATAATGTGCAGGATTCTTTATTTTAAATCTTACTATGTTTATAATCTTTTTAAATGGTTATTGTGTTTACTTGGTGATTATAATTCCAGAGTTTATGGCATGACCACAGAGATATTATGAAAAGAAAGGGGAATTGTCAATGTTTGTGAGCAAAGCGTAGTTTGGCGACTTAGATTAATAATACCAAGGTTACTCTAGGTTGGAATCTTTTTTTTGTGTAGCACGAGTTGCCATCTAGGCAGACTAAGTAAACTTTACACCATATTCTACTCGTAAATTTTGGTTTCCAATTTTTGGAACTGCTGTTATTTAGTGTAAAGCCCATTGTTATACAGCGGAAATTTTATGTATTATGTCCAAGCTCTACTTACATACGTACACACACACACACACCCATACAAGATGGACCATTTAAGTTGAGACTGTACAATATCTCCAGAACTAAGTGCTGTAGAAAGAAATGTTTTGAATATAAGTTGCTTGGTATTATGGGGGAAAGTAAATGTGGAGGACGTTGTGATGTTTATTTTATGGTCAATTTAGATTTTTTAAAATGGGAACCTACATTTTGTATGTTGATTTCTCACTCTTCATAAAAAGCTAAACAACATTTGCATAAAATACTTTCCAATTGTTCTTACACCAACGTAAATTCTGAATGGCTGTGTACGAAGAGTGCAATGAATGGTTGGTCATTTGAGGGTCAAGTTACGTTTCGTAATTGGGAACCAACATTCTTTATTTTGTTTCCTTATTCCTCATCAAAAAATAAACAGTTTTTATAAACCATTTTCTGATGAGAAAACCACATACAAAATGTAGGTTCCCATTTAAAAAATTAAATTAACCCTAAATTGACCATCATAACGTCCATAAGTGAGAGATTGCCTTATATATATATATAATTAAGCACATAAAACACACACATGTATATAAATTCTGGGGGGGGGCAGGCCATTAACTCCTATTGGCTTTGTCATTACCCCGTCCTTGATCCGAACTCAGTTCACTAATTGGCACCTCCATGGTGCACATACATAGGTAGTGTAAGTAGTGCAAGGTATTTAATAACATAAGAGCTGCCTAGTTTTCACATAATGTAGAAATCCTTAACATATACAACGAAATAGAGGCGAAGCTGGTGAATATGAATATTATCCACTCCTAGCCTACCAAGTTAACGCTTTGGAAGAGACACACAGTCTGCGATTATCGAGAAAAATAACCTTCTCTGTTGTTAGTTTTAGATGGACTGATTTCTACTGCATGGCATTCTTAATGAATGATCAAAGCAAATATGCTCTTTTAGAAGTTCAAATGTTTATATTCTAATTCACAGGCTTTGTTAATTCTTTTTAGTCTTTTAATAATTTATGAATTTAAATTAGAATGTATTCCATAGTCTGTGTCATATCCGGGAGAGGGCGATGGATTTTTTTCGAGTGTAAAATTGTTTAGCATGTCTTCCTTCAGAAGGAAAGTAAAGCCGGTGGTCCCGTGTCGTAGATTTACTGCACGTAAAAGAACCTCAAGTCTGATAGAGGCCTCTGAGCAAAATTTCCGGTTTTTCACGCCCAATATAGAATGGGATACTAAGAACAGCAGTAGTTAAAGAGCGTCCAAAAATAAATAAGTAAATAAATAAATAAATAAATAAAATAGCCTATGTCCATTAGAATGAAGTAGTAGTTTCTTATTGAAGGAGTTGTATTATATTTCAACTGTTGGGGAGCCAAACTTGTAGTTGCAACCGCACGTATAGTAAACAGTTTCCGGTAGCCTTCGTCCCAAATGTACTTTCAGGTGGCCTTTGCCCCAAGTTTAAAAGTATTAACTTTGTAATTTGACTGTTTCTTTAGATATTATATATTTGTTTGCCTCGGCTGCGTCAGTGTTATTGTTAGAGACATGGGAGTCTTGGCAGGGCGTGATGCGACAAGAATGTAGGCTTACACAGATTATAATTTTATTTCACCCCTTTTTATTAATCCTTGACACAAAATTAAATAGCACTTAACTGATATAGAGAGCTGTGAGATTCTATTTTTTATTAATTAATTACACATTTTACCACGTAAAACTATTTTTCGTCTCACACGAATACATATTAAATCTCTCGAGGACGCATCTCGCAACCGGTTACTATCACTGTCTGCAGGCAACTGACTAGATTTCAACCGTCGAAAATTGTAAATTTCTGTATTTCAAGTCTCTGATTGGCTAATCCTACCACTGAAATTATTTGTGTTAATAATACTGCCTCAAGAAAGAACAGAGCTTCTCATTAGCAAAATAACTATCATATTCAGTTGTGTTTTTTTAAGATTATTCTTCAGACACACACACACACACACACACACACACACACACACACACACACACAAATATTACATGGTTATAGATTTTTTGTTCGTCGCTTTTGGAATTAAGTGGTTCTGACCTTTCTATGGCGCTGTTCCATTGCCCAGACGGAAATGATGAGGCGACCTCCGATACGGAGCACCCTGGCGAGTTCCCGGAGCGCTCCGACTCGTCGCTCCGTAGTGGCGAAATGATGGACCACCGCCACCGATAATACCGCGTCGAAACTCTCGTCTCGGAACGGCAGTGACAGATTATCACACACCAGCACCTGCAACGTCAACGTAAGCCATTAGTTTTAACAGCACAGAATACTTGATAGCGTCCTCCTCATATTACACTTTTCACACTTTGGCGTTAAACGCTACACTCATATCATTTTTGCTTTCTTTACCACGTACAGGGATTTTATCGGATATATGTCTGTTAAGATCCCCTGAATAAAAAATTAGATGCGTTACACTCACATGACTTTCTCTACTCTTGTACAAACTATTCTTACAAACGCTTATTCTCCATATGCTTCATGTTAATCCAGATATCGAGATGTTAATCTTGTTGCTAATTTTCTTGTAGATGCAAGGGGAATTGGTAGGCTTTAAGCAATAGTTAAATATTTTAAGAGCTGGTTGCTATGTGAAGTATTCCATTCTCTTTGCATTATCAGGGTAAAAAAAATGAATAACGAATTTCCATTTGAGAAAAAGTATAAGTATTTGAAAATTTAAGGGAATACCAAGCAATATCTCGAAAATGGTTCACTCAACAACAAAAAGGTATATAAAATAAATTGTGTATTTTAACGCGATCTACATTTTTATGTAGTACAAATTTGTCTATCTCTTATGGTTTACCAGTTATGCAAAAGTCGTTCACAGTGAAGAATACTTTTGGAGACATTCCCAGAAAATGCGAGATATACATTTAAAATGTCATGAAAATATCTTAAATATATGATATTTTAATAAAAACCGTTACAGCCATTCTTGAGAAAATTAAAATTTTCGAAAAATGTTCCATGTAAAGCGTAATCTGGGGTGGGGGTATTTTCTTGAAAACCTTCGTGTCGCATCTATGGAAGATACTGAACCTAAATACCAAGTTTGGTGTTTATCTGACTCTTCGTTTCTGAGTTATATTGTTCACAGAAACACACACACACACATACATACACACACACACACACGGACATGTTTCCAAAAATGTTTTTTTTTAATTCAGGGGTCTCAAAACATATATTTCCGGTGAAATCTCGGTATCGAATTTTTGGGTGGAATACAATACTTCCCCTACTTACTATACGTAGTAGAAGAAGTAAAAAGTGATGTCACCTTTACATGACTTTCTCTACCCCTATGCTTATTAGCGGGTATACAAATTATATAACTATATATCATTAAATAACAAGCATACAGTTTATTTTCCTCTCCATTGTAATCGAGAAAAACCTTTCCGAAAATAGCGTAATTTTACATTTCGTTATAGATACAAAGAGAACAGCGATAGTCAAATGTTTAAGAACTGGACGCCATATGTTGGCCTTAAAAATCCATACTGTTTCCATGCAATCACGAGTAACAACCAAAAATCGACAGGACTTGAAAAGAATGACTATTGATTAATACGATCCATTAATAACGAATATCTCGGAAATGGCTATTGTCACCAAAAAGGTATTTGATATAAATTGTGCGTTTTAAACCGATATACATGTTTTGTGTAGTTCGTTTTCGCCTATCGTTTAACGTTTACCAATTAATTAAAAGATTTTACAAAATCCCTTCCGAATGAAGAGGTCCTCACAGGCTATTCCAAGAAAATTCAAGATATACATTTTATTTTTCATGTAAATGTATATAATATATGGTATTTTAATCAAAATCTTTAATGCGTTTTTCAAAAAATAAAAGAATTCTTAAAATGTTCCATGTAATAGGTAGTTTGGGGTGGGGGATTTTCTTGAAAATCTTCATGTCGCATCTTAGGAAGGTGCTGAATTTAAATACCAGGTTTGATATTTTTCTGAGTTTTCGTTTTTGAGTTATGCTGTAGAACAGTCACACACATGTAGCTTTTCTAAAAATGCTTTTTGTTTTGGTTCAGAGGGTCTCAGAACACATATTTCCGGTGAAATCTCGACATCGAATGTTTGGTTGTGATACAGAACATAGTATTACTATACGTAATAGAGAAAGAAAACAAGCCTTTTTAAGAAATGTGGATCTGTGTGTGTGTGTGTGTGTGTGTGTGTGTGTGTGTGTGTGTGTGTGTCCGTCCGTCCGTATCAGTGAACAGCATAATAATTAAAACAAAACGAATTGTTGAATAAATACCAAACTTGATATTTAAGTTCTGTAGATACTACACTAAGGGCCGGTTTCACCAAAAGATGCTAAATTTTAACACAAAGTTGAACTGATTTAACACTGAAGTTAACACAAATTTTGTTTCATCGAACAATGTTAACTTTAACAACGTGTTAAAGTTGGTGTTAAATTAACATCCCCATACCCCTGTGTTAAGGCGTTTAACAAATGCTAGAAATTGGAAAATGGCTACCGCGAACCAAGCTGTTGATGCGAGTTTGCTATAATTGGCATTTTAATGTCATTCCTAATAGAAGAGTAGTCGTACGTCATAATAAATTTGAAACCACGCAAAAGGAGGAAATTTTAAGGAAATATAGACTGTCCAAGGTGCCATGAGCATGGTTTTATGGGAAATACGAGTGGTTAGAATACTATCAACAAAAGCATACCTCTTTTTCCTAAGTGTTAATTAAGGTACTTAGATTTTATGCTACTAACAGTTTTCATTTACTTGTGATAATGTTGGTATTTCCAAAACTATCGTTTGTGGGTTTATCCGGAAGGTTTTCAAAGCAATTGCTTCAAGAAGCAACTATTTCTTTCGGATCTGTTTGATTAATCAGCGATAACACGTTTTTGTCCACTTTAGTTTCAATGTAGTGTCCACCACCAGCTTTAAAGCGTCTTAAACGCTTTTCGCACCTAACGTTTCTGGTACTGCACTTTGTTAGCATGAAATTGTCGTAGTTGCTTACTGATTTAAGAGAAACTCGTTCATTCCAATTAAATTACTCGATGATTATGTCCCAAGCTGCAATCTTATCCTTTAATGTAAGACCGTCAGCTTTTTCGCAATTGATAGTAGTCTATACTTATTAACTAATGTTAATTAACGGGTTTCAAACGGTAAAACATTTATTTCAGTCCACATCGCGATTCTAACCTCAAACAATCGGGAACATCACATAGCCACAGAGAGCGCGGCGATACGTAGACAAAAGTACATCGGAGTACGTTCAGAAGCAGTGTAGTTCGGCCACCGCCTTCTCGAAAGCTAGCGTTCGCAGTTGTCTTTGACGTTAACAAAATATTAGCTAACAATTTGCTGTAAAAGCTTAATGAAACGCAAAAGTTTTAACCTTATGTTAAACTTTGAACACCTTGTTAACAGACAAGAAGTTAGAATATTTTTAACATTGGTTGGTGAAACCGGCCCTAAGAGTATTAAGAAAATACCCCAAACTTCCCTTTATATACAAGTTTTCGTTATTACTTTTTGTACCATGTATGTACATATTAGGTACAAAAGGTACTGAACTCCTCCCAAAAATTCGATACAGAATGTTTTGAGGCCCCCTATATCAAAAAATCTCCCAAAGATGCGACGCAAAGATTCTCAAAAAAATCCCCCACCCCAGCTACCCTTTACATGGAACATTTTTCAAATTTTTTATTTTATGAACAATGGCTAACAATTTTGATTAAAATACCACATATTTAAGATAGTTGCATCACAAATAACGTGTAGATTGTGATAACTTGCTCATTCGGAAGGAATTTCGTATGCTTTGTGTGGCAGGTAAGTCTTAATCGATATACAAGAATTTATTACACACACAATTTATTTCAATTAACCTTTTTTCAGCATCAGCTTTTTTCGAGATATGCGCTGTTATTGGTTTGAATTTTTCAATATTTGGTCTTTTTACTTTCTCTACTACGTAGAGTAAGTAGGGGAAGTATTGCGTTCCACCCAAAAATTCGAATTCGTTATTTCGCCGAAATACATGTTTTTGAGGCACCCTGAATCCAAAAAAACATTTTATAAAAAGGTCCGTGTGTGTGTCTGGTATCTGTGAACAACATAACTCAAAAACGAGAAGTTGGATAAACACCAAACTTGGTATTTAGGTTCAGCATCTTTCAAAGATGCGACACAAAGATTTTCAAGAAAATTTCCCCGCTCCAGACTACCCTTTACATGGAACATTTTTCGAAAATTTTAATTTTCTCAAAAATGGCTCAAACGATTTTGATTAAAATATGATATATTTAATATAATTTCATGAAAAATAAAATATATATCTTGAATTTTCTGGGAATGTCACCAAAAGTATTCTTCATTGTGAACGACTTTTGCATAATTCGTAAACCATAAGAGATAGACAAAATTTTACTACACAAAAAATGTAGATCGCGTTAAAATACACAATTTATGTCATATACATTTTTTTGTTGAGTGAACCATTTCCGAGATATTCCTTGTTATTTTTTTGAATTTTCCAATACTTTTCCTCAAATGGGAATTCGTTATTCGTTCTTTTCTATTTGCTGGACATGCAAAGAGAATAAAATACTTCACATAGCAACCAGCTCTTAAAATATTTGACTATTGCTTAAAGCCTACTACATTCTCCTTGGACCTACAAGAAAATTAGCAATGCGATAGTTTCTACAAATATTTATATAGATTAGCGTGAAGTAGATGGAGAATAAGCGTTTGTAAAAACAGTCTGTACAAGAGTAGAGGAAGTCATACGAGTGTAACATATCAGATTTTTTTTTCAAGTGCTATCATGGTTCAGTTGTTTCTGCAATGTCTTGGAAAGAGTATGGAATTTTAAAGCCAGTATGTATATAGCCACCCGCCTTTAAACATCTAGCTTGTACCTACAACGAAATGCGGAATAAAACTATTTCTGCAAATGTACGAGTGTATCTCATTTTACATGAATTAGAAAAATAAGCATTTTTAGAATAGTTTGTAAAGGCTATATTAGTATATTTTACATGACATTTATGGAAGTAATTAAGGGCGAGTATGACACGAGCGTCTTAGTTACCATTATAGTCAAGCTGCAAAGATTGTTTTTCATCGACCACTCTAATTTCTAAACTTTGAAGTTTTACGAAAAGATCTTAACTTATTAATTCTGTGTAATTTAATCGGATGTCAACACTGGCGACATGACCTTGAGCGTGTTTTCGAGTAGTGTAACGGTGGCAACACTGTTGAATCCACGCCATATTTATTGATTTTTTGCAGGTAACGTGAAAGCAACACCTATTGAAGCAAAGGAATTGAAACCAGTTTATTAGAATATTAAAATTGGAATGAACAGAATTTATTTATTTTAAATACACATATTTCATTATTTATCTGGGGAATGGGTCCTAGAGGACTGCTGTTTTGAAGGTGTTAAAAGGTATGGGCCAGTTGTGCGCGCAGCCAGTAACATAATAATGGGTCGCTGAATTATTATAATGCCATAATAGTTCAGTCACGTCATATATAATCAAGGTATTATAGTATGGTCGACCAGAAAAGCGATAGGGGATAGAGAAAGTCGTATGAATGCAAAACATCAGATTTCTTTTCAAGTAGCACTTGCCACCTAGGATAACAGAGAGAAGACACTTCTAGTGAATTTCTAATGAGAAAGATATTTTATTAGCTCCACGTATGGACGCCAATTTGAGAAGATGGTTTGTTACGTTATTTGCACCACGCTTTGGGCGTCAATTTGAAGTAGTTTGTATTGAAGGAGTTGTATTATAGTTCAACTGTTGGGGAGCCAAACACTTGAAGTAGTTGCAACCGCACGTATGTACCCGGTAGCCTTTGCCCCAATTTTTAGAAAATATTAACTTTGTAATTTTACTGTTTCTTTAAGTATTAAATATTTATGTTTACCTCGGCTGCGTCAGTATTATTGTTAGAGACATGGATGTCTTGGTAGGGTTGTGGTGCGACTAAGAATGTAGGCTTACACAAATTATAATTTTACTTCACTCCTTTTATTAATGCTTGATACGATTTAAATAACACTTCAGTGATATAGAAAGAGAGCTGTGAGATGTTTTTATTAAATACGTGCACTTTTTAATACGTAAACTATTTTCGTCTCACACGAATACGTATTATACTTCTCGAGGACGTGTCTCGCGTCCGGTTAGAACACTGTTTGCTGGCAACTGAACTGATTTCAACCGCCTAAACTTGTAAATTTCTGTATTTCAAGTCTCTGATTGGCTATTCCTAATCCAATGGAATAACTTCATTTAACTAAAGCTTTTTCTGGTTGTTGATTGGCTATTTATTAAACTGTCTCAAAATTTACATTATTGTTGCTCCAATAATGACTAGTAGCATTTAAACTTTCAAATTCATTATTGCCTCAAGGGTACCTCATTGTTAGCAACTTTTAACCTATTATTCTCACAGCTCCTTCGGGAGGGGCTCAGATATTCGGCCCGACGTACTTCTGGTAACGTCAGAAGTACCACGAATGCCATGTATGCAGCGTTCACACCATAGCAGCTGAAGGGGTCGGAACACCTCCCTCACAGGAGCGGAAGTTTGATTATTTAATATGATCACAAGCACATTAACTTCCCGTAGACACAACATCTTCAACACTTCAAAACAAAAGTGGCGAAAACGGGAGTCGGAGTCATTTGGACCCGCAGGCAGCGCTCCTTCTCTGGCTGGCTGACATTTTGGTTTTGCTACTGTGCGGTGTAACGCGTGTTGTGTGTTTGGTGTTTCGTGGAAGGAAGCCGTTTTCATTACACCTACTATGAAGGAATTTCATGACCATGAAGTTTATCATTCTGCTATAGTTATGTACGCAACGATCCTATAATGAGAATTATTAAGACGCGAGTGACGAATAACTTTCGACGCGAGCGAGCGTCGAAAACTTTGAGCGTCTTAATAACCATTATATGAGAGTTGCATACAATAGTTTTTCTACAACATTTGATATACAATAAATATTTAATATTTAGATGCATACGAACAAGAATAAAAATGTGATGTGTTACACTTACATGACTTTCTCTACTCTTGTACAAACTATTTTTACAAACGCTTATTCTCCATATACTTCATGTTAATCGATGATATTAATCTCATTGCTAATTTTCTTGTAGGTGCAAGGGGAATATGGTAGCGACAGTCAAATCTTTTAAGAGCTTGTTGCTATGTGGCGCATTCCATTCTATTTGCATGTCCAGTACATAAAAAAAATGAATAACGAATTCCCATTTGGGAAAAAGTATTGGAAAATTTAAGGGAATAACAAACAACATCTCGAAAATGGTTCACCCAACAAAAAAAATGTATAACATAATTGTGTATTTTAACGCGATCTACATTTTTGTGTGGTTAAATTTTGTCTATCTCTTACGGTTTACCAGTTATGCAAAAGTCGTTCACAATGAAGAATACTTTTGGAGACATTCCCAGAAAATTCGAGATATACATTTCATTTGTCATGAAAATATCATAAACATATGATATTTTAATAAAAATCGTTAAACATTTTTGAGAAAATTAAAATTTTCGAAAAATGTTCCATGTAAAGGGTAACCTGGTGTGGGGGGATTTTCTTGAAAACCTTCGTGTAGCATTTCTGGAAGATACTGAACCTAAATACTAAGTTTGGTGTTGATCCGACTATTCATTTCTGAGTTATGCTGTTCACAGACACACAGACACACACACGAACATGTTTCAAAAAATGCTTTTTTTTGGATTCAGGGGGGTATCAAAACATATATTTCCGGTGAAATCTCGGTATCGAATTTTTAGGTGGAATACAATACTTCCCCTACTTACTATACGTAGTAGAGAAAGTAAAAATGAGATAAATCAATTTCTCGATAGTATTCTAAATGCGCTTCGATAAGAAGTGAATATGGACTCAAGGTCGCAGGTATTGATTTTAGTAGTGAATTTGAAGAGGTGGAATTTAGTTCCACACCTTCCGATTCCTGGAGGAGGCGAGGAATGTAAGCAATAATTTACTTCCTGAAAAATCAAAGAAAATGTATGAAAAGTTGTATGACTAGTTCATGGTTTGGCGTGCAAGAAAAACCGTGACTCCATTGTCAGAAAATATGCTCATAGTTTACTTTGAAGAAATGTCAAAAACAGCGAAATCCCCAACCTTGTGGACAAATTATTCGGTATTGAAGGTTACTCTAAATGTAAAATATGGAACTGATATATCCAAGTATAAAATGTTGTAGGCAGTATTTTTAACACTTAAATGATTTCAGTCTAATTATTTAATATATAAATTCGACAACAGCCGGGCTTAAAGCAATATGTGTATATAACAAGATATAAAAAGTGTATGTAACAGTCATTGCATTCATGTTATATTATTGTATACACGTGTAATAATGTTATGTGAATGTATTACGTAATTTAATAATATAGGAGCTGTGAGAATAATAGGTTAAAAGTTGCTAACAATGAGGTAACCTTGAGGCAATAATGAGTAAGAAAGTGTAATAATACAACTAGTCATTCTTGGAGGAAGCAATAATGTAATTTTTGAGACAGTATAAAAATAGCCAATCAACAACCAGAAAAAAACTTATGTTAAATGAAGGTATTCTATTGGACTAGGCCAGAGACTTGAAATACAGAAATTTACAAATTTAGGCGGTAGAAATCAATTCAGTTGCTTGTAGACAGTGCTCATAACTGAACGAGTTGGTTGCAGACAGTGTTCCTAACCGGACGCGAGAGACGTCCTCGAGAAATTTAATACGTATTCGTGTGAGATGAAAATAGATTTACGTCTTAAAAAGTGCAAGTAATTAATAAAAAAATCTCACAGCTCTCTCTCTCTCTCTCTCTCTCTCTCTCTATCAGTGAAGTGTTATTTAAATCGTATCAAGCATTAATAAAAGGAATGAAGTAAAAGTTATAATCTGTGTAAGCCTACATTCTTCAGTCGCACCACAATCCTGCAAAGATAAACATGTCTGTAATAATAATACTGACGCAGCCGAGGCAAACAAAACTAAATTGGTAGGGTACAGAGGGGAAAAAAGCAAAAACATTTTCGACAAATTAAATTAAAACCTTCATTGATGAAGCACCTGACAATGCGTATCTACTGATAAAGGTATGTAAATATAACTATTTCAGTGGCTCTGAGTAGGACAGCGCGCATGCGCGGAAATTTATATCGAAACCGACTTCATTTCGATAAGATTTCGAATAGCAAATGAACACATTTAAGTATAGAAGTCGAAAAAAGCATTTGGCAAACCATCGAACTGTTCTGCAGTTCACCGACGCACAAAATATGCATCTAAATGTTGACGCACCATTGGGGTAGCCATCGGTGCAATTCGTCAACGGTCCAATGAGTTAAAAACTTGCTCGAGGCCAATGCTATAGGGTCAATGATTACGTTCGCTATCCAGAGAGTGAACGAGATCAAAATTATACAGCTTCATGTCCCAATGCCTTAGCGATTGGTTTTATTTAAGGACAAATTAGACCAAACAATCTTAACAATTAGTCGCCAGAATTATGCCGCCGGTTGGTTAGGTGACTCAACTCGGTGGCCTGAGTTTAAGAAGTGCTATGTGTTGAATTTTTACTTTCTCTATTACCCACCTATAAGTGGAGAAGGTACTGTAATCCAACAAAAAATTCGAGAAAGAGATTTCACAGAAATAGAGATTATGAGATCCCCTGAATCCTCTCAAAAGTGTTTTAGAAAAAGCTCCATGTGTGTGTGTGTGTGTGTGTGTGTGTGTGTGTGTGTGTGTGTGTGTGTGTGTGTGTGTGTGTGTGTGTGTGTGAAGAGCGTAGCTCGGAAATGAAATATCGAATAAAAGCTTCCGTAATGAGTTCAAAAGCAAATGGGTTCAAAATAAGTAAAATAATAAGCTATAAACTGAAGAAAGCCTCAAACTCGGAAAATTTATCCTCTCCTGCGAGAAAAAAATCTGATGTCTGTAACTCATATGATTTTTCTCTACTCTTGTACAAACTACTTTACAAACAATTATTCTCCATATAGTTCATGTTATTCGAGATGAAACATTTGTAAAAACATTTGGCGTAAAAATCGGGCGTGGCGTAATCAGTTTTCAAGATGTGTCTATACAATATTCACAGTTATAGGTAAAAACCTGCAGAAATTAATAGAAAAGTTCTGCTTAAAATGGACACCCTACCCTATAATCACCTCTTATGTAGGCCACCTCAATTCATTTCATATTGGTACCCGAATCCTCAATGCACTTTTTGTTATATGCTGGGAAGGGTCACTATTTTCCATAGTCTAGAGCAGAAGGAACAATTAGCGTATTAAACATCTGATGTGTTACATTCACATGACTTTCTCTACCTTCTATCATTTATTAATGGGTATAAAAGCTATTCTTACGAAAGCTTATTACTTTCTCTACTACATATAATAAGTGCGGGAAGTATTGCATTACACACAAAATTTCGATACCCAGATTTCACCGGAAATGCATGTTTGAGACGCCCTGGATCCAAATAGAGCATTTTTGGAAACGTGTCCTGTGTGTGTGTCTGTAGACAGAATAACTAAAAATGAATAGTCGGATAAATACCAAATTTGGTATTTGAGTTTGATATGTTCTAACGATGCGACACGGGGATCTCCCCACCCCAGACTACCTTTTATATGGAATATTTTTTGATAATTTTTATTTTATCAAAAATGAATCTTACGATTTTGGTTAAAATAATATATGTTTCAGATATTTTCATGGCAAATGAAATATATATCTAATTTTCTGGAAATGTTCCCGAAAGTCATCTTTATTCTGAATGACTTTTGCATAACTGGCAAACTGTAAGAGATAAACAAAGTTTTACTGGACAAAAATGTGGACCTCGTTAAAACACACAATTTATGTCATATATTTGTTTGAATTTTCCAATATTATTCGTTTTTCTTTTTATGTCCTGGACATGCAAAGAGAATGAACTGCTCCACATAGCAACTAGCTTTTAAAAGATTTGATTGTCGGCTAAACCCACCATATTCTCCTTTTAGCTACAAGAAAATTAGCAAATACGATAATTTCTGCAAATGTTTATCTCAATTAAGATGAAGTATATGGAGAATAAGCATTTGTAAAAATAGTTTCTACAAGAGTATAGAAAGTCATGTGAGTGCAACACCTCAGTTTTTTTCCATCTACTTCATTTTAATCGAGAAAAACCTTTGCAGAAGTAGCCATATTACACATTTCATTATAAATGGAAACGAAATAGCGATTGTCAAATGTTTAAGAACTGGATCATATATGATAGTCTCAAAATTCCATAATCTTTCCATGCAACCGTGAGAAACAACTGAATGTCGACAGGTTTTTAAAAGAATTGCAAAGAATTCATCAATTCGAACCATTAATAATGGATATCTCGGAAATGGCTCATGCCAACAAAAAATCTATTTGAAATAGAAAAGGTAGAATCAGATGACTGAAAAATTCAATGCCATAACCGGGATTTGAACCACGGATCTCCCAGTCTCCGTCCGGTTGCTCTAACCACTGGGCTACTATGGCAACATGCCGGCAGGACATTAAATTCCCCAACTGATTCGCATGTTTCCCAGTGAACCACAAGGAGATCTCAAATTGTATTGAGATGACAATACAATTGGCATTGGCATTGAATTTTTCAGTCGTCTGATTCTACCCTTCCAACCTTGTCTGGCTTATATGAGAAGAACAATTAATTTCATTATTTGAAATAAATTATATGTTTTCAAGAGATGTAATTTTTTGTGCGCTAAGTTTTCGTCTATCGCTTAACATTTACCAGTTATAAAAGATAATACAAAAGTCCTTCCGAATGAAGGGAACCACGCAGGCTGTTCCTAAAAAATTCAAATACACACTTTTTGTCATGTAAATATCATTAATACACTATGTGATCAAAAGTATCCGGACACACCCACAAACATACGTTTTTCATCTTAGGTGCTTTTGTGCTGCCACCTTCTGCCTGGTACTCATTATCCACGACCTCAGTAGTCATTAGACATCGTGAAACAGCAGAATCGGATGTTCCGTGGAACTCACGGACTTCGAACGAGGTCAGGTGATTGGGTGTCACTTGTGTCAGAAGTCTGTACGCGAGATTTCCACACTCCTAAACATCCCTAGGTCCACTGTTTCTGATGTGATAGTGAAGTGGAAACGTGAAGGGACATGTACAACACAAAAGCGTACAGGCCGACCTCGTCTGTTGACTGACAGAGACCCCGACATTTGAAGAGGGTCGTAAAGAGTAATACGCAGACATCTATCCAGACCATCACACAGGAATTCCAAACTGCACCAGGATCCACTCCAAGTACTATGACAAGTAGGCGTGAGGTGAGAAATCTTGGATTCCATGATCGAGCGGCTGCTCATAAGCTACACATCACGCAGGAAAATGCCAAACGACGCCTCGCTTGGTGTAAGGAGCGTCAACATTACACGATTGAACGTGGCAAAACGTTGTGTGGAGTGATGAATCGCGGTACACAATGTGGCGATCCGATGGCAGGGTGTGGGTATGGCGAATGCTCGGTGAACGTCATCTGCCAGCGTGTGTAGTGCCAACAGTGAAATTCGGAGGTGGTGGTGTTATGGTGTGGTTGTGTTTTTCCTGGAGGGGGCTTGCACCCCTTGTTGTTTTGCGTGACACGATCACAGCGCAGATCTACATTGATATTTTAAGCACATTCTTGCTTCCCACTGTTAAGAGCAATTCGGGGATGGCGATTGTATCTTTCAACACGATCGAGCACCTGTTCATACTGCATGGGCTGTGGCGGAGCGGTTATATGACAATAACATCCCTGTAATGGACTGGCCTGCACAGAGTCCTGACTTGAATCCTATAAAACACCTTTGGGATGTTTTGGAACGCCGACTTCGTGCCAGGCCTCACCGACCTACATCGATACCTCTCCTCAGTTCCGCACTCCGTGAAGAATGGGCTGCCATTCCCCAAGAAACCTTCCAGCACCTGATTGAAAGTATGCCTGCGAGAGTGAACGCTATCATCAAGCCTAAGGGTGGGCCAACACCATACTGACTTCCAGCCTTACTGATGTAGGGCGCCACGAACTTGTACGTCTTTTTCAGCCAAGTGTCCGGATACTTCTGATCACGTAGTGTACGTGATATTGTAATCAAAATTCTTAGAGACTTTTTTTAGAAAAAAAAAATAAAAAAGGTTCCATGTATAAGGTAATTGGGGGTGGGGATTTTCTTAAATGCGTGAACTTAAATACAAATTTCGGGTTCTTATTTGACTCTCTCTCTCCCCCCCTCTCTCTCTCTCTCTCACACACACACACACACACACACACACACACACTCATACACACAGAGAAAGAGAGAGATACATACACACACAACCTTTTAATAAAAATTATTGTTTTATTCATGGTTGACAAAAAACGTATTTGCGGTAAAATCTTGGTATCGAATATTTGGCTGGAATGCAGTACCTTCTCTACCTACTATGTAAATGACAGAGAAAGTAATAATATTAATTTGTTTCTCGGTACTCAAATATTAGTAACTTCAGCATTTTATTACTTTTAATTCGCAAAACCTGAAAAGCTACCGGGGTCACTTGTGAATGATCAGGACGGACTCAAGTCAGTTACCACACATATACTTGTTATTTTTCTTGTTTCCAACATCTAAAGATATAGATTTTTTATCTGATTGTTGACATGAGGCGTAGAATATTTCGTATCTTTATGGGACGAATTTATCCTTGAACGAGACTTTCATCTTGTTCGAGGAGAATAAAATGGTGATAGATACTAACGTCAACACCAAGTGTGTTTCAAGTGGAACGAAATCACCTCCATCAGTGAAGTCAGCACTTGTATGTAAGGGAACAAGGCGCCGTGAATGATTTTCTTTATCGGATTTATAGTCTGAGAGCAGTAGCGACTCGCGAGTATACATTTTGGGTGTTCACAAAATTTTAGATTCAGATAGCTCCGAAAATTTGAAATAGCAACTAGTGATGAACAAATTAATGCACTGCAGCCGCTTCCAGAAACAAATGCACTATCTTATCATCCTACTACTGATGGGACTCGGTGCCCAGAATGGATATTGTACCTACGCCCCACGAGGGGACGTCTACGGGAGGATGAGGCGAGAGGAGATACCGGGCGGCCTGATCCAGGAGCGACGGTGCAGCAATGACAGGGTTCCCAAGTTTCCAGATATAGACACCCCGACAAACGGACAGGCAGACCGGGACCCCACCACATACAGAGTGTGTCCAACGTCCCTCAAGGGGTTTCGAATACTCCGGCAGCCAGTCGAAAGCCGAGGGACGGAGAGAGTTACAAAGCGTATTTTTTTCGCCTGTCACGCTGCAGCGAAACACCATCGCAGACGCGTCCAACCCTAAAAGAGACCAACGGAATGCTGCATGTATGAAATGAGGGAATATAAGAAATGGTGAGCTGAAAGAAACCCCTCAGCATTCGCTGACGACCCGGAAAATCCCGAAAAAACACATGGTCAGAATGAGCGGTCGCCGAGGATCGATCCCGGAACTCCCGAATGCGGACCACAGACTTTATCATCCCGCTCGGTGTAATAATAATGCACAACTCGTATGTTTTTGTGGATGTTTATGTTCTGTACACAATTAAGTACGGTGTTTTAGGACAAGAACGAAATAATATGTAAATGAAATTGTAATTGAGAGTACGGATGGTATGGAGAAAGCGGGAGAAGTTTCCGCTCTCGTGCACGTGTCCTACTTCTGCCGTAGTGAGCTACCACTAGTGGCACTGACGTTGTAGTAATAGTATGGAGCAACGTGGGAGAAGCTCAGCGCACTAGTGTATGACTTTGTGTCACTGTTGCCAACCAAAAAACATCGAAGAATCTCATTACAGGTCGAACAAAATTCTGCCACATTTCGCTACAAAAATACTTCATTATATTAATCTGTACTAAGTCACGGGAAAATTATTATAGTCCGTCTGTTGGTAATTTAGGCGTATTTTACTGGCAGAAATTTTATCTTTTGATTAAGTAAATAATTAAGTTAAAATGAATTTAATCATTTTAAATTTCTTAGTAAAATGTAAATAAATTAATTTACCAATTACCTCAGAAATGCTTGTGCTTCCAGATTCTTCATGTGTTTCTGGTATTCACAGTTTCATAAAACCACTTCATTTTGCCCAAAAACATTACATGTTCTGCTCTTTATTTTTGTACTGTCTTCTTTAACTGGTTTTAAGCACTTCGAAAAAATATCCTCTCTCAACTACTTATCCGAAAACAACAGTTTTCTCACTTTCTTTTCATCTTTGTTTGCTTTTTACTTTTAC
Source organism: Deroplatys truncata (assembly GCA_030765065.1). Lineage (NCBI taxonomy): Eukaryota > Metazoa > Arthropoda > Insecta > Mantodea > Mantidae > Deroplatys > Deroplatys truncata. Next base: position 65,753,735 of record CM060984.1, read on the forward strand.
TACACAGAGTAAGTAGAGGAAGTACTGTATTCTACCCAAAAATTCGATACCGAGATTTCATCGAAAATACATGTTTTGAGGCATCCTGAATCTAAATAAAGCATTTTGGAAACTCGTCCGTGTGGTGTGAACATTATAACTCAAAAATGAAAAGTCGGCTAAATACCAAAGTTGCTATTTCAGTTTAGTATCTTCCAAGGATGCGACACGAAGATTTTCGAGAAAATCCCCCCAACCCATCTTTATATGGAACATTTTTCGAAAATTTTGATTTTCTCAAAAACGCCTAACGATTTTGATTAAAATGCCATATATTAAAGATATTCATATGATAGATAAGGTGAATATTTTGAATTTTCTGGAAATAGCCTATAAAGCACTCTTCATTCAGAAAGATTTTGGTATAAGCTTGTATAACTTGTAAACGTTAAGCGATAGACGAAAACGTACTGCATAAAAAAATGTGGATCTCTTTAAAACACACAATTTAGTTAAAATAATTTTTTCTGTGGCATAAGCTATTTCTGGGATATCCGTTATTAAAGATACGAATTGTTCATTTCTTGGACATTGTAGCGGTAAACGGTGCTATGCGCTATTTGTAGCTGGAAATCGATGATCCTTTGGGTTGTTGTCGCCTGTTTTCTTCCTCGGCTATTGGTGCTCGGCAGTAGTTGAGTATTCCATTCCTAGCTATGTTTAATTATTAAATCTCAGGTTCTAGTGGGTGAGGCAAGTTAAAAATGCACTGCGAGTTTCCCTTAACCAATGAAGTTTATTTCACACTTTGAATAGTTATGGGCGGCTAGCTTTTCCCATTATTATAATAATCCCATCACTTTAAATTAGTCAGGAGCCTAGCTATATTCACACGCACCCCACTCTTGTGCACCCACATGCATCTGTAGCACCTCGTGTCTACGTGACTTCTCGATGAGTTAGAATCAGAATAAGAGTGGGCTCTAAGGCTTTGCCTGCCCTTATATACGGGAGCCTAGTGACGCTCACCTCTGCGTTTAAAAATGTAACGACGTTTCCTTTTGGCCCTCAGGCCGCGTTACCCTGACATGTATGAGAATGTGTGGTTCCAGATCCGTGCGCTTAGGCGCCATCATGTAGCGTTTTACCGCTCGGTGACAGATACGGTCTTTATGATTTCTTGGAATTCTGCTAGCTCGCCCGTGTCATTCAATCAGCTATGTACAAATGTTATATGTTGAATATTTTAACATGTTAGTGAATTAAATTATTATTGTAAAATTCTTATATGTATGGTTCCCCTTTCATATGTACAATTCCTCTATATGTGTATAATATATCCCCTTTCAACATTCTCCTAAGACCCACTACTCATCAGTTGTTTCTCGCGATTGCATGGAAACAGTATGGAATTTTAAGGCCAGCATATAGCGTCCAGTTAAAAATTTGACTATCGCTGTTCCCTTTGTGTAATGTAGCTGTTTCTGCAAAGGTTTATTTGGTTAAATATGTAGTCGATTGAAAAAGAAGCTTTAGTAAGTTTTATACCCACTAATAAACATAGAGGGTAGAGTATGTCATGTGAATGCATAACATTAGATTTTTCTTATTGGAGTAGCCTTTGTCACTCATATAATTAACAATACTTAAATTAACTAAATTGTTTTTGCAGAGCTTAATTGAAGCTTTTTTACATGTGTATTTTAGAAATAATGAATATACTTTTTAAAATTGAAATTGGCAACACTGATTCGAATGTGTACGATCCGTATATATATGTAATCTATAAGATAATTACGTCATATCCAGTAGGGGCTCCCGAGTGTAGATTTTGGGTGTTCACAAAGTTTTAGCCAGATAGCCCTGAAAATATCAAATATGATCTATTGCATAATAGTTATGATTCTGAACAAATTGATATTACCATTACCAAGTCTGATGAAAGAAAGTGTTGTTTTCTGGATGTTTGTTGTTGTGTACAGAATTAAGTACAGCGTTTTAAGGCAAGAACGAAGTGATGTGTAAATTAAATTTTTGTTGAGTATGGAAAAAATGACGCGCTCGATCACGCTACCTACTTCTGCCGTAGTGCTACCATCTAGTGGCATGAACGTAAAATTGTAGTGCGGGAGAAGCTTCGTGCACGTCTTCAAGTGTGCACGACCCGTATGTATTTGAACCATAGGTTGTTATATCATACCAGTTACCATGCGCAAAAGTTCCTTAAAACGTGCTCAAGTCAAGATGTGCTAATGACCCTGTTACCGCATTTCATCGAGTTTAGAGGAGTAGCGCGGAGATTTTAAATTACTGCACATATGTTACGATTAGTAGAATTCATAGGAAAAATAATCAACAAATCCACAAGCTGTCAAAAGTTACGGTGTTCACGTGCTCTTATATAGCATTCGCCTCTGTCTGAGAAAGTACATGCCATAGTGCATATAAAACTCAATGTTACCTCGTGGTCCTTTTCGCGGGCAATCTCGGCGAGGCTGCTGCAACGGTCGGCTCCCACCTTGAACACTGAAGGGTTCACACTCAGGTACTTGCCGTTCCCACACCCTGCAACATTTAAACGTGTCACTCCATCTTCAGCTTTACACAATAACAAAGAATTACACAAGGAAAGTTAAGGGTACACATAGGTGAAAATCGTGTGAAATCCTTCAAAAAGTAAATTTTTTTATAGATCCTTTATTAAAAATGAACCATCTATAGTATGGCAACCCAGTAAAATCCCTCCGTCTTTGCCTTTAGCTACTGTGTTATCCAAAGAAGTGTCTTAAAGAGGAAGTGGGCTGATACGCGGGAAGCAAGTGTCACGTCACTATTGTGAACATAGCAATTTTATAGTGTAGACAAATTTAGCAGCATCTTATTTACATCGTGATAACTCAAAAACTAAACTCCTTTTTCCATTCTGTAAGAGGTATGTTAAAGAGCACAGTTTCGACATGAAGGTGATGTGTGATTGGTTTCCCTGTAAAAAATTAAAGCCGCTGGTATTCTTTGTAAAACTTCAATTGAAATAATTTGTATTATGAAAATCAACCAGTGAGGAAGTTTTTTCCTTGAAGAGATATATGGAGGAGTGAAGGCTATGAAATATCCTAAAAATGTGAATTAACTTCTGGAAGGTATCCCATGACAATATTGCATGTACGTGGAAATGCTATCGCTAGTTATATGCAAACATTTGTTTTCACACCCACTGCGCCTTGCTCTTTGCACTGCATTTTTGTTGCAATGCTCTTGTGTCTTTAGTCCTGCCTCTACGGTTGGATAGTTACAACAGTAGTGTGATAAATGATTTTGTGAGAATAAAATAAAACACGAGCTATGCGAAATTATGGCGTGTGATGCTCTTAGCACGCCCGCCCAACGCAGTTAGAGAGGGGGAATACATGACCAGGTGAGTTACCACTCCCAATGGTTTTTTTCTAAGTTGCTGAGCTATAGTTTTCGCCTGTAGTTGGTGGCTATTACTGCTAATTGGAACGAGTTTTTACCCGTTCAAAAAGTTCCATATCAGGCAATTTTTGTTCAATTTCCTTCCAGTTTTGTAGAGAAACATCCAAAACTGTAAGTATAAAAATGTTGTGAGTGATTTTCTTTATCGGTTATCATTAGAGCAATGTTAATTAGAATATCTAATTAACACACTCAAATGAATAAGAAATATGTTTCTGATGAGTTTATGGTATTTTTTTCTCGAGAATTCAAAATTTCAATGAAAACATTTTTATTGAGTATTCGTTAGAGACAAAATGGAATTTTATATTAGTAAAACGTTAATTTTCTCATCGTACGGACCAAACTGATAAAACCAACATTAAGAAACCCTAGAGTTTAGCGAGCAATAACACAGTTGTTTCTAAAATCAAAGCATCTTATGGACAAATAACTTAGAGGCTACACAAAAGAAACAACAATAAAAGAAACCACTGAAGTTTTATTTTCTAAACATGTGTTAATGTCATTAAAACACGTCACCAGTGATAATAAAACGCTTATATCTTTGCTTTATTCTGTAATCGTGTATAAATTGAGCATAAAATTACTAAAGTTGAACAAATAGAATGTTGGCAAGTGACTTACCGACGTCGCAGACGAGGGAACCGGGCTCCAGCTCGGAGAGGAACTGCTTCACTTTGGGCCAGGCGCGGCCCCGCTGATTATCCGCCGCAGCAGCCGCCGCCGCAGCCGTCCCCGAGATCTGCTCATATACCTCGTGCACGTAAGCTTTCTCCAGTGCGACGGAGCGGGCTTCTCGCTCTTCCGCGCCCGACATCCTCACGGTCACCCGCGCCTCATCTGCAACAGTACCACCCATATTACCTTCTTTTAGGAACTTCTAAGATAGGCTCTTGTGTTACCGAAGTTCCGAGGTTTACTACGTAAATAGTAGGTAGAGAAGGTATTGCATTCCATCCAAAAATTCCATACCGACATTTCACTGGTAATACATGATTTGAGGCCCCCTGAATCCAAACAAAATCATTTTTAGAAAATGTCCGTATGTGTGTGTCCGAACAGCGTAACTCAAAGCGAAAAGTCGGCTAAATACCACACAAATATCATATTTAGGACATTTACACGGTAAATATAATGTATATCTTGAATTTTCTGGGAATAGCCTTTGACGTCCTCTTCATTGGAAGGAATTTTGTATGATCTTGTATGACTACTAAACGTTAAGAGAAAGACAAACATACCGCACAAAAATGTAGATCTCTTAAACACACACAGTTTACGTAAAAAAAGTTTTTCTGTGGTATAAGACGTTTCTGAGATATCCGTTTTTAAAAGTTCCAATTGTTCATTACTTGTCATTTTTTAGAAATTTGTAATGTAGTTATTTTTTCAAAGTTTTATTTGAATTGAAATGTATATAGAAAAATCTGATGTGTTACACTCAATGACTTTACTACTCTTGCAAAGAGAATTACATTTTACACATAGCGACCAGTTCTAAAAATATTTGACTATCGCTTAAGGCCTACTATGTTCCCCTTGTTTTGTATTTGCAAGGGCAATACAGAAATACAGAAGCCTTTAAGCATAGACATATCTCTTAATAGCTGGTTGCTAGGTGCAGCACCATTCTCTTTGCCACAGATTAATACTCTTTGCATATCCAAGACAAAAATGAATAACGAATTCCCATTTGAGAAAATAATTATTGAAAAATTTAAGGGAATAACAAGCAATATCTCGAAAATGGTTCACTCAACAAACAAAATGTATATGACATAAATTGTGTATTTTAATGCGATCTACATTTTTGTGTAGTAAAAGTTTGTCTATCTCTTATAGTTTACCAGTTATGCAAAAGTCGTTCACAATGATGAATACTTTTGGGCACATTCCCAGAAAATTCGAGATATACATTTTATTTGTCATGAAAATATCTTAAACACATGATATTTTAATCAAAATCGTTAAAGCCATTTTTGAGAAAATTAAAATTTTCGAAAAATGCTCCATGTAAAGGGTAACCTGGTGTGGGGGGATTTTCTTGAAAACCTTCGTGTCGCATCTCTGGAAGATACTGAACCTAAATACCAAGTTTGGTGTTTATCTGACTGTTCGTTTCTGAGGTATGCTGTTCACAGATACACAGACGATCATGTTTCCAAAAATGCTTTTTTTTGGATTCAGGGGTTTCAAAACATATATTTCCGGTGAAATCTCGGCATCGAATTTTTGGGTGGAATACAATACTTCCCCTACTTAATATATGTAGTAGAGAAAGTAAAAATAAACTTTAGTGAGAATAGATTGTATACCTACTAATAAAGATATAGGGTAGAGAAAGTTATGTGAATATATCACATTAGATTTTTCAAGTCTGATTCAACTTTCCAACTTAGTGGCTATGCACGACTGTCGTTTGATAGAACAATTATCAAAACAAAACAACTCTAGCAGTCGTTAACTCTAAGACCTATTTATGCAAGCGATTTTATCTCGTGCGACAAGTGGGACGTGATCTGAAAGTACATTGAGTTAAATGGAAGCATTTATACCATGCGACGCGACAGTCGCACAATATTCTTGTCGTACGATCTGAAAAACACGTCGTATGGTCTTTCAGGTCTCACGATATATACGACAGTTGCATGGCCTCAATATACATGATTGTATATGGACCTGTTTTCACATTAACGCATTTTGAGCGTGACAGTTGAGTCAGTTCCGCCAGTTTGGAAAATCCAGAGCTGTAGTTTTGATTTTTCGGTGTGGTTTGTACTTTCATGTGTTGTGACAGTGATCTGATTTTCGTCGTTCGGACTTTTAACAAGGAACATTTTACATAAAAAGTTCTATTAGGAGTTCAATTTGGTATGTTGCGTTTGAAAACTACAAGGTTCGTGACAAGAAGCGATTTCCCAAACAGGTTCTAAACATACTGTCCACGAACTTTGTGGATAAACACTCCACACCCTATCCGCCCATCCCGTGAGTTAAGGGCTTGTAGCAATAGTAAGGATCATAGGGATTCATTCTATCTGTCGAACCAAATGTGGAAACGGACTGGAGAACTGATTCCTCACCAATACACAGTGCGATATATCGCATGTATAAATAGACCACTAAAAATTATGCCGCGTCCTATCATTCCTTGTCGTGCGGCACAAAATCGCACGCATAAATTAAGCCTAAAATCCGAAAGTTTTAAGCGCTTGCAACATTGAATCATATTGAAGTTATGAAATCTTACATACAAGACATCACCTTGAAGTTTGAGAGCCTTAATGCGTGTACGTGTATTTCGCCGTATTAGCTCAAGGTACAACAACTGAAGATCCTGTTTCGAGTCCCAGTCGTGGTATTGCATTTTTTAAGTCTGATTTCAGCTATACTTCGTTCAGAATCTTTTGCGACAGTGGAGAGAGGAAGGTAAAAACAGGTTGCACGCGCCCAGTTCGGCTTCGTGTAGCGGCTCTTTGTGCTAGCTGCCGTGCGAGAACCTCACCTCCCCCTTCCACTGTCTCAAAAGACTCTGAACAAACAATAATTGCTTACAACTAGAGGTGTATAAACGAGCGATCTAAATCAATGTCGGTGCTCGCCGTTACCGGTCTGTCTATGAATGATCGCACGCACTCGTGTTTCCTTTCCACTCACCGAGGTGGATCGTTCCCCTGTCAGGCCGAACGCTCGCATTCTGTTTTATCCACGAAAGCAATACAGCGATGGTAATCTATGAGGAGCAGTCAAATGAAAACCGAACACCCGCCATAAAACTAATTTCTCGCAAAAATTGGCAACACTGTTATGCATCGATACTGCCATCTGTAGGGCAGGAGAAATGCATAGTAAAAACGCACAGGTCCACGCAGTTGTTTCTTTATTGCTCTGGAGGTGAGCCTAGTGAAAAGTGTGTTTGTCCAGAATTGGAAATGGCAAGCAAAGAAGAGCAGAGAGGGGTGGTTCGTTTCTTGGTGTCTGAGGGTGCTGGAACACGCATGTCTGCTGTATATGGCGAACACTGAATGTCCCTGATAAGTGTGCACGAGTGGCAGAAGAGATTCTGCGAAGGACGCACATCATTGCTCCTGATGTGATTGCGCGGATTGATGGTCTGATCCGGGAAAACCAACGAATCACAGAGCAAGAAATTTGTGTTCAGGTCAGCATTAACCATGGCTCCGAGCATGCCATTATCAAAGATCACCTGCAGTTCCGAAAAATTTGAGCGCAGTGGGTACCGCATCAACTAACGGAGGGACAAAGGACTGATAGAATGGCTGCATGTCTGAGTCACTTGCAGCGGTACCACGAGGAAGAATATGCGTTTCTGTCGCGTATCGTCACAGGGGACGAAATGTGGTGCCACGATTTTGAGCCCGAGAGCATTCTGCCCCACCAAAGGAATCCAAAAGCTGTCCATACGAGTTCTAGTAAAGTCATGATGAGCTTCTTCGACTGCAGGGGCCCTCTGCTTGTCGACGTCAGCGTGCAGCGCTATGCAGACATGTTGCAGAAACTGCAACGCGCCATAAAGTCAAAACGACTCGGAATGCTGTCGGACGAATCATCCTTTTGAATGATAAAGCCCATCTCCAATCTGGTGAGGGATAAGTTTTAGAGATTTGGATGCGAAACACTTCAACATCCTCCGTAAACCCGGATCTTTCCCTTTGTGACTTCCATTTTTGGCGACCTGAAGAAAGACATTCGTGGGTGTCGGTTTTATTCGGACAAGGAAGAGCAAGAGTGGGTGAGATTGTGTATCCCTCAGCAACCTACCTCTTTCTACAAGACTGGAATCTGTCGTCTCGTTCCAAATGGGATAAATGTATTACCACTTATGACAATTACTTTTGAATAAAACAGATTCTACTATCCCTTGTAGCGGGTATTCGGTTTTCATTTGACTGTTCATCATATACAACTTCGTGTTCGTGGTGTAGCTTTGCTTTCGTAGCTAAAGTGGCCCGTATCAGAAATAACAGAGTACTTCATAGTACCACGATAAGCATTGTGATGTAGTGTAGGGTTTAACATATCTGTTTTTCATGCTAGAAACCGGCGTTTGATTCCTCGCGATTAAGGATGTGTTTATCTGTTTATTTAGTTTTATAATTTAATGTCATAGGTATAACTTCTATACATATAAAGATTTTATAAAGAAATACCTACACTTTTTACACGCATGGAACAACTTATACAGCAGAATACCATTTTAGGATGAGTTCATATTATATGAGGGGCACTATTTATATTTTGAGCCTTGGCAACCCTGAATGTTGTAGGTGCTATCTAATGTTTCCAATGGAAAGTTTGACATTTTTGACCATAATATAATTCAAACATTTTGTCAATAGAGCGTCATTTGTTTTGTTTACACTAACTTGAAATTGTGTGTCAACAAAACATGGAATTAATCCGTGAAAATGTTCGTGCAATGATTTATTACGACTTTCGACGTGGATTGTCAAGACAAGAGTGCATTGATCAACTAACTTCCACATTTGGCGACGAAGCTCCATCCTTTGCCACTGTGAAACGCTGGTATAACGAATTTAATCGTGGCCGTCAATGATGAAGTTCGTGAAGGTCGTCCAAAATCAGTTGTTGTGCCAGAAAACATTGATGCTGTTCAAAACTTAATGATGAAAGATCGTCATGCGACATATTGTGAGATTGAGGCAACCCTAGGCATTAGTTCCATCAGCCTATATAAAATATTGCATGATTATTTAGCCGTGAAAAAGGTTTGCTCTCGTTGGATCCCACATACTTTGACGCAATCTCAAAAAGATGCTCTTGTCGATTGGTGTACAAAAATGCTCAAGAAATACAATGGCGGTGCCTCAAAAGACGTATATAAGATTGTAAGAGGTGACGAATCATGGATCTATGCGTATGAGCCGGAACGTAAACAGCAGTCGACTGTATGGGTGTTTCAAGATGAAGCAAATCCAACAAAAGTTGTTTGCACTCGAAGCACTTCGAAGCAAATGGTCGCCTGCTTTTTCAGCAAAACTGGCCATTTGGCAACAGTGCCTTTATAGTAACGTAAAACGGTCAATGCCGAATGGTACACAACCACTTGTTTGCCGGAAGTCTTCGTGAAGTAAGGAAAACCAACAAGAACCGTAGGATCGTTCTTTATCAAGGCAATGCTAGCGCACACAAATCTTGTCTATCACCGGAGTATTTGAAGGCTCAAAAATCGAATTGATGGGTCATCTGCCATACAGTCCTGATTTGGACTCAATGACTTCTTTTTGTTCCCGAACATCAAGAATAAATTGCGTGGACAAGATTTTCGTTGGCAGAAGAAGCCGTTGGTGCCTTCAAAAACCATGTTTTGGAGGTGTCTCAAGAAGACTGGAATAAATGCTTTGAGAAATGGTTCAAACGGTTGCAAAGGAGAATATTTTGAAAAACAATAAAGCAGATTTCAATCAAAAATTACTTTGTTTTAATTATTAGGCTCAAAATATAAATACCGCCTCTCGTATGTCTAAGTAGCTCTCTAAATCTCTCTGAAAGTTGTTTTATTTACATCTGAAACCACAAATGAGACAGCTGCTGCGGCTTCACAAGCAAATACAAGCACCTAATCATTGTCTACTGATTCGGATAATGTTTTAACATAGACTTACGCTACGATGCTAGTTACGGCCACTCATGTACCGTGAGATCCAATGAACTATTAACCAGCTGCGCGGTGTTTATTTACTGGGCGTGTGGATACGTGTTTCCCGCTGCTCGCACTGCTGCTGTCTAGGTCACGCTATTGACGCTGGCTTTGCTCCGCTGTAAAGTATTGTTTTGAACATGATGCGGAGTAGTTCAGTACGAGTCGGTGTAGTGCAGTTGTTACGTTATTTGTTACTGTGTGCTGTACTTAGTCACAATTATGGCTCAGTATATGCTTACTATTGCGAGTGAATTTATATATGATTCTTATGTTAACGCAGTCAGCTCTCAAGTGTAAATACGATTTCTAGAACGATTCGCGGGTTTAAAGATTCCAGGTCCTACAACAATCAACTAAATTTTAGACCACAGGTAGTGTTCAGTCTAAGAAAACCAACAGACAGCGTAGGGTTCTTACCAAAGAAATCATTTGGAGAGTTCCTTAGGCGTCTTTCACAACAGACAGGCATTTCGTACGCCTCTGTGTATAAAGAGCAACTAAATGTGACCAAACGTCCCGTATTAGGCGGGACAGTCCCCTTTTTTACTTTCTCTACTACGTATAGTAAGTAGAGGAAGTATTGTATTCCACCCAAAAACTCGATACCGAGATTTCACTGCAAATATGTGTTTTGAGGCCCCCTGAATCCAAAAAGAGCATTTTTGGAAACATGTCCGTGTGTGTGTCTGTCTGTGAACAGCATAACTCGGAAACGAATAGTCGGATAAACACTAAACTTGGTATTTAGGTTCAGTTCTTCTTCCAGAGATGTGACACGAAGGTTTTCAAGAAAGTCCCCCCACCCCAGATTACCCTTTACATGGAACATTTTTCGAAAATTTTAATTTTCTCAAAAATGGATCTAACGATTTTGATTAAAATACCATATGTTTAGAATATTTTCATGACAAATGAAATGTATATCTGGAATTTTCTGGGAATGCCTCCAAAAGTATTCTTCGTTGTGAACAACTTTTGCATAACTGGTAAACCATAAGAGATAGACAAAAGTTTACTACACAAAAATACATAATTAATGTCATATACATTTTTTTGTTGAGTGAACCATTTTTCGAGATATTGCTTGTTATTCCCTTACATTTTTCAATACTTATTTTCTCAAATGGGAATTCCTTATTCATTTTTTTGTCTTAGATATGCAAAGAGTATTAGTCTGTGGCAAAGGGAATGGTGCTGCTCTTAGAAACCAGCTATTAAGAGATATGTATGTGCTTAAAGGCTACTGTATTTCTATATTACCCTAGTAAATATATATTCCCCTACATCTACAAGAAAATTAGCAATAAGATAGAGTCTGCAAATGTTTATCTCGATTAAGATGAAGCATATGGAGAATAAGCGTTTGTAAAAATAGTTTGTACAAGAGTAGAGAAAGTCATATGAGTGTAACACATCAGATTTTTTAAGTCCTGGACATGCAAAGAGAATGGAATGCTCCGCATAGCAACCAGCTCTTAAAAGATTTGTCTATAGCTTATAACCTACCATATTCCCTTTGTACCTTCAAGAAAATTAGCAATAAGATTAACATCTCAATTAACATGAAGCATATAGAGAATAAGCATTTGTAAAAATAGTTTGTTCAAGAGTAGAGAAAGTCATGTGAGTATAACACATCAGATTTTTTAAAAGTGAACGTTTTCGTGAAAAAGGTATGAAATTAGCAGTTGTTGAAGTAGCGTTTGCTTACCATACTGTCCATCACAACCAATCTTTCACATCAAACTTCTAAACTTCTCTAAAGTATGATGAATGATTCTTACACTAATAATTCTATAGGATTATTTGGCTGGAGTGAATGCAGAGCTAACTATGTACGTATATAAATTACACATTATTTATTTATTTACTATTAATTTCGAAACCTTCGTATGTATGACGAAACAATTTTACGCATTCTCTTTTGTCCCTTATTTCACTGAGAAAAATTAAAATGTCCTGTTTTCTTATTTAAAAAATGTGGTCACCTTATACTAAATTGTTGAAGTAAAACCATAAAGAATAACTGTGGCACATGCTCTTCAACCAGGTGATTCTGTACATAGGCGCACATTTTGTGAGTGGAATCTAATAGTGTTTACGATGGCAAACTAGACCCATATTTAATATTTTTCTCGGACGAAGCTGGTTCCATCTGCATGGATATGTGTGCACACAAAATAATCGTTACTGGAGCTCTGACAAATCTAATATTGTTCATAAAGTACCCCTCCATAAGGAAAACATTGATGTATGGTGCGCCATAAGCAGAGAAGAATTATAGGGCACATTTTTTCGGGTCATACGTGAATACAATTTTGTCCCGGTGTTTTAGAGAGTTAACAGATAGGGAGCGTGCCTCCGCCTTTTTAAAACAAGACTCTGCCATAACCCATACAGCCAATGTTTCGATAGGAACAATTGTAAATTTGTTTGAGGACAGAATTATTGGTAGAGATTTGTTGCCCCCGACCTAACACCTTACGAACTTTTATCTCTGGGGTAAGTTAAAACATAAAGTTTACAAGACAAAATCACACACCCTTTAAGAATTAAAACAAAATATCCACCAGGATAATTGCCAGCATTTTGCAAGGTGAAGTACAGTGAATGATGGATAGGTTCTTAAAGAGGTGCCAAAATGTAAGGGCAACGACAAATGGCCAGTTTCAGCACCTCCTTTCATAATGTCGGTAAGTAAAGCCTTTAGACATGTTATGGAAATTGTTTTATGGTTCTATCAGCGCCGTTCTATGACAGCTGTAGACGACAACATGCATCACCATCGCGAACCGGAAAAACACCTCGCAGCCGATTCATAGTTCATTGGGTGTCTCTGTGCATACGAGGGCAACACTAAAAATTTCTAGAAAATTAAACAAGAACTAGTTTTAAAAACTTTAAATTATTTTTATTTTTTTCAAAATATTCCCCTTTAACACCAATACATTTTTGCATTCGATGAAACTAGTCATTAAATCAATGATGCCACGCTTCCTGAGGCACTTCAGACACCAAGTTTTTATAATGTTCTACTGCTTCATTCGATGACAAAAGGCGATTCCACGCATTTTATCTTTAATTTTTGGAAACAAAAACAACTCGCAAGGTGCTAGATTAGGACTGCATGGGGGGGGGGTAGGGATCCATGGTGCTGACCTTTAGGCATCCACACAACCAGTTGCTAGTCTTTCTGAATGCGACGATGGGTTGTCATGATGTACATTCTTTCCTTTTGTGTTTTTTTTTCACGAACCTTTTCGAAAGTTTGCGGTAAACAGATATTTGTGTATCAATCGGCAGCAACGGTATGTCTTATCTTCTAATGCATCATGGCCTGTTTTAGAATAAAAACAAGTAATTATCTTCTTACCAGCACTACAAATTCGTCGGACTTTTGTAGTCTTAGGTTCTGTTCGAAAGATCCATTGAGCCGATTGACTTTCTTTTCAGGATCATAAGAATAAATCCAAGATTCGTCACCAGTAACGATATTCCAAACCAACTTTGAAGTGAATTTTTTCCGGAGCTTTTTTTGCACCAATCAATGCCATGTTATTTTTGGTCGGGAGTCAGTTTGTGGAATCTATCGACAACAAGTTTTCTCACGTCTAACTGCTGATGTGAAATATTTTGTATTTGATTCATACCAATGTCCCATGTCACCCAAATAAATTCATAAGATGTCCGTCGATCTTCATCAAGCATTGCTCGAGCAGCTCTAATATTTTCATCAGCAACAGCAGTTTTTGGCCGTCCTTCACGAAATTCATCACTAAGAAAATACCGATCTCTCTTGAATTCGCTGTCCCAATTATAAATTGTTGACGTAAGTAGGGCTTTTTCGCCAAATGCATTTCTAAGGTGATCTTCGGTTCATTTAGGCGTTAATGAGGATTTAAAACCGTAAAAAATCATAGCCGGAAATATTTTCTAGTCAAATTCATTTTTGGGCGAATATAAAATCTTAATATGATGATAATTGACAAACTATCAGAGCAAATCGAGCAAACTACGGGGCAATCAACTTGCAAAACATTAAAAAGTGGCTGTCAAATATAAAAAAAAATTAATTTGTTTTTAGAAATATGGTATTCTAAAAATTTTCAGTATCGCCCTCGTATACATAAGGGAGTCACATCGTAGTTTACCCAGCCGCCAGTGTTTTCCAGATGTTTTACATTATTTCCATCTAAATGTACTCTTACTGATGTTTATTTATAAATTTATTATATTATGTTTTTTGTTGTTGCCATATCATGGGCAAATAGGAAAGTAATTTATATTAAACTTTCAATAAATTATGTTTTAGTTTGAGTTGAAATGATTTGATATACAGCATCAAGGTCGTTTGTCAGTGTTTTCTTAATCTACAATAGCTAAGAAGGTAATATTGTAAAGTGGGCCTAGTTTCGGCTTCTTATTTCTCTGCTTATTCTTTGAAAACTGACAAAGTCAATCAGAGACAAAATTCACTTTTCTCGGCAACTTTTTTTTTCTAACTTCCCTTACTCACTTTATGATTACTGTATTTTTACTGTCTTCGTTACCGCTTATTACACAACACACACACAAACACCCATGCCCATGGGGGGTCTCGAACCCACAACCCTCAGATGGGTCTCGAACCCACAACCCTCCAGCGACTACGGCTAAGAGGGCCGGCAGCAATTGAAAACACGATAACTTTTCTGCCATTTTCCATCAAAACGAACTCACCCGAAAATAAATAACCAATGTAATCGAAATAATAATAATCATAATAATGTTCTTTCGTAATACCATACCGCTTTACTTCCTCAAAATTTCTTGGAAATGATTGTAGCATAATTAACTTAGAGTGCTAGCGAGTTCCTAGGGCGTGTTTTAGAGAAGTATCTAATGTTACACGTACCGTATGAATAAGTTAAAAACTTATTTACATTTAAAAATCGGCTTCAAACATTACAATGCTACTGTTGCGTTTTTGTTTTTAGCCACTTCATTTAATGTGATTCATCATTGTTAGGTATACTGAATATGATTCTGGATCCATATTAAATTTGTGCTTTCTAAACTAGTTCCACAAGATTATGCTGTTCCTTCTATTGGTTTCATGAACGTTACAATTTTCCTCAGCTTTTCATGCTCAATGTTTTCCTTTAGAGCTTGGCACCCAAATGCTTCTAATCCTATACAAACCCTAAACAAAGCTTACTTAAACCACAATTATACAATGCATGTATTTTTGTTACTAAACAATATTTTTATTTTCGTTGGGTTTGTTTCACATAGGAGACGCATAGCACGTAGTAAATTTTGGCAGCAATGGACTACATAAGCAAGAAAAGGGTAGATATTATCACTAACACATCTGAAACGATAAATATAACTTAGAATATATGTTGTAACATGTATATTGTGATGGTTATAGTTCTATTTTACAAGATCGTGATGAATGTATTTTATAAAGTTAAGTTGTTCAGATCAAACTTTGTTTAAAAGGAACTAAAAATTGGCTTTAGAGAACTCTTACCAGTCATTTTACGGATGCTTAAGTAAGCAGGGGTTAAGTCGCACAATTTTTAGGGAGTGGTCATCCCAGGTTCACGGAAGTTCGATACGTGGAGAGATTATGCTGTCTAAGGCACATGATCAGCATACTCCTCGAGTATTTAAACTTAAGAGTTTTTGGACGGCTCGCGCTCTGCCTATCACTGGCCTAGTAGGACTCTGTGACGGTCGGCTCTTTAAATTTATTTTGTGCTAGTTTACAACTTCGAGGCAACTAGGCACGCCGGACTTCTTCCATTTACCAGATAAACTTAAAATCTGTTTAACTCTTTCTCTCTTGTAATATAGTTTAGATTATTCATTAGAAATATTAAAGATTCTTTTGGAACCAGAACTACACGTCTATTAGTCTCACCCTTCACCATCCCTACAGCTCCCTGCAACCTATAACCCTCTCGGTGAAATCCCTGAACTACCTCTCTCGCTCATTCCTGCCCGGTACCCCGTCTAGGGGTGTAGATGTCTCATTTAGTGAAGATGCCTTGGCGTCGTCACATCTGGTATAGGCGCCGGTTTAGGCAAAGCGTCATTACACGTCCTTACGCGTCAAAGCGCAATTATTAAAACAAAAGGTATATACAAACCTCAAACATTTAATGTTATTAAACTCCCCACAACTAATCCTATATGAGCTACAGACGAATAAGCAATTAAAGCCATTAAATCTACTTGGTCACATCTGGTGGCGTCGCCGTGTCAAGTAGAGGCTGCGTCACATCATTATGTGTTGCTCTGTGTTAGTTTCTCGGTACGAGGCCAGATTAGGTTAGGTTAAAAATTATCGGGTACTGTCCTAATGAAATGCTGCACACATGGAACAAAGTCAGTATTTCCTGATGCGTTGCATTAGCTACAAATTAACTTAAATGATCAACTGTGCATCCACTGCTTCCAGCATTGGGATTGCCGATAAATCTACCTTGCAGTTGCGAAGGAGGTTCTTTAAGTTCCATCCCAAGTGCTTTTAGTTTAAAATCTTGGTAGATGCCACTAACAAGGAACTGATAATTTTCATTACCTCCACACTGTATAGATTCAGATCTACCAGCTTTAGAGTAAATGTATGCTTAAGGATAATATTCTGACAGTGCGCAGCAGGCGTCTCGTGGAAGTCGTGTACATTTAATATTCGCTCCGTTGTCTGTTACAAATTAAGTTTTTTAGAAACTGAAAAGGGAATTCCCATGGCTTGAAGCTTATCCCGGAGGACTGCGTTAATATTCTGCGCAGTTTCATACTGTGCCAGGAATAATCTGCTTCGTCGACACGTTAGAGTACCAAGTTTGCGTCACCAAGGCGGTTTATCTGCTCTGCTGGATCCTCTGTCTCTCGTACTCCGTTGCTGAAGTCTAGTTTGGAGGTCCCTTTACCGGCAGTTATGTTTGCTTGTGCTTTTGCCTCGGCAGGTTATTTTCACGCTAAGCATCCGCGACAACTTAAGAGAGAAGTGTTTTACTGTACATCGAGTAGGATGGAGTGAGGTGTATTGGTGTGTGTTTACCTTTGAGGCTGTGTACAATCCGATTCGTGACTAGAGGTACAATACTCGATGTCTCTCATTGTGATGTATGTATCCTACTTTATTTTCCACCATCACTAGACTATATTGTTTACAGTAGCAACTAAGGCGGTCCATGGGCGTCTTTGTTTACATCAGCAGTACTGTGTTTATGGAACTCTATAGTAAGGTTGCACATATATTACTTTCTCTACTACGTATAGTAAGTAGGGGAAGTATTGTATTCCACCCAAACATTAGATACCAGATTTCACCGGTTTTGAGATCCCCTGAATCCAAGAAAAAAGCATTTTTGGAAACATGTCCGTGTGTGTGTCTGTCTGTATGTCTGTCTCTCTGTGAACAGCATAACTCAGAAACGAACAGTCGTATAAACACCAAACTTGGTATTCAGGCTCAGTATCTACCAGAGATGCGACACGAAGGTTTTAAAAAAAATCCCCCCACCCCAGATTACCCTTTACATGGAACATTTTTCGAAAATTTTAATTTTCTCAAAAATGGCTCTAACGATTTTGATTAAAATATCATATGTTTAAGATATTTTCATAACAAATGAAATTTATATCTCGAATTTTCTGGGAATGTCTCCAAAAGTATTCTACATTGTGAACGACTTTTGCAGAACTGGTAAACCATAAGAGATAGACAAAAGTTTATTACACAAAAATGTAGATCGCTTTAAAATACACAATTTATGTCATATACATTTTTGTTGTTGAGTGAACCATTTTCGAGATATCCCTTGTTATTCCCTTAAATTTTCCAATACTTATACTTTTTCTCAAATGGAAATTCGTTATTCATTTTTTTGTCCTGGTAATGCAAAGAGAATGGAATACTCCATATAGCAACCAACTTTTAAAATATTTGACTATCGCTTAAAGCCTGCCTTATTCCCCTTGCATCTAAAAGAAAATTAACAATAAGATTAACATCCGATATTTCGATTAAATGAAGCATATGGAGAATAAGCGTTTGTAAAAATAATTTGTACAAGAGTAGAGAAAGTCATGTGAGTGTAACACATCAGATTTCTTTTTGCTAAATTGTCCGGGATCCTTAGCTTCTCGCCCTTTTACTGTTCACACTTTGTTTTCGGTCCTCGGGCACCTTATCACGCACTGTTTCACGTTCTTGACTGAGGCGGTGGAAATAGTTTAGAATTTGCACTTCCAACACGTTAAAAAATTTTTTTCGCGACGATAAATACTGAAAACGTCGGCGTATTTTGATCACTGCTTCTATATGTTATTCGAAACTTTGCTGCTTTTTTCTGGCGAAGTTTTCATCTCGGGCGTAAATGTTTGCTTAGAAAACGGTCCTGTCCCTGAGTCTTTTGTTTGACTTGATATTTATAGCATCGTCTCTCACATCTCTCTGCGTCCTTATTAGATAAAATGTTCACGCTCTCCAACGCGTCTAGCTCTTACGTAGTTCTGTTCTATACACTTATTGACTAATCCTAGAATCACACGACTTATTTCTAACATGGCCAGGGTTTTTCCCCGAAATACATGCTGGAGCTATCCTCCCCTTTGAAACCGAACACGGCGAATTACGGAGCAAGGTTACATAGGATTTCTACCCTCTTGCAAGTTTACAATGGATTCTCTTGCTAGTTAGTGTCATTAAACGTCAACAATTGGATTGGATTGTGAGGTGGAGGGGATTAGGCACCGACCCAGGAATGAGGATACTATACCGACGCCTCATGAGGGGGCGCCCCCGGGTGGGAGGGATGAGGTAAAGGGAGAAATCGGGCGGCCGGAACCAGGAGTGACGGTACAGCCCCTAGAGTTTCCAGATCGTCATTCTCCTGCAGTCGGACAGGTACACCGGGGACCCACACAAGGTCCAACGTCCACCCCAAGGGGCGGACCTTATACGCCGGCAACCAGCCGAAGGCCCAGGACTGAGAAAGTTCGCAGAAAGCATCCTTCCCTGCCACATCATCGCCACCGACACTTCTAATCCTGAAACAGATCAAACGGGGTGAAGGATGAATGAAATGATTAATGGAACGGGAAGTTCGGGAGATGAAAGAAACCTCTACAGCATTCGCCTGACGACCCGGGAAAAACCCGAAAAAGGGTCGAGTGGGCAGTCGCCGGGGATCGAACCCACAACCTCCCGAATGCCGGCCACAGACGTTACCGCGTGAGCCATTCCACTCAGTAATGACAACCTTCCTTGCTGGATGTAACTTCTTGTACACGAAACTTGGTGATACCCTACAGTTTCCTAATATTACTTTAGAAAAAACCCTCATGTATTGCATTCAAATGACTTTCTCTACTCTTGTACACACTACTTTTACAAACGCTTATCGTACTGCTAATTTTCTTGTAGATGCAAGGGGAATATGGTAGGCTTTAAGCGATAGTCAAATCCTTTAAGAGCTGGTTGCTATGTGGTGCATTTTATTCTCTTTGCATGTCCAGGATATAGAAAAACGAATAACGAATTCCCATTTGAGAAAAACTATAATTATTGGAAAGTTCAAGCAAATAACAAGGAATATCTCGGAAATGGTTCTCTCCACAAAAAAGGTGTATGGATAAATTGTGTGTTTTGACGTGATCTAGAGCATCCTTTGGTGTAGTAAATTGTCTAGCTCTTACGGTTTACCAACGAAAAATTGGCTTTTGGGGACATTCCCAGAAAATTTAATATATACATTTCATTATTCATAAAAATATCTTAAAGTATGATATTTTAATCAAAATCGTTAGAGCCATTTCTGAGAAACTCAAGTTCGAATAATATTCTATGTAAAGGGTAGTCTGGGATGGGGGATTTTATTGAAAATCTTTGTATCGCATCCTTGGAAGATAGTACACTCAAGAGCCAAGTTTGGTATTTTTCCAACTTTGTTTTTGGGTTATGCTGTTCATAGACTGACAGAGTGACGACAGACACACAGACATGTTTACAAAAGAGCTTTATTTGGATTCAGGGGGCCTCAAGACATGTATTTCCGGTGAAATATCGATATCGAATTTTTGGGTGGAGTGTAATACTTTCTCTACCTTCTATACATAGTAGAGAAAGTAAAAATACATACCGTTTCATCTAATTTTAATACCCTTTATAACAATCTTAACCTAAAAAAATTAGTATGATAATATTACAATTATTATGATAAAATAATATAATTCATAAATATAACTTATACATATCGCTCATCTTATATAATTATGAATATAACACTAGTCTGCATTTTCAAACTTTTTGTCAGATGATTTCTTAAAAGCAGGTGTTCTTGAATCAAATTTTTATGCTGATTCCAGAAATAACTTCCTTTGTTTTCTATCACGTCAGGTTTTCACACAAAATAAGCAATGTTTTGACAATTTTACTAATGAGGGTAGAAATGTATTCAAATACCATTTTACACAAGGTAAGTGTTTATTCAAGAAACATTTTAAAAATACTATCAAGAGCTCCCCTAATTTATTTCATGACTACATTTTAACAAAACAAGAAGCCAAAGTGTTTCATTTAATTTTTTTCAAACTTTCTCTTCTTTGACTTCCTTGCAGATACTTGAAGATGACTGTCCCTCCTCAACAACCAACAGTAGTCGGCCATCATAGTTTCACTTAATCTCACCTGGTACCTCCTCTCCATTTCTTTAATATTTTGGTGAAAATGCTCACCCTGCTCTTCACTATAATGTCCCAGATTGTCTGGAAAGTAGTCGATATGTGAATGCAGAAAATGCACCTTTACACCCATGTTAAAACCCATGTTCTTGAAATTTTCCAACATTCTTTCGACAATGGCCTTGTAATTAGGATTTTTGTTATTGCCTAAGAAGTTTTCAACAACTGATCATTCATTATCTTCTCAAAATCTTCATCTTTCATCAATTTCTTTATTTGGGGACCAACAAAAATTCCAGCCTTTAATTTGTGTTGTGTAATGAAGGGAAATTTCTTGGAAAGGTACTTGAAGCAGGGTCCATCCTGTGGTAGAGCCCTTACAAATTGCTTCATCAAGCCCAATTTTATGTGTAGTGCAGAAGCAATATCTTTATATCTCTATATTTTTGAAGTGAAATTGTGAAAAAAGCTGTATGTGACAGAAAAAAACTAAAAGCAGTTCTGAAATCAATATAAAAAGTGAGTCAGAATCGCTTATTATTTTTTAGTCATCCGATATCATGCAGACTAGTGTAATCTTCTACGAGGTGAAATTAGTCTCAAAATTCCTCCGGAAGCTTTGTAGTGAATCATTATTTATACAATGCACTGTTAGAGTTAAACATGATTTTCGTGGTAAGTAGCGGATAAAAGGTTCCTTTTTCGTATATACTAAAATTTCTTCCCTCACTTCTGCGGCTGGGCTCTCACATGCGCGTATATTGTCGTATGGTCACTTAGGAGTTCGTAGCATCAGTGCTCATAATCGGCTCCAAAATCAGCAACTGTTTGAAGTAATATTAAATGGTCTTGTATACACAGCACATATTTCAATACACGCATTTCAATATGTTTGTTCCATTTAGCAAGTTTTACTGCTGCAAGAATCAGCTTGGGAGCATTTGTGCCTAACAAGTACTGAGGACTCGGAAGTCTTCTTGAAGATTTTCACAGTTTTGTATGAGAAGCACTGGATAAATTCTGTTTACTTTAGCGTGGTCTTGTCTTTGCTAATTCAAATTTAGGCCAGGTAGGGCAACTAACAGATTTCCTCCTTTTTCGACAATAAACTCTCCTGCTTTAATTTTGTTACTTTCTCTACTACGTATAGTAAGTAGGGGAAGTATTGTATTCCACCCAAAAATTCTGATGTGTTACACTCACATGACTTTCTCCACTCTTGTACAAACTATTTTTACAAACGCTTATTCTCCATATGCTTCATGTTAATCATTTGCAGACTCTATCTTATTGCTAACTTTCTTGTAGATGTAAGGGGAATATATATTTACAAGGGCAATATAGAAGTACACTAGCCTTTAAGCACATACATATCTCTTAATAGCTGGTTGCTAGGTGCAGCACCATTCTCTTTGCCACAGAATAATACTCTTTGCATATCAAAGGCAAAAAAATGAATAACGAATTCCCATTTTAGGAAATAAGTATTGAAAAATTTAAGGGAATAACAAGTAATATCTCGAAAATGGTTCACTCAACAAAAAAAAATGTATATTATATAAATTGTGTATTTTAACACGATCTACATTTTTTGTGTAGTAAAATTTTGTCTATCTCTTATGGTTTACCAGTTTACCAAAAGTCGTTCACAATGAAGAATACTTTTGGAGACATTCCCAGAAAATTCAAGATATACATTTTATTTGTCATGAAAATATCTTAAACATATGATATTTTAATCAAAATCGTTAGAGCCATTTTTGGGAAAATTAAACTTTTCGAAAAATCTTCCATGTAAAGGGTAATCTGGGGTGGGGGGATTTTCTTGAAAACCTTCGTGTCGCATCTCTGGAAGATACTGAACCTAAATCCCAAGTTTGGTGTTTATCCGACTGTTCGTTTCTGAGTTATGCTGTTCACAGACACACACACACACACACACACGTATATGTTTCCAAAAATGCTTTTTTTTTGGATTCAGGATGTCTCAAAACATGTATTTCCGGTGAAATCTCGGTATCGAATTTTTGGGTGGAATACAATACTTCCCCTACTTCGTGTACGTAGTAGAGAAAGTAAAAATCGATGTCGAGATTTCACCGAAAATATGTTTTGAGACTTTGATCCCCCCCCCCCAATTTTTAGAAACAGGTTCATGTGTGTGTATCTGTGAAGAGTATAACTCAAAAAACAAAAGTTGGTTGTAGAGCTCTTGAACCACAATCAATAAAATCAGAGCTCGTCTCAGAATTCCAGGAATCCTTAATGACACTGGCTGAATACAATAAGGTTCAACTTATGTGGGTGCCAGGACACACAGGCATACCAGGCAATGAGAAAGCAGATGAAGCAGCCAAGATTGGCAGCGAAATCCCATTTTGTGGGTCCGGAGCCTGTACTGGGGGTGTCCTACAGACCAGTGAAACACGCTATTAAGCGCTGGGCTCAAGTAGAACACAAGAACTACTGGAACTCCATTGAGGGTTGCAGACATTCCAAGTTGTTTATTACAGACCTGGGGGGCAAAGTACTTGCGCGGTCTTAGTAGAAGAGGACTTGTATGGGCAACATGGGCAACAGGATTCATTAATCTATACAGAATGGGATTGTTTAACAACCCTATCTGTAGTAGATGCCAAGAAGGAGATGAGACTGTTACTATGTGATTGCCCTGCTCTTGCGAATCAAAGAGCAAGTATTTTTGGCAATCACTTTCAAAAGATAGATGAACTATCGAAATCCTCAGTAAGTTGTCTGGTTAAGTTCATTACGAGTAACAGACTACTTAAATGATGAAAGGGGGGATGTGCAATAGATCTTTAAGGTCGCAGTGCTTGGGCCCTTTTCAAAATAGAACTAGAACTTGTTTAAACATCAAACTTGGTATTTAATTTCAGCATTTTCCAAGGATGCGACACAAAGATTTTCAAGAAATTCCTCTCACCCCAAACTACCCTTTACATGGGACATTTTCGAAATGTTTAATTTTCTCAAAAATGACTCTAACGAGTTGATTAAAATATCACATTTTAAATATATTTGCATTACAAATAAAATGTATATCTTGAATTTTCTGTGAAGTTTTCTTCATTCGGAAGAAATTTTGTGTAGTCGTATATAACCAGTAACGTTAGGCGATATACGAAAACGCACACCAAAAAATGTGTATCTCTTTAAAACACATCGTTTATTCCAATTAAGCTTTTTATTGGTATATTCCATTCTTGATGTATCCGATATTAATGGTTCGAATTTATCAACACTTTGTTATTCTTTTCAAGTCCTGTCGGCATTCATTGTTTCTCGCTTTGGCATGGAAAGAGTATGGAATTTTAGGACAGCATACAGTGTCCAGTTCTTAAACATTTGAGTACCGCTTTCCCTTTGTATCTCTACTGAAATGTGCAATGCCGCTAGTTCCGGAAAGTTTTATTTCAATGAAATAGACCGAAAAGTAAGCTTTCGTAAGAACATTTGTATACCCACTAATAAACGATAGGGATTTGAAAAGTCATGTGAATGTAAAGAATATTTTTTACTTTCTCTACTACGTATAGTAAGTAGGGGAAGTATTGCATTCCACCCAAAAATTCGATACCGAGATTTCACCGGAAATACATGTTTTGAGACCTCCTGAATCCAAAAAAAGCATTTTTGGAAACATGTCCGTGTGTGTGTCTGTGTCTGTCTGTGTGTCTGTGAACAGCATAACTCAAAAACGAACAGTCGGATAAGCACCAAACTTGGTATTTAGGTTCAGTATCTTCCAGAGATGCGACACGAAGGTTTTCAAGAAAATCCCCCACCCCAAACTACCCTTTACATGGAAGATTTTTCGAAAATTTTAATTTTCTCAAAAATGGCTCTAACGATTTTGATGAAAATATCATATGTTTAAGATAATGTCATGAGAAATGAAATGTATATCTCGAAATTTCTGGGAATGTCTCCAAAAGTATTCTTCATTGTGAACGACTTTTGCATAACTGGTAAACCATAAGAGATAGACAAAATTTTACTACACAAAAAATGTAGATCGCGTTAAAATACACAACTTATATCATATACATTTCGTTTGTTGAGTGAACCGTTTTCGAGATATTGCTTGTTATTTCCTTAAATTTTCCAATACTTATACTTTTTCTCAAATTCGTTATTCATTTTTTTGTGTCCTAGACATGCAAAGAGAATGGAATGCTCCACATAGCAACCAGCGATAAAATATTTGACTATCGCTTAAAAGCTACCATATTCCCCTTGCATCTACAAGAAAATTACCAATAAGATCGACATCTCGATATCTCGATTAACATGAAGCATATGGAGAATAAGCGTTTGTAAAAATAGATTGTACAAGAGTAGAGAAAGTCATGTGAGTGTAACACATCAGATTTTTTTATTATAACTCTTCTCAGCGCCTTCTTTCTTTGACGATCTCATCGCGTCTTGATGCTGCCTAGGATTCGTCGCTTCTCTCCTCTATGCGGTGTTCATTACTTGCATCTAGCTACCAAACTGTATTGTGTTTCCACTGGTCTATCCCGGTGTTTATTACTTTCTCTCCATATTTCATTTTAATTTGCCCTGCTTTTCGTGTTTTAGTTATGCTGTTCAGACCCACATACACTGAACTGTTTTCTAAAAATGGCTTTTTTGGATTCACGGAGCCTGTAAACGTATAGATATTTCCGTGAAATCTTGACATCGAATTTTTTTGCGGGAATTTAATACTTCCCCTACTTCCTATACGCAGTAGACAAATTAAAATTATTTTTGTAGGTTCAGGGTGCCTCAAAACTGTATTTGTTGTGAAATCTCGACTTCGAATTTTTAGGTGGAATGCAATAACTCCCCTACTTTAAGTATGTAAAAGAGAAAGTAAAGTACTTTTCGGACTCGGGGATCCTCAAAACGTTTTCCGTAAAATCTGGGTATCGAAATTTCGGGTGGAATACAATACTTCCCCTACTAGGTATGTAATAGAGAAACTTAAAAGAAAAGCAACAAATATTAAATGTAACAAGTCACATGAATGTTTCTTCATTTCACAGCGATTCTTCAAACTGTTCTACTTAAAACATTATCCTCCTATCGCTTTCATGTTAATCATGATACGCGGGGAACTATTTATATTTTGAGCCTTGGCACCCCTGAATGTTGTAGGTGCTCTCTGGCGTTTCCAATGGAAGGCTTGACATTTTTTACCATAATCTACTTCAAACATTTTGTCAATAGAGCGTCATTTGTTTTGTTTACACTAACTTTAAAATTGTGTGTCACAAAAACATGGAATTAACTGGTGAAAATGTTCGTGCGATGATTTATTACGACTTTCGACGTGGATATCAAGACAAGAGTGCATGTTCGCTCAATGATGAAGTTCGTGAAGGTCGTCCAAAATCAGTTGTTGTGCCAGAAAACATTGATGCTCTGCAAAAACTAATAATGAAAGATCGTCATGCGACATATTGTGAGATTGAGGCAACCTTAGGCATTCGTGTCGCCAGCATATATAAAATATTGCATGATTATTTAGGCGTGAAAAAGTTTGCTCTCGTTGGATCCCTTATAATTTGACGCAATCTCAAAAAGATGCTCGTGTCGATTGATGTACAAAAATGCTCAAGAAATACAATGGCGGTGCCTCAAAAGACGTATATAAGATTATAACAGGTGACGAATCATGGATCTATATGTATGAGCCGGAACGTAAACAGCAGTCGACTGAATGGGGTTTCAAGATGAAGCAAATCCAACAAAAGTTGTTCGCACTCGAAGCACTTCGAAGCAGATGTTCGCCTGCTTTTTCAGTAAAACTGGCCATGAGACAACAGTGCCTTTATAGGCACGTAAAACGGTCAATGCCGAATGGTACACAACCATTTGTTTGCCGGAAGTCTTCGCTGAAGTAAGGAAAACCAACAAGAACCGTAGGATCGTTCTTCATCAAGACAATGCGAGCGCACACACATCTCGTCTAACAACAGGGTATTTGATGGGTCATCCGCCATACAATCCTGATTTGGCATCCAATGACTTCTATTTGTTCCCGAACATCAAGAATAAGAGGACAACGATTTTCGTTGGCAGAAGCAGCCGTAGATGCCTTCAAAAACCATGTTTTGGAGGTGTCTCAAGAAGACTGGAATAAATGCTTTGACAAATGTTTCAAACGGATGCAAAGGTGTATTGATCATAAAGGAGAATATTTTGAAAATCAATAAAGCATTTTTCAATCAGAAATTACTTTGTTTTAATTATTAGGCTCAAAATATAAATGGTGCCCCTCGTACACAAACATAAATAAACGGTTTTAACCTTGATAAATAAGAAGTTAGGTGTACCTTTGACGGTAAGAAAACTAGTCATTAATTTTCCGCATGACATAACTTCAATAACAGGTTTTAGAAGATACGCGTTTCCTATGCACATTATCACTATTTTATAGCTCACAGCAGGATGGGACAACGGCTAACTATCAATAAAAGACGTGGTTACACGCCAACTATGAACTCGTGAGGACGAAAAGGAAACATGCACAATTTAGCTTCCTTCTTGTTACTTCTATGGCTTTAATGTTATTTAAAATTTTAGAAACAATAATTCAAACCTAATTCAACGTTGGGATTCAAACTTGGGATGTTTTAATCAAAATCATTAGAACGGATTTCGAGAAAATAAAACTAGCGAAAATTTCGACATGTGAACGATATTGCCGCCTGATTACACCTGCACAGAAAGGAGTTCTTATATAATTATAGTTTATGAATTATTAATGATTAATTAACACGACATTTTGTAATTTTATACTATTCTAAAGTCATTGGATTAAAAACTACATCAATCAAGAGCCCTTCAAAAAGTGTGAATATGTTTTAAGTTTCATTAATATTGTCCAATAAATAAAGCGTAATTGCGTAAGAAAATCTGCAAGTTTTAGGCAATATAGAGTAACGCTTCAAAATATCGATTGTATTTTTCTGAACTTGGGGCCATAAAAATCTAGTGTTTCTTTGTACTTCTAGGGGAAGAATCTAGTTTTAAGAGAAACTAGACAGTCTTTTCTTACCATTTAAGCTTCGAATATTCAACCGGAGAGCCAATAAAGATACAAAGTAATTGTTAGAACCAATGAGAAGGTAGGTAGATGTGGTTGCATGTACAAAAATCTGGAGGCTAGCAGTAAGTTGATATATGCAAACGTAAGCGTGGATTTCACACAGTTTGATTCTTTGATGAGTGAAGACTTAGTACTCCGAGTCAGAAGCGGACACTAAGTTCCGAAATCTGCGAGTGCCGCGCAATTATACAGGATTATTCAAAAAGAAGGAACAGACTTTACTTATTTATTTCTAATGAACGACAATAGATAGTGACACATACGATACATCATTTAATATAGGAAAGCTAAAAGTTTTAAGCCTCACCTATTGTTCCATCCAGTGCCTACAGCGGCGCTGCGTTTGTTTACGAGAAAATGGCGACGCCACAGGAAAAGTCGTTTTGCGTGCTGCATTATGCAAAGAGTGAATCCATTGTTTCATTGCAGCGTGTATTTTGTTAAAAGCTCAACAACGAGCCGCCTCGTCATAAAAAATTTACAATTGATACAATAAACTCTAGAAGATGGTTGCGTATGCAAACAGAAAAGCACTGGTCGTCGTCGCATAACAAGTGGTGCACATTTTGAACACATAAAATAAAACTTTGAACCTTTCTCTATTCAGCGATGTATCGCAAGTGCCGCCATCTGTTGTCGTTCATTAGAAATAAATATGTAAAAGCTGTTCCTTCTTTTTCAATAACCCTGTATACCTATAAAGTGATATATGTGGAATATTTATATAATGTACTAATAATATTCGTTGAGGTAATTTTATCCAAGTTTATAAAAGATTTAATATTTTCAAGTGAATCTAAGGAACGGTGATAGAGGCCGATGTATTAAATCATTAATCGGAGCAAACGTTAGTGGACCAAGAGATAATAGTGGCAAAATAGTGTTATAGAACCGCACTTGTTAGGGAAAACCAGAGAATCTTGTAGGATTTCTAGCATAAAGATGCGCCGGAGTGAGAAAAGTGAAAGCAGTGTTTCTTTCAAGACAATATCCTGATGTCACCACCCCCGTATCCTACCCTATAAATCACAGTAGGGAATTTCGGATCGATTCGCCGACAGCTGATCCTGAGAGACGACGTGTTTCCTACCGACAATGGTGACATCGATTCTTGAAGACGACCCCCCTACGACGTAGCGGAGAGAACGACGATGACGCAAGTAAGACGCCGAGAACGACGACGACAGGAACCGCTACACATTTAAAGTGTTGCTTGCTCTGGTAAAATTTCTATTAAAAGATTCGTTAAATATGTCCAAACTAAATATGAAGCATGGCATGACCGTCAACTTATGGAAGATTTTGTAAATGTTATTTTTATTCGGGGAAACTCAAGCTACGTATCTCCGGTAAAATCTTAACATTGAACGTTTGTGTCGAATACTATACTCCCCCCACCTTAGTAAACGATATATAGAAAGTGAAAACAAGCGGTTTTCACAAAAAAGAAGACAGAAAGAAAGAAAACAATAGAATCAATTGTTATTCCACACAAGCCGTGAGTCGGACAAGTTTGGAAAGAAGAATCAAAAATTGAAAACTTCAATGCCATCGCCGGGATTTGAAGCACGGATCTCCCGATTTCCGTCGGTTGCTCTAACTACTGTTTTACCGGGAAAATGCGAATCAGTTGGGAAATCTAAAGTCGTACTGGCATGTTGCCGTGGTAGCTCGGTGGTTAGAGCAACCGGACGGAAACAGGGAGATCCGTGGTTCACATCCCGGCGATGGCATTGAATTTTTCAGTCGTCTGATTCTACCTTTCCAAAGAAAATAATAGTTTGATTCACAAGACTCCTAGTACATGAACAGATACCCTTACCTCACAAAGACGTTGCAAAATATGCTTCTATAAGATTATACAACCTTTGACAAACAACGTGGGCACAATAGCCTCCTAACGAACTACGCGAAATTAAACAGAATTCCAGAACATCATATCCATTACAGAAATTGAGACAGAAAGGCCAGGTTGTCATCACCAGGCTACGGATTGGACACACGAAGTTAACACATTCTCATCTACTGAATAAAACAGCCCATCCTGAATGCAGTATCTGCCACATTGCCATTTCTGCACGCCACACACTCTGAGTCCAATGTTACACATTCACTTACAGAAATTCATGAAATTGTACAGGGTGATTTATGAAGAACGGACACATTTCTTTCTTTTAATTATTCTGTTCGAAATTCACTCAAGGCACCCATTTTAGCACCAAATTAAGCAAAATGTTCTCTAGTTTCGATTGCGTGTCGTTAGATGCGCAGATGTTCATGTTTTATTCGTAATTGTTAGTTTGATTGTCGGCAACTGTTTTTGAGATTTTTTTCTTGTCACGTGAAAATGGAGTACACACTAAATGAACGACTCTTCCTTGTAAATCAATATTGGATTACGAATTCAATTACAGCTACTCAAAGGGCATACCAAAGAGAATTTGGTGTTCGGAATCCTCCCCAAAGAAACACAATACTGGGACTGATAAACAAATTGAAAACAATTGGATCTCTGGTGAGTGAAAAAGGAAAATCTCGTTCATCTAGGCTTCCCGCGGTTGTTGACGTAAGAGCACGACTGGATCAGTCACCCAAAAAATCATTAAGACGTTTATCGCAGGAGGCAGCGTACAGCTACTCAATGTGTCAGAGCTGTGAAAAGTGCAGGCCTAAAGCCGTATAGGATTACGGTTGTCCATCAGTTACAGGAACCAGATAAGGATAGACGACTGAATTATTGTCGTTGGTGTCAGGCGTTCATTGTGCAAAATCCTGCCGTATTGTCCATCACATGGTTCACAGATGAAGCATGGTTCCATTTATCCAGCTATATGAACTCGAATAACTCACGCTATTGGGCCAGCGAAAATCCACAGGTTATTCATGAAGCACCTACGCATCCGGTTAAAATCGGAGTTTGGTGCGCAATATCAACACAGAGAATAGTGGGACCAATTTTTTTTTAAAACAATATGAACACTGCAGAGTACCGACGGATTTTCATGGAGTTGGCTGAGCAACTAGACGATGTAGAGCTGAGTCGAGGATATTTTCAGCAGGACGGCACTACATGCCATGCATCAAATGAATCCATGGCACTAATTGCAAGTTTCTTTGACGACCGGATAATTTCCAAAAACCTGTGGCCACCGAGATCTCCGGATTAGACATCGCCGGACTTCTTTCTACGGAGTTACTTAAAAGACAGGGTTTATGGCACACGTCCCCAAATATTGGAGGATCTGAAGCACAACATTACACAGCAGAATCAAACTATTGACAATAGAGTCCTCCAACGAGTGGCCAGTAACATGGAGCGACGTGTTGAGTTGTGTCTTATGCAGGATGGAAGAGATTTTCAACAATTGCTAAAGAGGTAAATTATCTCCCAAAATTCCTCTGCATTTCAGGTATAATAAGTTGTCGCTAGCATAACTCGTTTTGAAACAATTGTACTCATGTTAAATTGTTTTATACTCGAAAATACCGTTACCAATATATTGTCGCAATAAGACTACCATGTTGTAAGATAAAGCGGCATAAAATAAATAAATTAAAGAATAATTTGTAGCACGAGGGTGGTCCAGAAAGTAACAGAAGTTTTGGATACAAAATTAACAAAATGAAAAACCAAAGTTTTTATATACATTTGAAAGGTACGCTCTTAAACTAAGTTTCTACATAATCGCCACTCAAATTAAAGCACTTATCATACCGTGACACAAGTTTTTGAATACTGTCTCTGTAGAAATCTGCCGCCTACGATTTCAACTACTGGTTTACACCGGCATGCAGTTCGGCGTTAGTGTCAAAGCGTTTCTTCATCGCCGCGAAGAGGTGGTAGTCGCTCTACGCCAAATTCGGGCTGTATGGTGGATGATCGAAACCTCCCATCCAAAACCATCCAAGAGCCCTCGGGTACGATAGGTCGTGTTGTGGACGTGCGTTGTCGTAAAAAACAACATATCGCAAAGTTGACGATACATTTCAATTTTTTTGTCGTTTCTTTCCAACAAAAACCTAATCACAGACCGCATCTCACAAGTGTTTGGATTTTCTATTGCAGCGCACATTTCAACACGTCACAGAGAGCAAAGTAAGGGAAGCACAGTCCAGCGCTACCACAGCTGGATGCGTACTGAGTGTAGGAACGTTCTGACACCAAGATGGCAGCCCTAGCCCCGGCCACCGCTGCGATAGGCCAAAACGTATGTTACTTTCTGGACGGCCCTGATACTAAAATCACTGAAAAAGTAAAGTTGAGAAATGATGAAAGATTGCTAAATGAATAAACAAGTGTAAATCATGTTATACTGTACGTGTATTCGCCCTCGTAAGTGCGGAAAGGAAGGAAGAAAAGAGTTTTTTTTAGTTATTTATGTATTTATTAGCAGAAATATCCGGTATGGGGTTTGTCGGTTTTGGTAGAACATCAATTCTCCAAACACTTGTTTGTTTACTTTCATTGAGGCAAATTTCCCATTCGTAGTGAAAATCTTTACATTGTTTCCCATCCAACATGTTTCAACCACATCCCATTAGGGATGTCTTTTCCCATTACCAACCCTAAAGGATGAAGAGAGCAATTTGCGTCCTTGTATTACTGAGAAATAGTCCCATTCGTGCTAAATATTCTAAAACTCGCCTCCATCGAAAAATGTTCATCCTCTGTCCCATTGCGGGATGGTTTTTATATCGCCACTCTCCAAAAATGAAGCGAATATTATTTTATATTTTATTTTGCAAAAATGTTGAGAAAATGGGCCCATTCGTACTAACAAACCTCAAAATTGCTTCTCGCCAAACACTTTCAGCCTTTCGTTAGGGTGTTTTTTTGGGGGGGGGATAGCACTCTACAGTATTTTTATTCTTGTCCTAAAGGATATGTCTGTCGAATTTTACATTCGTGCAAATGAAGCTACAAAGAAAAATTTTGAATCATATATCAGATTAGGAATATTTTTTTGCATCAATTCTCCTAAAACAACTAAGGAGGCAACAATCTTTGTATTTATAGATTTTTATTTTATTTTTATTTGTTTATTTTTGTTTATTTGTTTTATTTATTTTATCCTTAAAATTGCCACCCACCATTTTCGATCTCTCTTCCGTTGGGGTGACTTTTATAATACCACCAATAAGGAATACACACACTCATACATTTACTTAGAAATTAAAATTAAATCGAGTTTTATTATGGACGCTCTTTAACTGCCGTGGTCCGAGTCCCATTCTATATTGGGCCTGAAAGACCGGTAATTTTGCTCAAAGGCCTCTTTATCAGGTTTGAGGTTCTTTTACGTGCCGTAACTCTACTACATGGTACCTACGGCTTTACTTCTCTTCCGAAAGAAGCAATGTTAAAGATTTTTACGCCCGAAAAAAGTCCATTGCCCTCCGCCGGGTTTGAACCCGTGACCTCGAGAACTAGAAGTAACCACTACACCACGGAGGACGACACACATTTACTTTACGTATATATACAGCGCTATTCAGTGTTTTTCTTTCACACTGGCCCCACCGCATAGTGGCTTGAGTGCCGGTCGCTACAGGTCGGGCTCCCGCCGAAACAGTTGTAATATTCGCGATACCGTCTAACATTCTTATAGTTAACAGTTACAATTGCAATGATAATAAGCACATACCTTATATAAGAGGTGCTGGAAATGTTGCCCTTCTCTACACACACATGTCAGAAAATTTGCATTTACACTCGGGGTCCAATATTTGAAGTTGAGTGAATTTCTAGCTTGATGTTTTGTTTTAGTACTTCCAATGTATGGGGTTTGTTGCATACACTTTATTGTTCACGTGATCATCAGAGTTGGCTGAATGACTGTAATTGGATTATGCGAAATGTCAATGACAGTGCAGTTGACTCACGTTTAATGTTCTTCTCTGACGATGCATGGTTCCATTTACATGATTATGATCCGTCGCAAAATAAGAGACACTGAAGCACGGAGAAACCCGATTTTACACACGAGATTTCCTTGCACGGCGCGAAAATAGACGTGCACTAAATGGATACAGAATAATAATACACACATTTTCTAAACAAACAATAAATGAAGAGAGGCACAGGAATGACTTAGAGCATTTTTACTTTCTCTACTACGTATAGTAAGTATGGGATGTATTGTATTCCACCCAAAAATTCGATACAGAGGTTTCACCGGAAATATATGTTTTGAGACCCCCTGAATCCAAAAAAATCATTTTTGGAAACATGTCCGTGTGTGTGTGTGTGTGTCTGTGAACAGTATAACTCAGAAACATAAAGTCGGATAAACACCAAACTTGGTATTTAGGTTCAGTATCTTCCAGAGATGCGACACGAAGGTTTTCAAGAAAATGCCCCCACCCCAGATTACCCTTTACATGGAACATTTTTTCGAAAATTTTAATTTTCTCAAAAATGGCCTTAACGATTTTGATTAAAATATCATATGTTTAAGATATTTTCATGTTAAATAAAATGTATATCTTGAATTTTCTGGGAATGTCTCCAAAAGTATTCTTCATTGTGAACGAGCCCCTCAGGGGCTCACCTTATGTGAGTACGGGTTTTTGGCGCACCCGGGGGTTCCCGAGCCAATCATCGCCACATTCATCCCCTCACCCCCATCCGGTCGAGGTGGGTTCTTCAAGTGACCGGTGGACACAAGGTAGGCTCTCGTGCGTTCTTTGCATTCCATCCATACCGCACCTCACCATCGTTTCTTTCTTCCCTTATCACTTTCCGACCATTTCGCACCACGACATTCGCATATCTCTTTTTCTTCCCCGTCGGCCTACCTTGCGTGCGAAACGCCCACACTGTTTTAGTTTCTTTTATCCTTTTATTTAAATCCTCCGTGGACACAGCCTGACGGATACCCGCGCACCGCGTGCGCAGCTGGGTGAGTGGGTAATGGCGTCATCCCCACCACCCGGGGTCGTCATGTAGGGTTTGTGTTCGTATCCGCTGTTCAACTGCAGTCCCGCGGGGGGGGGGCCATTGCATGAGCTGCTGACTTCTGACGGCGATTGGGTCCCTCTGTCTATGTTCTGGGAGGTGTGACCCTGGGGTGAGTCTGGTATAGATAGGCCACTCACCCAAGCCGGGGTAACGCCCGAGAAGCCAGAGCCCGAGGTCGGAGACGGTTGCAATGGTGGAGGATTTTTTTCGCTATGGAGCACCCTTTCTCCATTATAAACAACAAGCGCCGAAAAGTTTTAGTAACAGAAGTAGCACCGCCAACAGCTGGTTGTTACTTAGTGATTACCCGTACAGAGGAAGGACAATCATTCGAGAAGGTGAACCCTTTTATCATCCAGAAGGGCATTGACTCAATTGCTGGTCCGGTTCTTTCCTGCACTCGGCTTCGTAATGGTTCGTTGTTAGTGCAAAGTAAATCCGAGGCACAAAGTAAGTTCTTGTTGAGCGCCACGCTTCTCCACGGTTATCCTATCCGTGTTGAGAAGCACCGCACCTTGAATTCTTGTCGAGGCGTTGTCACCACGCATAGCCTCGATGGCATATCGGACGAGGACCTGGTCGAATATCTTGCAGACCAGAAGGTGACAGCGGTTCATCGAGTGCAGGCCAAACGCGACGGCGTATTGGTACCCACTCGTACCCTGTTTCTAACATTTGATGGCGTCGATCTGCCCACGAGCATCTCCGCAGGGTACGAACGTATTTCTGTGAGGCCTTATATTCCTAGACCTCTGCGTTGTTTTAAGTGCCAACGTTTTGGGCATACGCAAGTCTCATGTAAGAGTGCCGTTAACATCTGTGCAACATGTAGCCAGCCCTCACACGAAGGTGCCTGTTCAACAGCCCCCGTCTGCGTTAATTGTAAAGGGTCACATTCTGCTTCGTTTGCCGACTGTCCGCGGTATTTGGACGAGAAGGCGATCCAGGAGATCCGGGTAAAGGAGAAACACTCCTTCGCCGAAGCCCGGAGGCGTTTCCATGCGCGCCAACCTTCACTCCTGCGATCTGGCACATTTAGTTCTGTTGTTGCCTCGCCAGTACCACGAGTAGATGCCGAAACTCAGACCTGGACCTTGACTGGATTAACCGCCACTACCATCCGGCCGTCTATTAAAGCTACTGTTACCAAGCCTTATAAACCTAGTCCAAAGTCAATGAAGTCGCAAGCCGCTGAAAAGAAGCCCAAGCAGAAACTACGTAGGGAAGATTTTTTGAAAGACCCTCCGCGTGCGCGCGGTAACAAAAGTTCACCTTCTCCTCCTCGGAGGTCGCTGTCCCAGGAAGGTCCTGGGACAAGCCGCGCTCAGCGGCACCCCTCACCCATCGCCACCCAGAACCGATTCACGGCGCTTGAATCGGTTTCTGGCACTGAGCGCGTGGGCCCTCCCTCCGAGGAAGCTATGGAGTCTGACCAACTCCA
Organism: Deroplatys truncata; assembly: GCA_030765065.1. NCBI lineage: Eukaryota > Metazoa > Arthropoda > Insecta > Mantodea > Mantidae > Deroplatys > Deroplatys truncata. Next base: position 65,790,078 of record CM060984.1, read on the forward strand.
TACAAAAAGCCCGAGCCCAAAGGCTAAACAAAAGGTAATTTTAAGCCGCCCTTCTAAATAGACAGTATCCCCTTTTTCTTAATGGCTATCCTGACCTGGAATGTACGTGGTGTACGATCGCATAGGGCGGAACTGCAACTTTTATTGCGTTCCCATTCGCCTATGGTCGTATGTTTGCAGGAGACTAAGCTTCGCCCTCACGATCCTTTTGATCTCCGAGGATATACTCCGGTTCGCTACGACCTCGAACCGGAGGAGGGTACTCCTGCTCATGGAGGTGTCATGTTGTTAGTGCGTAACGACGTTCATTTTACACCTGTCACACTTACATCTGACTTGCAAGCTGTTGCCGTTCGCCTTCACTTACCCGGCTTTTTGTTTTCTGTTTGCTCTGTGTATTCACCTCCATCGTCTCCCCTCGCTCCCGCGGACATTCGAGCTCTCCTGTCCGCTCTCCCAACACCCTTTCTTCTGTTGGGAGATTTTAATGCCCATCACCCACTATGGGGTTCGCCAAGGGCTTGTGCGAGGGGTACTCTTCTTTCCGACATTTTTTATCAGTTCAATCTTTCCATCCTCAATACCGGTGCACCTACTTTTATTTCTGATTCTTCTGATACATTCTCTCACTTGGACCTTGCCATTTGTTCCCTCCAGCTTGCTCATCGTCTTCAGTGGAACGTCGTCGCTGACACCTACTCCAGCGACCATTACCCCTGCATCGTTTCTCTTCTGTCGCACCACGTACAGCATTCCAGAGTACCTACCTGGATATTCGCAAAAGCCGACTGGAGCTTGTATTCCAGCCTCGTGCATTTTGACGACCAGCCCTTCTCCGACATTCACCAACTAGTGCAGCACCTTACGTCTATTATTTTCTCTGCCGCCGAACGCGCAATACCCCGTTCATCCTCCCAACCTCGGCGGCCACCTGTTCCGTGGTGGAACGAGGATTGTCGGGACGCCGTTCGTGCCCGTAGGACTGCACTTAGGGTGTTTCGGCGACACCCTACACATGATAATTTGGTGACTTTTAAACAATCGCGCGCCAGGGCTCGTCGCATTATTCAGGATAGCAAGAAGGCATCTTGGGCTCGTTTTGTCGAGTCTTTTAATCGTTTTACGCCTTCATCCGTTGTTTGGGACAAACTTCGTCGCTTCTCAGGTAAAGTGTCACATTGTACTGTTTCTGGCCTTCAGGTTTCTAATACCACCATAGTGGATCCGGCTGCCATCGCTAACACTCTGGGTGCTGCCTTTGAGGCGGTTTCCAGTTCAGACCATTATTCCGCCGGCTTTCGCTCTATCAAAGACCGGCTGGATTCCGACACCTTTAATTTTCGATCTGCTAATATTGAGTGTTATAATGAACTTTTCACAATGAGGGAGCTGGAGCACGCTCTTCATTGCTCTCGGCACTCCGCTCCTGGGCCGGACGGCATTCATGTCCTGATGTTAAAGAACCTTTCAGCCGACAGTAAACTATTTCTCTTACAGGTCTATAACCGTATTTGGCAAGACGGCATTTTCCCTTCCGTTTGGCGCGAAGCCACCATTGTCCCTATACTTAAGCCTGGGAAGGATCGCCAACTACCTTCCAGCTACCGCCCTATCTCCCTCACCAGTTGCATTTGCAAGGTGATGGAGCGCATGATCAACGGGCGGTTGACATGGTGGCTTGAGTCTCAGAAACTTCTAGCGAACGCTCAGTGCGGGTTTCGTCGCTATCGCTCTACCGTCGACCATCTGGTGTCCTTGTCGACGCATATTATGAATGGATTTCTGAGAAAGTGTCAAACCGTGGCTGTATTTTTTGACCTGGAGAAAGCTTATGGCACTTGTTGGAGGGGCGGCATTTTACGTACACTTCACGCATGGAATATCCGCGGTCGTCTTCCCATATTTCTTCGGGAGTTTATGACGGACCGCGTCTTTCGTGTACGTGTGGGCTCGGTTTTATCTCGTCGTTTTATTCAAGAGAACGGAGTACCGCAGGGCTCTGTACTCAGTGTCACACTTTTTGCGATTGCTATCAACCCCATTCTTGATTGTATTCCACCTGGCATTTCATCGTCCCTTTTTGTTGACGATTTCGCTATTTATTGCAGTTCACGGCGGACCTGTCTACTCGAACGCAGTCTCCAGAGCTGTATCGACCGTCTCTACGCCTGGAGTAACGCCAACGGCTTTAATTTCTCCGCCGAGAAATCCGTCTGCATCAACTTCTGGCACCGGAAGTATTTCCCTCCGCCCTCTCTCCATCTTGGGCCAGGGATACTTCCGTTTGCAGACGAGGCGAAATTTTTGGGGTTGATTTTTGATAGGAAGTTGTGTTGGACCTCGCACGTTTCCTTTTTAAAAGCAAAGTGTGACCGTTCTCTTAATCTTTTACGTGTTTTAAGTGGCACATCCTGGGGAGCTGATCGGACCGTCTTTCTTCGCCTTTATCGCTCTTTGGTCCGATCCAAGCTTGATTACGGGTGTATTGTTTATTCGTCGGCACGTCCATCTGTGTTACGTCGATTGAATGCCATTCACCATCGTGGCATAAGAGTCGCTACAGGGGCCTTTCCAACTAGCCCTGTACCCAGTCTGTACGCAGAAGCTGCAGAGCCTCCGCTGTCCTTCCGGCGTGAGATGCTTTTGTGCAGCTATGCTTGTCGACTCTCAAGCTTGCCTAACCACCCGTCCTTCGATGTATTTTACGAGGATTCGCTTGACCGGCAATATTTAGTTAGCTCCTCTGCATTGCTCCCTCCAGGGGTTCGATTTCGACTGCTACTTCGGCATTTGGACGTTACGCCAGCGCCGGCCCTTCCACGGGGGGAAACGCGTTTTCCTCCATGGTCCCGCGCTGAGGCCCACTGTCACCTTGGGCTAACGTCAATGCCGAAGCCTGAGACCCCTGCTTCAGTCTTTAGATCGGCTTTTTTAGAAGTACGGGCTCAATTCGGGGACTTCCATTTTATCTTTACCGATGGATCTAAGACTGAAGCTGGAGTTGGATGTGCCTTTGTTTCTGGTCACTGTAGTTTTAAGTTTCGTTTACCTGGACAATGTTCAATTTTTACCGCCGAACTTTTTAGCATTTATCAATCTATTTTATACATTCAGCGGCACGCCTTACAGCACTGTTTTATTTGTACGGACTCTCTGAGTGCCCTTCAGACTATTACTGCGCTGTACCATTACCACCCGCTTGTACAGCGCATACATGACCTGCTCCACTCGCTTGGTGTCTCTGGCATCAGCGTGTCCTTCATGTGGATTCCAGGTCATGTGGGCATCTCAGGTAATGAGTCTGCCGACGCCGCTGCGAAATCGGCGATTTTATTACCCAGATTTTTTACCTCTGTTGTTCCCTCGTCAGATTCGTGTGCTATTTTCCGTCGCCGCATCCTCTCGCGCTGGCGCGATGTGTGGACGGCCCTCCGGGGGAACAAGTTGCGGGAGGTTAAGCCTCTCCCGTTAATCTGGGGTACCTCTTCTCGTTCTTCACGTCGGGAAGAGGTACTTTTAGCCCGTTTACGAATTGGACATTGTCGTTTTAGTCATAGTTACCTGCTCAGTGGTGATCCCGCTCCGCTGTGTCAGCAGTGTGACGTGCCCTTAACGGTGCGTCACGTTTTAACTGAGTGTCAAGTTATAGATCCACTGCGCGTTCGCCTGGGTCTGCCTGTTGGCATAGCCAACGTTTTGGCAGACGACGCGCATGCTGTAGAATGTCTTTTACGTTTTATAAGTGACATTGGTTTTAATCGTCGCATTTGATGCGCTGAGCGTCTTTTAGCTTTGTTATTTTATTCTGTATGTTTTCATAGGGACTTACTCCCCAGTGACATATGGCGCTCATGTCCCTCGCATTCTACAGTTCTTGACACGTTTTCATCTTTTATTGGCTATGCTTTTAGTGTGTTGGTTTTTCAGATATTTCTATTGTTATTATTGTTGTTATTGTTATTATTGTTATTGTTGTTTTTGTTGTTAATGTTATTATATCTGATATCGTTATTATTGTTATTGTTATATTGTTATTTTTAGCTTTTTGACATCGCGGGTTTGTGTCCCGTTTTTAATTATGCGGTTGTTTTAATTGTCCTTTATATTTTGACTATATTTTATACACTGCAAGGGCGCTGATGACCAAAGCAGTTTAGCGCCCTTAAACCGCATATCATCATCATCATCATCATCATCATTGTGAACGACTTTTGCATAACTGGTAAACTATAAGAGATACACAAAATTTTACTACGCAAAAAATGTAGATCGCGTTAAAATACACAATTTGTCATATACATTTTTGTTGTTGAGTGAACCATTTTCGAAATATTGCTTGTTATTCCCTTAAATTTTCCAATACTTACACTTTTTCTCAAATGTAAATTAGTTATTAATTTTTTTGTCCTGGTAATGCAAAGAGAATGGAATACTCCACATAGCAACCAGCTCTTAAAATATTTGACTATCGCTTAAAGCCTAGCAATTCCTCTTGCATCTACAAGAAAATCAGCAATAAGATCAACCTCTCGATTAACATGAAGCATATGGAGAATAAGCGATTGTAAAAATAGTTTGTACAAGAGTAGAGAAAGTCATGTGAGTGTAACACATCAGATTTTTTTACAGCTGACCCACGTTGAATGTCAGTCTGAGTTTTTCCAACAAGACTCTGCTACCGCGCATGCAGCTGAGAAGTTATTACATTTAGTTTCGAAATTTTTGAGTTTAAGGTTATTAGTAAAATGATTATGGCCCTCAAGATCCCATGATTAAACTGTGCGCGATTTGAATCTATGGGAGAATCGAAAAATAAAGTATATGCAACACACCCCATACATTGGAAGAACTAAAATAAAACATCAAGCGAGAAATTCACTCAATTTCGAATACTGAACTGAGAATGAAAATTTCCTGTGAAGATGCCAGAAATATGTGGATAGAGGACAAGATTTTCAGCATCACTTATGAAGAAGTACGTTCTTATTATCATTGTAATTATTTGTAACTGTACATATGAGAACGTGAGGCGGTTACGAGGATATTATGACTGTTTCGGCGGAAGTTCGAGCTGCGGCGGCCGGCACGCGAGCCGCTGCCCACAATGTGAAAGAAAGGCACTGTATATACAGAGTGGACCGTTTCAGTCGAGACTGTACAACTCTCCAAAAGTAAGCGTTGTAGAAAGAAACGTGTTTAATAAAAGATGCTTGATATTATGGGGGAAAGTAAATGCCATTAGTCGTGTCCTTAGAAGACAACATAATTTGATGCCATTAGAAAATGGTTTATAAAAAGTTGTTTATTTTGTGATGAGGAATAAGCAAACAAAATAAAAAATCCTGGTTCCCAATTACGAAACGTAACTTGACCCTTAAATGATCATCCATGGATGGTCCAACCATTCATTGCGCTCTTCGTACACAGCCATTCAGAATTTTCGTTGTTATTTATGTTGTTCTAAGAACAACTGCAATGTGCTTTATACAAATTTTGCTTAGCTTTTTATGAGAAGTGAGAAAACAACATAAAATGTAGGTTCCCATTTACAAAAAAATTAAATTGACTCTAAAGTGACCATCACAACGTCCTCCAAATAAAACACGACTAACGGCATTTACTTTCCCCCATAATATCAAACAACTTTTACTAAAGACATTTCTGTCTAAACCACTTAGTTTTGGAGATATTGTACAGTCTCAACTTAAACGGTCCACTCTGTGTGTGTGTGTGTGTGTGTGTGTGTGTGTGTGTGTGTGTGTGTGTGTGTTGCTTGAATAACAAGAAGTTCAAAGTAACACACAAAAACACGTACGGTCACAAACTAATACCTATTCGATATTTCATGGTATTTTCCCTTCATAATGAGAGAAAGAGAAACACATTAATTTATCGGTTCCACTGGTTAATTATGTGCCAAAATAAATAAACATACATACTTGAAAGCTTTATATAGCACTGATTTAATGTGTACTCAACATTTCAAATCATATTACGACAGTTGCTTATTTGTCCTTTTCTACAACGTGGTGCGAAGGTCTATCTGGAATCGAAACTCCCGTCTGATGGCCCCAGGGAAAGGCGCCAACCGAGTGGAAATCCCCTCCATGGGTTTATTATGCCAATACCTGATTTCCTAACGCCCCTGTCGGTCTGGGTGCCTCAGTTATGCGATGGTCTTTTGATCCCAAGGTCGCGAGTTCATACACCGGCTTAAACGCCACAGCCCATGTCACTAGGTTTACTTGCATGTAAAACACTCCAGCGGGGTGAAATTCCGGCACACCGTCGGCGCTGATATGATCCTGAAAATTGACAGCGTCCTTAACAAACAGAATATATTTATTTTAACCCCCCCCCCGTTTTTGCAGGTACTGAAGTGAATCCACCGGAGGAGGATGGTGGATTTTTTTTCGGGCGTAAGAACCCTTAGCATGGCTTCCTTCGGAAGGGAAGTAAAGCCGGTGGTCCCGTGTCGTAGATTTACGGCACATAAAAGAACCTCAAGCCTGATAAAGAGGCCTCTGAGCAAAATTACCGGTCTCTCACGTTCATTATAGAATGGGACGCTAAATACCATAGCAGTTAGAGAGCGTTCATAAATAAAACTCAATTTAATTTTTAACTTGAACACGCCAATCCCAATGGGAAATATTGTCGATAATTTCGGTTGTACCGACAACGCTCTAGCTCATCGTCTCCCAGCCCTCCAGGCTAGTACCGGAGAACATAAAGGTGTCTCACAATCCCACTGTACAACACTGTCTAGACATTCCCAATATCCCATCGGTATAGGAACCACCGTCCCATCGAGACCAACCCAATCCGAACAGCATCCCTTCGTCTCAATGTACTTCTGGTAACGTCAGAAGTACCACGAGTTCTAAGGGTACGCAGCGCCTGCACCAGGCAGCTGAAATTGTCGGAACCCTTCTCCTATAGTTCTGCGCAGTTGTCTTCCAGTTCTCTCCACTTTAGTAACTTGTTAGTAGTGGATTATTTTATGACCACTCGATTGTGGTTCTGCAGGTGCATACATGTAGTAAATGTGATGTCACTCAGATGGCCTTATTTGCGTAGTTGCCTTCCTGTACCATATATTTTATTTACATTTCATTTGTTCTATGGGTGAAACCTTGGATCGGGGATTCGGATATGCAATCCAGTATTTATGTGATGGCTGAGGGAAACCACGAAAAATACCCACATAGTTTGGCCGGTCCACGGATTTTAATCCACAATCTCCCGAATGCGAGTCACAGACGTTCTTGTCTAGACCATCTTGCTCGGCAGAGTTAATATTGAATGCACACCGTGAACGATAACATAACATTAGAAGAGAGAGTCCAGTGGACTGAAGTAAGTACTTCAGGGTGACCCCCAAGCCCCTCCTATTCAACTTGCGACATGGGACGTAGTAAAAGAGGTAAAATAGAATACCGAAAATGTAAATGCCTACTTATAGGGAGATGATATGGTAGTCACATCCAAACACCGAGAACACCTACAACAAGCACTGGGTAACCTCTCAACCAAAAGAGCTTGTACACTAGTAAGACCAAAATCAACCGAGGGGAATGGCTCAGGGGGCAACGTCTGTGGCTCGCATTCGGAAGGTCCCGGGACCGATCCCCAGCGACCACTCACAATGGCCCATGGGTTTTTCGTGGTTTCCCCGAGTATACGGGCGAATGCTGGGGTGGTTCATCTTCGTCCTTCATCCACCATTCTCCTGCCCCTCATTCCCTGTGCCCATTATCTTCTTTGTCATCTGTTTTAGGGTTGTAAGAGCAGGTGACAGTGGCTTGCATTCCCTGGCGTCGCTGCGGTACCGCTATTGGGCTCCGCCCTGGGAACCCTGATGGTTGGTGGCTTGTGGGCAGGGACCGGAGGGCGTTGGATGCGTTCTATCTGGAAACGTTAGGGATATGTCCATGCTTGCACCCGTTGGTATCAGGACCTGGTCTCTCCCCTCATCTCTCCCTACCACGGGTCACGTTGGAAGCAAAAAAGGGCCGTTATTGCCTACTTGCAGTGCTCTGCTCCGGTTCCGGTGTCCTCCGTGATACGTACCTTTACCTTTAAGACTAAAACCAAACCTATAATTTTCATAAATGGAGGCAGGCTGAAGAACTACGTTAGAGATATTTACTGCGCAGAAGAACGCCTAGATACAATAAACATATTAATACTTTGGAATAACACTGCGTCACCATTAGTAATGTTCACAGCGCATATAAAAAAATCTGATGTGTTACACTCACATGACTTTCTCTACTCTTGTACAAACCATTTTTACAAACGCTTATTCTCCATATGCTTCATGTTAATCGAGATGTTAATCTTATTGCTAATTTTCTTGGGGAATTGGTAGGTTTTAAGCGATAGTCAAATATTTTAAGAGCTGGTTGCTATGTGGTGAATTCCATTCTCTTTGCATGTCCAGGAAATGGAAAAAAAACAAATAACGAATTCCCATTTGAGAAAAAGTAATGATTGGAAAATTTAAGGGAATAACAAGCAATATCACGAAAATGCTGCACTCAATAAAAAAAAATGTATATGACATAAATGGTGTATTTTAAAGCGATCTACATTTTTGGTGTAGTAACATTTTGTCTATCTCTTATGGTTTACCAGTTATGCAAAAGTCGTTCACAATGAAGAATACTTTTGGAGACATTCCCAGAAAATTCGAGATATACATTTGATTTGTCATGAAAGTATCTTAAATATTATGATATTATAATCAAAATTGTTAGAGCCATTTTTGAGAAAATTAAAATTTTCGAAAAATGTTCCATGTAAAGGGTAATCTGGGGTGGGGGATTTTCTTGAAAACCTTCGTGTCACATCTCTGGAAGATACTGAACCTAAATACCAAGTTTGGTGTTTATCCGACTGTTCGTTTCTGAGTTATACTGCTCAAAGACACACACACACACACACACACACACACACACACACACAGAGGCGCTATTTGCCATGAATAACATAAAGAACCTACCACGGCTATCTCGAAACAGCCATGAAGCTCTTCATACTAAAAATCATCCGCACATTAGCTATGGCCTTTCCTTAAAAAAGCTTTGTGTGTGTGTGTGTGTGCGTGTGCGCGTGCGCGTGCGCGTGTGCGTGTTCGTTTGCGTGTGTGTGTCAAGAATCTCTCCCTCCAGATGCGTTTATGAAATGAAAAGAGACTTTTTTCCTAGAAGACCCGAGATATGATCATCAACTAAGAACAACCGCATGGAATCAAGCGATTCAAAGAAGATAAAAAGAAATCCGGAAGGGCTTCTGTACAACAAATGCCCTCATATACAGAATGTTTCAGAACTAGAGGGCATATGTTCAGATATACATTTCCCATATGTAGACAGTAAAAATGTTCCATTGTAGCATGAATCCAGAAATGCTTGGTTTCTGAGTTATGGCCTTAAAGTGAATTAACTGGAAGTTTTTCTTAGCGCAGGGAGTTGCCGTGACAGTTCATTCCAAGACGAAGGGTACATTGAGTGTTATGTTTGGACTTCGACTGAGCGACATTTACTCAAATCAGGCGCTGGCAGAATTGCGGTAAGGCGGACGGCAGTGTTGTGCTAGCTCGTCGTTTGTACCATGAGAGTACCCACAGCAAAGATGTCAAGATCGGAAGACATTTGTGCGAGTCTCCATCGCCGTCTGTGCGCTCATGGGAAGTTAACATCTCCTAGTTTGGGAAGGGGACGACCAAGATCTTCAACTCTAGATGTAGAGGAGATTCTGGATTTTGTTCACACGACTTCTATCAGTACACGGAGGTTGGTGTTGCAAGTGAATCCTCCTCATACGGTTGTCGAGAGCAACATTTGCATCGTGTACAGGCTGTCACCAGCAGATTACCCTGCTCGATTGATGTTTTGTAGCAGTGTGCTACAAATGCGAACTTTCCTGTCGTAGTATTATTTACAGATGAAGCACAGTTCGCACGAGATGGCATTACACATTTTCACAATCAACATCTATGGGCATTTGAAAAACCACATCTCATTACCAAGGGCCGCTCACTATCAAATGTGGGCCGGTATCATTGGTGATGGTTAGTTGCGCCCTATGTACTTGTAAACAGATTTACGGGGCAGGCGTACACAAACTTTCTGGAAAACATCAAACCTCATGTGCATGAAGACATTCCACTGAGCATTCGTCAACAAGCTCACTTCTTGTATGATAGCGCTGCTGCACACTTCAGTCGTACCGCTCGCCGGTATTTGGATCGAAGGTTTCCTAATCGCTGGATAGGTAGAGGTGACCCAATTGCTTGGCCATCAGACTCACTTGATTTAAACGCTGTCGTGCTCTACTTGTGGGACGATTTAAAAGCGTTGGTGTTTTCGTTTCCGGTACCTAACATGTAATCCCTTTAGAAGCGAATTGTGACAGATTGTGAGGAAATACGCAATACTCCTGGAATTTGGGGTCGTGATCGCACGGCTACGAAACATACATATGAGGTCTATATTCAAGCAGGAGATGGACACTTTGAACGTCATCTGCAAAGAAAACTACCTGCGGTAAGATTCACATTCCGGTGAATATCACTGTTTTGGACGCCATAGCTCAAAAACCAAGCATCTCCGGACACGTGTTGTAATGGACTTTTTTGTTGTCTACATATGGGGAATGCACACCTCAAATTATGTCCTCTATTTTTGAAAATTCTTTATAGAAACTGGAGGGGAGTAAACTATTAGATACGGTATGTAGTGACCAGACTCGGCATACATGGTGTTCACCATAAGATATGCACTCTTAGATTATTTCATGAGCCTACAAGAAAGTGTGTGTGTGTGTGTGTGAGAGAGAGGGAGAGGGGGAGGGAGGGAGGGGGAGAGGGAGAGGGAGAGAGTAAATTGAAAATAACACATCCAATGGTGCAAAGAAAGGACTAAATTTCTGACAGCCTACAGTAAATTTATGAGAGCAGTGTGAGCGAAAACTATAATAGAGGCCCTTGTGCCAAGACCGTGTGCACGTTGTGCGTTATTCCTTTAGTATTAATACTGAATGTACGTAAATTGAAGTTCAAGTGAATGCACCAAAGTTCACATTTCTAGCGCAGGACTGAAGTAGAGCTAAGTTGATGGCATCACGTCCTAGTGACACTTATGCACTAAGGGGGTGGTGGTGATGTAAGAGGCGCCGCTGCGGGCGGACTAGCTACATATCCTACGTCATGCTGACGTCAATTTGCGTCCAATTGGATTTCTCTATGCTGAACTACATTTCAGTATTGTATTGCATGATAAAAAGTTAAAAAATCATTTCAGCTTACTTATGAATAGTAAATCGGCACGATCACGCACAACTAACGCCCTCAAGGCCACAAAACTCGTGTAAATGTTAATTGTGTTAGTTTAAACAGCTGCTAGGCATTCTTGAAATTTTCGCCTTGGAAGAATATTGGTTTTGAGAGGTTAAAGAACACTTTTGTTGAATTTACACATTTGAACCTATTGATCTTCACGTATTCCGACAACAAATCACTAATAATGGTCCAGATTTTCACTTCTATACTGCATTTGGTTTTTAAAACTTTGTGATTATTAATTGCACACTCAGCTCCTCAAATAAATATTTAACATGTCGCAAATTTCATAATTAATATTTGAAAATTTCTCTTAATACACACATCTATAATAAGAAGAAATGGGTGTTCGCAAATAATGTATCATTTCAGGGTTCAAAGGGGCTAACCCTTTCTTACTTTCTCTGGTACGTATAGTAAGTAGGGGAAGTACTGCATGTCATTAAAAATTCAATACCGAGATTTCACCGGAAATACATGTTTTGGGGCACCTTGAATCCAAATAAAGCATTTTTAGAAAATGTGCGATAAGTGCCAAACTTTGTACTTGAGTTCAGTATCTTCCAAAGATGCAACACGGGTTTTTTTAAGAAAATCCCCCCACACCAACTATCCTTTACATGCGACAGTTTACAGAATTTTGATTTTCTAAAAAATGCCTCTAACGATTTTTATCAAAGTATCACATATTAAAGATATTTACATGACAAATAAAATGTATATCTTGAATTTTCTGGAAATAGCCTTTGAAGTCCTCTTCATTGGTAGAAGTTTTGTATAATGTTGTGTAACTAGTAAACGTTAAGCGATAGACGAAAACGTTCTGCATAAGAAATGTAGATCTCTTTAAAATACACAATTTTCTTAAAATAAATTTTTGTGACATAAGCTGTATTAAAGGTTCCAATTGTTTAATACTTATTCTTTTAAAGTCACATTGATTTTCAGGTGTTTCTCGCGATATCATTGAAACAGTATGGAATTTTAAGACAGCATATAGTGTCCAGTTCATAAACATTTACCCACGGGATATCTCGGTAGTTTTGTCTGTGGCCCGCATTCGGGAGGTCATGGGTTCGATTCCCGTGGCCAACCTTCCTGACCTCGTTGGTATCTTTCAGGGTTGGAAGTGTCGGCGATAGTGTTTCGATGCAGCGCGGCAGGGGAAAAGGATGCTCTTTGTGACTCTCCGTTCCTCGGCTTTTGGCTGGCTGCCGGGGTATCCGAATGCCCTTGAAGGGCGTTGTACCCCCTCTGTGAGAGGTGGGGTCAGCGGTCTGCCAAGGAGTCTCTATCTGGCTCCTGCCGTCCGGTGTCTCCCCTTGCCTTATCCTTTCTCCCGGGGACGCCCCCTTGTGGGGCGTAGGTACAATGTCCCCTGTGTGGATCAGTGCCGAGTCCCCTCCGTAGCCAATCCAATCCAGTTCTTAAACATTTGATTGTCGCCGTTCTCTTTGTATCTATAAGAAAATGTGTAACGTAACTATTTCTGTAAAGGTTTATTTGTATTAAAATGTGGTAGATAGAAAAACAAGCTTTAGTAAGAATAGTTTGTGTACCCACTAATAAAGGTACAGGGTAGAGAAATTCATGTGAATGTATCACTTCAGATGTTTAGAATTTGCTTTAACAGAAAACTTGTGTTTGGAATATCAGTAATACAAAACTTCTGTTAAACGTTTGTAATTATTTCTTTTACTACTTACCTATGGTAAGTAGAGAAGAATGTATTTCACCCAAAAATTTGATATCGAGATTGGAGTGGAAGGTTTCAGGTTTCGCAATCCCTAACCGAAGCATTCGTATAAAAACATCCTATGGTGCGGTTTGTGAAGGTCTTTCTATGAACAGCATATGTATAGGTTATACAACGGAAGGGACACCTTGCGCACTGTTATCTACATAGATCTATTGTGATTACTACCCTCAGGAGCAAGAGATGAAGTGAAGAAATCACAGGAGGCTATAGACCGTGGGCAGACAGGGCACTGATACCATAATTATTACCAGGAAGGTATAAAGAATTAAATAAAGGAATAATAACGAGATAAAGAAATAATTGCAATAAATGATTTTTGAGTATTAAATCAACGTATAATGTAAGAAACTTTAGTTGAAATACTTGTCCAAGGAACAGGTAATTGGCGAGCAAAGTCATTAGTAATAGCCGAAGTAGGAACGTGTTAGGCATAAAGATTCTTGCAATACACGTATAAGTTCAGTACGTTTGAACCGTCACGTAGACAGAACTCTGAAGAAAGAGAAAGGGGAATGAAATTCTAAGAGCTGGGCTGGTACAGCTTAGCAACAAGGATTCAAATAGGATTCTTAAGTATTGGCCTTGCGTATAAAGTAACGTTAGTAGGATTAGTTCTAAAGTAGGCGGATTTTAATAAATAAGAAGGCATGTAATCTAAATCAGAGACACTCTTTTCATGCACTCATTCGTGCATACATTTGTCACTGGCCTGTGCCCGGTGAAGCGTTCATGCGAGAAAGATTTGGCGCCATCGCAAGGGGATTTTCCGGGAAGCATTTTAGCGACTCACGGCAAGTTACGCCTCTAATTTCTTTAATTGCGGAAACATTTATTTCAAACCGTAAAATTGATACTTCAGAAGTTAGCAGGTATAATAATTCAATTGTTATAGTTTCGAGTGCTACGGTTCAGAATCAGTTTCATTCTTATCTTCAAACGGTCGCCAATTCACTTCAATAGTTCAAGCATTAGGTCACATTAAACTTCTCAGTCAATTTAAACTGGTGTTATTCTTTCAAAATACGCCCACTTATATCCAGATCTTATAGCTATACCACAGAGCAGCTGGCGCTCGAGATAATGTAGACAGAACGAGCCACGAAATGACAACATTAGAAGTAGGTAAAGTTATCTGTCCGGCGCCGTCATACGCCACGAAATCTAGAAGACGAGAAGAAAACGTAATGAAAGGAAAATGGTGATAGATGAGAAACTACCCCAGCATTCCCTTACCGACCAGGGAAAATCACGAAAAACCCAAGTGGGCGGCCAACGCGAATTGCACTCTCGGAGCCATCACGTTCTGTTATGAACAGCTTAACTGATAAATCTGATGTATTCCTATGACATTCTCCATCCACTCTTCTACAAATTATTCTTACAAAAGCTTATCCTTTTATCTACTTCTTATTTGAGAGAAACATTCCTTACACATTTCGTTGTAGGTATAACAAGCATACAGCAGGCTAAAGCGATAATCAGATTCTTAAAATGCTAGTCGCTGTGAGATGGCATACTCTTTGCATGACAATGAGAAAAAGCGAATACCGACCTTCCACTTGAGAAACCGAGCGAGATGGCTCAGGCGGTAACGTCTGTGCCCCGCATTCGAGAGGTCATGGGTTTAATTCCCGAGGACGACCTTCCTGGCGCCAGGCCAATGCTGAGAAGCATCATTACATCCCCCGAATTACCTGTCCCTGCATTTCATCTTCATTCGCATTTCACTTTCATCTGCTTGGTGTCTTTCAGAGTTGCAAGTGTCGGCAGGAGGTCTCGGCGTTGCATGGTAGGAGAAAAGGATGCTGTGAGTAAACCTTCGTCCCCCAGAATAGGGGCCGTTTCCAGGGGGAGGGGATTCGGCTGCACCAGCCAGCACCCAGGGAATTCAAATCTGTAAATGGTAGGGACCCTGCCCTCTGTCTGGGCTCTCTGTCTCCTCTTACGTCATCCCTTCCTCTCGTAGGCGCACTGTCAAGGGCCTAGGTGTAAAAGATCTGGGTAGGTTGAGGTGCTAAGTCCCCTTCCGCTTCTAGTGCTATCCTATTCTATCCTACCGCTTGTGAAAACTCAAACCGATAACAAAGAATACGTCCGAAATGGCTAATGTCAAACATTTCATTTGAAAAATTGTGTGTTTTAATGATATCTACGGTCTTTTTCTGTTATAAATGTTGTATATCTATTACGGTTTACCAATTATACTAGTCTGCATGATATGGGATGAAAACTAATAAGTGTTTCTGACTCACCTGTTTATGCTGATTCCAGAACTGATTTTAGTTTTTTTTTTATCACGTACAGTTTTTTCACAATTTCACTTAAAAAATATAGAGATATAAAGATATTGCTTCTTGCACTATACATAAAATTCGGCTTGATGAAGCAATTTGTAAGGGCTCTACCACAGGGTGGACCCTGCTTCAGGTACCTTTCCAAGAAATTTCCCTTCATTACACATCACAAATTAAAGGCTGGAATTTTTGTTGGTTCTCAAATAAAGAAATTGATGAAGGATGAAGATTTTGAGAAGACAATGAGTGAGAGAGAAATAGAAGCATGGACCGCCTTCGATCAGTTACTGAAAACTTCTTAGGCAAAAACAAAGATCCTAATTACAAGACCATTGTCGAAACAATGTTGGAAAATTTCAAGAAGATGGGTTGTAATATGAGTGTAAAGGTGCATTTTCTGCTTTCACATATCGACTACTTTCCAGACAATCTGAGACATTACAGTGAAGAGCAGGGTGAACGTTTTCACCAAGATATTAAGGAAATGGAGAGGAGGTCCAGGGGAGATGGAATGAAACTATGATGGCCGACTACTGTTGGATGTGAGGAGGGAGTATCTGCAAGGAAGTCAAAGGAGAGAAGGTTTGAAAAAAATTAAATGAAATACTTTGGCTTCTTGTTTTGTTAAAATGTAGTCATGAAATAAATTAGGGGAGTTCTTGAGAGTATTCTTAAAATGTTTCTTGAATAAAAACTAAACTTGTGTGAAATGGTATTTGAATACTTTTCTACGCTCATTAGTAAAATTGTTAAAACATTACTTATTTTGTGTAAAAACCTGACGTGATAGAAAAAAACGGAGGTTATTTCTGGAATCAGCATAAAAACTTGATTCAAAAACACCTACTTTTAAGAAATCGTCTGACAAAAAGTTTGAAAATGCAGACTAGTGTTATAAAAAATCACTCGGAATGAAGAGGACCTCGTAGGCTATTCACAGAAAATTCAGGAGATACTTGTGTCATGCAGCTATCTTAAACATATGGCATTTTAATCAAAATCGTTGAGCCATTTTTGAGAAAATAAAAAATATCGAAATATTTTCCATGTAAAGGCAGAGGTAGGCAAGTCACTCAAGAGTGTAGTCACAACGTAACGTAAGTGAAAGCGCACATAGCCTGGGTCAGTGTTGCTAGCTAGAGGCCAGAAGGTGGTTGGAAGTAAACAGTTCAGTGGCGGAGTTTGGATGGCATTGTCTACTAAAGCAACGTTTTTCCGGGAAACGGAAATTTCATGCAAAATGGGAGGATGAGTTTTTTACTCCGCAGAAGGAGCCCTACATTTTTTACTTTCTCTACTACGTATAGTAAGTAGGGGAAGTATTGTATTCCACCCAAAAATTCGATACCCAGATTTCACCGGAAATATATGTTTTGAGACCCCTGAATCCAAAAAAAGCATTTTTGGAAACATGTCCGTGTGTGTGTCTGTGTGTCTGTCTATGAACAGCATAACTCAGAAACGAACAGTCGGATAAACACCAAACTTGGTATTTAGGTTCAGTATCTTCCAGAGATGCGACACGAAGGTTTTCAAGAAAATCCCCCACCCCAGAGAACCCTTTACATGGAACATTTTTAGAAATGTTCAATTTTATCAAAAATGGCTCTAACGATTTTGATTAAAATATCGTATGTTTAAGATATTTTCATGACAAATAAAATGTATATCTTGAATTTTCTGGGAATGTCTCTAAAAGTATTCTTCATTGTGAACGACTTTTGCATAACTGGTAAACCATAAGAGATAGACAAAATTTTACTACATAAAATGTAGATCGCGTTAAAATACACAATCTATGTCATATACATTTTTGTTGTTGAGTGTACCATTTTCGAGATATTGCTTGTTATTCCCTTAAATTTTTCAATACTTATTTTCTCAAATGGGAATTCGTTATTCATTTTTTTGTCTTGGATATGCAAAGAGCATTAATCTGTGGCAAAGGGAATGGTGCTGCACCTAGCAACCAGCTATTAAGAGATATGTATGTGCTTAAAGGCTACTGTATTTCTATATTACTCTTGTAAATATATATTCCCCTTACATCTACAAGAAAATTAGCAATAAGATAGAGTCTGCAAATGTTTATCTCGATTAACATGAAGTAGATGGAGAATAAGCGTTTGTAAAAATAGTTTGTACAAGAGTAGAGAAAGTCGTGTGAGTGTAACACGTCAGATTTTTTTAATAGTTAGGGTTAATTATCTGTACAGAAATAATTTGTGTAATTGTAATTAATAAATTAAAATTTATTAATACAGGTCCCAGTTTAGGTAACAAGGTGCCGGGATGCAGTATTACAGATTTTATTTATTTATTTACGCAGGAGAGAATGTGAAACGTTTACTTTGCTCAAAAAGTTTGATGGCATATTTAGAGGGAGTATCCAAAAACTTTATGATGTCTTGCTTCATGTAGTGAAATTAAAGGTATACGTTGCACGGGTAAGTTGTAATGATTATTATTATTATTATTATTATTATTATTATTAGTTTTGGGAGTTGAACGTGCGTAACTATTGCGGAAATTAACTACAAAGATCATTGTACAGAAAAAGGCGAAAATTGATGGCTGTAAATACAAAATTAATATGCTAGCTTTACATATTTACCTGGAAAATAGCTCAGTCCCTTTTCAGAGGGTGAATTTTGAAACTATGTCTGACAAAAGCTGTGGAAATTGTGCGATCTCAAGAACTTCCCACCTTTAATATTAATTTATTTCTAAGAACCTTTACAAGGAGAGTGGAAAACCTTTCAAAAATGTCGACTTAAACACGATATAATATTGGATTAAACTGCTATCAACCGTCACTGTAGGAGCTCTACAACCCCTTTCCTTGCAGCAATGTCTTACTTCCGTGTTTCTTGTGAGGGTTGCATTGTGTTATGTTGTCGACGCAAAACTGACTGCCCACCTCTGATGTAAAGGGTAGTCGGAGCTAGGAGGATTTTGTTGAAAATGTTTGCGTCACATCCTTGGGAGACTTGAACTCAAATATCAAGTTTGGTATTTGGCTGTTTTTGAATTATGCTGTTCACAGTCTCACACACACACATGGATATTTTTCTAAAAATGCTTCTTTTTATTCAGGGGGGCATCAAAATCCGTATTTCGGATAAAAGCTCGGTATCGAATTGTTGGGTGGAATGCAATACCTTCTCTACTTTCTATGCACTTTGTAGTGAAAGTAAAAGGATTGTGTGTGTGTGTGTGTGTGTGTGAACAACATTATTAAAAGCTAAGTCGGTTAAATACAAAACTTGGTAGTTAAGATGGTACGCCAACTAACCTTTAAATATAAATAAGCTTTCGTTATTTTTTTTTTCATAAATAGCTGTAAGGGTTATGATTAAACATGTGAGTGTATTACTGATAGGTAATTATATAGGTCGGATAGGTTATTACTGTCTCTACTACGTATAGTAAGTAGGGGAAGTATTGTATTCCACCCAAAAATTCGATACCGAGGTTTCACCGGAAATACGTGTTTTGAGACGCTTGAATCCAAAAAAAAAGCAATTTTATAAAACGTTGTGTGTGTTTCTGTGACTGTGAAAAGCATAACTCAAAAACAAAAAGTCAGATAAATACCAAACTTGGTATTTAGGTTCAGTGTTTCTCAAAGATGCGACACGAAGATTTTCAAGAAAATCCCCCCACCCCAGACTACATTTGACATGGATTATTTTTCGAAAATTTTGATTTTCTCAAAAATGGCTCCAACGATTTTGACTATAATGTCACAAATTTAGAATATTTTCTTGACAAATAAAATGCATATCTTGAATTTTCTGCGGATGTCCCCAAAAGTCCTCTTTATTCTGAATGGCTTTTCCATAACTGGTAAACCGTAAGACATAGACAGAATTCTTCTGCACAAAATCTGGTTAAAACACAATTTGTCATATACATTTTTTTCTCGAGTGAACCATTTCCGAGATATTCTTGTTTAAATTTTCCAATTCTTGTACTTTTTCTCAAATAGGAATTCGTTATTCTTTTGTTTATGTCCTGGACATGCAAAGAGAATGGAATGCTCCACATAGCAACCGGCTCTTAAAATATTTGACTACCAATTCCCCTTGCATCCAAGAAAATTAGCAATAAGAATAACATCTCGATATCTGGATTAACATGAAGTAGATGGGGAGTAAGTGTTTGTAAAAATAGTTTTTACAAGCGTAGAGAAAGTCATGAGAGTGTAACATATCATACCCTAATGATATTTCGGTATGAAATTTTTTGTTAAATACAGTACAAACCCTAGGTAGCGGTTACAACAACGCCTTCCACAATTATTATATTTTTGTGTGCATAAAGACGAAGGTGACTGCATAAGAGTGTAAATACAAAGAAATAGCAACAAAACGCCTTTCAATATTCAATACCACGCCGCACCGGTAACTTGATCTGGTTTGACGTGGTGTTGGAACCATCGACCGAAAGGGGGAAAGGGTTCATGTTTTTAACACGTGGCGCTTCCTGGTACTGGGTAGTTCAACTGTGTCAATACCAATCCGCTTCTTTTTTCTCTTTATTCGCTAACAAAAATATTAAGCTAATTGATGTTGGCGCTCTTCGATCTGAATAATGTAACATGATTTGTTAGTATTGTTTCAATCCTGCTTTAATTACTAAATTATTTTAAACTTGACTTATTTAAACCCCAAACGCTTGACAGTTAACAGAGACCGTATATTTGGATATTTATAATGATCAAATTAGGCAGGAAAGAGGATAATAAAATGTAAATAAGGCACGGTAAATTTAAAACAGGCATTATACGTTTAAAAAACGCGATGCGTTGCATTCACATGGTTCTTTCTATTCTCTCTTCCACAAACTATTCTTACAAAAGCTTATTCTTCTATCTACCTCTTGTTAATCGAGAAAATTCATTACACATTTAGTTTAGGTATAAGAATACAGCAAGCAAAATCGAATTTCAAATGTTTTCAAAGCTGGTCGCTATGTGATGATTTTGAAATAGCTTTCGCGGAAACAGCTACATTACACATTTCGTTACAGACACAAAGAGAACAGCGATAGTCAAATGTTTAAGAATTGGATGCTATATGCTGGCCTTAAAATTCCATACTATTTCCAAACAATCGCGAGAATCAACTGAAAGTTGAAGGGACTCAAGAACGAGCAAGTAATAAGCAATTTGAACCATTAATAACGCATAGCTCAGAAATTGCTCGTGCAACAAAAAAAGCTTATTTGAAATACATTGTGTGGTTTAAAGAGATTTACATTTTTTGTGTAGTACGATTTCGTCTATCTCTTAACGTTTACCAGTTATACTAGATTATACAAAATTTCTTCCAAATGGAGTGCACTTCACAGCCTATTCTCAGAAAATTCAAGATATGCATTTAAATTGTCATGTAAATGTATTAAATATATGGTATTTTATTCAAAATCCTTAGTCATTTTTAGAGTATAAGAATTTTCGAAAAATCTTCCATGTAAAGGGTAGTCTGGTGTGAGGGGATTTCCTTGAAAATCTTTGTGTCGTACCTTTGGAAGGTACTGAACTTAAATGCCAAGGTTTGTATTGATCCGACTTTTCGTTTTTGAGTTATGCTGTTCACAATCACAGACTCAGACCTTTTTATAAAAATCTGATGTGTTACACTCACATGAGTTTTTCTAATTTTCTACAAACTATTTATAGAAATGCTTGTTCTACGTCCACTTCATGTTAAACGCCATAAAATTTGCAGAAACTATTTTATTGGTAATTTTCTTGTAGATGCAAGGGGAATATGGTAGGCTTTAAGCGATAGTCAAATATTTTAAGAGCTGGTTGCTATGTGGCGCATTCCATTCTCTTTGTATGTCCGGGACATAAAAAAGAATAATGAATTCCCATTTGAGAAAAATTATAAGTATTGGAAAATTCAAACAAATACCAAGGAATATTTCGGAAATGGTTCACTGGACCAAAGAAAAACAAATGTATGTGACAAAAATTGAGTTTTAACGAAATCTGAATCTCTTGTGTAGTAAGATGCGTTTACCAGTTATGCGAAAGTCATTCAGAATGAAGGCCATTTTTTAAAAAATCAAAATTTTCGAAAAGTGTTCCATGTAAAGGAAAGTCTGGGGTGGAAAGATTTTCGTGAAAATTTTCTTGTCGCATCCTTGGAGGACACTGAACTTAAATACCAAATTTGGTATGTAACTGACATTTCTTTTTTGAGCTTTGCTACTCTCTCACATACACACATACAGTTTTATAAGTTCTCATACACATACACAAACACAAACACATTTTTCTTATAAAAACGACTTCTTTAAAAACTTTCAGTGAGGTTCTGGTTAAATCTCGGTATAGAACTTTTGGATGCAATGGAATAAGAAAGCAAAGAGAGTAAAACGCAGCTCTCTATATGTGTGGTGTGCCTATTAATATTTTGATTACTGTTTCAGTAATAAGAAACAACAGAACCGATATAACGTTTCAGAAGTGTGTAATTTGAATTAGTGGAAATTCTGACCAACAAGAGGAATTATCTAAAAAAATTCTGATGTGTTACATTCACAGTATTTTTAACACTTAAATGATTTCAGTCAAATTATATAGTATGTAAATTCAATAACAGCCCACCTTGAAGCAATATGTGTATGTATTAATTTGTAAAATGTATGTAATAGTCATTGCATATGCTTATATTATTGTAAACATATTCAATAATGTTATGTGAATGTATTACGTAATTTAATAATGTAGGAACTGTGAGAATGATAAGTTAAACGTTGCTAACAATGAGGTAACAATGAGGTAACCTTGAGGCAATAATGAGTTTGAGAATTTAACAATACTACTTGTGATTCTTGGAAACAATAATGTAATTTTAGTGACAGTTTATAAAATAGCCAATCAACAACCAAAAGAAGCTTTAGTTAAATGAAGGTATTCTATTGGACTAGGATTAGCCAATCAGAGACTTGAAATACAGAAATCTCAAATTTAGGCGGTGGAAAACAGTTCAGTTGCCTGCAAACAGTGTTCCTAACCGGACGCGAGACATCCTCGAGAGATTTAATACGTATTCGTGTGAGACGAAAAATACGTTTACGTGTTAAAAAGTGCAATTAATTAATGAGAAGAATCTCACAGCTCTCTATATCAGTGAAGTGTTATTTAAATCGTGTCAGGCATTAATAAAAGGAATAAAGTACAATTATAATCTGTGTAAGTCTACATTCTTGTCGCATCAAGCCCTGCTAAGAGAAACATGTCTCTAACAAATACTGACGCAGCTGAGGCAAACATAAATATATCATATTTAAAGAAACAGTTAAATTACAAAGTTAGTATTTTTTTTAAACTTGGGGCAAAGGCCACCTGAAAGTACATTTGGAGCGAAGGCTACCGGAAACTGTTTACTATACGTGCGGTTGCAACTACTACAAGTTTGGCTCCCCAACAGTCCAAACACGATACAACACCTAAAATACTCCTTTCTCAAATTGCCTCCCAAAGCGTGGGGCAAATAACAAAACGAAGCAACCACCTTTCTCACATGACCTTCTCTAACCTTATTAGTGGGTATACTAATTTTTGTTACGAAAATTTGTTTTTCTATCTACTTCATTTTAATCGATATAAACCTTTCCGGAAATAGAAGCATTACACATTTCGTTACAGGTACAAAGGGAATAGCGCTAGTGAAATGTATTAGAACTGAATGGTATATGCTGGCATTAAAATTCCATACTCTTTCCTTG
Organism: Deroplatys truncata; assembly: GCA_030765065.1. NCBI lineage: Eukaryota > Metazoa > Arthropoda > Insecta > Mantodea > Mantidae > Deroplatys > Deroplatys truncata. The sequence continues at coordinate 65,813,224 of CM060984.1, forward strand.
ACGTCGAGAAACAGGAGTTTAAAAGAATGATAAAGTATTGAACAATTCGAACCATTAATCACGGATAGCTCGTAAATGCCTGGTGCTACAAAAAAAGGTTATTGGAAATAAACTGTGTTTTAAAGACATACATTTTTTGTGTAGTACATTTTCGTCTATCGCTTAACGTTTACTGGTTATACAAGATTATACAAAATTCCTTCCGTATGAAGAGGACTTTACAGAGAATTCAAGGTATATGTTTTATTTGACATGTTAATTATCTGAAATATATATTGTTTTAATCAAAATCACTAGAGCCATTTTTTAGAAAATAAAAAATTTCGTAAAATCTTCTATATAAAGGTTAGTTGGGGATGAGCGGATTTTCTTCTAAATCTTCGTGTCGCATCTTTGGAACATATTAAACTTTTAATACTAAGTTTGGTGTTGATACGACTTTGCGTTTCTGACTTATGCCGTTCACAGAAACACACACGGACCTGTTTTTATAAATACTATTACTTTCTCTACTACGTATAGTAAGTAGGGGAAGTATTGCATTCCACCCAAAAATTCAATACCGAGATTTCACCGGAAATACATGTTTTGAGACCCCCTGAATCCAAAATAAGCATTTTTGGAAACATGTCTGTGTGTGTCTGTGAACAGCATAACTCAGAAACGAACAGTCGGATAAACACCAAACTTGGCATTTAGGTTCAGTATCTTCCAGAGATGGACACGAAGGTTTTCAAGAGGACTCCCCCACCCAAGATTACCCTTTACATGGAACATTTTTCGAAAATTTTAATTTTCTCAAAAATGGCTCTAACGATTTTGATTAAAATATCATATGTTTAAGATATTTTCATGACAAATAGGTAAAATGTATATGTTCAATTTTCTGGGAAGTCTCCAAAAGTATTCTTCATTTTGAGCGACTTTTGCTTAACTGGTAAACCATAAGAGATAGACAAAATTTTACTGCAAAAAATGTAGATCGCGTTAAAATACACAAATTATGTCATATAAATTTTTGTTTTTGAGTGAACCATTTTCGAGATATTGCTTGTTATTCCTTTAAATTTTTCAATACTTATTTTCTCAAATGGGAATTCGTTATTAATTTTTTTGTCTTAGATATGCAAAGAGTACTAATCTGTGGCAAAGAGAATGGTGCTGCACATAGCAACCAACTATTAAGAGACATGTCTATGCTTAAAGGCTACTGTATTTCTATATTGCCCTTACAAATACAAAAGAAGGGGAACATGGTACGCCTTAAGCGATAGTCAAATATTTTTGGAACTGGTCGCTATGTGTAAAATGTAATTCTCTTTGCATGTCAAAAGATCGTTTCTGCAAATGTTTATCTCGGTTAATATGAAATAGATGGAGAATAAGAGTTTGTAAAAATAGTTTGTACAAGAGTAGAGAAAGTCATGTGAGTGTAACGCATCAGAATTTTTTGTATTCAGGAGGCCTCAAGACATGTATTTCCGGTAAAATCTCAGTATCGAATTTTTCGGTGGAATGCATATCTTCTCTATCTACTATGACGCAGTAGAGAAAGTAAAAAACAATGCATTTGTGTCAGAGGTCGATATATCGTTCGGAGCTGCTGTGAAACTGCTAAGTTGGTACTACTTTGACAGTGTTTTGTAAAGTCGGTTGGATACGACAAAGTTGACTTCGCCCCCTTAGAGACATGAAAGTAAATTGGGAACGTGCTATAACAGATGAAAGTGCTTCAACGATGCACTTGCGAATACACCGCATTCTAACTACAAAACGGGAAAACATGGCGAGCTAAAGTGTGGACAAGTGAAATTTTCCTACCACAACAGAAAATGTAAGATTGTGATTATACTATATTCAATAGACATCGGTGTATATGGAGAGTATAATCATCAGCCAATGACAAAGAGAAAACAAAGGAGGAGCAAGGTGATACGCTCAAGTAATCAAACGGCAACTAGTAATTTACTGCACAAAGACATAAGTTTAGTACGACATTCTGTATATACAGTGCTCCGCAAAGTCTAGACAAGGTCACTGCTCAATTAGTTGATGAGGGAGTTCAATAAGTTCCAAACGGAATGGGAATACCTGTTTTTTTGCTCTGAATATAACGAAAACCTTAAGAGAGTGATATGATCGAAAATTATACATGGCATACTACGAAGTAATATACAGCGGCACTATTGCACATGCCATGTTGAATATGCAGAACTGAAAGGTATTATTATTATTATTATTATTATTATTATTATTACTATAGAACTGCAGATTACTTGTATAGCGTTTGTTGATTCATTATTTCAGGATTGGAACGAGCCAAGAAAACTGAGCTAAAGGAGAAGCACACTGTTCCTGCTACTAAATCACAAAAAATGACAGAAAAATCTGATGTGTTACACTCACATGACTTTCTCTACTCTTGTACAAACTATTGTTACAAACGCTTATTCTCCATATGCTTCATATTAATTGAGATGTTAATCTTATTGCTAATTTTCTTGTAGGTGCAAGGGGAATATGGTAGGCTTTAAGTGACAGTCAAATCTTTTAAGAGCTGGTTGCTATGTGCAGTATTTCATTCTATTTGCATGTCCAGGACATAAAAAAATGAATAACGAATTCCCATTTGAGAAAAAGTATAAGTATTGGAAATTTTAAGGGAATAACAAGCAATATCTCGAAAATGGTTCACTCAACAACAAAAATGTATATGACATAAATTGTGTATTTTAAAGCGATCTACATTACTTATGTAGTAAAATATTCTATCTCTTATGGTTTACCAGTTATGCAAAAGTCGTTTACAATGAAGAATGCTTTTGGAGACATTCCCAGAAAATTCAAGATATACATTTTATTTGTCATGAAAGTATCTTAAATATATAATATTTAAATCAAAATCGTTAGCCATTTTTGAGAAATTTAAAATTTTCGAAAAATGTTCCATGTAAAGGGTAATCTGGGGTGGGGGAATTTTCTTGAAAACCTTCGTGTAGCATCTCTAGAAGATACTGAAGTTCGGTGTTTATCCGACTGTTCGTTTCTGAGTTAGGCTGTTCACAGACACACACACACGCACATGTTTCCAAAAATACTTTTTTTTGGATTCAGGTGGTCTCAAAACATCTATTTCCGGTGAAATTTGGTATCGAATTTTTGGGTGGAATGCAATACTTCCCCTACTTACTATACGTAGTAGAGAAAGTAAAAACAACTACTGGCTAGTTACGTTGTGGCGTGGAACATAGGTAAAGCCCAAGTTTGTTAATTCATGTATGATGGACCTGGTAAAAATTGTGTGACCCCAGGAACTGAATAATTTTAAACCTTGAATCTTTCACGACAAAGTGTCTCCCGAAGAATTGAGTTGTCCAGAGAATGCGAAAATCCATAAATTTGAGTACTTCTCTCCAGCTCTTGATGAAAGCACAGATTTGATTGACACAGCTCATCACTTGACAATATTTGTAAGCAGAGTTGATGAAGAATTAAATGTCGGAGAGTATGTGCTAGAATTATTTCCTTTGGAAGACACTACTAAAGTAGAAGACATATTCAATGTTTTTTTATGTGTGTAACTAAAGACAATTTATAGCGGTCCAAGATAGTGTCAATTGCAACGGATGGAGCTCACTCGATGATTGCAGATAAGAAAGGGTTAGTTGACAGGCTCAAAGCCTTTCTTAAGAAAACAGGTGTAGTAAATGTTTGTACCTTGCATTGCATAACTGTTAGCAGATACATGACATTCGTGAAACATAACGTTGTATGTATTAATTGCAAGTATTTCTTTGTCATTAAACAATGCTACTGTATAACTCAACAAATAACATAGTTCTCTGAATGAGTACATTCATTTCGTACAGTCATATGCGTCCACTCTGAACTCGTAGGACACCTCTTACTGTCTGTTTGCAGCCATTGCGACTGCTTTGCGGGTTGCGTTTGCAGTATGACTCGGAGCTGAAGGCTGTTTTGGCCGCCCTTGCCATAGTGTGCAATACCATATTGTAAATTTCACCTTATGCAGAGGTGGTATTGAAAACTATCGATATTTACGAATTTAAGGAGGGGATATGATGATGTTGTTGATCTAATGTGCAGGATTTTGATCTATCAATGTTTCCCTTGCTAGCCAATATAAATTGTGTATCTTCCATCTGGTACAGTTTTCCTCAATTCTGGGCATTCTGGTGGGTGTTCTTGTCACCATTGCAAACCTTACATGTTTTGTCATTCATAAAACCAAATCTATGTAGATGTTCCCCCAGACAGTTATGTCTAGTGGCTAATCTGAAGTGAGCAACGGCTTCTTTCCTTCCCAAGGAAAGGAGGGAATATGCGAATTCCCATTCAGAAGCAGGTAAATGGCTTCACTGTGTGCTTGGACTGTATATTAACCTCATATGAAGTGCTTTTATCACGTTCTATCAATGGTATCAACCAACGCCTTAAGATTTTTTAGATTACGTATTTTGCAAATACATCGCCAGCGAGCGGGATGGCTCAGGCGGTAACGTCCCGGTTTCGATCTCCACTGATCGTCCACTTTGACCGATGGGTTTTTCATGGTTTTCCCGGGTTGGCAGGCTAATGTACTGTTCATCTACTACCACGAATTTCCTGTCCTTCATTTCCTGTACCCATCATCTTATCAACTGTTTCAGGGTTGTAGGGCCAGGCGACGCTGTTCCGCGGGTTGCGGCTGGGCGGTGGCTTACGCTATGTAGAGGTTTCTTCCCTGACGTTGCTGTCGGGACTACTCAGTTAGGTCTGTCTCTCCCCGAGTGGGCTCCACCCGCTTGTGGCTTGTGGGTAAGACCGAGCGGCGCGGAATGCGTTCCACTTGTAAACGTTAGGGACCCCGTCCATGCATGAACCCGTCGTATCCGTATCGGGTCGCCCTTCGGGTCTCTTCCCTCATCCCTCCATCCTAGGGGTCACGTTGAAAGCAAGAAAGGGCCGTTATGGCCTACTTGCAGTATTCTGCACCGCTTCAGGGGCCTCTCCCTATTATGAACCTTTTGCTTTATTACATCGCCGAAGATTCCTCATTCCCACCAGATTTGTAGACAGGTAAACCTTGTGAAAATCCTCGTATGGTTCAGAATATTTCCATAAACATTTCAGTGGACAGCGTTATAGTCCGCACTGTGGTAAATGGCATTCTATTAGCACAAAATGAAACCACACTTAAATAACGTTAAAAAGAATGGTCATTGTTCCAAGTCCAGCATTGCTAATTATTTCGTACTTTGGTCGGTAGCAGGATTCTGTAGCTTGCTGTTCAAACGGAACAGCCGCCAAAATCTGAGTGAAAAACATCGCAAGAAAAAACATGTCTGAGGCTAGCGGATGCCGTTAGGCCTAACGAGCCGCAGTAAATCGACAGAGTCCTCGGGTTTCGAGATTTACCCAAAGTTTGGTTAAACTTAGTGTGTGTGTATATGTATAAATTGGTTTCAAATATCGCCATTTTCGCGGATTGCACTAGCATCCTTAGGTTGGCAGCTGCTTCTGCACATTCGCAGTACTAACAAAATAAAGTACTTTGTTGATATTTAACGACGAATTTCATACATAAGAAACTGTCCTAAAAGGGAGGGTGGTTGGCTTTACAGGTTTTCAAAATGTGCACATCTCCTAAACTCTGAATATGCATTTTCGTTCCTTAAATCCCCTTCCTTCAGGATTTGATTCAGAAGGTACATGTGGAACCGTTACCAAATCTGATATTTTACATTCAAATTATTTTCTCTACCACTATCGTTTATTTGAATATTTCTTCAATTATTGTTGGAAACATTTTACTTTTCTTTCTACTTTACGTAAATCGAGATAAACGTTTGAAGAAATGTTTTCATTGCACATTTAGTTGTAGGCATAAAGGATAAGGTGACGCGATAGTTAGATGTTTTAAAAATCTGATGTGTTACACTCACATGACTTTCTCTACTCCTGTACAAACTATTTTTACAAACGCTTATTCTCCATATGCTTCATGTTAATGGAGATATCGAGATGTTAATCTTATTGCTAATTTTCTTGTAGGTGCAAGGAGAATATGGTAGGCTTTAAGTGATAGTCAAATGTTTTAAGAGCTGGTTGCTATGTGCAGTATTCCATTCTCTTTGTATGTCTAGGACAAAACAAAATTGAATAACGAATTCCCATTTGAGAAAAAGTAGAAGTATTGGACAATTTAAGGGAATAACAAGCAACATCTCGAAAATGGTTCACTCAACAAAAAAAAATGTATATGACATAAATTGTGTATTTTAAAGCGATCTACATTTTTTGTGTAGTAAAATTTTGTCTATCTCTTATGGTTTAACAGTTATGCAAAAGTAGTTCACAATGAAGAATACTTTTGGAGACATTCCCAGAAAATTCAAGATATACATTTTATTTGTCATGAAAGTATCTTAAATATATAATATTTTAGTCAAAATCATTAGAGCCATTTTTGAGAAAATTAAAATTTTCGAAAAATGTTCCATGTAAAGGGTAATCTGGGGTGGGGGGATTTTCTTGAAAACCTTCGTGTCGCACTGAAAGATACTGAACCTAAATGCCAAGTTTGGTGTTTATCCGACTGTTTGTTTCTGAGTTATGCTGTTCAGACACACATACACACACGGACATGTTTCCAAAAATGTTTTTTTTATTCAGGGGGTCTCAAAACTATATATTTTCGGTGAAATCTCGGTATTGAATTTTTGGGTGGAATACAATACTTCCCCTACTTGCTATACGTAGCAGAGAAAGTAGAAATCTGTTTGCTGTATGTTGGTCTTGAAATTCTATACCTACTCTCCATGGTATCGCAAGAAACAACTGAATTGTGACGGCGTTTTGGAAAAATCCGATGTGTTGCATTCACGTAACTTTCTCTACGTACTCTTCTATTAACCATGCATATATAACCTTATTCACTGGTCTATTTCTTGTTAATGAGAGTTAAATCTTCATTACATTCTTAAACATCTTATGCTAGATATAACAACAATACAGCAAACTGAAGCAATAGTCAAATCTTTTAAAACTGGGTCTCTATGTAATGGATTTGGCACTCCGTTTGCTTTGCACGACCACAAAAAAAAATCTGACTTGTTACATTCACTTGACTTTCCCTACTCTCTATCGTTTATTAGTGGGTGTACAAATTATTCCTATGAAAGCTTATGTTCCTATTTACTTCATTTTAATCGATATAAACATTTCCGGAAATAGCTGCATTACTCATTTCGTTATAAATACAAAGGGAATAGCGATTTTCAAATGCTTTAGAACTTGTCGCAATACATTGGCTATAAAATTCCTTACTCTATCCACGACATCACGAGAAACAATTGGAAATCGACATGATTAATAGAAAGGCAAGTATTGAACAATTCAAACTATTAATAACGAATATCTCGGAAATGGCTGATGGCACAGAAAAGGTTATTGGAAATAAATTGTGTGTTTTAAAGAGATCTACATCTTTTGTGTACTGGATTTTCGTATTCACTTAACGATAGGCAGTTATACAAAATTATACAGAATTCCTTCCGATGAATAGGTCTTCAAAGGTTATTTCCAGAAAATTTTAGATATACATTTTATTTTTCCTGTAAATATCTTTAATGTATGGTGTTTTAATCAAAATCGTTAGTAATTGTTTACAAAAGTAAAAATGTTTAAGGAGTAAAGTGTAGTTTGGAGGGATATCTTCGTGTAACATTTTTTTAAGGTGCTGAAGTTAAATACCAAGTTTGTATTTATCCGAGTTTTCGTTTTTGAGTTACATTATTCACAGACACACATCATCTATTTCTAAAAATCTGATGTGATACATTTAAACGATATTCTCTACCCTATATCGCATATTAGTGAGTATGCAAATTATTCTTACAAAGGTTTATTTTCCTATCGATTCATTTTAGTCGAAATAAACCTTTTTAGAAACAGCTACATTACTCATTTTCTTATAGATACAAAGGCAATAGTGACAGTCAAGTGTTTTAGAACTGAACGCTATAGGCTGACCTTAAAATGCCTTGCTCTTTCCATGTATGCGCGGGAAACAACTGAACATAAACAGGAGTTCAAAAGAAACACAAAGCATTGAGCAATTCGATGCATTAATGATGGATATTAGTTATTTGAAATAAATTCTGTGTTTTAAAGAGATCCACATTATTTGTGTTATAGGTTTTCGTTTATCTCTTTACTTTTACCAGTGATTCAAGATAATACAAAACTCCTTTCGAATAAAGAAGACTTCACAAGCTATTCTCAGAAAATTCAATATATACAGTTTATTTGCCACGTAAATATCTTTATATATGGTATTGTAATCCAAATCGTTATAGCCATTTTTAGAAAATAAACAATTTCGAAAAAATATTCCATGGGCAGGGTAATTATTGGGGGGATTTTCTTTAAAATCTTCTTTGGAAGTTACTGAATTAAATATATTTCACTTTTAATGAACATATATTAATCAAAATCATTAGGGACTTTTGAAGTTGGTTGTTGCTGCTACGCATAGAAAGACAGTTTGAAGAAGATGTATTATATTTCGACTGTTGGGGAGCCGAACTTGTAGTAGCTGCAACCGCACTATGGTAAAAAGTTTCCAGTAGCCTTCGCTCCAAATGTACTTTCAGGTGGCCTTTGCCACAAATGTTTAAAAAAATATTAACTTTTTAATTTCACTGTTTCTTTTCAAGTATTATATATTTTGTTTGCCTCGGCTGCGTCAGTATTATTGTTAGAGACATGGATTTCTTTGCAAGGCGTGGTGCGGCTGAAGAATGTAGGCCTACACAGATTATAACTTTTTAATTCACTCCGTTGTATTAATTCTTGAAACGATTTAAATAACACTTCACTGATATAGAGAACTGTAAGATTCTTTTATTAAATACTTGCACTTTTTTAAACACGTAGACTATTTTGTCTCACACAGAATACGTATAAAATTTCTCGAGGACGCATCTCGCGTCCGGTTAGGAACACTCTCTACAAGCAACTGACTTGATTTCTACCGCCTAAATTTCTAAATTTCGGTATTTCATGTCTTTTAGTGGCTATTCCTAATCTAATAGAATACTTTTATTTAACTTAAGCTTTTTTTCTGGTTGTTGATTGGCTATTTTATAAACTGTCACAAAAATTACATTATTGTTGCTCTAAGAATGACTAGTAGCATTATTATACTTTCTTACTCTTTATTGTCTCAAGGTTACCTCATTGTTAGCAACTTTTAACTTATTATTCTCACAGCTCCTACATTATTAAATTACGTAATGCATTTAGATAACATTATTACATGTGTACAATAAAATAAACATATACAATGACTGTAATATACAACTTTTATTGAAAAAATTAAAATTCTTGAAAGGTGTTCCATATAAAGGGTGGTTTGTGATGGAGTTTTTCTGCTTGAAAATCCTTGTCGTGTCTTTGGAGGCACTGAACTTAAATACCAAGTTTGGTTTTTAACCGACTTTTCGTTTTCGAGTTATGCTCTTCGCGCACACACACACACACACACACACAGACACACACAGACACACGCACGCACACGCGCGCGCGCGGACCTTTTTCTAAGAAGCCTTTTTTGCAATTCAGGGAGTCTTAAAAAGTGTATTTACCGTGAAACCTTGTTATTGTTTTGGTGGAGTGCAATACTTCCCCTACTGAGTGCAACTACGTAGTACAGAAAGTAAAAACGAGTAACATTCAGAGTAGAAAAATATAAGTACAAGTATTTGACAATTCGGGCTAACAGTAAACAATATCTCGAAAATGATTAATACCAAAAAAAAAAACTTATTTGACATAAATTGTCTGCTGTAACAGGATATACATTTTTTGTCTAGTACGATTCATCGGTCTCTTGCGGTTTATCAGTTACACAAAAATTATTCAGAGTAAAAGTAACTTTACAGGCTATTCCTAGAAAATTCAAGTTATTTGTCTGCAAAATCTTAAACATATGGTATTTTAATCTAAATTATTAGAGCCGTTTTTGAGAAAATTAAAAACCTGGAAAGTTTTTTCCATGTAAAGGGTATTTGTGGTGGGAGAATTTTCCTGAAAATCTTCGTGTCGCATCCTTGGAAGGTGCTGAACTTAAATACCAACCAGCTTTTTGTTTTTGAGTTATGCTGTTGACACACATACACTCACACCCGTGCGCAGATCTTTTTCTAAAAATGCTTTTTTTTTGTTTTTTATTCAGGGAGTCTTAAAACATGCATTTTCCGTGAAATCTTGGTATCAAATTTTCGGGCGAAATAAAATACTATAGCTAAGTAGTAGACGAGACTACTAAGGTGGAATGGGGTGCCTCAGATGAATACCAATGAGTATGTTTCTATAGTGCCTTATTCATAGATTTCTATTGAAGCTATGGAAAGGTAGAAAACAATATTTTCGAAAAGCAGGATGGTCTGGCAGGCATTGTTACAAGATGGAAGACTTTCACTAGCGTTTGTGACTGATCATAATATGAACAGCGATATATACTTCAATGAGTGCCTCAGGAAAATTCTTCTGTCATGGATACGAAGTCTGAATGTAACAGCCTAATTTATTGTTTCCGACAAGGCATCATGCCATTATGGCAGATCTACAACATTGTCATATGCAGCACAAGAAGGCCCATATGCTGTTTGTTTGAAAAGATTCTAGTTCATTTAATTAATACGTATTTCATGAAATAAATTAGTTTGATTTGAAATTGTTTTGTCTCTATTTTCTTTCTTTTTACCCTATGACAATAAACCCTATTCAACCCTTATAACTTCGTGGGGAGTCAATTTCTGTAACTGAATGTTACAAACTGACGTAGTGTTGACCCAAATTTAATATTTTCGTTTAGATGAGACATGGTTTAGTTTAAATGGCCATGTTACACAACAATTGACGTTGGAGCACAGAAATTCCTCATTTAATTCACGAGGTTATGTTGCATATCAAAATCGGTATATGATGTGCTGTAACAGCAAAATGACAGTAGAGCCCATACTTTTTAGTGGTACCGTAAATTCCGATAGGTACCGCAGAGATATTCTTGCTCCATTTGTTCAAATGTTGTGAGATAACGAGAGAGAAAAGGAATATTTCTAGCAAGATTCTGTCAGAGCCCATAGTGCTCAAAACTCCTTGGAACGCATAAAGACGGTTTTTGATGATAGGGTGATCTATAAAGGATTATGGGCCCCCGACCAAGGATCCTACCGTGCGCGACGGGAACCGTAAAAACTAAAGTTTATAGGAATAATCCCCATAGACGAACTTAAGGACAAGATAAGAAAGAAATTATGAGAATTACGCAAGAAGAACTTATGCGCGTGAATGAAAATTTCATTCAAAATGCTAGGAATGCCTCAATGCAGATAAACATCACTTTCAACATCACGTATAACAATGTTATTTCTCATTGTAGTGCATATTACTACGAGGGCTGTCCAGAAAGTAACTTCCGTTTTGAAATAAACATTTAAACCGTATACATACAAAAGTTTTATTATATACATTTGAAAACTGAAGCTTTTCTCTGTTTTTCTACGCAACCTCCAAACAAATTCAATAACTTCTCATACCTTTTCACAGTCTTTGAAATACCCACTGCATAAAATTCTGCTGCCTGTGAACTAAGCCAACCTGTCACGCGTTTTGAAGCTCTTCGTCATTGCTGAGCTGCAAGCCACTTTTTTCATGTACGGGAACAGATGGAAGTCACTAGGGGCCAAATCCGGGCTGTACGGGGGATGGTCAAAAACGTCCCATTTGAACTTGGCCAAAACTTCATTTGTAGTGTTTACTGTTTGAGGGCGAGCGTTGTCATGCAAAAACACAACACCAGATGTCAGAAGATCACGATGCTTATTTTAGATTGCTCTTCTTAGACTCTTCACACTTGGCGGGAGTTGTTATTTTGGCGCTCATGTTGTTACGTTATAGCTAGCAAACACGTAACAGTACGATGTTCCACCTTGCACAGTTGGAAGCATACTGAGCCACTGCGTACGCTGGTGTCGAAATGGCGGCGCTACCCCCAGTACTTTTCGTGCTATACATGAACGGAGGTTACTTTCTGGACAGTCCTTATATTATTCCTAAGCAACGCGGTACTTAGTGTAAAAGACAGTGCACGGAGCACATACGCGCGATCCGCGGCTACATAATATAGCGGACGCTCTGTATTTGACATGCAAATATCTTAAACTTACGTCATTTCAATCAAAATCGTTAGATATTTTTGAGAAAATAAAAAAAATAACAAACATTTATCCATGCAAAGGGTAGTTTGTGGGTGTGGATTTTTTTATATCTTGTGTCGGTTTCTTCGAAGATTCTGAATTTAAAACACAAAGTTTGGTATTTATGACATTTTGTTTTCGAGTTATGCTGTTCACACACATGCATGTGGTTTTTTTTACGTCCAGGGGATCCGGAAGTAATAAAAAACGACTTTACATACCTCAGATACAAATTGTTCATCTGTTTATGAAGTTGAATAAGCCACAAAACGTTCTTCAATAAACCAGTGTGAATAATCAGTAGTGTCTTCAAACTAGCTTTAGTAAAAACACACTCGTCTAAGGCTGTACAAAACCTTAGCAAGACCTGTGCTACACTTTGGTAGTGAGACTTGGACTCTAAGGAAAAGAGAGAGAAGCAGAATAACTGCTGCAGAGATGAAATTCATGCGAAGGGCTGCTTGTTGTATTAAGGGGACAAGGTAGTCTGAATACATGGAAATTACACCTTAAGTGTATTAAATTACCACTGCTCTTAAGGTTCTTAATGACTTTTCCGGAAATTTTTATTGATTATTCTATAAATCATGAAAATTATTTCAAATGGTTGTTTGCATTGATAGCTTATGTAGTTGAGTCCGTAAAAATTATTTCATTTAGCAGAAAAATAATAAAATTTACTCTTAAAACATTGAATTCATGTACCTTTTTCTCTTATACTACTTGCAATACAGAATCACACTTTTGCATCCTTACTCTTAGTATAATCAGCTATCTTCTAAAACTCAGCTATTTATTTATGTATATCAGTTCACTAGAAATTGAAAAAAAAATCATTTGTAAAATAAAAAAAAATAAAAATGTGGAAAATTTTCAATGTTGTTGCTTTCTTAGTATCACTAACACACAGTATAAAATTATGATTGTGTTTTAAAAAGTTTAGCTGTGTGTTGTATACATGTACTGAAAATTTCAGCTTTCTACCTCTCATACTTTCTGAGAAAAAGGTACATAAGTATCCAAAAATGTTGTTTTGAGAAAACTGAATTTAAGTTGGTTCATTAAAATTCTGACACACTTCAGTACATTCCAGGGTCATAATCATCTGCACCTTCATTCCTGGATTGCTTCAGCTTTTCTGATTGCCTCGTCTTGGTCCTAGCCTCTTTTGTTAATTGCTGAACTGCTTGCTGGGCATGATATAGTCATTCCTTGTTGAAAGATACAAAAATGTTCTAAAAAGGGGCGTTGCATGACAGCTTTAAAGGAATGCAGATTAGCATTTAAATGGTATTTAAATGTATTAAAAACCTCTTAACACCCAAGAAGTATATATTTTTCGAAACTGGAAATAAGAGTTTTTATTAGTTCCTAAAACAGAAAATGTGATTTTTTACCGTTTCAGCGTACCATGTCCCCTTAAATAGGATCTAAAGACCACAAGAGCTGAAGATGCAAACAGTCCTGGAATACATACAACATTACCAGAAAAATGGAGACAAGACCTGCATACTATGGGTCCAGAACGTGTTCCTAAAGCTGAAATGCACTACATTCTCTCTCAAGAAGAGATGGAGGGCAATTTCTTAGTGAGATGGATTAAGAAAGAAGAAGGGATCTGAAAACGTGTATTTCTGTTGAAATTTCTATGTAAAATATTCGGGTGGAATATATCTCTTCTGCTTACCTAAAGTAGGGGATAGAGAAAATTAAATTATATGTTTATATATCTTTCAAAACAAAATGACAGGAGCACTAAATCTAAATCAATTCTGTAGCCTAAAGAAAGCTGTGTCTGTCTATAGTAGCATTGCAACCTGTGTGTTCAAACACGTACGATAAGGTGAACACGAGGAGAACACTTTGTTTGTTTATTCCACATTAAAGCAATACCGAGTAAATGTTGCAGGTAGACTAGTATATGAGGAAGGGCGCTACTTTGTGTATAGCCATTGAAGCGAGCACGTTATAACGCATGGTTGAGTGTAAACGCAGGCTTTTGTATGAGGTACATCCCTGTCGCCGCGCTTCTGTATAATCCTCGCATTCACAGCTACTAAAATATACACATAAGGTACTGGGATGGAGATAACCACTGATCGACCTGCATGATCAAAGGTTTGTATCTACGTATCTAAAAGCATGCCATAGATTCCTCTTTTTCTATCGGTAGAAAAACACTGAACCAAACAATGAGGCAGTGTTTTTAACAATTAAATGATTTCAGTCAAATTATATAATATATAAATTCAATAACAGCCCGCTTTAAAGCAATATGTGTATGTAACAATATATAAAAAGTGTATGTTACAGTCATTGTATATGTTTATATTATGTACATGTTCAATAATGTTATGTGAATGTATTACGTAATTTAATTATGTAGGAGCTGTGAGAATAATTGGTTAAAAGTTGCTAACAATGAGGTAACCTTGAGGCAATAATGAGTATGTAAGCTTAACAAGACTACTTATGATTCTTGGAAGAAATAATGTAATTTTTGAGACAGTTTAAAAAAATAGCCAATCAAGAACCAGAAAAAAGCTTTAGTTAAATAAAAGTATTCAATTGGACTAGGATTACAGTTCAGTTTCTTGCAGATAGTGTTTGTAACCGGATGCAAGATGCGTCCTCGAGAAATTTAATACATATTCGTGTGAGACGAAAAATACTTTTACGGGTTAAAAAGTGTAAGTAATTAATAAAGCAATCTCACAGCTCTCTCTATATCAGTGAAGTGTTATTTAAATCGTGTCAAGAATTAATAAAAAGGAGTGAATTAAAAATTATAATCTGTGTAAGCCAACATTCTTCAGTCGCACCACAACCCTGCTATTCATGTCTCTAAAAATTAATACTGATGCAGCCAAGGCAAGCATAAATATATAATATCTAAAGAAATAGTAAATTACAAAGTTAATATTTTTAAACTTGGGGCGAAGGCTACCGGGTACTATACGTGCGGTTGTAACTACTTCAAGTCTTCGGCTCCCCAACAGTTGAACTACAGTACCACTCTTTCAATACAACCTACTTCAACAATTGCCATAAAACTTGCATCTTGTATTTAATAATAAGTTGATAATCAATTTTGAGTTTGTAAGAAACGCAGTGTTAAGTGAATATTGATACTAGACATTGGAACTGATCTAACATTTCAGTTATCCCCTCTTTTTATTTTGCTACAAAGAAAGCGACTTGTGTGCGCGGCGATTAACGGGTAGCTTGGGTATTTGTTGAAACAATTTGTATTTCTTTTTCACGAAATAGACCTCTCAGTTACGATGTAGACGCGACTGATCATTAGGGGTCTAGACTGACGAACGCGGTGGAGCAAGTTCTGCGGAGTAAAGAAGTGCAGGAGTGGAACTGTGAGAGAAAGCAGTTTCACATCTTGAGTGCCTGAAAGCGCGGCCATTTTTACTTTCTCTACTACTCACCTACACTAAGTATTCTGAATGAATGTGTTTAAATTGGTAAACCGTAAGAGACACACGAAACAAGTAGATTTCGTTAAAGCACACCATTTATATCAAATAATATATTTTGTGCATTTCCGAAATATTTTGAAGTTATATTTCCATTTTATAAATGCAAATTTATAAGGCTAGGATGTTCCGAACAACATTTGTTTAAGAGGAAAGATAAACTTGGCTTTAGAAATTCTGGAGTGTGATTTTTTGAAAGCTTAGGTAAACAGGGAAGAGTTCCGTGATTTTAAGGATACGTTTTCCGAATATTTGTGAATGTATCGGCACGTGGAGTGATTATGCAGATTATGCTGATACCCGCTTACGTCAGTGCTGTCTAAAGCAATAGTCAGCATACTCTAGATATTTACATTTATTAAAGTGTTTGACAGCTCCTTTCTCCCTGCAAAATACGTGCTAACAGGAATCTACGACATTCAGTTTTTTTAATCTTTAATCCAATCTTCAGCTATGCCAAAAGAGCATTGGAACATGGGAGGCCCAACCTTCTTCGCACTCCAGGTAAACTTGTCTCTTGTAGCCTTATCATTGGTAGACATGTTCGTAAGAATTTTAGAGTAGAATTTTGGCGAACTAATCTTACTGACATGTTTATTGTAGTGTGGAGTAATACTGCAGGTAATTAAACTAAATATGGAATGAGAATTACACTCTAATAGTGTCACCCTTTACCACCCTTACAGCTACCCAAAACCTATAACCCTCTAGATGAAATCCCTGAGCTACCCACTGAGGCAGTATTCTTAACACTTAAATAATTTCAGTCTAATTATATAATATATAAATTCAATAACAGCCCACCTTGAAGCAACATGTGTATGTGATAATTTGTAAAATGTATGTAACAGTCGTTGCATATGCTTATATTATTGTATACATGTTCAATAATGTTATGTGAATATATTACGTAATTTAATAATGTAGGAGCTGTGAGAATAATAAGTTAAAATTTGCTAACAATGAGGTAACCTTGAGTCAATAATGAGTTAGAAAGTTTAACAGTATACTTGTGATTCTTGGAGTAACAATAATGTAATTTTAGTCACAGTTTATAAAATAGTCAATCAACAACCAGAAAAAGCTTTAGTTAAATGAAGATACTCTATTTGAGTAGGATTAGCCAATCAGAAACTGAAAAGCAGAAAATTTTACAAATTTAGAGTTCAGTTGCCTGCAGACAGCGATACTAACCAGACGCAAAAAGTGTCCTCAAGAGATTTAATACGTATTCGTGTGAGAGGAAAATAGTTACGTGTTACAAAGTGCAAGTAATTAATTAAAAATAATCTCACAGCTCTCTCTATATCAGTGAAGTGTTGTTTAAATCGTGTCAAGTATTAATAAAAGGAGTGAAGTAAAATTATAATCTGTGTAAGCCTACATTCTTGTCGCATCACAACCCTGCTAAGAGAAACGTGTATCTAACAATAATGCTGACGCAGCCGAGGCAAACATAAATATATAAAACTTAAATAAACAGTCAAATTACAAAGTTAATATTTTTAACTTGGGGCAAAGGCCACCTAAAAGTACATTTGGGGCGAAGGCTACCGGAAACTGTTTACTATATGTACGGTTGCAACTACTACAAGTTCGGCTCCCAACAGTTGAAGTATAATACAACTCCTTCAATACAAACTACTTCAAATTGACGCCCAAAGCGTGGTGAAAATAACGAAACAATAAAAAAACTACATCACCACTCAACCAATACTTCCCGGCTCTCTGACTAGGAGCTGAAGACGTCCCATCCCGTGGCGTCGTCACATCTGGTATAGGCGCCGCTTTGGGTTAAGTGATCTTACGTCTCAATACGTTTTGTTATTGGTTTGAATTTCAAATGATTATGCTCTTTTCAAATGGTAAGTCCTATTGGTTTTTTCTCGTTGCCATGCATATAACATAGAATTTTAAAGCCATCACACAGCTACACAGTCTTTAAAAAATTAACTATACTTTTAGGCTACTGTTTCCGACAATGAAATGTGTAAATAGGTAATGAAAGTTTATGTGACAAACACGTGACGTAGTTAGAATAAATAGCTCTGGTAAGAAATAATTTAGAGGAAAGTGAGTAGAGTAATTCATGTGAATGTAACACATTGAAATGTTTTTCTTTAATCGAAGCGAATTCACTTTTCTAGAATTTCAGGAAGTACAGGTGAACAGGTTAGCTGTACCAAGCGAAGCTCTGTGATATTTTTAGCGGGAAAATGTTTCGTGAGCTATGTGAGCGAACGTGATAATATGGTACGTCTGACAGCATTATGAATGTGTAACTTTTTTTTTTAACAAAGTTCATATTGTAACGGTAAATGTGAAGGCTGTGCGATCAGGTTATAAATATTTCTTTCTATTGTTTGAGCAAGATCTCGCACCATACGTATTTCAATGAAATGTTCCCAGGCAGAGCCGTTTATCGCTTTACGGATGTCAACTGGTTTACCCACTCGCCAAACCTGACAGCACTGGACTATTTTTGTGGTGCTATGTGAAACACAAAGCTATCAGCAACGTCCAGCAATAACGAATTAGCAGATGGAATCTGGGAGTGCATTTGGGAGATTCCAGCAGAAATTTGGCATTGAGCTGCGCTGGCAGATAACAGGTTTAGGCATCTGCTATGAGATCCAAAAAAGTCCATAGAAAACCGAACTGGTAATAATGGAGGGGGTAACAGATCTCAAGCGTTACTGATTCAGTTGTCCATTTTGAGAAAATAAAAAACAACGAAAAATTTGCAATAAATAGTAGTTTGTGTTAGGAGATTTATTGAAAATATTCCTGTTGCATATTTGGAAGATAATTCACTTAGGCAATGTATCCGTGAAGTGTGGCAAAATATGTAAACATTTTCAATATTTTTTATTTTATTAAACAGTAAAACTTGTGTAATTCGAATATGAAGGACCTAAGAAAACATTCGAATTACCTAAATGACTTTCTTTACCCTCTAGCGCTTATTACTGGGTATACAAATTATTCTAAGAAAGTTTATTTTCCTATCTATTTCATTTTAATTGAGAAAACCTCTCCCCAAATAGCTGCAACCTGTATTGCACATTTCATTATAGATACAAAGGGACTACCCACTAATTAAACTGCACGCTTTACGCTGGCTTTAAAATTCCATACTCTTTCCATGACATTGTGAGAAACAACTGAAAATCGACGGTACAAAGTATTGAACAATTCGAACCATTAATAACGGATATCTCGGAAATGGCTGATGGCACAAAAAATTACTTGAAATAAATTGTGTGTTTTAAAGAGATCTATATTTTTTTTCTGCAGTATGTTTTTATCTGTCACTTAACGTTTACCAGTTATACAAAGTTATACAAAATGCCTTCCGAATGATGACTTTACAGGTTATTCCCCGAAAATTCAAGATATATATTTTATTTGTACATAGCTTTATTATATGGCATTTTCTAAAACACGTTAGCGATTTTTTAAAAAATAAAATTTAAAATTGTTCCATGTAAAGGGTACTCGGTGTGGGTTTTTTTTTTGAAAATTTTTGTACCGCATCTTTGGAAGAAAATGAACTTAAATACCAGGTTTGGTATTTATCCGACTTTTCGTTTTTGAGTTATACTGTCCATACACACAGACACACACGCGCACGCGCGCGCACACACGGACATTTTTATAAAAATATTTTTTTATGAATTCAGGGGGCCTCAAAACACGTATTTCCAGTGAAATCTCGATCTCTACCATTATTTCTTTCTATACCTACTAGATGCGTAGTAAAAAAAGTAATAACTTAAACAAATTCAATAATATGCATACTAAATTGTTTTTCTCTAAAAATAACCAAAATGAGAAATGCGGCACTACACAGTAAGCTCAAATTAAAAATTTGGGAATTATTTTCATAGTTATGAATTAGAAATAATATTTTAACCACGGTTATATATACCTCGTTAACATTGTGTTCTTATGCAATACATTCTGAGTGTATGGCAAAAACAGACAAAGCAATCAGAAGAAAATTTTGGATTTTTAGATTTTCACAGATTTGTACATTGCTTTAAATATCCAGTTTGGTAGCTATTTATCGGAATTTTCGTTTTTTTGTTACACTGTTCATACACACGCACAGCGACACGGATAGCCGAGGTGGTTAAGGCACGTTAAATGTAAAAGTAAAGGTACGTACGAACGGAGGGGCCTTCGCGACCGGGGCGGAAGACTGCAAGTAGGCCATCCGGCACTTTGTACTTCTACCGTGAGCTCTGGGAGGGAGAGATGAGGGGAGAGACCCGAAGGGCAACCGGATCCGGATGGCGACGAGCAAATTATGGACGGGGTCCCTAACGTTTCCAGAGTAAACGCACCGCCCACAAGCCCCAAACCCTCGGGGGTCCCCCGTAGAGGCACCTGCCCAAGAGCACATAAAGACGAGTCCTAACGACGTTAGTGAAGAAAATCTCTATAGAGTGCACAGTGCACAGTGCCTAGCCGCAACCCACGAACACCATCTACAACCCTGAAACAGGTGACAAGAAAGATGGTGGGTACAGGAACTGAGGGATGAGAGATTCGTGAATATGAACCACACACCCGCATTCGCCTGCCGTCCCGGGGAAACCACGAAAAACCCATGGGTCAAAGTGGGCGGTCGCCGGGGATCGAACTCGAGACCTCCCGAAAGCGAGTTGCTCATGTTACTGAGCACGTACTGAGCTAATGCACGTACTCGTTCAAATCCCCCCAGGATAGTCCTACCTGACCGAGGTTTTTCCAGCCGGGGAGCCACCCTAAACTTAGGCCTAGAACATTTCCTTTCCCAATTATGGTATTATTTCATGTATCATCAGTGTACACCGTCTGTGGTGCCATGTGTAGTAAGAGCGGCCTTAAAACACACACACGCACACACACACACACACACACACACACACACTAACGCTTACATACACACATATCGAAGTGTTTTCTTAAAATGCTAGTTTTATTCAGAGACTCAAAACATATACTTCCGTTGAAATCTCGATATCGAATTTTCGGGTGGAATAATATTCTTACTCTGCCTACTAGGTATCTTAGGGCCCGATTAAATCTATATCTGTATATGAGCTCTTAATTACTTTACTCAAAGGGAGGATTCAAATACCTCTTTATTGTTAAGTGTTTTGAAAGGCGTTACATAACATACTGTTTTAAGTTTATCTATTATTTCTAACATTTGTTAGTTACAAGATTTCTATGTAATGAATATTTAAGAAGTTATAATGTTCGTTTACGTAAACCGGTTATCACAAGAAACGGTACACTTCCGGCCGCAGTGCAAGCACAAGGAAAGTTTGTGACTTTTACGCCCTTGTTTACAATCGTAACAAAAACACAGCCTCGCTACACAGTTTCAAGTGTAAGTGATTTAATTAGGAAATTTCTCTTTAAGATACTCTATGTATGCTATGTATGCTATTCAATTGTTTGTGCTCAATACAGGCCCTAAATCTCACAATATATGCATTTTGATTTCGCAAAAATTGTTTACCGTGAATCTCTCTCTCTCTGTCTCTCTCTCTCTCTCCATTATTTTACATCGCTTTAACTACGTAGTCATAGCACGACGGATCTGTCATCCATACTTTGTGGATTAGTATGTGATGGACAGTTAGTCTTCTAGGTCTCATCTCTGTACATGGCATCTTAATTCGTCGCATGTGCATAGCAACTGTACCTCGGCTTAGTGATGGGCAGACAAGGCACGTGTCCACGGAGATACAGGACAACTTTACTAACTGCAACTCTGCTTTCACACGTGCCGGGCAGATGGCATTAGGGTGCCATCCAGTCTACCTGCTGTCATGATCTGTGGATAGATGGCAAAGCACTCGTTTTACCATCTATTTTTTGCTTTCTCTATCCGTGCCTATAGGTAGTGAAGGTATTGCATTTCGCCAAAAAATTCCATACCGAGATTTAACCAGAAATACATGTTTTGAGGCCCTTGAATAAAAAATTCTGATGTTACACTCACATGACTTTCTCTACGCGTGTACAAACTATTTTTACAAACGCTTATTCTCCATCTACTTCATGTTAATCGAGATAAACGTTTGCAGACTCTATCTTATTGCTAATTTACTTGTAGATGTAAGGGGAATATATATTTACAAGGGCAATATAGAAATACAGTAGCCTTTAAGCATATACATATCTCTTAATAGCTGGTTGCTAGGTGCAGCACCATTCCCTTTGCCACAGATTAATACTCTTTGCATATGGAAGACAAAAAAAATGAATAACGAATTTCCATTTGAGAAAATAAGTATTGGAAAATTTAAAGGAATAACAACCAATATCTCGAAAATAGTTCTCAACAAAAAAAATGTATGTGACATAAATTGTGTATATTAACGCGATCTACATTTTTTGTGTAGTAACATTTTGTCTATCTCTTATGGTTTACCAGTTTACCAAAAGTCGTTCGCAATGAAGATTACTTTTGGAGACATTCCCAGAAGATTCAAGATATACATTTTATTTTTCATGAAAATATCTTAAACATAAGATATTTTAATCAAAATCGTTAGAGCCATGTTTGAGAAAATTAAAATTTTCGAAAAATGTTACATGTAAAGGGTAATCTGATGTGGGGGGATTTTCTTGAAAACCTTCGTGTCGCATCTCTGGAACATACTTAAACTAAATACCAAGTTTGGTGTTTATCGGACTGTTCGTTTCTGAGTTATGCTGTTCACAGACACACACACGGACATGTTTCCAAAAATGCTTTTTTTGTATTCAGGGGGTCTCAAAACATGTATTTCCGGTGAAATCTTGGTATGGAATTTTTGAGTGGAATGCAATGCTTCCCCTACTTACTATACGTAGTAGAGAAAGTAAAAAAAGCATATTTAGGAAAAAGTCCGTGAATGTGTGTATGTGTGTGTGTGTGTGCGTGAAAAGCTTAACTAAAAAACGAAAAACACGAAACTTGTATTTAAGTTCAGTACCTTCCAAAGTCACGATACGAAGGTATCCAAGAAAATCCTTCACCACAATCTAGCCTTTACATGGAACATTTTTCGATTGTTTTTATTTTCTAAAAATGGCTAACGATTTTGATTAAAATACTACATATTAAATATGTTTACATGATAACGCGCTTCTGGAAACAAGAGAAATGACGTTAAGAAAGCGAAATGACAAATGTTGTGATGATTCCTTAAGTCATTTTCAGTGAAATTATTTTCAACATGTTTTGCCTTACACCAGGCAATGAAGCGATTATGTCATATTGCTTTCTGAATGTTTTGTCTAAGTACTTCTAGTGTTATTCTTTCTGTTGCTTCTGTAATTTTACCTGGTTAGATAAATGAGTAACGTTTTATATCAAAGAAAGTTGCCAATATAACGTAGAGGTTAACTCTACAAGGAATTGCGATAAATTGAGATTTGACGATTTTTAGTGTGAACAGACAATGCGAGCGCCACGAGAAATTAATCATGTAATAAGACATAATGTAAAGTAACACCTAATCAAACCAAGCTGAGTTATTAAACATGTGCAAATACAAAGAGTAATTTTCATGGGATTGGACTTGAAAAAGATTATCCCTAGTGCGATAATCTAAAGCTTTTAGCTCATGTGGTCTCTGTTGGAAGCACTGCTTTTAGGCCACGCTGTCTAAAAATATCCATACTAACATTATAAAGAGAAAATTCATATTATGCGTTGTTGAAACCATTCAACCGATTTTGATAATTTTTCACTCCTGATGAACATGACTTTCTCTTGTACAAATATTTTTACAAAAGCTTATTCTCCATATGCTTCATGTTAATCGAGATGTTAATCTTATTGCTAATTTTCTTGTATATACAAGGGGAACTAGTAGGCTTTAAGAGACAGTCAAATATTTTAAGAGCTGGTTGCTATGTGCAGTATTCCATTCTCTTTGCATTACCAGGACAAAGAAAATGAATAACGAATTTGAGAAAAAGTATAACTATTGGAAAATTTAAGGAAATAACAAGCAATATCTCGAAAATGGTTCAATCAACAACAAAATGTATATGAGATAAACTGTGTACTTTAACGTTATCTACATTTTTTGTGTAGTAAAATTTTGTCTATCTCTAATGGTTTACCAGTTATGAAAAAGTCGTTCACAATGAAGAATACTTTTGGAGACATTCCCAGAAAATTCGAGATATACATTTCATTTCTCAAAACAATGTCTTAAACATATGATATTTGAATCAAAATCGTTAGAATCATTTTTGAGAAAATTAAAATTTTCGAAAAATGTTCCATGTAAAGGGTAATCTGGAGTGGGGGGATTTTCTTGAAAACCTTCGTGTCGCATCTCTGGAAGATACTGAACCTAAATACCAAGTTTGGTGTTTGTTGGATTGTTCGTTTCTGAGTTATGGTGTTCACAGACACACAGACAGAAACACACACACGGAGATGTTTCCAAAAATGCTTTTTTTTGGGATTCAGGGGGTCTCAAAGCATATATTTCTGGTGAAATCTCGGTATCGAATTTTTGGGTGGAATACAATACTTCCCCTACTTACTATACGTAGTAGAGAAAGTAAAAAATGAGGAGACTCTCGAAGCACATATTTGTCGAAGTTACAAATCGTTTCCGCGGCCGGTTCACAATGGTGTCTCGGGACGCGCGCCTTTAGCTTCGTTGTGCGGTTACCTTTTATACTGACTCGCCGCTACGGAGAGTACACTGACAGCCGAGCGGTTATAAGCAGGTACGTAGTAATGAGACCTACCGAGGTTCATATCTCGAGCGTAATTTTATTTTTATTCCGGGAAAGTCCAAGTTTATTACGCATATTATAATATAATTTCCAGATGCTAAGGCTTATTTGATTTCAGGGCTATTATGCTCACACATAAAAACTGAAACTCTCCTTTTCGTTTTCAAACTAAAGAAGAAGCAAGTAAATATTATATTCCTAAATGAAAAAGGAAATAAAAATAGAAATTCACTTAATATAGGTGTGCAAACCTTCCGCTTGTATTAATGCCCTCATTTTATAGGACATGGATAATATCAAGAGCCTAGTTAAATTTCACGAGAGAATACTTCCTCCGAAGTACCCTGTATTTCATCCCATCAAACTAATCTTGCAGACTATTTTAACTCAAAAAGTTTCTTCACCTCTCCCCACACATTTTCAATAGGTTTAAAATCTGGCGAGTAAGGAGGCCAGCCAGTCACTGTGATGTGTTTCCTTTGCGAGAACCAGTTTGAAACTTGCTGACTTGTGTGGAGAGGGTGATTATCCTGCTGGAATCCAATCATTCCATCGAGATGTCTAGTTCTTACAGAAGGAACCATGATGTTTTCTAGGATGTCTTTATACTGCAGGCTATTTAATACGCCATCAAGCTGCCACAACACACTTAGACCATGTCGTGACATCAACCTCAACACGACATAGATACGCGACTTTGGCGATCCATTTGTGCCACGTATTTTGCGTCGTAACATTTTCCTCTGGGGCGGTAGACAATTGCTTTCCCCCATTTGAAATCAAAATGTCATCTCGGGTGTTAATATAACCCTATTCCAGTTATGATTGACATTTTATTAATTCTGTAGCATAATCTGTGATCGTCTGTAAGACGCTGCTTCTTTGCTACAAATCGAGCAAAGAACCCTGTAAGGCTGTGCTGTTCGACCGAGGGAAATTAGAATTACTTCTAGTTGTAGACTCGTGCTGGAAGGGATTGCTGTCTGCCTCTTCTATAAGTGCTGTGTCCTGCTGAGGTGTGGAAAAACACCGTAACGTCGACCGTACCAAGTTGTCGACGACGAACTATCGTTTCCCTAGAAAACCGTACCCACCTCGTAGCCGTACATATATGGACTTCAAGTGCTCTTGCCACCGGAGATACAGAGTATTCAGCAACGTTCACTAACGTAAGGAGAGATCTCCTTGTAGCTTCGTCTTTGTGTGCGCTCAGTCATAGCGAAAGTCAGCATGATTGCTAACATATGCAGATATCCAAGGCTATGAGGTGCGCGTGCATGATCATGCCAGCGCCACTCATAACTGAAGAATGAGAGTTTCTGCATCCAATATTAAGTCAAATATTTGGTTTAGTTTTGAATTCTTATTAATATGGCACTTATTTTGAAAACGAAAAGAGTAATTTGTTTGTGTTTTTATGCAACGTCGTAAAATTAATGAATATCTTATGTATGGAAGACAAACGGCAAGGATTCGAACCGAGGTTGTTCCAAATATGAGACACATGCGTTTCATCCCTCGCCTACCTTGCATACAACCAAACTGAAATACATCTTCCTATATATCGCATAGCTTTGAAATGAACTCAGGGAGTATTAAATCGTGTGTTGTGAATGTCAGCGAATGTTTGCGACGTTTTCCGAATCCAACTCCCTCACTGACTGTTGCGCATCTATTTTGTCTTAAATCTACAATGTCTAGTTAGTTGACCTGATCAGAATATTAAAAAATCTGATGTGTTACACTCGCATGACTTTCTCTACTCTTGTACAAACTATTTTTACAAACGCTTATTTTCCATATGCTTCATGTTAATCGAGATATCGAGATGTTAATCTTATTGCTAATTTTCTCGTAGATGCAAGGGGAATTGGTAGGCTTTAAGCGATAGTCAAATATTTTAAGAGGTGGTTGCTATGTGGAGTATTCCATTCTCTGTGCATTACCAGGACAAAAAAAATGAATAATGAATTTGAGAAAAAGTATTAAGTATTGGAAAATTTAAGGGAATAACAAGCAATATCTCGAAGATGGTTCACTCAACAAAAAAATGTATATGACATAAATTGTGTATTTTAACGCGATCTACATTTTTTGTGTCTATCTCTTATGGTTTAGCAGTTATGCAAAAGTCGTTCACAATGAAGAACAGTTTTGGAGACATTCCCAGAAAATTCAAGATTAAGATTTTTTATGACAAATAAAATGTATAACATATGATATTTTAATCAAAATCGTTAGAGCCATTTTGAGAAAATGAAAATTTTCGAAAAATGTTCCATGTGAAGGGTAATCTGGGGTAGGGGGATTTTATTGAAAACCTTCGTGTCGCATCTCTGTACGATACTGAACCTAAATACCAAGTTTGGTGTTTATCCGACTGTTCGTTTCTGAGTTATGTTGTTCACAGATACACACACGGACATGTTTCCAAATATGCTTTTTTTTGATTCAGGAGACCTCAAAACATATATTTCCGGTGAAATTTCGGTATCGAATTTTTGGTTGGAATGCAATACTTACTATACGTAGTAGAGAAAGTAAAAAGGAGGAACTAAGTTTTTTTCAGTAAAGAGGAAGTAGCGAAGAGATTTCGATACAGTTTTAATGAATCAGGACCGTGATTGATTAAAACACAACATTCCTTCAAACATGATTGCTTACTACCTCCCATTTGGGAACCAAGTGGAATAGTCTATTTAAATTTGGAGCCTTTGGAGACAAAACCTTCATTTGAGATTTCTCCTGAAGGGTTGCGTGTTTTTTGTGCTGAATATTAATCTTAGAGCTAACTTAAACAATTTATCTCACGTCATCATTCAACTTCACCATTAAGTTCCAAAATGAGTGTGTTTTCCCCTATAGCCATGATGTGACACACCGGCTTGCGGCGTGCGCGCGCGCGCAATGAGTTATTTTGCTGTTTAATCATTTGGACGGATATAAATTAGGACGATACTGCAGCGCAATTCTTGCGACCCTAAAGATATAAACAAGTTCGCCCTCGCAAGTTTTTGTCGCTGTTCACATTCTCTCATTATGTCACGTTAATGGTAGAACGGAGCTGCTGCTCTCTTCAAGCGACGGCAAAAATAATAATGAAGAGCAATTAAAATAGAACTTTAATGAACATAAGCCAAACACATTGCAAGTCTACGGTGACTTGTGGAGTGGTTCATCTGAGAGGTGCTGCCTTCGTCCTTAAGTAGCTGCTGCGAGAATGACGCGGCTTCGAGGCCTGCTGAGGTCAGGCATGCTTAATTCAGCCCATATATCTATCACAGTACACCTAAGGTTGGCGTTTTTAGTACCGGAGTTTTGTAGCGTAAATAATCGTAAATGTAATTATTTTATAGTTAACGTTGTGTATACAGCACACGAAAACATTTAATTTCATATAGTAACACCATATCATAATGGGTAGGTACCTATTGCTGCAGCGTGAAGTGATAGGATCCGCCAGAATAGTAATAAGAACAATAATAACCATAATAATAATGTTAATAATCATCATAATCAAAATAATAAGGATGGGGATAAAAATAAGAAGGAAGAATAAAGATAATATGAAGGATTAGAAAAGGGGGAATAAAATCATAACGAAAGAAATTAAGTAAAGAACACATACTAATAAATAATCAGAACGTGAAATAAAATGTATTTTAGAGCGAAGAGATACATAGTGAAAACTGTAAAAGGTGAAATATTTTAGAACATACAGGAAAGAAACATTAGCAAACGCTTAAGTTCTATAGAAATCTGGTGAAACTCACAGGAAGATGGAACAACAGAAAGGAAGTCGAATGCAGTCAACCGCAGAGAAAATCTGATCAGGCGAGAATAAGACGATAATGGTAGACGCGGGCAAGGTCAACTTAAAAATATAACGAACCAATGGGAAAAGGCGGAAAATTTAGAAAAATGACCAATG
This sequence comes from Deroplatys truncata, assembly GCA_030765065.1. Taxonomy (NCBI): domain Eukaryota; kingdom Metazoa; phylum Arthropoda; class Insecta; order Mantodea; family Mantidae; genus Deroplatys; species Deroplatys truncata. The sequence goes on from CM060984.1 coordinate 65,841,657, forward strand.
AGAAATTATGAAAGTCACGTGCATAGTAAAAAGGAGGAATGAAGCTACAAACTAGGTGGAGAATAGAAAAATTGTCTAGGATGGAGAGCAGTTTGAGATGTGTGTAAGATGGATCACTTCTTGTCGTACCGGGGAGCAGGACAATGTAGAAATTCAGAGCACTTATGTGTGAGAGTTAGTGTTAAGTGAAAGTGAGGAAAGGTAGCTAGAAAGGACTAAAGTCAACTCATTAAAATTCACATCGGTATATTTTTCAACATCTAAAAATAATTAGAAAAGGGGAAAGCACGTAAATACTAGCTGGGGATGATAGGCGGTATCAAGTCTTGTGTGACAGGGATTCGGTCAAGGAAAACAGTGTGGATCATCAGAATAAACGGGCCACTGAAGGAGGACTGTGAGTATCATTCAACTCCTATACTAGCTGGGGGTGATAGGCGGTATCAAGTCTTGTGTGACAGGGATTCGGTCAAGGAAAACAGTGTGGATCATCAGAATAAACGGGCCACTGAAGGAGGACTGTGAGTATCATTCAACTCCTATACTAGCTGGGGATGATAGGCGGTATCAAGTCTTGTGTGACAGGGATTCGGTCAAGGAAAACAGTGTGGATCATCAGAATAAACGGGCCACTGAAGGAGGACTGTGAGTATCATTCAACTCCTATACTAGCTGAGGAGGATAGGCGGTATCAAGTCTTGTGTGACGGGGATTCGGTCAAGGAAAACAGTGTGGATCATCAGAATAAACGGGCCACTGAAGGAGGACTGTGAGTATCATTCAACTCCTATACTAGCTGAGGAGGATAGGCGGTATCAAGTCTTGTGTGACAGGGATTCGGTCAAGGAAAACAGTGTGGATCATCAGAATAAACGGGCCACTGAAGGAGGACTGTGAGTATCATTCAACTCCTATACTAGCTGAGGAGGATAGGCGGTATCAAGTCTTGTGTGACAGGGATTCGGTCAAGGAAAACAGTGTGGATCATCAGAATAAACGGGCCACTGAAGGAGGACTGTGAGTATCATTCAACTCCTATACTAGCTGGGGGTGATAGGCGGTATCAAGTCTTGTGTGACAGGGATTCGGTCAAGGAAAACAGTGTGGATCATCAGAATAAACGGGCCACTGAAGGAGGACTGTGAGTATCATTCAGCTCCTATACTAGCTGGGGATGATAGGCGGTATCAAGTCTTGTGTGACAGGGATTCGGTCAAGGAAAACAGTGTGGATCATCAGAATAAACGGGCCACTGAAGGAGGACTGTGAGTATCATTCAGCTCCTATACTAGCTGGGGATGATAGGCGGTATCAAGTCTTGTGTGACAGGGATTCGGTCAAGGAAAACAGTGTGGATCATCAGAATAAACGGGCCACTGAAGGAGGACTGTGAGTATCATTCAACTCCTATCCACACTCCCTGAGACAAGAGTCACCCAACCAATAATCCTCTACCTGGGTAGCCGGCAACAACAATCCTTCCGAGTCAGAAACCCGATCCCAGCAAACCTTTTTTTTTCTCATTTATCCCCGCTACAGCGCTTGCTCGTCGACAAGATTTAGGCTCTCAGCAAGTCAGAGTCAGATTGAGATTGGTGGAATACACTTTGGTATTGTTTTGATGTACGACATATAGCATTATCTTGTAGAAAATATCCATGACACAGCCTCACATCCTCCAGTTGCTCAACAACTCTATGAAAATACGTCGATACTCTGCTGGTCCGCAGTCTTGTCAGAAAAGGCTGATGTGTTACATTCACATGACTGTCTCTATCCCCTGTATCTTATAAATGGGTATAAAAACTATTCCTACAAAAGTTTATCTTCTTATCAACTTCATTTTAATCCAAATAAACTTTTGCCGAAATACCTACATTACACATTTCGTTATGGATACAAAGAGAACAGTGATAGTCAAATGTTTTAGAACTGGACGCTAATACTGGCTATAACATCGCAAGAAACAACTGAAAATCGACGCGACATGAAAAGATTGGCTAATTATAGCACAATTCGAAACATCAATAATGGCTAACTCGGAGATGGCTGATGTCACAAAAGATTTATTTGAAATAAATTGTATGTCTTAAAGAGAGTACATTTTCGTGCAGTAAGTTTCGTCTACTGCTTACTTTTCCAACATATACAAGATTATACAAAATTCCTCCCAAATGAAGGAGACTTCAGTGTATTCTCAGAAAATTCAAGATACACATTTTATTTGTCATGTAAATGTCTTTAATATACGATATTTTAATCAAAATCGTTAGCCGTTTTTTAGAAAATCAAAGATTTCGGAAAATATTCCATGTAAAGGTTAGTTTGGTATGAGGGAAGACTTTTTAGAAAATCTTCGTGTTTCAACTTTGGAAGGTATTGTACCTAAATACCAAGTTTGGTGTTTATCCAACTTTTAGTTTTCAAGTTTACTGCTCACACACACGCACACACGGACCTTTTTCTAAAAATGGTTTTCTTTTTATTTAGGGTGTCTTAAAACATGTATTTCCGGTGAAATCTCGGTATCGAATTTTTGGGTGGAATGCAATACCTTCTCTACTCTACTACGTAGAGAAAGTTAAAATTGATCCCATATTCTCTGTGCGGATATTGCGCACCAAACGTGGGTTTAGCTGGGTGCATAGATGCTTCATGAATGTCATGTGGATTCTGCACGGCCCAATAGCATTACTGCTGTGAGTTCGCGTAGCCGCACAAATATAACTGTGCTCCATTTGTGAAGCATGTGATGGACATATCCCAGGATTTTGCGGAGTGAAATCCTGAAACCAACAGCAGTACTTCAGTCTTTTATTGTTATTTGTCCTTGCAAGTGATGGACAACTGTAACCTTCTATGGTTTGAGATGAGCACTTTTTACTGTTCTGTGACACATTGAGTACGTGTATCCGGTCTCTTGCGACTAACGTCTTAATGGCTTGCGTGGTGACCGCTCTAGACCTGCCCGAACATCCACAATAAACGTGAGCATCTAGATGAACGAAGTTTGCCTTTTTCACTCACTAGAGATCCTGTTGTTTCCAATTTGCTTACCGATTTGTGTTTCCTTCGGGGAGATTACGAACGAGTCCATGCCTTAGTGACCTCGGCCACCCGAAAGTTGATGGATATTTCCTCAAGAGGTGCCAAAAATGTATGGACAACGATGGTGGCCAGTTTCAACATTTCCTTTCATAAAGTTGGTAAGTAAAACCTTTAAAAGTAGTTTTAAAATGTTCTATGGTCTCATCCGCGCCTTTCTATGATAGCGGCAGATAGCAACGAACGCCGAGAACGCGGATAGGAAAAACACCGCGCAGCCGTTCGTAGTTTTTTGGCTCTCCCTGTACTTCATACCTTTTTATAAACTGCTAAGTCGCTATTCATTTTCACTTCGACATGAAAAGAAAATGGGGTTTGACTATCACTTAAGCCTGCTGTATTCCCCTTGCATCTGCAACGAAATATGAGTTACTGGAATTTCTGGAAAAGCTTATCTCGCTTAACGTGAAGAAGATAGAAGAATACGTTTTGTTATAGTATTTTATAAAATAGTGGGTAGAAAAAGTTATATGAATGTAATGTGTAAGATTAATGGGATTGTTTCCTAAAATGTCCAATAAACAACAGCATACAGAACACAACATTTCGCGAATACACCTGAGATAAAACGCTATGGGTATTTTCGGTCTTATTGAGTTATGCTGTTATACTCAGAGAGGGAGAGAAAGAGGGAATGAGGGGGGACTTGTTCTAAAATATTACTGTTTTTCCATTAGAGGAATTTCAAGATGTCCTGCTGAAATTTATGTTCTAATTGAACTTTGAAGTCAAAATAATATTTCCTCACTTTATGTAAGCGGTTGAGAAAGTAAAAGAACAGCACATTGTGAGATTTTCGTCATGATAGATGAGGGAATGATTAAGAACAAATAGATATTCTTGTCTTTGCAGCAGGAAGAGCTCCAAGGCAACGTTAAACAATAACCGTAATTTCATCACTCAGATTTCTCCTGAGTCTCTCCTAGAAGACGTTAATAACCTGCAAGGGAATGGAAGTTGCAAATTGAGTTTACCGATGCTGAAGTAATTTATCAGATGGAGTTTCTCTTCTTTGTAGAAAAATGTTAACTTTGGTGACAGTCTTTGGAGTACCTTGACTCCAAGACTGATGTACAAAACACTGAAAGTAGTGTTACTCACCTTGTTATACCCGCCAAATTTAGCAGAGCTTCTCCCAATTCCCGAATAAAATTATTGAAGCAGTAGCGATGGTCGGCAATTTTAAAGCATATACTTTACTTGCCTCTGATGTTATCTCATACGCCAGCTGCTCCAGTGGTAGTGCTATGAGAACTTTCTGGGTATTCGTGAGTTTGATGTGAAGGATAACACCAGCTTAAATTGGCTGAGAAATGTAATGTGATCTAACACTCGAGCTATTGAAGCGAGTTACCGACCGTTTGAAGATAAAGCATGAAGCTGATTATATTAAGAATCGTAGTACTCAAAATTGTAATAACTGGACTATTATACCTGCTAACTTCTGCAATTTCCAAGTTACGGTTGGAAATGACTGTTTCCGCTAAAAGCATCTAGAAGCGTAACTTGCCGTGAGTTGCTAAAATGCTTATCGCTGAGACCTTTTACTCGCACAAGCGATTAAAATATCACACGAGCAGTACGTACCGGTGACGGTACCAGAGAGAGTAACTCTCTGATCTAAAATTGCACGCCTTCATTACTTATACGTGGGACACTATTTATATTTTGAGCCTAATAATTAAAACAAAGTAATTTCTGATTAAAAAACACTTTATTGTTTTTTAAATTTTTCTCCTTCATGATCAATACACTTTTGCATCCGTTTGAACCATTTGTCACAGAATTTATTCCAGTCTGCTTGAGACACCTCCAAAACATGATTTTTGAAGGCATCAACGTACACCGTTGTCCACGCAATTTATTCTTGATGTTTGGAAACAAAAAGAAGTCCTTGGGTGCCAAATCAGGGCTGTATGGCGGATGACCCATCAATTCCATTTTTTGTGCCTTCAAATACTCTGTTGTTAGACGAGATGTGTGCGCTCGCATTGTCTTGATGAAGAACGATCCTACGATACTTGTTGGTTTTCCTTACTTCACCGAAGACTTCCGGCAAACAAATCCATGTGTACCATTCGGCATTGACCGTTTTACGTTCCTCTAAAGGCACTGTTACCACATGGCCAGTTTTGCTGAAAAAGCAGGCGAGCATTTGCTTCGAAGTGCTTCGAGTGCGAACAGTTTTTGTTGGATTTGCTTCATCTTGAAACACCCATACAGTCAACTGCTGTTTACGTTCCGGCTCATACGCATTGATCCATGATTCGTCATCTGTTACATTCTTATATACGTCTTTTGAGGCACCGTCGTTGTATTTCTTGAGCATTTTTGTACACCAATCGACACGAGCATCTTTTTGAGATTGCGTCAAATTATGTGGGATCCAACGAGAGCAAACCTTTTTCACGGCTAAATAATCATGCAATATTTTATATATTCTGGTGGAACTAATGCCTAGGGTTGCCTCAATCTCACAATATGTCGCATGACGATCTTTCATTATTAGGTTTTGCACAGCATCAATGTTTTCTGGCACAACAACTGATTTTGGACGACCTTCACGAACTTCACAATTGAGCGAACGGCGGGCATGATTAAATTCGTTATACAAGCGTTTCACCGTGGCAAAGGATGGAGCTTCGTCGCCAAATGTGGAAGTTAGTTCATCGATGCACTCTTGTCTTGATAATCCACGTCGAAAGTCGTAATAAATCATTGCAGGAACATTTTCACGAGTTAATTCGATGTTTTTGTTGACACACAATTTTCAAGTTAGTGCAAACAGAACAAATGACGCTATATTGACAAAATGTTTGAACTACATTATGGTCAAAAATATCAAACTTCCCATTGGAAATGTCAGATGGCACCTACAACATTCAGGGTTGCGAAGGCTCAAAATATAAATAGTGCTCCTCGTAGCTACTCTTACTTCATTACTACCCACCAACTATTTTTCACGCACAGCCAATGCTTAAAATCCAAAATGTGCCTCTTAACGTTGTTACCAGGGGGCTTGCCTAAAATCTCAGGATCTAAGCCTCTGCTCTTTTCCAGAATTCTGCCTACGACACCCCGCAAATGTACTGAGCTTATAACTTAACTGAATTCCCAGAATCTTTAAGCTAATGCGTTCGCTACTTCATCTGTCGCTAAGTTTGGTTAACATGACTCGCTAATGACCAGTTCCTCGGACAAATCCTTCAACTCAATCTTGTTACATTATACACTGATTTAATATATGTAAATTATTTGTTGCAATTATTTATCTATCTTACAATTATTTCTTTAGTTAATTATTTATACTTTCCCATCAATAATTACGGTATCATCTAACAGCAGGATTTAGAAATAAACCGTAAAATGAAAATGTGTTAAAAGCTTAGGTATTATATATGACAATGTACACACCAACATCTAACTTCTTTGTTTTATATGGTTATGCTTATCAGGAAACGAAGGAGGATTTTGGCACAGAGAGGGCGACCAGATGCGACGCGACAGGCTTGGACACAGACGGGGTCCCTAACGTTTCCAGATATTACATCATGTACCTCACATAGGCTACATCTCCCCATGGAGTTGTCTCTCTGAGGGACTGTCACACATCGAAGCCCAGGGTAGACTGTTCCAGAAAGTATATTCCACCGCATGCACCTTGTCCGTCATCCATTCGCCTGATCCTTCGACCCTGACACATGACAAGGAAATGAAATGACAGAGTGTGGGAGAGGGAAATTAGTGGTATTAAATCCATCCCAGCATTCTTCTACCAACCAGGAAAACCGCGAAAAAAATCGTCAGATTGGACGGCCAATTGGAATAGAGCACGGGACCTCCCGAATGCGAGCATCAGACGCCGTGGAGCTGTCTGGATCGGTGTAAGCTTGACATGTTCGTGTGCCGCATGTATTCTCGGTCACGGTGATTAAAAGTGGCCGGCGTCTGCGAGAGGGAGCCCGAATCGTGTACTTCTGTAAGCGTTCGGGGCAGCCATGCTTTGTTCACAAGTCTGCGTATGTTCTTGTAGTAGTTATATTGGGGAACACAACTATAATCACAAAAGACTTCCGAGGAAATAATCAGGTGTTTTAACACTGAATATTTGTAACCAAAGCACGCTTCATCTCATTCGGAGATGACTAAAGCTCGTTGCAACGCCACGCTTAAGACAGCTTTCTTTGCTGTCCAATATCTTAAAGAAACTTGCATGACATGGCAAATAAAATGTATATCTTGATTTTCTGGGCATAGCCTATGTAGTCCTCATTCGAAAGAAATTTTGTATAATTTTGTATAACTGATAAAACCAAATTGTACTATACAAAAATGTAGATCCCTTTAAAACACACAGTTTATTTCAAATAAGTTTCTTTGTGGCATCAGCCATTAACATACATCTGCTATTAACAATTTCCATTGACTTAGCCATTCTTTTAAACTCTGTCGATTTTCAGCTGTTTCTCGCGATGTCATTGAAACAGTATGGAATTTTAAGGCCAGTGTATAGCGTCCAGTTCTAAGACATTTGAGTGTCGCCATTCCCTTTATATCTATAACGAAATGTGCAATGCAGCTATTTCGGAAAGGTTTACCTCGATTAAAATGAAGAAGATAGGAAAATAAACTTCGTAAGCATAATTTGTATACCCACTGATAAGCGCTTGAGGGTAGAGAAAGTCATGTGAGTGTAACACTTCACTTGTTTCTAGTGGTTATCTAAAGACCATGCAACTTCAAAGCTATCACATAGAGTTCCGTTTTTACTTTCTCTACTACGAATAGTAAGTAGGGGAAGTATTGTATTCTACCCAAAAATTCGATACCGAGATACCACCGGAAATATATGTTTTGAGACCCCCTGAATCCAAAAAAAGCATTTTTGGAAACATGTACGTGTCTGTGTGTGTGTGTGTGTGTGTGTGTGTGTGTGTGTGTGTGTGTGTGTGTGTGTGTGAACACTATAACTCAGAAACGAACAGTCAGATAAACACCAAACTTGGTATTTAGGTTCAGTATCTTCCAGAGATGCGACACGAAGGTTTTCAAGAAAATCTCCCCACCCAAGATTACCCTTTACGTGGAACATTTTTCGAAAATTTTAATCTTCTCAAAAATGGCTCTAACCATTTTTATTAAAATATCATATGTTTAAGATATTTTCATGACAAATGAAATGTATATCTGGAATTTTCTGGGAATGTCTCCAAAAGTATTCTTCATTGTGAACGACTTTTGCATAACTCGTAAACCATAAGAAATAGACAAAATGTTACTACACAAAAAATGTAGATCGCGTTAAAATGCACAATTTATGTCATATATATGTTTTTTGTTGGGTGAACCATTTTCGAGATATTACTTGTTATTCCCTTAAATTTTCCAATACTTATACTTTTTCTCAAATTCGTTATTCATTACTTTCTCTACTACGTATAGTAAATCGGGGAAGTATTGTATTCCACCCAAAAATTCGATACCGAGATTTCACCGGAAATATGTTTTGAGACCCCTGAATCCAAAAGAAGCATTTTTGGAAACATGTCCGTGTGTGTGTGTTTGACTGTCTGTATGTCTTTGAACAGCATAACTCAGAAACGAACAGTCGGATAAACACCAAACTTGGTATTTAGGTTCAGTATCTTCCAGAGATGTGACACGAAGGTTTTCAAGAAAAATCCGCACTCCAGATTACGCTTTACATGGAACATTTTTCGAAAATTTTAATTTTCTCAAAAATGGCTCTAACGATTTTGATTAAAATATCATATGTTTAAGATATTTTCATGAAAAATAAAATGTATATCTTGAATTTTCTGGTAATGTGTACAAAAGTATTCTTCATTGTGAACGACTTTTGCATAACTGGTAAACCATAAGATATAGACAAAATTTTACTACACCAAGAATTTAGTTCGTGTTAAAATACACCACTTATGTCATATACAGTTTTTTTTGTTGAGTGAACCATTTTCGAGACATTGCTTGTTATTCCCTTAAGTTTTCCAATACTTATACTTTTACTCAAATGGGAATTCGTTATTCATTTTTTATGTCCTGGACATGCAAAGAGAATGGAATGCTCCACATAGCAACCAGCTCTTAAAATACTTGACTATCGCTTAAAGCCAACTATATTCCCCTTGCATCTGCAAGAAAATTAGCAATAAGATTAACATCTCGATTAACATGAAGTAGATGGAGAATAAGCGTTTGTAAAAATAGTTTGCACAAGAGTAGAGAAAGTCATGCGAGTGTAACACATCAGAAATATTTTTGTAACCATCACTAAGCAACTAGTTACTTAGTTGTTACGTAATCGTTAGAAAGTAACTGTTACATTATGGATGCCCACCCACTACACTAATATTGCATGCTCAAAATGTTCGTTTCTTACCAGTAACGCCAGTCATGAAAGGAGAGAATTTCACGGAGAAATAAATAATCTTAAGCGCTTACCTTAGGAACTTTTGAGCCGTCATCGGAATGGAAGGTATTGGAGTTTTGCATTCTATTTTTCTGTGACACAGGAAACTTCAAAGTTCTCCATTTATTCCTTAGGGCGGGTTGTACGAAGTAGCAATAAACCCCTTTCAGACGTTTTTCCGTGGCATTTTATGCCGGAATAGTGCCTCTCAAGGAACAGGTTAGTCGATGCTTTCATGCGGCAATAACTCGTTATTCAGGATTATAAAAAGAAAATGGCTGGCTGGATACTGGACACAAATTTGTCCGATAAAGCGATGCATTTTTTATAATGTTTCTGAGAACCAAAAAACTTAAGACATTACGTCGTAAAGGTGAAATAATAAATGAACATGACAATGAGATTCAAGTGGTGGTTATGTAGAATATAGACAGGCAGATGTCAAATACGATTATTTAAAACAGAAAACGCACCTAGAATATTATCTACACAATGAATAGTTTTATGGATATAGTGAGGTTAAATACTATCTGAGATGAACGCAAATTATGTTGGAATTCATTAGTACGATGCGTAACGATGTAAAGAGAGAGGAATTATTGATAAAACAGCAATAGTTGTGAAGTAAATATTAGTACAAAACAAATTTTACATAAAAGGTTTTGTTTTCTTCTACAGAAGTCATTCAGTGTGTCCATTAATTAGCTACTTCAAAGAATCATATTTCTGCCTCATGGTTTGGTTGGCAGTTGTCTGAGCGTTTAATAAATACTCTTATCCTGTCGCAAGATAACAAAGGATATTTTCTACCAAGTGATTGTATGTTTGTAAACGTACACTTGAGTGAAAAAAGATGTGCCGATATAATGAACTGTGTGTTAACTTGAAAAGGGATTAGTAAAGATGCTCCCCATTCCTCATTCATGGCTCCATCCCACCTCTTAGCTAGTTCTAGCAAGTTGATTGGTGGCTTTTCCATGCATTTTTTCGCGATGGCAGATGTGCACCAGAGTCTAGGATCTAAGGCAGTTTTAGATTCGTTGAGAAAACATAACCGATTAAGTTTCATTAATTGTTCTTCCATAGGCTGGAAAGGTAGAAGGATGAAAAAGTATGTAAGTTGACATTAGAATATTAAATCGAGTTTTATTTATAGACGCTCTTTAACTGCTGTGTCCTTAGCGTCCCATTCTATATTGGGCGTGAAAGACCGGTAATTTTGATCAAATGCCTCTTTATCAGGCTTGAGGTTCTTTTACGTTCCGTAAATCTACGGCACGGAACCACCGGATTTATTTCGCTTTCGAAGAAAGCAATGCTAAGGTTTTTAGGCCCGAAAAAATCCATCGCCCTCCGCCGGGTTTGGGAACTAGAGGCTAGGATAGTAACCACTATAAACCCCGGAGGACGCCAAGTTAACATTGGGGTACATTGGTACAAAAGTGCCTCCAGCTATGTCTCTTTTTTGATCTTAAGACTTTTCGGGTAATAGCGCAAACTTTCTTATAACTAAAACAATTTTGGTATATGTTATTACATTTATTTGGCTACGAAGAGCCAATCCTATAGCTCAGGAACACTGAGTCTCACGAAACGTTGTACTTTTAAAATAAAAATTACAATGCACCAAATGGGGATGTTCTGCTATTAAAAAACGATAGTAATGTTAATAGATAATTATAATAAGACACTGCATTAAGACCAAGATCCATTCAGTTTTCGTATACAAATTCATTAAATTTTCTCCAGTTTAAATTATTGCATTTGCTAAATGTATTACCTGTCATTGACTTAAGTGTATAATAATATCGGAAAATGATCGCTTGACATTGGATCCTTAGTGAGGTCCCGGGTGAAGTTATATCAAAAGTTTTGATTTATTATAGTTACATCTGCTACATTTACCATTTTGTCGGGATGCTTAATTTGTATAGGATTATAAGTATTTATTTACACTAGGTTACTCAAGACCAGAATTTCAGAGAATTATTCACTTTCTACGCTCTGGTTTGACTCCTTCATTGTTTCGATAATATGTTAAAATCTCCCCCAATTAATACATTCTTTCTTTCAAACTATTTAAAAAATCTTATGTGTTACTCACATGACTTTCTCTACTCTTGTACAAACTATTTTTACAAACACTTATTCTCCATATGCTTCATGTTAATCGAGATGTTAATCTTATTGCTAATTTTCTTGTAGGTACAATGGGAATATGGTAGGCTTTAAGCGATAGTCAAATGTTTTAAGAGCTGGTTGCTATGTGGAGTATTCCATTCTCTTTGCATTGCCAGGACAAAAAAAGTGAATAACGAATTCCTGTTTGAGAAAAAGTGCAAGTATTGGAAAATTTAAGGGAATATCAAGCAATATCTTGAAAATGTTCACACAACAAAATTGTATATGACATAAATTGTGTATTTTAACGCGATCTACATCTTAGTGCAGTAACAGTTTGTCAACCTCTTATGGTTTACCAGCTATGCAAAGGTCGTTCACAATGAAGAATACTTTTGGAGACATTCCCAGAAAATTCGAGATATACATTTCATTTGTCATGAAAATATTTTAATCAAAATCGTTAAAGCCATTTTTGAGAAAATTATCATTTTCGAAAAATTTTCAATGTAAAGGGTAATCTGGGGTGGGGGGATTTTTTTAAAAACCTTCGTGTCTCATCTCTGGAAGATACTGAACCTAAATACCAGGTTTGGTGTTTATCCGATTGCTCGATTCTGAGTTAACGCTGTTCACAGACACAAACACGGACATGCTTTTTTTGGCTTCAGGGGGTCTGAAAACATGTATTTCCGATGAAATCTCGGTATCGAATTTTTTGAGTAAAATAAAATACTTCCCCTACTTACTATACGTAGTAGAGAAAGTAATAACATTATCCACTGGTCATCACTGTAGAAGGTATTAGAAGTTTATAAATGGAAATTATTTGCAAATCATCTACTTCAGTTCTTACTCCCTGCACATTGGGAGGGAGAACAGTGTTTAAAGCTTTATAAGCTTTTATGCTTTTGTAAATTAACATTAATGCTCCTCCGTAACCATCATTTCTGTCGCATCTGATGCCATGAAAATTTGGAATATTGAATTCCAGGGAATCCTTAAGCCCGTTTCCAAAATTAAAGCTAGCATTAACTTGTTGTGAAACAGGAATTTCATCAGTTCTTCTTTCGTATTTTTTTCACTCCTAGCATTCCACTGCATTATATTGAATACCTTCATTAAAGATGGAATGTTGATGACCTGTTAACTGGACTCGTTACCCCGAAGAGGTGGACTTATTTCGTTGCTGCTCTCTGTGTAAGGGATTGCTCTCCTTTTCTCCTGCCAGTACTAGAACAAAGTCGCTTTGTAAGTTGGCTATCTGATCTTGCAGTTTCACGTTATGTTTATATCTGTCTAGGATGAATTGTTTTCTCTTCTTGAACAAGTCTGTGAAACCTTCTCTGCATACTGAGCTGTAGGAACTCGGAGAAACCTGCCGTCTCTTTTTACTTTATCTACTATGTATAGTAAGTAGGGGAAGTATTGTATTCCACCCAAAAATTCGATACCGAGATTTCACCGGAAATACATGATTTGAGACCTCCTGAATCCAAAAAAAGCATTTTTGGAAACATGTCCGTGTGTGTGTGTGTGTGTGAGAGAGAGAGAGAGAGAGAGAGAGAGAGAGAGAGAGTGTGTGTGTGTGTGTGTGTGTGTCTGACTGTGAACAGCATAACTCAGAAACGAACAGTCGGATAAACACCAAACTTGGTGTTTAGGTTCAGTATCTTCCAGAGATGTGACACGAAGGTTTTCAAGAAAATTCCCCCACCCCAGATTACCCTTCACATGGAACATTTTTCGAACATTTTAATTTCCTCAAAAATGGCTCTAACGCTTTTAATTAAAATATCGAATGTTTCAGATATTTTCATGACAAATAAAATGTATATCTTGAATTTTCTGGGAATGTCTCCAAAAGCATTCTTCATTGTGAACGACTTTTGCATAACTGGTAAACCATAAGAGATAGACAAACGTTTACTACAGAAAAAATGTAGATCCCGTTAAAATATACAATTTATGTCAAATACATTTTTTTTGTTGAGTGAACCATTTTCGAGATGTTGCTTGTTATTTCCTTAAATTTTCCAATACTTATACTTTTTCTCAAATTCGTTATTCATTTTTTTGTCTTGTATATGCAAGGAGTATTAATCTGTGGCACATAGCAACCAGCTATTAAGAGATGTGTCTATGCTTAAAGGCTTCTGCATGTTTATATTGCCCTTGAAAATACAAAACAAGGGGTACATAGTACGCCTTAAGCGATAGTAAATATTTTTAGAACTGGTCGCTGTGTGTAAAATGTAATTCTCTTTGCATGTCAAAAGATCGTTTCTGCAAATGTTTATTTCGATTAATATGAAATAGATGGAGAATAAGAGTTTGTAAAAATAGTTTGTACAAGAGTAGAGAAAGTCATGCGAGTGTAACACATCAGATTTTTTCTTTCTTTTCAGGTCTGCTATTTGAAAACAACAGAGTTTTGGTATGATAGGCAGAGCTTGAGGATGTCATGCGTTTGTCATATTTCCAGGTTTTGGGTGTTCCAATTCTATCTCGTTGGAATTTAGTCTTTCGGACTGTCTTGAACGAAATCTGAGTTCTTGTATTAAGCACCGGTGATTTAAGTGCCTCGTTTCCGCCGATATTGGACACATTATTCACTATCGTTGACCATTGGTTATTTACTGTGCTGTTACCAGAAAAGTTAACAAATGCAAAGTTGTAATATCCTGTATTTTTGTTGTCGTTCTTGTTCTTTGCATTCTTAGCTGAGGTTTCATGGAATCCTCCGCAGCAGAAGCATTTAAGGTTAACGCATCCTTCGTGATTTTGAGCGCATGTGTAACTTTTTTGGTTTTGTGCTCTACACTTGCTTTTGAGTCATCCATGTCTGCAACATCTGATGCACTGTCTTAGGTTTTATTTAGATTGTAACATCGGTAAAGATGTATGGTATATTCTTATCGTTTCCGGCAACGTCTCACCTCTGAAATTGACTTGTGTTGGTATTACTTTTACTTGATCGTTTACACTTTTCTTTCTGTAAAATCTCACAGCCTTTACTATTGGCAGCATTGCTGACCCCCATTCTACAAGTTCTTTCATAGAATAAGTACTGTCAACTCCCTTGGTTATACCTTTCTTAATAATATATTTAAAATAAATGGATTTTCTCATTGCCTTATGTTTTAGTAGAGGTGACTCCAGAAAATTGAACCAATGTAATTATCGAATATGAATTCTAAGATTTTATTCCTTTGTTTACATACAGACATTTTCCAATGCTCAATGGATGAAGCTTATAACTTTCATTTCTTTTAATTGTGATTACATAGGGTCCTATAATGTATTTTTGTATTTCATCCCCAATGGACTGTTGTAACATAATTCTTCATTATGCAATGCAGTATTAATTTCCTGGTTCGGTTCTGTACCATTATTTACTGTTAGGTTATCCGGTTCTTGTATTGAATCTCTTCTTGGTCTTCTTCTATACGCAATGCTTCTGTTATTGCCTTCCTCAGTTGGAAATCAACTAACAAATGAATACGTTAACTAATTTTATGCTGATTCGAATCTACTGAAGAACTTTCAGAAGAAATAAACATAAAATACAGTCTATTTTAGCAGGGATGGTGTTGCCTACATGTGATGTCGAAAACAAAAAAAGAATAACAGAATAGTAACCTTAATAGGTGCTTTAAATTAAATTTATTCAATCACAAACCAATTACTTTACACTTAAATATAAGGGAACGACTTCTTCACAGTGATCGTCGTTTACTAATGAGTTATCGAAGTAAAATACTTTATCTCTTCTGAAACTTTATTTATTAAACTGTTTTCTTCACATATTCTTTAATATTGCTTTGCATCCTATTGTGATATGTTTATAAGCTTTTTCTGACATGCGGACTGCATTATCTATTTATAATCAAATGCATCACCTGGTTTTCGAGTCCAGTAACCCCGTTTGTGGCATTTCTTTCACTAGTTTGACGCTTTTCTTGGAAATACTCCATAACTCCGCAGCCGTCGCTGAGCTATAATCTTTCTCATTAAGGGCAATAATTTTCGGTTTGGTGTCCATATGCCTTGTTCCTTTCAAATGACACATAATAAAGAGGACATTGTTTACAAGCTAATTTCATCCAACTACTTCTCTTTAATAATCAATTGCAATTAAATTGTACCCTTATGATTTGTATGCATTTAGTTTAAGGTTGTAAATTTATATGACCTATTTATATATTGTAAGCTCCAAAAGATAGAAATAAATGTCTAACACATAATGTTTGTCTTATCCCCTCACTAAAAATGTCTTTCATTAAACAAGAAATATAGTCACTTCTTATAAATATAATCTTAAATCCCATATATATATATATATATATATATATATATATATATATATATATATATTGTGGCATGTGCACAGATTATATTAATGGTAATACGCCCTCTGGTTACCGAGTCGAAGTTTGGCAGTTTATCTGAGAGTAGGAGCGATTCAGGGGAAGCAGTGTGTCATTGGGGGGGATATGGCGTTAGCGACGCCAAGCTTAGCGTGGGTTTTCTTAGGATTCTGTGACTAGTCTTCGCGTGAGCTGGACGGATAACTGTCTACGACATGGCGTCCTCGCCCGGCAGACACATGGGGTAAGCATTTGTTATAATAAATCTATCAGTTATCCTTTCTTTCAACTTTTATTATGGTAGAATAGAATCCTTGCCTCTCCCTTCAGCCAGGAATTATGTTAGTGTAATTATGTTGTGAATCTAACTTTAGCTGCGTCCCTTGTCGATACCTCGAGTTTAAAGTTCTTTGTTTGTTCAACGATCCCTCTCATAAGCGAGTCGCCCTCCTCTGAAGTTAAATAATTACTAAATTTGTGAGGTATACGACAATATATATATATGTATATATGTCTATATATTCACTATTTTAACAGCTTAAGAAGTATAAAAGGTATAATTATGCCACAATGAGGTTCCGAATTATAATTTTGCATTTTACTCTAACAAAATTTCCACTGTTTATTCAAAAAAATAATTTCCTTTAAAGTAAGCAAAATGGCACCACATCCTACAGTACAAACAGTTCAAACTAATAAGATATGTATATATGAGAAATTCAATACATAGCAGAGAAAAAGTTGGCTGTTACTCAGAGTCATTGCTTTCATTACCAGTGGCATCAGAACATGAAATAACACCTTATTATAAAGTAGAAAAGCAGGATGTCTATCATTAACACCGCTTCTCTATCAAAACCTTTACATCATCAACTTTCTCTTTTTTACCTCGTTGCATAGGAGAAGTTTTTCTGTTTGCAGGGAGACCTCTCTTTAATAACGTATGAGAGCATGCCAGTTTACTCGAATAGTTTGGCAGGCAAATAACACACTTTGAATTAACAAAAATTATTTTTATTTCTGATATTTTAAAATTCATTTTTGACTTCATGTATAATTTGACAGTATATTTCCAGTTAGAAACATGCTAATCTCTTCCAAGAGCTTGGACTTGACCAACATTTAGAAGAAAAATCTGATGTGTTACACTCACATGACTTTCTCTACTCTTGTACAAACTATTTTTACAAACTCTTATTATCCATCTATTTCATATTAATCGAGATAAACATTTGCAGAAACGATCTTTTGACATGCAAAGAGAATTACAGCGACCAGTTCTAAAAATATTTGACTATCGCTTAAGGCGTTCTATGTTCCTCTTGTTTTGTATTTGCAAGGGCAATATAGAAATACAGTAGCCTTAAAGCATAGACATATCTCTTAATAGCTGGTTGCTAGATGCAGCACCATTCTCTTTGCCACAGATTAATAAATGAATAATGAATTCCCATTTGAGTAAAAGTATAAGTATTGAACAATTTAAGGGAATAACAAGCAATATCTCGAAAATGGTTCACTCAACAAAAAAATGTATTTGACATAAATTGTGTATTTTAACGCGATCTACATTTTTTGTAGAGTAAAATTTTGTCTATCTCTTATGGTTTACCAGTTATACAAAAGTCGCTCACAATGAAGAATACTTTTGGAGACATTCCCAGAGAATTCAAGATATACATTTCATTTGTCATGAACATATCTTAAATATATTACATTTTAATCAAAATCGTTAGTTCCATTTTTGAGAAGATTAAAATTGTCAAAAAATGTTCCATGTAAAGGGTAATCTGGGGAGGGGGATTTTCTTGAAAAACTTGGTGTCGCATTTCTGGAAGATACTGAACCTAAATACCAAGTTTGGTGTTTATCCGACTGTTCGTTTCTGAGTTATGCTGTTCACAGACACACACACGCACAGACACACACACGGACATACAGACACACACACGGACATGTTTCCAAAAATGCGTTTTTTGGATTCAGGGGGTCTCAAAACATATATTTTCACTGAAATCTCGGTATCGAACTTTTGGGTGGAATACAATACTTCCCCTACTTCCTATACGTAGTAGAGAAAGTAAAAATGTTGTTATATTCCTCTGGAAAAGCATCAATTCAGCTTTCCTGAGCATTTTCTCTACATTTTATGACACAAACAACGCAAAAAACGGAAGAAAGCAATGCCGCTATGACACCTCGCAAGGTCACGAGACCACAAGTGGCTTTGCAAATAGTTGCAGTGCAAATAAGACGGCTTGGAAGTAAAATCAGGTTGGAAATAAATCCAAGTTTTAAGTGCTTGCTAAGATAGGATAAACGTTGTTTTGGAAATAATACCTCTCTTACACAATTATAAATGACCTTCATAATTGATTTTCGCTCTAAACTCATTTTTTTTTAAATAATGGAGATAAGTCACTTTGGAAATAATCCTTTCAATTGTTCCCAAGTTGCTAGCTCGCCTTTCCCTGGTTGAAGTTTTTACAATATTATACACATTAAATTCTGATATTGTATAATATGTACTATTTAAAGTGATATTTACAATCTATCTGATATATATATATATATATATATATATTCTATTTACGTCTTATTTCCCTTTCTTTATATCTTCCCTGTTTTTATTTATGTTGCATTTATTAGCATATCTGTGCTTACTGATTATTAATATTTGTGAATCTTGATCATTTACATACCTATTTGCTATTGATTATGCAGAGGTGCTGCCCTTAGAATTTTTTTATTCGTATAACCTTATTAAATATTATGCATTATGAATAACATTTAAGATGTTAACAAAGATTTGACATAGATCGTTAAAATTTTGTGTGCACTATATGGTTATGTTTTGAGTATGTGGTGAAACAGTTAAAGCAATTAGAAGAAAGCTGCAGATTTTTGGATTTTCATATATACATTGTCTTAGTATTCCAAGATAGCACATGTATTCGAGTTTGTACAGCCGGCTCTTAGTAAGAAGGAAAAGACCCACACAAGAGACCAGCAGAGGTTCTGTTTCATTAGAGGAGTGACGTCATGGCAAGTATTGCAGATGCTCTGCACCAAGGGGATGGTATTATTTGTTGTGGTGGCGTCCCTTGCCACTGTGCTCTGGGAGCAATGACCAAAAGCCTGGCTAGCTGGCATCAAACCAAAATCTTAGGCAGCCCCACATTCCGCAACTGGGTCACGATGCGTCTTTTATATTTAACGGCTACCCCTCGCCACGTCGCCACCCTTCTCGTCTCGGAGGAATCTACCATAGATATTAATCTCATCTCTCATTGGCCGCGCGGCAGCAAGTCCTGTCTATCGCTGTGACAAGCAATGGCAGCAAGATAGATGGCGTTGCTGGAAAAATATGATAGCTGAAAGTGGCATTTTAATTTACTGTTATGTTT
Source organism: Deroplatys truncata (assembly GCA_030765065.1). Taxonomy (NCBI): domain Eukaryota; kingdom Metazoa; phylum Arthropoda; class Insecta; order Mantodea; family Mantidae; genus Deroplatys; species Deroplatys truncata. The sequence goes on from CM060984.1 coordinate 65,861,090, forward strand.
TCCAGCGCGGACGTGAAATGCTTGTTAGGAGATAAATCTAATGTATTTCACGTCTCTGGGAGTATACGAGCTTATTATGAAAGCCAAATTTATTGTCCAGAAAATTTAATGCTTTTTACTTTTAAAGATATTAATTTTCTACCGCATACCTAGTAGGGAGAAGAAGTATTGCATTTCGAGCAAAATTCGATATCGAGATTTCACCGTGAAGTAGGTTATTTTGTTGTATTGTTATTTGCCCCAACTTTGGGGAGCCAATTTGAAGAAGTTTTGTTGCTGCTACGTATAGAAAAAGTTTCCGGTAGCCTTCGCCCCAAATGTACTTTCCGGTGGCCTTTGCCCCCAATTCCCTTTGCCACAGATTAATACTCTTTGCATATCAAAGACAAAAAAATGAAAAACGAATTCCCATTTGAGAAAATAAGTATTGAAAAATTTAACGGAATAACAAGCAATATCTTGAAAATGGTTCACTCAACAAAAAATGTATATGACATAAATTGTGTATTTTAACGCGATCTACATTTTTTGTACAATAATATTTTGTCTATCTCTTATGGTTTACCAGTTATGCAAAAGTCGTTCACAATGAAGAATACTTTTGGAGACATTCCCAGAAAATTCGAGATATATATTTAATTTGTCATGAAAATATCTTAAACGTATGATATTTTAATCAAAATCGTTAGAGCCTTTTTTGAGAAAATTAAAATTTTCGAAAAATGTTCCATGTAAAGGGTAATCTGGTGTGGGGGGGATTTTCTTGAAAACCTTCGTGTCGCATCTATGGAAGATACTGAATCTAAATACCAAGATTGGTGTTTATCCGACTGTTCGTTTCTGAGGTATGCTGTTCACAGACAGACAGACACACGGAAACGTTTCCAAGAATGCTGCTATACAATACTTCCCCTACTTACTATACGTAGTAGAGAAAGTAAAAACATGAAGATAGGAAATTAAGCTTCTGTAGAATAATAAGCGATAGCGAACAGAGAAAATCATATGAATGTAACACATCAGATTTTTAAAAAATGGTCCCTGTGTGTTGTGTGTGTGATAATTCCAAGAATGTGACATTAAGATTTTTAACAGAGCCCCCACCACTTAAAGTACCCTCTACATGGAAAACCTTTCGTTAAAATTAAAATGCAGGTTGTTTAAGATGCCCCGTGACTAATAAAGCGTATTTCTTTAATTTTCGGTGAAAGTCCCTTTCATTTGAACGAATTGTTTGTAACATTAAGCCTAATAGGACGAAAAATGTATGGCTAATTGAAATATATAGTTTCGTTCAAAAATAAATTTCTTTGTAGCATTTGCAGCTTTCGAAATATTTGTTGTTATATATTTTAGTTTTTCCAGATTGAACTGCATGCTGCATCTATAAAACATCTTATAAAATATGCCAATCTCTTTTTTTAATGGATTCGTTAGTAACAAGAATGATTTGCTGCAGAGTCTTCGTTTGGACCCATGGCCGGTCTAACGGAATTTACTGGCACCGGGAAGCACGCTGTTTGCCGACGGAGTCGAATGTTCACAGTCCCTTAAATTCAAGCGCATATATTTCTCTTACAAATTATTACTGAAATAACCACACACTTTTTTCATAGAAGAGGTTCGAAATTATTTCTTTGTGCCGCCACGTATCTCTCACACCTTTTAAGAAAATTTGCATTTACACTGGTTAATTCTTCATGGCCATGTAAATAAAACCATCTTTCGTCCATAAAAAAATCTGATGTGTTACACTCACATGACTTTCTCTACTCTTGTACAATCTAATTTTACAAACGCCTATTCTCCATATGCTTCATGTTAATCGAGATATCGAGATGTCAATCTTATTGCTAATTTTCTTGTAGATGCAAGGGGAATATGGTAGCTTTTAAGCGATAGTCAAATATTTTATCCCTGGTTGCTATGTGGCGCATTCCATTCTCTTTGCATGTCCAGGACATAAAAAAATGAATAACGCATTTGAGAAAAAGTATAAGTATTGGAAAATTTAAGGAAATAACAAGCAATATCTCGAAAACGGTTCACTCAACAAAAGAAATGTATATGACATAAGTTGTGTATTTTAACGCGATCTACATTCTTTGTGTAGTAAAATTTTGTCTATCTCTTATGGTTTACCAGTTATGCAAAAGTCGTTCACAATGAAGAATACTTTTGGAGACATTCCCAGAAAATTCGAGATATAAATTTCATTTCTCATGACATTATCTTAAACATATGATATTTTCATCAAAATCGTTAGAGCCATTTTTGAGAAAATTAAAATTTTCGAAAAATCTTCCATGTAAAGGGTAGTCTGGGGTGGGGGGATTTTCTTGTAAACTTTCGTGTCGCATCTCTGGAAGATACTGAACCTAAATACCAAGTTTGGTGCTTATCCGACTGTTCGTTTTTGAGTTATGCTGTTCACAGACACACAGACACACACACACACAGACACACACACACACAGACACACACACACACACACACAGACACACACAGACACACACAGACACACACACGGACATGTTTCCAAAAATGCTTTTTTTGGATTCAGGAGGTCTCAAAACATGTATTTCCGGTGAAATCTCGGTATCGAATTTTTGGGTGGAATGCAATACTTCCCCTACTTACTATACGTAGTAGAGAAAGTAAAAATACCATTAACATTATCCAGCACCGACTGCAATAATTAGCTCTCCTCACTTTACCGCAGTGTTATGATTCCTCACTGTAGTTATCTTACAGGGATTTAAATTTAAAAGGTTAGTGGCATTCTAAGCTGAGGTTTCTGGAATTTCTGTTTCCTGTGCGAACTTTCTCAGAGATTGCTTTGGAACTTCTTTCTAGTTTTCTTCGATGTCATTGACAAGGCGATTTAATTTCGGTTTCTTATCAAGAGTAGATCCTGTTTCCCTAAAGCTATTCACCAGATTACGTACTGTTGCTCTGTGAGGTACACGGACAACAGGGAATCTGCCTATAATTTTCATCTCACTTCTCTATATGGGTATATTGTCACAGAGGAAGCTTGCATGAAGATTCTGTGTACTAAAGTATACTGCTGTTTGACATTATAGCAGCACTTAACACTAAAACACGTAGTCTCACAAAGTATCACCTATGCACAACACAGACATCACAACTCGTTGGCTAGCACAAGGATAGGAGCGAAAGGGGAACAGAAACGGTTAGAAACAGTGCAATGCAGGGCAAACAATTTCCACTTCGCCTGGATCCTTCGAATCGACAGGAGCTTCTATCACCATAGGAAGAAGAAGACAACGCAGGGCTGCAGTAGCTGCAGAGACTTCCGCAGACGATTCGGACACGCCGACAGACGAAACAGCCGCCGCAGCTGGCTCTGCCAGCTCGCCGCCAACGCCGCATCACACTGAAGTCCCGGACGACAGTGCTCCTGACGCCGCTTCGCCTGGTGATGGCCAAGCCCAGCGCTATGATAACTTCAGTGCTGTGGTTGTGGGTGTTCACCAGCACCTACCGACGCTAGACCATTCTAAGCTGCGTACAGCAGCTTTGGCCATCAGCCTTGAAGGCCACGAGGATCCAATCTCGGAAGGGCCCAACGCCGCTCGTGCGCCTTTTCTTTCGGGAAAACGCACACTACGGCGCTGCCCTCTCCAACGGCCTGCAGTTCTTGGGCAGGAGCTTAAGGATTGAACCGAGCCACTCAACATGGACGCCACCCTGCCGACGCTGCTGCCTTTACGGGCACAGTGAGGTAGGATGTTCTTCACAGCCACGGTACCACTACTGTGGGGCACCTAATTTGACGTCTGTCTGCCAGCAGTACGATTTAATACGTCGCCGCCGCTTCTGTGCAACCTGCTGGAGACACTACCACTTCACCGGGGAAGCTTGTTGTCCGCTACATCCTCGCAGCCGCTCCACACCGCCGCAGCAGAAGGCCGACCTGCCTTCAAGGCAGCAGCAGTTGTCACTGCAGCATGACCGCAACGAGCAGAACGAGTCTCCTGAAGTAGCAGAAACGCCAGAAAACTTCACAAACAGGAATACCACAACGGAACCCTCGGCTGAGATCCTGCAGAAGTTGGAGGATTTGCAGGCAGAGTTACTAAACATCACTACCAAACTGGCCCAAATGAAGGAGGTACACACCGAACTTCAAGAGGACCTCGGCACCATAGTATTAGCAGAAAAAATAACACCAACACTTCTTAGCCGAATTACAATACCAAGCAACTTCGAGGAACATTACCTGAACGTCAGAAGATTCATCAAGAAGGAGATATCAGCACGCTGAATGCCGTTCTAAACAACAGACTGCCACAGGAACAAGACGTGTCCCCATGGGGGTCCACACAGAATGCTCCGACTTCTCACTATCGAGCACGTTGGAAGCCCAGGTAACCGCCCTACAATCCTAACATACATCCACACAAACTTCCTACACCTTCTCACCCTGAATTCCCAAGGGCGCAAGTAGGGCCTCGGGTCATGCTTACGTCCTGGTACCTTCCTTCACCCGGCTTAGGCCCATGCGGCCGGCCCATATCTATCACCATGAATCGGCAGGTGCATATTGCGGTACTGCCTCATCTTCACCCTTGACTTTTCCCTCCGGTGGAGGAGTTTTTAGTGGGTATGCCGATTTGCCGGTGAGTCCCACACTCTCAGTCCCAACTCCCATCGGGGCTGAGGTAAATGATTAAATCATTTTCACCTCCACTCTAAAAAAAAAAAACATTTCCCCGTAATACAAGGTCATATTATTTCATTTGAGGTTATTTCTAATAACAATTTATGGTGAGTAATGTAACGTGAATGAAAAAATCACTTTATATGAATGCTATAATAGTAAGGTATTATGTGAACCAAGCGAGATGGCTCCGCGCAGAGGTCCCGGATTCGATTTCTGGACCGCTCACTCTGACACTGGGTTTTTAGTGGTTTTCCTGGTCGGTAAGCGGATGATATAGTGGTTTCTTATCTGACACAATATTCTTTCCATGATTTCCTTTCATTCTGTTTCGTTCTCATCTTTCGGATGTGCTTCTATACTCCTTCCGTTGCAAACACACTTATATGAGCAATTCCAAGAAACAGCTACACGCACGTGACTACAGTGAATGCTCTCAATGGTTTGAGAAAGATACGTTTAATTGTAGCATTACAATACGCTGTATTTTTACAGCTATTTGGAAATACAAACATGTCCGCTCACAAGGAATATGCATTTACTGTTGCGCGAGAAAAACAAAGGAATGCCGGTGAGGAATGCGGCGGCAAACTTGCGACTGGTATGAATTCAGTATTAGCAAAAATGAGTGTTTGCGGTTAGAAAAAGCACCCTAAAGATAAAACTATTAAAACTTGGCGAGAAACTGATTATTTTAAGTGTGTTTCACAAGTTAAAGGAGCATAATCCGGATACTCTAGTGAAGGAATTGATTAAAATAACGGTAGAATACACCGGTGTGTCGGAAGCCAGTGTTGTTCATGTTCGCAAAGAATTTAAAGAAACTGGTGGTGTTAAAACATCGTGCAAAAAGAGGAAGAGCTCTTAAAAATATGATGTTACACTCGCATGACTTTCTCTACTCTTGTACAAACTATTTTTACAAACGCTTATTCTCCATATGCTTCATGTTAATCGAGATATCGAGATGTCAATCTTATTGCTAATTTTCTTGTAGATGCAAGGGGAATATGGTAGCTTTTAAGCGATAGTCAAATATTTTATCCCTGGTTGCTATGTGGCGCATTCCATTCTCTTTGCATGTCCAGGACATAAAAAAATGAATAACGCATTTGAGAAAAAGTATAAGTATTGGAAAATTTAAGGAAATAACAAGCAATATCTCGAAAACGGTTCACTCAACAAAAGAAATGTATATGACATAAGTTGTGTATTTTAACGCGATCTACATTCTTTGTGTAGTAAAATTTTGTCTATCTCTTATGGTTTACCAGTTATGCAAAAGTCGTTCACAATGAAGAATACTTTTGGAGACATTCCCAGAAAATTCGAGATATAAATTTCATTTCTCATGACATTATCTTAAACATATGATATTTTCATCAAAATCGTTAGAGCCATTTTTGAGAAAATTAAAATTTTCGAAAAATCTTCCATGTAAAGGGTAGTCTGGGGTGGGGGGATTTTCTTGTAAACTTTCGTGTCGCATCTCTGGAAGATACTGAACCTAAATACCAAGTTTGGTGCTTATCCGACTGTTCGTTTTTGAGTTATGCTGTTCACAGACACACAGACACACACACACACACAGACACACACACACACACACACACACACACACACACACACAGACACACACAGACACACACACGGACATGTTTCCAAAAATGCTTTTTTTGGATTCAGGAGGTCTCAAAACATGTATTTCCGGTGAAATCTCGGTATCCAATTTTTGGGTGGAATGCAATACTTCCCCTACTTACTATACGTAGTAGAGAAAGTAAAAATACCATTAACATTATCCAGCACCGACTGCAATAATTAGCTCTCCTCACTTTACCGCAGTGTTATGATTCCTCACTGTAGTTATCTTACAGGGATTTAAATTTAAAAGGTTAGTGGCATTCTAAGCTGAGGTTTCTGGAATTTCTGTTTCCTGTGCGAACTTTCTCAGAGATTGCTTTGGAACTTCTTTCTAGTTTTCTTCGATGTCATTGACAAGGCGATTTAATTTCGGTTTCTTATCAAGAGTAGATCCTGTTTCCCTAAAGCTATTCACCAGATTACGTACTGTTGCTCTGTGAGGTACACGGACAACAGGGAATCTGCCTATAATTTTCATCTCACTTCTCTATATGGGTATATTGTCACAGAGGAAGCTTGCATGAAGATTCTGTGTACTAAAGTATACTGCTGTTTGACATTATAGCAGCACTTAACACTAAAACACGTAGTCTCACAAAGTATCACCTATGCACAACACAGACATCACAACTCGTTGGCTAGCACAAGGATAGGAGCGAAAGGGGAACAGAAACGGTTAGAAACAGTGCAATGCAGGGCAAACAATTTCCACTTCGCCTGGATCCTTCGAATCGACAGGAGCTTCTATCACCATAGGAAGAAGAAGACAACGCAGGGCTGCAGTAGCTGCAGAGACTTCCGCAGACGATTCGGACACGCCGACAGACGAAACAGCCGCCGCAGCTGGCTCTGCCAGCTCGCCGCCAACGCCGCATCACACTGAAGTCCCGGACGACAGTGCTCCTGACGCCGCTTCGCCTGGTGATGGCCAAGCCCAGCGCTATGATAACTTCAGTGCTGTGGTTGTGGGTGTTCACCAGCACCTACCGACGCTAGACCATTCTAAGCTGCGTACAGCAGCTTTGGCCATCAGCCTTGAAGGCCACGAGGATCCAATCTCGGAAGGGCCCAACGCCGCTCGTGCGCCTTTTCTTTCGGGAAAACGCACACTACGGCGCTGCCCTCTCCAACGGCCTGCAGTTCTTGGGCAGGAGCTTAAGGATTGAACCGAGCCACTCAACATGGACGCCACCCTGCCGACGCTGCTGCCTTTACGGGCACAGTGAGGTAGGATGTTCTTCACAGCCACGGTACCACTACTGTGGGGCACCTAATTTGACGTCTGTCTGCCAGCAGTACGATTTAATACGTCGCCGCCGCTTCTGTGCAACCTGCTGGAGACACTACCACTTCACCGGGGAAGCTTGTTGTCCGCTACATCCTCGCAGCCGCTCCACACCGCCGCAGCAGAAGGCCGACCTGCCTTCAAGGCAGCAGCAGTTGTCACTGCAGCATGACCGCAACGAGCAGAACGAGTCTCCTGAAGTAGCAGAAACGCCAGAAAACTTCACAAACAGGAATACCACAACGGAACCCTCGGCTGAGATCCTGCAGAAGTTGGAGGATTTGCAGGCAGAGTTACTAAACATCACTACCAAACTGGCCCAAATGAAGGAGGTACACACCGAACTTCAAGAGGACCTCGGCACCATAGTATTAGCAGAAAAAATAACACCAACACTTCTTAGCCGAATTACAATACCAAGCAACTTCGAGGAACATTACCTGAACGTCAGAAGATTCATCAAGAAGGAGATATCAGCACGCTGAATGCCGTTCTAAACAACAGACTGCCACAGGAACAAGACGTGTCCCCATGGGGGTCCACACAGAATGCTCCGACTTCTCACTATCGAGCACGTTGGAAGCCCAGGTAACCGCCCTACAATCCTAACATACATCCACACAAACTTCCTACACCTTCTCACCCTGAATTCCCAAGGGCGCAAGTAGGGCCTCGGGTCATGCTTACGTCCTGGTACCTTCCTTCACCCGGCTTAGGCCCATGCGGCCGGCCCATATCTATCACCATGAATCGGCAGGTGCATATTGCGGTACTGCCTCATCTTCACCCTTGACTTTTCCCTCCGGTGGAGGAGTTTTTAGTGGGTATGCCGATTTGCCGGTGAGTCCCACACTCTCAGTCCCAACTCCCATCGGGGCTGAGGTAAATGATTAAATCATTTTCACCTCCACTCTAAAAAAAAAAAAAACATTTCCCCGTAATACAAGGTCATATTATTTCATTTGAGGTTATTTCTAATAACAATTTATGGTGAGTAATGTAACGTGAATGAAAAAATCACTTTATATGAATGCTATAATAGTAAGGTATTATGTGAACCAAGCGAGATGGCTCCGCGCAGAGGTCCCGGATTCGATTTCTGGACCGCTCACTCTGACACTGGGTTTTTAGTGGTTTTCCTGGTCGGTAAGCGGATGATATAGTGGTTTCTTATCTGACACAATATTCTTTCCATGATTTCCTTTCATTCTGTTTCGTTCTCATCTTTCGGATGTGCTTCTATACTCCTTCCGTTGCAAACACACTTATATGAGCAATTCCAAGAAACAGCTACACGCACGTGACTACAGTGAATGCTCTCAATGGTTTGAGAAAGATACGTTTAATTGTAGCATTACAATACGCTGTATTTTTACAGCTATTTGGAAATACAAACATGTCCGCTCACAAGGAATATGCATTTACTGTTGCGCGAGAAAAACAAAGGAATGCCGGTGAGGAATGCGGCGGCAAACTTGCGACTGGTATGAATTCAGTATTAGCAAAAATGAGTGTTTGCGGTTAGAAAAAGCACCCTAAAGATAAAACTATTAAAACTTGGCGAGAAACTGATTATTTTAAGTGTGTTTCACAAGTTAAAGGAGCATAATCCGGATACTCTAGTGAAGGAATTGATTAAAATAACGGTAGAATACACCGGTGTGTCGGAAGCCAGTGTTGTTCATGTTCGCAAAGAATTTAAAGAAACTGGTGGTGTTAAAACATCGTGCAAAAAGAGGAAGAGCTCTTAAAAATATGATGTTACACTCGCATGACTTTCTCTACTCTTGTACAAACTATTTTTACAAACGCTTATTCTCCATATGCTTCATGTTAATCGAGATATTAATCTTATTGCTAATTTTGTTGTAGGTGCAAGTGGAGTATGGTAGACTTTAAGCGATAGTCAAATATTTTAACAGCTGGTTGCTATGTGGGGCTTTTCATTCTCTTTGTATGTCCAGGGCATAAAAATGAATAACGAATTCCCATTTGAGAAAAAGTATTAGTATTGGAAAATTTAAGGGAACAACAAGCAATATCTCGAAAATGGTTCACTCAACAAAAAAAATGTATATGACATAAATTGTGTATTTTAGCGTGATCTACATTTTTGTGCAGTAAAATTTTGACTATCTATTATGGTTTACCAGTTATGCTAAAGTCGTTCACAATGAAGAATACTTTTGGAGACATTCCCAGAAAATTCGAGATATAAATTTCATTTCTCATGACATTATCTTAAACATATGATATTTTCATCAAAATCGTTAGAGCCATTTTTGAGAAAATTAAAATTTTCGAAAAATCTTCCATGTAAAGGGTAGTCTGGGGTGGGGGGATTTTCTTGTAAACTTTCGTGTCGCATCTCTGGAAGATACTGAACCTAAATACCAAGTTTGGTGCTTATCCGACTGTTCGTTTTTGAGTTATGCTGTTCACAGACACACAGACACACACACACACAGACACACACACACACACAGACACACACACACACACACACACAGACACACACAGACACACACAGACACACACAGACACACACACGGACATGTTTCCAAAAATGCTTTTTTTGGATTCAGGAGGTCTCAAAACATGTATTTCCGGTGAAATCTCGGTATCGAATTTTTGGGTGGAATGCAATACTTCCCCTACTTACTATACGTAGTAGAGAAAGTAAAAATACCATTAACATTATCCAGCACCGACTGCAATAATTAGCTCTCCTCACTTTACCGCAGTGTTATGATTCCTCACTGTAGTTATCTTACAGGGATTTAAATTTAAAAGGTTAGTGGCATTCTAAGCTGAGGTTTCTGGAATTTCTGTTTCCTGTGCGAACTTTCTCAGAGATTGCTTTGGAACTTCTTTCTAGTTTTCTTCGATGTCATTGACAAGGCGATTTAATTTCGGTTTCTTATCAAGAGTAGATCCTGTTTCCCTAAAGCTATTCACCAGATTACGTACTGTTGCTCTGTGAGGTACACGGACAACAGGGAATCTGCCTATAATTTTCATCTCACTTCTCTATATGGGTATATTGTCACAGAGGAAGCTTGCATGAAGATTCTGTGTACTAAAGTATACTGCTGTTTGACATTATAGCAGCACTTAACACTAAAACACGTAGTCTCACAAAGTATCACCTATGCACAACACAGACATCACAACTCGTTGGCTAGCACAAGGATAGGAGCGAAAGGGGAACAGAAACGGTTAGAAACAGTGCAATGCAGGGCAAACAATTTCCACTTCGCCTGGATCCTTCGAATCGACAGGAGCTTCTATCACCATAGGAAGAAGAAGACAACGCAGGGCTGCAGTAGCTGCAGAGACTTCCGCAGACGATTCGGACACGCCGACAGACGAAACAGCCGCCGCAGCTGGCTCTGCCAGCTCGCCGCCAACGCCGCATCACACTGAAGTCCCGGACGACAGTGCTCCTGACGCCGCTTCGCCTGGTGATGGCCAAGCCCAGCGCTATGATAACTTCAGTGCTGTGGTTGTGGGTGTTCACCAGCACCTACCGACGCTAGACCATTCTAAGCTGCGTACAGCAGCTTTGGCCATCAGCCTTGAAGGCCACGAGGATCCAATCTCGGAAGGGCCCAACGCCGCTCGTGCGCCTTTTCTTTCGGGAAAACGCACACTACGGCGCTGCCCTCTCCAACGGCCTGCAGTTCTTGGGCAGGAGCTTAAGGATTGAACCGAGCCACTCAACATGGACGCCACCCTGCCGACGCTGCTGCCTTTACGGGCACAGTGAGGTAGGATGTTCTTCACAGCCACGGTACCACTACTGTGGGGCACCTAATTTGACGTCTGTCTGCCAGCAGTACGATTTAATACGTCGCCGCCGCTTCTGTGCAACCTGCTGGAGACACTACCACTTCACCGGGGAAGCTTGTTGTCCGCTACATCCTCGCAGCCGCTCCACACCGCCGCAGCAGAAGGCCGACCTGCCTTCAAGGCAGCAGCAGTTGTCACTGCAGCATGACCGCAACGAGCAGAACGAGTCTCCTGAAGTAGCAGAAACGCCAGAAAACTTCACAAACAGGAATACCACAACGGAACCCTCGGCTGAGATCCTGCAGAAGTTGGAGGATTTGCAGGCAGAGTTACTAAACATCACTACCAAACTGGCCCAAATGAAGGAGGTACACACCGAACTTCAAGAGGACCTCGGCACCATAGTATTAGCAGAAAAAATAACACCAACACTTCTTAGCCGAATTACAATACCAAGCAACTTCGAGGAACATTACCTGAACGTCAGAAGATTCATCAAGAAGGAGATATCAGCACGCTGAATGCCGTTCTAAACAACAGACTGCCACAGGAACAAGACGTGTCCCCATGGGGGTCCACACAGAATGCTCCGACTTCTCACTATCGAGCACGTTGGAAGCCCAGGTAACCGCCCTACAATCCTAACATACATCCACACAAACTTCCTACACCTTCTCACCCTGAATTCCCAAGGGCGCAAGTAGGGCCTCGGGTCATGCTTACGTCCTGGTACCTTCCTTCACCCGGCTTAGGCCCATGCGGCCGGCCCATATCTATCACCATGAATCGGCAGGTGCATATTGCGGTACTGCCTCATCTTCACCCTTGACTTTTCCCTCCGGTGGAGGAGTTTTTAGTGGGTATGCCGATTTGCCGGTGAGTCCCACACTCTCAGTCCCAACTCCCATCGGGGCTGAGGTAAATGATTAAATCATTTTCACCTCCACTCTAAAAAAAAAAAAACATTTCCCCGTAATACAAGGTCATATTATTTCATTTGAGGTTATTTCTAATAACAATTTATGGTGAGTAATGTAACGTGAATGAAAAAATCACTTTATATGAATGCTATAATAGTAAGGTATTATGTGAACCAAGCGAGATGGCTCCGCGCAGAGGTCCCGGATTCGATTTCTGGACCGCTCACTCTGACACTGGGTTTTTAGTGGTTTTCCTGGTCGGTAAGCGGATGATATAGTGGTTTCTTATCTGACACAATATTCTTTCCATGATTTCCTTTCATTCTGTTTCGTTCTCATCTTTCGGATGTGCTTCTATACTCCTTCCGTTGCAAACACACTTATATGAGCAATTCCAAGAAACAGCTACACGCACGTGACTACAGTGAATGCTCTCAATGGTTTGAGAAAGATACGTTTAATTGTAGCATTACAATACGCTGTATTTTTACAGCTATTTGGAAATACAAACATGTCCGCTCACAAGGAATATGCATTTACTGTTGCGCGAGAAAAACAAAGGAATGCCGGTGAGGAATGCGGCGGCAAACTTGCGACTGGTATGAATTCAGTATTAGCAAAAATGAGTGTTTGCGGTTAGAAAAAGCACCCTAAAGATAAAACTATTAAAACTTGGCGAGAAACTGATTATTTTAAGTGTGTTTCACAAGTTAAAGGAGCATAATCCGGATACTCTAGTGAAGGAATTGATTAAAATAACGGTAGAATACACCGGTGTGTCGGAAGCCAGTGTTGTTCATGTTCGCAAAGAATTTAAAGAAACTGGTGGTGTTAAAACATCGTGCAAAAAGAGGAAGAGCTCTTAAAAATATGATGTTACACTCGCATGACTTTCTCTACTCTTGTACAAACTATTTTTACAAACGCTTATTCTCCATATGCTTCATGTTAATCGAGATATTAATCTTATTGCTAATTTTGTTGTAGGTGCAAGTGGAGTATGGTAGACTTTAAGCGATAGTCAAATATTTTAACAGCTGGTTGCTATGTGGGGCTTTTCATTCTCTTTGTATGTCCAGGGCATAAAAATGAATAACGAATTCCCATTTGAGAAAAAGTATTAGTATTGGAAAATTTAAGGGAACAACAAGCAATATCTCGAAAATGGTTCACTCAACAAAAAAAATGTATATGACATAAATTGTGTATTTTAGCGTGATCTACATTTTTGTGCAGTAAAATTTTGACTATCTATTATGGTTTACCAGTTATGCTAAAGTCGTTCACAATGAAGAATACTTTTGGAAACATTCCCAGAAAATTTGAGATATACATTTCATGTGTCATGAAACTGTCTTAAACATATGATATTTTAAACAAAATCGTTAGAGCCATTTTTGAGAAAATTAAAATTTTCGAAAAATGTTCCATGTAAAGGGTAATCTGGGGTGGGGGGATTTTCTTGAAAACCTCCGTGTTGCATCTCTGGAAGAAACTGAACCTAAATACCAAGTTTGGTATTTATCCGACTGTTCGTTTCTGAGTTATGCTGTTCACAGATACACAGACACACTCACACGCATACGGACATGTTTCCAAAAATGCTTTTTTTGGATTCAGGGGGCCTCAAAACATATATTTCCGGTGAAATCTCGGTATCGAATTTTTGGGTGGAATACAATACTTCCTCTACTTACTATACGTAGTAGAGAAAGTAAAAATTTGTGAAAAGTAGAAGACTTCGTTAAATGTGTAATTCGTATCTAAAGTGCATGAGTTTTTATGACAATGAACCACCGACAATAAACAAGGTGTTAAATGCTGTCAACAGTGACCCAGATTCACCAAATTTTAAGCAAAGCAGCTTCCATACACAGCTATTAGAAATGGAGTTTTCGTTTGTAAAACGAAATAATGTTGATATTATTGCAGATTGGGATGATATTGTGCATTGGGGGCATAAATACGTAAGAAACATTCGCCGCTATAGGAGGGAAAATAGAAAGATGACGGCTGTGAATGTGACTAATGTAAGTACAAAAGTGCGTTAAAATCGTGTGTCCATTTGAGTGCATTCACTTTGATGTTACATTCTGGATATATATTTTCCAGTATTACATGTGGTCGATGGATTTTTCCAAGAGTAAAAATCCTTAGCATGCCTTCCTTGGGAAGGGACGTAAAGCCGGCGGACCCGTGTCGTAGATTTACGAACGTAAAAGAACCTCAAACTTGATAAAGAGGCCTCTGAGCAAAATTACCGGTGTTTCACGCCCAGTACAGAATGGTACGCTAAGAACCATAGTAGTTAAAGAGCGTCCATAAATAAAACTCTATTTCAAATTTCAGTATTATGCAGGATGGCGTAATACATGGATGAACTGATACTGTTGTCTGTCACATAAGCTTGTGCACGTGGGCGCGGAGTAATACAAAAGTGTGTTACTTACAACGGATCCAGTATACATTTGGTGACCTATGGCGGCGACGGACATTGGTGCGGATGCTTGCTCTAAGGAAAAAGTACTCCCCGTCGACACTAGAGCGCTGTTTAGTCTACGGGACGTTCATCGGTATCTCTAGCCAGTTTCAGCAGTGGAACGGATCTTCGAGCCTGGAAATTTTAAGGACTTCCGCGCGTCTCTGTAGCCTGTAGCCTTCTGTGATTCCTTTACTTCATCCGTTCCTCCTGGGGGTGGTAGCCACAATATATGTATATAGGTGGCAGTGCGCGAGGTGTCCTCCATAAACTATAAGAGATTATATGAGGTTGTATTGGGCAAAGAAGGTTGTGTGAGAGTGACACGTCAAATTTAAGTAATATCCATAACTTTCTGTTAATCTATTTGCCTAGCTTCCACAGCACGCGGAGTGCTCTTGAACAGCTGGAGTATTATTGAACTAAACCACGTGATTGCTCCCCTCCGTGATCGTCACTCTCCCCATCTAACCACAACCCACACACAGCATGAGTGACATCGCTAATTGAAAGCGCCTATCTAAATTACGGTAAACGCACCACGATATTGGATTTTCATCTTCAGCATATATATAAAGAGGGCATAAAAAGTGCGACGGGTAGACGGATATATTTTGGCACGGTATCAAGTAGGGGCGCCACAGCCAGCAGACGATTGTCCGACCTTATTGTTTCAATAATATCTCGGGTACTGTGACCTCGTGTCTGCAGTTCACACGTGTTCGAGGCTCAAATCGAGATTCTCTATGTAACAGAAATAGAGCATTTCCACATAAAAATGTGATGTATTACAACCGCATGATTTTCTATAGCCAATATCGTTTATTTCTATATCTCTTCTACAAACACATTTTACAAAACATAACTTTCACTACCAATATGTACAGTCGGGTGCAAAAAAAATATGATAAGTTACATTCACATCACTTTCTCTACTCTTGTACAAACTATTTTTACAAACCCTTATGCTCCATCTATTTCATATTAATCGACATAAACATTTGCAGAAACGCTCTTTTGACATGCAAAGAGAATTACATTTTACACAAAGCAACCAGTTCTAAAAATATTTGACTATCGCTTAAGGCCTACTATGTTCCCTTATTTTGTATTTGCAAGGGCAATATAGAAACACAGTAGCCTTTAAGCATATACAGATCTCTTAATAGCTGGTTTCTAGGTGCAGCACCATTCTCTTTGCCACAGATTAATACTCTTTGCATATCCAAGACAAAAAACGAATAACGAATTCCCATTTGAGAAAATAACTGTTGAAAATTTAAGGGAATAACAGGCAATATCTCGAAAATGGTTCACCCAACAACAAAATGTATATGACATAAATTATGTATTTTAACGCGATCTACATTTTCTGTACAATAATATTTTGTCTATCTCTTATGGTTTACCAGTTATGCAAACGTCGTTCACAATGAAGAATACTTTTGGAGACATTCCCAAAAAATTCAAGATATACATTTTATTTGTCATGAAAATATCTTAAACATGTGATGGTTTAATCAAAATCGTTAGAGCCATTTTTGAGAAAATTAAAATTCGAAAAATGTTCCATGTAAAGGATAATTTGGTGTGGGGGAATTTTCTTGAAAACCTATGTGTCGCATCTCTGGAAGATACTGAACCTAAATACCAAGTTTGGTGTTTATACGACTGTTCGTTTCTGAGTTATGCTGTTCAGAGACACACAGACACAAACACGGACATGTTTCCAAAAAGGCTTTTTTTTGGATTCAGGGGGTCTCAAAACATTTGTTTCCGGTGAAATCTCGGTATCGAATTTTTGGGTGGAATACAATACTTCCCCTACTTACTATACGTAATAGAGAAAGTAAAAAGTGCCGATATGAGGAACTGCGGTTTCAGTTGGCAATCAATAATTAATACGCCTCTAACGCGCCTTCCATCTCTATTCGGTTACAGACGTTAATGCTTGAATACCGAATCAATAAGAACCGGACTCATTCAGGGGCTAGTATGGACAGTCTTTGGGAGGCATGCTGTTTCAACCATTCAGGTGACATATACCGAATCCTTTCCCTCTATCCCAATCCCCCTATGCTACCCCTTTTATCGCCCAGCTAGGCCTGACGTTTCTTCATAGGGTAATGCTAGTGTATCGGACTTCAGCTAAAACCAATTACAGGATAGCTCACCTAAGGCGAGGGCGGAACAGAAATGATGAGATTCTGCCAACATTCAAGAATGGATAACACTAAAAGTAAACCAAAAGCATCGGCAGGTTTTTTTGCACTCGAATGTACCTAAGTAGGTAGTGGTAGTATTGCATTCCATGAATATCGATACTTTGCCACGTGTCTGTGAACAGCAATTCAAAAACGAAATATCGGATAAATACTAAACTTTTAAGCTCAGAATCTTCGAAAGATGCGACACGAAGATTGTCAAGAAAAAACACTCATCCAAACTACCTTTACATGAAACATTTTGTTAAAAAATCTGATGTGTTGTACTCATATGACTTTCTCTACTCCTGTATAAACTATTTTTACAAACGTTTATTCTCCATCTACTTCATGTAAATGGAGATAAACATTTGCAGAAAGCTTCTTACTGCTAATTTTCTTGTAGGTGTAAAGGGAATATGGTAGGCTTTAAACGATAGTCAAATCTTTTAAGACCTGGTTACTATGTGGAGCATTCCAATCTCTTTGCATGTCCAGGATATAAAAAATCGAATAACGAATTCCCATTTGAGAAAAAGTATGGTATTGGAAAATTCAAACAAATAACAAGGAATATTTTGGAAATGGTTCACTCGAAAAAAGAGAAGGATATGACATAAATTGTGTATTTTAACGAGATCTACATTTTTTGTATAATAAAATTGTCTCTATCTCTTACGGTTCACCAGTTATGCGAAATTCATTCGGAATGAAGAGGACTTTGGGCGACATTCCCAGAAATTTGAATACATACATTTCATTTTCCATGAAAATATCTTAACGTGTGATATCTTAATCAAAATCGTGAGTGCCATTTTTAAGAAAATCCAAATTTTCGAAAAATGTTCCATGTAAAGAGTATTCTGGGATAGGGTTATTTTCTTGAAAATCTTTCGTGTCGCATTCTTGGAAGATACTTAAATCTAATACCAAGTTTGATATTTATCCGACTTTTCGTTTTTGAGTTATGCTGTTCCCAGACAGACACGCACACACGGGCATGTTTGCGAAGATGCTTTATTTGGATTTAGGGTACCTCAAAGCATGTATTTCCGGTGAAATCTCGGATTAGAATTTTTGGATGGAGTACAATACTTCCCCTATTTACTATACGTAGTAGAGAAAGTAAAAATTATCCAAGATTTTGTTTAAAATACTTTATATTTTATATTTCAAATATCATGACAAATAGAACGTATATCTGAAATTTGCTACGAATAAGCTGTAAAATCCCTGTCATTCGGAAATGTTTTTACTTTCTCTACTACGTATAGTAAGTAGGAGTATTGTATTCCACCCAAAAATTCGATACCGAGATTTCACCGGAAATACATGTTTTGAGACCCCCTGAATCCAAAAAAAGCATTTTTGGAAACATGTCCGTGTGTGTCTGTGTGTGTTTGTGTCAGTCTGTGAACAGCATAACTCAGAAACGAACAGTCGGATAAACACCAAACTTGGTATTTAGGTTCAGTATCTTTCAGAGATGCGATACGAAGGTTTTCAAGAAAATCCCCCCACCCCAGATTACCCTTTACATGGAACATTTTTCGAAAACTTTAATTTTCTCAAAAATGGCTCTAACGATTTTGATTAAAATATCATATGTTTAAGATATTTTCATGACAAATAAAATGTATATCTTGAATTTTCTGGGAATGTCTCCAAAAGTGTTCTTAATTGTGAAACGACTTTTGCATAACTGATAAACCATGAGATGGACAAAATTTTACTACACAAAAAATGTAGATCGCGTTAAAACACACAATTTATATCATATACTTTTTTTTGTATGTTGAATGAACTATTTCGAGATATTGCTTGTTATTCCCTTAAATTTTTTATTACTTATCTTCTCAAATGGGAATTCGTTATTCATTTTTTTTGTCTTGGATATGCAAAGAGTATTAATCTGTGGCAAAGAGAATGGTGCTGCACATAGCAACCAGCTATTAAGAGATATGTCTATGCTTAAAGGCTACTGCATTTCTATATTGCCCTAGCAATTACAAAACAAGGGAACATAGTACGCCTTAAGCGATAGTCAAATATTTTTAGAACTGGTCGTTATGTGGACAATGTAATTCTCTTTGCATGTCAAAGATCGTTTCTGTAAATGTTTATCTCGATTGATATGAAATAGATGGAGAATAACAGTGTGTAAAAATAGTTTGTACAAGAGTAGAGAAAGTCATGTGAGTGTAACACATCAGATTTTTTATAAATGGTAAACCATAAGAGATAGAAAACTTACTACGCAGAAAGTGTAGATCTCTTTAAAAACAAACACTTTTTATTTTTCAAATAACTTTTTTGTGGCTTCAGCCCATTGATATCCATTGTTATTGGATATTTAATATTATGCAGTTTATTGAAGTGTTGTCACAATCAGTTGTTTCTCGGGCTGTCATGGAAAGACATTTACGGGATTTAAACGAATATCTCGAACAAGTCTGAAGCCAGAAACAAGTTATTTGAAATAAACCAAGTGTTTTAAAGAGATTTGCTTTTTCTGTGTAGCAAGTTATTGCCTATGTCTTATGGTTTGCCATTTATACAAAATTCTTTTCAAATAAAGAGGATTTACACGCTGTTACTGTAAAATCTAAGATATGCACACAACTTGTCAAATGTTTCCTTGAAGACGACAGCGAATTTCAGTGGTGAAGGAATTATCAGAATAGTGGAGTTCACGCGCGCGCATTTTGTCTTAATACGTTTTAATATAGACAATCTTTCCAGGGAATATTGTTGCTGTCTCCATCATTAGGTATTGATAAGTCCTTTTAACTTGTTAACAAAAGTTTTATTTTGGTTTGCAGCTTTAAAAACTCCCGAGTTTAAACCGCTTAGTAAAGAGGAAATATGATTTTAACGGGAATTACGAGGTGTAGAGATGTGTCAGATATAAGAGTTTGTTGCCACAAATGAAGAGCTGTTATCACACACCTTGTACACGTGCACTTGTTTACTGATCGATAGTTGAACGACCATCACCCCTCCTCTTCTCTCCTGGTCTCCAGAGCAACGGCATTGTCCCCGTGCAGAGTAAATTTGGAAATGTTTATCTGCTTTACTGAGACTGCTGCAAATCCATTCAGGCAATGTGCGTCAAACATCTCTCTTTGAACTATCCTTTAATTAATTTCAAAGAGAAAATGCTATCGAGCTTTTGATGACAGGTGACCGTCACCTGCGCTGAAGAAATACGGCATTCAGACATATATTTGATTTGGGATTTCAATGTAAATACATATTTTATAGCATTTTAAATAAACAAATCTGTGTGCCTCACTCGCATGACTTTGTCTGCTCTCATATATTAAACTTCTAACAGAAATACCCGACGTTGCCCTGAGCTTTGACGGTATAGATAAAAACATTAATTTTCCAGATATTTATTTACACTTAAATGAATTACAGCATTGCTACACTTTTCGTATTCAATTCTTTTAATTTGAACACCTCACTTTCATGGTTCCAAATTTTCAATTCGTACCGAAATTCTTCCAAATTGCTTCCCATCCAAAATTTTCAATCCCATTCTTCGTTAGGGTGTAATTTTTGTTATTATTTCTAAAAAAATGAAGAGAACATAATTTATATTTTTATTTCACAAAATATTAAGAAGTCATGCCCGTTCGTGATAAAAAAACTTCAAAATTGCTTCCCAATTAACACATTCCGCTCCCTCTTCCGAACTCCCTCTCTGAAGCTCCCCCACAATAGTTTTACTAATGTCCTAAAGAATTTGTCGAATTTGTCATAGCACTGAAAATCTTCCAAAGTGTTTCCCATCGTACGCTTTTCAACACCCATTAGGGTGTTTTTTTGCATTAACGCTCCTAAAAATCAAGAAAGAAATATTCATATATTTTATTTAGCAAAAATAACTGAAACCTCACTTGTCTTCGCTGATTCCCAGCTTGGATTCCATCCACAACTCTCAACAATTGAGCAAATAAATCGAATAACTGAGCCATTAACCTCGCCTTTGAACAACGACAGTACTGTTCAGGAGTATTTCTCAACGTTATTCAGGCATTTGATAAGGTTTGGCATACTGGACTGATTGTTTAAACTAAAGAAGTGTTTTCCACATAATTTCTATATAATACTAAAATAGTACACAGAAAAAGGATATTTTTAAGTGAAATTCCAAGAAATGTTTACAGCGCTTTATTCTATAAAGTTAGACATACCGCAGGGCAGTGTCTTAGAACCAATTCGATATATGTATTATACATTGCTGAGTTACAACCAACCCAAGCATGACCTTAGCAATGTATGCAGATGACATGCTATTCTTTCAGTTCATGAAGATCCAAATACTGCTTCCCAACTTGTATAAGACCATATATTTAAGATCTAAATATGGTTTAAAAGGTGGAGAGTTAAAGCAAATGAAACCAAAAGTCGCCATATAACGTTTACACTTATAAAAAATCCCTATCCGCCTGTTACTCTGAATAATCAGATCATTCCAGAAAAGCAAGACATGAAGTATCTGAATATATGTCTTGATTGACAGCTTACCTGTCCACTACCTCTATTACCTGGCAAAAACACATATGGACTAATCATCTACAGAGTGAGTTTTAAGACCACCGACAAATTTCAGGGGGTAATTCCTGACTGAAAATGAAGCACAAAAGTGCATATGACCTTTGTCCGGAAATGCATAGTTACCATGGTAGATGGCACTGACCACTTCTCCCATAACCTTGCGGTGTGCGTTTTGTGTGTTACAGATAGTGTTATTTAAGCAACGTAGAAGCACAATGGTCCGGTATTCATTCCAGGAACACGCCGAGATGGTGTTGGTGTATGGCCAAGCTGATAGACACTGTCGAGAGGCATCTACCCAGCCACATAACCCAATATTTAGCCATTTTCGGCGTTTGTTAAGCATGGGTCCTTTGGGACAGAGGAACGTTCACGTTACCCGCGGACTGTGCGTACGCTGGATGTGGAGGAATATGTTCTCCATGATATTGAGAACAACTCTGGTACAAGATACAGGCAATTGGCCAATATAGTGTAAGCCAAAGGACGGTTATCTGTATACTACACAACAACCTCTATTATCCCTATCACCTGTAACATGCACAGGGATTATCACAGACGGATTTTCCTCCACGGGAAAGATTCAGTCGCTGCTTTGTGCAACAGGGGCCATCATCATCATGGGATTTCTGTCCTCATTCCTCTTCGCCGATGAAGCGACCTTTGGTAGAGATGGCATCATTAACCTGCATAATCGTCATCTGTGGGCTACAGAAAATCCTCACGGGATGGTTGAATCAGCAGCGGTTTAGCATCAATGTTTGCGCAGGGATTATTGGCGACCGCCTATTCAGAGCAGTTCTTCTTCCACAACGCCTGAACGGAGAAGCGTATCTGGGCATTCTGCATAATATTCGGCCTCCATTGCTGGAGAATGTGCCTTTGGCAATACGTCAGGCATGTGGCTGCAGCAGATGAAGCGCCAGTCCACTTCCGCATTAATGTTCGCCGACATCTCAATATCTTCCCCAGACGTTGGATTGGATGTGGAGGCCCTTTTTTATGGCCTGCTCTACCCAGGACTTAAACCCCTTGGATTTGTGGGGGCATCTGAGTGAGCCTGTTCCGATGTTCAGACCCTTCAACAGCGTGTCTACGTAGACTGTGACGATACTTGGACACAGCTCGGAACATTTGAACGAGTGAGGCAATCCATGATGCGACGAGTGAACGTGTGCATTGCATCCCATGGAGGCTACTATGAACATACACTACATGATCAAAAGTATTCGGGCACCTGGCTGAAAATGACGTACAAGTTCGTGGCGCCCTCCATCGCTAATGCTGGAAGTTAATATGGTGTTGGCCCACCCTTAGCCTTGATGACAGCGTTCACTGTTGCATACACACTTTAAATCAGATGCTGGGAGCGTTCTTGGGGAATGGCAGCCCATTCTTCACGGAGTGCGGAACTGAGGAGAGGTATCGATGTAGGTCGGTGAGGCCTGGCACAAAGTCGGCGTTCCAAAACATCCCAAAGGTGTTCTATAGGATTCTCTGTGCAGGCCAGTCCATTACAGAGATGTTATTGTCGTGTAACCACTCCGCCACAGCCCGTGCAGTATGAACAGGTGCTCGATCGTGTTGAAAGATGCAATCGCCATCCCCGAATTGCTCTTCAACAGTGGGAAGCAAGAAGGTGCTTAAAATATCAATGTAGGTCTGCGCTGTGATCGTGCCACGCAAAACAACAAGGGGTGTAACCCCCCTCCAGGAAAAACGCGACTATACAATAACAGCACCACCTCCGAATTTCACTGTTGGCACTACACACGCTGGCACATGACGTTCACCGGGCATTCGCCATACTCACACCCTGCATTCTGATCGCCACATTGTGTATCGTGATTCATCACACCACACAACGTTTTACCAATGTTCAATCGTGTAATGTTGACGCTCCTTGCACCAAGCGAGGCGTCGTTTGGCATTTTCCTGCGTGATGTGTGGCTTATGAGCAACCGCTCGACCATGGAATCCAAGGTTTCTCACCTCACGCCTAACTGTCATAGTACTTGGAGTGGATCCTGATGAAGTTTGGAATTCCTGTATGATGGACTGGATAGATGTCTGCCTATTACTCTTTACGACCCACTTCAAATGTCGGCGGTCTCTGTCAGTCAACAGACGAGGTCGGCCTGTACGCTTTTGTGCTGTACATGTCCCTTCACGTTTCCACTTCACTATCACATCAGAAACAATGGACCTTGGGATGTTTAGGAATGTAGAAATTAACATGGATGGGATTCAGGCCATATGCCAGGACTCTTTGTTTCATATCGTTCTTCAGAGGCATCTACCGTGGAAACTATACATTTCCGGATACATGGTGATATGAAGTTCTGTGCTCCATTTCCGGTAAGGAATCACCACCTGGAGTTTGTCGGTGGACTTCAAACTCACAATTATCCTAAAACTAGTATGGACAGGTATAATTCAGTTATGGGGTGCAGTAAGCAGCTCAAACATCGAGATGCTAAAGCGTTTTCAATAAAAAGGTCTCCGAAGCATTCTTAACATCCCCTGGTTCATCAGTGTTAACTACCATGATTTACAGCTTCCAACATCAAATAGGAAATCACAGCATACAGTCTCTATTATCAGAGACGTCTCAGCAGTCATCCAAATACAATAGGAATAAATCTACTAGGCAACGGCACCACCAAGAGCAATTGGTTACAGAGGAACCAGGTTTTGGAACTGCTTTACAGATTTTGACAATTATAAGCGAATATACAGCCAATGGGGCATATTTTGTAACAATAACTTGCAATATTACCATTATTACTTATTGCTCAATTATTGAACAAGTTTTAATTTTGTAGGTATGTTAGGATAAAAAAATTATAAAAAATCTGATGTGTTACTCTCACATAACTTTCTCTACTCTCATACAAACTATTTTTGCAAACGCTTATTCTCCATATGATTCATGTTAATCGAGATGTTAATCTTATTGCTAATTTTCTTGTAGGTGCAAGGGAAATATGGTAGGCTTTAAGCGATAGTCAAATGTTTTAAAAGCTGGTTGCTATGTGAAGTATTTCACTCTCTTTGCATTACCAGGACAAAAAAATGAATAACGAATTTGAGAAAAAGTATAAGTATTGGAAAATTTAAGGGAATAACAAGCAATATCTCTAAAATGGTTTACTCAACAAAAAAATGTATATGACATAAATTGTGTACTTTAACGCGATCTACATTTTTTATGCAGTAAAAGTTTGTCTATCTCCTGTGGTTTACCAGTTATCCAAAAGTCGTTCACAATGAAGAATACTTTTGGAGACATTCCCAGAAAATTCGAAATATACATTTCATTTGCCATGAAAATATCTTAAACATATGATATTTTAATCAAATCGTTAGACATTTTTGAGAAAATTAAAATTTGGGGTGGGGGGATTTTCTTGAAAACCTTCGTGTTGCATCTCTGGAAGATACTGAACCTAAATACCAATACTGTTCGTTTCTGAGTTATGCTGTTCACAGACAAACATAGACACACACACACACACACACACACACACACACACCACGGACATGTTTCCAAAAATGCTTTTTTGGACTCAGGGGGTCTCAAAACATGTATTTCCGGTGAAATCTCGGTATCGAATTTTTGGGTGGAATACAATACTTCCCCTACTTACTATACGTAGTAGAGAAAGTGAAAAATGTTGAGAAAGCTGGTTCATTCGTGCTGAGAGTCGTCAAAATTGCCTTCCGCTGGAGCAGATTTTATTGATAATATTCATGTCGTATCCTTGGAAGATACTGAACTTGAATACAAAGTTTGGTATTTATCCGACTTTTCCTTCTTGAGTTATGCTGTTCACATAAACACACACACACACGGAGCATTTTCTAAAAATGCCTTACTTGGATTTAGCTGGCCTTCGGTGAAATCTCGACATTGAATTTTTGGGTGGAATACAATAACTCCCTTACTTGCTTAAAATTGCGAAAATTCATATTAAATGACAGATAAAGGGGTTTTGTTTTACAAATTATTTGCATGGCATGCTTATTTCCGGTATGAGATTTCACCGCAAATATACGTTTTGAGGTCTCCTGAATAAAAACATTTTTAGAAAAAAATGTGTGTTTATGAACAGCATAACTCAAAAATTAAAAGTTGGATAAATATAAAACTTGCAATTTAGGTTGAGTACCTTCCGAAGATGCCACACGAAAATTTTCAAGAAACTCTCACACCCCAAACTACCTTTTACAAGAAACATTCTTCGAAATTTTTTATTTTCTAAAAATGGCTCTAACGATTTTGTTTAAAATACAATATATTAAATATATTTACATTACAAGTAAAATGCATATCTTGAATTTTCTGGTAATAGCATGTGAAATTTACCTCAGTTGAAAGACATTCCGTATAATATTGTATAACTGCGAAACGTTAAGCGTTAGAAGAAAATGTACTACACAAAAACGTAGATCCTTCTAAAACACAGAATTTATTTCAAATACTTTTTTGTGGCTTAAGCCATTTCTCAGATATCCGTTATTAAAGGTTTGAGTTGTTCATTACTTGGTCTTTCTTTAAAGTCCTAACAGCATACGGTTGTTTTCGCGATTGCATAGAAACAGTATGAAATAGTAAGGGCAGCATACAGCATCAAGTTCTTAAACATTTGACTATCGCTGTTCGCTTTGAATCTATAATGAAATGTGTAATGTAGCTATTTCTGCAAAGGTTTACTGGATTAAAATGTAGTAGATAAAAAATTAAGCTATAGTAAAAATAGCTTCTATACTCTACCACGTAGAGTAAGTAGGGGAAGTATTGTATTCCACCCAAAAATATGATACCGAGATTTCACCGGAAATACATGTTTTGAGACCCCCTGAATCCAAAACATTTTGGAAACATGTCCGTGTGTGTGTGGTGTGTGTGTGTGTTTGTGTGTCTGTGAACAGCATAACTCAGAAACGAACAGTCGCATAAACACCAAACTTGGTATTTAGGTTCAGTATCTTCCAGGGATGCGACACGAAGGTTTTCGAGCAAATACCCCCACCCCAGATTACCCTTTACATGGAACATTTTGCGAAAGTTTTAATTTTCTCAAAAATGGCTCTAACGATTTTGATTAAAATATCATATGTTTAAGATATTTTCATGATAAATGAAATATATATCTCCAATTTGCTGGGAATGTCCCCAAAAGTTTTCTTCATTATGAACGACTTTTGCATAATTGCATATTGCATAATATAAGAGATAGAAAAAACGTTTACTGCACAAAAAATGATACATTTTTGTTATTGAGTGCACCATTTTCGAGATGTTGCTTGTTATTCCCTTAAATTTTCCAGTACTTATACTTTTTCTCAAATTCGTTATTCATTTTTACTTTCTCAATTACGTATAGTAAGTAGGGGAAGTATTGTATTCCACCCAAAAATTCGATACCGGTATTTCACCGGAAATATATGTTTTGAGACCCCCTGAATTCAAAAAAAGCATTTTTGGAAACATGTCCGTGTGTGTGTGTCTTTCTGTGAACAGCATAACTCAGAAACGAACAGTTGGATAAACACCAAACTTGGTATTTAGGTTCAGTATCTTCCAGAGATGCGACACGAAGGTTTTCAAGAAAATCCTCCCACCCCAGACTACCCTTTACATGGACCATTTTTCGAAAATTTTAATTTTCTGAAAAATGGCTCCAACGATTTTGATTGAAATATCATATGTTTAAGATAGTTTCATGACAAATAAAATTATATCTTGAATTTTCTGGGAATGTCCCCAAAATATTCTTCATAGTGAACAGCTTTTGCATAATTGGTAAACCATAAGAGATAGAAAAAACGTTTAGTGCACAAAAAATGATACATTTTTGTTATTGAGTGCACCATTTTCCAGATGTTGCTTGTTATTTCCTTAAATTTTCCAGTACTTATACTTTTTCTCAAATTCGTTATTCATTTTTACTTTCTCAATTACGTATAGTAAGTAGGGGAAGTATTGTATTCCACCCAAAAATTCGATACCGGTATTTCACCGGAAATATATGTTTTGAGACCCCCTGAATCCAAAAAAAGCATTTTTGGAAACATGTCCGTGTGTGTGTGTGTCTTTCTGTGAACAGCATAACTCAGAAACGAACAGTTGGATAAACACCAAACTTGGTATTTAGGTTCAGTATCTTCCAGAGATGCGACACGAAGGTTTTCAAGAAAATCCTCCCACCCCAGACTACCCTTTACATGGACCATTTTTCGAAAATTTTAATTTTCTGAAAAATGGCTCCAACGATTTTGATTGAAATATCATATGTTTAAGATAGTTTCATGACAAATAAAATTATATCTTGAATTTTCTGGGAATGTCCCCAAAATATTCTTCATAGTGAACAGCTTTTGCATAATTGGTAAACCATAAGAGATAGAAAAAACGTTTAGTGCACAAAAAATGATACATTTTTGTTATTGAGTGCACCATTTTCCAGATGTTGCTTGTTATTTCCTTAAATTTTCCAGTACTTATACTTTTTCTCAAATTCGTTATTCATTTTTACTTTCTCAATTACGTATAGTAAGTAGGGGAAGTATTGTATTCCACCCAAAAATTCGATACCGGTATTTAACCGGAAATATATGTTTTGAGACCCCCTGAATCCAAAAAAAGCATTTTTGGAAACATGTCCGTGTGTGTGTGTCTTTCTGTGAACAGCATAACTCAGAAACGAACAGTTGGATAAACACCAAACTTGGTATTTAGGTTCAGTATCTTCCAGAGATGCGACACGAAGGTTTTCAAGAAAATCCTCCCACCCCAGACTACCCTTTACATGGACCATTTTTCGAAAATTTTAATTTTCTGAAAAATGGCTCCAACGATTTTGATTGAAATATCATATGTTTAAGATAGTTTCATGACAAATAAAATTATATCTTGAATTTTCTGGGAATGTCCCCAAAATATTCTTCATAGTGAACAGCTTTTGCATAACTGGTAAACCATAAGAGATAGACAAAATTTTACTATACGCAAAATGTAGATCGCGTTTAAATACACAATTTATGTCATATACATTTTTGTTGTTGAGTGAACCATTTTCGTGATAATGCTTGTTATCCCCTTAAATTTTTCAATACTTATTTTCTCAAGTGGGAATTCGTTATTCATTTTTTTTTGGATATGCAAAGAGTATTAATCTGTGGGAAAGGGAATGGTGCTGCACCTAGCAACAGCTATTAAGATATATGTATGTGCTTAAAGGCTACTGTATTTCTATATTGCCCTTGCAATTACTAAACAAGGGGAACATAGCACGCCTTAAGCCATAGTCAAATATTTTTAGAACTGGTCACTATGTGTAAAATGTAATTCTCTTTGCATGGCAAAAGACCCTTTCTGCAAATGTTTATCTCGATTAATATGAAATAGATGGAGAATAAGAGTTTGTAAAAATAGTTTGTACAAGAGTAGAGAAAGTTATGTGAGTGTAACACCTGAGATTTTTTTATTTTTGAATTACGCTGATCTCTCTCTGCATCATAATGCTTTTATATAAATACTATGTATAAGTGTAAGAAATAATAGTGGGACGGTAAGTTGTGCGACAGTAGAGTTAGTGGGGGTTATGCTGCAGTTATCTGAAGATCTGGTAAAGGGCTATAAATAATATGTTAAAAAGCTCAGAACAAGCTCTTGTATATTTCATGACCTTTAATATTCTAAATCTGAAATTTACGAGCATAGAGCAATAAGACGACTCCTGCCAACGGCGGTTTAAGCAAACAAGTATGACAGAAGACAAACGCTTCTTTTCGTTCACCAGGCAGGCATGAGCGAGTGAAGATAATCCTTTTTAGTGGGCTGTCAGAGATGGCTCCAGGGGAAAGTGCTGGGCCAGTTTAACGTCAGATATTCTGAAAGGAATCCAATAATGGACAAGGCAGTTGGGGAAGCCAGAGCCAAATTAAAGAGACAGAATGTCACCATTCTGTAAGGAAAATACTAGACTAGACCAAAATCCAAAATGGATTTTTGATTATTAAATTGGGATGAGGGATATGACAAATATATTGTGCACTAGTTGAACCAAGTAAGTCTTGAAGCTGCTTACAAAGCACCTTAAACACGTTTAAACATTGCATTTATTCTGTATATTTCATCTTGGAATAATGTAATGTTACAAACCTCGTAGACTACCCTATAGTTCTTTGAAAAATCCTGTGTGTTATTTTCATATAAATTTTGCTACCCACGTTTATTATTTTCTTTTCCATGTATATAATAGTTAGAGAAGGTATTACAGTCCATCTAAAAATTCAGTACCGAGATTTCACCGAAATACATGTTTTGAGACCCCCTGAATCCAAATAAAGGTTTTTTAAAAAAACGTGTCCGTGTGTGTGTCTGTCTGTGTCTGTGAACAGCATAACTCGAAAACGAAAAATCGGAAAAGTACCAATCTTGGTATTAAAATATCCATGGAAGATATGGAAGATACTGAATCGGATGAAAATAAAATGATACTGATACTGAAAATAAATTGTATAGCTTAAATTTTATGGGATACCCTTTGAAGTCCTCGTCATTCAGAAAGAATTGTGTATAATCTTGTATAACGGGTCAATATTAAGCGATAGAGAAAAACGCAGGTACTATATAGGCTGCACAATTTAAGTTGAGATTGTACAATCTCCAAAATTAAGCGTTATAGAAAGAAGCGTCTTGAATAAAAGTTGCTTGATGTTATGGAGGAAATTAAATGCCATTAGTCGTGTTAATTGGAAGATGTTGTGATAGTCATTTTAGGGTAAATTTAGATTGACCCTAATTGAGGGCTCCCATTTAAAAAAATTAATTGACCCTAAAATAGCCATCATAACGTCCTCCAAACAAAACAGAACTGATACCATTTACTTTCCCCCATAATATCAAGCAGATTTTACTAAAGGCATTTCTTTCTACAACGCTTAGCTTTGGAGATATTGCACAGTCTCAACTTAAATGGTCCACCCTGTATAAAAAATGTAGATCTCTTGAGGCAATATTTTTAACACAAATGATTTCAGTCTAATTATATAATATAAATTCAATAACAGCCCGCCTTAAAGCAATATGTGTATGTAACAATATATAAAAAGTGTATATTACATTCATTGTATAGGTTTATATAATTGTATAAATGTTCAATAATATGTGAATATATTACGTAATTTAATAATGTAGGAGCTGTGAGAAATAGGTCAAAAGTTGCTAACAATGAGATAACAATGAGGTAACCTTGAGGCAATAATGAATTAGAATGTTTAATAATGAAACATGTCTTTCTTGGAGTAACAATAATGTAATTTTTGTGACAGTGTATAAAATAGCCATTCAACAACCAGAAACAGCTTTAGTTAAATGAAGGTATTCTATTGATTAGGAATAGCCAATCAGAGATTTGAAATACAGAAATTTACAAATTTAGGCGGTAGAAATCAATTCAGTTGCTTGTAGATAGCGCTCATAACTAGACGTGTTGCTTGTAGACAGTGTTTCTAACCGGTCGCGAGATGTGTCCTCGGGAAGTTTAATATGTATTTAGTGTGAGAAAAAAATAGCTAACGTGTTAAAAAGTGCAAGTAATTAATAAAAAACATCTCACAGCTCTCTCTATATCAGTGAAGTGTTATTTAAATCGTGTCAAGCATTAATAAGAGGAGTGAAGTAAAATTATAATCTGTGTAAGCCTACATTCTTCAGCTGCACCACACCTTGCAAAGAAATCCATGTCTCTAACAATAATATTGACGCAGCCGAGGCAACATAAATATATAATATTTAAAGAAACAGTCAAATTACAAAGTTAATATTTTTAAACTTGGGGCGAACGCTACCGGAAACTTTTTAACATACGTGCGGTTGCACGGCTCCCCAACAATCGAACTACAATACAACTACTACTTCAAATCGGCTTTCCATGTACCTTCACACTTTAAAACACAATTTATTTAAAATAACTTTTTTTGTGGCATAAGCCATATCTAAACTATCCGTTGTTGATGTTTCGAATTGTTCATTTCTTGGTAATTACTTTATGTCCTCTCAGCATTCAGTGGTTTCTCGCGATATCATGAAAAGATATGGAATTTTAAGGCCAGCATATAGCGTCCGGTTCTCAAACACTTGACTGTTGCTGTCTGTTTGAATATATTACGAAATGTGTAATGTATTTCTGCAAAGTTTATTTGGATTAAAAATAGTAGATATAAAAATTAGTTTTAGTAAGAATAGTTTGTAGACTCACTAATAAACAATAGAGGGTAGAGAAAGTCATGTGAATTTATCACATCAGATTCTTATTTATAAACCATTCTATAATATATAGCGTCTATAAACAATTCTTGTAAAAGCTTATTCTGCTGTCTACTTCAAGTTAATTCAGATAAACGTTTGCATAAATAGTTTCATTACACTTTTGATTGTAAGTACAAACGGAATGGCGAAGTCAAATTTTAGAAACTGGTCCCTACATGCTCACCTTGAAATTTCACTCTCTTTTGACGCAGGTAATTCTTTCTGCCCCAAGTTCTAGGCGCAATATGACGCAGCCACACTCCGTCCTCCAACAATGAAGCAATATCTTTGCCTCATGGTTGCTGCTTGTCTCCTCCTAGTTGGTTCTTCTTTTGCCACGGCTGCTCCAGCATGAAACCTTAACTTCAGGGTTGCGTGGGTGTGTACAGAGAAACACACGCACGCTGTCTTGGAACACTTTTATTCACTATTTAAAGTAATACTTTAGGTTTGCCGATCACTATTAAATGCATACGAAGTTACTTTGTCTTTACCAAGACCGAAGAATATTAACTACAGCTAAGCGTTCTACCCTCTGGCATGTTCGCCGCCAATCTTCTCCACACGACGAGAATGTCGTCCTACACTCCCCAGGCACTCAGGCAGACTCATCTACCACGCTACTACACGGAAAACCAACGCCTAAACTTCCCCTCTCTCCCCTCAAACTTAACGTCATGATGCTTAGAGAGTGACCTTCACCAGGCTAAGTGCAGCTGCACTCGGCTGGTACCAGGAAAAACTTGCCTCAATGGTATTTACCCTTTCTACCTGAGGCTGGTCCCTAATTAACAAAACTATGCCTGTCTTGTCTTTCTGTCGCTTTCACAGTCAGCAATTTTCACAATGCTTCTCCTTTTTATACATACACTGATTTGAAATATATTATTACTTATTTGATATCACTATCCTTCTCAGATTATGATAATTATTGCCTTTATAATTCCGGATTCACTCTTCATGATATCGCTAGAAACAACTGATCAGAGTAGCTTAAAAATTTTTGTGTTACATTCACATGACTTTCTCTACTCTTGTACAAACTATTTTTACAAACCCTTATGCTCCATCTATTTCATATTAATCGAGATAAACATTTGCAGAAACGATCTTTTGACATGCAAAGAGAATTACATTTTACACATAACGAACAGTTCTAAAAATATTTGATTATCGCTTAAGGCCTACTATGTTCCCCCTGTTTTGTATTTGCAAGGGCAATATGGAAATACAGTAGCCTTTAAGCATAGACATGTCTCTTAATAGCTGGTTGCTAGGTGCAACACCATTCCCTTTGCCACAGATTAATACTCTTTGCATATACAAGACATAAAAATGGATAACGAATTCCCATTTGAGAAAATAAGTATTGAAAAATTTAAGGGAATAACGAGCAATGTGTCGAAAATGGTTCACTCCAAAAAAAAAAAAAAAAAAAAAAAAAAAAAAAAGATGACATAAATTGTGTATTTTAACGCGATCTATATATATTTTGTAGTAAAATTTTGTCTTATCTCTTATGGTTTACCAGTTTTGCAAAAGTCGTCCACAATGAATACTTTTGGAGACATTCCCAGAAAATTCAAGATATAAATTTTATTTGTCAGGAAAATATCTTAAACATATGATATTTCAATCAAAATCGTTAAGAGCCATTTTTGAGAAAATTAAACTTTTCGAAAAATGTTCCATTTAAAGGGTAATCTGGGGTGGGGGGATTTTCTTGAAAACCTTCGTGTCTCATCTCTGGAAGATACTGAACCTAAATACCAAGTTTGGTGTTTATCCGACTGTTCGTTTCTGAGTTATGCTGTTCACAGACAGACACACACACACACACACACACACACACACACGGACATATTTCCAAAAATGCCTTTTTGGATTCAGGGGGTCTCAAAACATATATTTCCGGTGAAATCTCGGTAACGAATTTTTGGGTGGAATACAAATCTTCCCCTACTTACTATACGTAGTAGAGAAAGTAAAAATGAACTATTGAAACATTGAAACGAATAGCAACGAATATCTCGGAAATGGCCGATGCTTCAAAAACATTATTTGAGATAAACTGTGTGTTTTATCTGCGTACTTTTGTTTTGTGTAGTAAATTTGGGGTTGGGGGGATTTTCTTGAAAATCTTCGTGTCGCATCTTTGGAATATGCTGGAAATACTATTTTGGTATTTCGTTTTTGTGTTACGCCGTTCAAATACACACACACACACACACACACACACACACACACACACGGAACGTTTTCTAAAAAGGTTTTCTTTTCCTGATTCAGGGGGCTTCAAAACATGTTATACCAGTAAAATCCTGGATTAGAATTTTTGGTTGAAATGAATTACTTCCTATATAATATTAGGTATAGTGGAGGAAGGAAAAAATGTGCAACTATCACCAGTCAAATCTTATGGGCTCTGATTAGGTTTCACTTGGCCCTAAAGCATACATATTTTAAATGAAAGATGTACTATCTGTCTGACGAAAGAGTGCAAATTTTAAACGAGATCACTAGGTGCCATGACTAGGCTTAGACAGGAGAGAAAATACCCGAACGAGAGTACAGTACTTGCTACACACCGGGAATGGTGAGGTAATACGTCCTGTCTGTTATGTTTCTGCGCGAGTTTCCTCTGCCATCCGTCTGCACTTATTTCTCACACAAAATAAACAAACCTATGCAAAAAATCTGATGTGTTACACTCACATGACCTTCTCTACTCTTGTACAAATTATTTTTACAAACGCTTATTCTCCATCTACTTCATGTTAATCGAGATAAACATTTGCAGACTCTATCTTATTGCTGATTTTCTTCTAGATGTAAGGGGAATATATATTTGCAATTTGGAAATACAGTAGCCTTTAAGCACATACATATCTCTTAATAGCTGGTTGCTAGGTGCAGCGCCATTCCCTTTGCCACAGATTAATACTCTTTGCATATCCAAGACAAAAAAATGAATAACGAATTCCCATTTGAGAAAATAAGTATTGAAAAATTTAACGGAATCACAAGCAATATCTCGAAAATGGTTTACTCAACAAAAAAAAAATGTATATGACATAAATTGTGTATTTTAACGCGATCTAAATTTTTTGTGTAGTAAAATTTTGTCTATCTCTTATGGTTTACCAGTTATGCAAAAGTCGTTCACAATGAAGAATACTTTTGGTGACATTCCCAGAAAATTCAAGATATAAATTTTATTTGTCAGGAAAATATCTTAAACATATGATATTTTAATCAGAATCGTTAAGAGCCATTTTTGTGAAAATTAAACTTTTCGAAAAATGTTCCATGTAAAGGATAATCTGGAGTGGGGGGATTTTCTTGAAAACCTTCGTGTCGCATCTCTGGAAGATACTCAACCAAAATACCATGTTTGGTGTTTATCCGACTGTTCGTTTCTGAGTTATGCTGTTCACAGACAGACACACACACACGGACATGTTTCCAAAAATACGTTTTTGGATTCAGGGGGTCTCAAAACATGTATTTCCCGTGAAAACGCAGTATCGAATTTTTGGGTGGAATACAATACTTCCCCTACTTACTATACGTAGTAGAGAAAGTAAAAATTCTGATGTAAAACATTCACATGACTTTCTCTACCCTGTATCGTTAATTAGTTGGTATACAAAATATTCTTACTCAACCTTATTTTTCTATCTACTACATTTTAATAAATAAAGCTAAGCAGAAATAACTACAATTTCGTTACAGACAATGAGGGATCAGCGACAGTAAAATGTTTAAGGACAGGGCGGTTTATGCTGGCCTTAAATTTCCATACGATTTCCTTGCTACCTCGAGAAACAACTGAATCTTGACAAGACCAAGAGAATGACCAAAAAATTCAACATTTGGAACCTTTAACAACATATCTCAAACGGCTTGTGTAGCAAAAAACGTATTTTAAATTTATTGTATTTCTAAAAAGAGATACATTTTTTTGTGTGTAGTAGGTTTTCATCTATCCCTTAATACGTATTTACCAGTTATACGCACAACATTATACAAAATTCCTTTCGAATGTAGAGGAATTCATAGGCTATTCCCAGAAAATCCAAGACAAACATTTTATTTGTCATGTAAATACCTTCTAATATATGTGGTATTTTAGTCAGATACCTTAGGGCCATATTTTAGAAAATAAATAATTTCGAAAAATGTTTCATCTAAGGGTAATTTGGGATGGAATTTTGTTGTAAATCTTCATGTTGCATCTTTGGAAGATATTGAATATGCTTTATTTGGATTCAGGGGGACCTAAAACATTATTTCCGGTGAAATCTCGATATCGAATATTTGGGTGGAATGCAATACTTCACCTACTTACTATACGTGGCATAGAAAGTAATAAAATAGGCGGATTTAATGCCTGTAGTACTTAGAGAAACTAATTGTTGTATCTCACCCAACAAATTGATATGAAGATGTCTCCAGAAATGCACATTTTGAGGTCTTTCAATAAACAAAACTTAGAAAAAGAATGTGTGTTTGTGTCTATGAATAGCAATAACTAAAAAACGAAATATCACATAAACATCAAATCTGATATTTAAGTTCAGCATAGTCATGAAGTTTTTCAAGAAAACATCTCCTCTTCCCAAACTAATATTAATACAGATAATGATAATAAAGCATATATTTTGTATTTTCTGTTATTTTCACTTTCTTGCTTAAGGACTTCGTTTCTTCAAAATTTAGCAATCTTTATTTTGTACATATCATAATTTAAGCTCAATTTACTTCTTCACAACAGCGGCCGAATAACTGACCACATACATACGCTTCACATCGCTGTAGTTCTCTCTTGTATGTTCGCTATTATGCATTCATATCTCGTTAGCAAATTTGTACTTAATTTTTATTTGCTTTTTATTGAATTTTTTAATAAAAATAGGATAGTTTATTTGTTAACGTCGTTTACTATATGTTTAAATAAAATATGTACGTACTTTGTTTTATTGAATCTCTTCAAATTGTTAAATATAATGTTTGATATTTTCATTTCTCATCATTGTAAAGTACTATTTAGCTTTTACATGAAGTGCTTAGCAAGCAACTGTTTGAATTAAAAGATTTATTTGTATTTATTGTTTCATCTAAACTTAAACAGGTGTTTTGGTTATCTTAGCTTTTATTAGCTAAATATTTTGTTTAAAATACACGAAAACATTACTAACAAAATTAATTTCGTTACCGTAATGCAGCAACAACTTCGCAGGAGAATTGGAAACAGAACGCACATTCTACACTGCGAGGGGTCTTCCCACCTGTAGCGGGAAATAGTCGTTGGGCGACGTTTGTAGCGGGGAACGGTGCTGTGCGCCATTTATAGCGCGAAATCCTCGATCCTTGGGTTGTTGTTGCCTGTTGCGGTGTTCTTCTTCCTCGGCTATTGGTGCTCATCGGTTGTTGCCTATTCCATTCCTAACTATATCTAATTATTAGTTCTCAGGTTATAGTGCGTGAGGCAAGTTAAAAAATACACTGCAAGTTTCCCTTAATCATCGAAGTTTATTTCACAGTTTGAATAATTATGAGCGGCTAGCTTTTCCCATTATTATAATCCCACCATTTTAAACTAGTCAGAAGCCTAGCTATCTGCTCACGCATTCCCACCCTTGTGCATCCACGTGCATCTGTAGCACCTCGTGTCGACCTGAGTTCTCGAAGATCAGTTAGCGAGAGAGAGAGAGTGAGTGGGCTCTGAGGCCTTGCCTGCCCTTATATACGGGAGCCTAGTGACGCTCACCTCTGCGTTTAAAAATGTAACGACGTTTCCTATTGGCCCTCAGACCTCGTTACCCTAACATGTATGAGAATATGTGGCTTCAGATCCGTGCGCTTAAGCGTCATCTTGTAGCGTTGTGAAGCCAGTTCCATATCTCGGTCTTTCTTTTCTCCATCTGTCTCTTTCTATTTCTCCGTACCGTTAGCGGTTCCCTGCCTGTTGGCTTCGTGAAAGGTACGCTCTTTATGCTTTCTTGGTATTTTGCTAGCTCGCCCGTTTCTTACAATCAGCTCTGTACAAATGTTAGATGTTGGATATTTTAACATGTTAGTGAATTAAAGTATTACTGTACAATTCTTATATGTATGGTTCCCTTTTCATATGTACAATTCCTCTATATGTATAATGTATCCCCTTGCCCACCCACCGGCACTGTGCCAAACGCATTTCATATCATCTTTCTACAGATCAATGAAGGACAGAACAAGAGTGTTCATAAAAGTTTATGCTTTAAATGGCATTCCGTACTCCTTCCAGTACCGAGCGAGGTGGCGCAGTAGCAACGTGTGCGACTCGCGTTCGGGGAGGTCTTGGGTTCGACCTCTGGCGATCTCCCACTCTGATGCATGGTTT
This sequence comes from Deroplatys truncata, assembly GCA_030765065.1. NCBI lineage: Eukaryota > Metazoa > Arthropoda > Insecta > Mantodea > Mantidae > Deroplatys > Deroplatys truncata. The sequence goes on from CM060984.1 coordinate 65,899,373, forward strand.
TTTTGTGGTTTCCACGGGTCGGCGGGCGAATGCTGGGGTAGTTTCTCTTCTATCACGACTCTTCCTGCCTTTTCTTTCCTGTACCCATCATCCAGCAATTTGCGGCTGGACGGTGACTGTGCTTTCTGTAGAAGTTTCTTCCCTGGCGTCGTTGCGGGACTACTGTTAGGTCTCGGTTGCTTGTGGGTGAGCCCGAGCGGCGTCGGATGCGATAGATGTGGAAACGTTAGGGAACCCCCTCCATGTTGGTGCCCGTCGTCATCCGGATCTGGTCGCCCTTGGGGTCATAGTAAAAGAAAAAATCTTATGTGTTACACTCACATGACTTTCTCTAATCTTGTACAAACTATTTTTACAAACGCTTATTCTCCATATGCTTCATGTTAATCGAGATGTCAATCCTATTGCTAATTTTCTTGTAGATGCAAGGGGAATATGGTAGGTTTTAAGCGATAGTCAAATATTTTAAGCGCTGGTTGCTATGTGGCGCATTCCACTCTGTTTGCATGTCCAGGACATAAAGAAAAATGAATAACAAATTTGAGAAAAAGTATAAGTATTTGGAAAATTTAAGGGAATAACAAGCAATATCTCGAAAATTGTTCACTCAACAAAAAAAATGTATATGGCATAAATTGTGTATTTTAACGCGATCTACATTTTTTGTGTAGTAAACTTTTGTCTATCTCTTATGGTTTACCAGTTATGCAAAAGTCGTTCATAATGAAGAATACTTTTGGAGACATTCCCAGAAAATTCAAGATATACATTTTATTTGTCATAAAAATATCTTAAGCATATGATATTTTAATCAAAATCGTTAGTCATTTTTGGGAAAATTAAAATTTTCGAAAAATATTCCATGTAAAGGGTAATCTGGGGTGGGGGGATTTTCTTGAAAACCTTCGTGTCGCATCTCTGGAAGACACTGAACCTAAATACCAAGTTTGGTGTTTATCCGACTGTTCGTTTCTGAGTTATGCTGTTCACAGACAGACACACACACGGACATGTTTCCAAAAATGCTTTTTTTTGATTCAGGGGGTCTCAAAACATGTATTTCCGGTGAAATATCGGTATCGAAGTTTTGGGTGGAATACAATACTTCCCCTACTTACTATACGTAGTAGAGAAAGTAAAAAGGGTCATTGCGGCTACTTGCGGTGTTCTGCCCCGGTTGAGACGCGGCCCCTCCATTCATCATACCGTTTTACTCCTAGTCTGAAATAAAATTTTATACAAATTCTTTCAAAAGGATATACCTATATATATGTGCTTTCGTAAACTGTTGTATTTCCTATAATGACTCGCATACAAACAAATATAAATTGAATTGCTTATTATAATATTACAAGTATCTATTCTTCATTTTCGCTCGGAAAATTTAGTATGTGGCATACTTGTTTGATGAATATGTAGCTTAACTCTTTGTACTGATACAAAGGAAAACTAATGAAAGAAGAGGAACATTCATGGTCTTGAAAATCAGCGAGCATGTGAGGCGATGTCATTTGCGGTGCTCTAAAACGGCAATGTTGTGGAACGTGTGAACAGAGGACAATATTAAGGTGGATTCACGCCCACATCCGTCTCTAGAGCAGCTAGCCTATACTTGCGTCAAAGAAAAATTCCTTCCCCATTTTTTTTAGATCTCTTTTTTTTTCTTTCTTTCTTTTTATTTTTTTTTTAGTTCGTCGACTTGTTTAGAAATTTAGAGAGACATGTTCAGTGTTTTTTTTACATTTTTTATTGTTTTATTTTGTTTTATATTTTTATTTTATTTATTTTGTTTTTTAATGTTTTTTTGTTTTAATTTTTGTACAATGTATTTATTTATTTACTTTATTTTGGGATAGGTTTTTAGGAGAATATGGAAACTACTACACAAGAAGGATAGATCACTTTTGTTTCTTCTGCTTCTTATCCCCATTCTTAGCATATGCCCTTCTGCAGTGGACACTCAGAGCTTCCTTAAATGCGGGAGATCCAAGTCCAAAGTGGTCCTTTTGTCCAACTCCCAGCGTTCCTTCCGGATAAATCTCTGGAAGGCCTGTAGATTCACTGCGTCCCCAACTTTTAGTACCCAAAAATAGGTGGCAAAGATGAGCCAAGTAAGTCCCATTAAGAAAAGAGCTCCCTACTTGACTAATATATCCATATCGCTTTACCAGCAACACAAGATACATCTGAACGTGACGAGAATAATCTAAATTCTAGCAAACATATTTCTTGTTTCTGTTGCTTTAGAACTTCTGCTTAAACAGCTGCTGGCTCCCTTTGTAAGCTCTGAAACTCCCAGGATCCCCTTAAATTATTACAAATACTTTTACTTTCTCTGCTATTTACGATAGCAAGTAGAGGAAGCATAATATTCCACCCAAAAACCAAATAACATGGTTTCAGTGGAAATATATCAAAGTTTTAGATAAGCTTTTTATTTAATAATTTGCAGAAAAGACGGGAAATTATAGTATTGGTTAGATAAAATAGTGTGGCTGTTAAATATCATACCGTTTTATCTTTTATGTATTCTCTGTTCACCACTTAGGGTAGAGGATGCATCGCATTGGATTTAAAAATTTAATATCGAGGTCGCGCAAACCCGTTTTGGTGCCCTCATAAGGATAAAAAAGACAAGAAGTGGACGCAAATAAGAATAGTATATGTCAAAATCGAAAATTCCCTTAAATATAAAGTTTGGAGTGTAAGCAAGAACTATTTCGAGGATGGAAGGCGAAGATTTTCAAGGAATTTCAGTGAATCGATTAGCACTTCAAATTTAACTCCAGAGACAACAACATGACCGCTGTGCCGTCTGTTTCCATCCAAGGGAAAAGGATAGCAGTGCGAGAGGCATGGGTTGCTAATGAGCTTGATTATAGCATAACTGCAGAGGAAACGAAGCAAAACTTTCTTAAATGAGGGCTATGATGTTTTGGCATCCAGAAACTTCCATACATACATCTATGGAATTAGAATAACACTTAATCAGAGGTTTTTGACACTTTCATTACACACACACACACAACTGTAGTACTTGATAAATTGAATTTAAAAAAAATAAACGTAACATAACATTCGACCGTTATAAACAAGAACGATTGTCTTTTTAAGCTTTGTTTGCTTCAGTGTTGCGTCATGGTCACGTGTTTACTTATTTGTTGCCCGGAATGAAATGAAACCGTCTCTTGTTTTTACACGCATTCTCTGAAGAGGCAGTTTTTCTTTTTCAGCACTAGTTTTGCCAATGCATATGTAATGTGTCGCTAGGTGGAAGCATAAGGAAGAAAACTATAAGTAGTGGATTCTTTGGATGCTTCTTAGAGGATTTCCTGGCGCTCTATTTATTGTTTCATTAGAACTGTCTCCAGATACACTATGTGATCAAAAGTATCCGGACACCCGCACAAACATACGTTTTTCATCTTAGGTGCATTGTGCTGCCACCTACTGCCTGGTACTCATTATCGGCGACCTCAGTAGTCATTAGACATCGTGAAACAGTAGAATGGGACGCTCCGTGGAACTCACGGACTACGAACGTGGTCAGGTGATTGGGTGTCACTTGTGTCAGAAGTCTGTACGCGAGATTTCCACACTCCTAAACATCCCTAGGTTCACTGTTTCTGATGTGATAGTGAAGTGGAAACGTTAAGGGACATGTACAGCACAAAAGCGTACAGGCCAACTTCGTCTGTTAACTGACAGAGACCACCGACATTTGAAGACAGTCATAAAAAGTAATAGCTAGACATCTATCCAGACCATCACACAGGAATTCCAAACTGCATCAGGATCCACTCCAAGTACTATGACAGTTAGCCGTGAGGTGAGAAACCTTGGATTCCATGGTCGAGCGGCTGCTCATAAGCCACACACCACGCAGGAAAATGCCAAACGACGCCTCGCTTGGTGTAAGGAGCGTCAACATTACACGATTGAACAATGGTAAAACATTGAGTGGAGTGACGAATCATGGTACACAATATGGTGATCCGATGGCAGGGTGTGGTTATGGCGAATGCCCGGTGAACGTCATCTGCCAGCGTGTGTAGTGCCAACAGTGAAATTCGGAGGTGGTGGTGTTATGGTGTGGTCGTGTTTTTCCTGGAGGGGGCTTGCACCCCTTGTTCTTTTGCGTGGCACGATCACAGCGCAGACCTACATTGATATTTTAAGCACCTTCTTGCTTCCCACTGTTGAAGAGCAATTCGGCGATGCCGATTGCATCTTTCAACACGATCGAGCACCTTTTCATACTGCACGGGCTATGGCGGAGTGGTTACACGACAATAACATCCCTGTAATGGACTGGCCTGCACAAAGTCCTGACTTGAATCCTATAGAACACCTTTGGAATGTTTTGGAACGCCAACTTCGTGCCAGGCCTCACCGACCTACATCGATACCTCTCCTCAGTTCCGCACTCCGTGAAGAATGGGCTGCCATTCCCCAAGAAACCTTCCTGATTGAAAGTATGCCTGCGAGAGTGAACGCTGTCATCAAGGCTAAGGGTGGGCCAATACTATATTGACTTCCAGCATTACCGATGGAGGGCGCCACGAACTTGTACGTCATTTTCAACCAGGTGTCCGGATACTTTTGATCACGTAGTGTATCTCTTATGCTAGCAGCTAGATCACCAAAGAAATGCTTTCACACGAACAACTTAGTTTCATTTGAAATGATGAGCAGAAAATCAACATTATTATTTATATTCTTTCGTTTTTCAATTGTAGCGCTAGGGGTCCGATCAACGAGAATCAAATATCTCATAGCTTTAGGATGACAAAGGATTATAAATATCAGGATTTTAATATGGTATAAAGGATTTAGGTTTAGGGGAGACGAATGGGAATAAATGAAAATGATGGTGTAATGAAGTGCAAGGAGAAAGTGGGGTAGGTGTAACATTTGTAACTTTTTAAAAATTTAATTCAGAAACTAAGCTTTTGCCCCGAAACAGGGTATTGTTTAATACATGTTAAGTATGGTTTAAAGCAAATAAGTCTCCGGAAATGGAGTAAATAATGACAATTAACCTAACACTTTACGTATATTTACAACATACCCATTTTCAGTGAAAAAAGCCAAAAGACGACTATGTGATATAAACAGGTAGAAAATAGAGTCTGAATGTAGACAAGGATCAACATTGGAGCTACAAAATGAAATAAAAACTAGGTGGGGTAAGGAAACATATATTTTGGAATTAGGTATAAAACAGAGGACGGGAATAGCATGGCTCAGGTTGGGAGGGTGGAAAGAACGCAAGATTGCTGATGATGATGGCAGGAGGATTTGCCCACTATGCGGGGAACAAGAAGACTGGACGCATATTTTGTCAGCATGCGTGCAGACGGAGAGTATTAAGAAAAAATTATTACCAGAAGTATTTTTGGCTTTCAACAGACGGAGGGCAGCATGCTGGGACTTGATTCTGAACATCAAAACTTGCCAAGCTTGGGCACATACTTAATGGAAGTACGTGTATTAAGTGATAAAGTGTTTATGTAAATTTTCTTTAACTATATGTGGTACTTGAGCACTTGTGTGTTGTTTGCGTGTGATTTGGAGTGTTTTTCAATTTTATATGTATGTATATATTGTGGTGATTATAAAAATAGTTGTTTCTGGTCGATTCTGCAAGTCACGTACACAGACAGGTATTTTTCTAGAGAGCTTTACGGTCTTATAACCCATGCGACTGTGTTATGCAATTAATGCAATACTAAGGACTTAATAAATACTACTACTACTACTACTACTACTACTACTACTACTACTACTACTACTACTACTACTACTACTACTACTACTACTACTACTACTACTACTACTACTCAACAGCCACACGGCTTTTTCATTATTTCATAACATGCCGAAATTGTTTTGAGGTTATATTTCTCTCAATTTATTTTACTTCGATAAGGCAAAGCAATCGGTAGTCAGTTGTTTAAAGTCTCAACTGCCATCTATTGGCATATTTCTCAAATATGACAAAACTCTTCCTGAATATGAAAAACTGCTCTGTGGATCACAAGTACTAAACACCTCTGTACGCATTCTGTTTTCTACCAGCTATTTTCTACACCCTGATATTCTCAACGAAGGCTTTGTAAATTCGTTTTGCAGATGCGCGCGTTCACATGTACACGTAATAGCAACTTTTCCTAAAATACTTGATACAAATATTGGGCTGCTGCGCTGTATTGCAGTCTATTTACAGAGTACTAGCAAAGGATGGCAGCCTGGTCCTCAGTGGTCACGAGAGGAACCGTAAATGCTTTGTTAATTATGGTTCACTATCAAATACGCAGCATATGAATGCAATAGTCAGATTAAAACAACGTTAAAGCTACCACAAAATAATTACAACATTCGGGAATCTCAAAACTTGGTGAAAAATGCTGCAGAGCAACAGCATCTTCAAACAAGTGAATATTAACAAAAAGAAGCGACAAATAAATTTGAACATCATTTTAAAAAAAAAAAACCTTATGCGTTACTTTCACGAATTTCTCCCCCACTCTTCTATAAACACTTGTTATAAAATATTATTCTTATATTAATAAATGTAATACGTTTGCAGAAATTGTTTCATTTTACATGCTTGCTTTGAAAATCTACTCTTTGCACGACCGAGAGAGTGAGGGAGAGAGAGAACGAACAGTTCAAAAAAGAGGAAAAAAGCATTTAAAAATTCAAAACAATAACGAATCTCTGGAAAATGGTTAATGCCACAAAAATTGACAAACTGCTGATTGAACAAATCCTACATTTTTGTATATAAAAGTTTTGGTCTATTTATTTCGGTTTACGAATTTAAAAAGTATGATGTAATACATTCACATGACTTTCTCTACCTCTAGCTTTATTGGTGGGTATACAAATTATACTTACTCAAGTTTTTTTCTCTATCTACTGCGTTTAAATCCAAATAAACCATTGCAGAAATAGTTACAATACACATTTCGTTATATATACAAAGGGAACAGCGACAGTCAAATGTTTAACAGCGCGCTATATGCTAGCCTTAAAATTCCATACTGAATGTTGAAAGAACTTTAAAAGAATGACCAAGAAATGAACACTCGAACCTATCTCAGAAACGGTTTATGCCACCACAAGAAGACTTATTTTAAATAAGTTGTGTGTTTTAAAGAGATCTACATTTTTTATGTAGTACATTTTCGTCTATCGCTTAAGTGTTAGGAGTTGTAAAAGATTAAATAAAACTTCTTCCAACTGAAGTGAATTTCACAGGTCATTCCCAGAAAATTCAAGATATCAATTTTATTTTTCATGTAAATATCTTTTATACATGGTATTTTAATTAAAATTTTTAGAGCCATTTTTTAGAAAATAGAACCTTCGAAAAATGTTCCATATAAAGGGTTGTTTGAAGTGCGGGATTTTGTTGAAAATCTTCGTGTCATATATTTGGAAGATATTAAACCTAAATACCAAGTTTGTTATTTTTCAGATTTTTTGTTTTTAAGTTATGATATTCAAACACAGACTTGGACATGTTTCTAAAAATGCTTTATTTGGATTCAGAGGGCCTCAATATATTATTTCCGGTGAAATATCGAATTTTAGATTGAAATGCAATACTTCCCTTACTTACTATAGATTGTAGAGAAATGAAAATGAAATTGAGTTTTATTTATGGACCCTCTTTAACTACTATGGTTCTTAGCTTCCCATTCTATATTGGGCGTGAAACACCGGCTCAGAGGTCTCTTTATCAGGCTTGAGGTTCTTTTACGTGCCGTAAATCTACGACACGGGACCACCGGCTTTACTTCCCTTCCGAAGGAAGCTGTGCTAACGATTTTTACGCCCGAAAAAATCCATCGCCCTCCGCCGGGTTTGAACCCGCGACCTTGGGAACTAGAGGCTAGCACGGTACCACTAGTCCACGTGAGATTGCAGAGAAAGCAAAACAGATATACAAAGTAAACTCAGAATTAAAAGGACTTTATTCCCAGAAAATTTAAGCTATACATTTTATTTGTGACGTACATGAAATATCTTATATATGTGGTATTTTAATAAAAAAAAGTTAACCTATAAATAAAAAAATAACTAAAAATGTTGTAGTTTGGTATGGGGAATTTTCTTGAGAATCTTTGTGTCAAATCTCTTGATTCTAGCGGGCTTTAATACTAAGTTTGGTATATACGTCCGAAATTTCGGACCTTTTTCTAAAATGCTTTTTTGTGTCTCAAGAAGTCTTCAAGCACGTATTTTAGGTTTGAGGCAGTGTTTTTAACACATAAATAATTTCAGTCAAATTACATAATATGTAAATTTAATAACAGCCCGCCTTGAAGCATTATGTGTATGTAATAATTTGTAAAATATATGTAACAGTCATTGCATATGCTTATATTATTGTAAACATGCTCAGTAATGTTATGTGAATGCATTACGTAATTTAATAATGTAGGAGCTGTGAGAATAATAAGTTAAACGTTGCTAACAATAGTTAACCTTGAGGCAATAATGAGTAAGGAAGTTTAAATATTACTAGTCATTATTGGAGCAACAATAATGTACATTTTGAGACAGTTTTAAAATAGCCAATCAACAACCAGAAAAAGCTTTAGTTAAATGCAGGCATTCTATCGGAGTAGGATTAGCCAATCAGAGACTTAAAATACAGAAATTTACAAGTTTAGACGGTTGAAATCTATTCAGTTGCCTCCAAACAGTGCTCATAACTAAACGTGTTGCCTGCAGACAGTGATAGTAACAAGACGCAAAAAGTGTCCTCAAGAAATTTAATACGTATTCGTGTGAGACGAAAAAAGTTTACGTGTTAAAAAAAAAAGTGCAATAAATTAATTAAAGAATCTCACAGCTCTCTGTATCAGTGAAGTGCTATTTAATATTAATTTAATAAGGATTAATAGAAAGGAGTGAATAAAAACTAAAAATCTGTGTAAGCCTACATTCTTGTCGCATCACGCCCTGCCAAGATGTCCATGTCTCTAAAATAATACTGACGCAGCCGAGGCAAACACAAATATTAAATATTTAAAGAAACAGTTTAATTACAAAGTTAATATTTTTTAAACCTGGGGAAAAGGCCACCTGAAAATACATTTGGGGCGAAGGCTACCGGAAACTGTTTACTATACGTGCGGTTGCAACGAATTTTAAGTTTGGCTCACCCAACAGTTGAAATACGATACAACTTCTAAAATACTCCTACAACAAAAGAACTTCTTCAAATTTGCTCCCAATAAGTGGGACAAACAACGTAAAGACAATAACCTTTCTCAGGTTAAATATCTGTATCAAAGTTTTGGTTGGAATGCAGTTCTTCTGTAAATAAGTTGCAGAGAAAGTAAAAAGAAAGTGCAGTTATTTCGTCTACTATTCAGCTCTGTTTCAGTCATCACGGCAAAGCCATATGCTCTAATGAGAATGAGGGCAATTGCAGACATTATTAATTAACAACACAGAAACATACTTATATTTGAAAGCCTTTCGACGTTCGTTAAAAGCATGCGTAATATTCCATATAGGTTTCCTATAATTATAATATTTAGTTTCAGAGCCTTTCGCGTAACCAAGAAAACAGAGCTCAATGGAATGATACAAAAGTTATAATCCATTTTGGGTCACCAAACATCCCGTATGAATCAAAAGTGCGCAATGGAATTTGCGAAGGTGTATCAGCTATTAAAAAGCTTTTAGTGAAAGCTGATGTAGTGGTTTTGCTGGCACTGGACAGAGTATTTTCAATATGCTAGCGAGTTTTGTTAGACTTTTATTGGTTCAAATATGTACATATCTTTTATGATTTCCTAGTTATGTAGGTTTATGCTAAAATGTTAAAGAAATCTGGTGTGTTACACTCGCATAAAACTGAGCAGCGGCCACGTCTGTGGTCCGGATTCGATTCCCGACGACCGCCCAGTCTGGCCCATGGGTTTTTCGTGATTTCCCCGGGTCGGTAGGCGAATTAAATTTAAACTGAGTTTTATTTATGGACGCTCCTTAACTGATATGGATCTTAGCGTCCCATTCTATATTGGACGGGAAAGGCAGGTAATTTAGCTCAAGAGGACTTTTTATTAGGCTTGAGGCTCTTTTATGTGCCGTAAATCTAAGACACGAGATAACTGGTTTACTTCCCTTCCAAAGGAAGCCATGCTGAGGAATTTTTACGCCCGAAAGAAATCCATCACCCTCCACCAGGTTTTGAACCCGCGATCTCGGGAACCAAAGGCTAGCGTGGTACCCCTTCATGGAGGAACAACCCCAGAAGCGAATGCTGGGGTGGTTCATCTTCTACCACGACTCTCCTGCCCCCCATTTCCTGTACCCATCATCTTTCTTGTCATCTGTTTCAGAGTTGTAGGACCAGGCGACGGTGTTCGACGGGTTGCGGGTGGGGGTTGGTTTGCGCTCTGTAAAGGTTTCTTCACTGACGTCGCTACGAGGACTACTTAGTTAGGTCTCCCCCCCCCGAGTGGGCTCCACCCGATAAGGGACTGCCGGATGGCTCGTGGATAGGACTGGGCGGCGCCAAATGTGTTCAGTCTGGAAACATTAGGGATCTCGTTCATGCTTTTGCCCGTCGGCATCCGGATCTAGTTGCCCTTCCGCTCTCTCCCTTCTTACTTCCCTCCCAGGGGTCATGTTGCAAGCATTAAGGGCCGTTACCACCTACTTGCGGTTTCGGGAGCCCCTCAGTGATCTATACCTTTACTTTTACATTCGCATAATCAACTTCTACAAAAAATTCTTACAAAAGCTTATTTTGCTATCTATTTGATATTAATCGAGATTAACTTTTACAGAAATAATTTCACTACACATTTCAGTGTAGATACTAGGAGGAAAGGAGAACCTGCATCACAATTAGATGTTTAAAAGCGCATCGATATACGCTGGCCATGAAATGCCATAGTCTTTCCATGATATAGCGAGAAACAGCTGAATAGTCAGTACTTAAAGAGAAAGTGTTGAAAAATCTGATGTGTTACACTCACATGACTTTCTCTACTCTTGTACAAAGTATTTTTACAAACGCTTATTCTCCATATGCTTAATGTTAATAGAGATGTCAATGTTATTGCTAATTTTCTTGTAGATGCAAGGGGAATTGGTAGGCTTTAAGCGATAGTCAAATATTTTAAGAGCAGGTTGCTATGTGGAGTATTCCATTCTCTTTGCATGTCCAGGACATAAATAAAAAAATGAATAACAAATTTGAGAAAAAGTATGTATTGGAAAATTTAAGGGAATAACAAGCAATATTTCGAAAATGCTTCACTCCACAAAAAAACTGTATGACATAAATTGTGTATTTTAACGTGATCTACATTTTTTGTGTAGTAAAAGTTTGTCTATCTCTTATGGTTTACCAGTTATGCAAAAGACGTTCACAATGAAGAATGCTTTTGGAGACATTCCCAGAAAATTCGAGATATACATTTTATTTTTCATGAAAATATCTTAAACATATGATATTTTAATCAAAATCGTTAGAGCCATTTTTGAGAAAATTAAAATTTAAGAAAAATGTTCCATGTAAAGGGTAATCTGGGTTGGGGGATTTTCTTGAAAACCTTCGTGTCGCATCTCTGGAAGAAACTGAACCTAAATACCAAGTTTGGTGTTTATCCGACTGTTCGTTTCTGAGTTATGCTGTTCACACACACAGACACATGCGCGGACTTGTTTCCAAAAATGATTTTTTTTGAATTCAGGGGGTCTCAAAACGTGTATTTCCGGTGAAATCTCGGTATCGAAGTTTTGGGTGGAATACAATACTTCCCCTACTTTTCGTAGAACAGATTAAGTACTTGAAAGGTACGTGAATAATATTGTGTGTTAATAATGTTCCACTGCTGGGTTGTGCAAGAGGAAGGATGCTCTTGTCACGCTTTCAGAGTCATTTTCCGGCTGAGGTCTTCAAGGGCGAGACGCCAATAAGATACGCTATCTGCACAGGAACACAAGTTGACAAGATTTAATCAGCCGCCGTCCTAGCGCGGGATAAACCAAGGACGGTCTTGTGCAGTTTTTGTAACTGTTATATTGTGCTACTGCACTACATTTGGTACCCAAGCTGTAACAGTGTAGATAAGAGATATCAATACCCTCTCTTCATGCAAGTCACAATTCCAATGAAATGCCACACTGATGCTTTTCATATCATGCATCACACAAGAGTGGTTATATATAGCTTATGCACGTCGTATCTACTACAGTGTTACTGTAGGCACAACAAGTAAAGTTATGCATCTGTCAGGAACTTCTACATTCCAGTTTTTTTTATCAAAAAATTGAGTTTTAATTTCTCTACCACTTACCTGTAGTAAATAGAGGAAGTATTGAATTACACTAAAAATTTGATAGCGAGATTTCACCGGAAATGAATGTTTCGAGACACCCGACTCCAAATAACATTTTTAGAAAAACTTCCCTTCAAGTATCTGTAGCATTTTCCAAGACATTTTTCAGGAAATAAAAAATAGCTAAAATATTCCATGTATAGGGCAGTTTGGACTAGAAAATTTCTTGAAAATCCTAATGTCGTATCCTGGGAAGACTGAACTTAACGGATGCATTCTAGATATCACTTTTGAGGCAGTATTTTTAACAGTTAAATAACTTCAGTCTAATTATATAATATGTAAATTCAATAACAGCCCGCCTTGAAGCAATATGTATGTAATAATTTGTAAAATGTATGTAACGGTCATTGCTATGCTTATATTATTGTAAGCATGTTCAATAATGTTATGTGAATGCATTACGTAATTTAATAATGTAGGAGCTGTGAGAATAAGTTAAAAGTTGCTAACAATGAGGTAACAATGAGGTAACCTTAAGGTAATAATGAGTTTGAGAGTTTAAATGCTACTAGTCATTATTAGAGTGGCAATAATGTAAATTTGAGACAGTTTAAAAATAGCCAATCAACAGCCAGAAAAAGCTTTAGTTAAATGCAGGTATTCTATTGGAGTAGGATTAGCCAATTAGAGACTTGAAATACAGAGATTAACAAGATTAGACGGCTGAAATCTATTCAGTTGCCTGCAGACCGTGATAGTAACCGGATGGAAGATGCGTCCTCTAGAGAAATATAATACGTATTCGTGTGAGACGAAAAATAAATATACGCGTTAAAAAAGTGCAAGTATTAAATAAAAGAATCTCGCAGCTCTCTATATCAGTGAAGTGCTATTTAATTTGTGTCAAGGATTAATAAAAATGAGTGAATTAAAACTTAAAAATCTACATTCTTATTCGTACTTAAACCCTGCCTAAGAGAAACGTGTCTCTAACAATAATACTGACGCAGGCGATGCAAACATAAATATTTAAAGAAGCAGTTTAATAACAAAGTTAATATTTTTTTTAAACTTGGGGCAAAGGCCATCTGAAAGTACATTTGGGGTGAAGGCTACCGGAAACTGTTTAACATACGTGAGATTGTAACTACTTCAAGTGTTCGGCTCCCCAACAGTTGAAAAATAATACAACTCCTACTTTAAATCGCCTTTTTATACGTAGCAGCAAACAACGTAAAGAAAAATAACATCTTCATTTTAATGCACAGACATAAGGCCCCATCGCACAGTGGATTTCCACTGCAAGACTGCGAGTACTGACGGATAAATCACAAGAATGGGGTTGGGAGGAAATATCCAAGTGCCACATCAAGAACCGAGGATAACTATTCCAATGTTTCAAGAATCATTTGAAGCCACCTGCATGGGAATGCAAAGACTGCGACGGTCGGCTAGACGACATGAGGCCAAGTGATCCCCACTACGGCTAGAAGAACGAAGCAGCAACCCTTTTTGAAGGGGTTAGTATACAGAGAAGCTGCGACAGAATCTTGAAGATTGCAGCCGCATCACTGTCCCTACCCAGCGCAGCGCTCATAACGCGGCCTGGGGACATTTCGTTTACTGCTTTGCCTCAGCAAAGAAGCTGGACTGATATATGAGCCATGAGGAGATGGATGCAGGGACCATTTCTTTGAGAGGAGAAGAAAGGAACAGGTTGATAGGCCGTATCTCTGACGCTGATGATGTTGATGATGAAGATGGTGATGAAGTGGAATGCAATCTTCCTCTTCTTATTTTAGATATGTGGTAGAGAAAGCAAAATACACGCAACATAATGATAGGCGCGATACAGTCAATCTTAGTCAACCTTTTATCCAGTTTTAACAAATTACATCTCTACCGCAAGCTTTAAGACGTGTGTGTGTGTGTGTGTGTGTGTGTGTGTGTGTGTGTGTGTGTGTGTATGTGTATAATGACTTTATCCAGTTTTTCAACCGTCATTTCACAGTTTTTATCTAGTTCAACTTTCACTGAGACTTCGTTTAGTTCTCACTGTCACTTCATTAGGGTAGCCTCTTCTTCCACGGTTCACTCACTGGAGAGTCAAACACAAGATCTCCACAATCTTCCACTCCGCAGCAGCGCCCACTGCACGCCACAGCAGTCACCACAAACTCGCTAGGAGAACGGCACCCTGTCGCACCGGAAACGCACCGCTAACTCGCTCGCTCACTGACTGACTCAAATCAACTGATTCATTCTTCTGGCGAGAAAGCTCGCTTATATAGCCAGTGTAATCTTCCACAGAACATTCTAGAACTCTCTCGACACGGTCTGGAAGAGGGGGGGAAAGAAACTTCCATAAAATTCTGGTTATCTGTCGATAGGGCTCCCGGTGTTTACGCTGATGAGCGCTACTTATCGTTGTTTATCTCAGACTGCATGCCGCCGACCTTGAGGCATAGCTACTGCATCACAATTATATATAAATAAAATGTATGTGTGGAAAATGTTCGAAGAGAGGCAATTTTGAGAATTCTCAGCACCCATGTGCCTATTTTCTCAACTTTTGCAGAATAAAAAATAACTGTTACTTCCTGATTTCTTTTATCACGGTAATTACCTTCGCTAATGGGAGATCGGATTGCGAATTGTTCGATTAGAGGCACTTCGACGAATTATCAGAACAAATGGAAAATCTGACACACGCGTACTTAGGACAATGGTGAACATTCTGTGGGGATGTAACCACATAAAATCACTGCTAAGGAGAGAGGGAGGAAAATTTCCGGCAGGAAGTTGTTTTGAGATTTTTTAGCACGAACTAGGCTGTTTCCTCAAGAGTTTCGACAATCAAAAATATAAATAATGTTCTCTTCATTATTTTTTGGGTGGTACAACAAAAACTACCCTCAAACGGTAGAGAAGTAGAACATATTCGGCGGGGGACTATACGTCGCGAACGGTTATGTTTTCTCAGTAGTATAAGAATATATATTGTTCTTGTTATTTTACGTTTGATAATCTGAACAACCATTCCTAATGAAGGAGTTTAAAAAATATTGAATGTGAGACAATTTTTATGGAATTTCAGTAAAATGATAAAATTTGACATAAAGAAGGTGAGGTGGTAAAATTAAAAGACCAGTAATATTGTAATTGTTTTAATTTATTTAGTTTAAATAGGCACATATCTGAAAAGTTGTTTTACCAAAATCGTCCTTCTAATTCACTTACCTTATTTGATATACCTCTTACATTCCAAGTAGCTAGATTCGTCTTTTTCGTAATACCAAATATTTTATATTTTTCACTGCTATTATCGTCTTTTGAAGTCAGTCCAGTTTATTTTAAGAAACTCGGTAGTAATAATGATGTCACCCTGACCGCGTTACGAGCACTGTGAAGGGTTAGGTTTGTAGTGGCCTGGCACCTTTAAGCGAAGTGCAAGTGAAAACTGGACTATGAACAGGACAGATATGGAAAGAAAGAAACAGCGGAGATGAAATTCCTAAGAGCAGTAGCTGGATGTATCCTTCTAGATAAACAAAGAAATCCGCAAACAGTTAAGTATACCAGGTCGGATCGAAAAGTAACACACAATAATTTTTTTTCTGCCTTGGTATTGCAGCTGGAATGTTGCAATTTCACACAGATATAGTTTGAAGTTTTCATTACAGAGAGTATTTTTGTTTCATGTGCAGCTCTAGCGAGAGAAGCGTGAACTACGCAACAAAGATGGCACGCATGTTACTGTCGTCCACGTGAGAAGAGCAGAGAGGTGGGCTTCGATATTTGTGGGCCATAGGGCATAAAGAACATGCGTGGCGTGTATGGGAATAGTTGTATGGACCGTAGCAATTCTTCAGGTGGTGTGCATTCTTCCTAGAGGGCCGTGTGAACGTTAGTGATTCGCCACGCTCCGGGAGGCCGGTAACAGCTGCAACCCCGCAGAATGTCGGAGACATTGAGGCGGTAATTTTGAACGACCAGCGTGTGCAACTGAGAACCTTATTGCAACAGTTCAACATTTCCTATGGTGCAGTGTACGATATTGTTCATGACACGTTGAAATTTCGTAAAGTTAGTGATATCTGGGTGCCTAAGAACCTGACAAACAACCACAAGGGCCAACGAATGATGAGCTTGGATCACCTAACACAGTACACCGCAGAAGGGTATGACTTTCTGAAAAGAATCGTCACTGGTATGAATCGTGGGCATACCACTGCATGCCCGAAACCAAGCAGACAAGTATGGAGTGGAAACATGCTGGTTCTCCAGTGAAGAAAAAATCGAAGTGACTCAATCCGCTAGGAAAGTGCTTGTGACAGTGTTCTGGGATACGCATGGTGTTGTATTGGTGGACTTTGCTGAACACGGGACCACTGTGAATGCTGCAGCCTACATGAGAACTTTGGTGAAGTTGCGTCGTGCCCTTCATGACAAACGCCACAACATGAATGCTGACGATGTCAAAATTCTTCGTGACAATACTCGCCCCATGTTGCTGCTGTTGTTCGTCAGAAGATCACCAAACTTGGTTGGGAGGTGCTCCAACATTCACCATACAGTCCGGACCTTGCACTGTCAGACTTTCATCTGTTTGGTTACATGAAGAAATTCCTGGCCTGCCAACGCTTTTCGACAGATGCGGAAGTGAAATCAGCAGTCCGCAGATGGCTATACTACAAGGAAACGGACTTCTACGAACAGGGCATATTGAAACTGGTATCAAGATGGGAGAAATGTGTTGAGAAACTTGCTGACTATGTCGAAAAGTAGGTAAAACGTGTAAGTTCATTCGTGAATTTTTTGTTGTTTTAACTATTCAACCTTATTGTAAAAAAATTATTGTCCGTTACTTTACGATCCGCCTTAGTACATAATCTAAATGAAAAAAATCTGATGTGTTACACTCACATGACTTTCTCTACTCTTGTACAAACTATTTTTACAAACGCTTATTCTCCATATGCTTCATGTTAATCGAGAGGTCGAGATGTTAATCTTATTGCTAATTTTCTTGTAGATGCAAGGGGAATTGGTAGGCTTTAAGCGATAATCAAATATTTTAAGAGCTGATTGCTATGTGGCGTATTCCATTCTCTTTGCATTATCAGGACAAAAAACATGAATAACGTATTTGAGAAAAAGTATAAGTATTTGGAAAATTTAAGGGAATAACAAGCAATATCTCGAAAAGGGTTCACCCAACAAAAAAAATGCATATGACATAAATTGTGTATTTTAACGCGATCTACATTTTCTGTGCAGTAAAATTTTGTCTATCTCTTGTGGTATACCAGCTATGCAAAAGTCGTTCACAATGAAGAATACTTTTGGAGACATTCCCAGAACATTCGAGATATACATTTCATTTGTCACTAAAATATCTTAAACATGATATTTTAATCAAAATCGTTAGAGCTATTTTTGAGAAAATTAAAATTTTCGAAAAATATTCCATGTAAAGGGTAATCTGGAATGGGGAATTTTCTTGAAAACCTTCGTGTCACATCTCTAGAAGATACTGAACCTAAATACCAAGTTTGGTGTTTATCCGACTGTTCGTTTCTGGGTTATGCTGTTCACAGACACACACACGAACATGTTTCCAAAAATGCTTTTTTTGGATTCAGGGGGTCTCAAAACATATATTTCCAGTGAAATCTCGGTATCGAATTTTTGGGTGGAATACAATACTTCCCCTACTTACTATACGTAGTAGAGAAAGTAAAAAATAATGAAAATAAAAATAATTTGTACCTTACAATATACGTTAAGGATGAAAGAGACAGGAGTATGCCGAAAATGTTATTAAATTATAAACCTAGAGAACAAGATGGAGTGATATGTTTGAGGACGGAACAGGCGAATACCTTATGGAATAAGACCAAAATCGTCAAAGCCATGGGCAACGCCGGGTATTTCATGGATTATAAAACCTCGCTGCAGAAAGTTCATTCAAACCAGTTTTGCTCAACTTGCGAACAAGAGAACGTTTCCAGGGTAATCGAAGTCTCATATTCTATAACTGCTAATACCATTCTTGGGTAACAGACTCAAACGTAATAAATGCACGGAAAACTTGGACGTACTCCGAGAGTAATAATCTTATATAACACCTTATGTAACATGTCTGCTTCGATCATTGTTTGCCATGACCTTCAAACGCATAATATACAATTTATTTTCTAATAAAAACTTTATAAATCTATCGCAGAATTCCCACATTTGTTACCTTGAGCGGTTCCCTTGACAATAATACCTATTGTTAAACTTTCGTGACCTGCACAAAACACGATGGTCCTGATGGAACGTATAGTAAGTGAAGAAAAAATCGCATTTCCCCCAAAAATTTGATACGAGAATTCACTGGAAATACGTCTTTTGAGGTGTATTTAAAGAATGTATTTTTATAAAATGTTTTGTTATATTTGATTTTCTTCAAAAATGACTAACGATTTTGATTAAAATATCACATGTTTAAAATATTTCCATGAAAAATGAAATATACACAGCCGTTTGTGAAAATTGCAACACCAAGAAGGAAACGCATGAATTCAATGAATTTAATACCACAGTTTAGGTACATGACAAGTAACAAATGATAAACTTTTCAAATCTATACATGACATTAGAGCACTAATATTAAGTATTTGATGTGGCCTCCATGTGCTTCAATTAGAACTACTATACGCCGTGGCATTGAATTAAAAAGGTTCTGAATAAGTTCCTGAGGGATTTCCCTCCACGCAGTTTGTATTCGAGCCTACGATACCGTGACACTGGTTACCGTGACGCACCAGGTGCCGACCAACCATAATGGGCGACATGTCAGGCGAACGTGCAGGCCTGGGAAGCAATGGTACTCGCCGCTCTTCGAAGAAGGCTTGTACATTCCTCGCAATAAGTGGCCGGGCATTGTCCTGTTGAAATGTTGCCTATGGAGATGCCTGAAGCAGAGGGAGTACCTCAGGCTCTACAACCCCGTTAGGCACCGATTGCTATTCAAAGTGCCCTCAATTCGTAGGAGTGAAATCGGTTGTTGTAACCAATGGCGCTCCAAACCATCACACCTAGTATTTGTCCGCTACGCCGCTCAACAATGCAGCCCTCCAGGTTGCGCTCACCACGGTACCGCCGGACACGTATGCGGCCATCACTGTAGGACACGTTGAAGCGGGACTCTTCCGAAAAGACTACAGTTTGCCTCTCAGCACCCCAGTGACGTGTTCACGTGCCCATTGCAGTCGGAGGAGCTTGTGGTTTGGTTTCTGGACAATGGAAGCCGACGTAATGGCATGCATGCAACCAGTCCAACCTGCAGCAGACGGCGACGAACCGTTGATGCAGACAAGGTCATATCTGTTGCAGTGCTCCATCGTCGAGCCAACACTGGATGAAGCTGTACGGTCCGTTATGACCATGCGGACAAGTTGACGGTCATCCCGTGCGTTAGTCATGTTCCGTGGTCCAGTACCCGCTCTTCGCTGCGTACGGCCTTCATCTATCCGCTGCTTCCACACACGCATCACTGTCGTAGCAGTATGCCCTGTACGAGCCGACATGTCACGGTATGACAAACCCGCTTCCCGGAGACCGACCATTCTGCCCCGTTCGAACTCACTCACATGCCGATATGGCTCCCTTTAACGTCGACGAGACATACCGGCACCTTCTTTATTGTTTCCACCTTGTTTGACAGCTCTGCACTGACTACACTGGCCGCAACACTGGCCTTGTCGGACCGACACGAGAGCGCGCTGCTTGGCCTACGTGTACCCCATCTCCCTGCAAACCTAATCACTTAATGCTTGCACACTCTTCTACACTTCCACCAAGTTTGGAGTTATTCGGGGAATTCTTTCTTGGTGTTGCAATTTCCATAAACGGCAGTGTATATATAGAATTTATTGGGAATAACCTGTACAAATGCCTTCATTCGAAAGTAATTCTGTATAAATTTATATAACTGGTAAACTATAAGAGATTCAAAAACGTACTACACAAAAAGTAGATCTCTTTAAAGCACATAATTTAGTTATAGGTAATAGTTTTTTTTCTTAGCATCATAAATTTTTGGAGTTATCCGTTATTATTGGTTTCAATTTTTCAATAGATTTTCACTTTTTAAATTTCTGTTGCTTTTAAGTTCTTTCTCGCGATATTGTGGAAATAGAATGGAATTTTAAGGCGTATAGCGGCACACTCTTAAACATCTAACTAACGATTCGGTTTTCTCTATCCCCCTTATACCCACCACGAAATGTGCAATGTAACTGTTTCTGCAAAGGTTTATTTCGACCAACATTAAGTAGATAAAAACTCTGATGTGTTACACTCACATTGGTAGGGGAATTGGTAGGCTTTAAGCGATAGTCAAATATTTTATGAGCTGGTTGCTATGTGCAGTATTCCATTCTCTTTGCATTACCAGGACAAAAAAAAATGAATAACGAATTTGAGAAAAAGTATAAGTTTTGGAAAATTTAAGGGAATAACAAGCAATATCTCGAAAATGCTTCACTCAACAACAAAAAATCTATATAACATAAATTGTGTATTTTAACGCGATCTACATTTTTTGTGTAGTAAAAGTTTGTCTATCGCTTATGGTTTACCAGTTATGCAAAAGTCGTTCACATTGAAGAACACTTTTGGAGACATTCCCAGGAAATTCGAGATATATATTTCATTTGTCATGAAAATATCTTTAACGATTTTGATTAAAATATCATATGTTTGAGCCATTTTTGAGAAAATTAAAATTTTCGAAAAATGTTCCATGTAAAGGGTACTCTGGGGTGGGGGGATTTTCTCGAAAACCTTCGTGTCACATCTCTGGAAGATACCAAGTTTGGTGTTTATCCAACTGTTCGTTTCTGAGTTATGCTGTTCACAGACAGACACACACACGGACATGTTTCCAAAAATGCTTTTTTTTGGATTCAGGGGATCTCAAAACATGTATTTCCGGTGAAATCTCGGTATCGAATTTTTGGGTGGAATACAATACTTCCCCTACTTAATATACGTAGAAGAGAAAGTAAAAATATTCTTTCATAAGAACAGTATAGAGGTTATATAAAAGTACACGATAGTGGATGGAGTTAAGTATGTGAATTACATCTGATTTTTAGACTCATATTATTAATTAGCCTTTGCAATTGTAGTTTGAAAGTTGAATCAATTGAAATGTGCAGTGCCCCTTCTAGGACTCGAATCCAAGATCTTTCTCCGTGCTCAAAATTGTTGTCAATACCAACATAAACAGACGCGTTTAATTGTGCCACGATTTATGCATATCAGTATATGTACAAACAGCACTAAAGAAAATCTTCGGCGGATTTTGTATCGTTTTCTGGGGTCTTTGGCGCGTGTCCTTCACCTCGCCTATCACAGAGCATGGTGGGTTGATAACCCAGCAATAAGGGGAAATGAGGGAGGTTGATTCCTTTGGTTTTTATGGTGTTATTGAAACCAAAACATGTTTATTGTCTCAGCACCAGTCATACCGTATACTAGTGAAATTACTTCTGGAGGTATCGTGGGTATGTGGGAGGCTGATCACACTGTTACGGCAATTGCAACAGCAGTGTATAAAAGTGTTTTTATAGAAATTATCGGATAAAAATATTTCAGGAAAGTGGGGAAGACGGTCTACATACTCGTCAGAAAGTAGGCACTCCCCGTAAAACATCTACGTATGATGACATTCGTTTACTAAATGCAAATTACTCTTTTGTTATAATTGACTGATCGTGTTTAGAAACTAGAGATAAATATGTATATGTGACATACATATTATAGCTATAAAATTGGATTATTACTTTCTCTACTACGTATAGTAAGTAGGGGAAGTATTGCATTCCACCCAAAAATTCGATACCGAGATTTCACCGGAAATACATGTTTTGAAACTTCCTGAATCCAAAAAAAGCATTTTTGGAAACATGTCCGTGTGTGTGTCTGTGTGTGTGTGTCTGTGAACAGCATAACTCAAAAACTAACAGTCGGATAAACACCAAACTTGGTATTTACGTTCAGTATCTTTCAGAGATGCGACACGAAGATTTTCAAGAAAATCCCCCCACACCAGACTACCCTTTACATGGAACATTTTTCAAAAATTTTAATTTTCTCAAAAATGGCTCTAACGATTTTGATGAAAATATCATATGTTTAAGATAATGTCATGAGAAATGAAATGTATATCTCGAAATTTCTGGGAATGTCTCTAAAAGTATTCTTCATTATGAACGACTTTTGCATAACTGATAAACCATAAGAGATAGACAAAATTTTACTACATAAAAAATGTAGATCGCGTTAAAATACACAACTTATATCATATACATTTTTTTTGTTGAGTGAACCGTTTTCGAGATATTGCTTGTTATTTCCTTAAATTTTCCAATACTTATACTTTTTCTCAAATTCGTTATTCATTTTTTTATGTCCTGGACATGCAAAGAGAATGGAATGCGCCACATAGCAACCAGCGATAAAATATTTGACTATCGCTTAAAAGCTACCATATTCCCCTTGCATCTACAAGAAAATTACAAATAAGATTGCCATCTCGATATCTCGATTAATATAAAGCATATGGAGAATAGGCGTTTGTAAAAATAGATTGTACAAGAGTAGAGAAAGTCATGTGAGTGTAACACATCAGATTTTATTTTTGTCTATAATCCTGTTGTATTCCTATGATCAGCAATATGTTAGTAAAGGTAAAGTAACCAATTATAGTTTGAATTAGAGGGAAAACATGCAGGTTTATTTATTTATTATTTAGTTATGTTTGCTTGTATGCAGCAACAAGCATTGATATCACTGTGAGAATACAGTTCTATTTATTTTTTATTATAAAATATTGCTATGTCCTTAATGAATACTATTGAAGTTTTAATTTGAAAATCTTCTCACACTGCACATTCTACATTTCGCTAACCTGGGCGCTCATCAAGTTTTCCCCTTAGCTTTTAAACCTTTCAACGGCGTGTCTTACACTAGTCGATAAGGTATGGGCTACCAATCACGATAAGAGTTCTGTATTACAAAATGAATGCACTTGCTGTATCTCTTTCTCTCTTAGTCAAAACGATAGAGAGCGTAAACATATATTTCGTTTCTACGCCATTTTGTAACCTTTGTTGTGGTTATTGGTGCAACTATTTAGCAGAAATACTGGCGCATCCTTGCACCGTGGCCTAAAGCAACCAAAGAAATGGACATGGCTTCGCAAGGCCACGTACAACGATAAATAATGTGACGTAGACGCGAGGGGCAGTGAGATTTTCTTTGGCGCTCTTTGTACATACGCTCGGAAATTTATACCACGTTCTCCCAATACTATCAACATATCAACACTTTCTTCATGTATGAAGACCGTTACGTATTTGTAATCCTGTTAGCTTTTATACTTATTTCGTTAATCACAAAAATAAAGAGAACAACACATTCGAGTTATCATTCTATTTTCCAAGGCCATCTGAGCTTCCTTTGCCAACATTAATTTTAATTTTATTTTTGTAGCATTTCTCAATGCGAAATTGAACAGAAAAAAGATAGCACTGCTATCTACATAATTTGGGGTTCGGTGTGCTTTGCTCTTGAAGGAGTATGAAGTAATAAAAATGTTCCCTATGAAAGCTGTTTTGAAGAGCTCTATCTGGTAGTACCCTATTTAATCACCGAGCGGGATGGATGAGGCGGTTAGGTCTGTGACCCGCATTCGGGAGGCCCCGGGATCGATCCCATTCTGGCCCATGTGGTTTCCCCGGGTCGCCAGGCGAATGCTGGAGGGTTCATCTTCTACCACTACCTTCTCCCTCTCATTTCCTGTACCCGTCATCTTCCTTGTCATCTGTTTTAGGGTTGTAGGACCAGGCGACGGTGTTCGGTGGATTGCGGCTGGAAGGTGGCTTGCGCTCTGTAAAGGTTTCTTCTCTGACGTCGCTGTGGTACCGCTCAGTTAGTCTCTCCTCAGCGTGGGGCTCTGCTCCGGGAGTCCCTGGAGGTTGGTGACTTATGTTTAGGGACCGTGTGGCGTTGCATACGTTATATCTGGAAACGTTAGGAACCCCGTCCATGGTTGCGCCCGTCGGCTTGCGGATCAGGTCGTCCTTCGGTTTTCTTTCCTAATCCTTCCCTCCCAGGGGTCACGTTGGAAGCACAATGGGCCGACTGGCCTGCGTGTGGTGCTCTGCCCCGGTTCCGTGGTCCCCTCCGTGAAAACGTATCTTTACCTTTTAGCCTATTTAATCCCCAGACCCATTTGAAATTTTAAAGTGATATGCCACTGACCCTACTTCCCGTTATGAGTCACTGATAAAACTCAAGTGAATGTAAAGGTTCACGTGTGCTTTAGTTAAGAATATTTTTGTCTCGAAAATTGTAAAGGCGTATTTTCCGAAATAAATGATTTATAGATGGTCTAATTCACCCTTTATATTTTAAAATTAAGGTGCAAATGGCATCCATACTTTACCCATGTTTTTTTTAAACGACTGAGGGCGTAATGAATGATATTGAACAATATATATTCACAGGTTACTAACACTGTTTCAGGAAACATTAGAGAACATGCAGAAATACCCTGCGTTGTCCTAGGTTTTGGTGGCTTACGTAAAACATCGATTTTTCAAATATTTGTTGATTTATGCTTCAATGAATTAAAGCCATAACAATATTACTGGTATTCAATTCTGTTAATTTGATCATCTCAGCTTCATTGTGGCAAATTTGCCGTTAGTAATGAAAATATTCTAAATTACCTCTCATCCAACAGTTTTCAACCCCATCCCACATTAGGGGTCGTTTTTAGCATTACCAAATCCAAAAGAATGAAGAGAGCAAGAAAAGCTGGAACGGACCATCCTGCCGAATAACCTCAAATTTTGCTCCCCTCCGACATTTACCTTTGGAGGGGTAGTATTTGTTATACACCAAAAGAATAAAGAGGTTATGATTTATATTTTTATTTTATTTCCGTAAGAGATATTTTTTGCTGATAGCTGGAGAGCAATAAATATAATAGGTATATTAGTTTGTACAGTTGTTACCTAGATCTGCACCTAATGAGGTTGCTCTAATGGGACTAGAGAGATAGATAGTGAATTTAAAACACATACTTAGAGTGCGTAACAAAATTAACGTTAGAAAGTATGTACGTGAACTAAGTTGTTTTTATTACTATGTTCATTACTTTGTAATAAGTGGGATTTTCCCAACTTAATTTCAAAGTGACTTAGAAGGAAACCGCGCAGGCTATGCCTACAATATCGTAGTTTTAAACCGTTTAAGGTTCACTTTTTTCAAAATTTAGCCATATTGTTACCTTGAAATTTATCTTCTACTTTATATAAGCGTGGCCCTATTATTCTGAGTTTTAGTAGTCATGTAAAATTGAGAAAAACCTTATATATATATATGTATACATTTTGATAATTCGGAGTCTAAATAAAAAAATCTAATGTGTTACACTCACATGACTTTCTCTACTCTTGTACAAACTATTTTTACAAACGATTATTCTCCATCTACTTCATGTTAATCGAGATAAACATTTGCAGACTCTATCTTATTGCTAATCTTCTTGTAGATAAGGGGAATATATATTTACAAGGGAAATATAGAAATACAGTAGCCTTTAAGCATATACATATCTCTTAATAGCTGGTTGCTAGGTGTAGCACCATTCTCTTTGCCACAGATTAATACTCTTTGCATATCCAAGACAAAAAAATGAATAACGAATTCCCATTTGAGAAAATAAGTATTGAAAAATTTAAGGGAATAACAAGCAATATCTCGAAAATGGTTCACTCAACAAAAAAAATGTATATGGCATAAATTGTGTATTTTAACGCGATCTACATCGCGTGACTAGATCTAACGCGATCTAGTAAAAGTTTGTCTATGTCTTATGGTTTACCAGTTATACAAAAGTCGTTCACGATGAAGAATGCTTTTGGAGACATTCCCAGAAAATTCGAGATATAAATTTCATTTGTCATGAACATATCTTAAGCATATGATATTTTAATCAGAATCGTTAGAGCCATTTTTGAGAAAATAAAAATTTTCGAAAAATGTTCCATGTAAAGGGTAATCTGGGGTGGGGGATTCTCTTGAAAACCGTCGTGTCGCATCTCTGGAAGATATTGAACCTAAATACCAAGTTTGGTGTTTATCCAACTGTTCGTTTCTGAGTTATGCTGTTCTCTCTCTCTCTCTCTCACACACAGCCAAACACACATACATACACAGACACACACACGGAAATGTTTCCAAAAATACGTTTTCTGGATTCAGGGGGTCTCAAAACATATATTTCCGGTGAAATCTCGGTATCGAAATTTTCGGTGGAATACAATACTTCCCCTACTTACTATACGTAGTAGAGAAAGTTTTAATTAAATTGGATAAACGTCAAGTGAATTTAACTTTGTAAAAACATCTCATTTTAAAATTATTAAACAGTTTACATGTTCTGGCGGGTTTCGATATTTTTCGTTTTGCATTTTGTGGTACAGCAGAATCTTTGCTTAAGGACTAAAAATTGCATCGAAACTTATTTAAACTGGCGAAGAAATAAATCCATGAATTGAAAATCGAGTCAGTAACTAGGAAATTCAGCAAAAGCCTGCATTATTCATGGCCGTTTTCCTCCAACAGATCAAAACATATTATAATCAAGCTTTCAGGTACAAAAACATTAACTGTGCTAATCAATTTATGTTCATTTTGGAAATAACGCATATTAAAAGTTGAAAATCTTGTTCAATTTAAAAAAACAGAATAAAAACAAGTCATAAAACGTTAAACATTAAAAATCACCAAACCATGTAAAATGTATTATACTAAAAATAAGAATTAATTTGACTGTTAGAATTTTAAAGTGCTCTTTTAATACTTACTGTAATCGTGGTAGATATTAAGTGGGCAAAATGTTTTAATGGTCGGCTTTTGAGAATATGAATGCAATTCCCCCTCTCCCAAAATTTCTCGCATTATTATCGTGAAGTAATGGCATGTATATCATACTATTAAAACATGTTAGCGCAAAATCTCCTAAAAATCCAATGTTTTACATTCACGTGACTACCTCTACGCACCTTCACAAATTATTCTTATAAGATCTTATTTATGATTCTACTTCGTTTTAATCAAGATAAACATTTGCAAAAATAGCTCTAGTACACATATATTTGCAGGCACAAACGATATGAAGGAAACCAAAACGTTAGTCAAGTGTTAAAAACGGGTCGCTATATACCACACTACTTCCTTGAAATCACGAGAAACAACTGAATGGTGACAGCACTTCGAAAATGAATTGAAAGGTTCAGACGAATAACAATGGAGATCATGTAAATGACGATGTCACAAAAAAGGTTATTTGAAACAAATTTATTTATTTATTTTTTACAGTAAAGGTTTTGTCTATCCCTTATGGTTTACTAGTTATACGAAGTTATACAAAATTCATTCATTCCAAAAGAAGAGGATTTCACAGGCTATTTCCATAAACTCAAAATATACATTTTTTGGTCACATATAACGGCGTTCTAATCCAAATCGTTAGAATCGTTTTTGAGAAAATAAGAAAAAAAAAATAAAGAAATATTCCTCGTAAAGGGTGGGGGAGGTTTTTCCTCAAAATCTTCCTGTCTATCTTTGGAAGATACTGTAGTTGTAAGTTTGGTTCTAAAATATTTTTTCTTGGATTCAGGGTATCTCAAAAAATACTTCCAGCTAAAACTCTTTATCGAAAATTTGGGTGGAATGAAATAATACTTACTCTGTTTACTATAGGTAAGTATTAGAGAAAGTAAGCGTTAAAATTACTCAGATGAAGTAAGCTATTCAGTAGTTTTGACAGAAAGGTTTAACCCTTTCCAGCCTAATAGAGCCACTTGGCATAATTATGTATCTCTATTGTAAGAAGTCGGGCAAAATAATTTGGATTTAGAAGAGTTAACTTTTGAGAGTTTAAAGATATAATTACTGGTGCGCACTTCGGTGTTTTTTAAGTTTATTAATACTATCATAGTTTAAAATAACTAGGAAGTACAAACTATTTTGTATAAAATCAGCACATCTGTTCCGCTACAGTACTGACGAGGTCCCATAACCATCCACGCATGCCAATCACTGTTTATTTTGCGTGGGCCTACCCCATTCTTTATAAAAGTTGTGGCAGAGATAATTTGAACCTAAACAACAAAATCATCATCAGTTATGTTTAGCGCTTTAGCTAACTGAGCCAAGATTCATAGATCAGGTAGGGCAAGCTTCTAAGGGCACAATTGTCCTTGTATGTTCTCTGGTTCTAGAAAGGGTTAAACAGTGCAGATGTATCTGAAGTACGAAGTTCACATTTTGCTGTTGCTTTGAAGGTCACGTGTTTTAGTTTTCAGAGCAGCTCCTATACTTTCACAATTTTATCCTGCTCACTGTGCTGTGGAGACATATAAACATGACTTAGGGAAACTGACAGGTAACCCGCTTAGACATGTCATTTCTACTCATCTCGTTATCATATACAGTCATTATTTCCGTCATTTCCAGCGCAGGAACTTCGTCATGCTGCTTGCCTCCTGTTAGCGAGTTTCGGAGCATATAAGTGAGTGCTGAACAGGTACATTCTACAGCAAGTCCAGCTCTTCATTTCTTGAAGATGCCATTTGCCAAAAATCTTATAGGAATTGAGATATTGAAGAAGTGTTTTGTTTACGTAATTTATTTACGTAAATTATTAGCCTCACGCTTAGGAAGCCAACTTGAAGTATTGTTCTTCAACTGTTGTAATTGTTGTCTTTACGTTGTTTTTACTGTTGTTGGAGTTTTTGCATCACGCTTTGGGCATTAATTTGAAGTTGTTGATTACGTAATAGATACTGTTGTTACGTAATATGCTGCTACGTACGAGAAGCTGATTTCAAGATGTATTTTTGTTCTTACACTCAAGTTTAAAAAATATATTTTAACTTTGTTATTAAACTGGTTCTATAGATATTATTTATGTTTGTACTTGCCTTGGCTGCTTCAGTCTTACTTTAGAGACACGTTTCTCTTAATCAGGGCGTGGTGCGACAAGAATGTAGGCTTACACAGATTTTAAGTTTTAAATTCACTTCTTTTTATTAATCCTTGACACAAATTATACAGCAGTACACTGATATTAAAAGCTGTGAGATTTTTTAATTTAAAACTTGCACTTTGTTAACGCGTATATTTATTTTTACGATTCACACGAATACGTAATATTTCTTTAAAGAACTCATCTTCCATTCGGTCACTACCAAGGTCTGCAGGCAACTGAACATATTTCAACCGTCAAAACCCGTAAGCTTCTGTATTTCAAGTCTCTGATTGGCTAATCCTAGTCCAATAGAATACCTGCATTTAATTAAATCCTTTTCTAGCTTTTGATTGGCTATTTTTAACCTATCACAAAAATTTACATTATCTTGACTAGTAACATTTAAACTCTCAAACTCATTATTGCCTCAAGGTTACCTCATTGTTACTTATTATTCTCACAGCTCTTACATTATTAAATTATATAATGCATTCACATAACATTATTAAACATGTTTACAATAATATAAACATATGCAATGACTGTTACATATATTTTAAAAAATTATTACACACATATTGCTTCAAGGCGGGCTGTTATTGAATTTATATATTGTATAATTTAATTGAAATTATTCAAGTATTAAAAATACTGCCTCAATATTTATAACAGTTCAGATAAGTTATGAATAAATCACCTGATGTGTTACAGTTACACGAATTTCTCTACCCATTGGCATTGGCTTTCACAGTTAACCTACAAACTATTGGTATAAAACCGACACGTTTGCCGAGATCGTTAAAGCACGGATTCGTGAACGGGTAATCTGAGGTTCAAATCCCGCCAGCACAGTCTTCCTTGAGGCATTTATCCGGGTTTTCTCAGTCCTCATAACTTGCAAACGCCTAGAATGTTTCCTTCCCGAATTTCCTTTCCCAATTATCTCATTTTATATATCGCCAGTGTACACTCTGTGTTGCCTAGCGTTAAACACTTCGAAAAAATGTGAGGTGTTGCACTCAAATGACGTTCTCTCTTGTACAAACTATTTTTACAAACGCTTATTCTCCATGTGCTTCATGTTAATCGAGATGTTAATTTTCTTGTAGGTGCAAGGGGAATTGGTAGGCTTTAAGCGATACTCAAACCGTTTAAGAGCTGGTTGCTACGTGGAGCATTTCATTCTCTTTGTATGTACAGGACATAAAAGAAGAAAAACGAATTCCCATTCGAGAAAAAATATAAGTATTGGAAAATTCAAACAAATAACAAGAAATTTCTCAGAAACGGCTCGCTCAAAAAAAAAAAGGGAAATGTATGAGACATAAATTGTGTGTTTCAACGAGATCTACATTTTTAATGTAATAAACCTTTGTCTAACGGTTTACTAATTATGCAAAATTCATTCAGAATGAAGAGGACTTTTGGGGACATTCTCAGAAAATTCAAGACATACATTTCATTTACCATGAAAATATCTCAAACATATTATGTTTCAATCAAAATCGTTAGAAGCATTTTTGAAAAAATA
The DNA here is from genome assembly GCA_030765065.1 of Deroplatys truncata. Classification (NCBI taxonomy): domain Eukaryota; kingdom Metazoa; phylum Arthropoda; class Insecta; order Mantodea; family Mantidae; genus Deroplatys; species Deroplatys truncata. The sequence continues at coordinate 65,930,331 of CM060984.1, forward strand.
AAAATTTCGAAAAATATTCCATGTAAACGGTAGTCTTGGGTGTGGAGTTTTCTTGAAAAATCTAAGTGTCGCATCCTTGAAAGATACTAAATTCGAATATCAAGTTTGAATTTATCCGACTTTTCGTTTTTGAATTAATGCTTTTCACAGACAGACTCATACACGGCAATGTTTCCAAAAATGCTTTATTTGGAATCGGGATACCTCAAAATATATTTCCGGTGAAATCTCGGTATCAAATATTTGGGTGCAATGCAATATTTCTGTCTCCCCCTCACCCTCACACACACACACACACACACACACACACACACACACACACACACACACACACACACACACACCTTTTGTAGACATGCTTATTTATTTATGGAACCTCGAAGAACCTCAAAACATTGAGGTAGTATTTTTATCACTTAAATGATTTCAATCTAATTATATAATATAAAATATAATAACAGCCCGCCTTAAAACGATATGTGTATACTATAATATATAAAAAGTGTATATTACAGCCATTGTATTATGTTTATATTATTATGTACACGTATAAACATGCTATGTGAATGCATTACGTAGTTTAACAATGCAGGAGCTGTGAGAATAGAAGCAAGCTGTCTTCCGTAGCAAACAGAATTACAAAGTAGAAGCCGAAAGCTGCTAACAATGAGAACCTTGAGGCAAAAATAAATTAGAAAATTTAAAAAGGGTACTAATAGTTCTTGGAACAATAATAATGTAATATTTAAAATAGTTTATAAATAGCCAATCAAAAACTAGAGAAGCTTAAAGTTAATTAAAGATATTCTATTGGAGTAGGCTTAGCCAATCAGATACCAGAAATAGGGAAAATATAGAAATTCAAGCGGTAGACGCTACAAGAAAGCGTACCCTAGCAGTTTGGTTCGGTACAGGTTCAGTGCGAGACATACAAATTAATTGCCGTAAGAATAATATAAAGTTTATGTATTAAAAAGTGTAATTAACAATAATCTCACAGCTCTATAGCAGAATACAACAGTGAAGTGTTATTTAATCGTGTGAAGGATTCATAAAAAAAGTTAAATACAATTATAATTTGTGTAAGCCTTGTTCTTTAGCCGCACCAGCCCTGTTAAGAGATACGTGTTCTGCAAATTACTACTGACGCAGCCGAGGTATACTTATATAATATTTAAATAAATAAAATTAAAATAGTTATTACACATAAAGTAAACGTGGGGCGAAGGCCACCGGAAAGGTAAACGTGGGGCGATGGCCACCGGAAACCTTGTACCGAACGTGGGGTGAACACTCCGAAGAAACAATCTCCCGCAAAATTGGCATCCATTACGTGCGTGGTCTAAAACAGCTTCAAATTGATGCCCATAGTGGTGCAACCGATACAACAATTAAAACCCCTTCAACACTTATTTTTGTCAAAATGACGATATTGAATTATTTGGTGGAATACATTACTTCCTCTATCTACTCTAAATAGGTGATAGAAAAAGTAAAAATCTGATGTGATACATTCACATGACTTAACTACCCACTATCTTAATTAGTAGTGTATACAAACTATTCTTACTAAAGGTTATTTTTCTGCATTTTAATCCAGTTAAACCTTTGCATAAATAGCTACATTACACATTTCGTTATAATTACGAAGGGAATAGTGATAGTAAAATGTTTAAGAATTGGACGCTATACCCTGGCCTTAAAACTCCATACACTGTCCATGACATCAAGAGAACCACCTTAATGTTGACAGGACCTCAAGTGAATGACCAAGTAATGAGCAATTCGAAACATTAATAAGAATATCTTAGAAATGGCTTATGCCACAAAAAAGTATTTGAAATATATTCTGTGTTTTAAAGAGATCTACATTTTGGTTTATCGCTTAACGTTTTCGAGTTACACGATTACATAAAATTCCTCCCGAATGAAGAGGACTTCACGGGCAATTCACAGAATATTCAAGATATACATTTTATTTCTCATGTAAATATATTTAATAAATGATATTTTAATCAAAATCGTTAGACAAATTTCTTGAAAAATAAAACATTTCGAAAAGTGTTCCATGTAAAGGTAGTTGGGGTGGGGGTATATTCTTGAAAATATTTTTGTTTCATATTTGGAAGCTACTGAACCTAAACAGCAAGTTAAGTATTTATCGTACCTTTCGGTTTTACTTTCTCTATTGCGTATAGTAAATACATGTTTTTGAGACTCCCTGAATGCAAAAAAAAAGCATTTTTGGAAACATGTCCGTGTGTGTGTCTGTGAACAGCATAACTCAGAAACTTTCTTGTAGATGCAAGGGGAATTGGTAGGCTTTAAGCGATAGTCAAATATTTTAAGAGCTGGTTGCTATGTGGAGTATTCCATTCACTTTGCATTACCAGGACAAAAAAAAATGAATAACGAATTCCCATTTGAGAAAAAGTATAAGTACGAGTATTGGAAAATTTAAGGGAATAACAAGTAATATCTCGAAATAGGTTCACGCAACAAAAAAAATCTGATGTGTTACACTCACATGACTTTCTCTACTCTTGTACAAACTATTTTTACAAACGCTTATTCTATATGCTTCATGTTAATCGAGATATCAATCTTATTGGTAATTTTCATGTAGATGAAAGGGGAATGTGGTTGATTTTAAGCGATAGACAAATATTTTAACGCTGGTTGCTATGTGGCGCATTCCATTCTCTTTGCACGTCCAGGACATAAAAAAATGAATAACGAATTTGAGAAAAGGTATAAGTATTGGAAAATTTAAGGGAAGAACCAGCAATATCTCGAAAACGGTTCACTCAACAACAAAAATGTATATGGCATAAATTGTGTATTATAACGCGATCTACATTTTTTGTGTAGTAAACTTTTGTCTATCTCTTATGGTTTACCAGTTATGCAAAAGTCGTTCACAATGAAGAACACTTTTGGAGACATTCCCAGAAAATTCGAGATATACATTTCATTGGTCATGACAATATTGTAAACATATGATATTTTAATCAAAATCGTCAGCCATTTTTGAGAAAACTAAAATTTTCGAAAAATGTTCCATGTAAAGGATAGTTTGGGGTGGGTGGATTTTCTTGAAAACCTTCGGGTCGCATCTCTGGTAGATACTTAACCTAAACACCAAGTTTGGTGTTTACCGACTGTTCGTTTCTGAGTTATGTTGTTCACAGACACACACACACACACACACACACACGGACATGTTTCCAAAAATGCTTTTTTTGGATTCCGGGGGGTCTCAAAATATGTATTTCCGGTGAAATCTCGGTATCGAATTTTTGGGTGGAATACAATACTTCCCCTACTTACTATACGTAGTAGAGAAAGTAAAAAATGTATATGACATAAATTATATACTTTAACGCTATCTACATTTTTTTTGTAGTAAAATTTTGTCTATCTCTTATGGCTTACCAGTTATGCAAAAATCGTTCACAATGAAGAATACTTTTGGAGACATTCCCAGAAAATTCGAGATTTACATTTTATTCGTCATGAAAGTATCTTAAACATATGCTATTTTAATCAAAATAGTCGTAGCCATTTTTGAGAAAATTAAAATTTTCGAAAAATGTTCCATGTAAAAAGTAATCTGAGGTGGGGGGATTTTCTTGAAAACCTTCGTGTCGCATCTCTGGAAGATACTGAACCTAAGTACCAAGTTTGGTGATTATCCGACTGTTCGTTTCTGAGTTATGCTGTTCACAGACACACAGACAGACACACACACGGACATGTTTCCAAAAATGCTTTTTTTGATTCACGAAGTCTCAAAACATGTGTTTCTGGTAAAATCTCCATTTCGAATTTTTGGATGGCTTGCAATAGTTTCTCTACCTATGTCGTAGCAGAGAAAGTAGAAATTGTTAATTGAACACTGAGTGTATAATCATGTGTATACTTCATTGATTTCAGGGCAGTAATGTCTAGCAAAAATAGTGAAATGAAAGGACTACACTTCCCTGAACTAAACATATCTGATTGATCAATCACGAAAGCTTGGTTAAGCACACACGCACATATACAATGATATATTGTGTTAGACGAGTGCATTACTCGGCAAATATTGTGAAATGAGGCCAGTTAAATATAACATAAGAGTGTGAAGCGTATCATGTTCATGGGATACTTTGTGACCTACTTCCATGGCCACAAGTTCAGCAACCCTGTTAGTCTAATCCAAGAATCTCACTCTTCCTTATGTAACCACCACAACTCGGACGAATCTGCCAGCAACATCGGAAGTTATGTGCATTAGAATCCTTCATCCACGCGGTCCGTAATTGTACATTACGATAGTATGAGCGTGGCAATTGCAATATTAAATCATCGAGGGAAAGTTTGAATAGACGAGGCGAATTTATTATTATTATTTATTTATTGCGAATGAACCCATGGAGGACTACCAAAATACTCGGAGGCGTTTTTTTTTTTAGTTTTCCTTTGAATCACTAGTTCTTCGTTCTTTTGGCTGTGGGCTTTCTTTCTCTCGGTCTGTCCAGTTTGTAACGGTTTTTTATTCGGTTTGTCCTCTTGGTCATTTATGCACTTTAATTCTAAAGATATCTCTGTTTATAATACCTTCCTTTTAATTCCTACCAATTTTAAGTCATTTTTACTTCACCAATTCACTTCTAGTAATCTACTCGTGCTTTACTATTTTCGGAGAATTCCATTATTTGTTTTCTGAGCCTGTTTGAATTCATTTGTTTAATATGTTCATAAAATGTCAACCTTCGTTTTCTGTCACTGTGAATGTTTATATATAATTTTATTTCATTTTTACTTTCTCTACTACGTATAGTAAGTAGGGCAAGTATTGTATTCCACCCAAAAATTCGGTACCGAGATTTCACCGGAAATACATGTTTTGAGACCCCCTGAATCTAAAAATAGCATTTTTGGAAACATGTCCGTGTGTGTGTGTCTGTGAACAGCATAACTCAGAAACGAACATTCGGATAAACACCAAACTTGGTATTTAGGTTCAGTATCTTCCAGAAATATGACACGAAGGTTTTCAAGAAAATCCCCCACCCCAGATTAACCTTTACATGGAACATTTTTCGAAAATTTTAGTTTTCTCAAACATTTTCTCTAACGAATTTGATTAAAATATCATATGTTTAAGATATTTTCATGACAAATAAAAGGTATATCTCGAATTTTCTGGGAATATCTCCAAAAGTATTCTTCATTGTGAATAACTTTTGCATAAGTGGTAAACCGTAAGAGATAGACAAAATTTTACTACACAAAAATGTAGATCGGGTTAAAATACACAATTTATGTCATATACTTTTTTGGTTGAGTGAACCATTTTCAAGATATTGCTTGTTATTCCCTTAAATTTTCCGATACTTTTTCTCAAATGGGAAATCGTTATTCATTTTTTTTGTCTTGGATATGCAAAGAGTATTAATCTGTGGCAAAGAGAAAGGTGCTGCGCATAGCAACCAGCTATTAAGAGACATGTCTATGCTTAAAGGCTACTGTATTTTTATACTGCCTTTGCAAATACAAAACAAGGGGAACATAGTAGGCCTTAAGCGATAGTCAAATATTTTTAGAACTGGTCGCTATGTGTAAAATGTAATTCTCTTTGCATGTCAAAAGATCGTTTCTGCAAATGTTTATCTCAATTAATATGAACTAGATGGAGAATAAGATTTTGTAAAAATAGTTTGTACAAAAGTAGAGAAATTCGTGTGAGTGTAACACATCAGATTTTTTTCATTCTTTTTACTTTCTCTAGCATGAACATAGTAGATAGAGAAGGTATTGCATTCCACCAAAACATTCGATACCATGATTTCACTGGAAATTCATGTTTTGAGGCCCCTCAATAAAAAAGTACTTTTAGAAAAGGGTCGGTGTGTGTGTTTGTGTGTATTTCTGTGAAGAGCATAACTTTAAAAACGAAAAGTCGGATAAACGCCAAACCTGGTATTTAGATTCAGTATCATCTTAAGATGCGACACGAAGATTTTTCAAGAAAATCCTCCACCCGAAACAACCCTTTACGTGGAACGTTTTTCGAAATGATTAAAATTTTATTACAATAATATAATATATTAAATATATTTGCATGACAAATGGCCTGTGAAGACCTCTTCATTCAAAAGGAATTTTATATATAATCTTGTATAAATGGTAAACATTAAGCAATAGACGAGAACAAGAAATATACCTCGGCTGTTTCCACCATGCGTCTATTTTTACTTCCTCTGGATGTTACCTATAGTAAGTGTTCCATTCAAAATTCTATATAGAAATTTCACCAGAAGTATGTTTAGAGGTGCCCTGAGTCTGCCCTCCTCCCAAAAAACGTATTTTTGCTTTCTCTACCACTTACCTAGTAGGTAGAGAAGGTATTGCATTCCAACAAAAAATTCGATACCGAGATTTCACAGGAAATAGAGGCCCCCTGAATCAAAGACATTTTTAGGTAAAGTCCTGTGTGCAGCACAATTAAAAAACGATAAATCTGATAAATACCTAACTTGGTATTTAGGTTCAAAACCTTCCAAAGATCGCACACGAAGGTATTAATAAAATCCCACACCCCAAACTACGCTTTAGATTGAACATTTTTCGAAATTTTTTATTTTCTAAAAATTGTCTCTAACTATTTTTATTAAAATGCAAGGTATTAAAGATATTTACATAAGAAATAACATGTAGGTCTTGAATTTTCTTGGAATATCCTGTGAAATCCCCTTTATTCAGAATGAATTTTGTATAATCTTGTATAGCTGGTAAACGTTAAGTGATAGACGAAAACGTACTTCACAATGTCATGGAAGGAGCACAGAATTGTAAGGCCAGTAAATAGTGCCCAGTTCTAAATCATTTGATTATCGCTGTTCCCTGTGTATCTATAACGAAACGTGAAATGCAGCTATTTCCGGAAAGGTTAATCTCGATTAAAATGAAGTAGGCAGGAAAATAAACTTTGTAAGAATACTTAATATGTATATGTATGCACATGCACTAATAAGCGATAGAGGGTAGACAAATTCTTATAACACCCAGACTTTTTAAAAGGACCGCGCGCGTGTATGAAGAGCCTACATGAAAAACGAAATGTCGGACTAATACCAAACTTCTTGTTAACTTCAGCATCTTCCGAAGATGCGACACGCAACTGACCCCAAAATTCCCTTTACATGCAAAACGATTCCTTCTTTTTTCACAATTTACTCTTACGATTTTGATTAAAATAGCACTTGTTTAAGATATTCGCTTAACGGTGTAAATGTATGTTTTGAATTCTCTGTTAAGAGTCTGAAAAGTCCGTCTTCTTCATTCTGAATAAATTTCTGTATAATTTTGTGTAACTGGTAATCCATGCAAAATGCAGATATCTTTAAAGCACACAACTTATGTCAAATGTTTTTGTCGCAAAAACGATTTCCGTGATACTTCGTTCTTCCTTTTAATTTCCTAGTTCTTGACATTTTTGAAGCGATAACTTACTGTTGTTCTGTTTCTTGTAATATATAGAAATCTACAACAGAATCTACAATCTTGTATCTACAACAAAATATGTGATAAAAGATTTCTGCATATTTTTATCTTGATTATCATGAAATAAAAGAAAAGCCTTTGTAAGAATAGTTTGGAGAAGTGAGTAGAGAAAGTCATGTGCATGTAAGGCATTCCATTTTTTTCTTCTGTCCATGCATAACTATCCGATATGTGACATTGGGAATAAATTCTTTCAGTCGCATTTATCAAATAGTAAATCTTGATAGAATTTTCTTGTCTGAGGCAATCGTTATATTTGGTGCTCTTCAGGGTTCTGTTATGATTTACCAAGCAATTTTCAAGCAGGAGATTTTATGTATGCTGATGACACAAGTTTTATTAGTTCTGATAATAACCGTGATAAACTCCTGGAAATACTGAAGATATTAATGCTACTGCTTCCTCCTGATTCCATTCCAATGGCACAATGCTAAACGAGAAAAAAAGACTGTCTCCATTTTATTCACTTAAAGCCAATTTTGGAAAATATACCGCATACTGATACACAAAAGTTTTAGGTGTTGATGTAAACAGTCAAATAAAATTGGATTTACATATTGAAAATGCATCAACAAAGTTATCTAGGATTAGAATTAATTGTTCTTCCACACAAGCCGTGGTTTGCACAAGGTAGAATCAGACGACTGAAAAATTTAATGCCTTAGCCGGGATTTGAACCACGGATCTCCCGGTCTCCGTCCGGTTGCTCTAACCACTGAGTTACCATGGCAGCATGCCGGCACAACACTAAATTCTTCAACTGTTTCGCATTTTTCCCGGTAAATCACAAGGAGCTCTCAAATTGTATTGAGATGACATACCCCAATGGCGACTTACAATGTTGCAAGTACTTTCAGTCCCGGGCTTTATAGTTTCAACTACTATTACGTCAATTAATGGAATTAATTGTTCTTCCACACAAGCCGTGTGTTGGACAAGGTTGGAAAGGTATAATCAGACGAATCGCCATAAGTAGCTCAGTGGTTAGAGCAACCGGACGGAGACTGGGAGATCCGTGGTTTAATTCCCGGCTATGGCATTGCATTTTTCAGTCGTCTGATTCTACCTTTCCAACCTTATATAGAATTGTTTACCTAATGAATTTAGCGTACTGTTACATATGAGATGTGCTTATTAGTTTTTCTACCACGTACGTAGTAGTAGAGAAGTTATTGATTGCATTCCACCCAAAAATTCGATATCGAGGTTTCACCGGAAACACATGTTTTGAGACCCCTGAATAAAAAAAGGAAAGCATTTTTAGAAAAAGGTCCGCGTGTGCATGTGTGTGTGTGAATGTGAAAAGTTGGATAAACCCAATCTTGGTATTTAGTTTCAGTACCTTGTGTAGCACGTTTAAAAATATTTTCAAGAAAATCCGGTACTCCAAACTACCCTTTGTATGGGAGATCCTTCCAAATTTTTGTTTTTCTAAAACGAGCTGCAAGAGTTTGATTAGAATACCACGTATTTAAGATAAACACATGACAAATTAAATGTACAACTTTAATTTTCTGGGAATAGTCGTTGAAGTCCTCTTCATTCGGAAGGGACTTTGTATAATCTTGTGTAACTGGTAAACGTTAAGTGATAGACGAAAACTTGCTGTATAATAAATGTAGATCTCTTTAAAACACACAATTTATTTCAAATAACCTTTTTGTGGATATCAACCATTTCTGAGATATACTTTATTAATGGTTCGAAATGTTCAATACTTAGCCATTATTTTCAATTGTTTCCCGCGATATCATGGGAAGAGTAAGGAATTTTAACCCTTAACTGTGCTGGTAGTGTCTGTGAAACACCAAACCTCTTTTATTTTTTAATGTTTCACGTGTTTAATGCCGGATGTCATTGGGGCCTTTTGTAATATTATTGTAGATTGCCATTTGACAGTTGGAGAAAGTGCGCATATATAGGATCTTTCAACAAGAGTGTCCTATCTTTAACATGTGATAGCTCCCATTGTTATTAAGTTACAACAGTAATTTTTTATGTAGTTACAGTTGTTATTGATAAATACACATGGAACGTTACAGCATTCAGCAATGCGTAAAAATTCTGAAAATTTATTATCAAAATGGATCATCTGTTCGCCAAACCTTCCGTGTATTGCGTGAAGTGTACATAATCGTCCCTGCGAGAGCACTATTCGGCATTTGACCGATAAATTTGAAAGAAGTGGTTCTGTCAGCGATCAAAGAACGCCTGTACGTAATAGACGTAAGCGCTCCATCGAAAACATAGGCACCGTTCGTGAGAGTGTACGCGAGAACGGAAATAAATCAATTGCTCGTCGAGCGCAAGAATTGGGGCTTTCGCCGACCACAACTTGGCGAATTCTGCATCTGGACTTGAATTTGCACACTTAGAAAATAGTGTTAACTCAAGAACTAAAGCCCAACGACCATAGGTTGCGCCGTGTATTCGCTGACTGGGCTATGGAGCAATTGGAAGCTGACCCGGATTTTTGTCGAAAAATCATCTTCAGTGACGAAGCCCAATTTTGGATGGATGGTTGTGTTAACAAACAAAATTGCCGCTATTGGAGCAATCACAATCCAATGCAGATTCAAGAACGACCACTTCATCACCATAAGGTTACTGTGCGGTGCGGATTTTGGTATGGTGGAAACATTGGTCCATATTTTTTCCAAGATGAAGATGGAGAAGCTCTGTCAATGGAAAAAGATACCGGGCTCTTATAAGGGACTATTTTTGGCCTCAATTGGATGGTATGGATCTCAGAAACATCTAGGTCCAGCAAGATGGTGCCACATGTGCTGTTCTCGAAGCAATCGATCTTTTGAAGGAGAAGTTCAGAGGTTTCATCATTTCCCGTGGTGGTGATGTTAACTGCCCCCGAGGTCATGTGATTTAACGCCGTTGGATTACTTCTTGTGGGATTATGTTAAATCTCGAGTTTATGTCAACAAGCCAGAAACAGTAAATGATCTTATGAATAACATCACGCGTGTTATTCGTGAAGTTGGACCTAATTTACGTTCTTCTGTCATTGAAAATTAGGTCAACCGCATACGCGCAACCCAACAAAGTCTCGGCGGTCACTTAACTGATGTTCTCTTCCACAGACAGTCAGAAAAGCTAAAAATAGGTGCGAAAGTGTGTATTTTTATGTATGGCCAATGTGTCAATTTTATATCCCAAAATTGATAATAACTTTATCTCATCAGAAACTATGTTGTATTTATTCATAGTATTATGCTTTATAAGTACCATTTGTTGTATTTGTCCACAAGCAGGCAGAAAGCTAAATAGCGGTACGAAAAATGTGATAGTTTTATGTATGGCCAATTTGCCCTTTTTGCATGAGAAAGTTGTTAATATCCTTATCTCAGAAATTATATTGTATTTTTATAATATTCTGCCTTATAAATAATATCTGTTGTATTTCACGTTTTAATTATTTTTTAAATTTGGAATATATAAAATCCCACCAGCATATCACGGCAACTTGAAAAGTCAGCACAGTTAAGGGTTAAGGCCAGGGTATAGCGTCCAGTTCTTAAGCATTTGAAAATCGCTATTCCCTTTGTATTTATAACGATGTGTGTAATGCAGTTATTTCCGGAAAGGTTTATCTCGATTAAAATGAATTAGATAGAAAAATAAGCTTTCGTGATAATAATTTGTATACCCACTATAAGGGATACATGGTAGAGAAAGCCGTGTGAATGTAACACATAGATTTTTTTGCATTGTTCCGGTCGTTATGAGGTATGTATCATACTACGGGGTGCCTCAACCAAAACACATGACATTCTTTTGATACAAAGGGAAGTCTTGAATTTTAAAGAAATATGAGTACAGATCTCACTGTAAACCTCTTTTAATTGACCTAGAAATGTTAACAGCTGTAAATCCGTATTTGCTTGTGTTATCTATATATTAGCGCATATTAATTGTAATATTCCAGACTATTCTTTAAGAAAGGATGTACATTATCATAATACTAGAAGTAACACAGCTCTGAATTACCTCAATTTAGGCTCAGTAAGTCAATTATTGCTCATCTGTAATTGGGCCCAAAATGTTACAATTTATTATCTCTTAATATTAAGAGTTATAATAAACATAAGTTTTCAAACACATTATTTAAATGGTTGGTAACCACACTTTTTAAACTTACATGCCAGTGAAATATTGAGTTAAACAATTTTGTTTCTTTGTATTGACAAAGTATTTTATTGCTTTTTGACATCGCTATTGCCTGTAACGTGCCATCTGGCAATAAATATAAATACAGGCTGTTTCTGTGATAATACAAACTATCAGGAAAAATTAAGAGGGACAAATGCATGAATTTGATATAAGGAACCCCGGTTGGAAACAACTCTGCCGCAAGTTATAGGCGGAAGATTTTTTGGTATACCAATGAACGTGAAATTATCACAAGCCGTGATAAAATGGCGTCCTTCAGCTCGTTGCAGTTGGACGAAGTTCTGTCGTACTTGGACGAGCAACCCTGGAGTCGCTCTGACCTTATCACAGGCAGTGAGAAATCGTGCTAATAGCTCCTCTTGGTTTGGTACTGGTGCCTCGTACACAAGACTTTTTACATGACCCCACAAGAAGAAATCAAGTTGAGTCAGATCAGGCGAAAGAGCTGACCATGGAACAGGACCTCCTCTTCCTATCCACTTTTCAAGGAAGCCTGGTTAAGGTGTTCTCGAGCATGATGTGAAAAGTGAGCTGGGGCTCCATCATGTTGAAGTCACATGTACGTTGACGTACCACAAGTGAAACATATTTCAAGAACCTGGGGGAATATGTCTTCAAAAGCACAGTATACACTGCTCCAGGTTCATCAGGGTGGAAGAAGAAATGGGCTTATTAAATCATCATTGACTATGCCCGCCCATACGTTCGTTGCAAACCTGTTTTGATGGCACCTTACAACTGTAGCGTGGGGATTCTCATCCTCCCAGACATGACTATTTAGCATGCCGTCTTTGGTTAAATAGGCTTCATCGGTGAAAAGCACATACACAGGAAAGTGAAGATCGAATTCTCATGCCTGTGACATCGCTAGAGCGAGTCCAGAGTTGCTCGCCCAAGGGAGTCATCCCACGTCAATCCGAACACACATAAAACGTTACTTTCTCTGAATTTTAGTTTACGTGTTCCACACATAAAATAAATTGACACGTGTTTTATATTTTGCGGAAAAATTATTTTAGGATTTACAGCTTACTTAACATTTTCTTATACGCGCACAACGTTACATAACAGTAATTTATTCTCGTAATATAGAATGGTCAGACAAGAGGAATACATCGTTTTGTAGATAAAACCATTGCGGTTTTCCTTATATAAAATGCTATTTTTAGGAATAAAAAAAATTACTTTAAGTGTGAATACTTTAAACAGCAATAGCATATTTAACCCCCTAATATTAACATCTGGGCAAAATACACGAAGAATCTCTGCTATATTTTCTTTTAAATCTCGTAATATCAGAATGGGATCTTCCTTAAAAGTACGCTTTTAAACAGTTTATGCTAGCGCGTAGGGTTTTGGAACATAGACTGCTGACTGAGAGCTTTACACTGTAGCAGCATAGGCTATCCCTTCCACTGTTTGGTGTAACTTAGCAACCGGAATCTGATATACTATGAAGCTTCTCTCCGCTGTTTCATTATAAATGTTACTTTGAGTTCAGCTTTTGCGTTACAAGTTCATTCTTAGCTCTGTGATTTCTGAAAGTGCATAATGAGTGAAAAGAAGAAACGTAGCTATGACTATTGTTTCCAAGCATAACACAAGGCTGAAATCATTTAGCTTATTACCTGCATTATACTTACAAACTTAAAAATCTGATGTGTTACACTCACATGACTTTCTCTACTCTTGTACAAACTATTTTTACAAACTCTTATTCTCCATCTATTTCATATTAATCGATATAAACATTTACACAAACGATCTTTTGACATGCAAAGAGAATTACATTTTACATATAGCGACCAGTTCTAAAAATATTTGACTATCGCTTAAGGCGTACTATGTTCCCCTTGTTTTGTTTTTGCAAGGGCAATATAGAAATACAGTAGCCTTTAAGGATAGACGTATCTCTTAATAGCTGGTTGCTATATGCAGCACCATACACAATTTGTCATATACATTTTTTTTTGTTGAGTGAACCATTTTCGTGATATTGCTTGTTATTTCCTTAAATTTTTCAATACTTATTTTCTCAAATGGGAATTCGTTATTCATTTTTTTGTCTTGGATATGCAAAGAGAATGGAATACTCCACATAGCAACAGCTCTTAAAATATTTGACTATCGCTTAAAACCTACCATATTCCCCTTGCATCTACAAGAAAATTAGCAGTAAGATTAACATCTCGATATCTCGATTAACATGAAGCATTGGAGAATAAGCGTTTGTAAAAATAGTCTGTACAAGAGTAGAGAAAGTCATGTGAGTGTAACACATAAGATTTCTTCATTTATTTCATCAGTCAATAATGCAATAATAACCAAATGGTGTTTACTTGAGCCTGAAGCAAAAAAACAAAAACAAAACAAAACAAAATCATTCAATTGTAGTTAAGTTGCTTCCCATGGGATAAAATTGGAAGTTCGAATGTTACTCAACTGTACGCCAAATTTAACTTAGATGTGAACAAACTAGTGCTACTAAAGTGCTCTGAACAGTTGACAAGGCATCCAATGACAGACTGCTGCTGCTACTCTACAGCCGCGCCGCTTTGGAATCCGCTACGCACCGCTTTCTAAGTTATTTTATTTAAAATTAACTACACAGAATCCCATATTTGTTTTATGTGAATGTATACAAAAAACTACAAGAAATTTATTTATAATTTTTATATAAATTTCAACTTTGGGGGTTAATAGGAATATACAGTTTTTAAATGCTCAGATTTTAAAAATTAATGTAAACAATTAATTATATCAATTATAATAAATATTAAGTAAACGATTAAATATTAAGCTTTGCATTGCACTTTATAACATAATTTTATCACTAATCGCCTGTGACATATTCTAATTTAAAGGTGGAGAGGTGTGCAGGTTTTCACAAGTTAGATTGCGCAATATTTTAAAAAATACTGCAATTTTAAAAAATAAGAAATTAAAATATAATTCAATTTGTTTTTGTAAACTTGAAGTGAATCGTAGACATGATGTTCAAATTTTGCAAATTTGTGCGAGTTGACGTCGAATGACTCGTGGACGACAGAACTGTGTCCGACGTTGTCATGCCTGCATCGGAGCTGAAGGATGCCATTTTGAACACGTGTTGTAGTATCACGGCTTGTGTAAGTACTACAGCGAAGTAAACTACAGATATTCGCCTAATTTCACGTTCATAGGTATCCCAGAACAACTTTCGACTATAACTTGCGACGGAGTTGTTTCCGAACTGGGGTTCTTATACAAATTCATGCATTTCTTGTTCTTAATCTTCCCTGAAAGTTTGTATCACCACAGAAACATCCTATGTGTGTGCTCCATTTAGTAGTACGGTTAAAGCCTTGGTTTTACTTTAATGTCATAGTTACTATGAATCACATTACTGTGAAATCATAGTTTTATGAAGATTGAGACTATGTTAAATGAAATTGTTTGTTTGAATTTTATCGTAATTAACGCAGAGGGCCATATGACTATATCTATAACTTTTAAAATGTTAAATAAGCCATTATAAATCATCATTTTTTGATAAACCCGATTCTCAGCCAGTAAAAGAAGTAATCTGTGGAATACACCATGCATGTCGGAAGCTGTAGGGCCCATATATGTGAGGAAATGCGAAGGCATTTTGCTGCCTTGTGAAGGAATTGGGTTGGAAGTCGTGTGGTTGAATGGTTTACACGCTCGCTTGGCTTGACCCATCTTATTACTTCTGGGGACATATTTACACCCTCGTTTAAGAGACAAGGGTGCACGACTCAAAAACGGCTTTGCCCGGAATACTCTGATATGGATCGGGAAACGCTAGCAAAATGTTACGTGTGCGCCAGCATTTCGTTCAGCAATACAGGGCTTGAACTGGACGTAAGGGTCACTACTGAAGGAGTAGGTACATATAAAACTTGTATCGAGCAATATACAGTGACTACAAATAGTATTCGTCACCAAACTACGTGACAGAAAATTCTCATTTTTAATATCCGGAAAGAAAAGCAAAAATTCTGATGCTTTGCATTCATATGACTTTCTCTATCCGCTATTGCTTATTAACGGATATGCAAATTACTGTTACGAACGTTTATTTTTCTATCTAGTACATTTTAATTGAGATAAACCTTTCCGGAAATAGCTGCGTTACACATTTTGTTATAGATGCATAGGGAATAGCGATAGTCAAATGTTTAAGAACTTGACACTCATCTCATGCAGTCGCGAGAAACAACAGAACGGCTATGTATTGACCAACTCGAGCTATTAATAATGGATATCTCGGAAATGGCTGATGTCACAAAAAATTTATTTAAAATAAATTATGTTTTAAACACATATATATTTTTGGTGTAGTACGTTTACGCCTATTGCTTAACGTTCATATAAACTTGCTTCCCAATTGAAGAGGACTTCAGAAATTTTTCCCAAAAAATTCAAGATATACTGTTTAGTTGTCATTAAATATCTTTAATATATTGTATTTTAAACATAATTGTTAGAGCCAATTTTATAAAATAAAACAAATTCGAAAAATGTTCTATGTAAAGGGTAGTTGTGGTGTGAGAATTTATTAAAAATCTTCGTGTCTTTTGAAGATATTGAACTTAAATACCAAAAACTTTTCGTTTGGTGGTGGTTAGTAGCAGGGGAGAGAGATTTGTAGATTACGTGTTACAGCATCTTATAAGATTTTAAATCCGTATTAGCTTTAAAACCTTTAACTTTTTGATATGTGATGTTTACAAAATGATTTCACATAGGTTTAGGAGACCAAATGTTTTGGTATACCTAATACTTGACATTACAGTGAAAATAGGTTTTGATCTGACTAAGGAAAAGGTGTCAAAAGACAGGAATTATTGAATGTTTACCGAACTTCTTCATTAGCACCCCAGTTTTATTTATTTCTCTGTCAGCTTTTGCATATCATATATTTGCGACACTCCCAATTATCGTACAAAAATTGCTTTACTAAATAGAAATAATACAGTTTTGAAGACATATCACTTGAAAGGTTTGAAAATTCACTACAATTTTCATAAATTGTAAAATTCATGAAATGAAAAATCTGGGAAAACGCCAGAAGACATAAACTGTAACATTGTTTGCTTTTTTGTAAATTAAAACTGAGAATTTTGTAACCTTAGTTTACCTGGTAGTACTTTTACTTTCCCTGTGCTTACTTATTTTAGAAAAAAGTTTTCGGAGAAAGGTGTGTGTCTGTCTGTGAACAGCATAACTCAGAAAACTAAATGTCGGACAAACATATTTTCAAGGGACTTAAACTCGAAGACTTTCAAGAAAACCCCATTACTCATTTTTTCCTTTGCATGAAAAAATATTATAAAAGTTGCTTAGTTTATTGAGGGGAACCATAAAATGAAAGTATTATGGTTCCATTTAAAATTTGAGGTTGAGCCCCCCCCTGTGCCCCATAAGGAATCGAGTTAAATGTCTTCCATATAACAATTTTAAGGTCCCCTTGCTTCTATAAGATTTGGAATTCTTGGCGTTTAGATTTCTTTGTATTCATTTAAAGATATTCACGTGTAACACTTTTTGGACCACCCTGGTTAGTAAGTATGACTTGTAATAAATTCGCATTGGCAACATCTTCTGATTCAATTACCTATTTTAACATGTCCCAGACTGCATTCTTTCACTTATATTTCAATAGGAATAAAGATATAATTACTTTCTCTATTACATATAAGTAGGGGGAAGTATTGCATTTCATCTAAAATTTCGATACCGAGATTTTGCCGGAAATACATGTTTTGAGGTGCCTTGAATCCAAATAAAGCACTTTTGGTAACATGTCCGTGTGTGTGTGTGTGTGTTTCTGTCTCTGAACAACATAACTCAAAAACGAAAAATCGTATAAAATCCAAACTTGGTATTTGAGTTTAGCATCTTCCAGGGATGCGACATGATTTTTAAGAAAATCCTCCCACCCCAGACTACCCTTTACATGGAACATTTTGCGAAAATTTGCATTTTCTAAAAAAATCACTCTAATGGTTTTGATTAAAATATAGTATGTTTAAGATATTTTAATGGCAAATGAAACGTATATCTTGAATTTTCTGAGAATGTTCCCAGAAGTCCCCTTCATTCTGAGTGACTTTTGCATAACTGGTAAACCGTAAGAGATAGAGAAAATGTTACTACACAAAAAAATATAGATCTTGTTAAAACACACAATTTATGTCATATACAGTTTTTTCGAGTGAACCATTTCCGAGATATTCATTGTTATTTGTGTGAAATTTTCAATACTTATTTGTTTTTCTGAAATAGGAATTCGTTTGTTTTCCCTGAATATACAAAGAGAATGAAAGCACATAGAGACCAGATTTTATAAGCTTGGACTATCGCTTAAAGTCTACTACATTTCCCTTGCACCTATAAGAAAATTAACAATATGTTTCTTAAACGTTTATCTCGATTAACATGATGCATATGGAGAATGCGCGCTTGTCAAAAATAGTTTATACAAGATTAGAGAAAGTCATGCGAGTGTAACACATCAGAATTTTTAAGTCAAATGTAGTGAACGCATTTAATAATTGGTGAACCGCAAATAAACCTATTTTAATGTTGACAAAACTGCATACTTATATTTTAACAATAAAAAGACTTTAATGCATTTTAACTTTAATATTACTCGTACTATTTTAAATCTCTTGAAATACCAAGTTCTTAGATATTGTTTTAGATCCAAATCTTACCTGGCGAGATCAGATCGATTATATAGCAATAGATTAAACAAAGCTTGTTTTGCTATCAGATACCCGAAAATGGGTACGAATTTAAACAATTTGCTTACAGTTTATTATATCATTATACGATCAAGTTTATCGTATACTATTTTAATATGGGGATCTGCAACTGAAGTTTAGTATTTCTAATCCAAAAGAGAGTGTTCGGAGTATTTACACGAAGCTTAGAGATTCATTAAGGATATTTTTAAGGATTTTAATATTTTACTGTGACTGATTTATTAATATATGATGCTGCATTATTCTATACAAATAACATATTTTCAGGAGCACATATTTATTCATAAACATTTCACCAGAGGCATTACTAACATCTACGTATATAGGAAAATAAAAACAACTAGATATTGAAAATCACCAATTTGTCTCACTAGCAAAATTGTCAATACTCTCCCTCAAGAGATGACGAAACTAGATGATATTGTGACTGTTGTAATTTTATTTTAACGGGTTTTAATAAATATGATTTTGTACAGTTTGAAATATTTAGGACAAACTTGTTTAACTAACTACAGGAAATCGTCTTTAGATTTCTTGCTAGTCATTTCTCGGATGTTGAAGTAAGCAGAGATTAGGTTACACGCAGTTTATGGGAAAAGATCAATTCATATCCGACACGTGGATGAGTTACATAATTTCTGCTGACGTACGCTTACGTCAGGTATCAACTAGGTACTAATCAGAATTTTGGTCGGGGTTTAAACATATGGGTTTTTGACAACTCTCTCTCTCTCTATCTCGTGTGCATCATGTGCCTAGCCGGACCCTCTGCGTATCATTTCTTTAAATTCATTTAATGTTAATTTGCAATCTCGAAGTAAACGTTAAGCCGACGAGGATGGACTGCTGGATCCTCTCTGTCGCGCAGGTAAATCCACTACTTGTCTAATTCTTTCTTTCTTTTGGAAATGCAGTTTAGGTTAAATTAAGTAAATTAAAGATTAGAAAGATTGGGAACAGAAGTTGCATGTCTTATGATGTCACTCTTCCAGCTACCGCATCCTGTAACCCTCGTGAGACCATCCTGTGCTACGTTCCCCCATCCTTTGCATGACGATTGCTAAGGGCATCTATGGCGTCGTCGCCACCCTGAAGAAGGTTTGCTGCTGCTACATATGGAAAGTCAGTTTGAAGAAGACGTATTATATTTCGACTGTTGGGGAGCCGAACTTGAAGTAGTTGCAACCGCACGTATGGTAAAAAATTTCAGGTAGCCTTTGCCCCAAATGTACTTTCCGGTGGCCTTTGCCCCAAAATGTTTAAAAAGTATTAACTTTAATTTTTGACTGTTTCTTTAAATATTATATATTTATGTTTGCCTCGGCTGCGTCAGTATTTATATTTTTTTAGAGACATGAATGTCTTAGCAGGGAGTGGTGCGACTGAAGAATGTAGGCTTACACGGATTATAATTAAAAGAATCCTTTTATTAATGCTTGACTCGATTTAAATAACACTTCACTGATATAGAGAGAGCTGTGAGATTTTTTTTATTAATTACTTGCACTTTTTAACACGTAACCTATTTTTGTCTCACACTGAATACGTATTAAACTTAAACATCTCGCGTCCGGTTAGGAACACTGTCTACAAGCAACTGACTTCGAAATTTGTAAATTTTGCTTCATTTTAGTTTCTGATTGATTATTCCTAGTACAATAGAATACCTTCATTTAATTAAGCTTTTTCTGGTTTCTGAATGGCTATTTTATAAACTGTCACAAAAATTACATTATTGTTTCCAAGAATTACAAGTAGCATTGTTAAATTTTCAAATTCATTATTGCCTCAAGGTTACTTCATTGTTACCTCATTGTTAGCAACTTTTGTCCTATTTCTCACATCTCCTACATTATTAAATTAGTAAAACATTCACATAATATTATTAAACCTGTATAGTATAATATAAACATACATAATGACTGTAATATACACTTTTAATATATTGTTACATACACGTATTGCTTTAAGGCGGGCAGTTAGTGAGTTTATATATTATATAATTTGACTGAAATCATTAAAGTGTTAAAAATATTGCCTCAAACCTTACATCACATCTAGTAGGGCGCCGGGCCGATCCCATCCCCACCCTAAGGTCACTAAGAGTGTTTTTAAATGAGTTGTTTGTTTTTAGTGACGGGTAGTTCACGAATCTTAAAATGCGATCTAAGGGCGGTGTTCGAAATAATTCAAATACGTTATATTTTAATAGATTTAATATTTTATTTGAAGATACGTTGAAAACAAGGCATACATATATAAGACTAGAGGATAAAGTAGTTTAATACTCGTTGTGACCATAAATGATCCATCCAGATATAAAACTCTGCTTCATCTTGTGTTGTACACATAAGAGTTTAAAAGGGATGTACACCAAAAGAGAATTAATTTTGTAATGACTTTTCTCCCTTCTGGAAGCTCAAGAGTTTTTAAGATATTTTGTCTTTAATTCTTTTTAAACTTATTTCGAAATGTTTATTTCCTATACTGCATATTCCTAAAAATTATCTCTTTTTCCTATTTTGGATTTTTAACCCTCCATACTCCTATATTATGTCCACTTGGAACTATGCAAGTGTTCGCTAGACAAGATAAGGGAGCTAGAACAGAACAAGTGTAATCCCTTGAAAAATCAATCGACCAAAAATAATAAGCCTCTTCTGGGACAAAATGTAGAATTTTCACTTGTTGTAGGTGCATGTTGAATAATGTATACAATACTCTGTATGTTAATGTTGGACTCTTGGATTTTGCAGAATTATGATAAAAGAGATCTTATGTGAGGAGCCATGTTTTGGAATATTCCATTTGTACCTTCATATTTTAATTAGTGTTCAAAACTACGTTTATGTATTTATTTTTCATTCAAAAATTTTAAGTGAGAATACATTACTACTTGTATAGAGACTTCTTTTGTTATTTATTGCTAGGGTCCAAAAGTTAAGACATTTATTTTGGTTAAAATAGGTAGGCAAAGGGGCAATTAATATACTGAAAATAGGCAGTAATATAATTAAAATGTGCATTTTTTAAAAATGAAAACAGAGTAATCCCACTGTTTATTAACGAAAAAGACTATTTAAGATACTTAATAGTTTACTTTGCACATGAATTTCTTATTCTTACTTTTCCTGATTACAAACAACAAAAATGTTATTTCAAGATGTCAACTGTCATTGTCAGTTGCCTGTCAGAGAGAACGTTTTTCTCCATCTTTTTCGCTTGGTATTATGAAGAGATTCAATTAGGGGCGGATATTAACAATGACGTAACTTTGGAAATATATTGTGGGGTAACTCTATTCATCTTTGCCTTCTCTTTTTCACGTTGGTAGCTTTAAATTAATTTATTTGTCATATTCTTAAAATTTCTAATTAGTTCATAAATCTTCATATTTATTAATACTGCTATAGTATAATAAATTACTTTATTTCTTAGTTAAAATAACATTAATATAAATTATGTAATAGTAATGCAATCTTTAATAGTGCTGCACTTTCTTTAATAATATAAATTGCATTAGAATACGAAGCGAAATGAGTTGTTTACGTAATTGTAAAAATTGTTTTCCAAGTCGAGTAAATTATATAAGTTAGCAAATTATCGCTCGAACCTTGGAGGTGATATAAGTTATTACATGATCAAGAAGACCCAAGTTCCTGCAGTTAATATAGGTAGCCTTGGAGTTAATAGAATCTCGGTGGCACACGCAATAAAGACAGGAATGCCAAACCCTCACCGGTGTTATCGCTACTGAATCTGCAAGTAGGTAGCTGGTCAATGTGTTGACGATATAGCTAACAGAGCATAAAATGACGTCGCGAAAACTTAATCCAGCTGCGCTCGTCTTATTCAGTTAATAGCTGAAGTTCACTTGCGAGCAAAGAAGTGAACCATACAGGAGCGAGAGCTTTTAAGTTGGTATAGGTATACGAATAGGTTATATAAACGGACGGGGAAGCCTTGCGCAAAGCGGCCTACATAGATTTGTTGCTACCAACCCACAGGAGGAAGTGAAAGAACCACAGGAGGCTACATGCCACAGGCAGACAGACCACAGAGACGCGCGGAGGTCCCTAACGGTTCGAGTCTCGAAAACGCGCCCCTCTGCTGGAGCTAGCTAGAGAGGGCGAAGAAACGACCCATTGACCAGGCAGCCCCCAAGTGTCCGCAGGGAATACATTTTCCTTTCGGCAAGCATCCGCGCCATCTCTGGCACCGCCATACGCTACGAAACCTAGAAACATACCTGAAAGATGAGAAGCAAACATAATGAAAGGGAAGGGTGGAAAGGAAATAGTATTAAATGAGAAATCATCCTTGCATTCGCCTACCGACCAGGGAAAACCATGAAAAACTCAAGGCAAGTGTGAGCAGTCGACGGGAATCGTACCCGGAACCTTCTGAATGTGAGCCTTACAAGTTTCCGCGGAGCTCGGTTTTTCTCTACCACATACATAGTAGGGTAGGTGTTGCATTCCACCCAAATATCGAGATTTCACCGGAAATACGTGTTTTGAAGCCCTGTGAGTCCAAAAAAAAATTGTTTAGAAAAAGTCTGTGTGTGTGTGTGTGTGTGTCTGTGAACAACATAACTTAAAAACGAAAAGTCAGATAAATACCACACTTGATATCTAGGTAAAGTACCTTCTATAGATGCGACACGAAGTTTTTCAAGAAAATCCCCACCCCAACTACTCTTTACACGAAACATTTTTCGAAAGCATATTTTTTAAAAAAAATCGCTGTAATGATGTTAATTAAAATATCATATATTAAATATATTTACACGGCAAATAAAATTTATATCTTGAATTTTCTGAGAATAGCCTGTGAAGTCCTCTTTATTCAGAAGGAATTTTGTATAATCTTTTGTAACTGGTAAACGTTAAGCTATAGATGAATACGTACCAAACAAAAATGTAGATCTCTTTAAAACAGGTTATTTACTTCAAATAAGTTTTTCTGTGGCATAAGCCATTTCTGAGATATTCGTTATTAAAGATTCTAATTTTCATTGCTTATTATTTTAGTCTCATTGATTTTCGGTTATTTATTGTGATTGCATGGAAATAGTATAGAATTTAAGGCAAGCATCATACAGATTCCAGTTTTTAAACATTTGACTAACGCTATTTGTATCTATAATGAAATGTGTAATGTAGCTATTTCCGAAAAGGTTTGCTTGGATTAAAATGCAATAGATAGAAAATGAGCTTTAGTAAGAAGAGTTTGTATACCCACTAATAAAGATAGAGGGTAGAGAAAGTCATGTGAATGTATCACAGAGTTGTTATGTTGGTATTCCAAGCGTTACTCCTCTCTTCCCATCTTGCATTATTCCAGACAATTTTTGGCAAGTTGCTTATATCTTCCCAAAAGATGACACTGACAATGAGGTGTCGTTATTTCAGTGGCGTAAACGTAATAATAATAATAATAATAATAATAATAATAATAATAATAATAATAATAATAATAATAATAATAATAATAATAATAATAATAATACTACAGTTATTTAATGGGAGACTAAATGGGAGTCATTCTTAATTTTTATGCGGTCTTATTAATTAGAATTTCTTCTTTAATTTCATATATATTTTATCATTCTAGTTAGAAAACATATATTTCAAATATATTTTTAAAAGTGGTATTGCATCTAGCATTTTTACTGAGGATTTTGCATCCTTTAACAGAAAAAAGCCCTTATACCAGGTGAGTCAGCTGCCCCTAGGTATTCCTATCTATGCAACCCGCAGTTTATAGTCTAATGTGAAAACATTGACCCCTTTATCAAACAAACTGTTATTGTAGCTCTGTCCTTCTATTCGATACTATACACAACCACCATTAAGGATTAAAGACCTGAATGAGCCAAGGAGCTGCGAAAGGCTTTAAAAAGATGGCTTTTCATGGATATAATGCTTGCAAGGAGGTATGTTTTTCCAAGAGTGACATAAGCCGAGTGGCCGAGTGGATT
This sequence comes from Deroplatys truncata, assembly GCA_030765065.1. NCBI lineage: Eukaryota > Metazoa > Arthropoda > Insecta > Mantodea > Mantidae > Deroplatys > Deroplatys truncata. The sequence goes on from CM060984.1 coordinate 65,954,826, forward strand.
AGCTGCCGGGATGTGGTAAAGCAACGGTTAGCTTCGGAAGTTCGAATCTAATACAAACATTAAATTGTTTTGGTTATTTTTTTTTCCTTTCTCCTTGCGTTTATTTTCTGTATTTTGGTATACTAATCCATTTATTTTCTTTATTGGCTCTCTTGTGAGCCAAAGACACAAGAATTACAATCAGATAATTGTGTATCATGTTTACGGTAATAATCTGCACCTATCTGGTGTAGTTAAATGGTGTTACGTAATTAGATTTTATTCTTTTGGGCGCATATCGACGATATTAAATCTAATAGCTTTTGTTTCATGTTTAAACCTTATGTTTCACTTCTTCTACTGACAAAGGAGTTGTAAATGTGCTAAGTACACGTTAAACAGAATAATACATTGTTAAAGAGCGTAGATTTCATCAACGAAGTAAATGTTCAAAATGACGATCCCCCCCTTCATCAATGCACATTTATGTACATTGCCGGAAAGAACCTTCCTGCATGTTTTAACATGCGCAGTGTAATCCGCCTGCATTCTTCACGTATGAGTGTGCCTGTAGGTGATTTGGGCTTTGCGGTTCTTCTTCTTTACAGAGGAAACACATGGCGATTATTCTATTTTGCATACACTTATAATGTTATCAACATGTTCTTTGTATCATAATATCAAATTATAAGCCCAAAGAGAGAAAACAAAAGGTAATAAAATGTTTGAACTTAACACGAAGGATTTGAACAGGAACTAAATGGCACAGTGGTAAAGCAACTATGAAAATGCCATTCGGCCAATGCTACGTTGCGAGTTGGGATCATATTCTAATATTTGCAAAACTCAGCTCCACCTCGAATCTTTGCATGCCTTTTACAACTTCATACATATTTGGAGGTCATTTTGGTAATTTTAACTCAACTAAACAAACTGCGTCGGCCATTTCAATTACCACATGAACTGAAATATGCCATAGTTTTTGTTAGAAGAGAAGTTATCTACCTTATGCTTAACATTTTTTGACAAGGCTGTACAGCGAACCTTTGTTGGCTGAGGGCTTAAATCCAATTGGTTGCACTGCTAGATCTTCCACTTTGTTTTCAAATAGTATTGTCAAACGATGCATGTGATAAATTGTTTCTTCAGGAGCGTTTTCAAAGGTGTGTGTGAATGTATGCTAAAAAATAAAAGTTTGTAAAATCAGTTAAAAGTACTACTGCTGCTCCCAGTGTCAGGGCGGGATGTTTTTGGCATCGACATACATGACAATAGCATTCTATTCCGTAAAACACTTTTGCACTGAGTTATCTATCCCTACTCTATAAAGTGTTATGCAAATCAGGCTTTAGAAGGAATTCAAGAAAGACGTAAGTCACATATGTCGCTTAGCACGTTGCATAAATTCAAAAATAAATAGAGGCAACTGACTCACCTAGTATATTATTGGAGTTGAGTGGTAAACTTTAGCTCATGTTTTAGGGGAAGTTTTGTGCTATAAGTTAGCACTGTTGTTAAGCATGACAGCTTCTGTATTCTCAAGCTATGTGGTTTCTTTCTTTGCGAACATGCGCCAGTTTTGTTTTGTTATTTTTCCCCCCATTTTTGTTTTAAGCAACTTTTTCTGTGAATGGCATTTCCTGATATATATAGTCGTTTTCTCAGAAACTATTAAATATAACTAAATTAAATTTTAGGACAATATAAACAATTTCTTAAGCTCTGTTGGTGTTAATAACATAATTGGTTACTTTTTAAGAAAACTGATTGCTGATAAATTTTAATAGATATATGGTATAATAAAAAATAATCATATCTTCCTTAATAAAATAGATAAAAGCAAATCCCTGAGCTTATAAATCTTGCATCTACATTCTATAAAAATTTCCATATGATATTTTAAATAGCTTTTTGAAATAATGTATTATAAATTTAGCAGATGTAACATTAGCTTTTAATGCAATCCATTTTTCACCAGCAAAGAAGGTATAGGGATTTATCCATATGACAGGACAATTTTAACATCTTGCATTAGAAGAAAGGCAGTCCTAGTTAAAAGAACAATAATGTATATTGGTATTATTATCGTTTACTGCTTTATAAATGCTTATTGGCCAGAGTAATTACCGGAATGAACAAATACACCGATATAATATCCTTTTGGTAGCAATATTTTCTATGTATATTTCAGAAGAAACGTTTGACAAATATTATGACATGCATATGTGCCAAAGGTCACTCATCATCCCTCCTTTATAAGGTCAAGTCGCTAATAAAGTTACATTGGATTCTTACTGTACTTTTGTACGGATCAAAGTTGCATCCATTAAAAAGGGATTATTTTGACTTATCCCTCAAAATGTCGCTCATCGCTTCATGGTATTGTGTGTAAAGGCTTATTCTTGAATATCGCACACTAATGTCGTATATTGTGACGTCGCTTCTATTTGACCACCAGATGTGACGGAACGTCACTTTACAAAACCGGCGTCTGCCGTCAGATGTGCTGACACCATCGGCGCCCTGACTGGATGGGACGATGACAGGGACACACTTCAGGTTTTCAGACGGGAGAGCTAACCCTGAGGGTCAGCCGAGAAGGAGCAGGGGTGAAGGGTGGCAAATTATTGACTTGTAACTCTGGTTTCAAAATCAACTTTAATATTCTACCTTCTATGCCACATTACATTGCTGATCGCAAAATTACAGGGCTGCTTCGGATAACTGAGTAATACCTGGTTGACGGCGATGTATTCCATCTTCGTCGTGCCTATTGCCGATGCCAAAGTTGAAATCTTAACACAAAATACTCGTAATTTAAAGAGCCCAGGGTCACAGTGTCCTGCTAGGTATATGATAGGCAGAGAGAGAAAGCCGTAAAAAATCTGTAGTTAAAATATCAGCAGACCATGCTGATGCAGTGCTTCACCCAGCACTGATGTAAGTGGTGTCATCAGATTTGCATAATCCATCCACATGGAAGACGTTCCCCTTAAGATTACTCGATACTCCCTGCTTACATAAGCATCTGGGAAATGACTTGCCAGAATTTCTAAAGCAAATTTCAGCGTTCCTCTTAAATTTTGTGCTGAGAAGCCTAGCCTTATAAACTTACATTTATCACAATCTTACTAAATAGAAATATAACCTCACAATATCAAATCCAATAATTTGATGACAGGAATAAATAACCATTAAATCATACCAGAACCCATAGTATGCAAAGTCAATAGAATCATTGAAATAATAGTAAAGTATGAAGCACAGTTAACTTAATTACAAGTAGAATTGTATACAGGATCTTCCATAAGTAAGGAATAATGCAAATAAACCTAAAATTAACTCATTTTTTTACAAAATACTCGTACACTAAAATTTAATATTTTGAAAGGAACATTTTCCCAAAAAAATAAAACATTTTACATGGTAACATATTTTTTCTATTATATTTCTCCACAATTCTGTAAATTGAGAAAGTTGCTAACCAAGCCAACAATTAAACTAAATAAGAAAACTAACTTTCAGTAAAAATGAAAGAATAATTTCTTGCCATTTAAAATTTTTATCGATGACATCACATCCTGTACAAATAATTGCTGAAAATTATGTTTGTTTTTGTAAAATGTTCATTTTAAAATGTTAAACCTGATGTTTCCAAGTATTTTTTTAAAATACTTTTAATTTTATTTGCATTATTTCTTATTTCTATGAAATACCCGTATATGATTTATAATGAAGGGATATTATCATTTTTAAGTATGGAGAAGTATTGTAGAGACAGGATGTAAAGAAAAATTTATAACAGACACTTCAAGCTTCCTCAACCCGTGAGCACATTTGCGAACCTTTTTGTTAGCAAAATAAGGATCTCAATGCATTCCTGAGAAATAGCAAAGAAGGCGCAAATAACTTCCTAATGGCGGTCGTTGTGAGTGTGCGAATCAACTGATTTTCTAGAACACCAAAATCCTTACCCACAAACGCCAATGAAAACAAAAGGAAATTTGAAACATGTCGATAAGTGAATCAAACCTAAGTACGTTAACGATGGGAAAAACTCATCACGTGACCGTACAGTGTCGGCACAGATTTCTTAGCAAGCAGGGACGCACTCCGAACCATTGCATAACTGGAATGCATAAAATGAATCAAAACACACTTGTGGAGTCAAGGAGCGGAATATTTTTTTTCACTTCAAAGAATAGCATTTGTGTTGAACCTAAACCAGTGTTTGATTTTTCTTGAAATAACACAGTAGCTTACAGATACAACATACTCTAGAATAGGGCCAAGAATATAAGTTCTAAATATAAACAGAAACTAATGAGTTTTATTTCGAGAACATTCCGTTTGTTGATTTCTATTGGACTTGTTACTTTCTCTACTACGTATAGTAAGTAGGGGTAGTATTGTATTCCACCCAAAAATTCGATACCGAGATTTCACCGGAAATACATGTTTCGAGACCCCCTGAATCCATAAAAAGCATTTTTGGAAACACGTCCGCGTGTGTGTCTATGTGTGTGTGTCTGTGAACAGCATAATTCAGAAACGAACAGTCGGAATAAACACAAACTTGGTATTTAGGTTCAGTATCTTCCAGAGATCTGACACGAAGGTTTTCAAGAAAATCCCCCCACCCCAGATTATCCTTTACATGGAACATTTTTCGAAAATTTTAATACTCTCAAAAATGGCTCTAACGATTTTGATTAAAATATCATATGTTTAAAATATTTTCATGACAAATAAAATGTATATCTCGAATTTTCTGGGAATGTCTCCAAAAGCATTCTTCATTGTGAACGACTTTTGCATAACTGGTAAACCATAAGAGATAGACAAACTTTTACTACACAAAAAATGTAGATCGCGTTAAAATACACAATTTATGTTATATACATTTTTTTTGTTGAGTGAACCATTTTCGAGATATTGCTTGTTATTCCCTTAAATGTTTCAATACTTATTTTCTCAAATGGGAATTCGTTATTCTTTTTTGGCTTGGATATGCAAAGAGTATTAATCTGTGACAAAGGGAATGGTACTGCACCTAGCAACCAGCTATTAAGAGATATGCATGTGCTTAAAGGCTACTGTTTTTCTATATTGCCCTTGTAAATACAAAACAAGGGGAACATGGTACGCCTTAAGCGATAGTCAAATATTTTTAGAACTGGTCGCTATGTTTAAAATGTAATTCTCTTTGCATGTCAAAAGATAGTTTCTGCAAATGTTTATCTCGATTAATATGAAATAGATGGAGAATAAGAGTTTGTAAAAATAGTTTTACAAGAGTAGAGAAGGTCATGTGAGTGTAACACATCAGATTTTTTTGTTTCAGTTTGTTCTTAGTTTTTAAAAAAAATAAATGAAGTAAGAGGTGGTTGGTATTTGGAGCGCAGATAACTTATCTTAATCGTGTTTCTTCCGTGATGGAGGGGCAGCAGTACTTACTGCCAGTTCCAAAACGTTCTGATTTCCTTTGCATTTCAAGCATTTTAAAATGAAGAGCTTTTATGCGTCCATAAGAAGTTCGTTATATTCAGTAGTTTTCTGCTAATATTAAGGGTTGTTTACGAGTGGTGGATCCGTATATTTATTGCACAGCTTTTGCTTTTTTACTTTCTGTACTGCTTACCTATAGCACGTGAGGTCTTTCACTGGAAATACAAAATTTGAAGTCCCCTGAACCTAAAAAAGTATTACTAGATATATTCTCGAGTGTGTGTGTGTGTGTGTGTGTGTGAAAATCATAAGTAAAAATAAAAAATTTGTTTACATACCACATTTAGTATTTATGCGACAGTTGGACTGACGTTTTAGGTGAAAATGATAAAATATTTTATTTCTAAATGTATCATATAAATAATGTATAGACACCTGTGAATAATTTTTCCTGTGTGTATGTGTGTGAACACCATAACTCAAAAACGAAAAGTCAGATAAGTACCAAACTTAGTATTTAAGTTCTGTATCTTCCAAGGATGCAACACGAAGATTTTGTCAAACTCCCCCCGCCATCAACTACTCTTTACCTGGAACATTTTTCGAAATGTTTGATTTTCTAAAAACTGGCTCTAACGATTTTGATTAAAATAACATATATTAAGGAAATTTACATGTAAAATAAAATATATATCTTGAATTTTCTGGGAATAGCCTTTAAAATCCTCTTCATTCGAAGGAACTTTATATAATCTTGTATAACTTGTATATCTTATTTTAAATTAGCTTTCTTGTGGCATAGGTCTGTGATATCCGTTATTAATGGTTCGAATTGTTCATTTCTTGGTCATTCTTTAAAGTACTTTTAACATTCATTGTTTCTCGCTATTGCATGAGAATAGTTTGGAATTTCAAGACCAGCATATAGCATCTAGTTCTTAAACATTTGACTGTCGCTGTTCTCTTTGTATCTATAAAAATTTGTAATGTAGCTATTTATGAAAAGGTTTATTTGGATTAAAGCGTAATATATATATATATATAAAAATAAGCTTTAATAAGAATAGTTTGTTTATTCACTAATAAACGATTGAGGTAGAGAAAGTCATGTGAATGAATTGAAAGTGGTTAGGCTGCAAGCATAATTTGTAAGTTTTCTCCCAAATGAAGAGTATTCTCGACCTATTTATATATTTGTTTTTGTTCTGCTAGCAATGATTGATTTGTTGATTGTAATGGCTTTTTTAAATAGCTTTATCCTTTATTACCACAAACTTTCATTTATTTCATCATTTCTAGAAACCTAAATACTGATTTTAATCATAGTAGTTAATTAATACATTACTATAATCCTCTTACTTAATTTCTAAAACTTTTACTGTTTATCATATAGAAAATCAGACCTTTTAGGGACCAATGAATTTGTTGCACTTTGAGCATACATTTGAATGTCTTCAGGAATAAAAATATTTCTCGGTTTTCCGTACACATTTCATTTTACACTTATATTATCTGCACCAATTTCAGTTATATCCATTATCTGCAACGCAACCAGAGTTGATACCACCATGTTCCCAACCATAAACGAAAATCTACATATTTAATTAAAATAATTACTTTGATTTACATAGTAGCGGATAACGTTATGAAGGTTACAACTCTGGCTGATAACGATTTGAAATGAGATTCCTCGCGGCGTGGTAGGCAGAGATTGGCTGTTTATCGAACATTAACTTCACACAGAGGCTCGGCTGGTCCCCTGCAGGGCAGGTTATCCGCTGCTTTACAGTGTTGAGAAGTTGCCTATCTTCCCGGCGAGCGCGCAGGAAGTCCCCAGCGGCGATCCAAGCGCATGGAGCCATGCCAACAAATTTCACATTACTGCTACACTTCTCCGTGAGAAGAGCTCCAAGCTATTGGCCACCTTTCTCACGCTTTAGTAACACCTGGCATATTTTTAAAATACTCAGGCTTGTTTTTGATAACACCTTTGAGTTGTTAATTATAAGGTATCGGTTGATTGATTTCTAATGTTAGCCGAACACAATTTCCTCTCTGTATACAAGTATTTAACAGGTCTGATTACAACATATAGGAAAGAAACCAAATTTTCTTACTTGAGGGTTATTAGACTACGCTGGCGTTGGTAGCGCAGGCGTATTATACCGTTATAAGCAGGCTCGATTCTCTTTTGTTTGCTGCGTCTTAGTTATTAAGTCTTAACCAACTGCATATACAGTATTTTTCCGTCACACTGTGGCAATCATCGCTGGCCGCCGCAGCTCGGCTCCCCGCCGAAATGTTTATGATATCCCCGCAAACGCCTCACGTTCTCATAGGTGCAATTACAATGATAATATGCATCCGCCTATCGTAAGAGATGTTGTCCTATCTTTCCACACATTTCTGGTATCCTCTCAGAAAATTTGCATTCACACACGATATTTGAATACCCCAACTTGAGCGAATTTCTCACCTGAAGTTCTCTTTCAATTTGTCCAACGTAAGGGGTTTTGTTGCATGTAATTTTATTTTTCAAGTTTCCCCATAGATAAAAATCACATACAATCAAATCAGAGGATCGCGAGGGCCATTATTCTTTACTAAGCTTCATATCCTCAAACATTTTCTGAATTAAACTTAACTGATTCAGGGTACGCACGGTAGCAAAGTCTTCTTGAAAAAATCCGGACTGATATTCAAAGTCCGTTACCTGTTCAAAAATGGTGTATGACATTTTCTGCACCTCTCTGCATTTATTTTTCCCACAAAATAAAGGTTTTATTGTTATGCATGTGTTTACTGCACACAATTTTTTCTTCATGCAAGGGAATGTTGTGTGTAAAGTCGGGTTTCTCTGTACTCCAATATCCGTTATTTTGCGACAAAGCATAGCCATATAAATGGAACCATGCAGAGAAGAATATAAAGCGTGTGTCAGTTACTCTATGATTGACATTTCGCAAAATCCAATTACAGAAATTTACCCAACTCTGATGATCACATGAAAGATATGGCGTATGATACAAACTCGCATAAACTGTAAGAACTAAAAGAAAACATTAGGTAAAGAATTCAATCAATTTTAGATATTGAACTTGAAACGGCAACTCTAGGCCGAGCCCGAGCTATGTAATTATTAATAATTTGAGTAATTACTTTTTAGTGAAATTAAATATACTATGTACAACTATTTTTCTTTTTACTGCCTGTGTAGCTTAAGAAGAATGATTTAATGATATGCTTGTATTTAGGTTACTAATATTAGAGGAGTAATAAATTGTTTAATGTAAATAATTTAAGCGCTATATTAAAATACTGTCCACGACGAGATATCTTAGCTGCAGGAAAAGTGTCTCCGAAGGCAACAAGTGAGTTTTACGATGTCTCTCTGGTAACAAAAGTTTTGTTCGTACAGCGAGGGTGTGGAGCCTTTGTCCTTTTGTAAGTAACCGGAGTGAGGGAGGCAACAAGCTTAACGGTAAAATTACGAAAAGCCGCGATTTATGTTAAAATTGAGCAAGAGGGGATGGAGTAGGACCAATGAGATCCATGTAAATCGATATGAAATAGTGAGACGCGTTGAGTGGCGCTAAAAATGCACCAATAGGAAATTAAATAGCCTAAGAAGCCGCGACTATAAATACATCTGTTAAGACCAAAGATGGAGGAGTTACTTCGAAACTACAGGCAGAGAAGGATGCTGATGGACACTTAAGAGATGTCGCGCCAAAAGTCAGTGAATTAAGACAGGTTCCGCTACACACATAAGAATCGCTACAAGTAAAGAGATTTGTTGAATATATAAACTTCGTGTCATATCAGCGCCGTGTTTTAATATCAGTGGACAGTGTTTTAACGGCGACAATATCAGTGTTGTGAACTACCAAAATTAACGAAATAAAGAAAACAGTGGTCTCGTCTTTTTGTAACTGAAGCACGTCTATTTTCTCTCCGTTACCACACCCGAGATCTACGTTTCCTTTACCGAGGAAAAGTCCATGCTATTACATATTTCAGTATTTACTTCAGCTAGCCGAGGATAAAAATGCAGAGAACCAGCCCACTTCGAACATCTGGAGTCGACGCGGAGGCTGCAGAAAGCTAAGCTGCGAGCTACGGGCATTACGGACAGGAGCTACTGCCGCAAACTCTCGAGTGTAAGTGAAAATTTCCTAAGAAGATGCCAGATATGGATGATTAGAGAAAGTCAACTTTTCCTATGATAATGTATGTGTTTATTATCATTGTAATTGTAACTATGAGAATGTGAGGCGGTTGCGGGGATATCATAACAGTTTCGGCGGGAGTCGAGCTGCGACAACCCGCCTCGGGAACAGCCGTGCGGTGTCCATAGTGGGATGGAAAAGCACTGTATATGGCTTGCAATGAAACATTGCGGCATTTTTGTTTATTTTACATGGAGTAATATCAGTTTTCTACTCCATAGCATTCTCAACTCAAACTCAAGGCCTTCCTTGCAAGCATGTTCTTTCATAACTCAATGTGTTCGTATTCAAGTACAAGGGTTTAGTAAATACTTTATATTTAGTAATCTACAAAACGAAATTACAAGGTATTTTATAGACCATATTCCGTCTGCAATAATTTGGCATTTCAGTGATGAAAGAATTATCAAAGTTGGTTCAATGGTTTTTGAGAATACGCCAGTGAAACATCCATACAACTTATCTCCCTCTATAACATTAATATACATTTTGTTAAAGGTATAAAAGAGGAGTACGGTAGGATTAAGCGATAGTCACATTTTTTTAAAAGCAGGTCTCTATATCATTGCTTTGAAATTCCGATCTCTTTGCATGGCATATAAAAGCAATTCTGATGTGTTACATTCACACAACTTTCTCTATCCTCTATCGTGTATTAGTGGGTATACAAAATAACCTTACCTAAGCTTATTTTTCTACTACATTTTAATCCAAGTAAATCTTTGCACATTTCGTTATAGATACAAAGGGAACAGCGATAGTCAAATGTTTACGAACTGGATGTTATACACTGTCCTTAAAATTGCATACTGTTTTCAAACAATCGCGAGAAATAACTGAATGTTGAAAAAGTTTAAAGAATGACCAAATAATGAACAATTCTAACCATTAATAACGGATCCTCGGAAATTGCTTACGCCACAAAAAATTTATTTGAAATAAATTGTATCTTTTACACAGATCTACATTTTTTGTGTAATACGTTTTCCTGTGTCTCTTAACGCTTACTAGTTGCACAAGTACAAAATTTCTTCCAAATGAAGAGGATATCACAAGCTATTCTGAGAAAGGAGTATTTTAGAAGAATTTTATCGTATTTCAACAGTTGGTGCACCGAACTTGTAGTAGTTGCAACCGCACGTATAGTAAACAGTTTCCAGTAGCCTTCGCCCCAAATGTACTTTCAGGTGGCCTTTGTCCCAAGTTTAAAAACATATTAACTTTATAATTTAACTGTTTCTTTAAATATTATATTTATGTTTGTCTCGGCCGCGTCAGTATTTGTTAGAGACACGTTTCTCTTAGCGGGGTTTTGATGCGACAAGAATGTTGGCTTACACAGATTATAATTTTATTTCACTTCTTTTATTAATGCTTGATATGATTTAAATAACACTTCTCTGATATAGAGAGAGAGAGCCGTGAGGTGTATTTATTAAATACTTGCACTTTTTAATACGTAAAACTATTTTCGTCTCACACGAATACGTATTAAATTTCTTGAAAACACTTTTTGCGTCTGGTTAGTAACGCTGTCTACAACCAACTGAATTGATTTCAACCGCCTAAAATTGTAAATTTCTGTATTTCAAGTCTCTGATTGGCTATTCCTGCTCCAATAGAATACCTTCTGGTTGTTGATTTTCTATTTTTAAACTGTCTCAAAATTTACATTATTGTTGCTACAATAATGATTAGTAGCATTACTTTCAAATTCATTATTGCCTCAAGGTTACCTCATTGTTACCTCATTGTTAGCAACTTTTAACCTATTATTCTCACAGCTCCTACATTATTAAATTACGTAATATAGTCGCATAACATTATTACACATGGATTCAATAATATAAACATATACAATGACTATAATATACACATTTTATATATTGTTACATACGCATATTGCTTTAAGGCGGGCTGTTACTAATATTTTATATTATACAATTAGACTGAAATCATTTAAGTGTTAAAAATACTGCCTCAATTCCCAGAAAATTCAACACAAAAATTTTATTTGTCATGCAAGTAACTTTAATATGTGGTATTTTAATGAAAATTGGTGGAGCCGGTTTTCAGAAAATAAAAAATTTCAAAATATTCTCCGCGTAAAGAGTAGTTGGGAGGAAAATCTTGGTATAGTATCTTTGGAGGGCACTGATCCTAAATACCTAAATACCAACTTTTTCTAAAAACGCCTTTTTGGGGGGGATTCTGAGAGCCTCATAACAGGTCTTTTAGGTAAAATCTCGGTATCAATTTTTGGGTGGAATCTTTTCTACCTACTATACACATGGTAGAGAAAGTAAATAGTTGAAAATTATACCACCTATAGAAAACCCTGAATATCCATTCAGATATCCGGCGCAAGTTCTGAGTTATCCTTTGAAAGATAACAGTTAATCTGTTATGCCATTCAGAGTAGAAGGAAACAGAGATAAGGTAACAAGAGCTTCCCTGTTCCAGATATCCCGTAAGAAAACCGACAAGCAAAACTTTCCAAAGCCGGATTTCTCCTATTGTAAAGTTTGTTTAGACAAGAGAGGTTTAACCATAGCACTAGGAAGTGGTTACTATTCATTATGAAATGGACAGTTAGAACCGTGACAGTGACCTTCAGCAAAGCCGGATTTGTCCACGGGCACTCGCTTCGCTGCAGGCCATGTACGAAGATAATGCGCTTTAGTGCTTAAACCACACAGTCTCGACCACATGGGGAAGAGGGACCTGAAAATAAATCCGTACTTCATTATAGTGTCCTTCCATACAGAGTTGCATGTTCCTTAACCCCTTCATGCCCCCAATTTAGGTTCAGCTTGAAGAAACACACTGAAACCCACATTGTTAGGAGGAAGTTTGGTTGCAGTTAACACCAGACATTATTTCGTGTCTGATTCGTGGAATAGGATGTAATAATAACTTGATTTTTTTTCTTTTTTTTTCCTTCCCATTGTGTGAGCTTTATCTTACTTAAACTACATAATGTGAAACCGAGCAGGATGGCTCCACGGTAACTTGTGAGGCTTCCATTCGGGCGTCCTGGGTTCGATTCTCGGTAGCCGCCGTCTCTGACCATGGTTTTTCCTCGTTGACAAAGACGAATGTTAGAGTGGTGTATTGCACCAAAAATTTCTACTCTCCTCCATTTCCTCTCATTTCATTTCCCTCTTTCATGTTTCAGGTTGACTCTGGGTCGGTGTCGGGCAGATGGCGTAGAGGATTGCGAATTGCAGCTTCTTCTGGGCCTGCTGTCAAGCCTTCATTTACCTGGTTCCGCTCGAGGAACGCCTTCTAACGACCCTCCCGTAGCCGAGTGATCAGACCTGGAACTATTAGAGAACTCTGCGCGTCTCTGTCCATTTGCGCCGAACTGCTCTGCAGCCCATACGTCTGTTGCGGTTCTCTCACCTCATCCGTTCCTGGCTTTGCTGAACCCACTAAAATAACACTTTATTTCTATCCCTGTGTTCTTAGCTTCAGAGAGTTTGCTCATCACATTTATTTTCCTACCTTTTTATTGCTCAGAGACCCATTATTCATTATTTAAATACAATTTTCTTGTGGAAAAAGTTTTATTAGCTGTCGCCAGGATTTTAAAATGTGTAACTTTAAAAACTAAATTAAATCGCAACACGGGAATTCGCGGCGTTTGGCATTAAGTGGTTAAAATACTACTTCACAATACACTGTAAACTGCCTCTGCGGTCTGGTAATTAGCATGCAGCTTCCAAATCCAGTGGTCCAGAATTCGTTTCCGAGCTGAAGGATGGGAACTGAGGCAGTACTTTTGACACTTAAATGATTTCAGTCTAATTATATAATATATAATTCAATAACAGCCCGCTTTAAAGCAATATATGTATGTAACTATATATAAAAAGTGTATATTACAGTCATTGTGAATTTTATATTATTATATCCATATTTAATAATGTTATGTGAATGTATTACGTAATTTAATAATGTAGGAGCTGTGAGAATAATAGGTTAAACGTTGCTAACAATGAGGTAACCTTGAGGCAATAATGAGTTTGAGAGTTTACTACTTCTGATTCTTGGAAGCAATAATGTCATTTTAGTGACAGTTTATAAAATAGCCAATCAACAACCAGAAAAAGCTTTAGTTAAATGAAGGTATTCTATTGGACTAACATTAGCCAATCAGAAACTGAAAAGGAGAAACATTTACAAATTCAGAAGTCAGTTGGTTGCAGACAGCGTTACTAACCAGACGCAAAAAGTGTCCTTACGTATTCGTGTAAGACGAAAATAGTTTACGTGTTAAAAGGTGCATGTAATTAATAAAAACATCTCACAGCTTTCTCTATATATATCAGCGAAGTGTTATTTAAATCGTATCAAGCATTAATAAAAAGAGTGAAGTAAAATTATAATCTGTGTAAGCATGTGTCGCACCACAACCCTGCTAACAGAAACGTGTCTCTAACAATACTGACGCAGCCGAGGCAAACATAAATATATATTATTTAAAGAAACAGTAAAATTACAAAGTTAATATTTTTTTTAAATTGGGGCAAAGGCCACCTGAAAGTACATTTGGGGCGAAGCCTACCGGAAACTGTTTACTACACGTGCAGTTGCAACTACTAAAAGTTCGGCTCCCCAACAGTTGAACTATAATACAACTCCTTCAATACAAACTACTTCAAATTGATGCCCAAAGCGTGGTAAAAATAACCTTCTTCTCAAATTGGCTTCCATACGTGGAGCTAATAAACTAACTCCTCATGTTTCTTCAACCAGGTTCATCGCTATCCTCTCTAAAGTCTGGAAGTATGAGTTAGAGTGTCAATGTGTGTATGAAATCAATGTTTAAATAGAAAACCCAAAGTAAACAAAATCCGAAAGTAAAACGAGAGAGAGTAATGAGTAATTATTCCATAGGCAGAGCCTATGACCTTAGATGTTAAAGGCTTCATATAAACGGAAAAAGAAAAGCTTATTAATTCTACATTTTCTTTAACACTATTAACGGGACGGACTGTGAATTTTTCAAAATTTAAATTACTTTGACTGAGTCTTTTGACATTTTATGCCACACTTTAAGTCGGTATTAATAAGTTTTAGTGGGAATTTTAGCATACATGACAAGTTATATCTCAATTGTGCATTTTTATGTAAAAATTCTGTTTACCACGCAATGTTCATAATTATTAAACGTTTCAGATTAATGGTATTTGTTGGGCTAAAAAATAAAGTTGCTAAGAAACAAGCTTCTAAAAGTAATCACATTTTTAAAAATAATTTCTGTTCAATTGTCTTTTTCGAACTTTACAAAAAACATAGGCTCATCAAACTTTAATATATAGCAAAACTACATAACAAATTTTGGTTAACATGTAGTGGTGAAAGGATTTCCAAAATTTTACTCTGATAACTTTACAGGAGAATTTTAAATCCTGAAAAATGTGTAAAATATTACAAAACAAGAGGGAACTAATTGACCTGAAATTATTCTAGTGCATTTTTCATTTAGTATTTTAAACTTTATTTAAAATACATAATTTAGAAGGAGATTAAAATATATGCAGTAAGTTCGCTACAACACATTTATTTTTATATTTTCATGCGAGAAATCTCAAGAAAGATGCAAATCCGCTGCCACGCCCTAAGATCAAGGTTGTTTAAATCGTCGCGTAACCTGCTGAAGTTCAGTCTGTTAATAAGCCAAAACTTGAATTTTTGGTCATTTGTACCCATTTTTACTTTCTCTGCCACGTACATAGCAGGTAGAGAAGGTATTGCATCCCACACGAAAACTCGATAACGAAATTGTATTTGAAATACATATTTTGAGACCCCTGAATCCAAAAAGGCATTTTTAGAAAAAGGACCGTGTTTGTGTCTGAGAACAGCATAACTCAAAAACGAAAAGTCGGATAAACACCAAACCTGGTATTTAGGTTCAGTATCTTTCAAAGATGCGACACGAAGGTTTACAAGAAAATCTTCCATCCCAAACTATTCATTACATGAAACATTTTTTTTTAAAATTCATTCTGAATGATTTTTGCATAACTGGTAAATCGTAAGAGACAAAATTTTACTACACAAAAATGTAGATCTTATTTAAACACACAATTTATGTCATATACATTTTTTCGTGGAATGAACCATTTTGGAGATATTCCTTGTTATTTTTTTGAATTTTCCAATACTTATACTTTTTCTCAAATGGAAATTCATTATTCGTTTTCATGTCCTGGACATACAAAGAGAATGGATGCTCTACATAGCAACCAGCTCTTAAAAATTTTGACTATCGTTTAAAGAGTAGTATATTCCCCTTGCACCTACAAGAAAATTAGCAATAAGTTTCTGCAAATATTTATCTCGATTAATGTAAAGTAGATAGAGAATAAGCGTTGGAAAAAAGAGTTTGTACAAAAGTATAAAAAATCATGTGATGCAACACATCTGATTTTTCAACGATCGGTCTCTATAAAGGTACTAGTCGTCTAGAAGAATATTTACGTGAAATGTTTTGAAGCGTTGAACCATTGTCATTGGAGGGGACACGAGCTTTAACCCATTTCATTTCTTGTTCTTCCGTTTGCGTACTGTCCAAAGAGCTTCTGCTCTATTAGCACTGTGTCGCCCTTAAGTCTTACCACCTGCAACACATGAAATTGGAGGGAGAAAGGAGGAGAATTCTACCCAGCGTGTCAAAATGATATGCGTGCTTTAGGGAAGGTATGGGCGAGTCCGTGTCACATCTAGGAGGGCAGGTTGCAGAGGGGTACTGTGAAGTACCATGCTATCCTCTAATGGTAATGCTATTCTTAATTTTGAAAAGTTAGAAATGCCTGTTTATTAAAATACAAGGTATGCATTGAATTACAAAATAAAATGCTTTGTTCATTGTTATTTATACAATAATGGTTGGAAACTCAAAATATATCATACTCTTATCAAATTTAAGAAATAAATATCGCTTATAAACTTGCAGGAAGGAAGAAAGAACAAACAGTACTCAGTAGGTGCATCTTTTATAGTAAATAAATATCATCTGCTTCAATTGACATTGGCCTATTAAAGGATCACTAGGCATATTGATAAATAATTTGATGGTACATAAAACTAATTTATTCTTATACACAAATTTGTTTGTTTTAGACCAGGGGCATTAATACGAGGTGTGATCAAAAAGTTTCCGGAATGACGTCATAAATACTACAGAACAGTTTGTTTTGTCTAATCTGCATTGTCACCCTCAAAGTAGTCTCCTTGGGAGTAGATACACTTGTTCCAGCGCTTTTGTTACTGCTGGAAGCACCTCTGGAAGTTCTCTTCTTTCAACATGTACAGAGGCTTCTGCGATTCGCGATGGATGACATCAATGTCCTCAAAACGGTGTCCTCGGAGCCGCATTTTAACCACGGGAAAAGAAAAAAGTCCGCTGATGCCAAATCTGGAGAATAGGCGGGATGGGGAACAGTATTCATCCTATTTTTATCCAAAAATTGGCGAACAGAAAGGGTTTTGTGCGCAAGCGCATTGTTATGATGCAGTAACATGTCCAAATTGTCTTTCAAAATGCTTTAAAGCTTCCAAAGGAGAGTCCTAATGAGTCAGAAAGTTCTCTTATTGTAATGCGCCTATCATTTAAGACCATTTCCCTCACCTGATTGATATTTTCATCAGTTTTGCTGGAATAGGGTCGCCCCGAACGATCTGCATCTTTAACTGATGTCACAGCACCTTTGAATTTTGAAAACCACTCAAATGCTTGAGTTTGGCCCATAACGTCCTCCCCAAAAGCTGTTCTTAACATTTCATAGGCTTCTGTTGCAGTTTTACCGAGTTTAAAGCAAAATTTGATGTTCGCTGTTTGTTCTTGTAATCTGACATTTTTGCTACGCGGAAAAATCGCAGAACATGCAAAACACGTGTTCGCTTCAGAGCGTCTACCTAGTCACTGCATGATCACAGGAAGTCACGTGACCTCTCATTTTTATCGGGAAGAAACGCTGCATGTACAGTCTGGGTTAGGATTAAAGAAATCTCAGCGTCAGCATTGTTGTGAAGCCATTCCGGAAAATTTTTGATCACACCTCGCATATTTGTAGATAATCATTTTCAGTCAGTGTTTTATATAGTTGCATCTTTGTTGAGTTATTTGTATTGTTTACAGTTTCAATTTGTATTTATATCTTTTTGTTCTTTGGTATACTTTGTTTATGGAAGCCCTAGATGCGAAACAGATAATCTGCACAACAGGTTGCAACATATTTGTATGCTAAAAGTTATAAAAGAGCCCATTCTTCTATAGTGGAATACATCACTAATTGCGTAAAGCAGTAATCCACCACTGGGTTAGAAGACTGTTGTGTGTTGCAAACAGCAAACAAGGAGGTTGCTTGACACCTAGTGGCACGCGGGATCAAAAATGCCCATACCTGCCTTAGAGTGTCGTTTTTAACGTCTGCAGTTCCTTGCTTTTTAAACGATTTTGAGTTTCTTTAATGTTCTAGCGTTTTATAGACGTAAATATAAACAAGTTTGCAAATAATACGTATCATAACGATAACGGATGTTTTACGCCAAGAAATATCCGACCATCTTAGCAATCACGATCCTTGAGGAGCACCACTATGTTGCCTTCTGCAGTGACACTGGCTACACTCTCTTCAACTAAAGGAGAAGTTTTAGTTCATGTTAGAAGCTGACCTTTTTATTCTTTGCAAATACCATGGGAGAAAAATAATTTACGAATTCATAATTAAATTATTACTTTTCGAGATCTATGAAGCTTAACTAAATTAATAAAGAGAGAAAAACTATGTGTGTCTGTCTGTTTAGGGTAATCTTGCTAACCACAAACCAATTTTAATAATTCCTTAATAATGAAAAGCATTGTAATTTCTGACGGACATAGACTATATAAAATGTTTCTAGAACTTTTAAAATCGGAGTGGGGATAATTTTCATATTCAAATGCCGAATTTCAATCCCGTTTTCTTCAATATTAATATCAGAGCATTTTGGGCACTTTATTAGAACATGCCATATTTTTAATGCCTTCCAGCCAAAATAGATAATTTAAAGGCTTAATATATTTTAAATTTTAATTATTGAAATGAACGAGCTGCATATCGTGTTCATATCACCAAATTTCCTGTTATTACACTGAACTTGGATATCAGCGAGTATTTTTGGTGTGATTCCGACAAAACATGGTATACTTGCGTTCTGGAATCTGCCAAAAGTGATGTTACACTAAAACTTTCAAACTTCCGTTACCTTTATTTTCAAACCCTAACATACAAAACAACCTTTTTTGGCCTATATAGACGAACCTTTGTACATTTATATAACAGGACACAGGAAAAAATAGCTATTTACAGCTATCAAGAACTATCCCTTCCATAGTTTCAACCTCTTATATAAAATTTTTCATTTTGTAACTAATCTAGTCGAACTATGTTATGTTATTCTCTAGAATTTTGTAAAATTCATAGGTCATAAAAAAACTTGCAAAATTATTTCAATCACATGGTACCTTGAAATTTTTAGAAATTATTCTTAACTTTATTTACCCTACTTGCTTTTGGCCAAATTTTCTGTAGTTGAGCTAAAGAACTTTGTGAACATTATAGGATACCTAAAACTTATAGAAACCTACTCATATTTTTAATCCCATATACACAAATGCGCACCAATTGACCAATCTGGGCAACGCTCTCATCACGCTTTACGTACGAGTGAAAATTGTGAGCTAGTCACGATCCAAAAAACCCAACTTGGACAAGCACAGGGCGATGAGCAGGGGGTTGTTAGCAACAGCCACTTCCTCCAACTCCAAGACTCAGGACGCTAACACAAATAGAATCGTCTAGGTGAATAAATTCCTTAATTATTTCATCAATTAAAAAAAATAGCACCATTGATGCTTATCTCCTATACAATTATTAATAACTATTTCAGGGTCTTCCTCGTTTACAATAACTCAGTCTGGTATGAATAATTCCATGTGAACAGTTCGCAGAGAATCAAAAACACTTCAAGCATCTTCTTAACAATTGACCTGTTTTGTCATGATTTTTTCTGTGTGGCGCTAATGATGATTGCCGACTGTCGTTTCAGTTGCAGATCGTAAACAAAACACCATAATCTTCTGTTATGATCCGGCTGAGAAAAATCCGATCATCGTCAGTATTACTGACCAGGTCACCGCAAATCGACAAGCGATCGTCACGTTGGTCTTGCGTTAGCATTCATAGTACACTGTACTGAGTAACATGCGACATTTTCAGGTCATCAGACCATGGTTGATCCTTGTTGCGAGATCGTTTACAATTGGGAGCGGTTGGCACGCACTAGCATTGCAAATTATTCGATCTTGCGTTCAGTTTGGATCATTTGTAGCCGAACAGTATCCTTATCAGCCCTCAAATATCTCTCCCTTGAGAAAATGTGGTGCCACTTAAACACAGCATTGTGATCCAAGGTATCATCATCGTAAACTTGCTTCAGCTGAAACGTTTTGCTCATGAATTTGTGTAACATTTGGCAGAACTTGACGTTCGTTGAACTATGACACTTTTGAGTTCCAACGTGAGAATTCAAATATCCTACACAGTGGAGGCTCTAGTTCGCCTTACATTGTCAGTACACAACTGCTTCTTGTTGTGACGAGAGAATAACTGTCACGGCATCATACCGCGGCGCCATTTTCCTTTCTAATACATCACAGCAACACTATGCACCAGTCTACGAATTTAATGACTATGTTAGTATACCACATGCCTAAAACATTTTAAAAACCTTTCTTTTTTCTTTCTCTACTACGTACAGTAAGCAGGAGAAGCATCGCATTCCACCCAAAATTTCGTACCAAGATTTCACTGAAAATAGATGCCCTGAATCTATATAAAGTATTTTTGGAAACATGTCCGTTTGTGTCTCCGTGAACAACATAACTCAAAAATGAAAAGTGGATAACACCAAACAAGTTTAGTATCTTCCAAGGATGCGACACGAAGATTTTCAAAAAGAATCTCCCCATGCCAACTGCCCTTTACATGGAACATTTTGCAAAAAATTTGGTTCTCTAAAAAATGAGTAATTATTTTGATTAAAATACCATAAATTAAACATATTTACACGAAAAATAAAATATACATCTTGAATTTTCTCGGAATAGCTTAGGAAGACCTCTTCATTCGTAAGGAATTCTTAATAATCTTGTTAACTTGCAAACCTAAGCGGTACACTAAAAGTATCACAAAAATATAGGGTTATTTATAATACACAATTTACTTAAAATAAGGTTTCTTTGTGGCATAAGCCATTTCAGAGATTTCCGTTATTAAAGGTTCGACATTTTTTTTAGTGCCATTTAGACCCCGTCTTTAACTGGATTGGTCTTATCGGCGGCCTTTCCTTTGGAACTTATTGCCTAAGCCAATGGTTTTAACTCGAGTAACTCTTGTCGTTGGGTTTCTTGTACTTTGGTTTTTAATCATTGGATCACACACACACATTCATACTTCCAGACACTGGGGAGGATAAGGAATAATCTTGGCTAGAGAAAAATTCCAACCCCCAGCCGGGAATCGAACCCGGGACCCCCAGCACAACAGGCAGATGCTCTGCCGACTGAGCTACGGAGTCAAACAGGTTCGACTTGTTCGATACGTTTCATTCTTTTCAAGTCCCATCGATTTTTAGTTGTTTCTCCCAATCAAGGAAACAGTATGGAATTTTAAGACCAGCGTACAACGTCCAGTTCTTAAACATTTGACTATCACCGTTCACTCTGTGCTTATAACGAAATGTGTAATGTAGCTGTTTTTGCAAATGTTTATTTGGATTAAAATGAAGTAGATAGAAAAAAAAAACGTTGAGTAAGAATAGTTTGTATATCCATTGCGCGCGCACACACGCACACATGCAAACGTTTTCCTATTGAATTCCACCCAAAAATTCGATACCGAGATTTCACCGGAAATACATGTTTCGAGATCTCCTGAATCCAAAAAAAGCATTTTTGGAAACATGTCCGTGTGTGTGTGTGTGTCTGTCTGTCTGTCTGTGAACAGCATAACTCAGAAATGAACAGTCGGATAAACACCAAACTTGGTATTCAGGTTCATTATCTTCCAGAGATGCGACACGAAGGGTTTTCAAGAAAATCCTCCCACCCCAGATTAGCCCTCACATTAAACATTTTTCGAAAATTTTAATTTTCTCAAAAATGGCTCTAACGATTTTGATTAATATCATATGTTTAAGATATTTTCATGACAAATAAAATATATATCTTGAATTTTCTGGGAATGTCTCCAAAAGTATTCTTCATTGTGAACGACTTTTGGTAAACTGGTAAACCATAAGAGATAGACAAAATTTTACTACACAAAAAATGTAGATCGCGTTAAAATACACAATTTATGTCATATAAATTTTTGTTGTTGAGTGAACCATTTTCGAGATATTGCTTGTTATTCCCTTAAATTTTCCAATAATACTTTTTCTCAAATGGGAATTCGTTATTCATTTTTTTTTGTCTTGGATATGCAAAGAGTATTAATCTGTGGCAAAGGGAATGGTGTTGCGCCTAGCAACCAGCTATTAAGATATATGTATGTGCTTAAAGGCTACTGTATTTCTATATTGCCCTTGTAAATATATATTCCCCTTACATCTACAAGAAAATTAGCAATAAGATAGAGTCTGCAAATGTTTATCTCGGTTAACATGAAGTAGATGGAGAATAAGCGTTTGTAAAAGTAGTTTGTGCAAGAGTAGAGAAATTCATGTGAGTGTGACACATCAGATTATTCTCTGTGGATTCAAAATTATATTTCTGGTGAAATCTGGCATTGAATTTATGGGGGAATGCGGTACTTCTTTTAGATAAATTCTTTGAAATATTAGTAATGTTCGTTGGAAAATTCAAAGGTAAATAACATATGAATATTTTTGACATGAAATTCCAAATAGTTAATTTCAGGGAAGAAAACTAACCCTGCAGAAATGGAGCGATAATGATGGGGCGAGGAGAAAGAGGAGAGGAGGATATCGTCCTTTGTGTATGTATATTGTTGTGAAATTTCGATTACGAGAAATAGCAACTTACATTTTAAGATTAATTTGGTTTCCTTATAACTGAATAAACAATTTCATTCTGAGTTTATAAAGAATCAAAAATATTGAAAGACGTGCCTTGGATTCAAACGATATTGTTTAGAATTTTGCATGCCTAAGTAGATGAAACAGAAAACCAGAGAGAAGATAAACGTATAAGGTAAGCAGTGAAAACGGCACCTTGATAAAACCGGAGCGTAAAATGTATTATTGCATGTTATACATGCCATTACAAGGCTGGCTGCCCGACATTCACTGCTCTTATGTAACAACCTTGTTCTCAATGCCTCCAAGTTGTTTCACATTTAATATCGCTCCAGACCAGCCAAAGGCTTAAACATCTGTTGATGCTCTAGTAAATTTCCAAATGAAGAATATTGTAGCGACCCGAGTTGTCTAAGTCAGGATTCTACACTGGAGTAGTAGTTCAGGGTAGATGCTACTTATTAAGGGCTAAAGGTAGAGGAGCTAGAGGGGCAAAACAACTAAGACTTTGAAGTAGGTTTGCACCACGCTTTGGGAGCCAATTTTAAGAAGGCTGGTTTGCTTCACGTATGGAAAGTCGATTTTAAGTAGGAGTTGTATTGTATTTCAACTGTTGGGGAACCGAACTTGTAGTTGCAACCACACGTATAGTACCCTCCTTCCGGTAGCCTTCGCCCCAAATGTACCTTCAGGTGGCCTTTGCCTCAAGTTTAAAAAAAAATTAACTTTGTAATTTGTTTGTTTCTTTAAGTATTAAATAGTTATGTTTGCCTCGGCTGCGTCAGTATTATTGTTAGAGATATGGAAGTCTTGGCAGGGTTTTGGTACGACTAAGAATGTAGGCTTACACAGATTTTAAGTTTTAATTCACTCCTTTTTTATTAATCCTTGGCACAAATTAAATAGCACTTCACTGATATCGAGAGCTGTGAGATTCTTTTATTTAATACTTGCACTTTTTAACAAGTATACTATTTTCGTCTCACACTAATACGTAATTAATTTCTCGAGGACACATCTCGCGTCTGGTTATGATCACTGTCTAGAGGCAACACATCTGGTTATGAGCACTGTTTGGAGGCAACTGAATTGATTTCAACCGTCTAAACTTGTAAATTTCTGTATTTGAAGTCTCTGATTGGCTAATCCTACTCCAATATAACACCTTCATTTAACTAAAGCTTTTTCTGGTTGTTGATTGGCTATTTTATAAACTGTCACTAAAATTACATTATTGTTACTCCAAGAATCACAAGTAGTACTGCTAAACTTTCTTACTCATTATTGACTCAAGGCTACCTCATTGTTACCTCATTGTTAGCAACTTTTAACGTATTATTCTCACAACTCCTACATTATTAAATTACGTAATGCATTCACATAACATTATTACACATGGATACAATCATATAAGCATATGGAATGACTGTTACATACATTTTACAAATTTTTGTTACATACACATTGTTTTAAGGCAGGCTGTTATTAAATTTATGTATTATATAATTAGGCAAATCGTTTAAGTGTTAAAATAGTGCCTCAACTGGGTCCATCTGACATTATGCCCCAGAAGTTCATTCTAGCTAGCATCGGCCGTAAGGTCCTAGTCTAGCCAGTTCAACCAATACACATACCCGTGAGAGCTCTAGCTGGTCTTAGTGATCACTAAACATATATTATACTACTCCGGCATTGTGGCGGAGAGACTAAGGGATAATGCGAGATACTGAGAGATTCTGGGCTACTTTGGGGTAGCTTATATTGTTTTTGGGTGCTGACTACGAACACATCAGCATTATACTAAAACTTTGACATGTTGCACAACTTTCTTGTCGCTGGTTCGGGTCACTTTGGAGGATCATTACAGTAATACAGGATC
This sequence comes from Deroplatys truncata, assembly GCA_030765065.1. Classification (NCBI taxonomy): domain Eukaryota; kingdom Metazoa; phylum Arthropoda; class Insecta; order Mantodea; family Mantidae; genus Deroplatys; species Deroplatys truncata. Next base: position 65,979,456 of record CM060984.1, read on the forward strand.
CTTGATCAACGCAAGTTTGCTTTGAACCAGGTGAAAATCTTATGGATCAGATTGCTTGTGGTAAAAAAAAGTATCACTAGGGTTCAGGGTAGCAGGTTGGGCCACATGGCAGTTAGTTCAGTCCAGGGATAGTATCCCTGCTCGGTTGCGCACTCCAGATCCGTTCCGTCCCAGGCCAGGACCCCGTTCATAGAGATCTGCAAGGGCCAAAATTCCCGAGTTCGGGAATAGGTTATACTTACCACCTGACCTGGGCCCGATTGTGTAATTTTATTTTAAATATAATTATTTTGTAACTATTGACAATTTATTATTGTTGTTATTATTAATATTTTATTATTATTAGTCCACGAAGTGCCACTGCCTATGGTGTGAAGGACCTGGGTTCGATTTCTAGTACTGGCATTGAGATTTTTTCCTCTGCAGCGACTGAGGTCCTACATTTCACATGCAGTTAACGACGTATTGACGACATACTGCTTTATTGACACATGCCTCCTATGTTACTGCTCTCTGCTGAACTCTTTTGGCTGTAGTGAACGAAGAGAGGCGGAGTGTGCAGCTGCCGTGCTGTTGTAAAATTATCTGTAATTGACCAAAGCGAGTATTTAGTTATTGTTACTACTGCGATAGATGCGTGCATGCTGTGATAATTTCAGTATTCCGGGCACCTAAACATTGCGGACCAAAAACTGGGATAAATTAATATTTTTGTCTTTACCTTCTCTTTTTGATTTTCTCGAAAGTCGTGTTAATACTTTTGATTAACATATCATACGTTCAAGATATTTACATGACAAATTACATTTATATTAAAAGTTATAAATTATTTCTTTTCGTGCTCATTTCAAGCCCAAGCCCGACCAACATTTTTTCAAATTAACCCCATGCAGACTTCTATCGTCCACAGGTTACGCTGGTTAGTGGGCAGAACTCTTAAGGCATATTAAAAATTAAATAAGTTTTATTTATGGACGTTCTTGAACTCCAATTGTTCTTAGCGTCCCATTCTATATTGAGCGTTAAAGACCGGACATTTTGCTCAGAGGCTCTTTATCAGGCTTGATCTTCTACGTGCCGTAAATCTACGACACTGGACCACCAGCTTTACTTCCCTTTAAAGGAAGCCATGCTAAGGATTTTTATCTTCCTCCGCCTAGTTTGAACCAGCTACCTCGGGAACCGTACCCTAGACCGCGGAGGACGACATTCAGCCATGTTAACGGCAATGTGGTTGAGAGAGAAAACCAAAACAAAATTCTGATCTTTCAAGTCTGAAAGTTGTGTGGTAGGTTGGTACCCCTCCCATAGGAAATCGGTTTTCACACAGGATGAATCGTAAATTTTAGCCCAAATTTAGTATAACGGGGCATAAGTGCCTTGGGCACCTGTTACAAAATTTATGCATCAGTATTAAAATCTCGTCTGAGTGTAATAATGAATATAATATAGAAGCCCAGACTAGGTACAGGAAAGGCAATTCTTGCTCAGATTATACATTTACTGGAAACCAAATAATTAAAAATCATAGGAAAATATAACGTACCAGCTTTCACGTATTTATAGATTTTTAAACGGCATTTGACAGAGTTAACAGGAATAAATTACGAATATATTGAAACAGAAAGGTGTACCTCAACATTTGATAACTGCAAAAGAAGTTTGTATGTAGAGATTCAGATAACAACACAAACTTGAACGAAAAAAAAGTCTGATGCATTACGCTAAGATGATTGCTCTACTATTGTACAAATTATTTTTACAAATGCTCATCCTCCATCTACTTCATATTACTCGGGATAAACATTTGCAGAAACTTATTGCTAATTTTCTTGTAGGTGCAAGGGGAATATGGTAGGCTTTAAGCGATAGTCAAATGTTTTAAGAGCTGGTTGCTATGTGGCGCATTCCATTCTCTTTGCATGTCCAGGACATAAAAAAATGAATAATGAATTCCCATTTGAGAAAAAGTATAAGTATTGCAAAAATTCAAACAATAACAAGGAATATCTCGGAAATGGTTCACTGGACAAAAACAATGTATGACATAAATTGTATGTTTCAACAAGATCTACATTTTTTGTATAAAATTTTTGTCCATCTCTCACGGTTTACCAGTTATGCAAAGGCCATTCAGAATGAAGAGGACTTTAGGGAACATTCCCAGAAATTTCAAGATATACATTTTATATGTCATGAAAATATCTTAAATATGCGTTACTTTAATCAAATCGTTCGACATTTTTGAGAATCAAAATTTTCGAAAAATGTTCCGTGTAAAGGGTAGTTTGGGTTGGGGGATTTCTTGTAAATCCTCGTGCCGCATCTCGAAAGGTACAGAGCCTAAAAACCAAGTTTGGTATTTATCCAAATTTTCGATTTTGAGCTATGCTACACACACACACACACGGACCTTTTTCTAAAAATTATTTGTTTTTATTAAGGGGAGCTTAAAACATGTATTTCCGGTGAAATCTCGGTATCGAATTTTTAGGTGGAATGCAATACTTCTACTTACTATACCTAGTAGAGACAGCAATAAAAATATATAAGGGTAAACATAAATAGAGGTGTAAGACGGGGATGTGTGTGTGTGTGAATTTAATGTAATAACCAAAAGCAATATACCAACCCAAAGATTAACACCATTGTAAGAGAGTAAACATCATTGCCGATGAGCAATTGTTCCAAAGCTGCCGATATGACCTTAGGTGTTACAGACGGCATATAAATGGAACATAAAAAATCAGATGTGCTATACTCACATGACTTTCTCTACTCTTTTACAAACGCTTATTCTCCATATGCTTCATGTTAATCGAGACGTTAATCTTATTGTTAATTTTCTTGTAGGTGCAAGGGGAATTGGTAGGATTTAAGCAACATTCAAATGTTTTAAGAGCTGGTTGCTATGTGGCGCATTCCATTTAAGGGAATAACAAGCAATATCTCTAAAATGGTTCACTCAACAAAAAAATGTATATGACATAAATTGTGTATTTTAACGGGATCTACATTTTTGTCTAGTAAAATTTAGTCTATCTCTTATGGTTTACCAGTTATGCAAAAGTCGTTCACAATGAAGAATACTTTTGGAGAAATTCCCAGAAATTTCGAGATATACATTTCATTTGTCATGAAAATGTCTTAAACAAATGATATTGCAATCAAAATCGTTAGAGCCATTTTTGAGAAAATTAAAGTTTTCGATAAATGTTCTATGTAAAGGGTAATCTGGGGTGGGGCGATTTTCTTGAAAACCTTTGTGTCGCATCTCTGAAAGATACTGAACCTAAATACCAAGTTTGGTGTTTATCCGATTGTTACTTTCTAACTTATGCTGTTCACAGACAGACACACACACGGAAATGTTTCCAAAAATGTATTTTTTGGATTCAGGGGGTCTCAAAACATTTATTTCCGGTGAAATCTCGGTATCGAATTTTTTGGTGGTATACAATACTTCCCCTACTTACTGTACGTAGTAGAGAAAGTAATAAAGTTGAACAAATATCAAGCCTGTTATTTAAGTCTTCCAAAGCTGCAACACGAAGATTTTCAAGAAAATCCCGCCATCCCGAACTACCGTTAAATTACAGGAAAAATTGTCGATATGTTTTATTTTCTCGAATGATTTTGATTAAAATATCATATATTAAGATATTTAGATGAACAATTAAATGGATATCTTGAATTTTCTAGGAATGCCCTCATTTGGAAGGAATTTTGTGTAATTTGAATAACACTTAAGCTGCAAGACATAGACAAAATTACTGAACAAAAATGTAGATCTCTTTAAAATATACAGTTGCTTTAACAATAACGTTGTTTGTGACATAAGTCATTTTCCGAGATATCCAATTTTCCAATACTTTCTCACTTTCTAAGGTACTTTCGGTATTTAGTTGCTTCTCAGGATGCTATGAAGTGTATGGAATTTCTAGGCCAGTGACCGGTTTTAAAAATCTGACTATCGATTCAGTTTCCCCTTGCACTTGCAACGAAATGTGTAACTAAACTGTTCCGGAAAGGCTTATCTTGATTAAGGTGAAAAGTTGGAAGAATAGTTTTGTTGGGAAGCTGTTCAAAAATAAACGATATTGGGTAGAGAAAGTATGTGAACGTAACACATAAGATTGTCTATAGATTTATCTCTAGTGGTTATCAATTTAAACAAAACTATAAATATTTTGTCGGAATGAAGAGGGCTTCACAAGCTATTCACAAAAAACTACATGTTTACTAATTACTTGTTATGTCAACGAAACATGCGTTTTAATTAAAATCGTTAGAGCAATGTTCAAGAAATACTATGTATTATATTCATGTGACTTTCTTTACACTCTATAGTTTATTAGTGCCTATATAAATTATTCTTAGGAAAGTTTATTTATTTAACTATCTCAATTTAATCGAAATAAACCTTTCCAGAATAAGCTACATTACACATTTCATTATAGACACAAAAGGAACAGCGATATTCATATGTTTATTGAAAATCGCTAGGATTTGTAAGAATCGCAAGGTGTTGAACAATTGAAACCATTAGTAATAATGAATATCTAGGAAATGACTTATGATACAAAAAAGTATTTGAAATAAATTGTTTGCTTTTAAGGTGCCGCCCTCGTAGTCATGGTCACTGGACGTATAGCTTTGGCGCTCTGTTAAGCTGAGGATCGCCGGTTCGAGTCCCGCCATGGGAGTGGGTGTCTGTGTCTATCTGTGTGTTGTGTAACAGTAATTGTAGTAAACAGTAAAACAGAGAAAGCACGTTATTAATAAACTGTAAAATACAGGGTAATTGGAAGTGGGGGTGGATTTTCTTGAAAATGTTGGTGTCGCATCTTTGGAATATACTGATCTGAAATACCAGGTTTGGTTTTTTTTATTTATGTTTTGGTTATGCTGTTCACACACACACGCACACACAAGATCCTTTTTCTAATTTTTTATTCAGAGGCCCTCAAAACATGTTTTCGCTGAAATCTTGGCATCGTATTTTTGGTCGAAACGTCGAGACGGGAGAATTTAATGAAAATCTTAGCTTACACCTTATAAAGATGCTAAATTCATGAAATTTTGTTACCTAACTTTCGTTTGGAAAACGAGACTTCCTTTTTCTGCCACAGGTAGGCGCTAGTGAAGGTAAAATGATTAGAATGTTATCATCTCTAAGACTGAATGCACTATTAACTCTTTTGCCCTGTATATGGCATCCATCCTTGAAGAACAGCATTTCCAGTGAACGTAATAAAGCTACATATGAGCGCAAACTTTTTGTTGACATTAAGGCGTGACCACCAGGTCCCCGAAAATAAATCCTGCGGACGCCCTTGGTCACAACATTCACCTTGAGTCCACCAAGGCCGCTGCACGTGAGAAATCACCTTCTGTATTACACGTAAGATTTCCAAAGCCGATATACGGCGCGCATATGAATGGCAGTGCGACACCCTTGCTAACTTATCCGTGACCTGTGTAACTTACATATCAGGATTGCCCCACATTGCATCGCTACGCCTACGCACGTACCCAACAAATTATATCCAGACGTGACAAGGATATATACGGAATGTTTGCCTTCCCTACAACTCATACTTTTCTCTCTAAAGAGCACCTGGGTCATTTTTTCAACTTCCTTTCTTTAAGGATAACCTTCTGTGAAAAAGAGCCAAAATTCATAAATATGGAGTTTAGTAGAGATAGAACGTCCATACCTCGATACCTTCGATATTCGGTGGTAACGGATATGTCTTATATTTTGAGATAAACAGTCGTACTTTTTCGATACTTTTAAATGTTTAAGTTATTAAACTTAACGTTATGCTAGATACGAAATGGAAGGAGCTGAGACTTCGCATTATTGCACGCATGTGTCCCCAAAGAGTAGCTAGACTATAGTTCTTGATAGATCTTAACGGCGTTTCCTGCGAGAGAATGAATGCAACATTCCATAGTGTTTAAATGAAAACAAACAAAACAATGGGGGAAGGTGTAGAGGAACTCGGTAAATGCAGCGTTAACCGATTTGTGAATGAAGTTGATTTCAGTTGACGCACTAAATCAAATTTCAAAAATAGCCTGGCTTGGCGACTCAATCTCATCCATTACATTTACCTATTCCGGTGCTAAAACTCTGTGAATCCAGCAGTAACAAATCAGAATTTAAGACATGAGAAATATTTGTTATTTTAGTTGTTTGAGTTTCACGAAAAATACATATTAGTTTATATTTTTAAGACTGCAAAATAAAAAATCTGATGTGTTACTCACATGACTTTCTCTACTCTTGTACAAACTATTTTTACAAACGCTTATTCTCCATATGCTTCATGTTAATCGAGATGTTAATCTTATTGCTAATTTTCTTGTAGATGCAAGGAGAATTGGCAGGCTTTAAGCGATAGTCAAATATTTTAAGCGCTGGTTGCTATGTGGAGTATTCCATTCTCTTTGCATTACCAGGACAAAAAAATGAATAACGAATTCGCATTTGAGAAATAGTATAAGTATTGGAAAATTTAAGGGAATAACAAGCATTATCTGGAAAATGATTCACCGTACAAAAAATGCAAATTGTGTATTTTAACACCATCTACATTTTTGTGCAGTAAAATTTTGTCTATCTCTTATGGTAAACTAGTTATGCAAAAGTTGTTCACAATGAAGAATACTTTTGGAGACATTCCCACAAAATTCGAGATATACAATTCATTTGTCATACAAATGTATTAAAATTATGGTATTTTATTCAAAATTGTTAGAGCCATTTGTGAGAGACTTAAAATTTTCGAAGAAAAGGTTCCATGCAAACGGTAATCTGGGGTAGGGGGATTTTCTTGAAAACCTTTGTGTCGCATTTCTGGAAGATACTGAACCTAAATATCAAGTTTGGTGTTTATCGGACTGTTCGTTTCTGAGTTATGCTGTTCACAGACACACACATAAACCACACACTCATGTGTGTGTGTGTGAACAGCATGTTTCCAAAAATGCTTTTTTTGGATTCAGGGGGCCTCAAAACATATATTTCTGGTGAAATCTCGGTATCAGATTCCCCTACTTACTATACGTAGCAAAGAAGGTAAAAATTTCTACCAATTGGAGAATGTCAAACAGGTACAATTTCGGAATTAGCACACAATAAAAAGTCTGATGTGTTACACTCATATGACTTTGTCTAGTCTTGTACAAACTGTTTTCACAAACTCTTATTCTCCATCTATTTCATATTAATCGAGATAAACATTTCCAGAAACGATCTTTTGACATGCAAAGAGAATTACATTTTACACATAGCGACCAGTTCTAAAAATATTTGTTTTGTATTTGCAAGGGCAATACAGAAATACAATAGCCTTCAAGCATAGACATATCTCTTAATAGCTGGTTGCTAGGTGCAGCACCATTCTCTTTGTCGCAGATTAATACTCTTTGCGTATCCAAGACAAAAAAATGAATAACGAATTCCCATTTGAGAAAATAAGTATTGGAAAATTTAAGGGAATAACAAGCAATATCTCGAAATTGGTTCAGTCAACAACAAAAATTATATGAAATAAATTGTGTATTTTAACGCGATCTAGATTTTTGTGTAGTAAACGTTTGTCTATCTCTTCATTTTTCATGAAAATATCTTAAATATATGATATTTTAATCAAAATCGCTAGAGCCATCTTTGAGAAAATTAAAATTGTTTCATGTAAAAGGTAATCTGGGGTGTGGGGATTTTCTTGAAAACATTCGCGTCACATCTCTGGAAGATACTGAACCTAAATACCAAGTTTGGTGTTTATCCGACTGTTAGTTTCTGAGTTATGCTGTTCACAGACACACACACAGACACACACACGGACATGTTTCCAAAAATGCTTTTTTGGATTCAGGGGTCTCAAAACATGTATTTCCGGTGAAATCTCGGTATCGAATTTTTGGGTGGAATACAATACTTCCCCTACTTACTATACGTAGTAGAGAAAGTAAAAATTGGTTACATGCATGTATATAAAGATAACTACTATTAAGAACATAATTCAGTGAACCAGTTATCGCCTTTACAGTTTTTTATAGAGTGAGTGTCGAGTATGGAGAAATAGTCCCATCACAAGATTTTAGTATTATTAAACACCTCAAACCACCTGCTTTAGTTCTGCTTCATGAATTGAGGCCCATGGCCTGTTTCCACATAGGCCAACATTTGTTACTTTCTCCAGCACGTACACTATCGTGTATAAAAGTGTCCCATTCCTAGATTGCTATAGTGTTTTTCCCTCCTTAAGGTTTTTACCTTCTGGTAACCAACTTTTGACTCCAATCAATTCTCTATGTGACTGACCTGAAAAACAATTCAGAGACGTAGAAACTAACTGATGAAGGATGTTTATAATCTGTATGGAATGAAGGGATGGTTAGGATACCACCTCTATGAAATAGTTTCGCTATGATTGGTACACAAGGAAGGGCTAAACCATTTACAATATAATTCGGCCTTCTAGAGAAAGGGGTGAAGAATCATTGCATATGAATTAAACCGAACGACAGCTACGACATTTACATATCTGAGAACTTTCATTAGCGACATGGAGACTGAGGTTATTTTGTTACCGCTACCTAAACGACATTAAGAGAACGGTTATGTAGCATGCAAATATAAGGTTTAAGTTGTAATGTTACCCTTCGCCATTTCGGCAATACTTTGGGGGAGGTAAAGCACCCTGTCAGTCCAGTGGCTAGAATTATGTTCGTCAAATAGAGGTGGTCACGTTGGTAGGGTGGGGATAGATTTTGTTAGTGTCAATATAGACAACTCCGTCCCATTATGGGCCACAGTTTATGCACACCAGTATACCTACTAGGTAGAGAAGGTATAACATGAGTAGAACAATAAAAAGAAAATTAAAAAGTAAAAGTTGGTCAACACACTAAAATTCTATAAAACTATGGCATTAACGTATGTGTGTGAAAACTGGACAATCACTAGATCAGATAAAACAAAAATCTGATTTTGAATTCACGTGACTTTCTCTATCCCATTCTCTTTTTATAGCTTCTACAGTTATCCTTAAGAAATGTTATTACTTTCTCTACTACATATAGTAAGCAGGGGAGGTATTGTATTCAACCCAAAAATTCGATATCGAGATTTCAGCGTAAATACATGTTTTGAGGCCCCCTGAATAAAAAAAAAACAGTTTCGGAAACATGTCCGTGAACAGCATAACTCAGAAACGAACAGTTGGATAAACACCAAACTTGGTATTTAGGTTCAGTATCTTCCAGAGATGCGACACGAAGGTTTGCAAGAAAATCTGCCCACCCCAGATTACCCTTTACATGGAACATTTTTCGAAAATTTTAGTTTTCTCAAAATGACTAACGATTTTGATTAAAATATCATATGTTTAAGATGCTTTCATGACAAATAAAATGTATATCTCGAATTTTCTGGGAATCTTCAAAGTATTCTTCAATGTGAACGACTTTTGCATAACTGGTGAAGCATAAGAGATAGACAAAATTTTACTACACAAAAAATGTAGATCACGTTAAAATACACAATTTATGTGTTATACTTTTTTTGTTGTTGTTGAGTGAACCATTTTCGAGATATTGCTTGTTATTCCCTTAATTTTCCAATACTTATACTTTTTCTCAAATTCGTTATTCATTTTTTTGTCCTGATAATGCAAAGAGGATGGAATACTCTACATAGCAACCACTCTTAAAATATTTGACTATCGCTTAAAGCCTACCGTATTCCCCTTGCATCCACAAGAAAATTAGCAATAAGATTAACATCTCGATATCTCGATTAACATGGAGCATGTGGAGAATAAGCGTTTGTAAAAATAGTTTGTACAAGAGTAGCGAAAGTCATGTGACTGTAACACATCAGATATTTTTGTTCATGTTAATCGAAATAAACCGTTGCAGATATAGTTGTATTACGTATTTCATTGTAGATACAATCGGAATAAAAGGAAATCGAATCGCTAGTAAAATGTTGAAAGGTAGTGGGTATATGCTGGCCATGAAATTAAATCCCTTTCCAAGACATTGCGAGAAAAAATGAATAGCGACCTCGGAAATGGTTGATGTGACAGAAGATGATCTTTAAAATAATCGTGTTTTAAAGACGTCTACATTCTTTAAGATTAATTCTTATAGTTTACCCGTCACATAAATATCATACAAAATTCTTTCCGAATGAAGAGGTTATTCCGAGAAAATTCAAGATATATGGTATTTTAATGAAAATCGTTAAGAGCCATTTACGATAAAAATTAAACATATCCGGAAATTTTCAATTTAAAGATTAGTTTGAGGTGTTGGATTTTCTTGAAAATCTTGGAATCGCATCTTTAGAAGATAAACACAAAAACCAAATTTGGTGTTTACTGAAATTATCCCTTTTCAGTTATGCTGTTTATATAAATACACAACACTCACTCGGACCTTTTTCAAATTATTATTTTATTCTTTATTTAATTTTTTTTTGAACTAGACAGCCTCAAAGCACATTTCCGCTGAAATCTCTATATCGAATTTTTTGGTGGAGTAGAATGCTCTTCTACTTGCTATAGGTAAGCAAGTAGACGATTCAATTCTTCTCTTCTTAATTATTGTAAAAAATAAACATCTTTGAAATATGTTATTTAACAAAAACCACAATTTGAAATATTTTTGAAACCAAATTAATTAGAGGTATACTTTAATAATTTATTGAAATAAGTAATATTGTAATCAATTATAATCGGAGGCCAGAGAAAGTCGTGTGAAGTAACACATTATATATTTAGAAAAAGTGTATGTGTGTGTTCTTTATGGTTCTTATACCTTTGCATTTTGTTTGACCAAATTTGGCACGTGTATCCTTCAGGACAAGAGTAAAAAGAATTTCAATTTAATAGAAAGAAAACTTTGACTTTACATCTGTTCACAGGAAGGGCATTAAACTAAATACATATAACCCAGTACCAAAGCTTAATCAAAAATGTGCTTTCCCACAACTGAAATCTTGAACTGTTATTCTCATTCAAGTTGTTTGTGGATATGCAGAGACAGACAACAGATCACTTGAAACAAGATTAAGTGCTGTCTCCCTTCTTTCGAACATGTTTCGTCATCGGTCTTCAAGAGGCTTTAATCTCTTCAGACCACTTGAGGGCAGCAGTGGCTGCAGTTTTTCCCTGCAGTGCATCTTTTGGCATTCTTTTGTCATCATTCGGAGCTCAGAAATGCGCAGGCGTTTTCCAGGACTCACTTTAAACCGCAGATGAACTATCTAAATGTGAAATGCACACTTTTCCTGCATGTTCTAGAAGAAAATAACCAAGAAATTCAAATATATGACCAGGAGGAATGAAATGAAATTAATTGTATAATTAATAAACTGCATACATAATTTCTGTGTACTGTATTATTCCAGCTGTGGTAAAATCATTATCAGAAAAAAACTTTGAAGTGTTACATTCACATGACTTTCTCTACCCACACTTGTATAAACCATTCTTACAAAGACTTTTTCTTCTATCTGCATCATGTTAATTGAGATAAACGTTTTTCTAAGAATGATATTATTACACATTTCATTGTATGCACAAGGGAGATTACAGTAGGGTTAATATAATAATAATAATAATAATAATAATAATAATATTATTATTATAATCCCGTGGTGCCACAGCCCATGAAGGGCCTAGAACTGCCACCCAGATTGTCGTCCTCACGCTCACGTACGCACGGCAGACGTGGATGATCATCGAACCGATACGGGGAAGTGATGTGGCCAGCATCACACATCCCCCCAGCCAGAATGTTGGTCCCGTCGGAATCGCTGCCTATCGCAGCTCCTCACTTCTCTTGCGGTATTGAGTGGGGACTATACCGGGGACTTAAAATCCGCAAAATGTCTTTAAGGAACCTGGACGCATTCCATGATCGGTAACCAGAGCTCCACGCAAGACACAGTAGGCTTAAAATTGTTTTAAAAGCGGGTCGCTACGGGACGAGCTTGAAATTTCAGGCCACGAGATAAAAACGAATAGCAAGTTAACAGTTGAGCAATAGTATAAAATATTTGACAAGTAAAACCAACAATGAAGACTATATCGGAAATGGTTAATGCCACAAATAAGCTTTCTTTTCAAATTGTGTTTTAAGGAAATCTACATTTTTTGTGAAGTAAGCTTTTACCTATCCCTTATGTTTATCACTTATACAAAATTCCTTGTGAAGAAGACTTTAAAGGTATTTGCAGAAAATTGAAATTATAGTTTATTTGTGAAAAAAATCTTAAAAATAGAGTAAAGGTTAATTTGGGGTGGAAGAATATTCTTTCAAACTTTTGTGTCTCATTTATGGTAAGTACTGCACTAAAATATCAAGTTTGGTACTTACCCGATTACTTTTTTGAGTTATGTATGCTGTTTACACACACACACACACACACACACACACACACACACACACACACTGAAGTATTTGCAACCGCCAATTTGAAGTAGCTTGTACTGTATTTCGAATGTTGGGTAGTCGATCTTGAAGTAGTAGTAACCACGTATGGTACCCGGTAGCCTTCGTCCCAATGTTTAAATATATTAACTTTGTAATTTGACTGTTTCTTTAAATATTATATTTAAGTTTGCCTCGGCTTGGTCAGTATTATTGCTAGAGACATGGATTTCTTTGCAGGGAGTAGTGCGGCTAAGAATGTAGGCTTACACAGATTATAAATTTTTACTTCACTCCTTTTGTTAATTCTTGACACCATTTAAATAACACTTCACTGATACAGAGAGCTGTGAGATTCTTTTATTAAATACTTGCACTTTTTAAAAACGTAAACTATTTTCGTCTGACGCTGAATACATTTTAAACTTCTCGAGAACGCGTTTCGCGTCTGGTTAGGAACACTGTCTACAAGCAACTGACTTCTGAATTTGTACAATTTGCCCTATTTCAGTTTCTGATTGGCTAATACTCCTCCAATAGAATACTTTTATTTAACTTAAGCATTTTTCTGTTTGTTGATTGGCTATTTATAAACTGTCTCAAAAATTACATTATTGTTGTTCCAAGAATTACTAGTAGTATTATTAAACTTTCTAATTCATTATTGCCTCAAGGTTACTTCATTGTTAGCAAATTTTAACCTATTATTCTCACAGCTCCTACATTATTAAATTACTTTTTACATTCACATAACATTATTAAACATGTACATAATAATATAAACATAATACAATGACTGTTACATACATTTTATGTTATTTATACACATATTGCTTTAAGTCGGGCTGTTATTATATTTTATATTATATAATTTGACTGAAATCATTTAAGTGTTAAAAATACTGCCTCACATTACACATTTCATTATAGGTATATAGCAGGCTAAAGCGACAGTGAAAACGCGGTCCCTATACTCTGAATTTGAAATTCCACACTCTTTCCATGATATCACGATCAACAAACAAACCTCGACTTAGCATTTCAAAATCATGAATATATTGTGAAATTCAAACCAATAGCAAACAATATCTCGGAAATGGCTAATGCCACAAAAAACATTTGACACAAATTGTATGTTTTAACCAGATCTACACAAGCATACGTCACAAGCTATCTGTATAAAATTCATGATAAACGTATTAATAATTATGCAAGTATCTTCACCTTGTTATATTTTAATCAAAATCATTAATCTTTGTATCGCATCTTTGAAGACACTGAACTAAGGTAGTGAGTTTGGTACTTATGTGAATTTTTGTTTTTGACTCGTGCCACTCATGATACGACACACGTTTTTTGTTTTTGTGTTTATAAGCCCCAAAGCATGTATTAGCATGAAATCTAGATTTCGAATGTCTAATAATATAAATATTTTGAATATTTAAACAATAAATAGGTTACAAATCGGTGATAGTGAAAGCATCTAGTATCGAAAAATCGGTTGACAGGTGCTTCTACGTAGCCAAAGGTATACAATTGTGGAAAATCAAATCGAGTTTTGAGTATTTTGCGCTAAAATTTCAGTCCGAGTGTCACGTCAAAATAATTTACGTTATTGAGAAGAAGGTTTACCACAGAATTTTTGCCACATGTGTAGTAGTGTATTCCACCCAAAAATTCGATATCGATAGTTCGATAGAAATAATGTTTTGAGGCACCTTGAATTCAGTAAAAGTATTTTTAGAAAAAGGTCTGTGTGTAGTGTGTATGTGTGTGTGTGTGTGAAAATAAATAACGAAAACTCGAATAAATACCAAAATTATCAAATTTGACATTTAAACTCAGTGTCTTTGCGACTAGGAAGATTTTCAAGAAAATCCTTACCCCAAATTTCCTTTTACATGCAACATTTTTCCAAATATTTTATTATGTCAAAGTGGCTCTTAAAGATTTTAATTAAAGTACCATATATTTAAAATATCTACATGACAAATAAAATGTATATTTTAAATTTTCTAGAATAGCTGTGAAGTTCTCTTCATTGAAGGTTTGTATAATTTTGTATAAATAGTAAACGTTAAAATGCAGACAAAAATATACTATAAAGAAAATGCAGATTTCTTTAAGAGAGACAATTTATATCCTGCACCCTTTTTTTCTGGCATCAGCCATTTTCGAGATATACATTACTTTTGGTTTGAATTTTTGAACAGTTTGTCATTTTTAAAGTGCTGTCGCCATTAATTTGTTTCTCGCGATGTCAATGAAATAGCAACAGATTTCAAAACCATCACATAGCCACTCTTTCTTAAACACCTGTCTCCCCTTTGTACCTATAACGTGTACAGACTTTTCCTTCACACCGCGCCCACCGCACAGAGCCTCGAGTGCGGGCATTACAGCTCGGACAACCGCTGAAATAGTTATACCAACCCCGAAATTGCCAACTTTCTCATGTTTACAATTATAATGATAATAACCACACACCTAATCATAAGAGATGTTGAAAATATTATCCTTTTCTATCCGTTTATTTCTGGTAGCTTCTCAGAAAATGTTCATTCACGCTCGAGAGTTCAATATCTGAATTAGAGTGAATTTCTCGCCTGATTACTTCTTCCAATGTATGGGGTTTGCTGCATCACCTTAGATTTTGCGAAATACCAATGGTAGAGTAATTGACCCACACTTTATATTCTTCTCTGACGAAGCATGGTCCCATTTACATGGTTATATCCTATCGTAACATAACAGATATTGAAACGAGAGAAACCCGATTTTACACACGAGATTCCCTTGCATGACACGAAAATTGGTGTGTGCATGCAGAATACTAACACCTATATTGGAATAATTTCCAAGACCTATATTTTCGAACAAACAATAAATGCAGAGAGGTATATAGTTGACTTACTCACACCATTTTTTTAACAGCTGGCGAACGTTAAGTACCAGTCTGGGTATTTCCAACAAGACTTTTGCTATCGCACATGTAGCTGAGGGGTCATTTAGTTTAATTCAGGACATTATTTTGAAGATAAAGGATTTGGCCCTCAAGATTCCCTGATTTAACTGTGTGGTATTTTCATCCATGGGGAACTATAGTGGAAATGTATGCAAAAAAAATCTCCATACATTGTAGGAACCAAAAGAAAACATCAGGAGAGGAATTCACTCTATTTCGGATATTTAACTCTTGAATGTGAAAGAAAATTTCCTGAGAAGATACTAGAAATGTGTGGATAGAGAATGACAATGTTTCCAACATCTGTTTTGATACGGTATGTGCTTATTATCTTTGTAATTGTAACTAAAACTATGAGAATGTGAGGCGCAAAAATGCGAAACAATTATAATTGTTTCGACGGGAGTCCGAGCTGGACGGCCGGCGCGCAAGCAGCCGTGCGTGGCCGCAGTGTGAAGGAAAAGCACTGTATAATGAAATGTTTTGCTAGGAATTATTTCGATTAATATGCGAATAGAAAAGGAAAACAAAAATGATACTTTCACTTGACTTTCTCTGTCCTCCATCCTTTATTAGCTTAATCCAAATAAACCTTTGCAGAAACAGCCGCCTTACACATTTCGTTATGAATACAAAGAGAACAGCGATAGTCAAATGTTTAAGAACTGGATACTATATGCTGGCCTTAAAATTCCACACTCTTTGTCTGACATTATAAGAAACAACTTAATGTTACCAGGGCTTCAACGGAATGTCCAAGTAATGAACAATTTGAAACATTAATAACGTATATCCCAGAAATGGTTTATGCCACAAAAAGTTATTGGAAATAAATTGTGTTTTAGAGAGATCTACATTTTTTGTGTAGTACGTTTTCGTCTATCGTTTAACGTTTACCAGTTATACAAGATTATACAAAATGCCTTCCAAATGTAGAGGACTTCACAGGATATTCCCAGAAAATTAAAGGTATATTTTTTATTTGCCATGTAAGTATCTTTAATATCTGGTATTTTAATCAAAATCGTTTGAGCAATTTATTAGAAATAAAAAAATCTGATGTGTTACACTCACATGACTTTCTCTACTCTTGTACAAACTATTTTACAAACGCTTATTCTCCATCTACTTGCTGTTAATCGAGATAATCTTTGCCACAGATTAATAGTCTTTGCATATACAAGACAAAAAAAATGAACAACGAATTCCCATTTGAGAAAATAAGTATTGAAAAATTTAAGGGAATAACAAGCAATATCTCCAAAATGGTTCACTCAACAAAAAAAATGTATACGACATAAATTATGTATTTTAACGCGATCTTCATTTTTTGTGTAGTAAAATTTTGTCTATCTCTTATGGTTTACCAGTTATGCAAAAGTCGTTCACAATGAAGAATACTTTTGGAGACATTCCCAGAAAATTCAAGATATACATTTTATTTGTCATGAAAATATCTTAAACATATGATATTTTAATCAAAATCGTTATAGCCATTTTTGAGAAAATTAAAATTTTCGAAAAATCTTCCATGTAAAGGGTAATCTGGGGTGGGGGGATTTTCTTGAAAACCTTTGTGTCGCATCTATGGAAGATACTGAACCTAAATACCAAGTTTGGTGTATATCCGACTGTTCGTTTCTGAGTTATGCTGTTCACAGACAGACAGACACACACACAGACACACACACGGACATGTTTCCAAAAATGCTTTTTTTGGATTAAGGGGTCTCAAAACATGTATTTCCGGCGAAATCTCGGTATAGAATTTTTGGGTGGAATACCATACTTCCCCTACTTACTCTACGTAGTAGAGAGAGTAAAAATTGCGAATAATGCTCCTTGTAAAGGGTAGCTTGGGGTGGGGCGCTTTTCTTGAAAATCTTCGTGCTTTTTGGGTTCATGAGGGCTCGAAACATGTATTTTCAGTGAAATATCGATATGGAATTTTTTCTCTATCTATTAGGTATGTGGTAGAAAAAGTAATAGGCCTTTAAAAGAATGGCTTATAGAAGCTGTATAAAAATAAACGATAGTGGTTAGAGAAAGTAATGTGAATATAAAACAAAAAGAATTTCCTATGACAAACATCGTACTCGTAGGTGTAGTTCGTGTGTGTGTGTGTGTGTGTGTGTGTGTGTGTGTGTGTGTGTGATGGGTAAGAGGAGGGGATATAATGTACCTTTAAGATACAGCCAGAGCCCCCCCCCCCATTCTTTCTGCTTGCTTTTCCACATCATCCATCATAGTCAAAACATTCATTTTAACAGCCAACAAAAAGCTGCTATACGTAGACTGGAATCTTCAACCACAGTATGAAAGAAGCATATAATGTGCCTGCTGAACCTCCCCCCCCCACCGCCCAAAGCCCTCTTTTGATTGTGCTTCAGTGACATTGTTACTTCCAAATCGAAATGCGTCATCATGCCATTGTTACATCCTCTATAGTTTATTTTATCTTATTTCAGAGATGGACATATGACTGTTTTGATAGACATTCAATGGCGTACTTTAGATCTCGACAGAGCTTATCTCCAACCGCAGCGAGCGCTAGATGAAGGTACGGACAGAGAAACAATAGCAATGATAATCGCTCTGTAGCGCTATTTTGCAACAATAACTTCTAGTTCTACTTCTTCATACAAGTGAAAGGAAGAATGAATTTAAGCCCTACGCGATCAAAGCACCAATTAATTGCACAAATATCAAATCGATTTTATAGAACTCGAATGAGTATGTAACTACTCTGTGATCTTTAAGTTTCTCCGCAGTGGTGAAAAATGGAGATATGGAAATGAGGTAACCCGACTCCAAGCATTTGTGATGCATAGTGTTGGACTGGTTAGAATTAATTTAGAGAGACAGTAGAAAGAGAAAATAAAGAAATATAAACCACAATTAACGTACTCATTCATAGAACATGTTAAAAAATGCATTCTTTGTGGCGTTATACCACTTCCGAGAAATTCTTAGCTACTATTTTGAATTTTAAAATAGGTACTAATACTTTTAACGTTATCTTCCATGTACCTTATTAGGTAGAGAAGTTACTGCATTTCATCCAAAATTCGATACTAATATTTCACTGAAAACACATGTTCTGAATTCACTGAATAAAAAAAACATTTTTAGAAAAAGGTCCGCGTGTGTGTATGTGTGAGCAGTATAACTCAAAAACGAAAAGTCAGATAAATACCAACTTAGTATTTAGGTTCACTATCTTCCAAAGATGCAACACGAACATTTTCAGGAAAATTCCTTTATCCCAAACTATCGTTTACATGAACATTTTTTTAATTTTCTAAAAAATGTAACAATTTTGATCTGGCTATTTTCAAACTGTCTCAAACTTACATTATTGTTGCTCCAATAATGAATGACTAGCAGCATTTAAACTCTAAAATTCATTATTGCCTAAAGGTTACCTCATTGTTACCTCATTTTTGGCAACTTTTAATCTATTTCTCACAGCATTACATTATTAAATTGCGTAATGCATTCACATAACATTATTGAACATGTATACAATAATATAAGCATATGCAATGACTGTTACATACATTTTACAAATTATTAAATATACATATTGCTTCAAGGCGGGCTGTTATTGAATTTACATATTATATAAATAGACTGAAATCATTTAAGTGTTAAAAATACTGCCTCAATACAGAGTTTGGTATTTATCCGACTTTTCGTTTTTGAGTTATGCTGTTTACACACACACACACACACACACACAAACACACAGAGATATCTTTTCTGAGCGGGCTGATTTTGTATTCAGGGGGCCTCAAATCATGTAAAAATCTAACTGTCGCTTTTCTGCTTCTTTACTACAACGAAGTGTGTAAATGTGTAATGAAAGTTTATCTCAGCTAACAACAAGTAGATAGAAGAGTGAGATTCTTCAAGAATTGTTTGTAGAGGAGTGAGTAGAAAAGTCACGTGAATGAAACACATCAGTGTTTTTGTTGTCAGATATAAAAAAAAAAATGTGCAAGTCAGCTCGGTTATAAAAGGTAATGTGCTATGAAATAATTGTTTACATTTTTACTTTCTCTGTTACATATAGTAAGTAGGGGAAGTATTACATTCAAGCAAAAATTTCGATACCGAGATTTAACCAGAAATACATGTTTTGAGACTCCCTGAATCCAAAAAAAAACATTTTTAGAAAAAGGTCTGTGTGTGTGACTGTGAACAGCATAACTTAAAAACGAAAAGTTGGATAAATACCACGTTTGCTATTTATATTCAGTATCTTTCAAAGATGCGACACGAAGATTTTAAAAATTTTCAAAAAATATTTTTCGAAAATTTTGGTTGAATAAAAATGGCTCTAAAAATTTTGATTAAAAATGTTCCATTTAAGATATTTTCATGACAAATAAATTGCATATCTTGAATTTTATAGGAAATCTCCAAAAGTCCTCTTCTTTCTGAATGGCTTTTCCATAACTGGTAAACCGAAGAGATAGACAAAAGTTTTCTACACAGAGAATGCAGATCTCCTTAAAACACACAATTTATGTGATAACCATTTTTTACTTTCTCTACTACGTACAGTAAGTAGGGGAAGTATTGTATTCCACCCAAAAATTCGATACCGAGATTTCACCGGAAATACATGTTTTGAGACACCCTGAATCCAAAAAAAGCATTTTTGGAAACATGTCCGTGTGTGTGTGTGTGTGTGTGTGACTGTCTGTGAACAGCATAACTCAGAAACAAACAGTCGGATAAACACCAAACTTGGTATTTAGGTTCAGTAACTTCCAGAGATGCGACATGAAGGTTTTCAAGAAAATCCCCCCATCCCAGATTACCCTTTACATGGAAGATTTTTCGAAAATTTTAATTTTCTAAAAAATGGGTCTAACGATTTTGATTAAAATATCATATGTTTAAGATATTTTCATGACAAATAAAATGTATATCTTGAATTTTCTGGATATGTCTCCAAAAGTATTCTCCATTGTGAACAACTTTTGCATAACTGGTAAACCATAAGAGATAGACAAAATTTTACTACACAAAAGACGTAGATCGCGTTAAAATACGCAATTTATGTCATATACATTTTTTGTTGTTGAGTGAACCATTTTCGATATATTACGTGTTATTCGCTTAAAATTTTCAATACTTATTTTCCAAAATGGGAATTCGTTATTCATTTTTTTGTCTTGGATATGCAAAGAGTTATAATCTGTGGCAAAGGGAATGGTGCTGCACCTAGCAACCAGCTATTAAGAGATATGTATGTGCTTAAAGGCTACTGTATTTCTATACTGCCCTTGTAAATATATATTCCCCTTACATCTACAAGAAAATTAACAATAAGATAGAGTCTGCAAATGTTTATCTCGATTAACATGAAGTAGATGGAGAATAAGCGTCTGTAAAAATAGTTTGTACAAGAGCAGAGAAAGTCATGTGAGTGTAACACATCAGATTTTTTTGTCAAGTGAACTATTTCCGATATATGTCTTGTTATTTGTTTGAATTTTTCAATACTTATACTTATTCACAAGCGGGAATTCGTTATTTAGTTTTTCATGTACTGGACATGCAAAGAGAATGGAATGCGCCACATAAAAACCAGTTCTTAAAACATTTGACTATCGCTTAAAGCTACCATATTCCCCTTGCATCTACAAGAAAATTAGCAATAAGATTAACATCTCGATATCTCGATTAACATGAAGCATATGGGGAATAAGCGTTTGTAAAATTTTGCCCTGATCGCTGCATAAAATGTTATAATATGATCCTGAATATATTATTATATCTGCGTTCATTTTAAGAAAAGCAAACTTACTGCGAGTGACAGCGATCTGCGAATAGCAGAAACGTACTATATAACGACCTGCCTGCAAACTTATTGATTTTGTGAGGTTATGTATACATTGCACCCTCTCCCTCCCACAGCCGCATTTTGAGATTCTGGCCGAGTTTCATTCTGTGTCTGGCTCCATTCAGTTAGCATCCCAGGGGCGAAGCGAGACAAGCCCTCTGTAGTCGATAATACACTGTAGCGGATATTTCATTTTCCGTTGCTTACGGAAAATTCATTGTGTTCCACAATCGAACCCTGAGCGCCGGGGAGGACAACGCAGCTTCGATAACTTGAAATAGAAACCAAAGCTCTTTTGTGTTTCACTTGCCCGATTGTAATAAATTAACAGATACTGGCATAGACTGATGAATCTGCTTCTCTGAGAGCAGATGTTCTAAGTGTCTTTAATGCCGATTCACATTTAATTGAACAGATGTAAGGGCACTGTATGTAGCCATGCAATCAACGATTTAGGGGTTGACCCCATACCTCCCTGCCTACTGTGTGAGGGGTCCCGGGTTCGATTCCTGACTGCGGTTGGGAATTTTTATCTACCCAAGAATATTCCCTATTCTCCCCAGAGCCTGGAAGTAAGAATGAGAGTGTGAACGTGTGTGTGTGATCTAATGCATATTTGCATATTTTCATTTCATTTCATTCCATTTATTTCACCCATAATTAACAAATACATGTTGTTGGATACTCAAAAAAAATTGAATAAACAAACATAAAATACATGTCATATATAAAATTCAATATAAAATTGCAATGTATAAGAATGTTGTGTACAATTTTACAGCATTAAAATGTTAATAATTAACCTAAAAGTACAGAAATTCATCAACTGAATCTTGAAACATTGAGAAGATTTCATGTTCTTTAATTTAGCAGGTAATTTATTATACAAGTGCGTGCTTTTATAGTAAAAATATGATATGTTACGCTCACATGACTGTCTCTATTCTTATACAAACTATTTTTACATAATAATTCTCCATCTATTTCATAATAATCGAGATAAATATTTGCAGAAACGATCTTTTGACATGCAAAGAGAATTGCATTTTACACATAGCGACCAGTTCTAAAAATATTTGACTATCATTTAAGGCGTACTGTGTTCCCCTTGTTTTGTAATTGCAAGGGCAATATAGAAATACCTATATTTGCCTTTAAGCATAGACATATCTCTTAATAGCTGCTTCCTATGTGCAGCACCTTTCTCTTTGCCACTGATTAATGCTCTTTGCGTATCCAAGACGAAAAAAAGAATAACGAATTCCCATTTGAGAAAATAAGTATTGAAAAATTTAAGGGAATAACAAGCAATATCTCGAAAATGGTTCACTCAAAAACAAAAATGTATATGACATAAATTGTGTATTTTAACGCGATCTACATTTTTCGTGTAGTAAAATTTTATCTATCTCTTATGGTTTACCAGTTACGCGAAAGTCGCTCATAATGAAGAATACTTTTGGAGACATTCCCAGAAAATTCGAGATATACATTTCATTTGTCATGAAAGTATCTTAAACATAAGATATTTTAAACAAAATCGTTATAGTCATTTTTTAGAAAATTAAAATTTTCGAAAAATGTTGCATGTAAAGGGTAATCTGGGGTGGAGGGATTTTCTTGAAAACCTTCGTGTCGTATCTATGGAAGATACTGAACCTAAATACCAAGTTTGGTGTTTATCCGACTGTTCAATTCAGAGTTATGCTGTTCAGACACACACACAGACAGTTTCCAAAAATGCTTTTTTTGAATTCAGGGGGTCTCAAAACATATATTTCCGGTGAAATCTCGGTATGGAATTTTTGGGTGGAGTCAATATTTCCCTTACTTACTATACGTAGTAAAGAAAGGAAAAATTATTCTCACACAATTTGGAGTTATCACATGTAATAGGTAATTTTGACTTATTCCTTGTATCATACTTGTGAACGTTAGAATTAGCAGCAAGTGTTTCAATGCGCATTTGCATTTGTACTTGTGGAAAAATGTTTAATTCCTTGAAGTATGGTTTGCAGCTAGTGGTATAGGGTAAATTAACCATTATTGTAATTACTTTTTTTGTAATTTAAAGAATTTTATTGCCTTGCTGCTAGATCCCCATGGAACTATCCCGTATGACAAAAGTGAGTGAAAATTTGAGTAATACACTATCTTGAGTGCATGCTTACTTATTGACTGGCTGAACAATTTAATTTGGAAACATATCTGACTAAGTCGTTTTACTAATTCATTGACATTCAAGCATAAATTCTTATCAACCTAAATTCCAAGAACTTTCGTTTATCAGCATATTCTATAGCTTCGTCCTCAAAAAACCAGAAATCCAGTAATAACTGTATACAAGTTAACATCACTGCCGAATTGCAATATGTTACAAAGGTAAAAGGCTACCGATATGACCAATGCAGTTAAAGGCAGGGCGGAACAATAACTACAGTGTGATCCATATAAACCTGAACCACTTTAATGGGCCATAACCCTTGAACCAATAATAATAGAACCATGTGCAACTTTGAAAGAATATAATACACAATTGGGAGATCACATTGTTCATTGCTCCTCAGAGCAAACTTTGGAAGCGTCCTCCACAGGCATCCGTACATATCTGCACTCATTTCACCATATTCTGTGGCGTTCTATGAAGAGTATCCTCGCCATTGTTACTTATTTATTATTTCATGGAGTTCAGCATTGTCAGAGGTCTATTCTTATACACACTATTCTTACTTTCTCTACTACGTATAGTAAGTAGGGGAAGTATTGTATTCCACCCAAAAATTCGATACCGAGATTTCACCGGAAATACATGTCTTGAGACCCCCTGAAACCAAAAAAAGCATTTTTGGAAACATGTCCGTGTGTGTCTGTCTGTGAACAGCATAACTTAGAAACGAACAGTCGGATAAACACCAAAATTAGTATTTAGATTCAGCATCCTCCAGAGATGCGACACGAAGGTTTTCAAGAAAATCCTCCGCCCCAGATTACCCTTTACATGGAACATTTTTGGAAAATTTTAATTTCTCAGAAATGGCTCCAACGATTTTGATTAAAATATCATATTTTTAAGATATTTTCATGACAAATAAAATGTATATCTTGAATTTTCTGGGAAAGTCTCCAAAAGTATTCTTCATTGTGAACGACTTTTGCATAACTGGTAACCCATAAGAGATAGACAAAATTTTATTACACAAAAAACGTAGATCGCGTTAAAATACACAATTTATGTCATATGCATTTTTTTATTGAGTGAACCATTTTCGAGATATGGCTTGTTATTCCCTTAAATTTTTCAATACTTATTTTCTCAAATGGGAATACGTTATTTTGTCTTGGATTTGCAAAGAATATTAATCTGTGGCAAAGGGAATGGTGCTGCACCTAGCAACCAGCTATTAAGAGATATGTATGTGCTTAAAGGCTACTGTATTTCTATATTGCCCTTGTAAATATATATTTCCCTTACGTCTACAAAAAATTAGCAATAAGATAGAGTCTGCAAATGTTTATCTCGATTAACATGAAGTAGATGGAGAATAAGCGTTTGTACAAATAGTTTGTACAAGAGTAGAGAAAGTTATTTGAGTGTAACACATCAGATTTTTTTATCTTGGATATGCAAAGAGTATTAATCTGTGGCAAAGAGAATGGTGCTGCACATAGCAACTAGCTATTAAGTGATATGTCTATGCTTAAAGGCTACCGTATTTCTATATTGCCCTTGCAAATACAAAATAAGGCGAACATTCTAGGCCTTAAGCGATAGTCAAGTATTTTTAGAACTGGTTGCTATGTGTAAAATGTAATTCTCTTTGCATGTCAAAAGATAGTTTCTGCAAATCTTTATCTCGATTAATATGAAATAGATGGAGAATAAGAGTTTGTAAAAATAGTTTGTATAAGAGTAGAGAAAATCATGTGAGTGTAACACATCAGATTTTTAAGATACCCCCACAAGAAATAGCCCGGCGAGGTTAAGTCAGGTAATCTAGTGGGCCATTGACCTTGTGAGATTATTCAATTATTAAAGAAACTGGTTACATGTTGCATGGAGGAGTTAGATTATGACACGTTGCTCCATCTTGCTCGAAATAGCTTTCTGTCAACACGATATCATCCAGCTGCTCCAATATGCATTGAAGATCCCCGTATAAACTGCAGTGTCTACAGTCGTATCAAAGAAAATAGTGGCCAACAATCCTGGAAACTGATACCGTGCACCGTACTCACCTTTTCATCATGCAGTGGTGTTTCGTGGATGTTATGGGGGTTTACAGCAGCCCACTGTCTGCTGTTTTGTGTGTTGATATAGCCTGACAATGAAACCATGCCTCATCTGTAAATTGAGGCAGTAGTTTTAACACTTAAAATGATTTCAGTCTAATTATATAATATGTAAATTCAATAACAGCACGCCTTGAAGCAATATGTGTATGTAACAATTTGTAAAATGTATGTAACAGTCATTGCATATGCTTGCATTATTGTATCCACGTATAATAATGTTGTGTGAATGTATTACGTAATTTAATAATGTAGGAGCTTTGAGAAATAGGTCAAAAGTTGTTAACAATGAGGTAAACTTGAGGCAATAATGAGAGTTTAAGTGTTACTTGTGATTCTTGGAAGCAGCAATGTAATTTTAGTGACAGTTTATAAAAATAGCCAATCAACAACCAGAAAAAGCTGTAGATAAATGCATGTATTCTGTTAGAGTAGGATTAGCCAATCAGAGACTTGAAATACAGAAATTTACAAGTTTGGACGGTTGAAAGCTATTCAGTTGCCTGCAGACAGTGATTGTAACCTGATGCGGATGCGTCCTCGAGAGATTTTATACGTATTTTGAGTGAGACAAAATAGTTTACGTGTTAAAAGTGCAAGTATTTAATAAAAACATCTCACAGCTCTCTCTATATCAGTGAAGTGTTCTTTTAAATCGTATCAAGTATTAATAAAAGGAGTGAAGTAAAATAATAGTCTGTGTAAGCCTACATTCTTGTCGCATCACGTCCTGCTAAGAGAAACGTGTCTCTAACAAATACTGACGTAGCCGAGGCAAACATAAATATATAATATTTAAAGAAACAGTAATAATATTTTTTAAACTTGGGGCAAAGACCACCTGAAAATACATTTGGGGCGAAGGCTACCGTAAACTGTTTAATATATGTGCGGTTGCAACTACTACAAGTTCGCCTCCCCAAGTTGAAATATAATACAACTCCTTCAATACAAACTACTACAAACTGGCGCCCAACGTGGGGCAAATAACGTAACAAACCACGTTTCTCAGTATACTCACTAATAAACGATATAGGGCATAGAAAGTCGCGTAAATGAATCTCATCGGATTTTTACTTTTACGGCTTAGCTATGTCTTGCGCCGTTGCGCTTTGGGCTAGAGCTTACAGCTCTAGTTCGATCCCACCCATTTGGATTATGGAGTTTTAATTCCCACATTGTGTGTTTTAACGAGATCTACATTTTTTATGAAGTAAAATTCTGTCCA
Source organism: Deroplatys truncata (assembly GCA_030765065.1). Lineage (NCBI taxonomy): Eukaryota > Metazoa > Arthropoda > Insecta > Mantodea > Mantidae > Deroplatys > Deroplatys truncata. Next base: position 66,006,252 of record CM060984.1, read on the forward strand.
TATCTTACAGTTAGAAAAACTCATTCAGAATGAAAGGGACTTTTGGGAACATTCCCAGTAAATTCAAGATATAGATTCCATTTGCCATGAAAATATCTTAAACATGTGATATTTTAATCAAAATCTTTAGAGCAATTTTTAAGAAAATAAATTTTGAAAAATTGTCCATGTAAAGGTTAGTCTGGTGAGGGGGATTCGCTTGAAAATCCGCGTGTCATATTGTTGGAAGATACTAAACTCAAATACTAAGCTCGGTATTTATCCACTTTTGGTTTTCGAGTTATGCTGTTCTCAGAGAGACACAGACGTTTTTCCCAAAATTCTTTATTTGGATTCAGGGCACCTCGAAACATGTATTTCCGCTGAAAGTTTTGGGTGGAATGCAATACTTACCCTACTAGCTATACATAGTAGGGCAAGTAAAAACGAACATCTTTTAAAATAAGCGTAGGAAGTGCTTTCCAGGATAGATGCGAGTTTGTTCTAATTTATACGCCATGTAAGGATCATGATCTTCCTGGTGCAGAAGTGGCGAAAAAGCATTCGAAATAACATTACTCATCAACGGATACAATCCAAACGGAAATCAGGCGGACTGCCGGACGGATAGGCGAGCACAGCGAGTCAGCATTTATAATACGCCTATCCTAGAGAGTATTTCACAATTCAAAAGTATAACTTCTGCTTTATTATTTGAATGTATATTTATTTTATTTTCTTTTTATCCTCGTTTTAACATATTGGTTATATTAACGGCGGTTCTTTTATGCATGTTATTCGATACATGCCAGACAGATTGCCTTAGTTGCATAGTAGTCTTTCTGCACCATGTGTTTGAAGAGTTAATGATGGCCGATTTAAACGGCTATGAAACTTGAACTTATAACTTCTCCATTTTAAAGTATTTATTTAATTTAAATAGTAAATTTTTCACTTTATCACGAATTTAAGAGCTTGAATCGTAAATAAATGTCATCAAAAATATTTATTTAATTATTTTAGTACATATATTTTACTCATCTTTTCAAACGTGAGAGCATTGTAATGTTATTCATTCCACTTAACTAGCGGAACTTAATTCCATTTTTACGTTCTCTACTACGTATAGTAAGTAGGGGAAATATTGCATTCCACCCAAAAATTTTATATCAAGATTTCACCGGAAATACATGTTTTGAGGCCCCTGAATACAAAAAAAAGCATTTTTAGAAAAAGTTACATATGTGTGTCTCTGTGACTGTGTATGTCAACAGCATAACTCAAAAACGAAAAGATGAATAAATACCAAACTTGGTATTTAGGTTCAGCATCTTTCGAAGATGCAACACGAAGATTTTCAAGAAGATTTTTCGAAAATGCTTTTCTCAAAAATTCTGTAACGATTTTGATTAAAATATCATATATTTTTATGGCAAATGAAATGTATATTATTAATTTTCTGGGAAGGTCCCTATATGACCTCTTTATTCTGAATGACTTTTGCATAACTGGAAAACCATAAGAGACAGAACATTTTACTACACAAAGAATATAGATCTCGTTAAAACACACAATTTATGACATATACAAGTTTTTTGCCTAGTGAACCATTTCCGAAATATTCCTTGTTATTTGTTAGAATTTTCCAATACTTATGGTTTTTCTCAAATGGGAATTCGTTATTCATATTTTTATGTCTTGGACATACAAAGAGAATGGAATGCGCCACATAGCAACCAGCTCTTAAAACATTTGACTATCGCTTAAAGCCTACCAATATTCCCCTTGTACCTACAAGAAAATTAGCAATAAGATAGTATCTGCAAATGTTTACCTCGATTAACATGAAGTAGATAGAGAATAAGCGTTTGTAAAAACGGCTTGTACAAGAGTAGAGAAAGTCATGTGAGTGCGGCACACCAGACTTTTTATTACCGTTTATACCTTTTATAAAATTTACTGCGAGTTATGAAATTTCTGCTACAAGTTCTGATCACGTATGATATGATCCTTTCCAATTTTCTTTTATAATTTGTGTGAGTTCCTTTGTAGATAAGAAATGCTATCGACAAGCACGTGGTACATATATTACATTCTGTCAGTTAAAGATTCCAGCGAGAATTCCACGTAGTCGTTATCCTTCAACACCTTTAGGGCCGCCGGGGCAACTAGAAAGCTATTGCAATTATATAACGAGATTAGAAACGACGTTCAATTTAGATCTTAAATCATGGCTATATGTGAGCGAAAAACTTAATTTCGTTTACACACTATTTCTGCTACTCTTTCTCAGACGTCAAAATTACATTAATGCTACACTTCAGCCGAAATGTTAGTGTCTTATTACAGCTCGTAGATAAATTTACTCCCAAAGTATCCTTATACCATCAGAATCAGACTAAATAGGAATAATACAGTGAATATACTACTATATGCTGACGATATTATAAGAATCAAAGAAACTAAAATGACTTGCAGAAAAAAAATGTTGAACCAGGAAATGTGCTAGCAAAACTTGGGTTCAAGATATCAATTAATAAAACAAAAGTAATGGTTTCCAAGAAAGTACTCTCTAAGATATGAAATAGTAATAGATAATAAACTATTCGAACAAATAGAAATAGCTATTTAGTATGTAATATAACGAATCGAGGCAATCAAAATTTAAATAATAAAGTAAAATTACAAATAATTGAGGAATATTAGCAAGAATACTAAAAAGAACAAAGAAAATAAACTAGCTCAAAATTGTATAAGGCAGTGCCGACTGCAACCCTATTGTATGGTTGTGAAATATGGACTGTAAAGAAAATAGAATGGAATAAAATAAATGCGGCAGAAATATGATGCCTCAGATCTTCTACAGTATGTACAATAATGAATAAAATAAAAAAATCTGATATGTTACACTCACATGACTTTGTCTACTCCTGTACAAATTATTTTTACAAACGCTTATTCTCCATATGCTTCATGTTAATCGAGATGTTAATCTTATTGCTAATTTTCTTGTAGATGCAAGGGGAATATGGCAGGCTTTAGGCGATAGTCAAATATTTAAAGATCTGGTTGCTATGTGGAGTATTCCATTCATGTCCAGGACATAAAAAAATGAATAGCGAATTCCCATTTGCGAAAAAGTAAAAGTATTGGAAAATTTAAGGGAATAACAAGCAATATATCGAAAATGGTTTACTCAACAAAAAACATGTATATGACATAAATTGTGTAATTTAACGCGATCTACATTTTTTTGTGTAGTAAAATGTTATCTATCTCTTATGGTTTACCAGTTATGCAAAAGTCGTTCACAATGAAGAGTACTTTTAGAGACATTCCCAGAGATATACATTTCATTTGTCATGAAAATAACTTAAACATGTGATATTTTAATCAAAATCGTTAGAGCCATTTTTGAGAAAATTAAAATTTTCGAAAAATGTTCCATGTAAACGGTAATCTGGGGTGGGGGATTTTCTTGAAAACCTTTGTGTCGCATTTCTGGAAGATACTGAATCTAAATACCAAATTTGGTGTTTATCCAGCTGTTCGTTTCTGAGTTATGCTGTTCACAGACACACACACACACACACGGACATGTTTCCAAAAATGCTTTTTTGGATTCTGGGGGTCTCAAAACATATATTTCCGGTGAAATCTTGGTATCGAAATTTTGGGTGGAATACAATACTTCTCCTACTTACTATACGTAGTAGAGTGACGCAGCCACGCTGCGTCCTCCAACAATGAAGCACTACCTTTGCCTCACGATTGCTGCGTTTCTCCTCATAGTTGTTTTTTTATATACTTTGCCACGGCTGCTCCAGCATGAAACCTTAACCTCAGAGTATGCGTGTGTGTGTGTTTGTGTGTGTGTGTGTGTTCAGAGAAACACACAAACGCTGTCTTGGAACACTTTTATTCACTATTTAAAATAATACTGCGGTTTGACGATCACTATTAAATGCATACGAAGTTACTTTGTCTTTACCAAGACCGAAGAATATTAACTACAGCTAAGCGTTCTACCCTCTAGCATGTTCGCCACCATTCTTCTCCACACGACGGGAATGTCATCCCGCTCTCGCCAGGCACTCAGGACAGACTGAAATTTCACCACCGCGCTACAAAGAGGAAAAACTCCTAACTTCCCCTACTCTCCCCTCAAAACTCTCCTCAAACTTAGCGTCATGAGGCCTCTAATGGCCTTCACATCCTGGCCAGTGCAACTGCACCCATGAATTCCAAGAGAAACTGGCTTCAGCTATTTTACCCTTTATACCTGGGGCTGGTCCCTAATTAGCTAAACTGTGCCTGTCTCGTCTTTCTGTCGCTTTTAACAGCCAACAATTTTCACAATGCTTCTCCTTTTTATACATACACTGATTTTAAATATATTATTACTTATTTTATATCACTATCCTTCTCAGAATATTATGACAATTATTGCCTTTATAATTCCGGCTTCAAGAGAAAGTAAAAATGAGTGAATCAGAGAGGAATTAGCTAGAGGTCTTATAAATGACAAAATAAAGCAACACAGAGAAAAATGGAGAAAGCATTTACAGAGGATGGACAAAACCCGATCTCAAAATGGCATATTAATACCAACCGTATGGAGGAAGAGATATTGGAAGACCGATGAAAAGATGGAAGGAGACATCCTTCATGATCACGACCATGATCATGAGGCCGAACAGAAGACATCTAATCCATGAAGAGATGACGATGATGATAAAGAATTTCCTTATATTCAGTTCATGTTTATGGAACATATACAGACTATGTAAAACTAAGGTTTCGTTCTTTCATTGGTGATACAAAAGGCAGTTCCAGTCAACCTATCTTAGCAATAGGTCTTTCTTTTCTCTGTGATTTCCAAGAGCGTGAACAAAACATAGTTCTTCCATGCTTTTTTCTCATTTATTTATTTCTGGTCACAATAACATCTAGATAACGAACAACCATATTGCGTATATATTTCCAGGCAAAATTATATGCCATCGAGGTATGTGTGGAGGAGAGTGAAGACAGGTGGTACAGGAATTGTGGTAGCTGGATATACCCAGACAACCAGGCGGCATCGCGAACAATATCCACACTCTTCACGTGATCACAGATCGTTAAGGAGTGTCGAGAAGCCCTGGAAAGGCTAGGAGAATGCAAAAGACGTATTGTAGCATGAGTCCCTGGCCACATTGGGTGATTGAAATGATAAATGCAGACAGGCTGGCTAAAATGGGAGCACAGATCCCATTTATATGAGCCAGAACCTATCTTGGGTATTAGCAATTTAATGTTAAGCACCTATCTATAAGACTGAAATCAAAGACAGCATATAGAGTACTGAAAACATCCAGACTGATGAATGGTCATGGGGAATTTTATATAGCCCTGCAGACAATAGGGCTCTCAGAAGGCCCAATATGCAGAATATGTGCTGTAGAGGAGAAAACGGCCTTGCACTTAATATTCCGGTGAAGCATTGGAAGTGAATAGATACAATCAATTTGGAACTGCTGATCCAAACGAGACTGTATCTAGTAGAAACCTAATCTATGGATTCTTGAGACTTCAGAAGGTAATGAAATATGGAGGAAACCATACAGTAAACCTAAGATTTCGGTACGAGCAGATAAGGGTATGTTCCGTTTGTTCATCACCCTGTTAAATATCAAATCTAATTTAATGTAATGTATATATTTGCATTTCCTTTTTAATGTGCATATTTCAATAGATTTAATATTCCTACAATAACACACGTGCAGCATATAATAATAGAGCAGCGTGTAACATGAAGCAGTACGTTTTGAGTAGTTAAATAAAATTACAATCATAGGGAGAATGAATATCAATAACAGTAAGGATAGTGTTAAAGAAAACTGGAAAGCGAGTGTGATTGTAAATTTGTCGAAGGGTTGAGTCAGAGACAGTGCCATCAGTACCATCGGGTGGTTTTTCCCTCTATTGTTAAGTGACCCGTTAGGTTGCTGGAACGCAGACATATAGAAAAGGGTCAATGTTCGCCAAAAGCCAGATAGCCTTAGGCATCCAGTGAAAGAAGCTAGAAATCAGGTGATAGTGGAACGGGGAGATATAGAACGTTTGAAATAAAGAAACAGGAGGTTTTAGAAGACACACTTGACCGTGGTAGTTCCTGGGAGATGGTTGTCAGAAAAGTTAAGAATACACACTTGGCAGTAGTAGTTCCGTGGAGATGGTTGTCAGAAAGGTGTCGGCGGATAGGCGCGATGATACGAAGCGTAACAAATAGGAAATGCGCGCGTGTGTGTCGAAGACATAGCAGGAATCAAATGTTAAAACGGTGACGGTAAATAAACAAGCAGGAAAACAAACAGTCGTATTCACCACTAACCCGAGATCCAAGATCCATGCATAGAACCCTGATCTAGTACCGAACCCGGGACCAATCCTGTACCGTAGAATAGCCACATACCACCGCAAATAGGTGAAATATTACCGCAAATTGGCGCCCAGAAGGAACCACCGCAAACTGGACGCACAGCGAGTGGTCAAGAATGGAAATACTACCGCAAATTGTCGCCCAACGTCGGGTCCACGAATAAAATCGTCAAATACCGCCGCAAATTGGCGCCCAACGTCGGATCCACGAGTAAAATCGTCAAATACCGCCGCAAATTTGGGCCCTAACGTGGGGCCCACAATCAACAACCAGAAATACGACCACAAACTAAAAGCCAAAAAGTAACAAAACAACATCAATAATTTATATAATATTAAACTTTTAACATTAATGTTACATAAAATATAAACCAACTCCAAAAAGCACCTATTTAACAATACCTTACTTGTCAAGTAATTTTCACTAACAACTGAAAAGTAGGTATTTTAAATTTGTTTTAAAATCCAACTTAAAAAGTTAGGTAGTGGAACAGAAAACAGAGTATTACAAAATTTTGATTATTTAATTCTAAAATTGATGGTAGTATATCTTCCATCGGAAGGGAAGTAAAGTCGGTGGTCCCGTGTCGTTGATTTACGTCACGTAAAAGAACTTCAAGCCTGATGGAGGGCTTTGAGCAAAGCTACCGGTCTTTCACGCCCAATATAGAAAGGGACGCTAAGGACCATAGTAGTTAAAGAATGTCCATAAATAAAACAGTTTTAAATTTATTTTTAAGAATCTATTCTTCTATCTACTTCTTGATAATCGAAATAAAATTTCATTAGACATTTACACATTTTGTTATAGATAAAAGGAGGATACAGTAGGCTAAAGCGATAGTCAGATTTTTACTTTCTCTACTACGTGTAGTAAGTAGGGGAAGTATTGTATTCCACCGAAAAATTCGACACCGATATTTTACCTGAAATACATGTTTTGAGACCCCTGAATCAAAAAAAGCATTTTTGGAAACATGTCTGTATATGTGTGTGTGTCTGTGAACAGCATAACTCAGAAACGAACAGTCGGATAAACACCAACCTTGATATTTAGGTTCAGTATCTTCCAGAGATGCGACACGAAGGTTTTCAAGAAAATCCCCCCACCCCAGATTACCCTTTACATGGAACATTTTTCGAAAATTTTAATTTTCTCGAAAATTGCTCTAAACATTTTGATCAAAATGTCATATTCTTAAGATATTTTCATGACAAATGAAATGTATATCTCGAATTTTCTGAGAATGTCTCCAAATGTATTCTTCATTGTGAACGACTTTTGCATAACTGGTCAACCATAAGAGATAGACAAAATTTTACCACACAAAAATGTAGATCGCGTTAAAATATACAATTTATGTCATATACATGTTTTTTGTTGAGTGAACCATTTTAGAGATATTGCTTGTTATTCTCTTAAATTTTTCAGTACTTATACTTTTTCTCAATTTCGTTATTCGTTTTTTGGAGGGTAATGCAAAGAGAAGGGAATACTCGACATAGCAACTAGCTCTTAAAATATTTGACTATAGCTTAAAGCCTACCAATTCCCCTTGTATCTCCAAGAGAATTAGCAATAAAATTAACATCTCGATTAACATGAAGCATATGGAGAATAAGCGTTTGAAAAAATAGTTTGTACAAGAGTAGAGAAAGTCATGTGAGTGTAACACATCAGATTTTTTACTTTATCTACTGCGTATAGTAAGTAGGGGAACTATTGTGTTCCACCCAGAAATTAGATTTCGAGATTTCACCGGAAATACATGTTTTGAAGCACCTGAAATCAAAAAAGCATTTTTACAAAAAAAGGTCTATCTGTTTGTCTATGTATCCGTGAACAGTATAACTCAAAAACTAAAATTCGGATAAATACCAAACTTGATATTTAGCCTCATTGCCTTTTAAAAAAGGCAACATGAAGATTTTGAAGAAAATTCCCCTAAAAAGTTTCATTTTCTATAAAAGAGTTTGATTAAAACACCACATATTAAGGATATGTACATTAAAATGAAATTTGTATTCTAAATTTTCTGGAAATAGCCTGTGAAGTTCACTTCATTTGGAAGAAATATTCTATAATCTTGTATCACCGGTAAACGTTAAGCGATAGACGAAAACGTACTACACAAAAAATATAGATATCTTTAAAACATAAAGTTTATTTCAAATACTTTTCTTGTGGTACAAGCCATTTCTAGATACCCGTTATTAAAGGTTCGATTGCTCATTTCTTGGTCATTCTCTTCAGTTCTGTCAACATTCAGTTGTTTCTCGCGATTGCATGGAAACAGTATGGAATTTTAAGGCCAGCGTATAGCGTCCAGCTCTTAAACATTTGACTATCGCTGTTCTCTTCGTATTTATAACGAAATGTGTTATGTCGCTATTTCCACAAAGATTTATTTATATTAAAATGAAGTATATAGAAAAATAAACCTTAGTAAGAATAGATTGCAATAGAGGGTAGAGAAAGTCATGTGAATGTATCACATAAGATTTTTTGGATCTAGGGAGTCTCAAAACGTCTATTTCTGGTGAAGTCTCGGTATCGAATTTTGAGTGGAATGTAATACTTTTAATTGTGGTTGACGCAGTATTTTATATCAGAACACTATGAATGCCAGAGTGATTGTAGTGTAAATTAGATTATTGTATGATAATGATTTGAGATGTTTGTTAATTATAAGCATTGTTAGGAAATAAGTTTACACGGCCTCACTGAAACTGAGAATAGGAGCGGGTAACAGTGAGCGAGGGGGTGAGTTGTTTATCAAGTAGAAGAGACAAACAAATGGCGTCAGAGTAGCGCGCTTTTCTTTAGAAATGGAGGAAATATCTTCCCTAGAGAATATGTGTTCGTAATTTTGATTTGATATAAAAATAGACGCTAATTTTGGCGCGTTTTATTAACCAATAGCAGCTCTGTTATAATGTTTAGGCATATCGGGGTGAAGGAGTATAAATTCCGTGCCAGAGACGGGTAACGCGCAGTTCTACAGAATAATTCACAAGGCAAACGTCGTACAGTTCAACAGAATCATCCACGGGTTACACGTCTTGCAGTTCTACAGAATCTCTCGCGTCGTAAAGTTAGTTAAAAGATGTGAAATACGCGAATTAATTATGTGCGGCAAATAAGTGATAATAGTTACATTTGAAAATACAACAGTTTCAGTCGGGCGTGTATCAAGAGTAATTATGTGAAATTAATGAGTGACGGAAATAAAAGTGTAAAAACAAATTCTTTTATCAGTGTTATCTTTTAGTAACAATTCCTTTCCTTTACACACCCTGTTTAAGAGATTTGCTCGACTGGGTAATAACAGCTAGCCGGAGGACAAAGAACTCAAAATTAAAAATAGTAAAACAATAACAGGCGCTCAGCAAATAAGATAACACGAAAGATACCGCGACATGGTGGAGAAAGAAAAATTAAACTTAAGAACTCCGGGAGGTTACATGTCCAATCCAACCGACAATTGGTAGGCTGAGGGCAGCGCGAAGGAGTGTATTAAGTGTACCTACCCTTGTTAGGACTTAACGACTTATTGGCGGATTGAGGTGATGCAGGATGACAAGTGTAATCGAGGTTTTTGGGGTGATACGAGTAGCAAGATTTGCTCTTCGACGGCTGCAGTTCAGGATGCAACGGCTCTTGTGCAGACCTGGTGTATGGTAAATTCCAAGAAGTTTTATTCAGGAGATACGATTTCAATTTTGAGTTATACAAAAATTTCCTGTGGGGCTGTAAAGAAGCTCAGCCTTAGTTTCTGTCTGGAGTAACTGTTGTGTTACCAGGTGTATCCGCATGTCATGCGAGGAACCCATGCCATAGTCATTGTTTAACAAGGACACCAGATGTGTAATATAATCATTGTCTTCCATTATTATTCTGACTGTCTTGCAACTTATTTGCATACAGCTTCCAGATGCCCCCATTGCCTTGCATACAAGGGTTGTATCAGCAGGAAATGGGCCCTCTAATGGGATGGAAGAACTTGATAGTTCTTCTGATTCAACAGGCTGTGTGTAAATAAGATGTTTATCTCTATCCATACAAAAAAATAGAGAAGGGTGAAATTAGAGATATGAAGAGCTTGGTACAGGGCCACATCTACCAATCCGCTTTTCTGGAAAGTGTCGTTTGAAGCGTTCGGACAAGCAATAACTACAACTTTCTAGCGCCTCTTCATGGCTCAACCATATGCATAGTTTTACATCCAAATTGGTATAAAATGCCAAAGGATATTGGATAGACTCTATGCCAGCTGTCCAGTTACCCTCCATTGGATTCCCAGCCATACTGGTTTTAAAGGAAATGAGATGTCGCATACGCTTACCAAGAGAGGCGCACGGTTTGATTTAATAGGACCCGAACCCTTTTGTGGCGTGTCTCCCAGAAGTGCCAAGTACCAGATGATCCAGCTTACTGTGAGGGCTTATCTTGAAATCTGGAGCAAACAGACTACCGCCAGGCAAGCGCATAATTTTATTTTGAGACCTAGCGAAAAACAGAAAGGGTTTCTCCTGAATTTAACTAGATCTAAATTCAGAGGAGTTGTTGATTATCTTACTAGCCACAATCACATTTTGCATAAACATTTATACATAATGGGACTTACTCAAGAGCCTTTATGTAGGAAATGTGGGAGGGAATTCGCTATTCATAGGCTCCTTTTTCTTGGAACCTGAGGATATAAGGAGGACATGTAAACATTGGCGGCAGAAGCATGAATGCAGTGGTAGTGCCAGGAATACCTCCCGGAAACTCTTATACGATGCAATAAATATACAACTACCATGACATTTGATATGGTTTCCTCCAAGTTAGAACCCTAACCGCTTCAAAAATTTCCCCTACCTTCCAGTTAATATCTAACCGGAACCTTAACAGGAGATCGTAATACAGACCCTTAATGGAAAAGCCACTATTATAGAGCGCAAGTACACACACTAAAGAAACTAAACCCACGACACGGTTCCCCTTCAAATCGCGCGCGCAAGCTCATAGCTGGCCTCGTGCAGATGCTGTCTTAGTCTTTACTTTTTTTTTGAATCATCTGCTGGACTACTGGCTATGCAGGCAGAATTATAAAAACTGATTAATTTAATTTTAAGTATAAAACATATGATGTGTTACACTCATATGACTTTCTCTACTCTTGTACAAACTATTTTTACAAACGCTTATTCTCCATATGCTTCATGTTAATCGAGATATCGTTATGTTAATCCTATTGCTAATTTTCTTGTAGATGCAAGGGGAATTGCTAGGCTTTAAGCGACAGTCAAATATTTTAAGAGCTGCTTGCTATGTGGAGTATTCCATTCACTTTGCATTACCAGGACAAAAAAAATGAATAGCGAATTCCCATTTAAAAAAAAGTATAAGTATTGGAAAATTTAAGATAATAACATGCAATATCTCGAAAATGGTTCACCCAATAAAAAAAATGTATATCGCATAAATTGTGTATTTTAAGACGATCTACTTTTTTGTGTAGTAAAATTTTGTCTATCTCTTATGGTTTACCAGTTATGGAAAAGTCGTTCACAATGAAGAATACTTTTGGAGACATTCCCAGAAAATTCGAGATATACATTTCATTTGTCATGAAAATATGTTAAACATATGATATTTTAATCAAAATCGTCAGAGCCATTTTTGAGAAAATTTTCGAAAAATGTTCCATGTAAAGGGTAATCTGGGGGGTTCTTGAAAACCTTCGTGTCGCATCTCTGGAAGATACTGAACCTAAATACCAAGTTTGGTGTTTATCCGACTGTTCGTTTCTGAGTTATGCTGTTCACAGACACACACACGGACATGTTTCCAAAAATACTTTTTTTGAATTTAGGAGGCCTCAAAACATGTATTTCCGGTGAAATATCGGTATCGAATTTTTTAGTGGAATGCAATACATCCCCTATTTACTAAGCGTAGTAGAGAAAGTAAATATGGAAAATTAATGAATGCTGTTTTACACTGCAAGTGACACCTTACTTCCCAGTATAGCACACTTTGTCGTAGGACTCGTAGGTGCACGATAAAGTTGGTACTTCTGATTCACACATACTACCAAGAGAAGCCGTGATAGGAACTGCACGAATATGGGCTATTATCCTCTTGCCCCTCCAATCCCCACTAGTGTCTAGACTGAAAGTTCAGAGTGCTATTAATCCGTGCCAGGACAGAAGTGGTACGGATCCATAGGATAATAATACAATAAAGTTACAAACTCGGAATTTGCAGTTGCGCCTTTAAGAATAGCACGTATTACCGTATTCTTAATGTAATCGTGGAGTACACAGATAATTTCAAATACGCATTTCTTCATTTTATTAAGGTAGTGTCATAACACGGAGGTACCGCCCTTGGAGCCCCTCCTGGATATCACGTGGTGTGTTTTATTCAGACTGTTTGACTTGATTAAATGCTCAGGTTAAGAAGCACAGAGGGCTCCAAAAGCCTACTCCAGGCATCTATTGAGACCACTCATGGCTTCATCAACAAATGCTAAGTCTTGTAGCGAGTGGTAAGTCGTCCATTAGCCTTGGCAACGCTGACACGAGAAAATTATAGTAGTTGTAGCCATTTGACCTGTAACAATTTCAACTATTCATGTAGAACCATGCTTGAAATGTATACTCATTTTAAATTTGCTTTTCTCTTTGTATCTATATTGTATGTTTCTAATACGACGCCATAAGCAATGCCATTCCGTTATTCCTTGTATCACAAAACTATATTATCCGAGATAACTTGAGAAATTCAATATCCTCTTCTCGAAGAAGCGATGTAGCAAGTTTTGATGAAAACAGTCGGATCTATTCAGCGCTTATGAACACACACATTTTCCCGGAGCCTTTATTTCTCTCTCCTGCACTAGTCCCACTCCCTCCTTTGTATCTCTCGCGGCTTTCATTTTACCCGTTTTTCTCTGTGTGAGAGAAAGTCGCGGGATAATGATGAAAATCACCACCCTGGCTATATGAATTCCCGGTAGCATCAGGGTACCCGGGGAAATCTAGTGATGTAGTCTGCAGAAGATATTAACCATTTCCCATATGATGTTTCGCAAAACCGTAAATATGTACAGAAAAAACCAAAGCACAAACCTCTGAATGTTTCATCATGGTGTATTGCGGGTGGGATACATTACTGCGTAGTTATATAGGTTTATTATACAGGCTCTAATAAAAAAAATCTGATGTGTTACACTCACATGAATTTCTCTACTCTTGTACAAACTATTTTTACAAATGCTTATTCTCCACCTACTTCATGTTAATCGAGATAAACATTTGCAGACTCTATCTTATTGCTAAATTTTCTTGTAGATGTAAGGGGAATATATATTTGCAAGGGCAATATAGAAAAACAGTAGCCTTTAAGCACATACATATCTCTTAATAGCTGGTTGCTAGGTGCAGCACCATTCCCTTTTACACAGATTAATACTCTTTGCATATCCAAGACAAAAAAATTAATAAGAAATTCCCATTTGAGAAAATAAGTATTGAAACATTTAAGGGAGTAACAAGCAATATCTCGAAAATGGTTCACTAAACAAAAAAAAATGTATATGACATAAACTGTGTATTTTAACGCGATCTACATTTTTTGTGTAGTAAAATTTTGTCTATCTCTTATGGTTTACCAGTTTACCAAAAGTCGTTCACAATGAAGAATACTTTTGGAGATATTCCCAGAAAATTCAAGATATGCATTTTATTTGTCATGAAAATATCTTAAACATATGATATTTTAATCAAAACCGTTTGAGCCATTTTTGAGAAAATTAAAATTTTCGAAAAATCTTCCATGTAAAGGGTAATCTGTGGTGGGGGATTTTCTTGAAAACCTTCTTCCAGTATCTCTGGAAAATACTGCACCTAGATATCAAGTTTGGTGTTTATCCGACTGTTCGTTTCTGAGTTATGCTGTTCACACACACACACACGGACATGTTTCAAAAAAGGCTTTTTTTGGATTCATGGGGTCTCAAAACATGTATTTCCGGTGAAATCTCGGTATCGAATTTTTGGGTGGAATACAATACTTCCCCTACTTACCATACGTAGTAGAGAAAGTAATAAGTTCTTGTGATGGTACAAACTGATTGTTCAATTAACATAATTTTCGCCCACTTTGAATGTTATTGTGATGTTAAGTTAGCCGGAATCTTACATGTATAACTGGTACCAAATGTCACATGTTGACTGCCTCTACTACGTACTTAGGGGTAGGCAGGGCAAGAGGAGTCACTTTATATTGCGGAACCTTCGTGTCGAACGTGACACAGAAGAAACTTTTTAGATCATCTTAGACATTTAGCATAAATTTTATTATTTTTAAAAAGAACATATTGCTGGTGTACCAACATTATAAACGTCAGTAATGGTTCCTCTTGCCCATGATATTATGGGCACAAGTAATCATAGTAAAAAGTCTAATGTGGCACATTCACATGGCCTCCTCTACCCTCTATCGTTTATTAGTGGGTAGACAAATTTGGTCTTACTAAACCTTATTTTGCTGTATACTCCACTTTAATCCAAATAAACCTTTGCAGAAACAGCTGCATTGCACATTTGGTTATATACAAAGAGAACGGCGATAGTCAAATGTTTAAGAACTGGACGCTATATGCTGGCCTTTAAACTTCATACGTTTTCCCACTAGCAAACACGAGAAACAACTGAATGTTTACAAGACTTGAAAAGAATGACCAAGTAATGAACAATTCGAACTATTAATAACGGATATCTCAGAAATTGCTTATGTCACAAAAAATTTTGGAATAAATTGTATCTTTTACATTTCTTGTAGAGGTTCCTTCGTCTATGCTTAAAGTCTACCTGTTATACAAGATTATAAAAAATTCCTCCCGAATGAAGAGGACAAGTTTGGTATTTATCTGACTTTACATTTTTGAGTTATGCCGTCCACTCACACCCATGGACCTTTTTCTCAAAACACATATTTCCGGTGAAATCTCGGTATCGAATTTTTGGGTGGAATACAATACTTCCCCTACTTACTATACGTAGTGGAGAAAGTAAAAACATTTATCTAATGAAATTGTTATGCAGGAGTTTAGCACAGAATTTAAATTTGTGCCGAAATGTTCTGCCACACTCCGTGTTATTTTGGAAGGAACCATGAAGCAATCGGAAGCCAAGGAAGAGCCCTGCGGTAAATAAAAGCGTTCCTTTTACACGGCAACATACACTATTGCTGTTAAAGAAAGTATGAGCTGACTTAGCGAGATGACTCCGCGGTAACGTGTGAGGTTCGCATTCGGAATCTCCCGGGTGGTTGACAGCCTACTCTCACCTTGAGCTTATCGGCTGGTCTGAAGGCAAATGTTGTTGTGGTTTCTCATCTACCACGATTTCCTTTTCATCATTTCCTTTTCATTCCGTTTCTTTCTCATCTTTCAGCTGTACTTCTAGGTTTTGTGGTGTAAGGCGATGCTGGAAACATGGCGCGGATGTTTACTCAAAGGAAAGAGTACTCCCCGTGGACATTAGAGGGCTGCTCGCTCATCGCCCCCATCTAGGCAGCTCCAACAGTGGGACGGGTCATCGAACCTGGGACAGCCAGGAACCTCCGCGCCGCTCTGTGATCTATTGCCCGTGGCCTGTAGCCTCCTGAGGTTCCTTCACTTCATCCCGCAATAGATCTAAGTAGGTCACGAGGTGTCCCTCTCCGTTTTGTAACATATATACTACGTGATCAAAAGTATCTGGACACCTGCTGAAAATGACGTACAAGTTCGTGGCGCCCTCCATCGGTAATGTTGGAAGTCAATATGGTGTTGGCCCACCCTTAGCCTTAATGACAGCGTTCACTCTCGCAGGCATACTTTCAATCAGGTGCTGGAAGGTTTCTTGGGGAATGGCAGCCCATTCTTCACGGAGTGCGGTACTGAGGAGAGGTATCGATGTAGGTCGGTGAGGTCTGGCACAAAGTCGGCGTTCCAAAACATCCCAAAGGTATTCTATAGTATTCAAGTCAGGACTCTGTGCAGGCCAGTCCATTACAGGGATGTTATTGTCGTGTAACCACTCCGCCATCCCCGAATTGCTCTTCAACAGTGGGAAGCAAGAAGATGCTTAAAATATCAATGTAGGTTTGCGCTGTGATCGTGCCACACAAAACAATAAGGGGTGGTGCAAGCCCCCTCCGGGAAAAACACGACCTCACCATAACACCACCACCTCCGAATTTCACTGTTGGCACTACACAGATGACGTTCACAAGCATTCGCCAAACCCACATCCTGCCAAAGGATCGCCACATTGTGATTCGTCACTCCACACAACGTTTTGCCACTGTTCAATCGTGTAATGTTGACGCTCCTTACACCAAGCGAAGCGTCGTTTGGCATTTTCCTGCGTCATTTATGGCTTATGAGCAGCCGCTTGAAAATGGAATCCAAAGTTTCTCACCTCACGCCTAACTGTCATAGTACTTGGAGTGGATTCTGATGCAGTTTGGAATTCCTGTGTGATTGTCTGGATAGATGCCTACCCATTACTCTTTATGACCCTCTGTAAATGTTGGCGGTCTCTGTCAGTCAACAGACGAAGTCGACCTGTACGCGTTTGTGCTGTACATGTACCTTCACGTTTCCACTTCACCATCACATCAGAAACAGCGCCTATGGATGTTTAGGAGTGTAGAAATCTCGCGTACAGACTTCTAACACAAACGGCACCCAATCACCTGACCACGTTCGAAGTCCGTGAGTTCCACGGAGCGTCCCATTCTGTTGTTTCACGATGTCTAATGACTACTGAAATCGCGGATAATGAGTACCAGGCAGTACAATGCACCTAAGATGAAAAACGTATGTTTGTGGGGTATCCGGATACTTTTGATCACGTAGTGTACCTATACCTAAATAATATAAGCTGACTGGAAGATAATCATTTACATTCGGTTTAGCCATTCATGTTGTAGTGATTACTGAAATACATTAAAATGCACAAGGTTATAGTTTTAATAATATAGAAATAATTAATACAATCAATTAAAGACAAAGCATTTACTTATAAATTAGGCATTTATTAGCCAGAAAAGGTTGCAGAATTTAATTCGTGAGATTTGCAGTTCTAACACATTTAAAAAGAATTTTATCAAGTTCGGACTCTGGTAGTAATGCAAATGTATTGTAGCATCTGAGCATCTTAAAACATTTGACGTATTGCATTCACATGTCGTTCTCTACCCTCTATCGCTTATTAGTGGGTATACAAATTATTCTTACTAAACTTTATTTTCGGTTCTACTTCATTCAATAATAAACCTTTCGGAAATAGCTATATTACACATTTCGTTATAGATACAAAGGGAACAGCGACAGTCAAATGTTTAAGAACTGGACGCTATATGCTGGCCTTAAAATTCCATGCTGTTTCTATGCAATCGCGAGAAATAACTGAAAATCAACAGGACTTGAAATGTATGATTAAGTATTGAACGATTCGAACCATTAACAACGGATATCTCGGAAATAGCTAACGCCACAAAAAGTTTTTTTGAAGTAAATGGAGTACTTTAAAGGGATCTACATTTTTTGTGTAGTACGTTTTTTCTATCGAGGTTTACCAGCTGTACAAGATTATAAAACTTTCCTTCCGAATGAAGAGAAGTTTTACGGACTATTCCTTGTAGAAAACCAACAAAACATTTTCCATGTAGAGGTAGCTTGAGGTGGGGGAAGTATTTTCTTGAAAATTTTCGTGTCGCATTTTTGGAAGGTACTAAATCTAAATACCAACTTTTGCATTTATTCGACGTTTCGGTTTTGAGTTGTACTGTTCACAAACGCGCGCGAACACTCGCACACACGCGGAATTTTTTTGTTTCTAAAAATGCTATTTTTGAATTCAAGGAGCCTCAAGGCACGCATGTCCAATGAAATCTCGGTATCGAATTTTTGGGTGGAATGCAATACCTTCCCTACTTACTATACGTGGTAGAGAAAGTAAAAATGAGTGAATCTTGTAAACTGAGGAACGAAAGGGGAATATTGTCTGTTATAATGCCTTCCTTTTAACTACCTACTCGTACTTGAGAGTTATGAACGTACATGGGGAGTTAAGTTAAGGCGAGTTAATTTCAGCGTAAAGTTTAAATGACTCAATCCCTGCAATATCCGTACTCGTTTTCACAGAAGTTCTGCCAAGTGCAACAAACAACCGGTCAGTCGAGGAATATTTCCACTTTCACTGCTCCAAATGCTCGACAAAGACCTTATAGGGCCTGCTAATCTGCCAGTTAAAATCTTAAACTTTTAGAATTACAAATGACAACGGACTCTATATACAATATTATAATAATAAATTATCTCGTTATTGCAAATTCGCAAAGAACCAAAAAACGCTGCAAAGGAACTTAAAAAATCCGATGTGTTGCACTCACATGACTTTCTCTACTCTTGTACAAACTATTTTTACAAACGCTTTTTCTCCATATGCTTCATGTTAATCGAGATGTTAATCTTATTGCTAATTTTCTTGTAGGTGCAAGGGAATTGGTAGACTTTAAGCGATAGTCAAATATTTTAAGAGCTGGTTGCTATGTGCAGTATTCCATTCTTTTTGTATGTCCAGCACATAAAAAAATGAATAGCAAATTCCCATTTGAGAATAAGTTTTGGAAAATTTAAGGAAATAACAAGCAATATCTCGAAAATGGTTCACTCTACAAAAAAAAATGTATAAGACATAAATTGTGTATTTTAACGCGATCTGCAGTTTTTGTGTAGTGAAATTTTGTTTATCTCTTATGGTTTACCAGTTATACAAAAGTCGTTCACAATAAAGAATACTTTTGGAGACATTCCCAGAAAATTGGAGATATACATTTCATTTGTCATGAAAATATCTTAAACACATGATATTTTAATGAAAATCGTTAGAGCCATTTTTGAGAAAATTAAAACTTTCGAAAAATGTTCCATGTAAAGGGTAATCTGGGGTCGGGGGATTTTCTTGAAAACCTTTGTGTCGCATCTCTGGAAGATACTGAACCTAAATACCAAGTTTGGTGTTTATCCGACTGTTTGTTTCTGAGATATGCTGTTCAAAGACACACACACGGACTTGTTTCCAAAAATGCTTTTTTTGGATTCAGGGGGTCTCAAAACATATATTTCCGGTGAAATCTCGGTATCGAATTTTTGAGTGGAATACAATACTTCCCCTACTTACTATACGTAGTAGAGGAAGTAAAAACTTGCGACAATTTTTCCCACCATTTATGACGTCATATGCTTGAGTTTACAAAACATGATCTGTTTGTGCAAACACGTTGTTCACTACCGAGCGAGTTGGCGCCGCGGTAACTGGCTGACTCGCATTCGGAAGGTGCCGCCCACTCTCACCCATGGGTTTTTCGTGGTTTCCCCGGATCTGCTGGCGACTTTCGACCAGGATTTTCCTGCCCCTGATTTCCTGTATCCTTCATGTCATCTATTTTGGGGTTGTAGGACCAGGCGACGGTGTTCGGCGGGTTGCAGCTGGGCGGTGAATGTGCGCTATGTGGAGGTTTCTTCCCTGGCATCTTTGCGGACTGTTCAGTTATGACCCGCCTCGAGTGGGCTCCACCAGGGAGGACTTTCGGGGGTTAGGAGGCTTGTGGGTGGGCTCAGGCGGCGTCGGATGGGTTCGAACTGGAAACTTTAAGAACTCTGTCCATGCTTACGTCCGTCGTTTATCTGTATCTGGCTGCCCTTCGGGTCTCTCCCCATCCCTCCCTCCGAGGGGACACGGTGAAAGCAAAAAGGGCTATTGTAGTGCTCTGCCTGGAAGCGGGGCCCCTATCTTCTTCCGTACCTTTACCTGGTTCGCTGCATATGTCTGTTAGCAACTAAAAGAGTGGAAGGTCTAAAGGGAAATTTGCAAAATATTCATTTTAATGGGAGTCTGTACACTGAATTTGGACCTGAAATTAAAAGCCGAGTTAAATATGAGAAGAATAAGATTATGGTGAGTATTCTACTCATACACCGCGTATTTAATATTTACCAAACTGCCTCAAATATCTTATAACGTGCTTGCAAAATAAAGCTTCAGCTCGTTACTGAACCGTAATAGTATCAGTGTATAGTCATTAATAGGCTACATCACCCATCTCAATAGTAGTTGCAAACATGATTCACATTGAAATACAGGAGCAAGAATTAATAAAAATAACAGGTCACGCCAATGTATCTTACAGAAACCATATCTGCAGATAAGCCATCAGTTCTGGAGAAGTTACGAAATCCTACTTCCTCAACATTCACTTCAGCTTCCATTATCGAAGACCAGCAGATTCCTTCCAACTTTCAACTTTGAAACTTTTGTTCTGAAGATGTTATATTGTTGTAGGAGTTGTGTTATATTTCAACTGTTGGGGAACCGAACTTGTAGTAGTTGCAACCGCAGTTTCCGGTAGCCTTCGCCCCAAATGTATTTTTACTGTTTCTTTAAATATTATATATTTATGTTTGGCTCGGCTGCGTCAGTATTATTGATAGAGACATGGATGTCTTGGCAGGGTTGTGGTGCGACTAAGAATGTAGGCTTACACAGATTATAATTTGACTTCACTCCTTTTATTAATGCTTGATACGATTTAAATAACACTTCACTGATGTAGAGAGCTGTGAGATTCTTCTTATTAATTAATTGCACTTTTTAACACGTAAACGTATTTTTCGTCTCACACGAATACGTATTAAATCTCTCGAGGATGTGTCTCGCGTCCGGTTAGGAACACTGTTTGCAGGCAACTGAACTGTTTTCCACCGCCTAAATTTGTAGATTTCTGTATTTCAAGTCTCTGATTGGCTAATCCTAGTCCAATAGAATACCTTCATTTAACTAAAGCTTTTTCTGGTTGTTGATTAGCTATTTTATAGACTGTCACTAAAATTAAATTATTGCTTCCAAGAATCACAAGTAGTATCGTTAAACTCTCAAACTCATTATTGCCTCAAGGTTACCTCATTGTTAGCAACGTTTAACTTATTATTCTCACAGCTCCTACATTATTAAATTACGTAATACATTCACATAACATTATTGAACATGTTTACAATAATATAAGCATATGCAGTGACTGTTACATACATTTTACAAATTATTACATACACATATTGCTTCAAAGCGGGCTGTTATCCAATTTATATATTATATAATTTGACTGAAATCATTTAAGAGTTAAAAATACTGCCTCAGTTCTTAGACAAAAAGCACATTCAAATAGTTTTGTGCTCTTGAAACAAAAACATAAAAAAAGGTATTTATTGTATTCTGAGTTAAGCTTATCTTAATTTTGAGGTTAACTGTTTTCTCATTTGCATTGTTGATAGCATTGATTAGTACTCAATAACTCTTCGATTGTTCTTTCATTTAGTTTGCCAGGATTTGACAACTCACACAATGGTGATTTGGTTTTAAACAACAATATGCTACATTTTATCTATGAAATAGTCTTAATAAAACCCACTTCGAGGTTCGAGTTTCAACTGATAAATTTTCTCATGCTTCGCACTCGTGAATCAATTGATAAAGTTGTACCCTCTCGTGAGATTACGCATGATACTGCTTTATTTTTACTTCATAAATACTCCTTAAATACTACTCATTACAATGCTACATGCTTGAATTAGCCCCCTTGTTCGTTCATGTAGTCTTGTGTTTTGGAAACGATTTCTCTCCAAGGTTTTTTATGAAAGTGCTGTCTACTTGCACGGGTTTTCAAGAATGTGATAAAGTTATCACTGAATCATAACTGCCTGAACTAGTTTGCTTTTAGATACGGTGGTAATTTCTGAATGCTCACTTTAACGTGTTAAACGTAGCAGAAGGATAACTTAATATTGTAATGTTTTTGGAGCATTTTCTCAGAAACTAAGAAAACTACGAGGTCAAAATTTGCATACATTATTATGCTCATATGATAGATCAAAACGCCTCATTTAAGCACAGAAGTAGCTTTTTAAAATTTTTTGATATAAAACGTGCAGCAAAAATAGCTAATATATGGTAGTCTTAAAAATTCTAAATCTTCTTAGTTCTTTTTACACCTAAGATTCTAATAAAGAAAATCTGAAATTATCATCTTATACTACATCTAAGAAAAGTGCATCTAAAGTTTATAAGATCAACACTATTACTACCAGGCTCCCTTAAGACAGTTAAGAATGACTACATAGCTTTTATAATGTATAATACAAAGCGATCATTTTTTGGCCCGGCCACGGACCACACATATGCGTTGTTCGCTTGCAGCGCAGTGACCTCGTTTTTGTTCCGCTAGCTCAAGCTACACTGATCGGCTGTGAATGCCAACTGTCAGTTCTTAGTCCCGTTGTGCTGTAAAGACTAGAGTTTGTACATTGTACATCTCAAAAGTGAAAACTTATTCAAACATGTATTATTATTATTATTATTATTATTGCTGTTCTTGCCTTGTTACTAGTCCACAGAAATGCCTACCAAAAATTCACGCTTGAAGAGATGCATTTTCTTTTATTACAGTTCCAAATAAAAATATTGTCAGATGTTGGTGAATAAGCTTAGAACAATCGTTAAATCTAAATTTAAGAAGTGAAAAAGACGTGCTCTAACGGAGTAAAGAATTGGCGAAATTCATGCATCATTCGAACGCTCTCCAAAGAAGTCTCTAAGACGTGTTGCACAGCAAGTAGGTACATAAAAACCCTCTATTCTACAGTTGGCTAAACTCTTAAAATTGAAAGCCAATAGAGTGATTATTGTTAATCTTATGACGAGGAGCAATGCTAGGAATGTCTCATTGCAGATGGGCACTATTTTCAACAGCACTTATAACACTGTTAGTACTCATTATAGTGCGTGTTACTATTACTTATTAATAACCAACGCGGGAGTTTTAGGGTGGAACTCCTCCTCCCCGGTGTAGTAACAAAGCGGAGCACGCATACACGCGATCCATGGCCGGGCAATAAAACGACCGCTTTATACAAAAAGTCTTGGAAGCTCATCCAAGTTCTGCGCACTATATCAAGAAGTTTTTTGCATAAATCCATTCCAAATATATTTGAAAAATGTATATGTTGAGAAACAAATGTGTTATTCCATAGTAGCTTTCCTGTTTAAAGAGCTACATCTCACCTTCCTAGACAAAACACCCTTATTTTGATGGATCAAATCTATTTTCAGTAAGGTCACTAGAAACTTTGATTTTATCCCTAGATTAAAAATATAGCAAATAAAAACATCAGCTTGCGTTTTAATTAGATTTTTCAAACTGAAATAAAGTATGTAAAGGTTAGGGGTAATAAATTATTCGAGCATAAAAATACTAATTGAATTCTAACCTCCAAGTAGAGCTACAGCCAGCCATTGTAACTCGTTCGCTTTCACCGTCTTCTGGAATTGTTTACCTGCAAAACAAGAGAAATTTTCAGGTTATATTGCTATCCAAGGCGTGTTGGTATTATTAAACACACAAAATAATACAACTATATAATTAATATTAATATTCAACACAAAAATCTAACATTTTAGAGATGGCATGACCTTTTCATTGGATGTAGAGTGAACTATGTGGAAAGAAGAAGCCTTAAATCAATCATCACATGTGCGTGTCTTTTAATTTTACCACCTCAAGGAGGTTTTATTTTCTTTTTTTCTTTCCTTTGGTTTATTTATTTTTATTATTTTCGCCATAAATCGTGTAGCAGTCTATAGAGAAAGGGAATGTCACCACTCAGTTTTTAATTTATTGTTAATTTTATGAAGCATTCCTTCATAATGTAAAAATAACAGTAGTCTGCATGATATCGGATGACTGAAAACTAATAAGTGATTCTAACTCACTGTTTTATGCTGATTTCAGAGCTGCTTTATGTTTTTTCTATCACATACAATTTTTTCTCAATTTCACTTAAAAAATAGAGATATAAAGATATTGCTTCTTCCATTACACATAAAATTGGACTTGAAGCAATTTGCAAGAGCTCTACCACAGGATAGGCCCTGCTTCAAGTACCTTTCCAAGAAATTTCCCTTCATTACACAACACAAATTAAAGGCTGGAATTTCTGTTGGTCCTCAAATAAAGAAATTGATGAAGGATGAATATTTTGAGAAGACAATGAATGAGAGAGAAATAGAAGCATGGACCGCCTTCCGATCAGCTACTGAAAACTTCTTAGGCACTAACAAAGATCCTAATTACAAGACCATTGTGGAAACAATGTTGGAAAATTTCAAGAAGATGGGTTGTAATATGAGTGTAAAGGTGCATATTCTGTATTCACATATCGACTACTTTCCAGACAATCTTGGACATTATAGTGAAGAGCAGGGTGAACGTTTTCACCAAGATATTAAGGAAATGGAGAGGAGGTACCAGAGGAGATGGAATGAAACTATAATGGCCGACTACTGTTGGATGTTGAGGAGGGACAGTCATCTTCGAGGATCTGCAAGGAAGTCAAAGAAGAGAAAGTTTGAAAAAAATTGAATGAAACACTTTGGCTTCTTGTTTTGTTAAAATGTAATCATGAAATAAATTAGGGGAGTTCTTGAGAATATTCTTAAAATGTTTCTTGAATAAAAACTTACCTTGTGTGAAATGGTATTTGAATACTTTTCTACGCTCATTAGTAAAATTGTCAAAATATTACTTCTTATTTTGTGTAAAAACCTGACGTGATAGAAAAAAACCGGAAATTATTTCTGGAATCAGTATAAAAACTTGATTCAAGAACACCTACTTTTAAGAAGTCATCTGACAAAAAGTTTGAAAATGCAGACTAGTGTAATTGATATGGCCTTCTGTTAGTGGTGTATTAAATGTTCGCATTCGACGCAAGAATTTGATATAGATATTTCAGTGTGTGTGTGTGTGTGTGTGTGTGTGTGTGTGTGTGGGAGTGGGTGCGGGTGCGGGTGCGGGTGCGTGTGCGTGTGCGCGCGCGCGCGCACCTGGTACGCAATAACTCATAAACGAAATGCCGAATAAATACTAAAGCTGATATTCAACTTAGGTATCTTCTAAAGATGGGACGCGAAGTTAATAAACATTCCTATTCCAAACTATCCTTTTGCATAAACCTTTTGTCATTATTTTTTATTTTCTTAAAGGTGGCACTACCTTATGCTGAGATCAATCTTTGCAGAAATAGTTATATTACACATTCTGTTGCAGGTACCGCGGGAATATAGGAAACGAATCGAAAGTCACATGTTTAAAATCGGGTCGCTTTACTCCTTCCATGACTTCAGGAGGAACATCTGAATAACGACACACTTTAAACTAGCGACAAAAGTATTAAAAAATAATTAGACCAATTATAACGGATATTTCGTAAATGACTGATGCAACAAAAATCTTTATTGAAATAAATTGTGTATTTTATAGAGATTTGAGTTTTTTTGGGGCACAGCTTTATCTAACTCTTATGGTTTACTGTTGAGTAAAATTAAACAAAATTCCTTCCGAATGAAGAGGGCCTCATAGATTATTCCCAAAACATTATAGACCTACATTTTATGTCTCGTGTAAACATACCACTGCCCCCCTTCAAAAAAAAAGAAACAGTAACAGTCGCGATATTAACATCAGGGAATGGACGAGCAGTAAAAGGCTCAGAGAAGTAAATCGGAATTCGTGGAGACCCACCATTGGGCCACATTAACTCTTCGACAGCGAAGAGATGGTCGTCATTTTGCTCGAGAGCACGTAGACTGGACAATGCAGAAAAGTTCTGTTTTACAGATGATTCCAAATTTAACCTGAGGGCTCCAGATAGAAGACCTACTGTTTGGACGTCTTTCCTAAACTTCCTTACGGAGGAGGTGGTGTAAGCACTAACGCAAGTGTGAGCTTTATATGTCCAGCAGTGTATCTTAAATACACGGTATTTTAATCAAAATCTAAAAGTGTTCCATGTAAAGGCTAGCAAAGGGTAGGGGACTTTTTGAAAATTTTCGTTGGTATCTTTGAAAGATACTGATGTTATTACCAAGCTGGTAATTATCCGATATTCCGTTTTTATTTTCCCTACTACGCATAGTAAGTAGGGGAAGTATTGTATTCCACCCGAAAATTCGATACCGAATTTCACCGGAAATATACGTTTTGAGGCCCCTTGAATCCAAAAAATGGCATTTTTAGAAAAGGTTCCCGCATATGTGTTTCTGTGTGTCTGTGAACAGCAAACTTGAAAACGAAAAGTCGGATAAATAACAAACCAAGGTACTCAGAACCTTCAAAGGATGCGATACAAAGATGTTCAACAAAATCCCCCCACCCCAAACTAGCCTTTAAATGGAACATTTCTCGAAATATTTTATTTTCTAAAAAATTACTAACGGTTTTAATTGAAATATAATATATTAAGGATGTTTACATAACAAATAAAATGTATATCTTGCACTTTCTGGGAATAGCTGGTGAAGTTCACCTCAGCTGGAAGAAATGCTTTATAATCTTGTACAACTGCTAAACGTTAAGCGATGGACGAAAACGTACTACACAAAAATGTAGTTCTCTTTAACATATACAATTTACTTCAAATAAGTTTTTTTGTGGCATAAGCCATTTCTGAGATATCCGTCATTAAAGGCTCAAATTGTTCATTACTTGGTCATTCTTTCAAGTCCTTTCAGCATTCAGTTGTCATGGAAATGGTATGGAATTTTAAGGCCAGCGTGTAGCGTCCAGCTCTTAAACGTTTGGCTGTCGCTTTTCTCTTTGTATTTGTAACGAAATGTGTAATGTAGCTATTTCTGTGAGGTTTATTTGGATTAATATGTGTAGATAAAAGGTTATGTGAATGTATCACATCAGATGTTTGAGCTAAGCTCTCACGCATGGACCTCCTGCTAAACTGGTTTCTTTTGGATTTAGGGAGTCTCAAAGGATGGTATTTCCGGTAAAATCTCGATACCAGTTTTTGGGTGGAATACAATACTTTACTAGGTATGTGGTAGAAAAGTAAAACGTCTCTTAAAGGTTGTGTTTCCTTGGTCAGCCCGAGGACTTTTAAAACTCCCCTGGTACGATCAGAAAGCAGGCTACAAAACCAGAAGTGAGCAGTGAAAGGGAAACCGTTATTCCAACGAGCCTATGCCGCGTGTTAACCTTGCCCTTCTGCTGCAGCGAACTAGGTCAAGCTGTAGAAAACGAAAGTATGTGTGGGCAGCTAAACTCACTGACATGTATCTCACACACGTCTGCATTGGCCTAGGGCAGCGGGTAGCAGACGGTTTCCTCCAACAACCACGGAAATGCACTGCTACAAACAAAATCTGATTTCACATAACTTTCTCTACTCACTCTTCTACAAAGCTTATTCTTCTACCTGTTTCTTGTTAATACAGATAAACTTGCATTACACATATTCGCATATTTCGTTATAGATATAAGGATACAGTAAGCTATAACAATCGTCATACTTTTAAAGAGAGAGTAATCAATAGCGAAAATTACCAAAAAAACTGATGTGTTACACTCATATGACTTTCCCTACTCTTGTACAAACTATCGTTACAAACGCTTATTCCCCATATGCTTAATGTTAATCGAGATATCAAGATGTTAATCTTATTGCTAATTTTCTTGTAGATGCAAGGGTAATTAGTAGGCTTTAAGCGATAGTCAAATATTTGAAGAGCTAGTTGCTATGTGGAGCATTCCATTCTCTTTGCATTACCAGGACAAAAAAAATGAATAACGAATTTGAGAAAAAGTATTAAGTATTGGAAAATTTAAGGGAATAACAAGCAATATCTCTTAAATGGTTCACTCAACAAAAAAAAATGTATATGACATAAATTGTGTATTTTAACGGAATCTACATTTTTTGTGTAGTAAAATTTTGTCTATCTCTTATGGTTTACCAGTTATGCAAAAGTCGTTCACAATGAAGAATAATTTTGGAGACATTCCCAGAAAATTCGAAATATACATTTTATTTGTCATGAAAGTTTCTTAAATATATGTTATTTTATTCAAAATCGTTAGAGCCATTTTTGAGAAAATTAAAATTTTCGAAAAATGTTCCAAGTAAAGAGTAATCCGGGGCGGGGGGATTTTTCTTGAAAACCTTCGTGTCGCATCTCTAAAAGATACTGAACCTAAATACCAAGTTTGGTGTTTATCCGACTGTTCGTTTCTGAGTTATGCTGTTCACAGACAGACACACACACGGACATGTTTCCAAAAAAATTTTTTTTGGATTAAGGAGGTCTCAAAACATATATTTCCGGCGAAATCTCGGTATCGAGTTTTTGGGTGGAATGCAATACTTCCCCTACTTACTATACGTAATAGAGAAAGTAAAAATTATATTTTTAATCATCATCTCCTAAAAGTAGAACTTCTAACACAGTGCACACGAACTAAAAGCTCTAGATACTCATACGGCAATTATCCACAAATCGTCATACTTCAATTTATTGCAATTCTTATGGAGTTAGCCTATACGTAATACGGAGTCTTCTTTGATCTAAAACATAATTCTTTTATTTATTATAACCTACATAAATATTAAATGTCGGAAAGTAGGAATTCAGAAGAAACTGGAATGGAAGAGCCATGCGAAATTACAGAAGCAGTAGCAAGAATAGCACTAGAAGTATTTAAACAAAAATCCAGAAAGTAATATGATATAGCATTTAATCGCTTCATTGTTTGGTGTAAGGTAAAACATTGTGAAACAGTTTCATGAAAATGACTGCTAGCGAAACAACAAACATCAAAACATGTGACATCTCGCTTTTTAACGCCATTTCTCTTGGTTCAAGAACCGCATTCTAAACGTGATTTGTTAATTTTAGCAATCAATTTAATATCATTAATATTTTACAAATTCGAGCCCAGTGTAAAACATAGTATATGCCACATGTGTTAAAAGTGGTCTTTCCCCTTGTATCATAATCTACAGTTTTAGTTTTTTATGCAGACTAAATTAAAATTTCCTCTAACTTGTTATATACTTCATCATAATAGGGACAATAACCATATTTTAAATGTTTAAGCAGAGGAAGTATTGTATCCACCCAAACAGTCGATGTTGAGATTTCACCGTAAATATAATATGAGGCTCTCTAAACTAAAAAAAAAATCCGTATGTGTAAAGAGCATAGCTCAAAAACGAAAAATCGATAAATATCTAAGTTGATATTTAAGTTCAATATCTTCCAAAGATGCGACACCAAGATTTTCAAGAAAATCCTTCCTTCTCAATTAGTTCTTACATGGAATATTTTTCGACATTTTTGATTTTCTAAAAAATGGCTTTAACGATTTTGATTAAAATGGCGTATATTAAAGCTATTTACATGACAAATAAAAGTATATGTTGAATTTTCTGGGAATAGCCGTTGAATCCTCTTTATTCGGGAGGAATTTTGTATAGCTGGTAAACATTAAGCGATAGACGAAAACGTACCTCACAAAAAATGTAAATCTCTTTAAAACGCACAAGTTATTTCCAATAACCTTTTTGTGGCATCAGCCATTTCCGAGAATCCGTTATTGCTACTTCGAATTATTCATTAGTCAAATGCTTTACAAATATACGTTAAGCGATAGACAAAAACGCACTTCACAACAAATGTAGATCTCTATGAAACACACAATTATACCAAATTCCGAGATATCCGTTTTAATGGTAAAATTTTTTATCACTTGGTCATTCTTTGAAGTTCTTTCAACATTCAGTTGTTTCTCGCGATTACATGGAATAGTATGGAATTTTAAGATCAGCATATAGCGTGCAGTTTTGAAACATTTGACAGTCGCTGTTCCCTTCGTATCTATAACGAAATGTGTAATTTCTGCAAAGGTTTAATTGGATTAAAATGTAGTAGAATGAAAAATAAGCTTTAGTAAGTAGGACTTGTATACCACTAATAAAGCTGTAGGGTAGACAAAGTCATGTGAGTGTATCACATCAGAAATGTTGTGGAGTAAGATCTTGTCATATTTTTACGGTTTATCATTTATACAAAAATCATTAAGAGTGAACAGGACTTCACAGGAAATTCGCAGAAATTTCAAGATGTACAGAGTAATTTATGAAAAACTGACACATTTGTCTCTTTAATTATTCTGCTCGAAATTCACTCAATGCCCCAATTTTAGCAGCAAATTAAGTAGAATGTTCTGGAGTTCGATTGCCTGTCACTAGATGCGCGAATGTTCATGTTTTATTCGAAATTGTTAGTTTTATTGTCGGCAGCTGTTTTTGAGATTTTGTTCTAGTAAAGGTGAAAATGGAGTAAACATTAAATGAACGACTCTTCCTTATAAACCAATACTGGATTACGAATTCAATTACAGCTACTCAAAGGGCATACCAGAGAGAATTTGGTGTTCGGAATCCTCCCCAAAGAAATACAATACTGGGACTGGTAAACAAATTGGAAACAACTGGATCTCTGGTGAGTGAAAAAGGCAAAACTCGTTCATCTAAACTTCCCACGGTTGTTGACGTAAGAGTACGACTGCATCAGTCGCCCAAAAATCATTAAGACGTTTGTCGCAGGAGACAGGGTACAGCTACTCAATGTGTCAGAAAGCTGTGAAAAGTGCAGGCCTAAAGCCGTATAGGATTACGCTTGTCCATCAGTTACAGGAACCAGATAAGAATAGACAACTGAATTATTGTCGTTCGTTTCAGGCACTCATTGTGCCAAATCTTGCCATATTGTCCATCACGTGGTTCACAGATGAAGCATGGCCCAATTAGCCGACTATGTGAACTCAAATAACTCACGCTATTGGGCCAGTGAAAATCCACATGTTATTCATGAAGCACCTATGCACCCGGTTAAAATCGTAGTTTGGTGCACAATATCCGCACAGAGAATAGTGGAACCAATAATCTTTTTAAACAATGTGAACACTACAGAGTACCGATGGATTTTCATGGAGTTTGCTGAACAACTAGACGATGTAGAGCTGAGTCGAGCATATTTTCAGCAGGACGGCGCTACATGCCATACATCAAAGCAACCCATGGCGCTAATTGCAAGTTTCTTTGACAACCGAATAATTTCCAAGAACCTGTAGCCACCGAGATCTCCGGATTTGACATCGCCGGACTTCTTTCTATGGGGTTACTTAAAAGACAGGGAATGCTACACGTCCCCAGACATTGGACGATCTGAAGCACAACATTACACAGCAGATTCAAGCTGTTGACAACAGAGTCCTCCAACGAGTGGCGAGTAACATGGAACTACGTGTTGAGTTGTGGCTTATGTAGGATGGAGGACATTTTCAACATTTGCTATAAAGGTAAATATTCTCCCAAAATTGCTGTGTAGTTCAGATATAATAAGTTGTCGCTAGCATAACTCGTTTTGAAACAATTAAAGAAGTAAATGTTCTTCTTAAATCACCCTGTACGTTATATTTGTTACAAAAATATCTTTAAAATATGGTGTTTTAATAAAAACTGGTTAGCCAATTTTGAGAAAATAAAAAAATTGCGACAATTTTTTATGTAAAATACAGTTTAGGGTGAGGGGATTTTCTTAAAAATCTTTGTGTGCTGAACTTAGTGTTTAAGTTCTATATTTAACCGACGTTTCGTTTTCGAGTTTGCTGTTCAAACAACACAACGCAGTTTTTCCTAAAATGCCTCTGTTTCGTTAATGTAGGAATCTGAAATGCCAAGTAAAACATGCAGAGATGTGAATTTTATGTAAACTCCGTATCCACAGGTTATTCGTTTTCAAGTTATAAGTACTATGCATTCATAGGCGGTACTGTAATTATGATTCTGTGTTCTTCACATCAGCGTGCATAGCATAAGGTTAGAATTAACGAGAGGGGAATTCCCACTCTCATTAAGTAATATCCCATGCTCGTAATGGGATCTTATCTTCCCTGGCAGCTATAAATTCGTTCCTCTTAATTCGGTGAAGAACAAAGGTCAAAAAGGAAAATCTTGCTATATGTTAGATCAATATGACTTTCTTTATTCACTATCGTTTATTAGTGGGTAATAAATTATTCTTACTCAATCTTGTTTTTATACCTATTATATTTTAATCCAAATAAACCTTTGCAGAAATAGCTACATCACACATTTGGTTACTGATACAAAGAGAATAGCGACAGCCAAATGTTTAAGAACTGGACGCTATATGCTGGCCTTAAAATTCCATGCGGTTTGCATGCAATCTCGAGAAACAACTGAATGTTAAAACGACTTTAAGAGAATGACCAAGAAATGAACAATTCGAACCTTTAATAAAGGATATCTCAGAAACGGCTTATGCCACAAAAGACTTTATCCAAATAAATTGTGTGTTTTAAAGAGATACACATTCTTTGTGCAGCACGTTTTCATATATCCTTTTACGTTTACCAGTTATAAAAATTATACAAAATTCCTTCCGAATGAAGAGGAATATTCTCCGAAAATTCAAGATATACATTTTATTTTGTAAATGCATTTAATATACGGTATTTATAATAAAAATCGTTTGCCATTTTTATAAAATAAAATAATTCAAATATGTTCCATGTAAGGGCTAGTTTGGGATGGGGGATTTTGTTGAAAATCTTCGTTGTGCATATTTGGAAGATATTGAACCTAAATACCAAATTTGGTATTTATCCGACTTTTCGTTTTTGAGTTATGCTGTTCATAAACACACACGGGTATGTTTCCAAAAATGTTTAATTTGGACTCAGGTAGCTCAAAACATGCATTTTTCGGCGAAATCTCGATATCGAATTTTTGGGTGGAGTGCTAGAGAAAGTAACAAAATCATAACTACCAAAATAATGAAGTAGATGCAACTATGCCAATTGCAATGTACTCGTTAACTGTGGGAAGTTTTTATGCGTCACTGTATCACAGCCTGACTCAAGACTTTGGCCGGCCCTCGTAGCCGTAGTCGCTGGTGTGTATAGCTCCGGCGCTTCGCCAAGCTGAGGGTCGCGGGTTCAAGTCCCGCTATGGGCATGGATGTTTGTGTGTTGTGTAATTGCGCAAATAAGCGGTAACTATAACAGTAAAAGCAGTGTCATAAACAGGGTAAATCAAGGGAACTTTTAAAGAAAAATAAATAAATAAATAAATAAATAAATAAAAGACCATGCGCAATGGCAGAGTTGTCCGTGTAGCTAGTGCAATGACGACTGTTCAGAAGAAGGCACAATGCGTGTTCTGGTTAGCAGAGTTCAATATGTGAAGTTTTTAAGGGCATTTCCTGCGTGTTTATAACAAGGAATCACCTTATGTGAACAGCAAGACCTAGTACCAGCAGTTAAAAGATACTGGGAACGTAAACATGCATGTTTAGGATGGTCGGTAGGTTTAATTTCGAGCTTAACTGGATTTTATGCGCATGTAAACTTAATCGCTTGTGTAGAACGTTTTGAATTGTTATTTTAGGAGTTCCTAACTGTAAACTACGCCTAGCTATTGTTTTTTTTTACTATATAACCGACTTTGGCGAATACGTTTGACATTGTCATTGCTTGTTTTCGGCCAACTACAAGCCCTTTTACTTTCTCTACTACATAGAG
Organism: Deroplatys truncata; assembly: GCA_030765065.1. NCBI lineage: Eukaryota > Metazoa > Arthropoda > Insecta > Mantodea > Mantidae > Deroplatys > Deroplatys truncata. The sequence goes on from CM060984.1 coordinate 66,040,213, forward strand.
TAAGTACGGGAAGTATTGTATTGCATCCAAGTATTCGATATCGAGATTTCACTGTAAATGTACTTTTGTTACCCCCTGAACCCAGAAAAATGCATTTTTATAAAAAGATCCGAGTAAGTGTGTAACCAGCATAACTTAAAAACAAAAAAGTCGGTAAAACACCAAATCTTTCCAAGGATTCGATACGAAGATTTTCAAAAGAATCCCCCTATCTCAAGCTATCCTTTACTGAAAAATGTTTCAAACATTTTTATGTTTTCTAAAGTAGCTCTAAAGGCATTTTTTGAAAATAAAATATATATCTTGAATTTTTTTGGAATAGCCTGTGAAGTCCTCTTATTCGGAAGGAATTTTATATGACCCTGTAAAACTGGGAAATGTTAAGCGATAGACAAAAACGTACTACATAAAACATGTAATATCTTTAAAATACACAAGTTATTTAAAAACATTTTTTCGTGGCATCAGCCATTTCCAAGATATCCGTTATTGATGGTTCAAATTGTTCATTATTTGGCCATTCTTTTGAACTCCTATCAACATTCAGTTGTTTCTCGCGATGTCACGGAAAAAGTATGGAATTTTAAGACCAGCACATAGCGTCTAGTTCTTAAACATTTGACTATCGTTGTTCCCTGTGTATCTACTATAAGGAAATACGTAATGTAGTGTTTCCGAAAAGGCTTATCTTAATTAATAGGAAGTAGGAAGAAAAATATACTTCTGTAAAAATATTTGTACGCACACTAATAAAGGATAGAGGGTAGAGAAGCTCAAATGGATATAACTGATCATATTTTTTATATTCACTTTCCAGTTTCTTTCACTAAGGTGGTCCCTTATTATTAATACGTCGAAAATGCGATTGAATACATATTTGAACTCTGAATCACAACACGCACGCTGCACTGACTGTTCGTTACATGCAACTTTGTCTTAAAGTCACGCTTAAAGACCTACACAGTTAACTAGTACAATGCAATTGGAAACGTTTCATTTGCTTCCTTATTTTGGTTGTTATTATTTGAAATATATGTAACCTCTTGCCATGGCGCTATATATAACTTCTACACACTATTTCGTTATAGGTACAAGAGGAATACAGAAAATCGAATCGACTATCAAATGCTTAAAAGATGTCCTATATGCTGGCCTTGAAGTTCTATACTGTTTCTTCCACGACATCGCGAGAAACAACTGAATAACGACAACACATTAAAAAATTGATAAACGTACTGAAAAATTTAACCCAATAATAACAGATATCTCGGAAATGGCTGATGGTACAACAATGTGTTTGAAATAAATTGTCTCTTTTAAAGAGTTCTATAAGGTTTTGTAGTACGTTTTCGTCTATCTTTTAATATTTACCAGTTATACAAAACTATACCTACAAGATTACTTTCGAATGAACAATGCATCACAGAGAATTGAAAGTGTATATTTTATTTGTTATGAAAATATCTTATATATGTTATTTTAATCAAAATTCTTAGTAATCTTTTGAGAAAATAAGAAATTTCGTTAAATGTTCTATGTAAAGCGTAATTAGGGTGAGGGAACGTTTGAAGTACCACATTTGGTATTAATCCACATTTCGTTTTTGATTTAGGCTGTTAACACACACACACACACACACACATATATACGTGGACAGTTTTCTAACAATGCTATTTTTTGGTTCAGGGAGGCTCAAAACATATTTCCGGTGAAATAACGAAATGAATTTATGGATGAAATAAAATATTTTCTCTACGTAATAGGTATGTGGTAGAGAAAGTAAAAAAAAAATAAATGTTCTAGCTAAATTTGCCATTTGGTTGCATATACAATTTACATAATTTCCGCCCTCATTAGAATCTTAGATTCAAACCTTGCTCATAAATAATAATCTGTACACGACAGCCCTTGAAGGCGTAAGCCTACTAATCCGGCTGCCGACCTCATGCCCACATACGCATTATCAAAGATGGTGGATCGCCAAGCCGCTGATGTGGTCAGCATCGTGCTTTCCGCAGCCGGAATTATGTTTTTTTGACCTACAACCGCTAGATAGGCACCTCAAGTGCATTGAATTCTGATTGGGTACCGTTCCAGTGCCTGGAGCGAAAAATTCTGAGCATGCCCGTGAATGGGAACCGGAGAATCAGACTCCAGCAATTACACCATGGCGCAGGACAAAACCTTCTTGTGGAGGTAGTGCAATACATCTTCTGGAGGCGGCTCGCTTAGTAAAATTACCAGTGAAGTCGAGGTCGTGCCCGCATACAAACGAGTCTTAGTTCAATTCCCGTATACACCTTACTTCTTTCTTTTTTTGCTTAGTTAAAGCAGAACATATTTAGAGACTTCAAAACCTTCTAGTTTGTGGCTCTGACAATAAAGTTGTTTCTAAGACTTAAAAATAATTATTCACCCCAAAGGTTTATTTTTCTGATTCCTGTTAATAATGATAAATATTCGCCAAAAATTGTTTCACTTAGGTGACAACTGGCAGCACTCAATTGTTTAAAAAGGAAGTAATGATTTTCATTATTGATATTTTCATATTGGTTAAAATATCGTATGTTTTAAATATTTGCATTACTAATTAAGTCTGTATGTTGAATTTTCTGCGAACCTGTGAAATCCTCTTCATTCTGAATGAATTTTGTATAAATGGTATACCACAACAAAAAGGCAAAGAAAAAAAAATGAGCTCCCGTTAAAACAAGCAATTATATTGCTCTTGGCTTGAAGTTATGAAAGCATTATATTTTTGAAGTGCTTAGTCACCATTCATTTGTTTCTATAATGTCGTGCAAATTGTGAAGCCATCACATAAAGAACCACTTTTTAAAGATATGGCTATTGCTTCAGCCTTCAGCCTTCTATATTCAACAATGAAATGTGTAATAAAAGCATTTCTACAAAAGTTTCTCTTTATTGACATGGAGATAGAAAATAATTTGATGGGTTACATTCACATGACCTTCCCTATCCTTTGTCGCTTATCAGTGAGTATAAAAACTGTACTCACGAAAGCTTATTTTTCTATCTACTTCATTTTAATCGAAATAAACCTTTCCGGAAATAACTGCAGTACACATTTCTTTGCAGCTATAAAAGGAATAACGATATTCAATTGTTTTAGAATTGGACGCTATACGCTAGCCTTAAAATTCCATTCTCTTTCCGTGGCATTGCGAGAAACAACTGAAAATCGAAAGGACTTTAAACGGATGACTAAGTATTGAACAATTAAGAAATGGCTGGCCCGGTAGCTCAGTCGGTAGAGCAACTGCCTGCTGTGCGAGGGGTCCCCGGTTCGATTCCCGGCTGGGGGTAGGAATTTTTCTATAGCCAAGATTAATTTCTATCCTCCCCAGAGTCTGGGGAGAGTGAATGCGTGTATGATCTAATGATTAAAATAACCAAAGTGCGTTACAGGAGTTAACACCATTGCCAACAGGCAATAAATTCCAAAGGAAAGGCCGCCGATAAGACGGAGCGTAAATGTAACTAAAAAAATTAAGAATTGGCTAATGTCACAAATACATTATATGTAATAAATTGTGTGTTTCAAAGAGACCTATATTTTTGTGTATTTCAATAAATACATTTTATTTATCATGTAAATATTTTTAATATACCTATAGTGTCTCAATCAAAGTCCTTAGAGCCATTTTTACTTTCTCTACCACGTAGTATTATGTAGAGAAGGTATTGCACTCCATTCAAAAATTCGATATTGAGATTTCACCAGAAATACATGTTTTGAGGCCCCTGAAACAAAAAATCCATTTTTAGAAAAAAGTCATTTAAATTTAGTACCTTCCAAAGACGCGTCACGAAGATTTTCAAGAAAATCCCCCACCTTAAATACCTTTCACATGAAACATTTTTCTGAACTTTTTCTATTTCCTCTACCTACTGTAGAAAACCTACAGTACTACATTCCAGTGTGTATGAATAAACCTTGTATGTTTGTATGCTTTGGCTTGGATAAGAACTGCCCACAAGCAAGGCTGTTACTTTTTATAGAACTAATTACTTGCAGAGGGTGACGGCACAAGGTGGAGCGCCCTTGGCATCATAGTGTGCCGGACCCTCGTGTGGACAGATCCGGTTCATTGCAAACTGGGCTCTTGTTGTAGAATTAATTGTCCGGCAATTGCAACACTTGCTCTGCAGTGAAATCACCTGTTTAGGAGTCGGTACAGATCCGTAGATCCATGTAATGGTGTAACTTGACCTCATTGACACGTCCTTAGCAACAAGGATCTGCAAAGCAAGTTTCTGCCATGTCACAGGACAAAGCTTTGTCCAGTGTGTTAATTTTTACTTTCTCTACTACGTATAGTAAGTAGGGGAAGTATTGTATTCGACTCAAAAATTCGATACCGAGATTTCACCGGAAATACATGTTTTGAGACCCCCTGAATCCAAAAAAAAGCATTTTTGGAAACATGTCCGTGTGTGTCTTGTGTATGTGAACAGCATAACTCAGAAACGAACAGTCGGATAAACACCAAGCTTGGTATTTAGGTTCAGTATCTTCCAGAGATGCGACATGAAGGTTTTCAAGAAAAGCCCCCCCAAATTACCCTTTACATGGAACATTTTTCGAAAATTTTAATTTTCTCAAAAACGGCTCTAACGATTTTGATTAAAATATCATAGGTTTAAGACATTTTCATGACAAATATAATGTATATCTCGAATTTTCTGCGAATGTCTCCAAAAGTATTCTTCATTGTGAACGACTTTTGCATAACTGGTAAACCATAAGAGATAGACAAAAGTTTACTACACAAAAAATGTAGATCGCGTTAAAATACACAATTTATGTCATATACATTTTTGTTGTTGAGTGAACCATTTTGGAGCTATTGCTTGTTATTGCCTTAAATTTTTCAATACTTATTTTCTCAAATGGGAATTCGTTATTCATTTTTTTGTCTTGGATATGCAAAGAGTATTAATCTGTGACAAAGAGAATGGTGCTGCACATAGCAACCAGCTATTAAGAGATATGTGTGTGCTTAAAGGCTACTGTATTTCTATATTGCCCTTGTAAATATATACTCCCCTTACATCTACAAGAAAATTAGCAATAAGATAGAGTCTGCAAATGTTTATCTGGATTAACATGAAGTAGATGGAGAATAAGCGTTTGTAAAAATAGTTTGTACTAGAGTAGAGAAAGCATGTGAGTGTAACACATCAGATGTTTTACTTTCTTTACCCTAATAGTAGACAGAAAAGGCATTCCATTTCACTAAAAAATTCTATATCGAAATACATATTTTGAGGTCCCCGAATCCAAAAAAAAACATTTTCAGAGAAAAAGGTCCGGGTTCGCGTGCCTGTGTGCCTTTGCCCAGCCTAACTCAAGAACGAAAAGTCGTATAAATACCAAACTTCTCTAACATATATAACTGATAGAGAAAAATAAAAGTGACGTATAAATCTGAGGGCATATTGATTAGAAGTATTCTGTTGTAGAGAATCTAAGCAAACAATCCCGAGACCGAGTGGATTATTGACATCTCAAGCCTGGTGTGAAGATTGGGTTTTATTTTTTATTCTTTAATCGTTTGTCACGCAGCAGAAACGATTAATTCAAATACTAATTATAATATAATAGTAATTATAATTAGTGATGGGACTATACCATTATTTCACGATACTCACTTTATAAAAAATTGTAAAGGCGATAACCTGAATACGTTCTTGTTAGCAGTTTTCTATGTATAAACTCATGAAATCAAGTTTTTATTGTATGCTAATTCCGAAACTGTTCCTATTTGACATTCTTCAATTGGCAGCAACATTTTTATCTTCATGATGCCGGACGTTATATATCTCCTACTTTTCGGCAAGGTTAATAACAACAATAATAATAATTTCTTTGCTTCGCTTTTCATACTTTGTGCTGAAAAATCTTTTTTAAAGGATTTTCTATCCATATTATGGAAATAAGTCTTACGGTATACTTATAAACTACGCCCGTGATCTGGGTTTATCTTGCGTAAACACAAACTGACAGATGGAAGAAAAGAACAAATATATCCAAGTCTTATCTCGTATCTTAAATTCTGGTTTGTTTCTGCTGGATTCGTAGATTTTTGTCACAGAAGTAGGTAAATGATACCTATTGCTATTGCAAAAACGTGATTTAGTGCGTCAGCTAAATCAGTTTCATTCACAACTCAGTTAACGCTGCATGTTACATGAGTAGCTCTACTCCTTTCCCCATTCTTAACATGTTTTTATTTAGACATGAGATTCTATGGAACGGTGCATTCATTCACACATAGGAAACGCAGTCAAGCTCTATCTTTCGTATTGTTACAAGCGGGTGTTTGTTGTTCCTTCTAAATTTACTGTTTCAACCAACTCAGATTTTAAATAGCAAGTTTCAATAGTAAAAGTCTTGAGATTAGGCAGTTAAGAATTACCAACTGCTATGTGGAATATAGTGCTATCTCTTTCTACCTTCCTGTTCCAACTTAATGCAAGTCCACTGTAGTTTAGCGTTTTCAATGTGATTACAGCTGTGGTATTCGCGAGCATGGCCTCCTCAGTTATTCTATAAAATTCTATAAACCCAGAGAATATTACAGTGATAGATGGTTGTGATTGGATGGAATTTATATAACTGTAACACTCCATTGGTTTGTACATGTGTTAGTCATTTTAAGCTTTTTGGAGCTACTTAGAGGCATAAATCAGAGGATTATTCATAGAGACTTTTAAATGCTGATTATGTCATATTACTAGTTGTGACACATACAAAGAAACCTGATGTGTTACATTAGCGTGACTTTCTCTGTCCTCTATCGCTTATTAGTGGATACAATTATTCTTACGAAAGTGTATTTTCATATCTACTTTATTTTAATCGAGATAAATCTTACACATTTCATTATAGATACAAAAGTAATAGCGATAGTCAAATGTTTTGGAACTGGACGCTATATGCGGGCCTTAAAATTGCATACTCTTTCCACGACATCGCGACAAACAGGTGAAAATCAAGATGCCTTTAAAAGTATTGTTACATGCTGGGGTGAGGGCCAAAAGATTACCAGAAAATTACTAAATTCCGATCACCCCAACACGCACATGGAGGAGCGTATCTCACAAACGGCAAGAGGACCGGGACCTTGGTGTCTAAATTCAGATGAAGGCGTGGGGTTTTGACATTATACAAAAATATTACATAATACACATTCCTTGTAATTTATTGATAAATGCTTGGCGAATCTACAATACACTTAGGAACTTGTTCCTTTCACTAATCACACGCAAGTGACGCTAACACTCAGACGACGCTAACTATATTTCCCCCCCCCCCCTGTATAGCCAAGGTTGGCGTCATACCGGACTGGAATTAAAACAAAGCCTTCTCTCTTTGGCGTGGTCCGCGACAAAGAAGGTAGCGTTATGCCGAAAAATAATCAAAAGAACCCAGTAATGCTATCGACAATGCAACATAATAATAGTCTGGTATGACAATGATTACTGATACGCCACAGTATGAACATTTCCAACCATTAATAACGGATATCTCACAAATGGCTTATGTCACAAAAAAGCTCATTTGAAATAAATACTGTATTTTAAACAGATCTACATTTTTTGTGTAGTATGTTCGTCTATCGCTTAACCTTTACTAATGATATAACATTATACAAACTTTCTTCCAAATCAAGTGGACTTCACAGGCATGGAAACAGAATGGAATTTTAAGGCCAAGGCCAGCATATAGCGTCCAGTTCTTAAACATTTCACTATCGATGTTCCCTTTGTATCTTTAACGAAATGAGTAATGAAGCTATTTCTGTAAAGGTTTATTTGGATTAAAACGTAGTGGGTAGAAAAATAAGGTTTAGAAAGAATAGTTTGTATACCCAATAATAAGTGATAGAGGGTAGAGAATGTCATGTTAACACAACATACTAGATTTTTAGTTTCTCTACCACGTACCTAGTAGGTAAGGAATTATTTCATTCCACCAAAAAATGCGATACCGAGATTTCACCGGTAATACATGTTTTGAGACCCCCTAAATAAAATAAGGTTTATAAAAAAGTCTGTGTGGGTGTGTCTGTGAACAGCATAACTCAAAAATAAAAAGTCGGATCCACACTAAACTTGGTATTTAAGTTCAGTACCTTCCAAAAATGCGACACGTAGATTTTTGAAGAAAATCCCCCTACATAAACTGCCCTTTACATGGAACATTCTTAGAAATTTTGGATTTTCTAAAAAAAATAACAGGATTTTGATTAAAATACTTCGTTAAAAATATTTTCATGAAAAATAAAATGTATATCTTGAATCTTCAGGGAATAGTCTTTGAAGTCGCTTCGTTCCGAAAGAATTTTGTATAATCTTGTGTAACTGGTAAACGTTAAGCAATAGACGAAAACGTACTACACAAGGAATATTGATCTCTTTAAAACACACGGTTTTTTTCCGAATAAGTTTTATGTGGCATCAGTCATTTTCGAGATATCCGTTATTAATGGTTCGAATGGACAAAACGAGGTTCTGCAGTTTTGAAGAAAGAAAGAGAGAGAGAGCGAGAGAGAGAGAGAGAGAGAAGACTTGTCTTTCAATTTGAAGGCTTCAACAAGCACCTGAACAAATTGTAGTATCACCTCCAATACTTAGACATTCTTATAAAATCCTGTCAACATTTAGGTTTTTTCTCGCGATTTCATTGAAACAATGTGAAAATTTAAGGTCAGCAAAGCGTCTAGTTCTTAAACATTTGACTATCGCTGATCTCTTTGAAGTAGTTAATTTTTCTATACGTTGTTTGCACCACGCTTCGGGCGTCAATTTTAAGTAGGTTGTTGCTTCACGTATGGAAAGCCAATTTGAAGTAGGATGTATTACATCTTTACGTTATTTGCACCCACGTTTAGAAACATTAACTTTGTAATTTTGACTGTTTCTTTTAAATATTATATATTTTGCGTCAGTATTATTGTTTTTTTAGAGACATGAATGTCTTAGCAGGGAGGTAGTGCGACTGAAGAATGTAGGCTTACACAGATTATAATTTTACTTCACTCCTTTTATTAATGCTTGACACCGTTTAAATAACACTTCACTGATATAGAGAGAGCTGTGAGATTTTGTATTATTAATTACTTGCACTTTTTAATACATAAACTATTTTTGTCTCACACAAAATACATATTAAATTTCTCGAGGACACATCTCGCGTCAGGAACACTGTCTACAACCAACATGTCCATTTATGAGTGCTGTTTACAAGCAACTGACTTGATTTCTTCCACCAAAATTTGTAAATTTCTGTATTTGAAGTCTGTGATTGACTATTCCTAATCCAATAGAATACCTTCATTTAACTAAAGCTTTTTCTGGTTGTTGATTGGCCATTTTATAAACTGTCACAAAAGTTACATTATTGTTGCTCCAATAATGACTAGTAGCATTATTAAACTTTCAAATTCATTATTGCCTCAAGGTTACCTCATTGTTAGCAACTTTTAACCTATTATTCTCACAGCTCCTACATTATTAAATTATGCAATACATTCACCTAACATTATTGAACATGTATACAATAATATAAACATATACAATGACTGTAATATACACTTTTTATATCTTGTTAATACACATATTGCTTTCAGGCGGGCTGCTATTGAATTTATATATTATATAATTAGACTAAAATCATTTAAGTGTTAAAAATACTGCCTCATCTTTGTATCTATAACGAAATGCGTAATATAGCCATTTGGGCAAAAGTTTAGTTGGATAAAATTAAGTGGATATAAAATAAGCTTTATTAACATTAGTTGCATACCTAATAATAAACGAGAGAGGGAGGAGAAAGTAATCTGAATGTAACACATCAGAATTTTGTTGCTAGAAAATGTCATTCACAGAAATAGCTGTTGAAAACATAGATGGAGAAAACAGACTCCAATATGTTTGAAGAAAAAATCACATCGTTTGAGCTCGTATAAGCTTTCACATTAAACAGTGGTATGAATTTTGTAGAGCAGACCCTCCCCTAAAGAAGGGGTTGAAGTTTACCTACCTACTATAAAGCATACAGGAGTTAAGTTTTCTTTTTTCTTTTCTTTGAAGTAGTGCAGAATTCACAGCACAAATGCTAGATGTACAACTTTAAAAATAGATTTAAAGTGTAATTATTGTGTGGGCAATGATAAAGTATATATTAAAGTAAAGAGGAAATTCTGATTTATAAGACTATACAAACAACTAAAAATGTAATTTTGGGGGACAATTTTTTCCATTTAGTTTCCCCTTTAAGGGACAATAAATAAGCAAACAAACAAATACTTGTAAAATGTGCCCTTTGCTGCAAAATATAGTGTTCCAATCGAAAACCGATGTAAACTTCTCCCGACATTCACGTTTTTTCTGATAAACAACATAGGTCCGGTCCTTCAGTGTTTCGATATCGATAACATCGCTTTGTTCCACATTTGTATGATATTTTGAAAAAAGCACGTATCGAGAATACGCATTTTTATCATGCAATCTCTTTTATAACCACGTCTATGGTTCAGAAATCCCCCTGACTCAGTCACTCCTGCATAAACCACGTTATCTCAATATTTACCTTCTTTAGGAAATCAGCTTTCCCTCTCGGCTTCCCAAACGATTCAAACGAGAGTCTTTGCATTTTAATATGGCGAATCTTCGAGAAAGTAGCAGACCAAGGAATCTGCGCACCGCTTACAAGGTTACAACTTTTGGGTCCTCTGATCCTTCATTTCAGACGTTTATGCACTTTTAAACCTATTGTTAAATAATAAATTTGTTACAAGTCGTTTTACTCTGTCAAACTATTTAAATAACTCTGAGCCCACGGTTGAGCTTATGTTATCACGTTGTCTTACGAGATTACTTTCTGTTTACTTTCTCTACTACGTATAGTAAGTAGGAGAAGAATTCTATTCCACCCAAAAATTCGATACTGAGATTTCACCGGAAATACATGTTTTGAAACCCCCTGAATACAAGAAAAGCATTTTTGGAAACATGTGTGTGTCTATGTGTGTGTCTGTGTGTTTGTGAACAGCATAACTCAGAAACGAACAGTCGGATAAACACCAAACTTGGTATTTAGGTTCAGTATCTTCCAGAGATGCGACACGAAGTTTTTCAAGAAAATCCCCCCACCCCAGATTACCCTTTACATGGAACATTTTTCGAATAGTTAAGTTTTCTCAAAAATGGCTCTAACGGTTTTGATTAATATCATATGTTTAAGATATTTTCAGGACAAATAAAATGTATATATTGAATTTTTTGGGAATGTCTCCAAAAGTATTCTTCATTGTGAATGACTTTTGCATAACTGGTAAACCATAAGAGATAGACAACATTTTACTACACAAAGAATGTAGAATGCGTTAAAATACACTATTTATGTCATATACATTTTTACTTTCTCTACTACGTATAGTAAGTAGGGGAAGTATTGCATTCCACCCAAAAATTCGATACCGAGATTTCGCCGGAAATACATGTTTTGAGACCTCCTGAATCCAAAAAAAGCATTTTTGGAAACATGTCCGTGTGTGTGTCTGTGTGTGTGTGTGTGTGTGTCTGTGTGTCTGTGTGTGTGTGAACAGCATAACTCAAAAACGAACAGTCGGATAAGCACCAACCTTGGTATTTAGGTTCAGTATCTTCCAGAGATGCGACACGAAGGTTTTCAAGAAAATCCCCCCACCCCAGACTACCCTTTACATGGAACATTTTTCGAAAATTTTAATTTTCTCAAAAATGGCTCTAACGATTTAGATGAAAATATCATATGTTTAAGATAATGTCATGAGAAATGAAATGTATATCTCGAATTTTCTGGGAATGTCTCCAAAAGTATTCTTCATTGTGAACAACTTTTGCATAACTGGTAAACTATAAGAGATAGACAAAATTTTACTACACAAACAATGTAGATCGCGTTAAAATACACAACTTATGTCATATACATTTCTTTTGTTGAGTGAACCGTTTTCGAGATATTGCTTGTTATTTCCTTAAATTTTCCAATACTTATACTTTTTCTCAAATTCGTTATTCATTTTTTTTATGTCCTGGACATGCAAAGAGAATGGAATGCGTCACATAGCAACCAGCGTTAAAATATTTGACTATCGCTTAAAAGCTACCATATTTTCCTTGCATCTACAAGAAAATTACCAATAAGATTGACATCTCGATATCTCGATTAACATGAAGCATATGGAGAATAGGCGTTTGTATAATTAGGTTGTACAAGAGTAGGGAAAGTTATGTGAATGTAACACATCAGATTTTTTTTGTTGAGTGAAGCATTTTCGGGATATTGCTTGCTATTCCCTTAAATCCTTCAATACTTATTTTCTCAAATGAGAATTCGTTATTCATTTTTTTGTCTTGGATATGCAAAGAGTATTAAATTGTAGCAAAGAGAATGGTGCTGCGCATAGCAACCAGCTATTAAGAGATATGTCTATTCTTAAAGGCTACTGTATTTCTATATTGCCCTTGCAAATACAAAACAAGTGGAACATAGTACGTCTTAAGCAATAGTCAAATATTTTTAGAACTGTTCGCTATGTGTAAAATGTAATTCTCTTTGCATGTCAAAAGATTGTTTCTGCAAATATTTATCTCGATTAATATGAAATAGATGGAGAATAAGCTTTTGTAAAAATAGTTTGTACAAGAGTAAAGAAAGTCATGTGAGTGTTACACATCAGATTTTTCTCATCTCTCCTCTCGTTTCCCCTTTTTTTGCTTTCTCTACCACGTACCTAGTAGTTAGAGGTTTCTATTCCACCCAACAATTCGATATCGAGATTTCACTGGAAATACATGTTTTTAGGCCCTCTGATTCAATTAAGCATTTTTAGAAAAATATCCACGCGCGCGTGTGTATATGAAAAGCATATCTCATAAACAAAAAGAAGGATAAACACTAAATTTGGTATTCGTTCAGTATCTTCCAGAGATGTGAGACGAAGATTTTCAAGAAAATATCCCACCGCAAACTACACTTTAAATGGAAGAGTTTTCGAAACTTTTATTTTTTAAAAAAATGGCTAACGATTCTGATTTAAATAGCATATATTAAAATATTTATGAAAGATAAAATATACATTAAAATATACAGTTTATTTCAAATAACTTTTGTGGCATCATCTATTTCCGAGACATAAATGGTTCAAATTGTTCTATACTTAGCTATTCTTTCGAAGTCCTTGTGATATTCAGTATTTTTTCGCGATTGCATGGAAAGAGTAAGGTCAATTTACAACGTCCAATTCTTAATTATTTCACTATATCTATTCCTTTTGTATGTATAACGAAGCGTGTAATGTAGGTATTTCTGCAAAGGTTTATTTCGACTGAAATAGAAAAATAAATGTTCATAAGAATAGCTTTTATAGCCCCTACTAAGCTATAGGGGGTAGAGAAATTCATAAAAGTCATGTGAACGTAACACTTCAGGTTCATTAATAATGTTGAATGCGTGTTTTTACTACATATGGCACAAGGCGGTGACACGGTGATGCAAGAACTGAAATTATGATTAAAAAAGGAAGTTTGGGAAGGAAACGTTCCAGGCGCAAGTTTAGGGCACATACCCGGCATTTGCCAGTTATGAGGACTTCAGACAAAAAGTCGGGATTTGAAACTCAAATCTCCCGTTTACGAGAGCATACCTTAACGACCTCGGTTACCCATGTAGATATTCCACGCTTTGCATCGTGTTTCAAAAAAAAATCTGATGTGTTACACTCGCATGACCTCCTCTACTCTTGTACAAATTATTTTTACAAACGCTTATTCTGCATCTACTTCATGTTAATCGAGATAAACATTTGCAGACTCTATCTTATTGCTAATTTTCTTGTAGATGTAAGGGGAATATATATTTACAAGGGCAATATAGAAATACAGTAGCCTTTAAGCACATACATATCTCTTAATAGCTGGTTGCTAGGTGCAGCACCATTCCGTTTGCCACAGATTAATACTCTTTGCATATCCAAGACAAAAAAATGAATAACGAATTTCCATTTGAGAAAATAAGTATTGAAAAATTTAAGGGAATAACAAGCAATATCTCGAAAATGGTTCCCTCAACAACAAAAATGTATATGACATAAATTGTGTGTTTTAACGCGATCTACATCTTTTGTGTAGTAAAATTTGGTCTATCTCTTATGGTTTACCAGTTATGCAAAAGTCGTTCACAATGAAGAATACTTTTGGAGGCATTCCCAGAAAATTCAAGATATACATTTTATTTGTCATAAAAATATCTTAAACATATGATATTTTAATCAAAATCGTTAGAGCCATTTTTGAGAAAATTAAAATTTTCGCAAAATGTTCCATGTAAAGGGTAATCTGGGGGGGGGATTTTCTTGAATACCTTTGTGTCGCATCTCTGGAAGATACTGAACCTAAATACCAAGTTTGGTGATTATCCGACTGTTCGTTTCTGAGTTATGCTGTTCACAGAGACACACAGACACACACACGGACATGTTTCCAAAAATGCTTTTTTTGGATTCAGGGATCTCAAAACATGGATTTCCGGTGAAATCTCGGTATCGAATTTTTGGGTGGAATACAATACTTCCCCTACCTACTATACGTAGTAGAGAAAGTAATTAATAGTTTTTCTTGACATGCTACGAAAGCCCCAGTATTCGCCTACCGACCCGGAGTAACCACGAAAAACCCATGAGTCAGAACGTCGCCGGGGATTGAACCCGGAACCTCTCGAATGCGAGTCGCACACGTTATCGCGACGCCACCACGCTCGGTAAAGTAGACCAATAATGGGTTATTTTACACTTTAAGAACTTATTTACTCACTTCTGGAACTAGAGAATTCTCATACGTTGATTTAGGAAATGTGAAACTTAATTAAAGTAAATTAGCTTTGTATGAAGGAAACATAGTTGATAGTAAGGTTTTTGTTTCTTTCTTTCTTCGTAGCAGACGTCGCTGAATGAGAACTAACGTGTGTAAAGCGATTTTAATGCAAACATTGAGAGCTAAAGAAGTCCTTTGCAGTATTTTAATGCGTCGCACTCAATGATGTCATTCATTACCGCAGTACGAGGAAAGCAAACAGGAATATAATTATGTGGCCGTAATTTAAAAAAAAAATTGTGAAACTCGCTAAATTCATCTGATCAATGGAAAACTACTTTCTGCACGGAAGTATTGAAAAAGGAAAGTGTGCTTGTTAAGGAAGACTGCTGTTATTCAAAATCTAGCGTTTCAAATGTTTATATACACCCCACCTCTGTGATGTGAAAGTGGTGTGTCTGCCTTACATTCAAGTGCTTCCAAGTTCTAATCTTGGTTAGGGTGAGTTAACTGAATAAAGTTTCTTCCGGTGGTTTCCCTTATCATGAGAAGACGATTGAAGTTTAACTCTATGCTTTAGGAACCCCGGGCCCATTTGAGCATCATTTCAACCATTTCGTTCATTCACAGACCCATATGATCTATCCAGTTACAGGACGTTAATTAATATTCAAAGCAAGCAGAAAATATGGCAAAATTTTGGCTAATTCGCCCTTGGCCAAAGGATCTCCTCAAGAAACTGTATATATTGACGCAGATGATTCTTTCAGCCCCACGTTTAGGCGCATATGACGCAGCCACGCTACGTCAATGAAGCAATACCTTTGCCTCACGGTTGCTGCTTGTCTCCTCCCAGTTGGTTCTTCTTTTGCCACGGCTGCTCCAGCATGAAACCTTAACCTCAGGGTATGCGTGGGTGTGTACAGAGAAACACACAAACGCTGTCTTGGAACACTTTTATTCATTATGTAAAATAATACTTTAGGTTTGCCGATCACTATTAAATGCATACGAAGTTACTTTGTCTTTACGAAGACCGAAGAATATTAACTATAGCTAAGCGTTCTACCCTCTAGCATGTTCGCCACCATTCTTCTCCACACGACGAGAATGTCATCCTGCTCTCTCCAAGCATTCAGGACAGACTGACTTACCCACGCTGCACAAGGAAAACCAACGCCTAAACTTCCCCTCTCTCCCCTCAAACGCTCGTCACAAACTTAGCGTCATGATGCCTAGAGTGGCCTTCACCAGGCTAAGTGCAGCTGTACTCCGCTGTTTACCAGGAAAAGCTTGCTTCAATGGTATTTACCCTTTCTACCTGAGGCTGGTCCCTAATTAACAAAACTGTGCCTGTCTGGTCTTTCTGTCGCTTTTACAGTCAACAATTTTCACAATGCTTCTCCTTTTTATACATACACTGATTTTAAATATATTATTACTTATTTTATATCGCTATCCTTCTCAGAATATTATGATAATTATTGCCTTTATAATTCCGGCTTCAATATGTACACGTGTTCCAAAATCTCTGTCCGCTTCTTGAAGTTATATCTCATAGTTGTGCACCGCGCGTCGATAATGTTTGTTGTATGTTGTACGGATTTCTGGGTTGGTACAAATTTGAATCAGTTGAGTTGTGGCTCTGTGCATAAATTAGGTAAAGTAGAATATGTACTGCAGATATAAGACTCTGCAGAAAGGGTTGGATTCCAACTCTGAACCTCTTCCTTACAAATCTTTAATCACTAGTATACAAAGCACAGCTGTGGATATATACTAGTGGGCCACGATATAAGTGTGTTTGGAGGAGGGCGCCACCAGTTTTGTTGACAGTGCAAGGCTGAGGATCAGAAGGAGTGAGGGCCAAGGCGAGGGGGAATGTACTCGTACAGTTGACAATGAAAACAATACTACATTTGTAGACCTCACTAGTAAATGCCTGACTGTCCCTTGATGTCCAACCCAGTTGTTCCACGTCCCCTCCGTGGTGTAGTGCTTACCATGCTAGCTTCCAGTTCCCGAGGTCGCGGGTTCAAACCCGGCGGAGGGCGATGGATTTTTTCCGGCGTAAAAATCCATAGTATGACTTCCCTCGGAAGGGAAGTAAAGCGGTGGTCCCGTGTTGTAGATTTACGGCACGTAAAAGAACCTCAAGCCTGATAAAGAGGCATGTGAGCAAAATTTCCAGTCATTCACGCCCAAGGTGGAATGGGACGCTAAGGACCATAGTAGTTAAGAGCGTCCATAAATAACACTCAATTTTTCCACTTGTTCCACAACTGCGTAGTTCCTCTTCCCATCGAACGCACTCATACCATGGCCGACTAATACTATGTAGGTACTGCGTAGTAGTACTATACTACACTATAAGCGATATGAGCGTGCTTAGAGAATGGCTCCACTGTTTTTTGTTGACATGCCTAACATCATCAAGGTCTAAGGATCAGAGGGGAATAAGGAACAAGGCGATAAGGGAATGTACACCTGCACAGTGAAGACATTTTGCAGACCTCAACCTCGCTAGTAAATGCCTGACTGTCCTTGGGATTCCCCACACACTTGCTCCGTAACTGCTGAGTTCCTCTTCCCATCAAACGCACTCATCTTAGCCGACTAGTAGGTCAAAACAGCTAGCTAACAAGTAATCTTGATTCATGACAGCCAGGAGGTATTATTATACTGAAATGTATTACGGAATATTACATTACATTATTCAACTTCAGTAGTGTGTAAATTGATGGAGCATTTAATTTCAGAATATACAAGGTGAATCACCTAAAACGTGCACCGCAAATATTTCGGAAATGAAAAGTGCTATTGATGTGCTGTTTTCACAGCATTGATTGGTAGTCAGGGGCTGGTACATTTAGCCTATTAACATATTTTAATAATACTAAGAAAGTGTATTTTCTAAGCAAACATGCAATTTTTAAATGGAACAATGCCTAGTTACATCAATAGAATAAAGACAGGATAAATTAGAATGTCAGTGGCGTTTGTTGCAAAATTCTAGTACAAGTGGTTTACGAGAAATCTTATTTTGAAACTTTTACGCACCGACACTTGTACAACCTGTGGTAGCACAAACTGAAGAAAAACAAAAGGGAATTACAATTATTCTGTGGATTCTCACAAGTAAAGAGAACATAGTCCTTCAAAGGTTGTCTTCAAAATGACCACCGGCAGCTTCAATACACGCTTCCAGTCTGCTATGGCGAGACTGCTGCACACGTTCTAGCATTTCAGGGCAGGCAGCAGTAATACGTCGTTTCATATCGTCTGGTGTAGTTTGGTACATCCTTGTAGACAGTGTCTTTCAGCCTTTCCCACAGAAAAAAGTCTAAAGGGGTCAGATCCGGTGAACAGGTACAGGTCCTCTTCGTTCAATCCAACGATTTGGAAACAATCCGTATAGACAAGCTGTAGTACTTCGTGCACTATGCGCTAGACAGCCATCATGTTGATACCACAGGTTCCTCCTAGTCTGCAAACGAACGTCTTCTAGCGGAGGCTGCGATACTTGTGCGAGTTCATTATTCCTTCTATGTATGAACAAAGGGCCTATGAACTGATGGTTCACTATCCCACACCACACGTTTAAACTCCATGGAAGCTGACGTTCCACCTGACGAAGCCAACGGGGATTGTCAACAGACCAATAGTGCATGTTTCTGCGGTTTACCTGGCCATGATTAATAGATGTTGCCTCATCACTAAACAAGATACATGATAATCTGGAGTATCATGTCTTAATGCCCATGTACAAAAGTTAACACAATTCTCAAAATCGTTTCCATGCAGCTCTTGATGGAGAGAGATGTGATAGGGATGGAACCTCTGTCATTGGAGAATGCGCAGTATACTTGCGTGACTTAGTCACTTCCATGTGCGATTGTGTGGGAACTAATTTGCGGACCTACTGCAACGGCAGCCAAAACATTAATTTCTGTCTCTTCTCCAGTCACGTGTTTGTTTCTGTTACGTTTTCTAGGTGTTACAGTACCACTTTCACGTAATTGGTTGAAGATGTTGATAAATAATTGGCGAGATGGTTGACGTCTATTGGGATACGTTTCCGCATACACCGTACAGGAACGAACTGCATTCTTCCTACACTCTCCATACACCATGAGCATGTCGGCTTTTTCTGCATTAGTAAACCTCATATTCCACTCACGACTTACTGCTTGAACTGTCACAAACTAACTGACCAGAAAGTCGCAATGCAATCAATGAACAGAAAACACAAAGCAAACAAACGTAACAATATCGTACCTAGCAACTAAGCAGGTTGAATGGGACAAAAAATTGTCGGGGTGGAAACTTTTTCAAAATAGGATTTCTCGTAAACCACTTGCACTAGAATCCTGCAACAAAGACCATTGACATTCTAATTTAACCTACCTTTATTCTGTTGATGTAATTGGACATTGTTCCATTTAAAAATGTATGTTTTCTCAAAAAATACACTTTCTCAGTATCATTAAAATCTGTTTATATGCTAAATGTACGAGCCCCTGACTGTTTTAGGTGATTCACCCTGTAAACGGGAGGAGTTGCAAAACAAAAAGTGGTTCCAGGAAGCGCAACATGGGTTTATTGCAGTTAATTAAGACTGCAGAAGGGGGTGGGATTCCAACTCTGAACTTTTTCCTTAGAAATCTGCCACTTTAATCACTCGTACACAAAGCACAGCTGCGCAAGCAGGAAGTGCAACATGGGTTTAGATCTAGGTACTCGTGCGAAAGCCAAATAACTTCATTATTTCAAGACTTAGCAGATGAGGTGGATGTAGGAGGAAGAACTGAAGGGTGGTGATAGATTTTTGTAAAGCTGTTGATGTAGTACGACATAATTTACTTATCCGGAAGTTAGCCAGTACAAGAATTGATAAACGGTAGTTTTATGGGTTAAAAAGTTTTTCTTGGAGAGAACACAAAGGGTAAAGGTGGGTAAAGAACCGTCCGATGGGGGAACCGTGAGCACGTGTGTACCCCAAGGCTCAATACTGGGTCCGCTACTGTTTCTTATTTTTGTTAATGATATAATTATAAATATTAAATGCCAGGTAAGACTGTTTGTGGATGATTGCATTATATACCATAAAATTCAATATTGTAGATAAATCCGCACTTCAGGGTGACTTAATTGAAATAAGTAATTGGGTTGCTGCAAATAAAAGACAATTAATGCTAAGAAAAGTAAGTCCATTGCATTTAGCAGATCTTGAGAAATGATTTGTATTGTTATTTGCCCCTCGCTGGGCGCCAATTTGAGAAAAGTTAATTGTTTCACGTATGGAAAAGCCGATTTGAAGTAGGAGTATTGAAGGAGTTGTATTGTATCTCAGCAGTTGGGGAGCCGAACTTGTAGTAGTTGCAACCGCACGTATAGTAAACAGTTTCCGGTAGCCTTCGCCCCAAATGTACTTTTAGGTGGCCTTTGCCCCAAGTTTAAAAAAAAAATATTAACTTTATAATTTGATTGTTTCTTTAAATATTATATATTTATGTTTGCCTCGGTTGTGTCAGTATTATTGTTAGAGACACGTTTCTCTTAGCAGGGTTGTGGTGCGACTAAGAATGTAGGCTTACACAGATTATAATTTTACTTCACTCCTTTTATCAATGCTTGATACGATTTAAATAACACTTCACTGATATAGAGAGAGATGTTTTTATTAAATACTTGCACTTTTTAATACGTAAACTATTTTCGTCTTACACGAATATGTATTATACTTCTCGAGGACGTGTCTCGCGTCCGGTTGGGAACACTGTTTGCAGGCAACTGAATTTATTTCAACCGCCTAAACTTGTAAATTTCTGTATTTCAAGTCTATGATTGGCTAATCCTACTCTAATAGAATACCTTCATTTAACTAAAGCTTTTTCTGGTTGTTGATTGGCTATTTTTATAAACTGTCACTAAAATTACATTATTGCTTCTAAGAATCACAAGTAACATTTAAACTTACTAATTCATTGTTGCCTCAACGTTATCTCATTGTTAGCAGCTTTTCACCTATTTCTCACAGCTCCTACATTATTAAATTACGTAATACATTCATATAACATTATTGAATATGTATAGAATAATATAAACATATATAATGACTGTAATATACACTTTTTATATATTGTTAAATACACATATTACTTTAAGGAGGGCTGTTATTGAATTTATATTTTATATAATTAGACTGAAATCATTTAAGTGTTAAAAATAGTGCCTCAATCTAAGGGGCGGGGAAAGAATTCCACAGATGGACAGCTGCAAATATTTGGTTGTATAATTTACGGGTAATACTGGAGAGGACGACCAGGTAAATTTTTTATCTACTGAAAAAGGGGAGCGCAAAGTCCAGGGAAGTTGCCTATAAGCCCTTAGTGCGTCTCGATATTGAATATGGAGCAGCACGTTGGGACCCGTATAGAATTAATCAAATTGATTCGTTAGAGAAGATATAGCGAAGGGCTATAAAATTCAAAAAAGAGATAAATATTTTGATCCTACAATAGGGGAAGAGATTAAATGGAAACCTTTAAAAGTTCGGCATAAGAAGCATAAGTTATGCACTTTATTTAAAGCCTATGCTAGTTAAATGCGTGGGGTGTTAGTGAAGATTAGAGAACCCGACATATTACGGAGGAAAGATCATTTGTTTAAAATGAAGGGAAGAAGGCACAGAACCGACGCAGGAAATTTCTTCTTTGTTAGTAGAACCATTGAAGAATGGAGCCTTTCAGGGCTGTCCTCTGTTCGTGAGGAAAAATCTGAACAGAATAAATGTTGGATAATTAATTATATACATCACTTAGATATATATTTGAAATGTTATAAACTTGTTCACATTAATGGTAAACTTACTGGTTATACTAACTGTATAGGTAAATAGTAAAGTGATTAATGATTTCAAAACTTTTAGATGTTGTGTTACACTGATAACTACAATAAGAT
This sequence comes from Deroplatys truncata, assembly GCA_030765065.1. Classification (NCBI taxonomy): domain Eukaryota; kingdom Metazoa; phylum Arthropoda; class Insecta; order Mantodea; family Mantidae; genus Deroplatys; species Deroplatys truncata. The sequence goes on from CM060984.1 coordinate 66,062,062, forward strand.
GATTGTTTATTGTATTATTATTATTTGTGCACTTATTTCTGTAATATTATTTAGTATATTTAACTCTGCCACCGGATAATACCCATTTACAGTGAATAAATACATGCGTATTATTAACTTTTAATGCCATACGAAATATACCTGTTAGTACACCAAATCTCTAACGCGGTTAGCAATATCAGAATGCTTTTAAATAAAATAGATGAAACAGAAACAAGTAGTCCTACTTAATACGATAAAACAGTAGAGACATTTGACCATCTCTGATGTCGTTTGGGTTGCCTATTAGAACAAATTGAAGGGCAATTTGGGAACACCATGCATAAAAAATATGACGCGGAACACTCGCATGAGTTTCTCTACCCTTTATAATTGAAAATATGTTCCTTAAATTATTATAGCATCCATAATAAAGCGATCCTGCTTCCACGTTACATTATTCAGGATGAGTATTCACCCAGAAACGATCATAATGCCTGTTTAATTGCGTGTTTAATGAAACAGAGCTTTAATATCACAAACAACTTTTGTTGCTAATCAGTAATGCAGTAAAAGCAAAAACATGTATTTTTACTTTCTCTATTACGTATAGTAAGCAAGGGAAGTATTGTATTCCACCCAAAAATTCGATACCAAGATTTCACCTGAAATACATGTTTTGAGACCACCTGAATCCAAAAAAGGTATTTTTGGAAACATGTCCGTTTGTGTCTGTGAACAGCATAACTCAGAAACGAACAGTAAGATAAACACCAAACCTGGGATTTAGGTTCAGTATCTTTCAGAGATGCGACACGAAGGTTTTCAAGAAAATCCTCCCACCCCAGATTACCCTTTACAAGGAAAATTTTTCGAAAATTTTAATTTTCTCAAAAATGGCTCTAACGATTTTGATTAAAATATCATATGTTTAAGCTATCATGACAAATGAAATGTATATCTCGAATTTTTGGGAATATCTCAAAGTATTCTTCATTGTGAATGACTTTTGCATAACTGGTAAACCATAAGAGATAGACAAAATTTTACTACACAAAAAAATGTAGATCGCGTTAAAATACACAGTTTATGTCATATACATTTTTTTTTGTTGAGTGAACCATTTTCGAGATATTGTTTTTATTCCCTTAAATTTTCCAATACTTTTTCTCAAATGGGAATTCGTTATTCATATTTTTTTATATCCTGGGCATACAAAGATAATGGAATGCGCCACATAGCAACCAGCTCTTAAAAGATTTGACTATCGCTTAAAGCCTACCAATTCCCCTTGCACCTATAAGAAAATTAGCAATAAGATTAACATCTCGATTAACATGAAAAATATGGAGAATAAGCGTTTGTAAAAATAGTTTGTACAAGAGTAGAGAAAGTCATGTGAATATAACACATCACATTTTTAAACAGCTTTATAAGTGTTAAATAATAGTTCAAATCAAAAAATCAAAAGTTGTAACAGCGAATGTTTTGGAAACGAATAATGTTAAGGGTTAAATTGTATATGATATAGTTTCAAACAGCGCTACCTTTGTTTTATGTAATAACTTTTCATCTTTCCCATATGTTTATGTACCAGTTTATAACATCCAGTAATAATCTAGAGCACGTCACAAGCTGATCACAGAAAATTCAAGATTTTAATACCAGTGTATAGCGTCCAGTTCTAAAACATTTGACTATCGCTGTTCCTTTTGTATCTATATACAAATGAGATTAAAACGAAGCAGATAGGAAAATAAACTTTCGTAAGAATAATTTGTATATCAACTAATAAGCGATAAAGGGTGGAGAAAGTAATGTGAATGTAACACATCAAATTTTTATTTGCATTTTTTTAAGTTTGTAGCCGGGCCAAACGAAAGCAGCTTCCGGGCCGGTTCGGTCCCCGGGCGAAAGTTTATCAAGCCCTGGTCTATGATCTTCGTATCCTATGAAGAGCAGCGGTCGTGAAAATATTTATTAGTTGTTGCTTTTTTGTGTAAATAAAAATAGTGAATGTTTTTGTAAAGCTTTGTTTGGTGTTGAGGACATATATAGAAAGTCTCTGGTTGACAACTTCAGATGGTGTCCGACTGAAGAATGAAATTATATTTATTCGACTTCTCGCATTCACACACACACACACACACACACACACACACACACACACATCATCATCGCGCGCGCAAGGTTTCTTTTTTAATGTTCTTTTTGTGTGAGCACTCGATATCAATTTTTTGGGTGAAATAAATGGATCGGTAAGCTGTAGAGAATGTAAAAAGGTGATTATAAAGAAAATACTTTATGAATTACAAATGTGATAAAAGGAGTATGTATTTGTTTCGTTAGTTACATCTATCGACCGTCCCTGTATTGAGGTATAGTGGGGTTTGGGTTCCATTTCTGGTACTGATGGGATTTTTAATTTCTTTACCAAATCCGTACGCTAAATAGTGTAAATATTAGACTTCACCTAATACATCAATATCAAGATTTCACGAAAGCTGACGTTTCGAGATCGCCTGAAGCAAAAAGGTTTTAGAATAAGGTCCGCGCACGCGCATGTGTATGAACAGCAATACTCGAAACCATATGTCAGATAAATTCCAAAGTTGATATTTAAGTTCAGCATCTGCCAAGGATGCGATACGAAGATTTAAAAACACAATTCGCCCACGCCAAACTACCCTTTACATGGAAAAGTTTTCGAAAATTTTGATTTTGTTAAAAAAAAGGCTCTAATGATTTGATTAAAAGATCTATTACTTTCTCTACTACGTATAGTAAGTAGGGGAAGTATTGTATTCCACCCAAAAATTCGATACCGAGATTTCACCGGAAATACATGTTTTGAGAACCCCCTGAATCCAAAAAAAGCATTTTGGAAACATGTCTGTGTGTGTGTCTGTCTGTCTGTCTGTGTGTGTGTCTGTCTGTCTGTCTGTGAACAGCATAACTCAGAAACGAACAGTCGGATAAACACCAAACTTGGTATTTAGGTTTAGTATCTTCCCAGAGATGCGACACGAAGGTTTTCAAGAAAATCCCCCACCCCAGATTACCCTTTACATGGAACATTTTTCGAAAATTTTAATTTTCTCAAAAATGGCTCTGACGATTTTGATTAAAATATCATATGTTTAAGATATTTTCATGACAAATAAAATGCATATCTTAAATTTTCTGGGAATGTCTACGAAAGTATTCTCCATTGTGAACGACTTTTGCAAAACTGGTAAACCATAAGAGATAGACAAAATTTTACTGCACAAAAAATGTAGATCGTGTTAAAATACAGAATTTATGTCATATACATTTTTTTTTGTTGAGTGAACCATTTTCGAGATATTGCTTGTTATTCCCTTAAATTTTTCAATACTTATTTTCTAAAACGGGAATTCGTTATTCACTTTTTTGTCTTGGATATGCAAAGAGTATTAATCTGTGGGAAAGGAAATCGTGCTGCACCTAGCAACTAGCTATTAAGAGATATGTATGTGCTTAAAGGCTACTGTATTTCCAAATTGCCCTTGTAAATATACATTCCCCTTACATCTACAAGAAAATTAGCAATAAGATAGACTCTGCAAATGCTTATCTCGATTAAAATGAAGTAGATGGAGAATAAGCGTTTGTAAAAATAGTTTGTACAAGAGTAGAGAAAGTCATGTGAGTGTAACACATCAGATTTTTTTTAAGATATTTTCATGAAAAATAAAATGTATATCTGGAATTTTCTGGAAATAGGCTCTGAAATTCTTTTTATTCTGAATTAATATTTCATTGCATAAGAATTGGCATAGCGTGAGAAATGGTCTTACTATATACACAAAAAATGTAGATCTAGTTGAAGTACTCAATTTGTGTCAAAACAACTTCTTTTTGTGGAGTTAACCATTTTCGAGATATTCCTTGTTATTGATTTGCATTTTAAAATACTTATACTTTCTCAAATGGGAAGTCGCTACTCGCTCTATCTCTCTCTCTCTCTCTCTCTCTCTCTCTCTCTCACTCACTCGGCCTTGCAAAGAGAGCTAATTTCAAAGCCATCACATAGCAACACGTTCTTAAAATATTTGACTTTCGCTCCCCAATCCCGTTGCACCTGCAAGGAAATATGCAATTGAGGCACTATTTTTAACACTTAAATAATTTCAGTCTAATTATATAATATATAAATTCAATAAAGCAATATTTGTATGTAACAAGATATAAAAAGTGTATATTACAGTCATTGTATATGTTATATTATTGTGCACATGTAATAATGTTATGTGAATAGATTACGTAATTTAATAATGTAGGAGCTGTGAGAATAATAGGTTAAAAGTTGCTAACAATGAGGTAACCTTGAGGCAATAATGAATTTGAAAGTTTAATAATGCTACTTGTGATTCTTGGAAGCAATAATGTATTTTTTTTTATAAAACAGCCAATCAACAACCAGAAAAAGCTTTAGTTAAATGAAGGTATTCTAATGGACTAGGATTAGCCAATCAGAAAATAAAATGGAGGAAAATTTACTAATTCAGAAGTCAGTTGCTTGTAGACAATGTTCCTAACCGGACGCAAGATGCGTCCTCGAGAAATTTAATACTTATTCGTGTGAGACGAAAACAGTTTTACGTGTTAAAAAGTGAAAGTAATTAATAAAAGAAATCACACAGCTCTCTATATCAGTGAAGTGCTATTTAAATCGTATCAAGCATTAATAAAAGGAGTGAAGTAAAATTATAATCTGTGTAATACTACGTTTTTCAGTCGCACCACTCCCTGCTAAGACATTCATGTCTCTAAAAAAATATAAATACTGACGCAGCTGAGGCAAACGTAAATATATAATATTTAAAGAAAGTCAAAATTACAAAGCTAATACTTTTTAAACATTTTTGGGGTAAAGGCCACCGGAAAGTACATTTGAGGCGAAGGCTACCAGAAACTTTTTACCATATGTGCGGTTGTAACTACTTCAAGTTTGGCTCCCCAACAGTCGAAATATAATACATCTTCTTCAAACTGGCTTTCCATACGTAGCTGCAACAAACCTTCTCAATAAGTGAACTTCTGAAAATGTTTATCGAGATTAACATGAAGTAGGTAGAAGTATAAGCGTTTGTAAGAATAGCTTTACAAGAGTGAGCAGAGAAAGTCATATGAATGCAAACACATCAGCTCTGTTAAAGCGCTGTCATTATTCAGTTGTTTCTCGCGATATAATGGAAAGACCACGGAATTTCAAGACCAGTATATAGCGGCCCGTTTTTTTAACATTTGACTATTGCTTCGGTTTTCTCTATCCCACTTGTGCCCTCAACAAATGTGTAATGAAACGATTTCTGCAAATGTTTCTCGATTAGCGCGAAGTAGATAGAACAATAATGTTTTTTAAAGAACAGTTTATAGAAGCTACATACATAAAAAATCTGATGTGTTGCACTCACAAGACTTTCTCTATTCTTGTACAAAGTATTTTTACAACGCTTATTGTTCATCTACTTAATATTAATCGAGATAAACATTTGCAGAAACTATCTTATTGTTAATGTTCTTGTAGGTGCAAGGGAAATATGGTAGGCTTTAAGTAATAGTCAAATCTTTTAAGGGCTGGCTGCTATGTGGAACATTTCATTCTCTTTGCATTACCAGGACAAAAAAATGAATAACAAATTTCCATTTGAGAAAAGGTGTAAATACTGGAAAATTCAAACAAATAACAAAGAATATCTAGGAAATGGTTCACTCAGCCAAAAAAAAAGTATGTGATTTGGGGACATTCCCAGAAAATTCAAAATTTGACGTGGAAATACCTTAAATATATAATTATTTTAATTAAAATAGTTAGAGAAGTTTTGAGAAAATCAAGAGTTTCGAATGCTGTTCATGTAAAGAGTAATCTGTGATGGGGGAGTTTCTTAAAAATCTACATGTCGCATCTTTGAAAGGTACTGAATCTAAATACCAAGTCTGGTATTTATCGGAATTTTCGTTTTTGAGTTATGCTGTTCATAGACACACACACACACACACACACACAAAGGGATACACACAAGGACCTTTTACTGAACATTTTTACTTTCTCTACTACGTATAGTATGTAGGGGAAGTATTGAATTACACCCAAAAATTTGATACCGAGATTTCACCAGAAATATATATTTTGAGACCCCCTGAATCCAAAAAAAGCATTTTTGGAAAAATCTCCGTGTGTGTGTGTGTGTGAACAGCATAACTCAGAAACGAACAGTCGAATAAACACCAAACTTGGTATTTAGGTTCAGTATCTTCCAGAGACACGAAGGTTTTCAAGAAAATCCCCCACCCCAGATTACCCTTTACATGGAACATTTTTCGAAAATTTTAATTTTCTCAAAAATGGCTCTAACGATTTTGATTAAGATATTACATGTTTAAGATATTTTCATGACAAATGAAATGTATATCTCGAATTTTCTGGGAATGTCTCCAAAAGTATTCTTCATTGTGAATGACGTTTGCATAACTGGTAAACCATAAGAGATAGACAAAAGTTTACTACACAAGAAATGTAGATCGCCTTAAAGTACACAATTTATGTCATAAACATTTTTTTTGTTGAGTGAACCATTTTCGAGATATTGCTTGTTATTCCCTTAAATTTTCTAATACTTACTTTTTCCCAAATGGAATTTCGTTATTCATTTTTTTGTCCTGGTAGTGCAAAGAAAATGGAATACTCGACATAGCAACCAGCGCTTAAAATATTTGACTATCGCTTAAAGCCTACCAATTCTCCTTGCATCTACAAGAAAATTAGCAATAAGATTAACATCTCGATTAATATGAAGCATATGGAGAATAAGCGTTTGTAAAAATAGTTTGTAACAGAGTAGAGAAAGTCATGTAAGTGTAACACACCAGAGGTTTTTTTATGTATTTCCGGTGAAATCTCGGTATCAAATTTTTGGGTGGAATGCAATACTTAGTAGAGTAAGTAATAAGCGTTCTTATATTGGGTAAAGAAAGCATTGTGAAAATAACTCATAAGCTATTTAAGCAAGTCTCCTTGCATGAAATTTTAGGTGCAGAAGAGTAGCATTTGAAAAGGTGCGAAATATTGGTAACAGCATTCAGAATGAGACACTTGGAACAGGCTATGTGAATAGCACGGACATGTTTAGTGGGAGAAGAAAGTTCATTGGAGAAAGTTGCTTGCCTAAGGCAAAACAATGCAATATTATCAACTTTTTCATAGCTGCAAGTGTAGGGGGGATAATTACTTCCTCATTTCAAACATATTGACATTTTTCGGTTTGAATCAAAGAAGTTACTTCTTTTGTCACTAAAACTGTGGCTGGTTTGCTTTAAATGTCTCATTTTTGCGTATGTTTGTAATCCAAGAACCAATGGACAAATTCCAGACAAGCTGCCAAGTTGCTTTTATCATTTACCAGCTGAAAATGTGGTTGACTCTAGCGTCACCTTTCAAGGTCATGAAAACCTGTATCTCAAAACTCACTATCCTTTAAGATCCTCGACTGTTAAAGTGACAGTTAACGACCTCTAGTTAGTTTTTATTTTCAGCACAGAATTAATGTTGGTAATATATTGTGTAATTAATACTTCACAAAGGAATGTTACTTATTATAGTCGTCCTATTGCATAAAGCGTAACTAGTAGTTAATATTAGTAGATGCTAACAGAGCGGGATGGCTCAGGTTGCAACGTCCGTGGCCCGCACTCGTGGGTTCGTTCCCGTGACTGACCTTCCTGACGCATAGGTTTCCCCTGTCACTAGGCAAAACTGTGAAGGTTCATTACAACCCCCGAATTTCCTGTCCCTTCATTTCATCTCCATTCTCATTTCACTTCACCTTTTATCTGCTTGGCTGTTTCAGGGTTGCAAGTGTCGGCAGGAGGTCTCGGCATTGCATAGCAGAGGAGTCTTGCTCTATTTAACCAGCTACCATGCGGGGTGTTTCAATCTGGATAAAAGTAGCTAACCTACCCCCTACCTGTCGTGCCTCCTGGTACTGCCGCGCTGTCTCCACTCACTTCACCCGCCCCGTTAGGGGCTTAGGCACAAAACATCTTGGTATGTTGAGGTGCTAAGTGCGCCTCCGCATCTGCCATAATATATTTTTACTTTCTCTACTACGTATAGTAAGTAGGGGAAGTATTGTATTCCACCCAAAAATTCGATACCGAGATTTCACCAGAAATACATGTTTTGAGACCTCCTGTATTCAAAAAAAGCATTTTTGGAAACATGTCCGTGTGTGTGTTGTTGTCCGTCTGTGTGCCTGTGTGTCTGTGTGTCTGTGTGTGTGTGTCTGTCTGTGAACAGCATAACTCAGAAACGAACAGTCGGATAAACACCAAACTTGCTATTTAGGTTCAGTATCTTTCAGAGATGCGACACGAAGGTTTTCAAGAAAATCCCCCCACCCCATATTACCCTTTACATGGAAGATTTTTCGAAAATTTCAATTTTCTCAAAAATGGCTCTAACGATTTTGATTAAAATATCATATGTTTAAGATATTTTTATGACAAATAAAATGTATATCTTGAATTTTTCCAAAAGTATTCTTCATTGTGAACGAGTTTTGCATAACTGGTAAACCATAAGAGATAGACAAAATTTTACCGCACAAAAAATGTAGATCGCGTTAAAAGCACAATTTATGTCATATACATTTTTTTGTTGAGTGAACCATTTTCGAGATATTGCTCGTTATTCCCTTAAATTTTTCAAAATTTTCTCAGATGGGAATTCGTTACTCATTTTTTTGTCTTGGATATGCAAAGAGTATTAATCTGTGGCAAAGGGAATGGTGCTGCACCTAGCAACCAGCTATTAAGAGATATGTATGTGCTTAAAGGCTATTGTATTTCCAAATTGCCCTTGTAAATATATATTCCCCTTACATCTACAAGAAAATTAGCAATAAGATAGAGCCTGCAAATGTTTATCTCGATTAACATGAAGTAGATGGAGAATAAGCGTTTGTAAAAATAGTTGGTACAAGAGTAGAGAAAGTCATGTGAGTGTAACACATCAGATTTTTTTTATAACACGTACATACTAGGTGGAGAAGGTATGGCATTCCACCCAAAATTTCGATACCGATATTTTACCAGAATGTGCATGTTTTGAGACCCCTGAATAAAAAACTCTGATTTGTTACACTCACATGACTTTCTCACTCTTGTACAATCTATTTTTACAAACGCCTATTCTCCATATGGTTCATGTTAATCGAGATATCGAGATGTCAATCTTATTGGTAATTTTCTTGTAGATGCAAGGGGAATATGGTAGCTTTTAAGCGATAGTCAAATATTTTAACGCTGGTTGCTATGTGGCGCATTCCATTATCTTTGCATGTCCAGGACATAAAAAAAATGAATAACGCATTTGAGAAAAAGTATAAGTATTGGAAAATTTAAGAGAATAACAAGTAATATCTCGAAAATGGTTTAATCAACAAAAAAGAATGTATATGACATAAATTGTGTATTTTAATGCGATCTACATTTTTTGTGTAGTAAAATTTTGTCTGTCTCTTATGGTTTACCAGTTATGCAAAAGTCGTTCACAATAAAGAATACTTTTGGAGACATTCCCAGGAAATTCAAGATATACATTTTATTTGTCATAAAAATATCTTAAGCATATGATATTTTAATCAAAATCGTTAGAGCCATTTTTGAGAAAATTGAAATTTTCGAAAAATCTTCCATGTATAGGGTACTCCGGGGTGGGGGAATTTTCTTGAAAACCTTCGTGTCGCATCCTTGGAAGATACTGAATCCAAATACCACGTTTGGTGTTTATCCGACAGTTCGTTTCTGAGTTGAGCTGTTCACAGACAGACACACAGACATGTTTCCAAAAATGCTTTTTTTGGATTCAGGGGGTCTCAAAACATGTATTTCCGGTGAAATCTCGGTATCGAATTTTTGGGTGGAATGCAATACTTCCCCTACTTACTATACGTAGTAGAGAAAGTAAAAATAGATATTTAGATAAAGGTCGTGTGTCTGTGAACTGCTTAATTGAAAAACGAAAAGTCAGATATATACCCAACTTGGTATTTGAGTTTAGTATCTTCCAAAGACGCAGGACGAAGATTTTCAAGAAAATCTCCCCACAGCAACCACGCTTTACATGGAACATTTTTTAAAAAGTTTTATTTTCTCGAAAGTGACTCTAATGGTTTTGATTAAATACCATATGTTAAGTATGCAAATAAAACGTATATGAGGCTAGTCTGTGAAGTTATGTTTATTCGGAAGGAATTTATACAATCTTGTAAAACTAGTAAATGGTAAAGAGCTTTTCTTTACATTGTGGCCACCGCAAGGGTGATCGTGCGCCGACCGCCGCAACTCGGACTACCGAAGAAACAGTTACAATATTTCACGTTCTCATAGCTACAGTTACAATAATAATAAGCAACATATTTTATCAAACGCTGGAAATGTCCTCTTTCTACAAATTTCTGGACTGTTCTCAGGAAATTTTTATTCACGTTCGAGGGATCAATACCCGAAATTGAGTGAAATTTCTCGCCAGATGTTTTCTTTTAGTTCTTACGATGTATGGGATTTGTTGCACGTATATTACTCTCTCTACTACGTAAAGTAAGTAGGGGAAGTATTGTATCCTACCCAAAAATTCCATACCGAGATTTCACCGGAAATGTAAGTTTTGAGACATCCTGAATCCAAAAAAAGCATTTTTGGAAACATGTCCGTGTGTATGTGTGTGTGTTTGTGTGTGTGTGTGTGTGTGTGTGTGTGTGTGTGAACAGTATAACTCAGAAACGAACAGTCGGATAAACACCAAACTTGGTATTTAGGTTCAGTATCTTCCAGAGATGCAACACGAAGGCTTTCAAGAAAATACCCCCACCCCAGATTACCCTTTAATTGGAACATTTTTCGAAAATTTTAATTTTCTCAAAAATGTCTCTAACGATTTTGATTAAAATATCATATGTTTAAGATGTTTTCATGACAAATGAAATGTATATTTTGAATTTCCTGGGAATGTCTCCAAAAGTATTCTTCATTGTGAACGACTTTTGCATAACTGGTAAACCATAAGAGATAGACAAAATTTTACTATACAAAAAATGTAGATCGCGTTAAAATACACAGTTTATGTCATATACATTTTTTGTTGTTGAGTGAACCTTTTTCGACATATTGCTTGTTATTCCCTTAAATTTTCCAATACTTTTTCTCAAAGAGGACTTCGTTATTCATTATTTTTATGTCCTGGACATGCAAAGAGAATGGCATGCGCCGCATAGCAACCAGCTCTTAAAACATTTGACTATCACTTAAAGTCTCTCATATTCCCCTTGCACCTACAAGAAAATTAGCAATAAGATTAACATCTCGATTAACATGAAGCATATGGAGAATAAGCGGTTGTAAAAAGGGTTTGTACGAGAGTAGAGAAAGTCATGTGAGTGTAACGCATCAGATGTTTTTTACTTGTTTCACTCTTTGTCACTATCGAGAAAACGAATAACTACAGATACTCTTACTGCAATGTACTGACGTAAGATCGTGTAGGCGGCGTTAATATGAAAATGCTTTCAGGATCATTGGAATCACTTCAACCTTGAAAGGCATTACAACGAAATAGATGGTACAGGAAGATGAATAAAATCATAATAAATCAACCACATTTCGAAAGTATAGGCGGGTGATTATGTAACTAATGCCATCTATCCGCAATTTGCGAAATTGTGCATGTGATCTTAGTGATATTAGTGCCTCCTTAGATTTCACTTGATCAGAACCAGACAATGTCGCAATATAAGTCGCAAATAATAAGACGACAACAGAGCAAACACGATAGCATACGCTTAACAGCTGTACTACATTCATTAAAGAAGAATGAGCTTTAGGAATTAAGCGACATATTTACAACTCGTGGCCGCGCCGTGGCCGAGTGGTTAGACCGCTCGATCCCATCGAGGCGGTCCGGGTTCAATCCCAGGGATTTGTGGTGGACGAAGCGGCGTCTGGGCGGTTTTCTCCTGGTTCTCTGGTTTTCCCCGCCGTTCATTCCACCAATTGCTCCATCATCACCTTTCCTTTCATCCATTTCACCAACATTTCGTTTCATCTACTTCCTTCATCCCATACCAGGCATCGGGCTGATCACCCATCCTGGATACTCTGTCTGATCCATGAGTGTCTGCTCCTCGACGGGCCTCTGACCCCAGGCACCCGCCTGTAAGTCCTGGGGGGTGTAAGTCCCACATAAGAGGAGGGTAAACAGGTAATGAATGAATTAATTTACAACTGAAAATTTTTCTCTTATATTCTGAACATCTTCGTTGAAGTTTATTAAAAAAAAAACAACATTGATGGGTACCTCGTCACTGGAAAGGGTTCAGTACTCCTCATCACTTCCAGAAATTTTATGATCCTCTCAGGGTATTTACGGTATTGCAAATTCCTTTTCGGATATAAAATGTCCATTGGCAGCTTTTGACACATTCAACAATTTTTCTGCCCATTATAGAATATTATCATTTGTGAAAATGTATACTATGATTTATATTATTTTATTAAATAAACAATGCTGTACATTGAGGCAGTATTTTTAACACTTAAATAATTTCAGTCTAATTATATAATATGTAAATTCAATAACAGCCCGCCTTGAAGTTTGTAAAATGTATGTAACAGTCATTGCATATGCTTATATTATTGTATACATGTTCAATAATGTTAGGTGAATATATTACGTAATTTAATAATGTAGAAGCTGTAAGAAATAAGTCAAAAGTTGCTAAGAAAGAGGTAACAACGAGGTAACTTAGAGTCAATAATGAGTAAGAAAGTTTAACAGTACTACTTGTGATTATTGGAGCAACAATAATATAATTTTAGTGACAGTTTAAAAATAGCCAATCAACAACCAGAAAAAGCTTTAGTTAAATGCAGGTATTCTATTGGAGTAGGATTAGCTAATCAGAGGCTTGAAATACAGAAATGTACAAATTTAGACGGTTGAAATCTAGTCAGTTGCGTGCAGACAGCGATAGTAACCGGATGCGAGATGTGTCCTTGAGAAATTAATTACGTATTCGTGTGAGACGAAAATAGTATACGTGTTAAAAAGAGCAAGTATTAATAAAAAGAATCTAACAGCTCTCTATATCAGTTAAGTGTTATTTAAATCTTATCAAGTATTAATAAAAGGAGTGAAGTAAAAATTATAATCTGTGTAAGCTTACATTCTTGTCGTATCATAACCCTGCCAAGACTTCCATGTCTCTAACAATAATACTGACGCAGCCGAGGCAAACATAAATATGTAATGTCTAAAGAAACAGTCAAATTACAAAGCTATTATTTTTAAACTTGGGGCAAAGGCCACCTGAAAGTACATTTGGGTAGAAGGCTACCGGAAACCGGGCACCATACGTGCGGTTGCAACTACTACAAGTTCGGCTCCCCAACAGTTGAAATATAAAACAACTCCAACAAAACACCTTCTTCAACATATCAGTTAATATGTTGCTCCTAAACGGTGCATATAGGAACGCGTAACCAGCTTTTCTGTCATCAGTACCAAGTTTAGTATTTAACCGCCCTTCGTTTTTGAGTTATGCTATTCACACACACAACACAATATTTCTCCAAAAATGTCCTTTTTATTTATTTATTAATTCAGAAAGTCTTAAAAATATACGTATTTCCGGTGAAATCTCGGTATGTAATTTTTGGCTAAAATGCAATACTTCCTCTGCTTACTATACGAAACTAGTAGAGAAAGTAAAAAGCATGTGTCCTGAATTTAATGATTTTAATATCTTTCTGGATGTCGTACTTATTTTACATTAGCAGATGCTTGATGTAAGTGCATTAATCGTAATTGAACATAACTGTCCATGTTACCCTGTTACATACTGCAGAGCAGTTATTTAATAAGAAAAAGTCCGAGGTGAGACATTCACATGACTTTCTCTACCCTATATCATTTATTAATGGTTACATAAATTATTCCTACTCAAGCTTATTTTTCTATCTACTACATTTTAATCCAAATAAACCTTTGCAGAAACAGCTACATTACACATTTCGTTATAGATACAAAGAGAACAGCGATAGTCAAATGTTTAAGAACTGGACGGTATATGCTGGCCTTAAAATTCCATGCTGTTTCCATGCAATCGCGTGAAACAACTGAATGTTAAAAGGACTTTAAAGAATGACCAAGAAATTAACAATTCGAACCTTTAAAATCGAATAGCTCAGAAAGGGCTCATGCTACAAAAAAGTATTGTAAATGTTGTGTTTTAAAGAGGTCTACATTGTTTGTGTAGTACGTTTTCGTCTACCGCTTATCGTTTACCAGTTATCCAGGATTATACAAAATTCCTTCCTTTATAGGCTATTCTCCAGAAATTCAAGCTATACATTTTATTTGTCATGTAAATATCTTTCATATATGGTATTTTAATAAAAATCGTTAGGGCCATTGTTTAGAAAATAGAAAACTTCCATAAATGTTCTATATAAAGACCAGTTTGGGGTTGCGGATTTTGTTGAAAATCCTTTGGAAGACCTTGAACCTAAATACCGAATTTGATATTTATCCGACTTTATGTTTTTGAGTTAGGCTGTTCAGATACATACATGGAATGTTTCCAAAAATGCTTTATTTGAATTCTGGACGCCTAAAAATTATATATTTCCGACGAAAACTCTGTATCGAATTTTTATATGGAATACAATACTTCCCCTACCTACTACATGTAGTAGTGAAAGTAAAAAAATGGGATGTGTTGCTTTCACATGAGTTTTCCTACATTCTACATACACTTGTTTTTCTATATAATGTATTTAACTAGAGGTCTGACATTACTACTTGAGTCTGTTCTGCCTATCTATTCATACATACTCTGGATATCCTTCATAACTGGTACACTCCCACAAATGAAATTCTATACAGGACCTAATAAAGTTGCGTAAGTATAGAATGTAACCTAGTTCCTTATACTCAGTGAGCAAGAAGGCCTGTTGTTCCTCTGAATGACCTTTCTCCTCTCCCACATGGTCAGTAGGAAGTCACCAGTAACCTCGTGGATGCCCTTTTGCTCAATACCATTACGAAGTTTACGCAATACCTTCCGATACTGCAGTTGGCAATCATTCTGTTCCTTATTACCTTCTCAGCAAGCCTATCATAATGTAAAGTTCGAAAGATTTCCTAAAAGAAACACAGTGATAATTTAAAATGATAGGTATTTTACAACTTAATGAGAAATTTTGAATTAACAACTTTTCGGGCAAATAGTATTCTTCAAATACGGTAGTAAAAAGAAGACTACAAGTATGTACACCTATATCTATCTTTAGCTTCTAATATACAAACCGAGCGGGATGGTTCTATAACCCGCATTCTGGAGGTCCGAAATCGTTCCCCGGCGACCGCCCTCCCCGGCCCATGGATTTTTCATGGTTTCCCCGTTTCGCCAGGCGAATGCTGGGGTGGTTCGTCGTCTACCACGACTCTTCTTCCTCTCACTTCCTGTACCCATATCTTCCTTGTCATCTGTTTCAGGGTTGTAGGACCGGCGACAGTGTTCGGCGGGTTGCGGCTGGGCGGTGGCTTGCGCTCTGTAAAGGTTTCTTCCCTGGCGTCGCTGCGGCACCGCTCAGTTAGGTCTCTCCTCAGCGTGCGGCTCCGCTCTGGGGACCCTAGAGGTTGGTGGCTTGTGCTCTGTAAAGGTTTCTTCCCTGGCGTCGCTGCGGCACCGCTCAGTTAGGTCTCTCCTCAGCGTGCGGCTCCGCTCTGGGGACCCTAGAGGTTGGTGGCTTGTGCTCTGTAAAGGTTTCTTCTCTGGCATCGCTGCGGCTCCGCTTCGAGGCTGGAGGTTGGCTTGTGGGCAGGGACCGTGCGATGTGGAATGCGTTCTATCTCGAAACGTTAAGGACCGCGTTAATTCTTGCGCCCGTCGGCATCTGGATCTAGTCGCCCTTCATATTTCCCTACCAGGGATCACGTTGGAAGCACAATGGGTCGACTTCTACGGTTCCCGGGGCCCCTCCGTGATACGTGCCTTTACCTTTTACCAATATACAAAGAGGAAAAATAATAGCACTCTTTCTTCTAAGGTATCTCGCAAGGTATGCATTGCTACCATTTCTTGAATGATACATAATTTAAATCCACGTGACCAACTATTATGTCTTTTCACTTCTCTGTCACATACCTGTAGTAGGAAAGAAATGTAATCCTCCCACCCAAAAATCCGATGTCGAGATTTCACCGGAAATAAATAATCTTTGAGGTCCCCTAAATCCCCAAAAAAAGGCATTTTTAGGAAAATGTGTGTGCATGTGTTTTCTATAAATATCAAAATTGGTATTTAAGTGGAACATTTTCTAAAGATGCGACACAGCACCAAACTACGTTCAACATGGAAGCTTTTTCGCTATTTTTTATTTTCTCAAAAATAGGTGTCACGTGTTTACCAAAATGCCACATATTTAAGATATTTACATGGCAAATAAAATACCTTACATTTTCTGAGAATAACTTGTGAAGTCCTCTTTATTCGGAAGAGATTTTTGTATAATTTTGTATAACGGCTAAAACATAAGGATAGAGAAAAGCTTACTATAAAAATGTGGTTTCCTTAACCGACAATTGATTTAAAATAAAATGTGGCGTCAGTCTTTTACGATATATACGTTATTGTTATGAAATTTCGACATCTTCTTCGTCTAATCCAGTGCCAGACCACCAGCTGCCAAGATCTCAATAAGAAAGTTTTCCTCCATCTGTTCTTGGAACGGCCATCTGATCTCTTTCCTCTAATAATGTACTGCATTAGAGTTTTGGGAATACCTTCTGGACCCATCTTATGCAGGTGCTGTCTGCAGTTGTTCTGGTAATGTTGTATGTATTCCATGACTGTTGGCATCTTCAGCTTTTGAAAAATAAACTCATTGGTATTTTAGATCCCATTTAGTTTAACCAGCAATCCTTCACCTCCTTTCTTTAGGGTCCAAGCCTCGCTGCCATAGCATAGGACAGGCTTGCTAAGGTTTTGTACAGCCTTAGACGAGTGTGTTTTTGTATTAAAGCTGTTTTGAAGACACTATTGATTATTCCTACTGTTTTATTGAAATTTAATATTTTTTCGCTATCAACTTCATCAACAAAATGAAGTTTGTATCCAAGGTAAGAAAACTCATTTTTCCCTTCTGATGTAGATTTTATACAAAGTTTGCTTGGAATTGGATATATTCCCTTAAATGCCATTATTTTATTACTTTCTCTACTACGTATAGTAAGTAGGGGAAGTATTGCATTCCACCCAAAAATTCGATACCGAGATTTCACCGGAAATACATGTTTTGAGACCTCCTGAATCCAAAAAAAGCATTTTTGGAAACATGTCCGTGTGTGTGTCTGTCTATGTGTCTGTGTGTCTGTGAACAGCATAACTCAAAAACGAACAGTCGGATAAGCACCAAACTTGGTATTTAGGTTCAGTATCTTCCAGAGATGCGACACGAAGGTTTTCAAGAAAATCCCCCCACCCCAGACTACCCTTTACATGGAAGATTTTTCGAAAATTTTAATTTTCTCAAAAATGGCTCTAACGATTTTGATGAAAATATCATATGTTTAAGACAATGTCATGAGAAATGAAATGTATATCGCGAATTTTCTGGGAATTTCTCCAAACGTATTCTTCATTGTGAACGACTTTTGCATAACTGGTAAACCATAAGAGATAGACAAAATTTTACTACACAAAAAATGTAGATCGCGTTAAAATGCACAATTTATGTCATATACATTGTTTTAGTTGAGAGAACCATTTTCGAGATATTGCTTGTTATTTCCTTAAATTTTCCAATACTTATACTTTTTCTCAAATTCGTTATTCAATTTTTTATGTCCTGGATATGCAAACAGAATAGAATGCGCCACATAGCAACCAGCGCTTAAAAGATTTGACTATCGCTTATAACCTTCCATATTTCCCTTGCATCTACAAGAAAATTAGCAATAAAATTGACATCTCGATATCTCGATTAACATGAGGCATATGGAAAATAAGCGTTTGTAAAAATAGTTTGTACAAGAGTAGAGAAAGTCATGTGAGTGTAACACATCAGATTTTTTTCTGTGTACGCTATCGAATGCTTTTACAAGGTCCATGATTGATAAATATATTTCTATATTGAACACTGTGTTTTCCAATCAGTAACTTCATCGAGAAATGTCCATCAGAACAGCATCTTCCTTTGCGAAATCCCATTTGTTCTTCACCTAATAAATGTTCATAATATTTGTTTAGTTTGCTGTTTATTATATTTGCATATATGTTGTATCCTGAACTTAGCTAACAATACCTCCAGTTTTCACATTCTTGTAAATGAGAACTACAATAGATTTCAGCCATGCTTTGGTGGTGGCTTTCCTTTCTAAATTGTATTTACAAACTTAAATATCTATGTAATAAACGCTGGCTACCATATTTAAATAGTTCCCTGTTAGTATTATCTTCCCCATCTTAAGTGATGGGTTCTACCATATCATTATCTGAAATATGTGGCTGTATCAAGTCTGTCTTTTATGTCCATAACTGTTGAAAATATTTTTGCCTTTATTTCTTAGCCCAGGTGTTTAATAATTTTATATGTTTTTGGTTGAGGCCTTGTTATATCATTTTCCAAATTTCAAACAAAGTTTTCCCAAGATTCTATTTCTTTTTTTTTGTACCTACTTTCCTCTTGGCTATAGCTCTCTTCTGATGGTAAGTAATCTGATCCTCATTTTTTCTTGATTTTAAAATCATTTTACATGCTTCACGTTTTTCTATAATTATGTCCCAATGGCGATCACCTATTTTCTTATAACATTTTTACTTTCTCTACTAGTATAGTACGCAGGGGAAGTATTGTATTCCACCCAAAACTTCGATACCGAGTTTTCACCGGAAATATATGCTTTGAGACCCCCTGAATCCAAAAAAAGCAATTTTTGGAAACATGTCCGTGTGTGTCTGTGTCTATATCTGTCTGTGAACAGCATAACTCAGAAACGAACAGTCGGATAAACACCAAACTTGGTATTTAGGTTCAGTATCTTCCAGAGATGCGACACAAAGGTTTTCAAGAAAATCCCCCCACCACAGATTACCCTTTACATGGAACATTTTTCGAAAATTTCCATTTTTTCAAAAATGGCTCTAACGATTTTGATTAAAATATCATATGTTTAAGATATTTTCATGACAAATAAAATGTATATCTTAAATTTTCTGGGAATATCTCCAAAAGTATTCTTAATTATGAACGACTTTTGCATAACTGGTAAACCATAAGAGATAGACAAAGTTTTACTACACAAAAAATGTAGATCGCGTTAAAATACACAATTTATGTCATATACATTTGTTTTGTTGAGTGAACTATTTTCGAGATATTCCGTGTTGTTCCCTTAAATTTTTCAATACTTTTTCTTAAAAGGGAATTCGTTATTCATTTTTTTTGGCCTGGTAATGCAAAGTGAATGGAATACTCCACATAGCAAGCAGCTCTTAAAAGATTTGACTATAGCTTAAAGCCTACCATATTCCCCTTGCACCTACAAGAAAATTAGCAATACGATTAACATCTCGATTAACATGAAGCATATGGAGAAAAAGCGTTTGTGAAAATAGTTTGCACAAGAGTAGAGAAAGTCATGTGAGTGTAACACATGAGATTTTTTATATATAGCCAGACTAGATTTGGATCTCTTAATAAACTAACGTCATAAGAACCATATCGCTCCATCCGAGGCTTCTTGTGGGAGTTGAAAGCAATTTATTATTACTACCTAAAGAGTTGCTAACTCGGAGAGGTAGAAGTGGTGGGGTTCCCACCTATGTAGCGTTTCCTCTACATATGGTGTTTCAGTTATACCGCTGTGACTCCGTCCCCAGAGACTCGTTGGTTATAGCAGGGTGCACCGCGAGGAAGAAGAGGATGGGATTTGGATAGGAGAGTCTATTGGAGACACTTTGTTACCCCTTACACTTGTTTTGAAATGCTAAGTACTTTATCGTTTATAAAGTACTGTGTATATTCTGTTGTTACTCACGATGTCAAATAAAGATTATGGAATTTTTAAACCAACATGTATCAACCCGTTTTTAAAAATCTCTTATATCCTTATTGTGCCTGCAACCAAATGTGTAAAACTACTTCTGCAATGGTTTATTTGAAAAATAAACTTTCATAAGAGTAGCTTGTAGAAGCTATATAAAAATAAACCACAGTGAGTAGAGAAAGTCATGTAAATGTAGTAAATCAGATTCTTAACTAATACTATATTACAAAGGAAAGTGAACATTAAAGGGATATTTTACAATTACGACTTTTGTTTCACTCGATTATCTCAAACCTCTTGAATTATACTAGATATGAGGGATATTAATTTACCGCTTAATGAATACAAGAAGACTTAATGAATACATTTCTTACCTCTGGAAAAAACATGTAATTCTATAATCATCCTAGACATTAACGTATTTATTTGCACGGTAAATTAAACTGTGGTCCTCTCTTTCGTCCTCACAAATAATGAAAAGGATTAAACATTTCATATCAAATCTGATCTTTACTTCACGTTTAATTTTTCCAGAAATTTTATCCCATAAACACATCCCTGTGTTTGATCGCTGAATATCTGTTCTGGACTCGTTCTCCTGCCGCTGTTCCGCAACGTGCCACACTGTGCTGTTTCTGGCATGCCTGCTCTAAGTTCTCTGGAACCCGAGGTTCATTCGAGTATCATTTCACCCATTTCATTTATTCCCCGTACTAAATGATCTACCTGATTAAAGGACTTACAAGAACCGTAATGTAGGGAAGTTCGAAGTCACAATTTGTATTTATTGAGACCATTCAAGGGATAAAATGTAATGAATTATATAATAAATAGTCATTCAGTAATAACATAAATATTTTTAATATAACAGCTCTGGTGGAAAGGAATCAGATTAAAATGTCATAGCCTGGATTTGAACCACGAATCTTCGGCTTACTGTATGTTGTTCAAACCATCTAAGCCAACATGGCAACTTTTCGGCACAAATTATATTCTCTAACTGACTCACACTTTTCCTGGTTATCAACAAGGTGTCTGTCTACCTTTCCAACTTGGTCTATGCACAACATATCTGGAAGAACAATTAATTAACATTGATTGGTCTTTGGTGGTTCACTATAAAGCCCGGGACTTAAAGTACTTGCGATATTGTAAGCTTTCATTGGAGTAGGTTATCTCAAAATAAATTTGAGAACGCCTTGTGGTTTACCAGGAAAATTGTAAGTCAGTCGGAGAATTTAATCTCGTACCCGCATACTGTCATGGTACTTTAGTTTTGGTTAGAGTAGTAGCACGATAAGCCGCAGTAACTCTGCCAATAGGAATAATTTTGGTGCTGGTCTCAAGCCGAGATAAAAGAGGAGAGGCACCTAAAACCAAAGGAAAATAATCCAGTAACAAGCATGAGTATCTTCTAGTACTGTCTCAAAACCCTGATAAAAGTTAAGAGTTAATAATAATAATAATAATAATAATAAACAAAGGACAAAAACGTTTAGAGAGAGGACACACAGGAATTAATCAATTAGATCAGGCCTATAAACCTCACGGATTTGCTTACGCGGAGTAAAGGTGCATGGCTTGGCATATTAAGATTCTTGCAAAGAAGGCCTGAAAATGCCTACACACGGCTTGTGTAGAAGGGTAGTTAATAAATATCTGTAGTTTTTAAAATGTCACGAAAGTTATATGCTTTAACAACAAATAAGTATTCAATGCCAAATGGTCCACGCCAAAAAAAGAAAATGTGAACATGCCTAACCTAAAAATATCTGATGTGTTGCATTCACAAGACCTTCTTTACTCACTCTTCTACAAATTATTTTGCAAAAGTGTATTCTTCTATTAACTTGTTAGTGATGGTAAAGTTTCAATACATATTTGCGAATTTTCTGGAAGGTATAAGAAGGTGGGCTAAAGCGATTGTCAGAATTTTAAAAAGCCGATCACTTGAAATTCCCTGCTCTTTGTGTGACCTCAAGAAAAAAAACCAATAGCGACTTTCCACTCCAGAATATCTTAAGTATTGGGAATTCAGCTAATAACAAATAGTATCTCGGAAATGGTTAACACTACAAGTATCTTATTATATATATAGATATATATGCGCGCGCGAGTGGCTTAAGGAAATCCATATATTTGTGTAGTAAGACTTTGTCTATCTCTTACTGTTTAGCAATTATACAGAGTGAAAAGGAATATTCGCAGGAAATTCAAGATACACATTTTATTTGTCATGCATTTGTCTTAAATATAATATGGTATTTCATCAAAATCGTTAGTGCCATTTTTGAAAACATAAAATATAACAAAACATTTCTCCATATGAACTGTGGTTTAGAGTGGTGAAATTTTCTTGAAAATCGAATCGCAGTTTTGGAAGATGCTGAATTTATACCAATTTTGGTATTTAAATGACTTTCGGTTTTTACTTTCTCTACTACGTATAGTAAGCAGGGGAAGTATTGTATTCCACCCAAAAATTCGATACCGAGATTTCACCGGAAATATATGTTTTGAGACCCCTGAATAAAAAAAGCATTTTTGGAAATATGACCATGTGTGTGTGTGTGTGTGTGTGTGTGTCTGTGAACAGCATAACTCAGAAACGAACATTCGGATAAACACGAAACTTGATATTTAGGTTCAGTATCTTCCAGAGATGCGACGCGAAGGTTTCCAAGAAAATCCCTCCAGTCCAAATTACCCTTTTCATGGAACATTTTTCGAAAATTTTAATTTTCTCAAAAATGGCTCTAACGATTTTGATTAAAATATCATATGTTTAAGATATTTTCATGAAAAATAACATGTATATCTCGAATTTTCTGGGAATGTCTCCAGAAGTATTCTTCATTGTAAACGACTTTTGCATAACTGGTAAACCATAAGAGATACACAAA
The DNA here is from genome assembly GCA_030765065.1 of Deroplatys truncata. Classification (NCBI taxonomy): domain Eukaryota; kingdom Metazoa; phylum Arthropoda; class Insecta; order Mantodea; family Mantidae; genus Deroplatys; species Deroplatys truncata. The sequence goes on from CM060984.1 coordinate 66,085,078, forward strand.
TTTTTACTATACAAAAATGTAGATCGCGTTAAAATGCACAATTTATGTCATAAACATGTTTTTTGTTGAGTGAACCTTTTTCGAGATATTGCTTGTTATTTCCTTAAATTTTCCAATACTTATACTTTTTCTCAAATTCGTTATTCATTTTTTTTGTGTCTGGACATGCAAAGAGAATGGAATGCGCCACATAGCAACCAGCTGTTTGATTAGTAGTACTGTTAAACTTTCAAATTCATTATTGCCTCAAGGTTACCTCATTGTTAGCAACGTTTAACCTATTATAAAAGATTTGACTATCGCTTAAAGCCTACCAATTCCCCTTGCACCTACAAGAAAATTAGCAATAAGATTGACATCTCGATTTCTCGATTAACATGAAGCATATGGAGAATAAGCGTTTGTAAACATAGTTTGTACAACAGTAGAGAAAGTCATATGAGTGTAACACATCAGATTTTTACTTTCTCTACTACGTATAGTAAGTAGGGGAAGTATTGCATTCCACCCAAAAATTCGATACCGAGATTTCACCGGAAATACATGTTTTGAGACCTCCTGAATCCAAAAAAAGCATTTTTGGAAACATGTCCGTGTGTGTGTCTGTGTGTGTGTGACTGTGTGTGTGTGTGTGTGTGTGTGTCTGTGTGTGTGTGTCTGTGAACAGCATAACTCAAAAACGAACAGTCGGATAAGCACCAAACTTGGTATTTAGGTTCAGTATCTTCCAGAGATGCGACACGAAGGTTTTCAAGAAAATCCCCCCACCCCAGACTACCCTTTACATGGAAGATTTTTCGAAAATTTTTATTTTCTCAAAAATGGCTCTAACGATTTTGATGAAAATATCATATGTTTAAGATAATGTCATGAGAAATGAAATGTATATCTCGAATTTTCTGGGAATGTCTCCAAAAGTATTCTTCATTGTGAAAGACTTTTGCATAACTGGTAAACCATAAGAGATAGACAAAATGTTACTACACAAAAAATGTAGATCGCGTTAAAATACACAACTTATATCATATACATTTCTTTTGTTGAGTGAATCGTTTTCGAGATATTGCTTGTTATTTCCTTAAATTTTCCAAAACTTATACTTTTTCTCAAATTCGTTATTCATTTTTTTTATATCCTGGACATGCAAAGAGAATGGAATGCGCCACATAGCAACCAGCGTTAAAATATTTGACTATCGCTTAAAAGCTACCATATTCCCCTTGCATCTACATGAATATTACCAATAAGATTGACATCTCGATATCTCGATTAACATGAAGAATGTGGAGAACAGGCGTTTGTAAAATTAGATTGTACAAGAGTAGAGAAAGTCATGTGAGTGTAACACATCAGATTTTTTAATTATGTATACAGACACATAGAGACCTTTTCAAAAAATGCCTTTTTTATTTATTCAGGGACCTCAAAACGTGTATTTACAGTGAAATATCTGTATCAATTTTTTGGGTGGAATCCACTCAATGCACACTTAGTACGGTGAGTAGTAGAAAAAGTAATAAAAGAAGTTAAACTCTTAAAATTTGAGAATATAATGATAAAGATTTCAAGAACTACTAAAATTAATTGCAAAAGACATTCTCCTTCCATACAAATCGCTTCTGAGATACTGAAAGGGCTTTGGTTTATGTGGAATTTATGTTTAAAGTTGTATGCTTCCGAGGTGTCCTGCTTTCGATTTCATAATCCTATCGTAGGTAAGCTGTAGAGAAGGTCAGAAGGATTAAACAATTTTTTGTATGATAATATTTAACATTCTTGGTGAACGGAGTTGTGGTGATCTACATAGTTAACATAGCGACAGAGATACCTATAAAAATGCCACGGTCAGAAGCGGGGAGGCAAGACTGAGACGCCAGTGATCGGCTGTATAATCAAGACTATAAGGCGATTAAGGAAAATTATTCCGGCATTAATCTATACCTGAATAGCGAGTCTAACTTTGGAAACATTTCTGATTCATGATGCGATGGTGAATTTTAAACAGTAGGAAATAGTTCTCATTTAGGGACTTCACTTGCATAATTTCCTTCAAAAATGTTACAAAAATGTCCAATAAATGAGGCCTTCTATGCATAACCTTTTGGAATATGATCCAGTCATAAACGTAAGAGTGAATAACATAATCAGTGCAATTTTTACTTTCTCTACCACGTACGTAGTAGGTAGAGAAGGTATTGCATTTGAAGCAGAAACACGCGCCCGACAATTATTTATATATACATATATAATAAATATAATAAATAAACATAAAATTAATCATATTGTAGCATAAGAAATGAAATTTTTAAAGAGCTAAAGCTTGTGGAAGGGTAGACCGGAACATGTAGCTATTTAAAGAGCTGGAGGCTATAACGGAACACACCGGAAAAGTCTTCTGCCTTTTAAGAATTCTGCCGAACATGTGGCGTTCTGAACAAAGACTGAACATTCCAACGCGACTTAAGAGGCACCAAGACGTACGTGTTTAATCGGTCTCCAAATTCACTGAAGCGGACAAACCAACGCTACAAATGAGCGACAGGCCATAACATATTCCAAATAGAAAATAGTAATTCACACAAGTCTTGGTAGGAGAACCACCAATAAGAATTACGCGTAGAAAAGAAAGCAGCAAATAACCGACGTGATAAGTCACGTGGTTATGGACCAAACCAAGTCGCCTAGAAAATGTGCGTGAAATAGGAAAAGATCCTAGACAGAACGAGGTAGGAGCTGCGAAGACGAAGGGACACACTCGTTGCGACCGGCATCATGTTAAAACGCTAAGTGTTGCATTTCCGACGTAGTGGTCGGCAAAATAACTAAGTCTACATTAACAAAGTTCACGTATAGCGTCGCGCAAGAGAATAAGTAATAACCATAGAAATTAGCGTGTTATAGCGAGGAACGACAACTCATCACCGGGACGTAGCATAGGTGACAGCGACTTAAATTAGCGTAACTGTAGCGATTGGCTTGTGTCTTGTGTGCGGGACAGAGAGGGTGTGTTTTTGCAAGAATAAAGTGACCAGCAACCGAAGGTCGTCTACTGGCTACCTGCGTCTTCTTTGCTTACATACCTGAGATAAGAATCCTTCCCCGATCCAACATCACATTATCACTGGAAGGGGAACGAACTCATGAGGGTCTAAGTACTTACGACCCCCCCCCGCACCCACAACGATCCCAGAAACCCAACAATACCACACCAAATAGTACCCAACTTGTTTTAACCCGTACCAACGAGCCCAATCCAATAATCCCACACCAAAATGACGCCCAACATACCAATACGTTTGTCATTTATTTAAAGTGCCGTCGCTATTCAGTTGTTTCTTGTGGTAAAGGAGAAATACTACCACACCACATTCTACCCAAAAATTCGATACCGAGATTTCACCGGAAATGTGTGCTTTGAGGCCCTGAATCAAAAAACAGAAGAAAGAAGAAAGCTGGTATTTAGGTTTACTGTATTCCAAATATGCGGCACGGGGAATTTTAAAAAAAAAATCACCCCACCCCAACTACCCTTTACATGGAAAACTTTTCGAAATTTATTTTCATAAAAATGGCTCCAAAGGTTTTGATTAAAATATAATATATTAAACATATCCAGATGACAAATAAAATGTATATCTTGAATTTTCTGTATATTGCCTGTAAAGTCTTCTTTTTTCGGAAGGAATTTTGTATAATCTTGTATAACTGGTAAATGTTGAGCAATAGATGAGAACGTACTACACAAAACATGTAAAGCTCTTTAAAACACACAGCTTATTTCCAATAATTGTTTATAGCATCAACCATTTCTGAGATATTTGTTATTAATGGTTCGAATTGTTCACTACTAAGTCCTGTCGATTTTCGTTGTTTCTCGCGATGTCATGGAAACAGTATGGAATTTTAAGGCCAGCGTATAGCCAGCATCCAGTTCTTAAACATTTGACTATCGCTGTTCCCTTTGTATCTATAACGAAATGTGTAATGTAGCTATTTCTGCAAAGGTTTACCTCGATTAAAATGAAGTAGATAGAAAAATAAACCTTCTTAAGAATTATTTGTATAGCCACCTATAAACGATAGAGGATGGGAAAATGCTGTGAATGTAATGCATCAGATTTTTATTTCGGATGACAGCCGAACCACGGAGCGGGATGGCTCTGGCTGCAACGTCTGTGACTCGCATTCGGGAGGTCTTGGGTTCAAATCCCCTGGGCCAACCAATCTGACTTAGCTCTTTTCGTGGTTTCCCTCATCCGCCAAGGTAAATGCCGGATTGGATATTTAATACCACGACCTTAAGTCTAAAACAATAGTAAAAATGAAAAATAAGTGGTAATAGCGAATGCTGTGCCATCTATCCACAGACAATGAAAGCAGGTGCATTAAACGGCTCCATAACACCATCTGCACGACACGAAGCAGTTGCTATCACTAAGGTCTCTGTGGACACGTGACGAAGCAAGATGGTATGGTTACAGGGATGAGACCTAGAAGGCTAACTGTCCGCCACACATCGATCCCCGAGTTATCTACTGACAGATCCGTCGCGATATGACCATGAAGTTAAACCGATGTAAAAGAAATAGATTAATAAATAAATAACAGCCGAAGTTATTGTTAGAAACTTACCATTTTAGATCCCAATGAAAGAATAAGCAATATATATTATCTTACTTTCCCCAAACAGGATGGGAGAGGTCCTAATCGAATATCTCGCTTATTATTATAATGTTGCACAGCGAAAGATTTAAGGCATAACGATTCTAACAAAATTCGATGGGAAGAATATTTAAGAAGTTAGATAAATGTTTGTTTAACAACTTTCATGTATGTAAACCTTACCTCAGTAAACAGTATGGTTCCGAAGTTTGCTTTAATGTGTGTTAACATCCAAGAAAAAGGAGTTTTATTACTCGTTTTCAAAATACCGCATAAAGTGCTTTACACAGGGGAAAGAGAGAGGGAGAGAGATCCAGAAAGAATAGCGAAGAACGAGTGTGAAAGGGGAGACGGGGAAATATGGTCTGAATGGAGGTGAGACACGGAGGGAGTGAGTGGACGCGGTAGAAAAATAGAGAAGAGGGAAGAGTGGAAAGACAGAAAGTTATAGAATAGAGGGAAATACTGCGAGGGAAGGAGGAAGAGAGACGAGAATCTCCGTAGTTAAGTCAACAAGGCAAACGAAGCGGAGGTTCTGCTTGCCGTTTATGAAATTGTATGCGTATGTATTTAATACACCTTTTATTCTGAAACAAACACCAGAAACCTTGATTGTTCGATTCATATGATTAAAAATCTGATGTGTTACACTCACATGACTTTCTCTACTCTTGTACAAACTAGTTTTACAAACGCTTATTCTCCATATGCTTCATGTTAATCGAGATGTTAATCTTATTGCTAATTAACTTGTAGATGCAAGGGGAATATGGTAGTATTTAAGCGATAGTCAAATATTTTAAGAGCTGGTTGCTATGTGGCGCATTCCATTCTTTTTGTATGTCCAGGTCATAAAAAAAGTGAATAACGAATTCCCATTTGAGAAAAAGTATTGCAAAATTTAAGGGAATAACAAGCAATATCTCGAAAATGGTTCACTCAACAAAAAAGATGTATATGACATAAATTGTGTATTTTAACGCGATCTACATTTTTTGTGTAGTAAATTTTTGTCTATCTCTTATGGTTTACCAGTTATGCAAAAGTCGTTCACAATGAAGAACACTTTTGGAGACTTCCCAGAAAATTCGAGAAATACATTTCATTTTTCATGAAAATATCTTAAACATATGATATTTCAATCAAAATCGTTAGAGCCATTTTTGAGAAAATTAAAATTTTCGAAAAATCTTCCATGAAAAGCGTAATCTGGGGTGGGGGGATTTTCTCGAAAACCTTCGTGTCGCATCTCTGGAAGATACTGAATCTAAATACCAAGTTTGGTGTTTATCCGATTGTTCGTTTCTAAGTTATGCTGTTTCCAGACACACAGACAACACACACACGGGCATGTTTCCAAAAATGCATTTTTTGGATTCAGGGGATCTCAAAACACGTATTTCCGGTGAAATCTCGGTATCGATTTTTTGGGTGGAATATAATACTTCCCCTACTTACTATACGTATAGAGAAATAAAAATATTTGATCGATGGTGGTGGCGGCGGCGGTAGTGGTCCGGATTTAGAGAGAACACTTAAACTCGCAACATTTCATTACCTCCCACCGTTCTTTATGAAATCATTGTGCATTGATCTAGGGTATTTTTATGGTTAATTCCCCCCTTTTACCACTTATTATTGTCAATTCGTACAGTCCTATTACTAACAACGGATGAAAAATCTCTTGATATTCACGCAAAGGAATGTGTACATCGGCGTAACGTCCGACCTCCTTAGCCTCCCCACGACAGTCTTCCAAGTTCTGGATACGCTGCACAGTCTATGAGTACCCTTTGGGGGTTTAAGAATTCTCGTTCGAATTGTCGAGTAGTTTTACTTTCTCCACTATGTATATAGTATACAAAGAAAGTATTGCATCCAATCCAAAAATGTGATACCGAGACTTCACAGAAAATACGTTTTGAGACACTTTGAATAAAAAAAAAACTTTTTAGAAAAATGTCCGCGTGTGTCTTTGTCTGTGAAGAGCATAAGTCAAAACCGAAAAGTCGGATAAATATCAAACTTGGTGCTTAGATTCAGTACCTTCCAAAGACGCGATACGAAGATTTTCAGGTAGATCCCCCAAACTACCCTTTACATGGATCTTTTTTCGAACTTTTTTATTTTCTAAAAATGGCAATTTTGAGAAAATACTATATATTAAAGTTGTTTACGCGACAAATAAAATGTATGTCTTAAATTTTCTGGGAATAGCCTGTGAAGTCCGCTTCATTCGGAAGGAATTATGTATAACCTTGTGTAACTGGTAAATGTTAAGCGATAGACGAAAAGACACTGCACAAAAACTGTAGATAGCTTTAAAATACACAATTTATTTCAAATAACCTTTTTTTGCCGTTTCAACCATTTCGGAGATAACCGTTATTAATGGTTCGATTTGTTTAATACTTGTCATTCTTTTAAGTCCCATTGATTTCCAGTTGTTTCTCGCGATGGATTGAAACAACATGGAATTTTAAGACCATCATATTGCGTCCAGTTTTAAACATTTGACTATCGCGATACCCTTTGTATCCTAACAAAATATGTAATGTAGCTATTTCTTCAAAGGTTTATCTCGATTAAAATGCAGATAGAAAGAGTTATGTGAATGTAACACATCAGATTTTTTAAATCATAACTGTAGATGAAGTTTTACACTTTTATGCCTTATTTTTTGGTTCCATATAAGTATAAATATTAATACTATAGTTATTTAATAACATAAAAGATATATAGTTATCACATAATACCAAAGCCCTTAACATATACAGTATGAAGATTTCCCACTCTCAGGCCACCAAGTTAACCTCTTTGGAAAAGACACAGTGTCTGCAATCATCGATAAGAATACTATTCTCATTTGTGAATTATAAAATATAGGTTCACGGATTTCTAATGTTAGCGATTTTCTCTGTGTACAATTATTTAACATCCCCCGCTAAAGCACAAAGAAAAGAAAGTTACTTTCTTACAAGAGCGTTATTAACATACTTTGGCATTGATATCGCATGTGTATCGTAGCGTTATAAACAGATCCGATTCTCTGTTATTTTGCTACGTATTCTGTTTTCGTTGCAAATTTTGATAATCAATTATATGCAGGATGTCGGGAAGAAGGCTCCAATATTTACAGAGGAGGTAGTATGCAACAAAAGAAGAAAAGCAGTTCTTATAAACATTGGCCATAAACTTAATATCTGCTTAGTTGGTCTACTACACTACCATCAATGAGTATCATTTATTTGATCTATAGGTGCTCGATGTGGTTGCCATCCATTGCAATGCAGCCTGCCGCCCTGCTTCTCACGGAATCACGCATCCTTTTGAACATTTCTGGTTGTCGCCGGATTGCGTCACGGGCATTGGACACTCGTTCTCGTAGTGTCTGCATATCATTTATGGGGACTGCATATACCATGGTCTTTAAATTTCCTCAAAATCAAAGGGTTAAGTTCAGGAGAACGGGAAGGCCAAGGTATTGGACCTCCTCGACAAATCCATCGCTCATGAAAGACTCGCGTTAGTTGTCGCCTAAACCTTTAAAAATGTGCCGACGCCCCGGTCCGGAGAAGGACAATAAAGCAAACTACAGTACTTAAGTGTAACAACACATGCACTATTTGAGCAGTACCGTACACTAGGCGTAAATAATGTACCTGACTGATAAAGCAATACTGTGAGGCACGCAGTGGAAAACTGTAGATTGACTTCTCGTGTGTTTTGTTCTTGCTTGATACATCATATGCAAACACGATGCGTTGCATAGCAACAAACCTCTACAAACAGTGTGTTATTCGTTTCGTGCCAAAGTGCTCGGAGTGCAAGATATTCTCTTCGTACACAATATGATTACAACGCAGGAGATATTAGGTTTACGACCAATGTTCCTGGGAACTGATTTTTCTTAGTGGAACTAATTGTTCTTTCACACAAGCCGTGTGTTGGACAGGGTTGGAAAGATAGAATCAGATAACTGAAAAATTCAATGCCGGCTATCTGATTCTACCTTTTGGTTCTTCTTATTTTGTTACATACTACCTCCTCTGTAAGTATTGGAACCTTTTTCCGCGATGGTTTGTTTATATTCTTTACCCAACGCTTTGGGAGCCAATTTGAAGAATGTTTGTTGCTGCTACGCATGGAAAGTGTTTGAAGATGATGTATTATATTTCGACTGTTGGGGAGCCGAACTTGAAGTAGTTGTAACCACGTAGGATATCCGGTTTCCGGTAACCTTCGCCCCAAGTTTAAAAATATTAACTTTGTAATTTGTCTGTTTCTTTAAATATTATATATTTATGTTTGCCTCGGCTGCGTCAGCATTTATTTTTAGAGACATGAATGTCTTAGCAGGGAGTGGTGCGACTGAAGATTGTAGGCTTACACAGATTATAATTTTATTTCACTCCTTTTATTAATGCTTGCCACGATTTAAACAACACTTCACTGATATAGAGAGAGAGCTGTGAGACTTTCTATTATTAAATACTTGCACTTATTAACACGTAAACTATTTTTGTCTCACACAAAATATGTATTAAAGTTCTCAAGGATCTGTCTCGCGTCCAGTTAGAAACGCTGTCTATAACCAACGCGTCCAGTTATGAGCACTGTCTACAAGCAACTGACTTCTAGATTTGTAAATTTTGCTATATTTCAGTTTCTGATTGGTTAATCCTAGTCCAATAGAATACTTTTATTTAACTAAAGCTTTTTCTGGTTGTTGATTGGCTATTTTATAAACTGTCACAAAAACTAAATTATTGCTTCCAAGAATTGCAAGTAGTATTGTTAACTTTATTTTTAGCAACTTTTAACCTATTATTCTCACAGCTCCTACATTATTAAATTACATAATACATTTACATAACACTATTGAACATGTAGGCGGCGCCGTGGTCGAGTGGTTAGACCGCTCGCCTCCCACCGAGGCGATCCGGGTTCAATCCCAGGGACCTGCATGTGGGATTTGTGGTGGACGAAGCGGCGTCTGGGCGGGTTTTCTCCGGGTTCTCCGGTTTCCCCCGCCAATCATTCCACCAACTGCTCCATCATCACCTTTCCTTTCATCCATTTCACCAACATTTCGTTTCATCTACTTCCTTCATCCCATACCAGGCATCGGGCTGATCACTCATCCTGGTTGTTCTATCTGATCCATGAGTGTCTGCTCCTCGACGGGCCTCTGACCCCAGGCACCCGCTTGTAAGTCCTGGGGGGTGTAAGTCCTACATAAGAGGAGGGTAAACAGATAATGAATGAATGAATGAATATTGAACATGTATACAATAATATAAACATTTACAATGACTTATATACACATTTTATATCTTGTTACATACGCATATTGCTTTAAGGTGGGCTGTTATTGAATTTATGTTATATAATTTGACTAAAATCATTTAAGTGTTATAAATACTGCCTCATCCGGACGCCTGATATATATATTAAATACTGGCAAAATTTGTCTTCCTTTACAAGAATTTTCAGTGGACAATAACTACTACTACTACTACTACTACGACGACTATTTTCTACTCTATGGAAATCTCAACGTAATGTCAAAGCGTTCTTCGCAAGTATGTTCTTTTACAACTCCAATGTAATCTAGTACATAGGTTTTGTAAATGAATTGAATTTGGAAGGTGTTTCATTACCCATGTCCGTTAGAAAGAATAGGCTTATACCCTGTTGAAAGAATTGTCAAAATCGGCCGAGTGATATACGCTACCGGCCAAAAGTTTGCGGACACTCAGGGTAGTAAGTGTAACACAAAGGTAATTTAAAGGAACTAATAGGATAGTAAACATAAAGAAACAAAACTTTTGATATGTTTATTGTATCATTGAAGTTTAATGTTTTCGTTTTCATTTTACTCCAGCAGTTTATTTATTATAAGAAATAAATGACAAAGTTACGCCTTTCTTTCTAGCATAAGCCATTTCCAAGATAAGCATTATTATTTGTTTGAAGGTTTTAATACTTTGTAATTTGTTAAAGGTGCTATTTCGTTGTTTTTTCTGTAACTTTAGCACCTAGGTTTGTAACATTAAAATTTGTAATTATATTATTTTATGCTAACATAAGTGTTTGTTTCTCTCTAAAAGTAGCATCAGATTTATAATTTGATTATAACTGACGACTCTCGCGGATTGATTTTGCTCCTTCTCACCATATATATATATATATATAAATAATATAGGGTCGACCAATTATTGTTTGGATTTTAGGGTCAATTTAATTTTTTAATGGCAACCTACAAATACGGTGAAATTAATTTTACCCTAAACGACCATCATAACGTCCTCCAAACCAAACACGACTTTCCCCCATAATATCAAGCAAATTTTATTCGAGACATTTCTATAACGCTTAGTTTTGGAGATATTGTACAGTCTCAGCTTAAATTGCCCACCCTGAGTGTGTGTGCGTGCGCGCGTTGGCTGAAAACGGCAAGTCATTTGGTACGAGTCGAACTGTTCTCTGCCTCTATTTCACGGCCGCTGGTAAAGTGTGGCTAACGCGCTGGGTGATCTATCTCATCTAGATCATCTATGATCTAGATGAGGTGGGCCCAGGTTAAACGATCGGTGGTATGGGGCGAGTAGAAACACCCAGTGTGAGATCTGTTTTGTAAATTTTCAAAACCTATTACCAATACTCGTTTTTTTAAACAAATGTTGCATTCTAAGCAGTGATTTTTTTGAGTTGTTTGTACTTGCGTGGATAAATAACAATTCAAGCTAAACGCTGAACTACATTACTTTTACTGGGTGCTCGGAAACTTTTGACCGCAGTGTACATACATACCTACAAATTTTCTCTTTTTTATAATATTAGTATAGATTATGAGCACTAGCGTATTCATTTAGTATATTATGCAACAAGATTATAATGGTAGTAATTAACCACTCGTTTCATAAATTTCATACGAACGTCTTAATTACCACTATAATCAAGTTGCATACGACTCTTTCTTTCGTCGACACATTTCAAAACTTTGAGCTTTACAAAAAAAGGATCTTACTTTGTTAATTGTGTGTAATTAAATACTGATCGGATGGCAGGACCTTGATCGTGTAGATGACTAGTGCAAGAGATGGTAGTACTATTGAGTCCAGGTCGTATTTATTGACTTTTTGCAGGTAACGTGATTGGATCACATATTAAAGCAAAGGAAATGAACTCCATTTATTAGAATATTTAAATTACAATGAACAGAATTTATTTTAAATACAAATATTTCATTGTTCATCTGGGGAATGGATCCCAGTGGGAAGGTGCTTTGAAGGTCTTAAAAGGTGTGGACTACGTACGCCGTCAAGTAAGATCATGATGAGTCGTGAAGTATAATGGATGCCATTATAATTCAGTTACGTCACATGTAATCAGCATACTATAGGATGGTCCACCAAAAACATACAACCAAAAGGAACATAGTTTACATTCGTAAGTACGTCACTAAAGCTATTTTTATTCTGCGTAAAGGATTAGCAGCGTCGAAGTTGATGAATATCCCTTCATATTCCCCTAGGGTAAAAATACTGAAAATATTAAACCTTAATAAAATTGCACGACGACTTCACATAAATCCACAGCAATTTGAAATATATGTCTGACATTTACTGGTTATTTGCCTTATAAGGAGAACCGCGAGACGTAGGTTTGCACCTCTCGTTATAAAACGCGCCCGTGTGAAAGGTTAAAGGTGGAGTTACGTGTAGCCGTTTTTTTTTTATTTCCCCTATGATGTACTACAGCTGAGAGAGAAGTGGATTCCTTAATTCTTTACACGAATGACCTTTAGCTCGGGTACTCGAATCTCCTGCCAGCAACTTCTAGTTTTTCTTCCGGGATTACGTCAGGATCGACTTCAATAGCATAACACCACTGATCTATCATTGAATTTATCTGATGCATCCGTCCCCATATATCTCGTATATATTATCATTATTACCTCAGAACCTCAGTAATTCAAGTGAAAATTTGGAACATTTACGTTTATCTTTTAATGACGGGTTAGTCCAGGTACCAACTCTTAGGATCTGTCACCAAAGCTTCAAAGAAAAAAAATAATTCTGATGTGATACATTCACGTAACTTTCTCTACCATCTATAATTTTCAGTGGCTATACAAACTACTATCACTAAAGCATTTTTGTCTATCTAGTACATTTTAATCCAAATAAGCCTTTGCAGAAATAGCTACACTACGTGATCAAAAGTATCCGGACACCTGGCTGAAAATGACGTACAAATTCGTGGCGCCCTCCATCGGTAATGCTTGAACTCAATATGGCGTTGGCCCACCCTTAGCCTTGATGGCAGCGTTCACTCTCGCAGGCATACTTCAATCAGGTGCTGGAAGGTTTCTTGGGGAATGACATCCCATTCTTCACGGAGTGCGGAAATGAGGTCGGTGAGGTCGTGTAACCACTCCGCCACAGCCCGTGCAGTATGAATAGGTGCTCGATCGTGTTGAAAGATGCAATCGCCATCCCCGAATTGCTCTTCAACAGTGGGAAGCAAAAGGATGCTTGAAATATCAATGTAGGTCTGCGCTGTGATCGTGCCACGCAAAGCAACAAGGGGTGCAAGCCCCCTCCAGGAAACACACGACCACACCATAACACCACCACCTACGAATTTCACTGTTGGCACTACACATGCTGGCAGATGTCGTTCACCGGGCATTCGCCATACCCACATCCTGCCATCAGATCGCCACATTGTGTACCGTGATTCGTCACTCCACACAACGTTTCGCCACTATTCAATCGTGTAGTGTTGACGCTCCTTACACCAACCGAGGCGTCGTTTGGCATCTTCCTGCGTGATGTGTGGCTTATGAGCAGCCGCTCGACCATGGAATCCAAGGTTTTTCACCTCACGCCTAACTGTCATAGTGCTTGGAGTGGATCCTTATGTAGGTTGGAATTCCTGTGTGATGGTCTGGATAGATGTCTGCCTACTACTTTTTACGACCCTCTTCAAATGTCGGCGGTCTCTGTCAGTCAACAGACGAGGTCGGCCTGTACGCTTTTGTGCTGTACATGTCCCTTCAGGTTTGCACTTCACTATCACGTCAGAAACAGTGGACTTAGGGATGTTTAGGAGTGTGGAAATTTCGCGTACAGACTTCGACACAATATACACCCATCACCTGACCACGTTCGAAGTTCGTGAGTTCCACGGAGCGTCCCATTCTGCTTTTCACGATGTCTAATGACTACTGAGGTCGCGGATAATGAGTACCAGGCAGTAGGTGGCAGCTCATTGCACCTAAGATGAAAAACGTATGTTTGTGGGGTGTACGGATACTTTTGATCGCATAGTGTACATTACACATTTCGTTTCAGATTCAAAAGGAATAGCGATAATCAAATGTTTTAGATCTGGACGCTATACGCTGGCTTAAAATTCCATACTGTTTCCATGACATCAGGAGAAATAGCTGAATGCTGAAAGGACTTTAAAAAATGACCTTGTAATGAACAATTCGAATCTTTAATAACTGATATCTCAGAAATGGCTTACGCCATAAAAACCTATTTCAAGTAATTGTGTATTTTAAAGAGGTCTACATTTTTTGTGTAGTGCGCTTTCAACTATCGTTTAACTTTACCAATTGTACAACATTATACAAAATTTCTTCCAACTGATGTGCACTTCACAGACTATTCCCAGAAAATTCAAGATGTACGTTGTATTTTTCATGTAAATACCTTTAATATATTGTATTTTAATCAAAATCGTTACAGGCATTTTTTAGAAAATCAAAACTTTCGAAAACTGCGGCATTTAAAGGGTAGTTTTGGTTGGGACATTTTCTTGAAAATCTTCGTGTGGTATCCTCGGAAGGCACTAAACCCGAATACCAAGTTTGGTATTTATCAGACTTTTCGTTTTTGAGTTATGCTGTTGAAAGACACACACAGACAGTCTCATACCTGCCTTTTTTCTAAAAACGCTTTTTTTAATCAGAGTGCCTTAAAACATGTATTTTCGGTGAAATCTCGGTATAGAATTTTTGGGTGAAATAAAATACTCCCCTACTTGCTTCCACCCTACTGTACTACTACAGTAGATATAGTAAAAATTATATGTTGCATCCACATGATTTTCTCTTCTCACACTTCTGAAAACCTTATTCTTATAAAAGTTAATGTTACATCTACTTCTGGTTAATGAGATAAATCCTCATTAAACATTTTCATATTTCGTTGTAGGTATAAGAAGGATACAGTAGGTCAAAGCGATAGTCAGATTTTTAAAAAGTAGATCCTTATGTGATTGCTTTGAAATCCCATTCTCTTTGCATGAGCACGAGAAAAAATTAATAGTGACCTAGGAGCTGAAAAAAGTCTGGACATTTTAAATTATAATCAACAACAAAGAATATCTTGGAAATAGTTAACGCCACCAATTTTTTTTTAATATTTTGTGTCTACTTTTTTGGGTAGTAAGGTTTTGTGTCTTACAGTATACTAATTATACAAAAGTCATTCAAAATAAAGACAGGCTATTTGCAGAAAATTCACGTAGGTATTTAATTTGACATACCAATGCCTTAAATCTATGGAAATTTTAATAAAAATCGTTAACCATTTTGAGTGGATCAAAAATAATGAAAGAATGTCCATGTAAAGGAAAGTTTGGAGTGGCGGAATTTTCTTGAAAATCGTCGTGTCGTATCATTGAAGACACTGAACTTAAATAGCATGTTATTTAGCGGGCTTTCCATGTTTCATTTACGTTGCTCATAGACACGCACTCACATACTGGACCTCTTTCTAAATTTTTTTGGATGGGGTTTCAGGGAGCCTAAAAGCATGTCTTTCCGGTTAAATGTCGTCATCGAATTTTTAGGTGAAATGCAGCATTATTCTACTTCCTGTAAGTATGTAGTAAAGTAAAAAGTATAATTAAAACTAATAACAAAAAATCCGATGAGATCCATTCACATGACGTTCTCTGCCCTCTATCGCTTATTAGTGGGTATACAAACTATTCTTACTCAAGCTTATTTTCTATCTATTGCACTTTAATGCAAATAAACCTTTCCAGAAATAGTCACATTACACATCTCGTTATAGATACAAACAGAATAGCGAATGTCAAATGTTCAAGAACTGGATACTATCTGCTGACCTTAAAATTCCATACTGTTTCCATGCAATTGCTAGAAACAACTGAATGTTGAAGGACGTTAAAGAATGATCAAGTAGTGAACAATTCGAACCATCAATAACGGATATCACGGAAATGGCTGATCATAAATTTTGAGTTTTAAAGAGATCTATATTTCTTGTGTAATACGTTTTCGTCTATCGCTTAACGTTTACCAGTTGTACATGATTATACAGAATTCCTTCTGAATGAAGACTTCATAGCTATTGCCAGAAAATTCCGGATATACATTTTATTTATCATGTAATATC
The DNA here is from genome assembly GCA_030765065.1 of Deroplatys truncata. Taxonomy (NCBI): domain Eukaryota; kingdom Metazoa; phylum Arthropoda; class Insecta; order Mantodea; family Mantidae; genus Deroplatys; species Deroplatys truncata. Next base: position 66,101,187 of record CM060984.1, read on the forward strand.
CTTAACATATGGCATTTAAATCAAAATAGTAGAACCATTTTGTTTAAAAACCTAGATTTCTAAAAATGTTCATGTAAACAGTACTTTGGGATGAGAAGATTTTCATGAAAATCGCGTCGTATCTTCAGAATGCACTGAACCTAAACGCCAAGTTTGATATAAAGGTTCTTTCAATAAGTGTCCTATCTTTAACATGTGATAGCTGCCGTTGTTATTGAGTTAAACAGTCATTATTACTTTCTCTACTACGTATAGTAAGTAGGGGAAGTATTGTATTCCACCCAAAAATTCGATACCGAGATTTTACCGGAAATACATGTTTTGAGACCTCCTGAATCCAAAAAAAGCATTTTTGGAAACATGTCCGTGTGTGTCTGTGTGTCTGTCTGCGTGTGTGTCTGTGTGTCTGTGAACAGCATAACTCAGAAACGAACAGTCAGATAAACACCAATCTTGGTATTTAGGTTCAGTATCTTCCAGAGATGCGACACGAAGGTTTTCAAGAAAATCCCCCCACCCCAGACTACCCTTTACATGGAAGATTTTTCGAAAAGTTTAATTTTCTCAAAATGGCTCTAACGATTTTCATTAAAATATCATATGTTTAAGATATTGTCATGAAAAATTAAATGCATATCTCGAATATTCTGGGAATGTCTCCAAAAGTATTCTTCATTGTGAACGACTTTTGCATAACTGGTAAACCATAAGAGATAGACAAAATTTTACTACACGAAAAATGTAGATCACGTTAAAATACACAATTTATGTCATACACATTTCTTTTGTTCAGTGAACCGTTTGCGAGTTATTGCTTGTTATTCCCTTAAATTTTCCAATACTTATACTTTTTCTCAAATTCGTTATTCATATTTTTTATGTCCTGGACATGCAAAGAGAATGGAATACTCCACATAGCAACCAGTGCTTAAAAATTTGACTATCGCTTAAAACCTACCATATTCCCCTTGCATCTACAAGAAAATTAGCAATAAGATTGACATCTGGATATCTCGATTAACATGAAGCATATGGAGAATAAGCGTTTGTAAAAATATTTTGTACAAGAGTAGAGAAAGTCATGTGAGTGTAACACATCAGATTTTTTCATGTGGTTACAGTTGATATTGACAAATAGCCATTGAACGTTACAATATTCAGCAAGGCGTAGAAATTTTAAAAATTTATTATCAAAATGGATCATCTGTTTGCCAAACCTTCCGTGTATTGCGTGAAGTTTACGGTGTGCATAATCGTCCCTGCGAGAGAATGATTCGGCGTTTGATCGATAAATTTGAAAGAAATGGTTCTGTCAGCGATCAAAGACCTAATCGACGTAGGCGCTCCAACGAAAACATAGGCGCCGTTTGTGAGAGTGTACGTGAGAACGGAAACAAACAATTGCTCGTCGAGCGCAAGAATTGGGGCTTTCGCCGACCACAACTTGGCGAATTCTGCATCTGGACTTGAGGTTTCACGCTTACAAAATGGTGTTAATTCAATAACTAAAGCCCAACGACCATAGGTTGCGTCGTGTATTCGCTGACAATTGGAAGTTGACCCGGATTTTTGTCGAAAAATCATCTTCAGCGAGGAAGCCCACTTTTGGATGGATGGTTGTGTTAACAAACAAAATTTCCGCTATTGGAGCAATCACAATCCAATGCAGATTCAAGAACGACCACTTCATCCCCAAAAGGTTACTGTATGGTGTGGATTTTGGTATGGTGGAATCATTGGTCCATATTTTTTCCAAGATGAAGATGGAGAAGCTTTAACTGTCAATGGAGAAACATGCCGGGCTCTTATAAGATGCATTTTTGGCCTCAATTGGATGGTATGGATCTCATAAATATCTGGTTCCAGCAAGATTGTGCCATGTGTCATACTGCTCTCGAAACAATCGATCTTTTGAAGGAGAAGTTCAGAGATTTCATCATTTCCCGTGGTGGTGATGTTAACTGGCCCCCGAGGTCATGTGATTTAACGCCGTTGGATTACTTCTTGTGGGGTTATGTTAAATCTCTAGTTTATCAACAAGCCATAAACAGTAAATGATCTTATGAATAACATCACACGTGTTATTCGTGAAGTTGGACCTAATTTACGTTCTTCTGTAATTGAAAATTGGGTCAACCGTATACGCGCAACCCAACGAAGTCGCGGTGGTCCCTTAATTGATGTTCTCTTGCACACGTAATGACATTAATTATGTTCCAAAATAAAAAAATTAATAAACCTCTATCATTTATAGAACGTGTTTTATCTAAGTTCAAAGATAGGACACTTGTTGAAAGACCCTATATTTATTCGACTTTTCGTTTTTGAGTTATACTGTTCACAGACATACACAGAAACACACGCTCTTTTCTAAAAATACTTCTTTTGGATGCAGGTACCTCAAAATGTGTATTTCCAATGAAATCTCGTTATCAAATTTTTGTTTAAAATGCAATATCTTCTCTATCTACTATGTACGTGGTAGAGAAACTGAAAATCTATCGGCAATGGCTAACCTCACAAAAAAATTTATTTTTGTGCAGTAAGGTTTTGTCTTGCCTCTTGCGGTTTAACAGTTATACAGAAGTCTTCATAGGCTATTCGAAGAAAATTCAAGATGTATATATTTTGTCATGTCAATATCTTAAATATATGGGTTTTAATCATAATCGTTAGAGTATGTTTGATGAAATCAAGAATAAGGAATTTTTTCCAAGTAAAGTGTAGTCTGAGATGGAGCGTTTTGTTGAAAATCCTTATGTCGTATCCTTGGTGCACCATTGGTATTGTCACGAGCTTGTCTGAGGCCATCCGTATTGTAATTATTAGTTTATATTAATTGGCATTATTTTATTAACCTGTCACAAGTTTCTGAATTCATATAGAATCATATTTTATATTCTTAATTCTGCTTAAGTCTTAGTAAATTGTATATATGACAGGAAACTGTGGTTTGCCATTTCCTTTGACATTTCAAAGGGATGTTACTGTGCCATCATTTACGTGTCTTTCAGCAGGCTCTTAGCTACACCTTAAACCACGTCACGTCACATAGAATGTTCTAGAACACTGACGTATCGAGTTATGATTGGCTTCTATATTTCAAACCAGACCATATTTGGTAATAGCTGCCAGGGTATTAGAATGAACTCCTCTAGGGCATTTGACTTTATATAAGCAAGCCCTCAAGCTCTGCTCGCGGGGACTTTGTGTTGTAACGTGGTCGGGACCGCTATGGTACCCGTCGACGGCCGCTCCGGATGGTTTCACTTGGCACCACTAGCGGCTTGACAAAGTCGTGTTGAGTATTGGCTCTCCTCATCCACGACGAGACGTTTCTCAAGGTAAGTATTATAAAATAAATTGTTAATAATAATATTAGCTAGTACCATCATCAGCCCTGTTCTTGTAAACCCAACTATCGCACGGTAGAAATCTAACTCTCTAGAATATAGTAGTTTCGTTAAGGCAAGCTCTGAGTTCTCTATCATCTGATTTCCAGTTATTCCCCCCTGTGTCCAACTTTAGTTGTGACAGTATTGCTGTACACTTGCAGCACAGTTGTTTACCATACTCAGAGGGAAAAGTTACCGTGAAAAGGGACTGTTGCTTAGGAGCGAGAAAATAGGAAATATTCACCAACACATAGATTAACAATTTATTTTAAAGTGATATATCCGTTCAGAATGCTTAGATCAGCTTGCTTTAACATTTGTTTAACAAATTACTATGTTCAAATATAATGTGATATTTTCTTTCGTTTTGTACACTTAAAGTTGCCATACGAGTTTAATGATTTTGTATCAAAGCAAGGAATACAATAAAGTTATATGAAATGCAAATGTCAATACTTCTCCCGTATAAGAGTTTAGAAAACCACCAAGAGTTAAAGGTAAAATTTCAAGAGCTTCCCAAATAAAGTCTAAAGATAATTTAGAAAAGGCCAAAATAACTCTTGGTGAATTATGCCGAAAACTTCGCTGTCACGACGGCTAGTTGTTCCGCCTCGGCCCCTGGCGAAAAAGTGACTGCTCGTGCCTGCCTGCCCAGGAGTTACTGGAACCGCTAGCGTCAGTGGCGTGTCGCAAACCAGCGAATGATGATTGTCCATGATGCATTACGTAGTGAGGTGATGTCTTACGTCACTCATGGCGATATGTTGTTCGAAGCTTTGGATGTTGCTATCTCTGGTTATGAATGCCGACATCACTCTGAAGCATTGTGACGTGCTGGTTGCATGAATGGACCATGAGGGAGGCGAAAACGGCACATTGGAAAACGCTGAACTTATATACCAAGTATACTATTTAACCGTCTTTTCGGTCTTGAGTTATGCTGTTCACAGGCACGCCCAAGGACCTCTTTCTAAAAATGCCTTTTTTAATCAGTGGGCTCAAAACGTGTATTCCCTATGAAATCGGTTTCGAATTTTTGGATGGAATGCAGTAGTTCCCTTACTACAGGTAAGCAGTGGAGAAAGTACTTGTGGCAATTTTTAAGATCTACATTGGTGATTCAAACGTTGTTTGCTGATGCTTAAACCTTTCCATATAGAGCTGAATCATTACTGTATTATAATTCCAATCTGAGCAACAAAATAAACCACAATAATGAAAATGGTTGGAATGAAACTAAAGGTTTTTTTTTGGGAGGGGGTTATCACCTTATAAGCCAGCGATGGTGAACCTTTTCCCATTAGCGTACCAGTTAGAGTTAGGTTTATTGCTTTTACCTGTTTGGTGTGCTACAGTTATTTTAATTCAAACAACAGACAGAAAACCCTCCTTTGAATTCAAATTTTCCAAATAAGTTTTTATGATATGTTTTATTTAGTGAATTGTACTGAATTGCTCGTTTTATGGCGCCATTTTGCAAATACTGCAGAAATTAAGTTAAACGGGTTACGGTTTAAGAAAAACGCGAGTTCCTTGGCTTAAGCTAAATACTTTCTAAAGCTCTGATGTGTTACACTCACATGACTTTCTCTAGTCTTGTACAAACTACTTTTGCAAACGCTTATTCTCCATATGATTCATGTTAATCGATATATCGAGATGTTAATCTTATTGGTAATTTTATTGTAGATGCAAGGGGAATTGGTAGGGTTTTAGCGATAGTCAAATATTTTAAGAGCTGTTGCTATGTGGAGTATTCCATTCTCTTTGCATTATCAGGTCAAAAAAAATGAATAACGAATTTGAGAAAAAGTATAAGTATTGGAACGGAGTAACAAGCAATATCTCAAAAATGTTTCACTCAACAACAAAAAATTTATATGACATAAATTGTGTATTTTACCGCGATCTACATTTTTTGTGTAGTAAAATTTTGTCTATCTCTTATGGTTTACCATTTATGCAAAATTCGTTCACAATGAAGAATACTTTTGAAGACATTCCCAGAAAATCCAAGATATAACATTTTAATTGTAATGAAAGTATCTTAAATATATGATATTTTAATCAAAATCGTTAGAGGCATTTCTGAGAAAATTAAAATTTTCGAAAAATGTTCCATGTAAAGAGTAATCTGGGGTGGGGGGATTTTCTTGAAAACCTTTGTGTTGCATCTCTGGAAGATACTGAACCTAAATACCAAGTTTGGTGTTTATCCGACTGTTCGTTTCTATGTTATGCTGTTCACAGACACACACACACACACACACAGACACACACACGGTCATGTTTCCAAAAATGCTTTTTTTTGGATTAAGGGGGTCTCAAAGCATGTATTTCCGGTGAAATCTCGGTATGGAATTTTTGGGTGGAATACAATACTTCCCCTACTTACTATACGTAGTAGAGAAAGTAAAAATATAATAGCTCTATAGAATTATATTATTGTTATTTATTAAAACGAAATGTTTAAATTAAACAATTAAAATTTTCCTGTACTTTAAGTAAATTGTCTCATCGTATTTAATGTAAAACATGTTGTCGCGTTTTACTATCAATTGAGCTAATAAACTCGTTCATTTTTATGAAATTGAAGTTTTTTGTTTCCCTTTTTTGATAGTGAAGAAAGGGTTTTATGAAAGCTTTCGAAATAACTTATTAAGCTTAATGCTATCTTCGAAAACAGACAAAACAAAGGTTTATTCTCTTTATCCCCCACCCTTGTTTTGTACGACTAAGGTTTCCGCTGCAGTTGAAATATTCTCTGAGTAGTGATTCCCTAAAAATATGCACCTGCGCAACACACAGTCAGTCGAAAAACCTATCTCGTGGCAAGTAAGAAAATTATTTCTTGTTATGAAACGTATTTTTTTACTCCCTGAGAAATTGAAAAGCATATATGTGTGTGAGTGAATGTGTGTGTGTTCGCGCGCGCGTGCGGAATTGAACATCGGACGGTATGCGTTTCCGCAATTGCTTTTCACTAGGACATTTTGTGCGTTCTTTGCACGCGAGATGACCACCGATTACAGAGTCTGCTTGGTTGTGTGCTAGGCGGAGGGAGACACTCTACGCTACAAAGACCGTCCAAATATTTGAGTTACCTATCAACATGCATGCTGAAACATTGTGTTTACGAGACGCAAGCGAAAGAAGTTTCAAATGTAAACACTGGAAAGGTGCGATACAAGTCCCATTTTACTAAGACGGCCTCGAAATTGTTGACATCCACCCCTTCCACTCATCTTTCGCTAGTCATCTGCCAGAGGCACTAGTGATAAACTCGCTTCAAAGTATTGTCGTCATGGACAGACAACCTTGTGGCAATGGCCGAATAAATCTGAACACCCGTATGTATGTAGGTGGGTGGGTAGGTACTTAGGTAGGTAGGTACATATATCCATTTTATATTATAGTATCGCTATAAAATGCTTATATTCACGCTAAGTTACGGCAATTTTTGCTTAGGAATAATTTCAAATTAAGTAAGTAGTGATTTTTTTTTTACAACTTACGGAAGCAGCATTAAAATAATTACTTATGGTAACAAGTTCTCGCGATATAAACTAAAGAACGGAAAAGAATCGCAAACGATACTTGAGAAAGGCTTAAAGGCATGGAAGTTTTCAAAACGGACTGGGATGGCTCAGGCGGTAACGTCTGAGACCCGCATTCGGGAGGTCTCTGGTTGAAACCTGGTGCCGACCAATCTGACCGAAGATTATTTCGCGGTTTTCTTCGGTCGTTAGGTCTATACTAGGTTGGCTAATTTGATCCGTGACATTTCCTATCACCCCTTTCAGCATTACATTTCATTTCCTTCTTCTTTACCTCCATACCAGACATTGGGCAGCTCACCCATCCTGGATATGCTATGATTCAGAGTTTGCTTGCTCCTCGACAGGCTACTGACCCAAGAGATTGGACTGATCATCCATCCTGGATATGCTATCATCCAGAGTTTGCTAGCTCCTCGACAGGCTACTGACACAAGACATTGGGCTGATCACCCATACTGGATATGCTATGATCCAGAGTTTACTTGCTCCTCGACAGGCTACTGACACAAGACATTGGGCTGATCACCCACACTGGATATACTATGATACAGTTTGCTTGCTCCTCGACAGGCTACTGACCCAAGAGTTTGGACTGATCATCCATCCTGGATATGCTATGATCCAGAGTTTGCTTGCTCCTTGACAAGCTACTGATACAAGTCTTTGGGCTGATCACCCATACTGGATATGCTATGATCCAGTTTGCTTGCTCCTCGACAGGCTACTGACGCAAGAGATTGGACTGATCATCCATCCTGGATATGCTATGATCCAGAGTTTGCTTGCTCCTTGACAGGCTACTGACACAAGACACTGAGCTGATCACCCATACTGGATATGCTATGATCCAGAGTTTGCTTGCTCCTCGACAGACTACTGACGCAAGAAATTGGGTTGATCACCTGGATATGCTATGATCCAGTTTGCTTGCTCCTCGACAGGCTACTGACCCAAGGGATTGGACTGATCATCCATCCTGGATATGCTATGATCCAGAGTTTGCTTGCTCCTCGATAAGCTACTGACCCAAGACATTGGGCTCATCCATCCTGGATATGCTATGATCCACTTTGTTTGCTCCTCGACAGGCTACTGACCCAAGACATTGGGCTGATCACCCAACCTGGATATGCTATGATTCAAAGTTTGCTTGCTCCTCGATAGGTTACGGACCCACGACATTGGCTTTAAGTCCTTGGGATGGTTTAAGTCCTACTACGTAGAGGAAGTAAGGGAAGTATTATATTCCACCCAAAAATTCGATACCGAGATTTCACCGGAAATATATGTTTTGAGACCCCCTGAATCCAAAAAAAAAAAAATTTTGGAAACATGTCCGTGTGTGTGTATGTGTGTGTGTTTGTGAACAGCATAACTCAGAAACGAACAGTCGGATAAACACCAAACTTGGTACTTAGGTTCAGTATCTTCCAGAGATGCGACACGAAGGTTTTCAAGAATATCCCCCCACCCCAGATTACCCTTTACATGGAACATTTTTCGAAAATTTTATTTTTTTCAAAAATGGCTCTAACGATTTTAATTAAAATATCATATGTTTAAGATATTTTCATGACCAATGAAATGTATATCTCGCATTTTCTGGGAATGTCTCCAAAAGTATTCTTCATTGCGAACGACTTTTATATAACTGGTAAACCATAAGAGATAGACAAAGTTTTACTACACAAAAAATATACTTCGCGTTAAAATACACAATTTACGTCATATACATTTTTGTTGTTGTTGAGTGAGCCATTTTCGAGATATTGCTTGTTATTCAATTGAGTTTTCCAATACTTATACTTTTTCTCAAATTCGTTATTCATTTTTTTCTCCTGGTAATGCAAAGAGAATGGAATACCCCACAAAGCAACCAGCTCTTAAAATATTTGACTATAGCTTAAAGCCTACCAGTTCCCCTTGCATCTACAGTAAATTTAGCAATAAGATTAACATCTCGATTAACATGAAGCATATGGAGAATAAGCGTTTGTAAAAATAGTTTGTACAAGAGTAGAGAATGTCATGTGAGTGTAACACATCAGATTTTTTTATCCATTTCTTATGGTTTCCTAGTTATTCAAAATTCAATTGAAGGCATTTTATTTATCGGTAAAATGTCTTAAGAATATAGTCTATTATGATTAGGATTCAACACGGAGGGGGAATTGGCACGTGGGCATACATAGATATTTTGTACCTATGTCCCGGATGTAGTGCCCCCGAGAGGAAGATATAAGGTGAGAGGAAACATGGGGCAGTCAGATCAGGGGGTACGACAGGCAGAGGGTAGGGTCCCTACCATGTACAGATTTAAACTCCCCGATGGGCACTGTGCAGCGGGTTCCCTTCCTCCCGTGGGCTTGCACATCCCCTGGGGGCCCGGAACCTGGAGACCGTTCCCATCCCGGGGGAGACGGTTTTCACAGAGCATTCTTTTCCCCTACCATGCACACGCCGAGACCTCCCGCTAACGCGTACAATCCTAAAAGAGACCAAGCGGATGAAAGGTGAATTGAAACGAGAATGGAGGTGAAATGGAGGGACAGGAATTTCAGGGACTTAATGATCCTTCCCAGTATTCGCCTAGCGATCCGGGAAAACCCCGAAAAAAACCAATGGTTCAAGAACGTCGGCCGCGGGAATCGAACCCACGAACTCCCAAATTTGGGCCACATACGTTACCGCCTGACCAAAGTCTTAGAGCCATCAAACATAATGAAAATATTCAATGTAAAAGGTAGTTCTGGGGAAACAAAGATCTTCGTATCGCATCCTTTGAAGGTGTTTAACGTGCGCGCGCATATACATACAGAGAGAGAGAGAGAGAGAGAGAGAGAGAGAGAGAGAGACAGAGACAGAGAGCGAGTTGTTTCCAAAAATGCTGTTGTTTATTCAAAACCTCAAAATATACATTTGCGTCGAAATCGTTATACCTAATTTTTGGGTGGAATGCAGTAATTGCTCTTACTGCTAGTATAAGTTGGTGCTAAAGAAAGTACAAGTACTATACTCAAGGTCAAATACAAGCCCTGTATAACAAATAAACCAGTATATATACCCCTATTCTTCATATATATATGTATATATATGAAGAATAGGGGTGATAATTTAATGCGTTCAATACAAATCATTAGCTAGGAGTAAAACCGCAAGTTGTACCAACTTTTTCAGTAAATAAATCTTGTTCATAAGATTTAAAGCTAAAATGTTTGCTTTCTTTGCTAAAATAAACTGTTGCATAAAATAAAATTTCATTTGCTTACAATACACTATTTTATCGTATAACCAGCTCCTTCATGTCTCTTTGCCACTTCTCTATATATTCGTTTGCATTACACCAGCATACCTGGAACTATTTCAATAAGTCACCTACTCAATTGATGGCCAACCTAGCACGAAAATGAAACAAAATTGAGAGAGAAAAGGGTACATAAATAAACTTAGGAAGCAAGTAAGGCAAGAACCGACAGGTATGTGGAAGCTGGAAGAATAAATAAATGTGTTTGTCCATTATATGAAAGGAAGATAGATGCACAGGAGGTAACATTTCAATTTAATGGAACGAAGGACTGGAAGTATAAATTTGAGATAAATACATACAGAAAAATTGAGTTATTTATGTACGCTCTTTAACTATTACGGTCCTTAGTGTCCCATTCTATATTAGGCGTAAAATACTGGTGGTTTTCCTCAGAGGCCTCTTTATCAGGCTTGAGTTTCTTTTGCGTGCCGTAAACCTACGGCAGGGGCCACCGGCTTTAGTTTCCTTCCGAAGGAAGCTATGTAAGGATTTTTACGCCCGAAAAAATCCATCGCTCTTCTCCGGGATGAACCCACGGAAGACGACTATACATAGAAAATAGCGGATATGAACGGTTCACAGGAAAAGTGAAGAAATGAATACAAGGCCAGCAGCCTGATTGTAATTATGTAGTATTTCAAGCGATTACAGTATTGGACTTGAACTAATTCGAAGTCACTATATCCAATATTTCCTACACCAAGTGCAGAATTGGAAAATTTCCATAGCTAGTTTATCCAATTGGAGGAAACTTGGCTGTCCTTGAGGTTTTGCGATTTTGGTTTTCTTTTCGACATTTTACAATAACTGAATAACCACTTAAAGTTTCTTATGCACCTTTTTATCAGCTTATATCGATTGTTTTAAAAATTTGTATTTATAGACATTATCAAATTTGTAAAAGATATCGTAAAACGATAAAAAAACTAAAGGAAACATTTTTCTCGTACAATTAATTGCAGGAAGTCCTAGACTCACGTTACCCGATGTTGCAATGTCTATTGATCACACAATTTATTTCAAATAATTTTTTGTGGCATCAGCCATTTCCGAGATACTTGTTATTAATGGTGCGAATTGTTCAATAATTAGCCAAGTCCTGTCGATTTTCAGCTGTTTCTTGCGATTGCATGGAAAGAGTATATAATATAGTGTCCAGCTCTTAAACATTTAACTATCGCTGTTCCCTTTGTATCTATAACGAAATGTATAATGCGGCTAATTTCGGAAAGTTTAACTCGATTAAAATGAAATAGGAAAGTAGACTTTCGTAACAAGAAACAGAGAAATCAAAAGAACGACAGGATTGGAGGAGGCAGCAGTACGCGCACGACAACTCAAGTGGAAATGGGGAGGCATGTAGCAAGGATGTACCACAGAAGATGGGCCCACGCAACCACAGTTTGAGACAACGGCTCGAGAGAAGAAGAGGAGTTCGCCCTCTTCAGAGGTGGTCAGACGAACTAGTACGAGCAGCTGGAAGAAGATGGACCACTCTTGCCAAGGATCGCCAACTATGGAAGGAAATTTAGCCAAGAAGCTAAAACTATACCCAACATTATTATGATAAGGGCTATTTTGGTGTTGAATTAAACTTTGATGAAAAGGGTTAAGTGAAAAGACAAGTAAAAGGTAAATTCTCTCATGAACTGGCTCACCTTGGGAGTATTTACATGAGCTACCCTAGAGTAGGAAGCCATTGCCACACAGGAAAGTAAGGCTATCTTATCTTATCCAACAATAATTTGTACACCTACTAATAAGTTACTGAGGGTAGAGAAAGTCATGTGAATGTAGCAAATATTTGTTTTAAAGCTATATTTTCAGAGTTTCATGACACTAAATGTGTACGACTTTCACAAAATCACGCCTGCTCCGAGATATGCTGCAAAATGCTTCTAGTTCAGGAAACATTCCTTAGCACGAAAGCCATGTGTTATTTGAAGCAGTCCACTAACAGGTAAAAGAACTTCAGGCACATGGAGATATGACATCAACATCCTCCAGGTTGAAGCAATAACAATGGCGGACAACAATAAAGGCCAAAATGAGTAGTGAAGGGTTGTGAGTACCTCAATTGCGAGTTAAACTTCAGTGTAATCGTTTCTGCTCTAGTGTTTATAAAGATGGTACTTAAGCTAATGCTTTGTGATTCCACTGCATGTAAGATATCTTGTTGAAGTTTGCGCCAATTATTACACATAATAACAATACACTACGTGACCAAAAGTATCCGGACACCTGGCAGAAAAAGACGTACAAATTCGTGGCGCCCTCCATCGGTAATCCTGGAAGTCAATATGGTGTTGGCCCACCCTTAGACTTGATGGCAGCGTTCACTCTCGCAGGCATACTTTAAATCAGGTGCTGTAAGGTTTCTTGGAGAATGGCAGCCCATTCTTCACGGAGTGCGGAACTGAGGAGAGGTATCGACGTAGGTCGGTGAGGCCTGGCACGAAGTCGGCGTTCCAAAACATCTCAAAGGTGTTCTATAGGATTCAAGTCAGGACTCTGTGCACGCCAATCCATTACAGGGTGTTATTGTCGTGTAACCACTCCGCCACAGCCCGTGCAGTATGAACAGGTGCTCGATCGTGTTGAAAGATGCAATCGCCATCCCCGAATTGCTCTTCAACAGTGGGAAGCAAGAAGGTGCTTAAAATTTCAATGTAGGTCTGCGCTGTGATCGTGGCACGCAAAACAACAAGGGGTGCAAGCCCCCTGCAGGAAAAACACACCACCCCATAACACCACCACCTCCGAATTTCACACGGGCATTTGCCGTACCCACACCCTGCCATTGGATCGCCACATTGTGTACCGTGATTCGTCACTCCATACAACGTTATGCCACTGTTCAATCTTGTAATATTGACGCTCCTTACACCAAGCGAAGTATCGTTTGGCATTTTCCTGCGTGATGTGTGGCTTATGAGCAACCGCTCGACCATGGAATCCAAGGTTTCTCACCTCACGCCTAACTGTCATAGTACTTGGAGTGGTTCGTGATGCAGTTTGGAATTCCTGTGTGATGGTCTGGATAGATGTCTGCCTATTACTCTTTACGACCTTCTTCAAATGTCGGCAGTCTCTGTCAGTTAACAGATGAGGTCGGCCTGTACGCTTTTGTGCTGTACATGTCCCTTCACGTTTCCACTTCACTATCACATCAGAAACAGTGGACCTAGGGATGTTTAGGAGTGTGGAAACCTCTCGTACAGACTTCTGACACAAGTGACATCCAATCACCTGTCCGCGATCGAACTCCGTGAGTTCCACGTAGCGTCTCATTTTGGTGTTTCACGATGTCTAATGACTACTGAGGTCGTGGATAATGAGTACCAGGTAGTAGGTGGCAGCACAATGCACCTAATGAAAAGCGTATGTTTGTGGAGTTGACCGGATATTTTTGATCACATAGTGTATGTTTTAAAATTCAAGCTACAGGTTATTTAAATATGAATTTTTACTTTCTCTACCACTTACATAGTAGGTGGAGAAGGTATTGCATTCCATCCATAAATTCGATACCGAGATTTTACCAGAAATACTCGTATGGGACTCCCTGAATCCAAAAACATCATTTCTAGAAAAAGGTCCATGTGTGTGTCTGTGAAAAGCATAACTCAAAAACATAAATACCCAACTTGGGATTTAGGTTCAGTAACTTCCAAAATTGCGACATAAAGATTTTAAAGAAAATCTGCCCACCTCAGATTATGCTTCACATGGTAGGTTCTTCTAAATTTTTTATTTTCTAAAAAAATTGCCCTAAGGATTTTTTTAAAATACCATATGTTAAAAAAATTTACGTTACAAATAAAATTTATATCTTCAATTTTCTGAAAATATATTGTGTAGCGCCTTTCATTTGGAGAAAATTTTGTATAACTGATAAACATTAAGCGATGGACGAAAACGTACACCACAAAAAATAATATCTCTTCAAAAACAAACAATTTATTTCAAATAAGCTTCTTTGTGGCATAAGCCATTTCTGAGATATGTTATTAATGGTTCGAATTGCTCACTTCTCGGTCATTCTCCCTAAGTCCTATCCTGGAAACTTATGCAATTTTAAGGCAGCGTATAGCACCCTATTCTTAAACACTTGACTATCACTGTTCTCTTTATATCTATAACGAAATGTGTAATGTAGCTATTTCTGCAAAGGCTTATTTGTATTAAAATGCAGTAGACGGAAATATAAGCTTTACTAAGATAGTTTGTATGCCAAATAATAAATGATAGAGGGTAGAGAAAGTCATGTGTATGTATCACATCAGATTTTTACTGTGTCAATGTTATGTTCTAACAAAAGTGCTCCACACGATGAATTAAAAAAATGCATTTAAAACTGTAGGTTTTGTACTAAATATTCTTACAAAAAGATCTATCATATCACATTTTTTATATTGACCTAGAATATTAAACGTATTACTTTTTGTACTCTCCAAAACTCCTAATTTTTTTTCAAAAGTTAGTAACTTATTTATTAAAAATCTGAGCACTTTTGAAAAAGTACGTCTTTTTTCTTCTATAAGGTGCGTTTGAGAGGCAGTAAAAAATTTCAAACAAATTGACAAAAAAGTTTGCAACGTGTAGAGCATTTTGACTATTAAAAATACTGAAAACATCTGATGTGTTACACTCACATGGCTTTCTCTACTCTTGTACAAACTATTTTTACAAACGCTTATTCTCCATCTACTTCATGTTAATCGAGACTCTATCTTATTGCTAATTTTCTTGTAGATGTAAGGGGAATATATATTTGCAAAGACAATACAGAAATACAGTAGCCTTTAAGCACATACATATCTCTTAATAGCTGGTTGCTAGGTGCAACACAATTCCCTTTGCCACAGATTAATACTCTTTGCAAAAAAATGAATAACGAATTCCCATTTGAGAAAATAAGTATTGAAAAATTTAAGGGAATAACAAGCAATATGTCGAAAATGGTTCACTCAACAACAAAAAAATGTATATGACATAAATTGTGTATTTTAACGCGATCTACATATTTTGTGTAGTAAAATTTTGTCTATCTCTTATGGTTTACCAGTTATGCAAAAGTCGTTCACAATGAAGAATACTTTTGGAGACATTCCCAGAAAATTCAGGATATAAATTTTATTTGTCATGAAAATATCTTAAGCATATGATATTTTAATCAAAATCGTTAGAACCATTTTGAGAAAATTAAAATTTTCGAAAAATGTTCCATGTGGTGGGGGATTTTCTTGAAAACGTTCGTGTCGCATCTCTGGAAGATACTGAACCTAAATACCAAGTTTGGTACTTATCCGACTGTTCGTTTCTGAGTTGTGCTGTTCACAGACACACACACACACACACACACACACACACAGACAGACGCACACACGGACATGTTTCCAAAAATGCTTTTTTTGGATTCAAGGGGTCTCAAAACATATATTTCCGGTGAAATCTCGGTGTCGAATTTTTGAGTGGAATACAATACTTCCCCTACTTACTTAGTACTTAATAGAGAAAGTAAAAATTGTTTAATGCTTAACAATGTTTGCTCAAATTTCACAGATGCATTACACACAAACACGGAAACTTCTGCTGAGAAGCGGAGTGAAAATCGGCAACAACGCGGTTGGAGCGTATTGGTTCTCGCGAAACGTCAGGAGGTTTGTAATGCTCAATAAGGTACTTGCTAAAATGTTTTTAGAAAGCTCTAACACACTTATTAGGTTGTTTTTGTACTAGTTTGGTTAGAGGTCGTTGATACGAAAAATTATTCTCAACTATAGATTTTCTGATACACATTTACAGTTATTTGCAGCATATTATCTACAGTTGAGGAAAAGAAAACTGTTTTAGTGCACGTTAACAGCGGTTGTTGCAAGTTGATATTTGATGATTACTTATGTAAGTGGGTTACGCAAAACATGGGTGGATCTCGTCACGGCAATCGCAAATGAAAACAAGTTTTGTTTTGAATACACATTTTGTTAGGTTGGTATCTAGAGGCCATCCATATTCAGGCTACTTCGCCAATGATAAGGAATGAATAATTCTGTTGGAGAAAGCTAGGCCAGCGATAAATACCAGTAGCTGTCCAGAATTTCCAAACAGAGACAAGTCACCTTAAGTTATGGATTAAGAAGAGCAGTTATGTCGCGAGGCATTTGACTCAGATAGTGACGTAAGATACTCTTAAACCAGGGATGCCCAACCTTACAGAGAGAGGGGAAGAAGGGAGTTTCCCTTCCCTCACATCTCCACTCGTGCTACCAAGGACTGAAATTTGATTGGTTTAGCTTGTCAAATATAGTAGGTAGGGTAAACTTATGAACTTTGAAGTTTAGCTAAGAGAACAGTTTGGGCTTTACTGCTCTAAACCATAGTATCGAATCACTATAGTCTCGTTTTTGTTTACTGTAACTCTTTTATACTTAGAGAATTAGTATAACACAGTGTGCCTGTTAATAAGCTGGTAAATAAAAATACTATATAGCGTGACTGTCCAGTTTTCCAACTGTCCCTTCTCTCAGCTCTCACTGCCACTGTTGATATCATAATTATTGACGGGAATATATAAATAATTAAATAAAGTAATAATATTAAGATAGAGAAATAATTGCAATAAACAATAAATATATAATGTAAGAAACTTGAGTTGAAAGATTTGTCCGGAACAAGAAGGTAATTAGGAAGACATGTTAACGAAAGTCATTAGCGACAGCCGAATTCAGAAAACATTAGCGTTAAAAATTCCTAAAAAGGCTGTGAAGTTGTAGTACAAGAGAATGTGAACAGACACGTAGGCTAATTCTGAAAAGGAGAAGTTAAAGGCACTTCTGAGACTTTAGCCAGGCCACCTAGCAACAGTGTAAGAGACTCGCATGAAGAGAGTTTAAGTATTGGACCGAGCGTGAAATAGCGTTGGTGGGAGTAGTTTTAATGTAGGCCAAGCTTAAGTAATAAAGGCGTGCAATTCTAAATTAGAGAGTTACTCTGGTAGCGGTACCGGTGCTGATAGACATTCGTTCGTGCATACATTCGTCACCCTGGATACTTTTGACGACTCGTGTGTGTTATTTAAGTGCTCGTGACGCGTTTGTGCGAGTAAGATTTAGCGGCCATAGCGAGGGATCATTCCGGTAAGCATTTTAACGACTGACGGCAAGTTACGCGAGCAGTTACTTTTATTGCGAAAACAGTTATTTCAAACCATAGACTTGATGCTGCAGAAGTGAGCAGTAACAAGTCAATTGTAAGCGCTATGACTCATAATCAGTTCCATTCGCTTGAAAAGCTTAAGTATTAGATCACATCACATTTCTCATTCAATTTAAACTGGTGTTGTCTTTTCACAACACATCCACGCATACCCTGAGAAAGTACTCATAGCTCTACCACTGGAGCAGCTGGCGCACGAGGCTATAGAAAGAGCTACGAGATAACAACGACATAAGAAGCAGGTAAAGTATACTGCTTCAAAAGTGACGACCTTCCTTCTTGCTTCACTGTTTTGATCTGGTTCAACTTTCACTGGAACTTCACAGATTGTAACTTCACTAATGTGAACTAGTTCAATCTCTCTGTCACTTCGCTTTCTTCGTGACATAACCTCTTCTTTCGGACGGATCACGCCCTGGGGAGTCGAACACAAGGCTTCTGTAATCTCTCGCTCTACAGCAGAACTCGCTGCACGTCACAGCAGTCGTCATCAACTCGCTCGGAGAACCGCACTTGATGTATGAAAACGCGCTCACCAACTAGCTTACTCAGTCACTGATCGACTCAAACGTCTCTCTGCTCTCGCGAGAATGCTCGCTTATACAGCCAATGGAATCTACCATAAAACATTCTGGAACTATCTGGACACGCTTTCTGGTGGCTGCCCTGCGTCCGACCTCCCGATAATCTTGGGCCATAGCCACTGCATCAGAATATATTAAAACAATGTTAAATGTTGGGGCTGACGGAATTAATCCATTCTTTTGGAAAACCATCATATCTCAACATTGATTAAATAGCTCGCTTCGCTCGTTTTAATAACTGTACACGTTTAGTCGCATATAGTTAGTACTATGAGGCAGTATTTTTAACACTTAAATGATTTCAGTAAAATTATATAATGAACAATATAAAAACAGCCCTCCTTAAAGCAATATATGTATGTAACAAGATATAAAAAGTGTATATGTTAGTCATTGTATATGTTTATATTATTGCATACATATGGAATAATGTTATGTGAATGTATTACGTAATTTAATAAAGTAGGAGCTGTGAGAATAATAGGTTAAAAGTTGCTAACAATGAGGTAACCTTAAGGCAATAAAGAGTAATAGAGTTTAATAATGCTACTAGTCATTATTGGAAGCGATAATGTAATTTTTGAGACAGTTTATAAAATAGCCAATCAACAACCAGAAAAAGCTTTAGTTAAATGAAGGTATTCTATTGGACTAGGGTTAGCCAATTAGAAACTTAAATAGAGTAAAATGTACAAATTTAGAAGTCAGTTGCTTGTAGACAGCGCTTCTAACCGGACGCGTTGGTTGTAGACAGTGTTCCTAACCGGACGCGAGATGTGTCCTCGAGAAATTAATTACGTATTCGTGTGAGACGAAAATAGTTTACGTGTTAAAAAGTGCAAGCAATTAATAAAAGAATCTCACAGCTCTCTATATCAGTGAAGTGTTATTTAAATTGTGTCAACAATTAATAAATGTTGTGAAGTAAAAATTATAATCTGTGTAAGCCTACATTCTTCAGCCGCTTCACGCCTTGCAAAGCAATCCATGTCTCTAACAATAATACTGACGCAGCCGAGGCAAACATAAATATATAATATTTAAAGAAACAGTCAAATTACAAAGTTAATATTTTTAAATTTTGGGGCGAAGGCTACCGGGTACCATACGTGTGGTTGCAACTTCTTCAAGTTCGGCGCCCCAATAGTTGAAATACAATACAACAAACCTTCTTCAAACTGGCTCCCAAAGCGGGGGCAGATAACAATGCAACTCCCTTCTCAATTAGAGACCACTTATGTAATGAAGTGAAACTTCTGAGTGGGTCTTCCTGTAGTCTAGTGGTTAATACACCTAACTGATTGACTTAAAAGGTTAATCTTCTACAATGTTTTTAGGAATTAACCAACCATGGGTATAAGAAATAGTGAGCGTTCAGTCTCTATCCGCTCCTGTTTGCCTTTTGGCCCTAAAAATACTTAAAAGGTTGGTTGTTGGCCATGATGATCGATCAAAACCTTTATTAAATCAATATACTCTGTTCAGAGATCCAGTGGGATTCCCCTCGCACGGATAAAGCTCTAAAGGGACCACGTAATAAAGGTTTGACTCACTTCGTGTGTACTAGCTTCCTCCTGGACTCAGATAACATTATACTGGATGGTCGCACATGTTGCAGTAATCTTTTCATGTTATCTTATTTGCTGGGCGCCTGTTATTGTTTTATTATTTTAAGATTTGCGTGCTTTGTCCTCCGGCTAGCTATTATTACTCAGTCGAGCAAATATCTCTGAGCAGGGCGTGTAAATGGAAAGGAGTTGTTACTAAAAGATAACACTGATAAAAGAATTTATTTTCACACTTTTATTGCCGTCACACTTAATTAATAGTTAACATCTTTAATCTTTATACACGCCTGACTGAAACTGTTATATTTCCGAATGTAATTACTGTCGTATTAGTTGCCGCGTACTTCACATTTTGTAATTAACTTTACGACGCGAGAGATTCTTCCAAACTGTATGTTGTGCACTTCACGATAGATTCTTCAAGACTGCGCGACGTGTACCTCGTGAATGATTCCATAGAACTGGGTGATGTGTAACTCGTGAATAATTTTTTAGAACTGCATGAAACATGCTCATAGCTCGAGAATATATACTCCTTCACCTCGAAATGCCTAAACATTATAATAGAGCTACTATTGGTTACCAAATCGCGCCAACATTAGCGTCTGCTTTGTCAGCCAATCACAATTACTAACACATATGCTCAAGGGAAGATATTCTCTCCATTTCTAAAGAAAGGCACGCTACGCTGACGTCATTTGTTTGTCTCTTCTTAGTGATAAACAACTCACCCCATCGGTTCATTGTTACCCACTTCTATTGTCAGTTTCAGTGAGGCCGTGTAAACTTATTTCCTCACAATGCATATGGCAAACAAACATCTAAAATCATTGTCATACAATAATGTTAATTTACACTACAATCACTCTGGCATTCACAGTATTGTGATATAAAATACTGCCTCACAAAGTAAGGGGCAAATGTTTGAGGAGAATTAAAAGCCATAGAAACTATTATTACTCACTTTATTATCACTAAGAAATCTGTGAAATATATGAAATCGGTTTTCTACATAGTGTTCAGCTTAGGTTTCATTCAAGACGACGCAGGCTTTTAGTCCACGTGCCTTTCTGCATTCCTCCATGGGAATTAAATTGAATTCCTGAATAATAACCTGGCGCAGATAGCTTCGTTTTGGATATATGCTTGTATTATGCTTTAAAAGCCGACAAACAAAAAAGTCTGAGGGAGTTAGCAGAGGATCTTGGGGGCCATTTAATAGGACCCCGACGACCAATTCACATTCTTGGAAACCACACATCAAGCCATTCTCTTACTATCAGAACGTAATGCAGCGGAGCTCCATCTTGCTGCCACCACAAATCTTCAAAGTCATCCCATGCCTGTAAGAGAGGACCAACGTTGTTCCTTAGCAGATGCAGGTATGTTTCTCCCGTGACGTTAGCATCGAAAAAAGGTGCAATTAAGCTCTGATATATCACTCTTGCACATACAATAACTCCTAGAGACGGGTAATTGTGTTGAACAGTAACATTTCGTTTTCACGTCTCCAGTAAACACAATTATGTCTGTTAGCAGAACCCGACAAACGAAATTTAGCCTTATCGGACTAAACAACATGTTGTTCTATGTCAGGATCATCTTCCAGCATCTCCAGCTAGGCCTTAGAGAATTTAAGGCGTCGATCGAAATCATCTTGGTTTAGTGCGACCGTTTAGTCTGTTTCCTCTAACAATGTGCAGACAAACACGGATGAAGACGCAAGACGTAAGACAGCTGCAACCACGAAATACAAGCGAACATAATCACATAAAGACATTCAAACATTTGCCCCTTACTTAGCGGCCACCTGTATAAGGAAATGTGGCTAGAATGTTTTACCAACAATACAACAGATTATTTATGATGTGAATTAAAAGAATAATAATTATCCAGAGGTTCAAGGCTACAGGAGTTTATAAACCTCATGAAAGCTGTATTTATGATGTCAGCACCTCCTGAAGTTCTTAGAATTTGCCCTTGAGACGAGGAAAAACTACCGCCTGGATGTCTCAGCCATATGGGTTGAACGAAAGAGAACGAAGGAGGAATGACCTATTAAAATTGTTCGAAATTCTGAGACAAGGTGATAGTTTTACTTCTGTGTGTTAATAAAACATTTTAAAGCTTGTAAGAGGGGTGTATGCTGAAATAGCACCTAGATGCTTTCGATAATCAGTGTAACCGAAGTATGTCGAATACTTTGACACAAAGACTTAGAGACTTTGACTTAATACTTTGATTACGAGATAAATCTTCGATAAATGTTCGATATTTGTTAATTTTCTTATATACATATAAAACTTAACACCTTAACTGAATTGTTCCAGGGATAGGTAATTCAAGTTTCAGATACCCAAATCAACACTACAAGACATTTCTGAAACAACGAATACATCTATAGGAGGTGAAGCGATAGTTGAAAATCTGATGTGTTACACTCACATAAATTTCTCTACTCTTGTACAAATTATTTTTACAAACGCTTATTCTCCATCTACTTCATATTAATCGACATAAGCATTTGCTAATTTTCTTGTAGATGCAACGGGAGACTTCAAGCGATAATCAAATCTTTTAAGAGCTGGTTGCTATGTGGAGATTTCATTTTCTTTGCATTTCAAGGATGTATATGACATAAATTGTGTCTTTTTAACGCGCTCTACATTTTTTGTGTAGAAAAAGTTTTCCTCTTGCGGTTTACCAGTTATGCAAAAGCCACTCAGAATGAAGAGGACTTTTGGGGACATTCCATGAAAATTCAAGATATACATTTCATTTGTCATGAAAATATCTTAAATATATGAATATCTTATCAAAATCGTTGGAGTCACTTTTAAGAAAATCAAAATTTTCGAAAAAATTTCCAAGTAAAGAATAGTTTGGGGTGGGGGTATTTCTTGAAAATAAATCTTTGTGTCGCATCTTTGAGAGATATCAAGTTTGGTATTTATTCGACTTTTGGTTTTTGAGTTACGCTGTACACACACACACGAAACTTTTTCTAATTCTTTTTATTCTGGTGGCCTCAAAACACGTATTTCAGGTGAAATCTCGGTATCGAATTTTTGTTGGAATGCAACACTTCCCCTACTTACTATACGTAGTAGGGAAAGTAAAAATGAATATGGATGAGCACAAAATATCGCATTTAACATTGTTTCCAGTGAAGGTTTTTTGGTGCAGGTGTTTCCTACCCTACTGCATACCCCCACCCAACTTTGGTATCTAACCGACTTTTCGTTTTTAAGTTATGCTGTTCATCCGAGCGCGCACGCGCGCTCACACACACACACACACACACACATACACAGTGACCTTTTTCTAAAAATGTTTTTTTTATTCAGGGGGCCTCAAAATACGTGTTTCCGGTGAAATCTCGATATCGAAATTTTTGGTGGAATGCAATATCTTCTCTACCTACTATGTACGTGCTAGAGAAATAAAAATAAAAACGGTGGTGGATTTCTTCGGCTTGTTTATGTCGGAGGAAGTATTTGAAACTTGCAGTGGTAAAACAAAAACAAGGCGATAATCTGGAGAGCTTATTTACGTAAGGTGGACACGTTAGGTCTGCTTTTCTTGAAAATGAAAACCTCCCCTCTTAAAACCCAGTAGCATCTCTCCAGAGACTCATCCGTTCCGGAAATAAAACATGCAATAATTTCAGTCACGCATTCTGGCGTCTTGTTAAAGAAGTTATTTTCCTCCTTAATGGGAATGTAACGCACAGTCCCAGAATTTGGACTTAGAATAAGGAAAATGTACAGCGAAGAAAGTAATGGAAATATAGCTTTGTTCTTCGTATAGCTAAGCCAAGGTTTAAAGAAGACATTTCTCGCATAGTACTGAACGGCTTAAGCTGGGTGTGTTACAGTGTTCTTCATTAGCAGGTCTTGTTTATCTTTTCGCATAGCAATGTTTGTAACATGGGTTTATCCGAAACTGTCTCGGTTATATTTCCATTTTAAGATATCTCCGAAAATAACTGATCCTTTATATTTGTGCGATCAAGATAATTTTTCTATATTATAATGATATTCGCACCTTTAGTTTCATTTTGATCATAGAATCCTTCGCCTTTTTCCTAAATTTAACATTTCGTCGTTCCCAAAGGTTCTGAGGCTGTTCATTTAGGTCTTTGATGGATAATTCCATGGAAAATGAGAGTTCTCTTTGCTTTACGAGGTTTTTGCACCCATACGGGGTGAGTCACCTAGCAGTACCACCGCAAATATCTCTAACACAAAAATATGAATTTTACCGGCGTGAAGTCAGAGTGGATGATGCATATAATTAAAAATCATCTGATGTGTTACACTTACATGACTTTCTCTACTCTTGTACAAACTATTTTTAAAAACGCTTATTCTCCATCTACTTCATGTTAATCGAGATATCGAGATGTTAATCTTATTGCTAATTTTCTTGTAGGTGCAAGGGGAATTGCTAGGCTTTAAGCGATAGTCAAATATTTTAAGAGCTGGTTGCTATGTGCAGTATTCCATTCTCTTTGCATTACCAGGGCAAAAAAATGAATAACGAATTCCTATTTGAGAAAAAGTATAAGTATTGGGAAATTTAAGAGAATAACAAGCAATATCTCGAAAATGGTTCACTCAAAAAAAAAAAACTGTATGTGACATAAATTGTGTATTTTAACGCGATCTACATTTTTTGTGCAGTAAAATTTTGTCTATCTCTTATGGTTTACCAGTTATGCAAATGTCGTTCACAATGAAGAAGACTTTGAAGACATTTCCAGAAAATTCGAGATATACAATTCATTTGCCATAAAAATGTCTTAAACTTATGGTATTTTATTCAACATCGTTTGAGCCATTTTTGAAAAAATTAAAATTTTTGAAAAATGTTCTGTGTAAAGAGTAATCTGGGGTGGGGGGATTTTCTTGTAAACCTTCGTGTCGCATCTCTGGAAGATACTAAACCTAAATACCAAGTTTGGTGTTTATCCGACTGTTCGTTTCTGAGTTATGCTGTTCACAGACACACACACACACACGAAGAGAGAGAGAGAGAGAGAGAGAGAGAGAGAGGGAGACAGACAGACACATACACTGACATGTTTCCAAAAATGCTTTATATGTATTCAGTGCACCTCAAAACATGTATTTCCGGTGAAATCTCGGTATCGAATTTTTGGGTGGAATGCACTACTTGCTATACGTAGTGGAAAAAGTAAAAAAGTAAGCAAATAGCTTTCAACATACACCTATATGACGTTCATATTATACAGGTATAATTAATTATACTTTATTAGTACTAATGAAATTAATTATGCGTTTTACAGATCTGACCTGTCTGAGCTTGTTACTTTCTCTACTGCGTATAGTAAGTAGGGGAAGTACTGCATTCCACCCAAAAATTCGATACCAAGATTTGAACGGAAATACATGTTTTGAGGTACCTGCATGCAAAAAAGCTTTTTTAGAAAAAGGTCTGTGTGTGTGAACAACATAATTAAAAAAACGAAAAGCTGAATAAATATCAAACTCGGCATTTAGATTCAGTACTTTCTAAATGTACATACGAAGATTTTCAAGAAAATCCCCCACCCCAACTACCCTTTACATGAACATTTTTCGAAAATTTTGATTTTCTGAAATGTGGCTCTAACGATTTTGATTAAAATGCCATATATTAAAAATATTTATGTGAAAAATAAAATGTATACCTTGAATGTTCTGGAAATAGTCTGTGAAGTCCGCTTCATTCAGAAGAAATTTTGTATTATCTTGTATAACTAATAAATGTTAACCGATAGAAGAAAACGCACTACATAAAAATGTAGGTTTCTTTAAAATGCACAGTTTATTATAATAAGTTTTTTGTGATGTAAGCCGTTTCTTGGATATCCGTTATTAAAAGTTCAAATTGTTCAATACTATTCTGGTGATGACAATGAAATTAATATGCCACATCATAGATACGTAGTAGAGAAAGTAAAAATAGAGTGGAGAAGAAACGCTTGTTTACCTACCGTCACCAAATGTTAACATGTGCTGAGAAAACACATGGTGCATATAGAATGAAAAGCCCTCTTATATACGAAAAAAATGAAAAGTCGTTTCAATTGAATTTCCATAGCTTGTAAGTTGTTCACAATTGAAAATATGGTAATACAAATAGTTATGTTTCCGAGAGAATATCTGGCCTAATCTTTTATCACTAAACGGGCATATAGCTTATAAAATGTCTTTTTCTGAATACATAGTTAGTAAAAAGCTTTTTAAAATGTAATATTCTTTCTGTGCACAGAAGTTTATGTGGTTAGCAGAATTAAAACACAGAATCCAAAATATTTTGAAAATAATAAACCTAGAAACATGAAATTTTGCGTGAAGTATATTTAGTATAAATTTAGAACATTTCAAACAATAATGTTAAACATTTAGAATTTTATTTATTCATTCCTAAGGTATTATTATTATCATTATTATTATTATTATTATTACTTATTTGTAGTAAACTTTGTAGGATCCATAATCGAGAATAAATGAAAACAATAATGAATTGTAGACTGTTCCAAAGCAAATTAATACCTGTTGACCACAAATGAGACGATGCACTGGGGTACTTGGCTCTGAAGAATCAACTTGTCGGATAGAACCATAAACCTATCAAAGGCAAAATGTGAAACATAAAACTGACGCCAACAACACCACACACTATTTTAATTATTATCACTTTTTTTCTTTTTAAATGGATTTAATTAAATCTCTTGCAGAAGAAATTTGGAGCACTCGGAGGGTGGACTTTCATCCTGAATTTATTACTTCTGCAAGAGCAATAAAACCCTAGGAAACAAACTGAAAAATTCCAATATTTTCAGCGAAATAACAAAAAGCAATTAAACATGCAGATTGTAATAAATAACAAATAAAATATTCAAGATGCTCACTATGCTTTTTCAGTGTTAGGTATTGCACTGAAACCGTGAAATATTAAATTTGTTGTTATAAATTACATCTGAATGCTAGGAATATCGAATCCAGTAGTTTTATGAACCAGAATGTTTAAAAAAACAATCACATAGTTATAATTAATTTCGTAAATCCTTATATAGGCTGTTCAAAGTTATAATAGCAACAGCATCTAATAATGATGTCGATAATAATAATAATAATAATAATAATAATAATAATAATAATAATAATACAATATAAACCATAAAGTGCTATTGCGCTGCGCAATTTATTTTATGACTTTCTCTACCACATACTAGTGGGTAGAGGAGGTATTGCATTCCATCCAAAGGTTCAATACCGGTTTTAGAAAAAGGTCCGTGTGTGTGTGTGTGTCTATGAACAGATAACTCAAAACGAAAATTTTGGTATTTATGTTGAGTATCTTCCAAGGAAGCGACACCAAGATTTTCAAGAGAATCCCCCACACCAATTACACCTTACATGGATAATTTCGAAATTTTCGATGTTCTAAAAATAGGCTCTAATGATTTTGATTAAAATACCGTATATTAAAAATATATATAATATGAAAAATAATATATATATATATATCTTGAATTATTTTATAGTAGCCTGTGAAGTCCTTTTAATTCGGAAGGAATCTAACTCGTCAACATTAAGCGATAGATAAAAATCCACTACATAAAAATCTGATGTGTTCAATCACATGACTTTCTCTACTCTTGTACAAACTATGTTTACAAACGCTTATTCTCTATATGCTTTATGTTAATCGAGATGTTAATCTTATTGCTAATTTCCTTGTAGTTGCAAGGGGAATATGGTAGGCTTTAAGCGATAGTCAAATATTTTAACGCTGGTTACTATGTGGAGCATTCTATTCTCTTTGTTGGAAAATTTAAGGGAATAACCAGCAATATCTCGAAAATGGTTCACCCAACAAAAAAAGTTATATGACATAATTTGTGTATTTTAACGCGATCTACATTTTTGGTGCAGTAAAATTTTGTCTAACTCTTATGGTCTACCAGTTATGCAAAAGTCGTTCACAATGGAGAATACTTTTGGAGACATTCCCAGAAAATTCGAGATATATATTTCATTTGTCAAGAAAATATCTTAAACATATGATATTTTAATCAAAATCGTTAGAGCCATTTTTGAGAAAATTAAACTTTTCGAAAAATGTTCCATGTAAAGGGTAATCTGGGGTGGAGGGATTTTCTTTAAAACCTTCGTGTCGTATCTCTGGAAGATACTGAACCTAAATACCAAGTTTGGTGTTTAACCAACTGTTCGTTTCTGAGTTATGGTGTACACAGACACACACACACACACACACACACACACAAACACACAGACAAACACGCAGACACACAGACAGACACACAGACACACACACACACATGGACATGTTTCCAAAAATGCATTTTTTTTGATTCAGGGGGTCTCAAAACATGTATTTCCGATGAAATCTCGGTATCGAATTTTTGGGTGGAATACAATACTTCCCCTACTTACTATACGTAGTAGAGAAACTAAAAAGATCTGTGTGAGCGTGTGTCTAAGTGACTAAACAACGTAACTCTAAAACGAAAAGTTGCTTAAAATGTCACACTTGATATTTAAGTTCAGCATCTTATAAGTATGCAACACACAGATTTTGAAGGAAATGCCTCTACCCCAAACTAGCCTTTAGATAGAAACGTATTCGTTATATTTTGTGTCCTAAAAGTGGCTCTAACAATTTTTATTAAACTGCCTCATATTTAAAATATTTGTCTGACAAATGAAATGCATATTGAATTTTCCGGGAATAGCTTCCGAAGTCCTCTTCGTTCTGAAACTTTTGCATAATTGGTAAATGTAAGAGATCCTACAAAATCTTGCTACAAAAGAAATATAGGTCTCTTTAAAGTCTACAATTTATGCAACATAAAATTGTTTGTGGCGTTAATCATTTCCGAGACGTGCGTTGTTATTCGTTTGAATCATATTTTTCTGAAGTGTATCCAGCTAATCTTGCCCCCTTTTTCTTTTCGTTTTCATTTAAAGAGAACAGAATTTAAAGCTATCACATAGCGACGAATTTTGAAAAGCTTTGATTGTCGCACCAACTTAATATATCTTTTACTTTTACTACGTATAGTAAGCAGGGGAAGTATTGAATTCCACCCCAAAATTGGATACAGAGATTTACCGGAAATATATGTTTTGAGACCCCTGAATCCAAAAAAAGCATTTTTTGAAAACATGTGCGTGTGTGTGTGTGTGTGGTGTCTGTGTGTATGTATTTGAACAGCATAACTCAGAAACGAACAGTCGGATACACACTAAACTTGGTATTTAGGTTCAGTATCTTCCAGAGATGCGACACGAAGGTTTTCAAAGAAATCCCCCCACACCAGATTGCCCTTTACATTGAAAAATTTTCGAATATTTTAATTTTCACAAAAATGGTTCTAACGATTTTGATTACAAAATGATATGTTTAAGATATTTTCATGACAAATGAAATGTATATCTCGAATTTTCTGGGAATGTCTCCAAAAGTATTCTTTGTGAACGACTTTTGCATAACTGGTACCATAATAGATAGACAAAATTTTACTACACAAAAATGTAGATCGCGTTAAAATACACAATTTATGTCATTACATTTTTTTGTTGAGTGAACCATTTTCGAGATATTGCTTCTTATTCACTTAAATTTTCCAATACTTATACTTTTTCTCAAATGGGAATTTGTTATTCATTTTTGTTATATCCTGGATATGCAAAGAGAGTGGAATGCACCACATAGCAACCAGCTCTTAAAATATTTGACTATCGCTTAAAGCCTACCATATTCCCCTTGCATCTACAAGAAAATTAGCAATAAGATTAACATCTAGATATCTCGATTAGCATGAAGCGTATTGGAGAGTTAGCGTTTGTAAAAATAGTTTGTACAAGAGTAGAGAAAGTTATGTGAGTGTACCACATCAGATTTTTTATACCTACAACGAAATGTGTAGTAATATAGGTTTATCTGTATTAAAAAAATAAGCTTGGAAATAAATAGAATTAGAATTAGAATCCAATGTATAGAGGGACTTAAAACGTCGACCAACATAGATCTTTTGTAGCTATGCCCTGGGCTGGGCGCCCCCGGAGGGAGGGAGGTAACAGAGGGGCCGGACCAGGGGGCACAACAGGCAGAGGGCAGAGTCCCCACCATTTATAGATTTAAACTCCCCGGATGGGCTCCGTCACCCCCGGAATCCGGAGACTGCCTCTATTTCCACAGAGCCGACATGTACAACCCTGCAAGAGACAAGGCGGACGAAAGGTAAAGTGAAATGAGAATGAAGGTGAAATGGAGGGACAGGGAGGTGGACTTAATGATGCTTACCAGCATTCGCATAACGACCCGGGGAAACCCCCAAGAAACCCATGGGTAGGGATGCCGACCATGGGAATCGAACCTACGACCTCGCAAATGCGGACCTTAAACGTTATCACCTGAGCCATCCCGCTCGGCTTTTGTAAGAATACTTTGTAGAATAGTGAGTAGAGAAAGTCATGCGAATGCAACATATGAGGTTTTTAGAGAAAGACCTGTGTTTTAGTGTGTGAACAAACTAACACTAAAACAAAAATTCGGTTAAACACCGCACTTTATATTGAATTTGAGCACCTTCTAAGGAAGCAACATAAAGATTTTTAAGAAAATCCCTTCACCCCAGATTACTCTTTACACACAATTTGTTTCTTTATTTTTTATTTTCTCAAAAATTGCTCTAACTATTTTGGTTGAAATACTACACATGTCAGATGTTTGCAAGAACTTTCTGTGAATAGCCCGTGTAACTTCATTCACTCAAACTTTTCATTCGGAAGGAATTTTGTTGAACTTTCTATGACTGGTTAACCATGTATGCAAAACATATACATTTCTTTAAATACAGAATTTATATTTATTAAATTTTTCTATGGCATCAGCAATTTCCGAGATATCCTATGTTACTGTTAGAATTTTCATTTTGCTATTGTCGTTTTTGAAGTGCTATCTCCTTTCGATTTTTTCTCATTATGTCATGAAAAGGGTATGCAACTTCAAGACCAGCATATAGCGACCCTTTTTAAAAACTTTACTATAGCTTTGGCCCACTTAACTCCCTTATACCTCCAACGAAATGAGTAATAAAAGTATTGGAAATGTAGAATCAGACGACTGAAAAATTCAATGCCATCGCAGGGATATGAACCACGGATCTGCCGGTCATGTGATTCTACCTTTCCAACTTTGTCCAACACACGGCTTGTATGGAAGAATAATTAATTACATTAATTGTCCTAATAGTGGTTGAAACTATGAAACCCGGGACTTAAAAGTACTTGCAACATTGTAAGTCGACATTGGGATATGCCATCTCAATACAATTTGAGATCTCCTTGTGGTCATCCGTTAAAATGTGAATCAGTTGGGGAATTTATTGTCATACTGGCATGTTGCCGTGGTAGCTCAATGGTTGGAGCAATCGGCGGATCCGTGGTTCAAATCCCGGTGATTGCATTGAATTTTTCAGTCATCTGTTTCTATCTTTCCAACCTTGTTCAACACACGGCTTGAGCGGAAGAACAATTAATTGCATTAATTGACCTAATAGTGGTCAAAGCTATGAATCCCGGGACTTAAAGTACTTGCAGCATTGTAAGTCGCCATTAGGGTATGTCGTCTCAATACAATTTTAGATATCCTTGTGGTTTATCGGAAAAAATCTGATGTATTACACCCACATGACTTTCTCTACTCTTGTACAAACTATTTTTACAAACGCTTATTCTCCATATGCTTCATATTAATCGAGAAGTTAATCTTATTGCTAATTTTCTTGTAGGTACAAGGGGAATATGGTAGGTTTTAAGCGATAGTCAAATAGTTTAAGAGCTGGTTGCTATGTGGAGCATTACATTGTCCAGGACATAAAAAAACATGAATAAAAAATTCCCATTTGAGAAAAAGTATTGGAAAATTTAAGGTAATAACAAGCAATATCTAGAAAATGCTTCACCCAACAACAACAATATATATATATGACATAAATTGTTATTTTAACGCGATCTACATTTTTGTGTTCTAAAATTTTGTCTATCTCTTATGGTTTACCAGTTATCAAAAGTCGTTCACAATGAACAATACTTTTGGAGACATTCCCAGAAAATTCGAGATATACATTTCATTTGTCATGAAAATATCTTAAACATATGATATTTTAATTAATATCGTTAGAGCCATTTTTGAGAAAATTAAAATTTTCAAAAAATGTTCCATGTAAAGGTAATCTGGGATGGGGGGATTTTCTTGAAAACCTTCGTGTCGCATCTCTGGAAGATACTGAACCTAAATACCAAGTATGGCGTTTATCCGAATGTTCCTTTCTGAGTTATGCTGTTCACAGACACACGCGGACATGTTTCCAAAAATGATTGTTTTGGATTCAGGGGGTCTCAAAACATATATTTCCGGTGAAATTTCGGTATCGAATTTTTGGGTGGAATACAATACTTCCCATACTTACTATACGTAGTATAGAAAGTAAAAATGTGAATCAATTGGGAGAATTTAATGTCATGCCGGCGCGTTGCCAAGGTAGCTCAGTTGTTGGAGCAACCGGACAGAAACCGGCAGATCCGTGGTTCAAATCGTGGGATGGTATTTAATTTTTCAGTCGTGTGATTCTACCTTTCAAACCTTCAACACACGGCTTATGTGGAAGAACAATTAATTCCATAAAAGAAATGTTGCTACAAATATTTACTTCGACTTACAAGAGAATGTGTATTGAAGTCCTATGAATGCAACATATAAGATACTTTTTCTTCACCTTTACTCAACCCTTCAATTGTTTAGGTATGAGCATAACTATATATTTACTTCTTTCATATTCTGCCACGAGGGTTTAGCACTGTGGTAAACTTTACTTCATTCTATGCTATGTAATGATGAAACATGAGAAAAGGTGGAAGGGGGATCGTGCAGTCGTGTGGAGCTGATAAAATTATTATGTTTTGAAGCTGTTGTTTGGGAGTTCCAAATGATGAGTTATTTCTTGAGCTAGCTCTGAAATAACAAGAGGAAAGGCGGTAAGAATGTGATGCGGCGGGCTGCAGAGTGTGTGGCAATGCGGCAGGTTCCGATCGAAGGCCAACAGCTGACGGGGCTACACACATTCTGCACCAGCTAGCAATGCTGCGGCCCCGGGTTTGCATCCCAGCAACTTTAACTTTGGTTTACTCGAGCTTATGAATGCGGCAGTGGCGCGGGAAATGATTTACAGCACTTTAAGTCCCCTTCTGTGTCCTTGGGAGACAGAGTGCAGCGGGTTGAGTAATGAGGGTTGCAGCTAAGCAGACGCGAAGAAAAGACATTTTTCTATTTTTCCATCTACAGAAGTTACAATATACGAGAGGCTACTAACGAGCAGCTTTTGGATTTTTTCACGAGTATGGGATAAATCAATAGAATCTGGTGATATTTGGTTGTTAGGTTTCATTTATAACCGGCAACTTAAAGAAGTTGCAACCGCATGTATGGTTCCCGGTAGACTTTGTCCCAAATTTAAAAATATTATCTTTGTAATTTGACTGTTTCTTTAAATATTGTATATTTATGTTTGCCTCGGCTGCGTCAGTATTTATTTTTAGAGACAAGAATGTCTTAACAGGGAGGTGGTGCGACTGAAGAATGTAGGCTTACACAGATTTGAATTTTTTATTCCCCCCTTTTTATTAATTCTTGACACAATTTAAATAACACTTCACTGATATAAAGAGCTGTAAGATTCTTTTATTAAATACCTGAACTTTTTAAACAGGTAAACTATTTTCTCACACAAAATACGTATTAAATTTCTCGAGGACACATCTCGCGGCCGGTTAGAAACACTGTCTACAACCAACACGTCCAGTTATGAGCGCTGTCTACAAGTATCTGACTTGATTTCTACCGCCTAAATTTGTAAATTTCTGTATTTCAAGTCTCTGATTGGCTATTCCTAATCCAATAGTATACTTTTATTTAACTTAAGCTTTTTTCTGGTTATTGATTGGCTATTTTATAAACTGTCACAAAAATTACATTATTGTTGCTCCAAGAATGACTAGCAGTATTATTAAACTTTCAAATTCGTTATTTCCTCAAGGCTACCTCATTGTTAGCAACTTTTAACCTATTATTCTCACAGCTCCTACATTATTAAATTACGTAATACATTCACATAACATTATTGAACATGTATACAATAATATAAAGATATACAATGACCGTAATATACACTTTTTATATCTTGTTACATACACATATTGCTCTAAGGCTGGCTGTTATTGAATTTATATATTATATAATTTGACTAAAAGCATTTAAGTGTTAAAAATACTGCTTCAAACTCCTCCACAAATAACGTACCTGTTACATGTATTGGGAAGGTTAGTTATGTTTTTGGTGCCCTGTTTTTTTATTTGCAAGTGTTCAAACATTGCACTTCGACCATTTAGTCACCAACTGACGCACTGATATTATATGATACAATTTGTTCTATGGTTTGGTTTACAATATATACAATGTATATTTGTATATCACTATACCCCTACATCTATTATACAATTTGTCTGGTGCTTGTTTTCTTATTGGGCCACTCAGATTGCTTGGCTTCCTGGCCTTTTCGCTCACTGAGCGCCCCTTGCTTCTCTCACTTTTCTAAACCATTTTTTCCTTTACCTTCCTTAATATTCTCCCATGCCCTTAATTTTGTTTTTAGAACCTTTTATTGAGTCAGTCATATCTTTAGATTTCACCTTCCTTCATTTTCATAGCTAACCAAAATTTTAAACTTATTTCTACTATTGCCCTTTTCTCCTCGTTTAATTCTTTATAAAACATTTTATACATTTGGTCAATTTTCCTACTTCATATCTAATTTCCCCGCTATTACTCAACCTTACTCCTAAATAGCCATGTTCTTTGACTACTTCCAGTTTTTGACCACCTAGATACTACTTTTCTTCCTTCCTCAATTTATCACTTAGTATTTATTTATATTTACCTTAATTCTCTAAATTTTTACACATTCTTAAAATTCATTTATTGCTTTTTGTAACCCTATTATAGATATGGCGCCTACCATAAAATCGTCTGCGTATGATGAACCTGAACCTGGAATCTCCTTATCTCTTATTACTGGACAATGCTAATTTCTTATTTTTACTTCTTCTAATACATCATCTATGAATAGATTAATAATATTAAACTCAGTTTACATCACTGTCTTAATCTTATTTTTGCTTTCTCTACTACGTATAGTAAGTAGGGGAAGTATTGTATTCCACCCAAAAATTCGATACCGAGATTTCACCAGAAATACATGTTTTGAGACCCCCTGAATCCTAAAAAAGCATTTTTGGAAACATGTCCGTGTGTGTCTGTGAACAGCATAATTCAGAAACGAATAGTCGGATAAACACAAAACTTGGTATTTAGGTTCAGTATTTTCCAGAGATGCGACACGAAGGTTTTCAAGAAAATCCCCTCTCCCCAGAGTACCCTTTACATGGAACATTTTTCGAACATTTTAATTTTCTCAACAATGGCTTTAACGGTTTTGATTAAAATATCATATGTTTAAGATATTTTCATGACAAATGAAATGTATATCTTGAATTTTCTGGGAATGTCTCCAAAAGTATTCTTCATTGTGAACGACTTTTGCATAACTGGTAAACCATAAGAGATAGACAAAGTTTTACTGCACAAAAAATGTATGTCGCATACCTTTTTTTGTTGAGTGAACCATTTTCGAGATATTGCTTGTTATTCCCTTAAATTTTTCAGTACTTCGTTTCTCAAATGGGAATTTGTTATTCATTTTTTTGTCTTGGATATGCAAAGAGTATTAATCTGTGGCAAAGAGAATGGTGCTGCACATAGCAACCAGCTATTATGAGATATGTATATGCTTAAAGGCTACTGTATTTCTATATTGCCCTTGTAAATATGCATTCCCTTACATCCACAAGAAAATTAGCAATAAGATAGAGTCTGCAAATGTTTATCTCGATTAACATGAAGTAGATGGAGAATATGCGTTTGTAAAAATAGTTTGTACAAGAGTAGAGAAAGTCATGTGAGTGTAACACTTCAGATTTTTATGCGAGAACGACCATTGCTTTTCCGTTTGCATACTCAACCATCGTCTACGAATTTATTGTATCAATTGTAAAATTTATATGACGAGGTAGCTCGTTGTTGAACTTAACAAAATGCACGCTGGAATGAAACAATGGATTCACTCTGTGCATAATGCAGCACACAAAACGGCTTTTCCTGTGTCTTCGCCATTTTCTCGTAAACGAACACAGCGTCGCTGTAGGCACTGAATTGAACTAATAGGTGGGGCTTAAAGCTTTGAACTTTCCTCTATTCAATGATATGTCGTATGTGTCACCATCTATTGTCGTTAATTAGAAATAAATATGTAAAGTCTGTTCCTTCTTTTTGAATAACCATGTATACCTACTGACTCAAGTTTGAATGTTGACCACACTGACATGCGGCATCAGATATCTTTATTTTGTAGTAACCTTGTTAAACTGCCTTCTCTATACATGCACTGTTCACATATGGGAAGTGGGGGCATTACAGAAAGGCTAGTAGGGTGGCGCAAACTTTTGCAGACATTCCCGCGTATTTAACAAGTTCTGATTATTGTCGGGGATTGCAATCTAGTGGAATGTGTGTTGCATATTTTCATTATTTTTATCACGGCCACTAAAACAAGTTACTATTTTATTATAAGTGCACAATAGTTTCTTTAGTAGTCACCTTTAAGCTAAATAATGTTAATTGGACAGTTAATATCTTTTTATAACCTAGATAATTAATTATCTATTTAGGACAGATTGGGGCCAGGTTCCGGTGAGCGCGAACGATCTATAAGGAAAGTTGGTAACCATGAATTAAGTACTTTGTTGTTCATGAACTCACTCCCTGTATTTAATACCTGGATAAGTCTGTTTGTTTTGCTTTCTCGGGGTCACTCAACAGTCTGCAGTTCAAGTGCAAATAGTACACTACTTCGAGAGGATATTCGAACTGATTGAAGTATTAAAATATATTCAATGTGACACGTCCAGTAGCGGCTCGTGAGTATATATTTTGGGCGTTCACAAAATTCTAGAGTCATATAGCCCTGAAAACGTAAAATAGAATCTGCTGCATAATAGTTATAATTATGAAAAAGTTTTTAAATAACTGTAATCACTCCCAATAACAGTAATAATGATTAATACTAATAATAATGCATACGTTATCTGACAAAAGAAAGGGTTGTTTTGTGGATGTTTGTTGTTGTGTACATAATTAAGTATAGCATTTTAAGACAAGAGAGAAGTAATGTGTAAATTAAATTGTAGTTGAGAGTATGGATGATCTGGAATAACTGGGAGAAGTTTCCACGTTCTTGCACATTACCTTCTGCGGCAGTGCTACCATCTAGTTTCATTAACGTAAAATGGTAATTATGTCATGGAAACAGTGCGGGAGAAGCTTCGTGCATATCTTCAAGTGTGCACGTCCCCTATGTATTTGACCCATAATGTACTTACGTTGTACCAGTTGCGCATGCGCAAAAGCTGCTTAAAGCATGAACAAGTCAAGAGGTGCTATC
Organism: Deroplatys truncata; assembly: GCA_030765065.1. Taxonomy (NCBI): domain Eukaryota; kingdom Metazoa; phylum Arthropoda; class Insecta; order Mantodea; family Mantidae; genus Deroplatys; species Deroplatys truncata. The sequence goes on from CM060984.1 coordinate 66,138,475, forward strand.
GACCCTGTTGCCACATTTCATAGAGTTCAGAGGAGTAGTGCGGTAGATTTTAAATTACCGCATACGCGTTACGTGTATTATAAATACACTTTAAAAAGCTTTCTTCTTCTAAAGTTAAGAAAATAAAATATTTAATTATTAAATAAATTATATTCTTCAAATTAAACTCGTTTATTAAAAAACCAATAACATTCAAAGAAAAATCAACCAAAGTGTATAATGAGATAAGACTTCGTACGATACTTAGATTTTAAGTTATTGCAACAATAGTTTGTTCATTATTCGTTTAAAACGGAGCATTAACTCGTGCTCAAGCAATTGCAACTGAAACACGATTTTGTTATGGTACCCAAACCTATTTTGTGTCATCCTCTAATAATAAGATAATCTTTTTTGTATTATGTAATTTCTGCCCATCATTTATATATATATATATATATATATATATATATATATATATATATATTGTATATGTAGATAAACTGGATCATGTGCAATTGTTCATTTTAATATAGCGTAATATTTAGCCTGCACATAATGCTCTTGCTCGACTCATTAGTAGACGCCCTAAACGTTATAGTTTCCTCGAAAAGAATTCTCTCCACAAGCTCTGGAATATGGGAACCCTATTTTCCGTTAGTCGGGTCAAGGGTTAAGTATTTCGGCAAAGTTCTTCTATCCAGATGCATGGGGGAGTAGATTTTGACTTGGAACGGAGAAGACACATGTGACGTGAAGAAAAGGTTACTTGATGAATAAGTAGCCAATGAGATGTTAGATAAACGACTGGTGCTTACTAACCCGCGAAAAATGCCCTAATAGTATAGCAGAAACTTAAAGTATTGAGTGGGGGATAGGAGTATATAAACATCCCATGTTCACTCCAAAATGAGGCAGTCGATACGTCATCCCGGACACAGATTCCACACTACTTGTGAGCTGAAGTTGGCGCGCAAATAGGGGCCCGTGCGAAGCACTGTAGTTTCATCAAAGTACCGCACATTCCGGGTTGAAGGTATACATCTTCGCGTGTAACTGTAGTGCTGTGTCGAAGAATCAGTGATGCCCACACACAGGGCCGTGAGACGCGTGAGAAGTTTGTCAGCTTCCAGTGACCAGGAGCGTTATCTAGTGTCTTTATTAGTGGTAATAAAATTCAATCAAGTGAACTCTGTGATGCTTCTTCAATTCCACCTGAAATATCCTATACCTCACAACCTGGATCGCCGAAGCTTGTCCTTTTCTGATAGGCAGAGTCCATTCCCAAATCTCCACTGAGAATCAACCTAGCCAGGACAAACAATAAACTAAATTATTACAAGCACAGCATCCGTCGACGGAGGAGGAGGCAGCAGAAGAAGTAGTCACGACCAGAGGACCTCAAAACAGGCACAGTAACTTTGCAACTGTAGCATTACGTCTACCATGTCTGCAGATAGCTACGCTCTGCGGTGACCCGCGCGAGGTACCAGCCACAGACCGCAGTGTGAAGAGCCAGCCGGGTCCCTCTCAGACCAGCCTCACAACCTAACATTCTGAAACACGTCAGCAATAACTGTTGTGATGCAAGATGATGTACTTGAGGGCAGAGATTAATTTTTGTAGGGATATAGTTCATGTTTTGTTTACACAGAGTTCTGTGCGAAAATGGTTATCGGGGCAGAGTTCATTAAACCGATTCCGATAATGGATGTGCTGGAATTAGTGGTGATGATGTTGATACCATCTTTGTCTGCTAGTATTGTGTTTAGATTACTATTTTATATATAAAAACAGTTTTTGCCGGGAAAAACGGACCACAGTGCAGGTTTCGATAAAACCACAGGTAAACGTTGGTGTATTACATGTTTTATGATTTTAAGGCAAAGTTATGTTGTGAATGAATAAAATAACGTACTTCTTCATTTTGTGGCCTTTACTTGTGCTTTTTACTGTTTTACAGCTCATCAAACTTTAAGCGTACTATTCTGCCCCAGGTTCCCCTAACTATTAACAAATATGATGACGAAATTAATGCCCAAACCATCCACTATTAGCTCTCAAGTCTCACTTCTGCAACTATAAATCTTGCATGTGTTTGTTTATAGCAATTTTGTTCAGAGGAACAAATATGTTATCCTTCCACAGTCCGTGCGCAGACTGGACGTCTTTATATGACACAAATAATTCGAGGACCGAATACAAAGCCTGTAAATGATAAATTCCTTACTCCGGCGTTCGGAGAGGGCCACGTAGGTCCTAATGTAGGCACCCCATTACGTTCCAGTTCTATAAGTTTACATTATAACATATTGAGTAATAATTAGCAATATTCAACTAGTGCGCGTATCTTCTGCTTTTTATCCTAGTAACATTACCGAAAATTTCGTTTCCGAGATACAGGGCTGTCCCAGAACCACCCGGCCTAACAAAGAAAACACAAACATGTTGGGAGAAAACATCTTTATTTCTCTACATAGTCTCCTTTCAGCTCGATACACTTTTCCCAACGGTGTTCAATAGCTTCGATATCCTGTTTATCCTGAGAACCGCCGAGTTCTGCAAAATAGCCATCAACTACAAACTCTACCTCCTCATTGTTGGTAAATATTTTACCTCAAGCCATTTCTTCAACTTTGGAAAGAGAAAATAATCAGAGGGGGCTAAGTTTGGAATAGGGTCAATGGGGAAGCAATTCGAACTTTAACTCATTGAGTTTGACCTTGGCGATAATGTATGTGTGAACTGGTGCATTGTCTTGAAGAAACAGAACTTTCTTTTTTCGCTAAATGCGGCCGTTTTTGCTTGATTTCATCTTTCAAACGCTGCAATAAGTTTGCCTAATATTTGCCATTGATTACTTTTTTTGAAGATAATCAATGAAAATTGTCCCACGCGCATCCCAAAAAACTGATGTCACGACCTTGCCTGCAAATGAAACTGCCTTCGCCTTCTTTGGAGCCGATTCTCACCTTTCAATCCACTGTTTTGACTGTTCCTTCGTCTCAGGTGTTAAGTGATGGACCCATGCTTAATCCATTATTATCAATCGACGCAAAAACTCGGCTTTATTGCAGCGAAACATCCGACTGAAACTTCCTCACGACGCTGTTTTTGTTCCATTGTCAGTAAACGCGGCACCCATCTTGTGCACAGCTTTCTCATGTCTAAATTTTCGGTAAGTATGCAATGTCCAGCACTTTTGAAATGCCTACGATGTCTGCTAGCTCGCGACGATCATCCAATACCATTTTGTGGATTTTCTTCACAATGTCTGGCGTGGTCACCTCATTTGGTCGACCACTGCGATGTTCGTCTTGGCAGCTCGTACAGCCTCGCTTAAACTCTGCCACACAATATCTTACTGTTGTAAACGAAGGAGCAGACTCCCTCAGAGTAGAATCTAGCTCAGCTCTAATATTAGCTGGACTAAGACCTTTCAAGTAAAATTATTGTATCACATAAGGATGGCCAGTTTTATTCATGTTACAAATTAGCCGAGAAAGTTCACTATTGATGGCTGCCAAACAATTACTAAACAACGTAGCATCGTCAAACTTAAGCTTTATAAGGGTGGTACTTACTACCATAGTCATTTGTTTGAAACAACAACCGCTATATATCCGTCAGGTCGTGTACTTCTGGGACTGCCCTCGTATCGAAATTCTATCTGTGAACAGTACAATTCAAAAATGAAAAGTCGTTTAAATACCTAACTTAGTATTTAAGTTTTCAGTAACTTCCAAGGTTCCATCGTAAAGATTAAAATAATAATACTAATAATCATCATCATCTCTTATTTCAAATTACGTTTTACATGGTAAAGTGTTCACTATTTTTGATCCTTCAAAAACGCTTCTAACAATTTTTTATTCTTTCAAAAATGTTTCTAAGGATTTTAATTAAAATGAATTTGCCCCTGAAGGACTAAGGCCCCCTCTTGCGAGGGGTAGCTCGATATGACTCATGTAGGGAGCTAGTCCGCATAAATGGAGTTTTCGTTGCGTTCTTTCTTGCGCACTTCGCCCTAGTGTTGACTCACTTCTTTTCGATCGGCGCTGCATGATCTTGTTTGGGGTTCGTCATTTCGCACACTTCTCCCCTTAATTCCCATCGGACGCTAGGTGGTTGTGTTCAGCATTTCCTGCCTTCTTCGGGTGCCTCTCCAGCTGCTGCGGTCGTGTGCAGTCCTGGTCCAATGTGCTCCAAATGCTTTCTTGAAGGCTTCGCCCCGTATTGTTCCAGGTCTGCCTTGTCGCCTCTTACCGATGTAGGAGCTCCATATTGTAGAAATGTATACCCATCTATTGTTCTGGAACCTGCCGCGTGGGCTCCCCACTTCCATTTCAAATTGGTGGCTGGATTGAATACATCTTTCAGTTTTGTTATTTTCTTTAACCTGGTGTTGGGCACTCTGTCTTTGAGGGATAGTCCTAATGCCCTCCTCTCCATTTTTCTCTAACAAACTTGAATACGTTTCTTTTGTGCTTCCGTCAGGTTCCAAGTTTCCAACCGTATAGAGTCATTTAATTAAAACACTATATGTTTAAGATATTTCCATGACAAATGAAATGTATATATTTAATTTCCTGCTAATAGACTGCGAAGTCCTCATCATTCTGATTGCATTTGTATAATTGGCAAACCGCAAGAGATAGACACAATCATACTACATAATATATGACAAATAAAAATGTTTATGGCGTTAATCCTTTCCGAGATATTCTTTGTTATTTGTTTGAATTTTCAAATATTTATGCTTTTTACTTTCTCTACCACGTACGTAGTAATTAGAGAAGGTATGGTTTTTCCACCCAAAAATTCGATACAGATATTTCACCGAAAATATATGTTTTGGGGCCCCTGAATCCAAATAAAGCATCTTTAGAGAAATATCCGCACCAAAAATCAGATAAATACCAAACTTGGTATTTAGGTTCAGTATCTACCAAATATGCGACACAAAGATTTTCAAGAAAATCCCCACGCTAAACTACCCTTTACATAGAAAACTTCTCGAAATTGACGATTTTTAAAAGGTGGCTCTATTTTGATATAATTATGAAAGATATTTATTTGACAAATAATATGCATATCTTGATTTTTCTGGTAATAGACCGTAAAGTCCTCTTCATTCGAAAGGAATTTTGTATAATTTTGTATAACTGGTAAACGTTACGGGATAGACGAAAACATACCACACAAGAAATGTAGATCTCTTTAAAACACACAATTTATTTCAAATAAGCTTTTATGTGTCATCAGCCATGTCCTAGACTTCTATTATTAATGGTTCGAAACGTGCAATTTTGAGCCATTCTTTCAAAGTCCTGTTAATTTTCAGCTGTTTTTTCTCGCGATGCCATGGAAACAGCATGGAATAGCCAGCATATAGCGTCCAGTTCTTAAACATTTGATTATCGCTGTTCCCTTTGTATCCATAACAAAATGTGTAATGTATCTATTTCCGACACGGAAAGGTTTATGCATAATGCAGTTATTCCCGGAAGGGTTTATGTATAATGCAGCTATTTCCGAAAAGGTTTATGTATAATGCAACTATTCACCGAAGATTTTGAATAATGCAGCTATTACTGGAAAGGTTTTACTATAATGCAGCTATTTGCGGAAAGGTTTTAGTATAATGCAGCTATTCCCGGAAAGGTTTTAACATAATGCAGCTATTTCCGCAACGGTTTTACTATAATTCAGCTATTTCCGGAAAGGTTTTACTATAATGCAGCTATTTCCGGAAAGGTTCTAGTATAATGCAGCTATTTCCGGAAAGGTTTTAGTATAATACAGCTATTTCCGGAAAGGTTTTACTATAATGCAGCTATTTGCGGAAAGGTTTTAGTATAATGCAGCTATTTCCGGAAAGGTTCTAGTATAATGCAGCTATTTCCGGAAAGGTTTTAGTATAATACAGCTATTTCCGGAAAGGTTTTACTATAATGCAGCTATTTGCGGAAAGGTTTTACTATAATGCAGCTATTTCCGGAAAGGTTCTAGTATAATGCAGCTATTTCCGGAAAGGTTTTACTATAATGCAACTATTTCCGGAAAGGTTTTACTATAATGCAGCTATTTGCGGAAAGGTTTTAGTATAATGCAGCTATTTCCGGAAAGGTTTTAGCATAATGCAGCTATTTCTGCAAAGGTCTTACTATAATGCAGCTATTTCCGGAAAGGTTTTACTATAATGCAACTATTTCCGGAAAGGTTTTACTATAATGCAGCTATTTCCGGAAAGGTTTTAGCATAATGCAGCTATTTCCGCAAAGGTCTTACTATAATGCAGCTATTTCCGGAAAGGTTTTACTATAATGCAACTATTTCCGGAAAAATTTTAGTATAATGCAGCTATTTCCGGAAAGGTTTTAGTATAATGCAGTTATTTCCGGAAAGGTTTATATATAATGAACTATTCCCAGAAAGGTTTGTATATAATGTAGCTATTCTCGGAAAGGTGTATTATCTCGATTAAAATAAGGTAGATAGGAAAATAAACTTTCGTAACAATAATTTGCATACCCACTACTAAGCGTTAGAGGGTAGAGAAAGTCATATGAATGTAATAGATCAGATTTTATTTCTCTACCACATACAACATATACAGAGGGTATGCATTCCACCCAAAAATTCAATACTGAGATTTTACCGGAAATAGATGTTTTGAGATTTCTTGAATCCAAAAAGAAGCAGTTTGAGAAAAACATTCGTGTGTGTGTACAGTATAATTCGAAAATGAAAAACGGGATAAGTACCAAAGTTGGTATTTATGTTCAGTAGCTTTAAAAGATGCGACATAAAGATGTTCAAAAACGTTCCCCCACCCCAAATTATCCTTTACATGTAGTATTTTCGAAATGTTTGATTTTCTTAAAAATGTGTCTAACGATTTTGATTACAGTACCATATATTATTCATTCATTATCTATGTAGGACTTACACCCCCCAGGACTTACAAGCGGGTGCCTGGGGTCAGAGGCCCGTCGAGGAGCAGACACTCATGGATCAGACAGAGCATCCAGGATGGGCGATCAGCCCGATGGGATGAAGGAAGTAGATGAAACGAAATGTTGGTGAAATGGATAAAAGGAAAGGTGATGATGGAGCAGTTGGTGGAATGAATGGCGGGGGAAACCGGAGAACCCGGAGAAAACCCGCCCAGACGCCGCTTCGTCCACCACAAATCCCACATGCAGGTCCCTGGGATTGAACCCGGGCCGCCTAGATGGGAGGCGAGCGGTGTAACCGCTCGGCCACGGCGCCGCCGTACCATATATTAAAGATATAAAAATGTATATCTTTATTATTTGGAGGAATAGCCTGTGAAGTCCTCTTCATTAGGAAGGAATTTTGTATAAACTTGTATAACTGGTAAACTTTAAGTGATAAACTAAAACGCACTACACAAAAAAGTAGAGCTCTTAAAAACACAATTACTTCAATAAGTTTTATTGTGGAATAATCCGTTTTTGAGATACCCGTTAGTAATGGTTCGAATTAGTCATTTCTTGGTCATTCTCTTGAAGTCCTGTCAACATTCAGTTGTTTCTCGCGATTGCATTGAAACATTAGGTATGGAATTTTAAGTGTAGCATACAGCGTCCAGTTTTTAAACATTTGACTATCTCTGTCCCCTTTGTATTTATAACAGAATGTGTAATGCAGCTATTTCTGCAAAAGTTTATTTGGATTAAAACGTAGTAGATATAAACATAAGCTTTACTAAGAATACTAATAAAAGATAGAGAGTAGAGAAGGTAATGTGAATATAACACGTCCGAATTTAACTATTGCTTTGAACTACTGAATCATTCTTATACCTACAACGAAATAATATACCCTTTTGGTCTATTTATTTATTTGTTTACACCCACTAAGGAAAGTTCACCCTACTACAAGTGGTCCAATTTGTCAAGTACTAACCAGAAGTTTACTTAATTCGAGAGCGAAAATAGTTCTCTGTTCATGTTTAAATGTATTTAATAGGATCTGTTATATGTGATCTAAAATTAAAAGCTCATAAATTAAAAAACACCCCTACATTGGATATATTTACTGCCAGTTTCTGGCGTGTCGGATTATATTGTATACTCCATGCCTATTCCACACAATTTCCATGCCACAGAAGACATTTCGCCTTTGATGGACGTAATTGTTCATAGCATTTGCAACCCTGAGATTGTTTCTTATTTTATATCCGCGAAATAAACACCGGTATTTAATAATAGTAGCAGGGTATACATTTATGAAGAAAACAATTTTAAAGAAAGAAAAAAAGGTAACTTAAGCTATAACTTGCTAGATATGTTACGCAACACAGCTCGACCAAGTTACCTTGAAGCACGTGCAGGAAATGCAAAAACACACTATCACACCAAGCAAGTACGAGGCGTATTTCAAAACTAAGGGCCGGTGACAAATCAATATAAGGTTTTTAATTGCGCGCTATTGTTGCATTGTTGGCATGGAGGTTTTGTATATATGTTTTGTAATCAGTATTTCTTGCGGTTAGTTATCATGGAACGCTTTACAACGGAACAACGAATATTGTTTGTGAAAATATTACAAATCTGGTTAATGCTACGCAGAAGCTGTGCGTAATCTTCGTACGGCTCTCTGTCGCTATAAAGCACCTTCAGACAGGTCTGCTCCTTGATTTGGGCGATGACATTTCGAATCTCTTCCTTCAGTTGTGGTACTGTTCAAGGATTGCTTTTATAAACTTGCGATTTTAATTACCCCTAAAGGAAGAAGTCACAGTAGGTTACATGAACTTACTGGCCAGTTCTGATTGCCGTTGCGTGAAAGAACTAGGGCTGGAAATTTATTCCTTTACAAGGCTAACATATCGAGTGAGGTGTGGCTGGTAGCGCCGTCCTGTTGGAACCATAATTGCTCAATATTGTCGCGGTATCTTCGTGTTATCTTATTGCTGAGCGCCTGTTATTGTATTACTATTTTTAATTTTGAGTTCTTTGTCCTCCGGCTAGCTATTATTACTCAGTCGAGCAAATCTCTTGAACAGGGTGTGTAAACGGAAAGGAGTTGTTACTAAAAATAACACTGATAAAAGAATTTGTTTTTTATACTTTTATTGCCGTCACACTTCATTAATTTCACATATTTACTCTTGATACACGCCCGACTGAAGCTGTTATATTTTCGGATGTAACTATAATCACTTATTTGCCGCACATTATTAATTCGCGTATTTCACATCTTTTAACTAACTTTACGACGCGAGAGATTCTGTTGGGCTGAGCAACGTTTAACGCGTGAATGATCCTGATGAACTGGGCAACGTGTAACTTCTGAATGATTTTGTAGAACTGCGCGACGTATAACCCGTGGATGATTCTGTTGAACTGAGCGACGTTTAACTTCTGAATGCTTCTGTTGGACTGAGCGACGTTTGCCTTGTGAATTATTCTGTCAATTCTTCTAATTAATAAACAACTCACCCCATCGCTCATTGTTGTCCGCTCTTATTGTCAGTTTCAGTGAGGTCGTGTAAACTTATTTCCTAACAATGCTTGTAATTAACAAACATCTCAAATCAATGCCATACAATAATGCTTATTTACACTACAATCACTCTGGCATTTACATTGTTGTGATATAAAATACTGCCACAATATTCACATCATTAAGGTAAGGCCATAAAAATGTTTCAACCGTATTCCGGTAGCGTTGTGCATTCACTGTCATGGCATTTCCATTCTCATCATCAAAGAAGTAAGGCCCGGTGACCCCACCAGCCAAAATTCCACACCACACAGTTACTCTTTCCGGATACATGATCTTTGAAAGGCTTACATTTGTAGGCATGTATATGAAGATCCTTTGTGAGAATTCGCTGGAGGGAGCTTTTCGCAATGCCCAACTGTTGTGAACGACGACGAATTGATTTTTGTGGACTCACGGCAACACTATCGCGATGTTCTCATCGGACCGGCTGGAACGAGAGCGCACTGGAATTTTGGTGTCTACAACTGAACCTGTTGTCTCAAATTTTGTCATTAGCCTACGAACTGTTGACTCAGTAGGTGCATTATGACGACCGAGAGTCATACGAAGCTTCCACATAGTTTCTACATAACATTCACCAGATTTGTAATGCATTTTCACAATCAATATTAGTTGTTCCGTTGTAAAGCGTTCCATGATAATTAACCGCAAGAAATACTGATTACAAAACATGTAAACAAAATTCAACAATATAACAATAGCGCACAATTAAAAACCGACGTTCTTAATGACCCACCCTATAGAATCATTAGTATATGTTCAATAGTGAAGGAATACTGTCAGTTGAGCCACGGCAAAATAGCCCGGAAATTTTAGTACTCAAAACAAGATTGTCAGTTTTAAATATGAAGAAAGTATTATAGAGCCAAGATGCACAGGAAGAATTTATAACAAACCAGACACACTTCGAGTTTCTTCAACCCCTGAGCGCATTTGCAAACGTTTTGTTAGCAAGATAGTGATCTTGTTCCTTCATTTCTGAGGTATAGCAAAAAAAGTGCAAATGTATTCCTAATGACGGTCGGGGTGAACGTACGAACAGTGTTGTTTAAGGAAAACCTCAGAGATGTTACTTGTTGCAGCAGAACATTCTAAACTGAGGAAAACCTTACTCACTTAGCCAATGGGCGACGACACAAAGATTTTAAAGAAAATTCACCCACTCTAAGGTACCCTTTATAAGAATTGGATTGGCCACGGAGGGGATTGGCTCAGATCAACAAAGGAGATTTTGTACCTTCGCCCCACAAGGGGGCGTCTTCGGAGGAAGGATGAGGCGAGAAAAGACACCGGGCAACCGGGACCAGGAGTGACGGCACAGGAATGACAGGGTCCATAAGTTTCCAGGTAGAGACTCCTCGGCAGATGGACCGTGATCCCCACTCCGCACAGACGGGGTCCAACGCCCCTCGAGGGGGTTCGGATACCCCCGGCAGCCTAGGTACGAAAGGAGTCACAAAGAGCATCCTTTTCCCTTGCACACTGCACCTAAACACCATCGCTGGCACTTCCAATCCTGAAAGAGACCAACAGTGGAAGATGAAGTGAAATGAGAATGGAGATGAAATTCGAGGAAATTCGAGGGATGTGAGAATTCTTCCCAGCATTCGCCTGGCAACCCGGGTAAACCCCCGAAAATACCCATGGGTCGTGAAGGTCGGCCACGGAAATCGAACCCACGACCTCCCGAATGTGGACCACAGTCGAAACCGCCTGAGCCAACCCGCTCGGTACCGTTTATAAGGGAAAATCCTAAATATTTGCTACTTTCTCAAAGAATGAAGTTAACTATTTGATTAAAATACGCATACTTATAACATTTACATGACTAATAAATTGATAACTGCAACTTTCTAGGAATAGCCTGTGAAATCATCAGCTTTTTTTCCCCTCTAGACGTTCGATATATCGAAAGCTAAAGGGAAATTTGCGGCACTTATGATTCCGGATTTTCATGATGCTTCTTTTGTTTTGGTCGCCTCGGACGTGTAGCTAGAGAGAGCTAGTTAGTTCGACTCGTGCGACAGGGCAGTAAGGTGTTTTAATTTTTTTTTATTTTGTCTAATTGTTGCATTGCAGGTACAGGTACAGGTATAGGTGGAGGTTGTGGAGGTTGAAAATATAAACGTTTTGTTTGGCTCTCGTTGGAAATTAATTTAGATTTGAACGTTTTTTCAATACAGAACGTTCTCTTTTAGCTTCAAAGCATAAATTACTTATTGGTTCTTTTATAATCTGCAAGCCCAGTTTAGAATTCACTGCGTATGTAAAGCGTGTTGTGTTTGGAAACGGTGTTAATGCAGGCAGTCTTTTGTTGCAATCTGTTATGTTGCGAGAAGGCTAAGTTACAGATTGTTTATTCCTGCTGCTGTTGACTGAAGCTAATTTCAGGTATTTCATGTTAGGAATTCGGCGAAATTATTTTGAACCTTAAATAAGCTTAATGATCTGGTCGTTTTTATTCTCTATGTAATTTCTTGCCACGCTTCAGGTCATAATTGTGCTTTTACGTATTTTGCTAAATTAGATGTGTAGTTTGGAGTTTTTTTGAGGCTTTTTGTGTATGTTATCCATTATTTATACTAAATATAGTAGATTGTTGAAAGGCAACTTTTTTAATTAGCCAGTTGTTTTAATGGAATGCATTTAGGACACCTTGAGAATTTTCCACCCCGTTAATGATTCTGGGTGTGCTGGGCAGCAATAGATTAGTACACCAAAAAGCTATAACTCTAAAACATAGAATTTATTTCGGCGAATCTCCTCTTACTGTATCCCCGTTGAAAATGCTTATAAAATCAAAAGGAGAGCCAATAAATTACCTTAGGAGTGAGTTTAGAACAGGACGACGTGATCTCTTCTAAATCTGGTGCCCACTTGCCCGCCCCTTTTAGGTGTTTTACTTATATAGGCAAGTCCCGTCAGGAACACAACAAACGTAGACATGTTTCCGATAAATCGCATGCAAAGTGGGTACTACCAACCTAAATGAAAATGTGAAATCCGCTAAAAATGCGATGCGCTGTTGTTACCGCTATTTCTTCTTCTTCGTTAGTTTCCGCTGAAAAAACGTAACGCATTCATAGTAAGAAAGACTATCCACCAAAATTGTAATTTTTGTATTCTTTTTGTGAAAGTTTGTTATATTAATATGTTATTTCCATTAAATAAAGATGTTCCTTTACTGCAACAGTGGCAGATAGTTAACGCAAGCTTACATAAAACAAACCTAACCTAAGGCTAACCTTCCGTGAATCAGAAACCTAAGCTTATGAACGCACGCTCGGTTCGCTCGCGTGCTTTGATGTAACCACTGGTAACTAATTAAAACAAGGTTATATAAAAGAAACTAAACCTAATCTAACCTCCCGTGAATCAGAAACCTAAGCTTATATAAAAAACCTAACCTAAACTTCCATGAATTCATAAGCCTAAGGTTGTATAAGATCCCTCGGCTACGCTCTGTGGTCGTTTCCGCAGTCGTGACGCTTTGGCGGCATTAATTTTTCATATTTTGGCAGAATAAGCGTATGACATACAGTGACATCTGTTGAGCTAGTACAGGACATAGTGTGACATCTGTTGGACATATAACACATCATATTCATCGCCGTGGGGGGGGGATACTCTAAGAGGAGATTGTCCTTTATTTCAAATAAACTATGTGGCATCTATTTACGAGTTGTGATTATTATTGGCTTAAATTTTTCAACACTTTGTCGTCTTTAAGTGCTGTCACCATTCAGTTGTTTCTGGTGATGTCGTGGAGAAAGAATGAGATTTCAAGGCGAGCATATAGCGACCCGCTGTTTAAAGCGTTCACACACTAGTCTTTATTCTACTAACGTTCTTTACTGGATTCAGGTGTTCTCAAAGCATGTATATCCATTGAAATCTCCATATGGTATACCACACTTCATCTATCTACTATTACGTGATAGATAAACTATAATCTGATGTGTTACATTCACATGCCTTTCTCTATGCTCTGTAGCTTATTATTGGGTATACCCATTATTCTTACGAAAATTTATTTTCCTATGTGCTTAAAAATACTTTACAAAAAGAACTACATTACATATTTCGTTATAGATACAAAGGGAAGAATGCTTGTAGTGAAATGTTTAAGAACTAGAGGCCATGTGCTATCCTCGGTATTTCCGTGTAATCGAAAGAAAAGACTGAATGGAAACAAATGTGTGTCGACAGGACTTTTAAGAATGATAAATTTTTGAAGAATTCGAACCATTAATTACGGATATCTCAGAAATTACTTGTCCCACAAATAAGTTATTTGGAATAAATTGTATGATTTAAAGAAATTTACATTTTTTGCATAGTGCGTTTTCGTCAATCGCTTAACGTTTACCAGTTATACAAGATTATACAAAATTCCTTCTGAATGAAGAGGACTTCATAGGCTATTCCCGCGTAAATTCAAAATGTAATTGCATTTGTTATGTAAATAAATTTAATATATGGTATTTTAATCAACATTTTTAGAGCCATTTTTGAGAAAATTTGGGTTGGGGGTATTTTCTTGAAAATCTTTGGATCGCAACTTTGGATGATACTGAACTTAAATACCAAGTTTGGTATTTATCCGTCTTTTCGTTTTTGAGTTGTGCTGTTCAGACACACACACGGATTTTTTATAAAAATACCTGTTTTTTTGGATTCAAGGGTCCTCAAAGCATGTATTTCCGTTGAAATCTCCGTATCAAATATTTGGGTTGAATTCAATACCTTCTCTGCCTACAATGTACGCGGTAGAGAAAGTAAAAATGTAAATTAAGTTGAGGGGAGGGGGTTGACCTCGGTATGTAATAAACGCTATTTTCTGAATTACTTTCACTTTATCAAAACAGTCAAATATCAAGGTTGTCGGATTATAGTTTAGCACGGGCAGCTCTATGACCAGGGAGGTGTGGCCGCGCCTTAATGCATACCTACTCCGCATGGTCTCATCTCTGTTAATGCAAATAACATGGTCGCGGCCGTGGTCACTCAAGAGAATGTGCAACCGACTAGCCTTCATCCCATAGCTTCGATAAGGGTATCTGAGGTTCTTAAAGGCACGGACTCGTGAGCGGGAGGTCTGCGATTCAAATCCCTCCAGGACTGTTCTTCCTGACGGAGTTTGTCTTCATTATTGGCAATTACCAGGGAGGTACCCTAAACTTGGGTACCTAAACTTTCGCAATTGCAATTTAATGTTATGTATCACCGGTGTCACCGCCTGTGGTATCGTGTGCAGTAAGAACGGGCGTTAAACGCTGTTTCAAACAGAATTCATCCCATAACGCGTAAGTGGCTGGCGTTATTTCCATTTTCTCGCCCTGGGTTTACTATTTTGATACCAAACAAAATAACCAAAACAAAATCAGTAAAAATATAATTACATTATATTGGACACTGGATAATTACATTTCCTTAACCAGATTTGTGTCAAATAATTCACCAAAAGCTTCCTCTTATTGATCTGTACAAACTGCATAATACACTGAACGAAGATATTACGGTATCTGTTTCATGAATAAAATAAGAATTTAAATAAAATTTCCCTTAAAACTCGCTCACAAAACGCTCTGAAGTATATTACCAACTAAGATCTATTCCATATAACTCGCACCGTATCTCTAAACTGTCACGTGCACTAGTCATTGAAATTGAGTTTTTTACTTATGGACGCTCTTTAACTTCTGTAGTTCTTAGCGTCCCATTCTATACGTGGGCGTGAAAGACCGAAAACTTTGCTCAGACGCCTCTTTATCAAGCTTGAAGTTATTTTACGTGCCGTAAATGTAAGTCACGGGACCACCGGCTTTACTTCCCTTCCGAAGGAAGCCATGCTAAGGATTTTTACGCCCGAAAAATCCATCGCCTTCCGCCGAGTTTGAACGGCCTACTTACCTCTCATTGTTGTGGAATATGGTGTTGTGCGATACAAAATAGTTCCTCATTTAAAATGATCATTTACCTTAATATTTTCGAAGACAATTGTCAAATTTATGCGTTCATAACCGCATGAATCAACTTTATTACGATAAGAGTTAATGCATCTGGAATGCCTGTAAATTCTTTTCAACAAATATGTAGGAGGAGCCTTCGGTTTAAACCTGCCTCTCAGGGTGACTAAAGCACGTGTATTTATCATGACAAAGTGTTTATATCGCTTTTATCGATCACCTTGCATTGCACATTGTTATTCAAAGGTGTCAATTTGCCAACCAAGGGGAAAGGGGAAGGAAAAGGAGCGCGGAGGAATACATGTCAACGAGGCATGGTTATAAGAAGGATTTAAGTAACATATTTATAAATACGTTATTTAGTTATTTATAATGAGGCTGCGAAATCAATAATGCAATAGAAAAAAATCTGATGTGTTACACTCACAAGACGTTCTCTACTCTTGTACAACCTATTTTTACAAACGCCTATTCTCCATATCCTTCATGTTAATCGAGATATCGAGATGTCAATCTTATTGGTAATTTTCTTGTAGATGCAAGGGGAATATGGCAGCATTTAAGCGATAGTCAAATATTTTAACGCTGGTTGCTATGTGGCGCATTCCATTCTCTTTGCATGTCCAGGACATAAAAAAATCTGATGTGTAACACTCACATGACTTTCTCTACTCTTGTACAACCTAATTTTACAAACGCCTATTCTCCATATGCTTCATGTTAATCGAGATATCGAGATGTCAATCTTATTGGTAATTTTCTTGTAGATGCAAGGAAAATATGGTAGCTTTTAAACGATAGTCAAATATTTTAACGCTGGTTGCTATGTGGCGCATTCCATTCTCTTTGCATGTCCAGGACATAAAAAAATCTGATGTGTTACACTCACATGACTTTCTCTACTCTTGTACAATCTATTTTTACAAACGCCTATTCTCCATATGCTTTATGTTAATCGAGATATCGAGATGTCAATCTTATTGCTAATTTTCTTGTAGATGCAAGGGGAATATGGTAGCTTTTAAGCGATGGTCAAATATTTTAACGCTGGTTGCTATGTGTCGAATTCCATTCTCTTTGCAAGTCCAGGACATAAAAAAATGAATAACGAATTTGAGAAAAAGTATAAGTATTGGAAAATTTAAGGGAATAACAAGCAATATCTCGAAAACGGTTCACTCAACAAAAGAAATGTATATAACATAAGTTGTGTATTTTAACGAGATCAACATTTTTTGTGTAGTAAAATTTTGTCTATCTCTTATGGTTTACCAGTTATGCAAAAGTCGTTCACAATGAAGAATACTTTTGGAGACATTCCCAGAAAATTCGAGATATACATTTCATTTCTCATGGCATTATCTTAAACATATGATATTTTAAACAAAATCGTTAGAGCCATTTTTGAGAAAATTAAAATTTTCGAAAAATGTTCCATGTAAAGGGTAGTCTGGGGTGGGGGGATTTTCTTGAAAACCTTCGTGTCGCATCTCTGGAAGATACTGAACCTAAATACCAAGTTTGGTGTTTATCCGACTGTTCGTTTTTGAGTTATGCTGTTCACACACACACAGACACACACACAGACACACACACACACAGACACACAGACACACACACGGACATGTTTCCAAAAATGCTTTTTTTGGATTCAGGAGGTCTCAAAACATGTATTTCCGGTGAAATCTCGGTATCGAATTTTTGGGTGGAATGCAATACTTCCCCTACTTACTATACGTAGTAGAGAAAGTAAAAATGAATAACGAATTTGAGAAAAAGTATAAGTATTGGAAAATTTAAGGGAATAACAAGCAATATCTCGCAAACGGTTCACTCAACAAAAGAAATGTATATGACATAAATTGTGTATTTTAACGCGATCTACATTTTTTGTGTAGTAAAATTTTGTCTATCTCTTATGGCTTACCAGTTATGAAAAAGTCATTCATAATGAAGAATACTTTTGGAGACATTCCCAGAAAATTCGAGATATACATTTTAATTATCATTACAATATCTTAAACATATGATATTTTAATCAAAATCGTTAGAGCCGTTTTTGAGAAAATTAAAATTTTCGAAAAATGTTCCATGTAAACGGTAGTCTGGGGTGGGGGGATTTTCCTGAAAACCTTCGTGTCCCATCTCTGGAAGATACTGAACCTAAATACCAAGTTTGGTGTTTATCCGACTCTTCGTTTTTGAGTTATGCTGTTCACAGACATACAGACAGACACACAGACACACAGACATGTTTCCAAAAATGCTTTTTTTGGATTCAGTGAGTCTCAAAACATGTATTTCCGGTGAAATCTCGGTATCGAAATTTTGGGTGGAATACAATACTTCCCCTACTTACTATACGTAGTAGAGAAAGTAAAAAATGTTATGAGTTACATTCACGGGCACCCGGAAGGCGCAGTAGTTTCATTTTCGGCTCTCGTACTGAGGGTCGGGGTTCGATTCCCGGCTCTGAGGTGGCAATTTTAAGTCGGCTCTATTGTCGCCGACATGCGAGACAGCCGGCAGTCGCCGGGGAATAAAATTCTTACCTTATAATAGAAGCTGGAAATGTTGATCTGCTCTCTAACAGGCAGCATATCTCGTGTAAATATTCTCGCCCACTCTCCGAAGCTTAGCAGAAGAAATTCTTGTGATGAAACGCCTTAATTTCATCAAAAAATTGGAGTGTGGTGTGCGATAAGTGCTAGAAGAATAATATGGCCCATATTCTTTGATGAAACAATAAATGCAGAGCGATATCAGAGGTTAATTCTAAGCCCATTTTGCAATCGATTGACAGAAGAAGAGAAAGCGTATCGTTGGTTCCAGTAAGATTCTGCAACAGCACATATGGCTGCAGAATCATTACATGTAATAAGAGAGGTGTATGATGACAGAATAATTAGTGTTCATTTGTGGCCCCCTCGTTCTCCTGACCTAACGAGTTGTGATTTTTATTTATGGGGTTCTTTAAAAGACAAATTGTATTGACATGCTCATGTGGGGTATCCTCAAGGCTAATGTGATTGCGAGTTCACGATAAAAGCTGTAGGTCCTCTCATTCCACCGCCTACCATCGGAGACAACAGATTCCGCGCGGTGGGAGCCTCCACCTCAGAAATGGGTCCAGTCATCGCTTGGTGGATAGAGGTATCTCTCGAAGGCCATTTGGAGAGCGCCAGAAACGACATTTATATGACTTTATTATTATAAAGGCTTATTCCCCTATCCATTTCATGCTAATCGAGATAAACATTTGCAGAGGTGGTTTTATTATACAGGATTAAGTTGAAACTGTACAATATCTCCAAAACTAAGCGTTGTAGAAAGAAATGTCTTTAATAAATGTTGCTTGATACTGTGGGGGAATGCAAATGCCATTAGTTGTGTTTAGGGTCAATTTAAATTGAACCTTAATTGTAGATTCCCATTTAAGAATATTAAATTGACCCTAAAATGACATTCATAGCGTCCTCCAAACAAAACCCGGCTAATGGAACTTACTTTCGCCATAATATCAAGCAACTTTTATTAAAGCCATTTGATTCTACAACGTTTAGTTTTGGAGATACTGTACAGTTTCAACTTACGGGTCCACCCTCTAGATAAGGGGAATAAAGATATACAGTAGGCTAAAGCGATAGTCAAATCGGGTCGCTATGTGATGCCTATAAAATACCGTTCTCTTTGTATGGCCACGACAAAAAAAGAAAAAATCTGATGTGCTACACTCACATGACTTTCTCTACTCTTGTACGAACTATTTTTACAAACGTTTATTCTCCATATGCTTCATGTTAATCGAGATATCGAGATGTCAATCTTATTGCTAATTTTCTTGTAGATGCAAGGGGAACATGGTAGGTTATAAGCGATAGTCAAATCTTTTAAGCGCTGGTTGCTATGTGGCGCATTCCATTCTGTTTGCATATCCAGGACATAAAAAATTGAATAACGAATTTGAGAAAAAGTATAAGTATTGGAAAATTTAAGGAAATAACAAGCAATATCTCGAAAATGGTTCACTCAACTAAAAAAATGTATATGACATAAATTGTGTATTTTAACGCGATCTACATTTGTTGTGTAGTAAAATTTTGTCTATCTCTTATGGTTTACCAGTTATGCAAAAGTCGTTCACAATAAAGAATACTTTTGGAGACATTCCCAGGAAATTCAACATATACGTTTTAGTTTTCATAAAAATATCTTAAACATATGATATTTTAATCAAAATCGTTAGAGCCATTTTTGAGAAAATTAAAATTTTCGAAAACTCTTCCATGTAAAGGGTACTCTGGGGTGGGGGAATTTTCTTGAAAACCTTCGCGTCGCATCCTTGGAAGATACTGACCCCAAATACCAAGTTTGGTGTTTATCCGACTGTTCGTTTCTGAGTTATGCTGTTCACAGACACACACACAGACACACAGACACACAGACACACAGACAGACAGACACACAGACACACACACGGACATGTTTCCAAAAATGCTTTTTATGGATTCAGGGGGTCTCAAAACATGTATTTCCAGTGAAATCTCGATATCGAAATTTTGGGTGGAATACAATACTTCCCCTACTTACTATACGTAGTAGAGAAAGTAAAAAGGATTAGTGATTTTGTAGTTGAAAAAGTATAAGGCATTTGACAATTCAAGCCGATAATAAAGAATTTCCCGGAAGTGGCTAATGACAAAACTTTTTGACATAAATTGTGTTATTTAACGAGATCTACATTTTTAATTTCTCTCCTACTTATAGTAAGTAGGGGAAGTATTGTATTCCACCCAAAAATTCGATACCGAGATTTCACCGGAAATATACGTTTTGAGACCCCTGAATCCAAAAAAAAACATTTTTGGAAACATGTCCGTGTGTGTGTGTGTGTGTGTGTGTGTCTGTGAACAGCATAACTCAGAAACGGACAGTTGGATAAACACCAAACTTGGTATTTAGGTTCAGTATCTTCCAGAGATGCGACACTAAGGTTTTCAAGAAAATTCCCCACCCCAGATTACCCTTTACATGAAACTTTTTTGAAAATTTTAATTTTCTCAAAAATGGCTCATGATTTTGATTAAAATATTATATGCTTAAGATATTTTCATGAGAAATGAAGTGTAGGTATATCTCGAATTTTCTGGGAATGTCTCCAAAAGTATTCTTCATTGTGAACGACTTTTGCATAACTGGTAAACCATAAGAGATAGACAAAATTTTACTACACAAAAAGTGTAGATCGCGTTAAAGTACAGCATTTTGAGGGAGCCATTTTCGAGATATTGCTTGTTATTTCCTTAAATTTTCCAATACTTATACTTTATCTCAAATGGAAATTCGTTATTACTTTTTTCGTCCTGGTAATGCAAAGAGAATGGAATACTCCACATAGCAACCAGCTCTTAAAATATTTGACTATCGCTTAAAGCCTACCAATTCCCCTTGCACCTACAAGAAAATTAGCTATAAGATTAACATCTCGATATCTCGATTAACATGAAGCATATGGAGAATAAGCGTTTGTAAAAATATTTTGTACAAGAGTAGGGGAAGTCATGTGACTGTAACACATCAGATTTTTTGTCTAGCAAGTTTTGTCTCTCTCTTACAGCCTACAGGCTATGATTTTAAAATGAATATATAAAATTCCAAATCGGAGTGGGGTCAAACAGGGTATTAGATATAACTCTTCAAAATAAACAACTTTCGCAGGAATAGCCTGTGAAGTCCTTTCAATTATAAATATTTTTGTTTAGAAAATTTGAATGGCGTAGTTTCCGAAATAAATTACCGTTACGGGCGATGTAGTTCACTCTTCATAGGTTATAAATTCTGTCATTCTTTGAGACTTACTTTTTAAGGAAAAATAAATGACTACATACTTAGAAGTCAGAATGTATGTAACCACGTGCAACTTGGGAAAAGAATAAACTTGAAAAATTGCGAACATACGAGCTTTTATTCGCAAAAACCACCAAATATGTGTCAATTGGGAATGTGCAATTCTGCTTTCATTACCTGAGTGTGTACTCAAAACTAAATAGGTACTCGGAAGGTTTCATTCTTACCACATATAGTATTTTACTGGAAAAATCTTATGTAACACATTCGCATGCCTTTCTCTACTCTCTTATCTTTTATTAGTGCATATACAAATTATTCCTACTCAATTTTATTTTTCTATCTACTACCTTTTAATCCAAATAAACCTTTGCAGAAATAGCTACATTACCCATTTCGTTATAGATACAAAGGGAACAGCGATAGTCAAATGTTTAAAAACTGGATGCTATGTGCCGGCTTTAAACTCCATACTGTTTCCATGCAATGGAGAAAAACAACAGAAAATCCATGAGGCTTTATATGAATGACGAGTATTGAACAACCCGAACCTTTAATAATGAATATCTAAGAAAGGTCTGATGCCACAGAAAAACTTATTTTAAGTAAATTGTGTATCGCATCTTAAAGAGATCTCATTTTTTGTACCGTCGTTTTCGTGTATCGCTTAACGCTTACTAGTTATGCTAGATAGTACAAAATTCCTTTCGAATGGAGAGGACTTGACAGGCTATTCCCAGAAAATTCAAGAAATACATTTTATTTGTCATGTAAGTATCTTTAATTTGTGATACTTTGAGGCAGTATTTTTAACAGTTAAATGATTTCAGTCAAATTATATAATATAAAATTCAGTAACAGCCCGCCTTAAAGAAATATGTGTATATAACACTATATAAAATGCATGTAACAGTCATTGTATTAATGTTTATATTATTGTTTACATGTTTAATAATGTTATATGAATGTATTACGAAACTTAACAATTTTGGAGCTGTGAGAAAATAGGGTCAAAAGTTGCTAACAATGGCGTAACAATGAGGTAATCTTGAGGCAGTAATGAATTGGAAAGTTTAATAATACTACTAGTAATTCTTGGAGCAACAATAATGTAATATTAGTAAAACAGTTTACAAATAGCCAACCAACACCCAGAAAAAGGCTTAAGTTAAATAAAAGTATTCTATTGGAGTAGGATTAACCAATTAGAAACTGAAATAGAGCAAAATTTACAAATTCAGTAGTCAGTTGCTAGGAAACAGCATTCCTAACCGGACGCGAGATGCGTCTTCAAGAAGTTTAATGCATATTCATTGTGAGACAAAGAAAATAGTTTACGTGCTCAAAAGTGCAGGTAATTAATAAATAATCTCACAGCTCTCTATATCAGTGAAGTGTTATTTAAATTGTGTCAAGAATTAATAAAGGGAATGAAGTAAAAATTATAATTCTTCAGCCGCACCACCCCTTGTGAAGAAATACATGTTTCTACAAATTAATACTTACGCAGCCGAGGCAAACATAAATAAATATAATATTTAAATAAACAAAAAATACAAAATTGATTCCCAATCATTGGGGCGAAGACTACCGGAAAGTGAACATTGGGGCGAAGACCACCGGAGACTTTTTACCATACGTGGGGCAGTTACTTCATCAAATTTGGCTCCCCAACAGTTGAACTACAATACAACTTCTCCTTCAACAGCATAATGCAACCTTCAGTTTTGATCAAAATCGTTAGAGGAATTTTTTAAATAATCAAAACTTTCTAAAGATATCCCATGTGAGGGTAGTTGGGAGCGGGGGATTTTGTTGGAAATCTTCGTGTCACATCTTTGGAAGCTACTGAACCTAAGTACCAAGTGTGGTATTTATCCGACTTGTAGTTTTTGAGTTATGCTGTTCAAAGTCACGCTACACATACGCACACCTTTTTCTAATTTTTTTATTCAGGGTCCTCAAAACAAATATTTCCGGTGCGATCTCGATATGGAATTTGTGGTGGAATGTACGTGGTAGAGAAAGTTACCTACTTACAATAGGTAGATGAAATATTGAAATGCATAAATGCTATGTCCAGATTTTACCGAAATATTTGTTTTGAGGCGCCCTGAACCCAAAAATTTGCATTTTTTAAAAACTTACCTATGTGTATGTCTGTGAGCAGCATAACTCAAAAACGAAATGCCTGATAAATACCGAACTTCTTATTTAAGATCAGCCTCTTCCAGATATACGACACGAAGATTTTCAAGAAGCTACCTCCATTCCAAACTATTCTTTATAGGAACGTTTTTTGAATTTTTTATTTTCTCGAAAATGGCTAACGATTTGATTAAAATGCCGTATTCTTACGATATTTACATCCCAAATAAAATGTGTATCTTTAATTTTCTGGAATAGTTTCAGAAATCCTCTCTAATCTTAATTACTTTGATTAATTGGTAAACCGTAAGAGGTAGACAAAAACCTTACAGAACAAAAAATGTAGATCTCGTTAATCCACACAATCTATGACTAAAATAAAGTTGTTTTGGCAATAACCATTTCTGAGATTTTCTTTGTTATTGATTGAATTCTCAAATACGTACACTTTTTGTCAGGTGCTAAGTCACTATGGAATTTCAAAACCATCACAGTGGTAAGTAGACTTCGGACAGTTGCTGTTTCGTTGCACTTTGACTGGAATACAGACAGTTACGTGCGCACAGGGTTTCATCGAGACCTCCCTCTCCCCAATCACTGCCAGTCATTCACTCTAAGCAAGCGATCAGTATATATAGCCTGTTTTGAAGTTACGAAGTCCGGCCGTTGAGAGCTGACAAAACATGCCGAAAACAACCAGTAAGAAAAGTGTCTTATTTGTAAATGAATGGACGTGAGTATTTTGATGTAAAGGGGGAAAAGATATTTTGCAAAGTCTGCCAGGTTGAAATCAAAGGAGAGAAAAGGGTTTTTATTGCAAGATACTGCAAATCTAAAACATGCTCACAAAATACTACGTTGCTTCCTAGAAATGAGGGCGTGAGGATATATTATCCATATCAGATACCATGAACTCATGTAGCCAAACCGAAGCTTACAGGAATTCGTCTGACATGATGGTAAGCACAAATATCCCATTTAATAAACTGCAAAATTTTGCTTTTAAAACGTTTCTGGAGAAACGTACAGCTCTTAAATTTTCTTGTGAGTCTACTTTACGCAAATTTTATTTGTCTTTGTCGTAGATAGCAATACCAGAGTTTTTGAAACTTGTCGATAATTTGACACAACACTTTACAGAAGTAGACAAATGTTCTGCTGCTGAAATAGCACAGCAGAAACTAAAGAGTGTTTTAGATAAAAACACAGGATATGCAATTATGTGCCGTATTAGGCATTAATAATAATATTGTTAATGTTAAGAATAACATTATTCTAAACAATGAAAATGCATGCGTTTCCCAGATGTGTGTGAGGTTCGTCAGTTTCGTTTAGCACTAGTAACATCATGTGACGTGGAACGGAGCTTTTCAAGTGAAGTAGAATGTTTTGTTTACGTTGTATTATATTTCAACTGTTGGGAGCCGAATTTAAAATTCGTTGCAAGCGCACATATAGTAAACAGTTTCCGGTAGCCTTCGCCCCAAATGTACTTTCAGGTGGCCTTTGCTCCAAGTTTAAAAAAATATTAATTTTGTAATTAAACTGTTTCTTTAAATATTTAATATTTATGTTTGCCTCGGCTGCGTCAGTATTTATTTTAGAGACATGGATATCTTGGCAGGGTTGTGGTGCGACAAGAATGTAGGCTTACACAGATTATAATTTTACTTCACTCCTTTTATTAATGCTTGATATGATTTGTATAACACTTCACTGACAGAGAACTGTGAGGTTCTTTTTATTAATTAATTACTTGCACTTTTTAATACGTATACTATTTTCGTCTCACACGAATACGTATTTAATTTCTCGACGACACATCTCCCGTCTGGTTATGATCACTGTCTAGAAGCAACACGTCTGGTTATGAGCACTGTTTGGGAGCAACTGAATTGATTTCAACCGGCTAAACTTGTGAATTTCTGTATTTCAAGTCTCTCATTGGCTAATCCTACTCCAATGGAATACCTTTATTTAACTAGTTTTTCTGGTTGTTGATTGGCTATTTTTAAACTGTCTCAAATTTACTTTATTGCTGCTCTAATAATGACTAGTAGCATTTAAACTTCCTTACTCATTATTGCCTCAAGGTTACCTCGTTGTTAGCAACTTTTAACTTATTATTCTCACAGCTCCTACATTATTAAATTACGTAATATATTCACATAACATTATTAAACATGTTTACAATAATATAAGCATATGCAATGACTGTTACATACATTTTACAAATTATTACATACACATATTGCTTCAAGGCGGGCTGTTATTGAATTTACATATTGTATAATTTGACTGAAATCATTTAAGTGCTAAAAATACTGCCTCACAAGACATAAACCTTTTTGAGTTTGAGAAGAGGTTTTGCTTTTGATACATTCAGAAAATATATTGTATTCCATTGTAATAGTTGTCCAGGCATGCAAATCACACATGAAACTGATTATTTCATCTGCCTTAGTTCAGATTTATTATTTTGTTCATTTTATTTATACGTTGTAATAAAAGCTTAAGTTTACTACAGAATTGTATGCTTACTTCTGTGCCCACCTATACCTATAGCGTACACAGTACTTAGTTGTCCTCCGTGGACTAGTGGTACCGTGCTAGCTTCTAGTTCCCAAGGTCGCGGGTTCAAACCCGGCGGAGGGCGATGGATTTTTTCGGGCGTAAAAAACCTTAGCATGGCTTCCTTCGGAAGGGAAGTAAAGCCGGTGGTCCCGTGTCGTAGATTTACAGCACGTAAAAGAACCTCAAGCCTGATAAAGAGGCCTCTGAGCAAAATTACCGGTTTTTCACGCCCAATATAGAATGGGACGCTAAGAACCACAGTAGTTAAAGAGCGTCCATAAATAAAATTCAATTTAATTTAATTTTAATACAGTACTCAGCACAGCACACACTCAGTGGCACACAATTCTACTGCCTCTCTCCTCTCCGCTCGCTTGTAAACAAGTAGCAGTATAGTAGAAGTTAACTTAACCTAAAGTCATGTTCGAAGTCTAGTGATAAGCTTTTAAACATATTGAGGAGAGGCGTCATATGAATGCAACACATCATATTGATATTTATACGCCAATTGTTCTTTTCGGGGTATTGCGAAGCGTAAGAAATTAACCTGACCTTTCCACTTGCAAACAATGGTAGTGCACGGAGAGAGGCTCGCTTTGATCCATTGTTGGCAGAATGCTTGCGCAGCATTCCCAATATAATTTGTCTCGTTTACGCTGCACTGTAAAATTTTGCTCGGTGCACTTTCTGTCAGGGCCGGTTTCACCAACAGATGCTAAATGTTAACAGATTGTTAAACTGATTTAACACATAAGTTAACACAAATTCTGTTTCATCAAACAATGTTAACTTTAACAATCTGCTAAAGTCGGTTTTAAGTTAACATCACCATACCCCTGTATTAAGGCGTTTAACAAATGTTAGAATTTGGAAAATGGCTGCCGCAAACCAAGTGTTGTTGCGAGTTTGCTACAATTGGCATTTTTGAATGTCATTCCTAACAGAAGAGTATTCGTATGTCATAATAAATTTGAAACCCTTAAAAAAGAGGAATTTTTAAAGCAATATAGACTGCCCAAGGGGACATAAACATGGTTTTATTGGAAATACGCGAGGTTAGAATACTACTAACAGAAACATATCTCTTTTTCCTATGCTAAGTGTTAATTAGGTACTTAGATTTTATGCTAATAACATTATTACTTTCTCTACTACGTATAGTAAGTAGGGGAAGTATTGTATTTCACCCAAAAATTCGATACCGAGATTTCACCGGAAATACATGTTTTGAGACCCCCTGAATCCAAAAAAAGCATTTTCGGAAACATGTCCGTGTGTGTGTGTCTGTGTGTGAACAACATAACTCAGAAACGAACAGTCGGATAAACACCAAACTTGGTATTTAGGTTCATTATCTTCCAAGGATGCGACACGAAGGTTTTCAAGAAAATCCACCCATCCCAGATTACCCTTTACATGGAAGATTTTTCGAAAATTTTAATTTTCTCAAAAATGGCTATAACGATTTTGATTAAAATATCATATGTTTAAGATATTTTTATGACAAATAAAATGTATATCTTGAATTTTCTGGGAATGTCTCCAAAAGTATTCTTCATTGTGAACGACTTTTGCATAACTGGTAAACCATAAGAGATAGACAAACTTTTACTACACAAAAAATGTAGATCGCGTTAAAATACACAACTTAAGTGATATACATTTTTTTTTGAGTGAACATTTTCGAGATATTACTTGTTATTCCCTTAAATTTTTCAATACTTATTTTCTCAAATGGGAATTCGTTATTCATTTTTTTGTCTTGGATATGCAAAGAGTATTAATCTGTGGGAAAGGAAATGGTGCTGCACCTAGCAACCAGCTCTTAAGAGATATGTATGTGCTTAAAGGCTACTGTATTTCCAAATTGCCCTTGTAAATATATATTCTTCTTACATCTACAAGAAAATTAGCAATAAGATAGAGTCTGCAAATGTTTATGTCGATTTACATGAAGTAGATGGAGAATAAGCGTTTGTAAAAATAGTTTGTACAAGAGTAGAGAAAGTCATGTGAGTGTAACACATCAGATTTTTCATTTACTTGTGATAATGTTGGAATTTCCAAAGCTACCGATTGTGGGTTTATCCAGAAGATTTCCAAAGCAATTGATTCAAGAAGGAAACAGTATTTGTCGGTTCTGCTTGATTAATCAGCGTTAACATACTTTCGTCCACTTTAGTTTCAATGCAGTATCCACCACGAGTTTTAAACTGTCTTAAACGCTCTTCGCACCTAAGGTTCTGGTACTACACTTTATGTCAGCTAAAATTGTTGTAGTTGTTTACAGGACTTAAGAGAAACGCGTGTGAATTTTGTTCCAGGCTGCAATCTTATCCTTTAATGTAAGAACGGCAGCTTTTTCGCACTTGACAATACGTCTGTAGTTATTAACCGGATGTAAATTAACGCGTTTCAAACGTTGAAACATTTATTTCAGTTGACATCATGAGTCTAACCTCAAACAACGGGAACATCACTTGGCCATTGCCATGAATGGAAATAGTTATGGGCTACTTACACAGAGAGCGCGGCAATACGTAGACAAAAGTGCGTCGTAGTACGTTCAGAAGCAGTGTAGTTCGGCCACCGCCTTCTCGAAAGCTGGCGTTAGCAGTTGACTTTGGCGTTAAAAACATGTTAGCTAACAATTTGCTGTAAAAGCTTGATGAAACGCAAAAGTTTTAACCTTATGTTAAACTTTGAACAATGTCGCGGTATCGTTC
Organism: Deroplatys truncata; assembly: GCA_030765065.1. Taxonomy (NCBI): domain Eukaryota; kingdom Metazoa; phylum Arthropoda; class Insecta; order Mantodea; family Mantidae; genus Deroplatys; species Deroplatys truncata. The sequence goes on from CM060984.1 coordinate 66,167,258, forward strand.
GTGTTATCCTATTTGCTGAGCGCCTGTTATTGTTTTACTATTTTAAATTTTGAGTTCTTTGTCCTCCAGCTAACTATTATTACCCAGTCGAGCAAATCTCTTAAACAGGGTGTGTAAACGGAAAGAAGTTGTTACTAAAAATAACACTGATAAAAGAATTTGTTTTTACACTTTTATTTCCGTCACAATTAATTAATTTCACATAATTACTCTTGATACACGCCTGACTGAAACTGTTATATTTTCGAATGCAACTATAATCACTTATTTGCCGCGCATTATTAATTTGCGTATTTCACATTTTTGTAACTAACTTTACGACGCGAGAGATTCTGTAGAATTACGTAACGTGAACTTCGTGAATGATTCTGTTAAACTGTGTGACATGTAACCGTGAATGATTCTGTTGAACTGAGCAATACTTGTCTCTGTCTTTAGCTTTTTATACTCCTTCACCCCGATATGCCTAAACATTATAACCGAGCTGCTATTGGTTAATAAAGCGCGCCAACATTAGCGTCTATTTTTATATCCAATCAAAATTACGAACACATATGCTCTAGGGAAGATATTCCGTCCATTTCTAAAGAAAAGCGCGCTGCTCTGACGTCATTTGCTTGTCTCTTCTAATTGATAAACAGCTCATCCCCTCGTTTCATTGTTACCCGCTCCTATTGTCAGTTTCAGTGAGGCCGTGTAAACTTATTTCCTAACAATGCTTATAATTAACAAACATCTCAAATCATTGTCATACAATAATGTTAATTTGCACTACGATCACTCTGGCATTCACAGTGTTGTGATATAAAATACTGCCTCAACAACTAGTTAACAAACAAGAGGTTGGAGTGTTTTTAACATCCGTTGGTGAAACCGGCCCTCATTCTCAGTAAAAGGTCCTACGCTTGCTTTTTACCCCAATAGGAGACATGTCAATATTCCGCAAGCTAAGGACTTATTGCAAGCTAAGGATCCGGAACAAGTTAGCAACCAATGTATGCTCAATAGAGCTATCAGGGACATGTATTTTACTTGTTCGTTTATATGGCACATGAGAGAGTCGCTCGTTTCTTCCAAGCCAACTCGTCCGAAAAACAGCAACGAATATACGGAAGTATGGTCGAGCTTTTGGTTCATATGCCACCTCGTGGAAAATAGTTCAAGTATTCGCTCGTTTGAGAGTTCATACATTATTGGTGTTGTCAGGCGTATTGCTTCAGTGCGTTAAGGCAAAATCATGACAATAGCCATTTTACTGCGTTTTCGACTTTGTTTCTACCTATGTTACGATCCAAATTTGTTTTACTACATTTTGATACACAATTCTATTTTCATGTTTTGTTTTATCATTTCCAAATTAAATATCACAAACGTTTCATACAGAATTTCATTCGGAATTTCTGTGAGAGGAGAAACTAACTGAGTCATCTGTATAAACATTTAGTTAGACAGTACAAATTACGTAATATAATGTAACAAATAAAATGATTATTCTTTAAAGTTCAGTAGAACACCCTTGTCCTATTATTTACACTGACGAAACCTGGGTAAAGCAAAACTACGCTAAAAATTGTTCCTGGCAGAATTCTAAATGAAACGTGGTCTAAAGATTCCATTAGGTAGAGGAACATATATAATAATCTGCCATGCTAAATATGGTTTCATAGAAGGGACAGATTTAGTGTATCACTCAAAAAGTGGTGGTGATTATCATAAACAGAGAATAATGTAGTGTTAGGGAAGGGTTTACGATCTCCTTCAGAGAATGGTAGAGTATGCGACAGTAATGGACAATCTGAGTTATAACACTATGCTTAAATAAAAAAGTCCCACTACAAATTCTAGGAAGGCTGAAATTTTGTCATGGCTTCAAAGCAAGAATATATGTACCTCATACATAATAAACATACACAATAGCCGAATAACGAACTAATTGTAAAACAGCCGACAAAGAGCTTGTTATTCTTAGTGCATACATTCATAATCTGCTGTGACCCTTGACGTGCTTCCTTTTCACTTGTATCATTCAACTCCATTATCACGCGAACTTGAGCTACCTATAAGGAAGTCAACAACACTAGTGAAGTAAACAGACTGAGACCCTTGGGTCTGATCACTCTGGGCGTTCAGACAGGAAATGAGACATATTCGGTATACCAAACCGAATGGCCTGAGAGAGGGACACCGCTAGGAATCCAGAACACCCAACCCACCCGTAGGCAAGAGCTCATTTGTGTTCGAAGGCATGAGTGGCACAAAATAGTGACCAAAACTCGTTTGATGGACAGCTTTGACGTGCAACCTTAAACATAGTACTGTTGATGTAAACAAAGACGCCGATGCGCTGCCTCATTTGCTACTGTAAACAGTACAGACTAGCGATGGTGGAAAATAAAAGAAGTGGATTGTACATCTCACATAAACAACACGCAATGCACCACTTCGCTCCACCTTACTCGAACAGTTAATTTCACTTCACTCTTAAGTTGTCCCGAATCCTTAGCCGGATTGTTGTAAACGTAAACTAGACAAGTAATTCCTGTGTAAAATGTTGTATATGAACACCGCCATCTGGTTTAGTTTGATAAGGGGCAACATTGCCCTACACTGCGATCTTTGCAGATATATTGTGTATCCCCAGTCTTATTATTATCGATATTATCGATGTTCATTATGAACTGAATGAGGCTCTGGACCCCTCCAATTTTGGAAATTGATTCCTCTCAATAGAGGGAAAGTGCTAGGCACTCGCATAATAGGTGAGCAGCTGTTTCATCTGCCTGTTGACACCTTTTACAGGGACGATTCACTTCTGTCCCACTCTGTGCAGTTGCCATCTGAGAGAACAATGTCTTGTAAAAAGGCCTGATATCCACGAGAGATTTTCCCTGCTTAAGTTCAGCAGTTTTCACGACTTGCTTCGGTCCAATCTCTGTATAAGAGCTTTGTAGTGCCTGAAACTTGCAGATGAGTTCCAGTATTTCTATGTTCTCTGAGCAACTAGGCCTGATAGCCTTCTTAATTGGTCCTGATGATGCCGCTTCAGGTCCAATAAAACGTTCGGTTCCTTCATAGCAGCTTACCGAGTGAGGTGGTGCTGCGGTAACCTGTGCGACTAGCATTCAGGAGGTCCTGGGTTCGATCCCGGCGACCGCCTGTCATGACGCGGTTTCTTTAAGTCGGCAGGCGAATGTTTGAGTGGTTATCTTCTACCCGATCTTCCTGCCACTCATTTCCTGTACCCGTCATCTTCCTTGTCATCTGTTTCAGGGTTGTAGGACCAGGCGACGGTGTTAGGTGAGTTGCGGCTGGGCGGTGGATATGCGCTCTATAGAGGTTTCTTCCTGGCGTTGTTGCTGGACAGCTCAGTTAGATCTCTCCTGCGAATGGGCTCTGTGGAAGGCCGCCTGTGGTTCGGTGGCTTCTGGGTGGTCCCGGGTAGAGTCGAATCTAGGGACACCGTCCACGCTTAAGCTCGTCGTCATCCAGATTTGTTCACCCTTCGGGTGTCTCTCTTCATCCCTCCCTCCCAGGTGAACTGATTTGTGGGCAGCCAGTGCTGCGAGGGACTCTTAGACTTAACCAGGCAGTTATCGAGGGCCTTCAGACCGATAACATGGCCACTTTGTATAAGCTGAAAAATTCAAAAGTGAAACCGTATCCAAAATACGATTCTAGAGTCAAAAAACACAGATCACAGCACATCCCAGTGTACACAGATATCGTCGCTAGGGAAGAAATGAAACGAAACCAAACCAAACCGCCGCAGATGGCCACCACGCAAGAAAGCAGCAAAAAGTTTAGTTGTAGTCCCTTTTACCATTAATAAACTCGCTCGTTAAAGTTTAGTTATACAAATGGGGAGGGACAGGAATTACAACTATGTTGTTCAGTAGCAAATAAGCTGACTATCTTTTCGGGCAAACAGTGCGTTGTTTGAAACATTTTATAATACTTACTTTTAACATCCCAAAGTGGCTACCAACTTAATCACGTGTATTTAAAAGCTCTAACTTAATCCCTTGAATGGGAAACACACCCACTCTTTGTGGAGATACAGGATTATTTTAGGCTAGAAAGGGGAGGGAGAAGTGGATGCTTCTTTATTGCTGAAAACGCTTTACCCAAACAAAACATTCATCCCCTTTCCAAAAGCTAAGCCAGTCTTCATTACTTCTGGCTTTCGTTTTGCACACCTAGATTATAAAAGATGCATATGAAATTACAATTTTAAGTTTTAGGACAGGGGTTCTCAAAGGTTGGAAAAGTAGTACATATTTAATTTTTAGCTATAAAATTGAAATTGCCTTGGAATAATTACCATTTAGTACACCTAAGAAACACCTTTTCCACCCAAAAATGTCGAGATTTTACCAGAAACACATCTTTTGGAGTGAGCTGACAACAAACGAGCCTTGTAAAAAAATAATTTGTTACATTTACACGACTTTCTCTACCCACTATTTTTATATACCTTCAAGTTAATCGAGAAATAGCCATATGACACATTAGGTTATAGGTACATCCGTGGACAAAAGAATGAATCTCCCCAGATTCCATGTGATAATCGAGAGGACATCATGTACCTTCGTAACAGCTGTGTTTACAACGCACATGCAAGAACTGTAGAGTGGTCTGTGCCTATGAGGTCAATGATCACCTTATAACGGTATTTCTCGGTGGTGACACTTATAAGCTACTGAAAACTGAGCGTGGTACAACGTTTCGTTGGCCTAGAGGTTAAGAAGGCACTGCAAGCGCTCATAAGCTTCTCGGTTCAAATCTCGTATAATAATCTCGGATTATTATTATTTTTACGCTGTTAATTTTATGACTGAATGTATAGAACATAATATTGCATTAATATAACCTTAGCATTTTAACTTGGAGGGATATCTATGCACATAAAAACAAAATTATATTACAACACTCGTTTTAAATAACTAAAGAAATGAATGCAAATAAACTATTATCTTATAAATCTAAAACAGTTAAAAATTTTCAAAAAAATTATATTGGGTGAATGAGCCTTGAGCACGCATTACTGCCCTCAATTTTCGGGTTATAGATGAAATTAAATCCCTGTAGTAACGTGGACGAGAAGCTACAACATCCCAGGCTTCTTGAATTTGTACCCAGAGGCCATCTTTGTGATTTGCGCAACTGCAGGGAAATTCGTCGTAGCTTCCTTCTCACTTCAGCCCACACATTTTCAAATCTGGTGAACAGAAAGGCCAGCATATCACTCAGAAAGCCTGCCTCTGAGAACCGATTTGAAAGCCCCCCCCCAAAAAGGAGTTGTTATTTATAGACGCTCTTTAACTGCTGTGGTCCTCTGTATTGGGCGTGAAAAACCGGTAATTTTACGCCGGAAAAATCCACCGTCCTCGCCGGGTTTGAACCCACGACCTCGGAAACTAGAGGTTAGCATGGTAACCACTACACCACGGAGGACGACTACAATTTGAAACCTGTCGTCATATGTAAAGAGGATGATTATCTTGTACCAATTCAACAATTCCATCAGTCTATTTCCTCCTCACAGAGGGAATTAAAATATTCTCAAGTATTACCGTGTATTGGCACTGTTCAGTGTATCGTGAAGCTGCCACAACACACCTAGACCGTCCCTTGATATCCAACGACATACAGATATGTGACCATTATGAAACTGTGAAGCGACGTATTTTACCTCGTAGTAACTGTTATATTATGAAATTTACCAAACGCAGTGTATGAAATGCAATATATCGAAAATAAGTAGTCACATATGTTGATTAAACATTAACAGAAGAAAAAAAAGTATTTGTTAAGGCAGTATTTTTAAGACTTAAATGATTTCAGTCAAATTATATAATAAAAATATATAACAGCCCGCCTTAAAGCAATATGTGTATGTAACAAAATATAAAAAGTGTATATTACAGTCATTGTAAATGTTTATATTATTGTATACATGTGTAATAATGTTATGTTAATGTATTACGTAATTTAATAATGTAGGAGCTGTGAGAATAATAGGTTAAAAATTGCTAACAATGAGGTAACAATGAGGTTATCTTAAGGCAATAATGAATTTGAAGGTTTACAATACTACTTGGGATTCTTGGAAGCAATAATGTAATTTTTGTGACAGTTCATAAAATAGCCAGTCAACAACCAGAAAAAGCTTTAGTTAAATGAAGGTTGGAGTAGGATTAGCCAATCAGAAACTGAAATATAGCAAAATTTACAAATCTAGAAGTCAGTTGCTTGTAGACAGTGTTCATAACTGCACGCGTTGGTTGTTGACAGTGTTACTAATCAGACGCGAGATGCGTCCTCGAGAACTTTAATACGTATTCGTGTGAGAAGAAAATAGTTTATGTGTTAAAAAGTGCAAGTATTTAACAAAAGAATCTCACAGCTCTCTATATAGTGAAGTGTTATTTAAATTGTGTCAAGAATTAATGAAAAGGAGTGAATTAAAAATTATAATTTGTGTAAGCTTACATTTTTCATCTGCACTACGCCCTGCTAAGACATCCATGTCTCTAACAAGAATACTGACGCAGCCGAGGCAAACATAAATATATAATATTTAAAGAAACAGACAAATTACAAAGTTAATATTTTTTAAACATTTTATGGGACAAAGGCCACCGAAAAGTACATTTGGGGCGAAGGCTAACGGAAACTTTTCACCATACGTGCGGCTGCAACTACTTCAAGTTCGGCTCTCCAACAGTCGAAATATAATAATACATCTTTCCAAACGTGAAGCAACAACCTACTTCATTGTTACATGCGAGAAGCGAATCTGCGGTCTAAACCACAGAAGTATCTTACGTTTTGCTACAGCGCTACAGAGAACATATTTAGAAGTAGCATGTTTAATAATGCCGTACAACTAGCTGCAGCGGTTACACAACTGTATTGCGTATGGTGTAAACAAGGCGCTGTGGCGTTAGGGCTCAGACAAACTTGGCGTTCGAGACATGACTATTTTTTTATCCACGGGTGTACATTAAGGTAATAGCGATAGTCAAATGCTTAAAAACGTATTTCTATGTATTGGCGTAGAAATGTCTAACGTTTTGCATGTCATCGTGAGAAACGATTAAAGGTTAGCGGTATATAAAAAAAATTCTGATGTGTTACACTCACATGACTTTCTCTACTCTTGTACAAACTATTTTTACAAACGCTTATTCTCCATCTACTTCATGTTAATCGAGATAAACATTTGCAGACTCTATCTTATTGCTAATATTCTTGTAGATGTAAGGGGAATATATATTTACAAGGGCAATTTGGAAATACAGTAGCCTTTAAGCACATACATATCTCTTAATAGCTGGTTGCTAGGTGCAGCACCATTCCCTTTCCCACAGATTAATACTCTTTGCATATTTAAAACAAAAAAATGAATAACGAATTCCCATTTGAGAAAATAGGTATTGAAAAATTTAAGGGAATAACAAGTAATATCTCGAAAATGGTTCACTCAAAAAAAATGTATATGACATAAATTGTGTATTTTAACGCGACCTACATTTTTTGTGTAGTAAAATTTTGTCTATCTCTTATTGTTTACCAGTTATGCAAAAGTCGTTCACAATAGAGACATTCCCAGGAAATTCAAGATAAACATTTTATTTGTCATAAAAATATCTTAAACATGTGATATTTTAATCAAAATCGTTATAGCCATTTTTGAGAAAATCAACATTTTCGAAAAATCTTCCATGTAAAGGGTAATCTGGGGGAGGATTTTCTTTAAAACCTTCGTGTCGCATCCTTGGAAGATACTGAACCTAAATACCAAGTTTGGTGTTTATCTGACTGTTCGTTTCTGAGTTATGCTGTTCACAGACACACACACGGACATGTTTCCAAAAATGCTTTTTTTGGATTCAGGGGGTGGAATACAATACTTCCCTTACTTACTATACGTAGTGGAGAAAGTAATTAAATAAATGAAAAAAGGTTATTTGAAATAAATGTGTGTTTTAAAGAGAGATACAAATTTCTATGTAATAAGTTTTTGTCTACATATGCTGGTTTATCAATTACACAAAATTACACTAAACTCCTTCCGACTGAAGAGGACTTTACAGGTTATTCCCAGAGATTTTTGAGAAATCAAAGCTTTCTAAAAATGTTGCATGTAAAGGATAGTTTGGAATGGGGTATTTACTTGAAAATCTTCGTGTCTTATCAAGTAAATTTGGTGGGATAATTAGATAATGCGCCTTTCGCCAATCGCGTTTGTTACTCGATTGACTAATGACAACAGAATTGTACTAATAATAATTTAAAGCGTGCTGCTTAGAAACCTATAATTGACCTTTTTACTTTCTCTACCACGTACATAGTAGGCAAAGAAGGTATTTATTCCACCCAAAAATACGATACCGAGATTTCATCGGAAATACATGTTTTGAGACACCTTGAATCCTAAACGAGCACTTTTAGATTTTCAAGTAAATCCTCTTAACCCTTTACATGGAACATTTTTCAAACCTTTTGAGCTTCTAAAAGCAGCTCTTAAACGATTTTGATTAAAATACCATAGATTATAGCTAGTTGCATGGCAAATAAAATGTATATTTTGAGTTTTCTGTGATTAGCCCATGGAGTTCACTAAACGTTAAGCAATAGACGTAAAGGAACTTCACAAAAAATATAGATCTCTTTAAAGCACAATTTGATTCAAATAACTTTATCGTGGCATCAGCCATTTCCGAGATATCCGTTATTAATGCTTCGAATTTTTCAATACCTTGTCATTCTTTTAAAGCCCTTTCGAGATTCAGTGGTTTCTCGCGATTGCACGAAAGTGTATGAGTATGACATATTAAGACCAGCATATAGCGTCCAGTTCTTAAACGTTTGACTATCGCTTTTCCCTTTGTAACTATAATGAAATGTTTATCCCGATTAAAATGAAGTAGATAGGAAAATAAACTTTCATAAGAATAATTTGTAAACCCACTAATAAGCGATAAAAGGTAGAGAAGCTCATGTGAATGTAACAATGGTTGTTTTCCTCTTACTTTCAGTTGTATTATTTTCGTTCGTATGTTGTTATAACTTCAAATATTACGTTGTTAATAATTTAGTGTTATTTAGGATATTTAGATCTGGTTTGAATAGCAGCTAAAAATTATGATGTGTCACATTCACATCACTTTCTCTGCCCACTCTTCTACCAACTATTAGAAAAGCTTATTCTTCTATCTAATGTAAAATTTTGCAGAAATGTTTTTATTACAGATTTCATTGAAGGCACAACAGGGATACAATGTGCTGAAGCGATAGCCAAACGTTTTAAAAGCGGGTAGCTATGTGACGGCCAGGAAAGTTAGCAATCAATATATGTGCAACCTTACTATAAATTTCCGTAAACAAAGACGCCAATGCGCTGCCTTATTTGCTTCTATAAACAGCATGGTCAATTGGTGGTGGAAAATGAAGTAGAATCGGTGTGAGAGACAAGTTTATTGCACCTCTAGTCACGAAGCGCATTATACACGGTCTCATGGGTAAACAACACTCCAATGTGCCACCTCACTCCACCCTACTCGATGAACATAAACTTCACTTTGCTCCCGGATTATTAGTCTGTGATGGTGTTTGGAATTATGTTCCCTGCAGCACCATGACAAAAAAAAATTACACTCACATGACTTACTCTACTCTTGTACAAACTATTTTTACAAACGCTTATTCTCCATATGCTTCATGTCAATCGAGATATCGAGATGTTAATCTTATTGCTAATTTTCTTGTAGATGCAAAGGGAATTGGTAGGCTTTAAGCGATAATCAAATATTTTAAGAGGTTGCTGGGTGGCGCATTCCATTCTCTTTGTATGTCCAGGACATAAAAAAATGAATAACGAATTTCCATTTGAGAAAAAGTATTGGAAAATTTAAGGGAATAACAAGTAATATCTCGAAAATGGTTCACTCAACAACAAAAAATGTATAGGACATAAATTGTGTATTTTAACGCGATCTACAGTTTTTTCGTAGTAAAATGTTGTCTATCTCTTATGGTTTACCAGTTATGCAAAGGTCGTTCACAATGAAGAATACTTTTGGAGACATTCCCAGAAAATTCGAGATATACATTTCATTTGTCATGAAAATATCTTAAACATATGATATTTTAATCAAAATCGTTATAGCCATTTTCGAGAATATCAAAATTTTCGAAAAATGTTCCATGTGAAGGGTTATCTGGGGTGGGGGGATTTTCTTGAAAACCTTTGTGTCGCATCTCTGGAAGATACTGAACCTAAATACCAAGTTTGGTGTTTATCTGACTGTTCGTTTCTGAGGTATGCTGTTCACAGACACACACACGGACATGTTTCCAAAAATGCTTTTTTACTTTCTCTACTACGTATAGTAAGTAGGGGAAGTATTGCATTCCACCCAAAAATTCGATACCGAGATTTCACCGGAAATACATGTTTTGAGACCTCCTGAATCCAAAAAAAGCATTTTTGGAAACATGTCCGTGTGTGTGTCTGTGTGTGTGTCTGTGTGTCTGTGTGTGTGTCTGTGTGTGTGTCTGTGAACAGCATAACTCAAAAACGAACAGTCGGATAAGCACCAAACTTGGTATTTAGGTTCAGTATCTTCCAGAGATGCGACACGAAGGTTTTCAAGAAACTCCCCCCACCCCAGACTACCCTTTACATGGAAGATTTTTCGAAAATTTTAATTTTCTCAAAAATGGCTCTAACGATTTTGATTAAAATATCATATGTTTAAGATAATGTTATGAGAAATGAAATGTATATCTCGAATTTTCTGGGAATGTCTCCAAAAGTATTCTTCACTGTGAACGACTTTTGCATAACTGGTAAACCATAAGAGATAGACAAAATTTTACTACACAAAAAATGTAGATCGCGTTAAAATACACAACTTATGTCATATACATTTCTTTTGTTGAGTGAACCGTTTTCGAGATATTGCTTGTTATTTCCTTAAATTTTACAATACTTACACTTTTTCTCACATTCGTTATTCATTTTTTTATGTCCTGGACATGCAAAGAGAATGGAATGCGCCACATAGCAACCAGCGTTAAAATATTTGACTATCGCTTAAAAGCTACCATATTTCCCTTGCATCTACAAGAAAATTACCAATAAGATTGACATCTCGATATCTCGATTAACATGAACCATATGGAGAATAAGCGTTTGTAAAATTAGATTGTACAAGAGTAGAGAAAGTCATGTGAGTGTAACACATCAGCTTTTTTTTTTTGTATTCCGGGGTCTCTAAACATATATTTCCGGTGAAATCTCGCTATCGATTTTTTGGCTGGAAAACAATAGTAGTATTAGTCCCGGATGAGCCAATTGTTTTAACGATAATCCTGCCGCTAGGGGCGCTTGTGTCGCTAGTGTCGGTGCGTGCGACGGCGGCGGCGGTAAGTTTGAAAAGCGCCCTGAGCGTTAGGATTATCGTTAAATCGGTTGGCTCATCCGGGACGAGTTGAAAGAATTGAGGAAGTGACGTGGAGTGTTTTTGATTGGTTCGTTAATTTGGGGTGGGAGATGGAGGAAGGGAGATGGAGGAGTATGGAGTTCGCGTGATGGAGAGGAGCTGGGTGGCGAGGTGTTGTCTGTGCGGAGGTCGGTACTGAAAGAGGGGTAAAGATGGGGAGCGAGGGATAAAAAGTGTAACAGAAAGTGACGTGTGAAGTTGTGATTGGTGGGAGTAAGAAGTGATTTTATTGGTGGAAAGGAACAAATGAGAGTTGTTGATTGGTAGGAATAAGAGGGATTATGATTGGTGGAAAAGAAAAAGTTGTGGGAGTGGGGTATGTTGGAGGTGATGGGAAAGGTGAGTTTTGCTAGCAGCAAGATTTGCAAAAGCCTGTCTTGAACTGATCAGCAATTTTTGAACGTCGGATGGTAGTTTTCTTGAGTGGATAGAGAGATGGGGGCGATATGAGATGCGGTGGCGAAAATGGGGACTAGACAAGGTTGTTGAGACAAGAGGTTTAAGGACGAGGAAATTTGGAGGTTAGTGGTGAACACGGCGGTCGCAAGAGGTGGGGGTAAGGAGATGCAGTGGTGAGAATGGGAACTAAAAGAAGATGGGGGTAGCAAGAGTTTTAGAAGAGTAGATTTTGAGGTTAAAATAGTGGGAACTAAAAATGGCGGAGGGTCTACGACAAGGAGATGCGGTGAGAACTAAACAAGATGGCGGTCGCAAGAGGAGGGTAAGGAGATTTGAGGTTACAGTACGAAAACACGAAAGGATATATTCCTACGCCAAGCAGGTCCGAAAAATAATTATGCGTGTGGTACTTACCTGTTACCGGTGTGGATGCGTCACCAAAAGCGCGGCACGCGAGGCGGAAAAATAAAAGCAAACTGTTTTTGAAAATGCTTAACCAGCTTTAAGATCAACCAACATCACTACGCACTGATATACCTAGGTTTTTAAAGCGGTACAGACACCCTTTGCAGAGGCGTAATTTAACTATACCAAAAACCTGGTACTGGACCATCGTGATGGTCGCTAGCGTACGTAGGAGCAGGGTTCTCAAGCCGGTCGAAAGCGGTCAAAAACGTGTACGACGTAGGTGTTCGCAGTAGCTGCTGTCGAGTCAACCGTCGAGGTGTGAATAAACGAGATCTGTTCTCGCCGGCAATTTGGTTCGGAGATGTGAGCAGCGGCGAGGTGTTGTGTGTGCGGAGGTCGGGACTGAAAGAGGGAAAAGATGGGGAGCGAGGGATAAAAAGTGTAACAGAAAGTGACGTGTGAAGTTGTGATTGGTGGGAATAAGAAGTGATTTTATTGGTGGAAAGGAGCAAATGAAAGTTGCTGATTGGTAAGAATAAGAGAGGTTATGATTGGTGGAAAGAAAAAGGAATGGGGTATGTTGGAGGTGATGGGAAAGGTAAGTTTTGCTAGCAACAAGATTTGCAAAAGCCTGTCGTGAACTGATCAGCAATTTTTGAACGTTGGATGGTAGTTTTCTTGAGTGGATAGAGAGATGGGGCGATATGAGATGCGGTGGCGAAAATGGGAACTAAACAAGGTGGTTGAGACAAGAGGTTTAAGGACGAGGAAATTTGGAGGTTAGTGGTGAACATGGCGGTCGCAAGAGGTGGGGGTAAGGAGACGCGGTGGTGAGAATGGGAACTAAAAGAAGATGGCGGTAGCAAGAGGTTAGAAGAGTAGATTTTGAGGTTAAAATAGCGGGAACTAAAAATGGCGGAGGGTCTGCGACAAGGAGATGCGGTGAGAACTAAACAAGATGGCGGACGCAAGAGGAGGGTAAGGAGGTTTGAGGTTACAGTACCAAAACACGAAAGGATATATTCCTACGCCAAGCAGGTCCGAAAAATAATTATGCGTGTGTTACTTACCTGTTACCGGTGTGGATGCGTCACCAAAAGCGCGGCACGCGAGGCGGAAAAATAAAAGCAAACTGTTTTTGAAAATGCTTAACCAGCTTTAAGATCAACCAACATCACTACGCACTGATATACCTAGGTTTTTAAAGCGGTACAGACACCCTTTGCAGAGGCGTAATTTAACTATACCAAAACCTGGTACTGGACCATCGTGATGGTCGCTAGCGTACGTAGGAGCAGGGTTCTCAAGCCGGTCGAAAGCGGTCAAAAACGTGTACGACGTAGGTGTTGGCAGTAGCTGCTGCCGAGGCAACCGTCGAGGTGCGAATGAACGAGATCTGTTCTTGCAGGCAATCTGGTTGAGAGATGAGAGGCGCGGTGGTAAAAATGTGAACTAAATAAGATGGCGGAGGCACGAAGTTGAGGTTAAGGAGCGGCGAGGTGTTGACTGTGCGGTGGTTGGGGTCTGAAAGAGGGGGAAAGATGGCGAACTAGGGATAAAAAGTATAACAGAAAGTGACGTGTGAAGTTGTCATTGGTGGGAATAAGAAGTGATGTTATTGGTGGAAAGGAACAAATGAAAGTTGCTGATTGGCGAGAATAAGAGAGATTATGATTGGTGGAAAGAAAAAAAGGTGTGGGAGTGGGGTATGTTGGAGGTGATGGAAAAGGCAAGTTTTGCTACCAACAACATTTGCAAAAGCCTATCCAGAACTCATCAGCAATTTTAAATAACTAGTGTTTCGGGGGTTTTCTCTGGTTGGTAGACGAATGCAAGCTGTTTCTACCATACTTATATTATTGGTCTTTTTCCTTTTTTTTTTTAAAATGACTAGTTTTTTTTTTTTTTTTTTTTTTTTTTTGGGGAGTTTTCTGCGGATGGTAAACAAATGCAAGCTCTTTCTGCTTTTTCATAGGTTTTCCCTGGTTGGTAGGCGTTTTCTGTACTGGTTGACGAAGGCGTTTCTAATTTTGGAGGTTTTCTCAGGTTTTTAGCGGTTGTCCCTGCCGGTAGGCAAATGATGAAGTTTTACCTTGTCGGCGCACGGATACTAGGCACGTACTGGCGCGCACACACACACACACACACACACAGAGAGAGACAGACAGACACACAGACAGGCACACACACACGGACATGTTTCCAAAAATGCTTTTTTTTTTTTTTTTTTTTTTTGATTCAGGAGGTCTCAAAACGTGTATTTCCGGTGAAATCTCGGTATCGAATTTTTGGGCGGAATGCAATACTTCCCCTACTTACTATACGTAGTAGAGAAAGTAAAAAAGTATTCAAAAATTTAAGGAAATAACAAGCAATATCTCAAAAGTGTACTATCTTGTTTTCAAGGGTTTTCCAGATCGGTAAGCGTTAGAATACTCTTAGAGCTTTTTTCAGGTTTTTTAGCGGTTGTCCCTGGCCGGTAGGCAATTGATAAAGTTTTTCTATAACGTCGTCGTTTTGGCTTGTGGCGCACGGTTCCTAGGCACGTACTCGCGCGCGCACACACACACACACACACACACACACACACACACACTAAAATAGTAGCGTATAAAAAAAACTGATTTGTTACACTCACATAACTTTCTCTACTCTCGTACAATCTAATTGGTAGCTTTTAAGCGATAGTCAAATATTTTAACGCTGGTTGCTATGTGGCGAATTCCATTCTGTTTGCATGTTCAGGACATAAAAAAAATGAATAAACGAATTTGAGAAAAAGTATAAGTATTGGAAAATTTAAGGAAATAACAAGCAATATCTCGAAAACGGTTCACTCAACAAAAGAAACGTATATGACATAAGTTGTGTATTTTAACGCGATCTACATTTTTTGTGTAGTAAAATTTTGTCTATCTCTTATGGTTTACCAGTTATGCAAAAAAGTCGTTCACAATGAAGAATATTTTTGGAGACATTCCCAGAAAATTCGAGATATACATTTTATTTGACATGACAATATCTTAAACATATGATGTTTTAATCAAAATCGTTAGAGCCGTTTTTGAGAAAATTAAAATTTTCGAAAAATGTTCCATGTAAAGGGTAGTCTGGGGTGGGGGGATTTTCTTGAAAACCTTCGTGTCGCATCTCTGGAAGATACTGAACCTAAATACCAAGTTTGGTGTTTATCCGACTGTTCGTTTTCGAGTTATGCTGTTCACAGACACACAGACACACAGACAGACACACACACGGACATGTTTCCAAAAATGCTTTTTTTTTTTTGGATTCAGAGATTCTCAAAACATGTATTTCCAGTGAAATCTCGGTAACGAATTTTTGGGTGGAATGCAATACTTCCCCTACTTACTATACGTAGTAGAGAAAGTAAAAATGAATAACGCATTTGAGAAAAAGTATAAGTATTGGAAAATTTAAGGAAATAACAAGCAATATCTCGAAAATGGTTCACTCAACTAAAAAAAAATGTATATGACATAAATTGTGTATTTTAACGCGATCTACATTTTTTGTGTAGTAAAATTTTGGCTATCTCTTATGGTTTACCAGTTATGCATACTGAACCTAAATACCAAGTTTGGTGTTTATCCGACTGTTCGTTTTTGAGTTATGCTGTTCACAGACACACAGACGCACAGACAGACAGACAGACACACAGACACACAGACACACAGACAGACACACACACGGACATGTTTCCAAAAATGCTTTTTTTTTCTGGATACAGTGATTCTCAAAACATGTATTTCCAGTGAAATCTCGGTATCGAATTTTTGGGTGGAATGCAATACTTCCCCTACTTACTATACGTAGTAGAGAAAGTAAAAATGAATAACGCATTTGAGAAAAAGTATAAGTATTGGAAAATTTAAAGGAAATAACAAGCAATATCTCGAAAAACGGTTCACTCAACAAAATAAATGTATATGGCATAAGTTGTGTATTTTAACGCGATCTACATTTTTTGTGTAGCAAACTTTTGTCTATCTCTTACGGTTTATCAGTTATGAAAAAGTCGTTCACAATGAAGAATTCTTTTGGAGACATTCCCAGAAAATTCGAGATATACATTTCATTTCTCTCGACATTATCTTAAATATATGATATTTTCATCAAAATCGTTAGAGCCATTTTTTAATACAAAGAGAACGGGATTTCACAAGTGAAACAGTACTGTGATAACGATACCACTGAAACAAAAAAAAAAATCTGATGTGTAACACTCACATGACTTTCTCAACTCTTGTACAAAGTATTTTTACAAACGCTTATTCCCCATCTAGTTCATGTTAATCGAGATAAACATTTGCAAAATCTATTTTATTGCTAATTTTCTTGTATAAAAAAAAATCTGATGTGTAACACTCACATGACGTTCTCTACTCTTGTACAAAGTATTTTTACAAACGCTTATGCTCCATCTAGTTCATGTTAATCGAGATAAACATTTGCAAACTCTATTTTATTGCTAATTTTCTTGTAGATGTAGGGGAAAATATATTTACAAGGGGAATATAGAAAAACAGTAGCCTTTAAGCACATACATATCTCTTAATAGCTGGTTGCTATGTGCAACACCATTCTTTTTGCCACAGATTAATACTGTTTGCATATCAAAGACAAAAAAAAATGAATAACGAAGTCCCATTTGAGAAAATAAATATTGAAAAATTAACAAACAATATCTCGAAAACGGTTCACTCAACAACAAAAATGTATATTACATAAGATGTGTATTTTAACGCGATCTACATTTTTTGTGTAGTAAAATTTTGTCTATCTCTTACGGTTTTTCAGTTATGAAAAAGACGTTCACAATGAAGAATACTTTTGGAGACATTCCCAGAAAATTCGAGATATACATTTCATTTCTCACGACATTATATTAAACATACGATATTTTTCATCAAAATCGTTAGAGCCATTTTTTTTAATACAAAGAGAACGGGATTTCACAAGTGAAACAGTACTGTGATAACGATACCAACAAAACTAATTATTATTCACCCACTGAAACACATAAAAAAAATCTGATGTGTAACACTCACATGACTTTTCTCATCTCTTGTACAAAGTATTTTTACAAACGCTTATTCCCCATCTAGTTCATGTTAATCGAGATAAACATTTGCAAACTCTGTTTTATTGCTAATTTTGTTGTAGATGTAGGGAAAATATATTTACAAGGGGAATATAGAAAAACAGTAGCCTTTAAGCACATACATATCTCTTAATAGCTGGTTGCTATGTGCAGTACCATTCTTTTTGCCACAGATTAATACTCTTTGCATATCAAAGACAAAAAAAAAATGAATAACGAATTCCCATTTGAGAAAATAACTATTGGAAAATTTAAGTAAATAACAAGCAATATCTCGAAAACGGTTCACTCAACAATAAAGATGTATATGACATAAGTTGTGTATTTTAACGCGATCTACATACTTTCGTACTCACCTATAAGATATAGAGGGTAGAGGTCGTACGAACGTAGCACTTTGAGAATCTATATTCAACAGTTGGTGTTACTCCTTAGAAAGGAAGTATCTGCTGATTTTTATTTAATTCTTTACATTTTACATAACACGTATGCACTGGCACAACACAAAAGCACTACACACAATACTCAGTTTTAATATTTGCACTAATAACATCAGGAATAACTGAAGTCTGCAAACAGTCATTTCCCATGTGCAGCCTTACGTACAGAAAACGTGTGTGGCTGATCTATGTGTAAAAAGAGCCTGAGAGCGGATGTACGTCAGCGGTAAAATCTTTTAAATGCATTTTTATTGGCGATGGTAGAAATCGTGCAGTGGTGGATCGTGAAAATTCATATAAATGGATGTATCACCTCATAATAAGCCTCTATATACCAAGAATATTGAGTTTTTAAAAAGTCAGCAACTGTACCTGTGTTTCTATACGTGAACGTCAGATGGCAGCTTCGATACGTGTCCACGGAGACCTTAGTGCTAGGCAACTGTACCTCTGTTTCTATACGTGAACGGCAGATTGCAGCTTCGATACGTGTCCACGGAGACCTTAGTGCTAGGCAACTGTACCTCTGTTTCTATACGTGAACGGCAGATTGCAGCTTCGATACGTGTCCACGGAGACCTTAGTGCTAGGCAACTGCACCTCTGTTTCTATACGTGAACGGCAGATTGCAGCTTCGATACGTGTCCACGGAGACCTTAGCGCTAGGCAACTGCACCTCTGTTTCTATACGTGAACGGCAGATTGCAGCTTCGATACGTGTCCACGGAGACCTTAGTGCTAGGCAACTGTACCTCTGTTTCTATACGTGAACGGCAGATTGCAGCTTCGATACGTGTCCACGGAGACCTTAGTGCTAGGCAACTGTACCTCTGTTTCTATACGTGAACGGCAGATTGCAGCTTCGATACGTGTCCACGGAGACCTTAGTGCTAGGCAACTGCACCTCTGTTTCTATACGTGAACGGCAGATTGCAGCTTCGATACGTATCCACGGAGACCTTAGTGCTAGGCAACTGCACCTCTGTTTCTATACGTGAACGGCAGATTGCAGCTTCAATACGTGTCCACGGAGACCTTAGTGCTAGGCAACTGTACCTCTGTTTCTATACGTGAACGGGAGATTGCAGCTTCGATACGTGTCCACGGAGACCTTAGTGCTAGGCAACTGCACCTCTGTTTCTATACGTGAACGTCAGATTGCAGCTTCGATACGTGTCCACGGAGACCTTAGTGCTAGGCAACTGCACCTCTGTTTCTATACGTGAACGGCAGATTGCAGCTTCGATACGTATCCACGGGGACCTTAGTGCTAGGGAACTGCACCTCTGTTTGTATACGTGAACGGCAGATTGCAGCTTCAATACGTGTACACGGAGACCTTAGTGCTAGGCAGCTGTACCTCTGTTTCTATACGTGAACGGCAGATTGCAGCTTCGATACGTGTCCACGGAGATCTTAGTGCTAGGCAGCTATACCTGTTTCTATACGTCAACGGCAGATTGCAGCTTCGATACGTGTTCACGGAGACCTTAGTGCTAGGCAACTGTACCTGTGTTTCTATACGTGTCCACGGAGACCTTAGTGCTAGACAACTGTACCTCTGTTTCTATACGTGAACGGCAGATTGCAGCTTCAATACGTGTCCACGGAGACCTTAGTGCTAGTGCTAGGCAACTATACCTCTGTTTCTATACGTGAACGGCAGATTGCAGGTTCGATACGTGTCCACGGAGATCTTAGTGCTAGGCAACTATACCTGTTTCTATACGTGAACGGCAGATTGCAGCTTCGATACGTGTCCACGGAGACCTTAGTGCTAGGCAACTGTACCTGTGTTTCTATACGTGAACGTCAGATGGCAGCTTCGATACGTGTCCACGGAGACCTTAGTGTTAGGCAACTGTACCTCTGTTTCTATACGTGAACGGCAGATTGCAGCTTCGATACGTGTCCACGGAGACCTTTCGCTTCAGGTGACAAAATAACACTAGGCACTTGTGTGCCGTGGTGTAAGCCGCAATCACGGTATTGGTAGCGTGGATCTCCTTGGGGCTCTCCTCGGAGTTACCTCAACACCACGTACATGACCTGGTTCGTCACGGGTACGCAGGTCTGCACTACCACTTCCTCGGCGTTGAGCAGGCCCAGGAGGCGATCGTACCGGTACACCAGCTAGCACGTGGACATGTTATCGCGCTGTGGTGTTGCGTGTGCGAGGTATGGAAACTCAAGGACGCAAAACATGCACGACCGAGGGTTAAAAAGCAGAACAAGTAGTGACGTGGAGCGTTGTGATTGGTGTAAATAAGACGATCTCTGATAGGTGGACAAATTGAAATAACGTGATGTGATAGGCGAAAATAAAATCAAAGGTGATTGGATGAAAAATGACGAGAAGGAATTAGCGGTGAATTTGTGAACTAAGATGGCGAAGATTTTTTTTTTTTTTAAAAAAAAGGATAATATAAGTACGGCAACTGTAACGGTTTACGGCAAACGCGCGCCGCGCAATGCGTCACGCCCGGGCAATAAAACAAAAATCATATTGAGCAAGATGCCCGGCGTGACGCATTGCGCGGCGCGCGTTTGCCGTAAACCGTTACAGTTGCCGTACTTATATTATCCTTTTTTTTAAAAAAAAAAAAAATCTTCGCCATCTTAGTTCACAAATTCACCGCTAATTCCTTCTCGTCATTTTTCATCCAATCACCTTTGATTTTATTTTCGCCTATCACATCACGTTATTTCAATTTGTCCACCTATCAGAGATCGTCTTATTTACACCAATCACAACGCTCCACGTCACTACTTGTTCTGCTTTTTAACCCTCGGTCGTGCATGTTTTGCGTCCTTGAGTTTCCATACCTCGCACACGCAACACCACAGCGCGATAACATGTCCACGTGCTAGCTGGTGTACCGGTACGATCGCCTCCTGGGCCTGCTCAACGCCGAGGAAGTGGTAGTGCAGACCTGCGTACCCGTGACGAACCAGGTCATGTACGTGGTGTTGAGGTAACTCCGAGGAGAGCCCCAAGGAGATCCACGCTACCAATACCGTGATTGCGGCTTACACCACGGCACACAAGTGCCTAGTGTTATTTTGTCACCTGAAGCGAAAGGTCTCCGTGGACACGTATCGAAGCTGCAATCTGCCGTTCACGTATAGAAACAGAGGTACAGTTGCCTAACACTAAGGTCTCCGTGGACACGTATCGAAGCTGCCATCTGACGTTCACGTATAGAAACACAGGTACAGTTGCCTAGCACTAAGGTCTCCGTGGACACGTATCGAAGCTGCAATCTGCCGTTCACGTATAGAAACAGGTATAGTTGCCTAGCACTAAGATCTCCGTGGACACGTATCGAACCTGCAATCTGCCGTTCACGTATAGAAACAGAGGTATAGTTGCCTAGCACTAGCACTAAGGTCTCCGTGGACACGTATTGAAGCTGCAATCTGCCGTTCACGTATAGAAACAGAGGTACAGTTGTCTAGCACTAAGGTCTCCGTGGACACGTATAGAAACACAGGTACAGTTGCCTAGCACTAAGGTCTCCGTGAACACGTATCGAAGCTGCAATCTGCCGTTGACGTATAGAAACAGGTATAGCTGCCTAGCACTAAGATCTCCGTGGACACGTATCGAAGCTGCAATCTGCCGTTCACGTATAGAAACAGAGGTACAGCTGCCTAGCACTAAGGTCTCCGTGTACACGTATTGAAGCTGCAATCTGCCGTTCACGTATACAAACAGAGGTGCAGTTCCCTAGCACTAAGGTCCCCGTGGATACGTATCGAAGCTGCAATCTGCCGTTCACGTATAGAAACAGAGGTGCAGTTGCCTAGCACTAAGGTCTCCGTGGACACGTATCGAAGCTGCAATCTGACGTTCACGTATAGAAACAGAGGTGCAGTTGCCTAGCACTAAGGTCTCCGTGGACACGTATCGAAGCTGCAATCTCCCGTTCACGTATAGAAACAGAGGTACAGTTGCCTAGCACTAAGGTCTCCGTGGACACGTATTGAAGCTGCAATCTGCCGTTCACGTATAGAAACAGAGGTGCAGTTGCCTAGCACTAAGGTCTCCGTGGATACGTATCGAAGCTGCAATCTGCCGTTCACGTATAGAAACAGAGGTGCAGTTGCCTAGCACTAAGGTCTCCGTGGACACGTATCGAAGCTGCAATCTGCCGTTCACGTATAGAAACAGAGGTACAGTTGCCTAGCACTAAGGTCTCCGTGGACACGTATCGAAGCTGCAATCTGCCGTTCACGTATAGAAACAGAGGTACAGTTGCCTAGCACTAAGGTCTCCGTGGACACGTATCGAAGCTGCAATCTGCCGTTCACGTATAGAAACAGAGGTGCAGTTGCCTAGCGCTAAGGTCTCCGTGGACACGTATCGAAGCTGCAATCTGCCGTTCACGTATAGAAACAGAGGTGCAGTTGCCTAGCACTAAGGTCTCCGTGGACACGTATCGAAGCTGCAATCTGCCGTTCACGTATAGAAACAGAGGTACAGTTGCCTAGCACTAAGGTCTCCGTGGACACGTATCGAAGCTGCAATCTGCCGTTCACGTATAGAAACAGAGGTACAGTTGCCTAGCACTAAGGTCTCCGTGGACACGTATCGAAGCTGCCATCTGACGTTCACGTATAGAAACACAGGTACAGTTGCTGACTTTTTAAAAACTCAATATTCTTGGTATATAGAGGCTTATTATGAGGTGATACATCCATTTATATGAATTTTCACGATCCACCACTGCACGATTTCTACCATCGCCAATAAAAATGCATTTAAAAGATTTTACCGCTGACGTACATCCGCTCTCAGGCTCTTTTTACACATAGATCAGCCACACACGTTTTCTGTACGTAAGGCTGCACATGGGAAATGACTGTTTGCAGACTTCAGTTATTCCTGATGTTATTAGTGCAAATATTAAAACTGAGTATTGTGTGTAGTGCTTTTGTGTTGTGCCAGTGCATACGTGTTATGTAAAATGTAAAGAATTAAATAAAAATCAGCAGATACTTCCTTTCTAAGGAGTAACACCAACTGTTGAATATAGATTCTCAAAGTGCTACGTTCGTACGACCTCTACCCTCTATATCTTATAGGTGAGTACGAAAGTATGTAGATCGCGTTAAAATACACAACTTATGTCATATACATCTTTATTGTTGAGTGAACCGTTTTCGAGATATTGCTTGTTATTTACTTAAATTTTCCAATAGTTATTTTCTCAAATGGGAATTCGTTATTCATTTTTTTTTTGTCTTTGATATGCAAAGAGTATTAATCTGTGGCAAAAAGAATGGTACTGCACATAGCAACCAGCTATTAAGAGATATGTATGTGCTTAAAGGCTACTGTTTTTCTATATTCCCCTTGTAAATATATTTTCCCTACATCTACAACAAAATTAGCAATAAAACAGAGTTTGCAAATGTTTATCTCGATTAACATGAACTAGATGGGGAATAAGCGTTTGTAAAAATACTTTGTACAAGAGATGAGAAAAGTCATGTGAGTGTTACACATCAGATTTTTTTTATGTGTTTCAGTGGGTGAATAATAATTAGTTTTGTTGGTATCGTTATCACAGTACTGTTTCACTTGTGAAATCCCGTTCTCTTTGTATTAAAAAAAATGGCTCTAACGATTTTGATGAAAAATATCGTATGTTTAATATAATGTCGTGAGAAATGAAATGTATATCTCGAATTTTCTGGGAATGTCTCCAAAAGTATTCTTCATTGTGAACGTCTTTTTCATAACTGAAAAACCGTAAGAGATAGACAAAATTTTACTACACAAAAAATGTAGATCGCGTTAAAATACACATCTTATGTAATATACATTTTTGTTGTTGAGTGAACCGTTTTCGAGATATTGTTTGTTAATTTTTCAATATTTATTTTCTCAAATGGGACTTCGTTATTCATTTTTTTTTTGTCTTTGATATGCAAACAGTATTAATCTGTGGCAAAAAGAATGGTGTTGCACATAGCAACCAGCTATTAAGAGATATGTATGTGCTTAAAGGCTACTGTTTTTCTATATTCCCCTTGTAAATATATTTTCCCCTACATCTACAAGAAAATTAGCAATAAAATAGAGTTTGCAAATGTTTATCTCGATTAACATGAACTAGATGGAGCATAAGCGTTTGTAAAAATACTTTGTACAAGAGTAGAGAACGTCATGTGAGTGTTACACATCAGATTTTTTTTTATACAAGAAAATTAGCAATAAAATAGATTTTGCAAATGTTTATCTCGATTAACATGAACTAGATGGGGAATAAGCGTTTGTAAAAATACTTTGTACAAGAGTTGAGAAAGTCATGTGAGTGTTACACATCAGATTTTTTTTTTTGTTTCAGTGGTATCGTTATCACAGTACTGTTTCACTTGTGAAATCCCGTTCTCTTTGTATTAAAAAATGGCTCTAACGATTTTGATGAAAATATCATATATTTAAGATAATGTCGAGAGAAATGAAATGTATATCTCGAATTTTCTGGGAATGTCTCCAAAAGAATTCTTCATTGTGAACGACTTTTTCATAACTGATAAACCGTAAGAGATAGACAAAAGTTTGCTACACAAAAAATGTAGATCGCGTTAAAATACACAACTTATGCCATATACATTTATTTTGTTGAGTGAACCGTTTTTCGAGATATTGCTTGTTATTTCCTTTAAATTTTCCAATACTTATACTTTTTCTCAAATGCGTTATTCATTTTTACTTTCTCTACTACGTATAGTAAGTAGGGGAAGTATTGCATTCCACCCAAAAATTCGATACCGAGATTTCACTGGAAATACATGTTTTGAGAATCACTGAATCCAGAAAAAAAAAAGCATTTTTGGAAACATGTCCGTGTGTGTGTCTGTCTGTGTGTCTGTGTGTCTGTGTGTCTGTCTGTCTGTGCGTCTGTGTGTCTGTGAACAGCATAACTCAAAAACGAACAGTCGGATAAACACCAAACTTGGTATTTAGGTTCAGTATGCATAACTGGTAAACCATAAGAGATAGCCAAAATTTTACTACACAAAAAATGTAGATCGCGTTAAAATACACAATTTATGTCATATACATTTTTTTTTAGTTGAGTGAACCATTTTCGAGATATTGCTTGTTATTTCCTTAAATTTTCCAATACTTATACTTTTTCTCAAATGCGTTATTCATTTTTACTTTCTCTACTACGTATAGTAAGTAGGGGAAGTATTGCATTCCACCCAAAAATTCGTTACCGAGATTTCACTGGAAATACATGTTTTGAGAATCTCTGAATCCAAAAAAAAAAAAAGCATTTTTGGAAACATGTCCGTGTGTGTGTCTGTCTGTGTGTCTGTGTGTCTGTGAACAGCATAACTCGAAAACGAACAGTCGGATAAACACCAAACTTGGTATTTAGGTTCAGTATCTTCCAGAGATGCGACACGAAGGTTTTCAAGAAAATCCCCCCACCCCAGACTACCCTTTACATGGAACATTTTTCGAAAATTTTAATTTTCTCAAAAACGGCTCTAACGATTTTGATTAAAACATCATATGTTTAAGATATTGTCATGTCAAATAAAATGTATATCTCGAATTTTCTGGGAATGTCTCCAAAAATATTCTTCATTGTGAACGACTTTTTTGCATAACTGGTAAACCATAAGAGATAGACAAAATTTTACTACACAAAAAATGTAGATCGCGTTAAAATACACAACTTATGTCATATACGTTTCTTTTGTTGAGTGAACCGTTTTCGAGATATTGCTTGTTATTTCCTTAAATTTTCCAATACTTATACTTTTTCTCAAATTCGTTTATTCATTTTTTTTATGTCCTGAACATGCAAACAGAATGGAATTCGCCACATAGCAACCAGCGTTAAAATATTTGACTATCGCTTAAAAGCTACCAATTAGATTGTACGAGAGTAGAGAAAGTTATGTGAGTGTAACAAATCAGTTTTTTTTATACGCTACTATTTTAGTGTGTGTGTGTGTGTGTGTGTGTGTGTGTGTGTGTGCGCGCGCGAGTACGTGCCTAGGAACCGTGCGCCACAAGCCAAAACGACGACGTTATAGAAAAACTTTATCAATTGCCTACCGGCCAGGGACAACCGCTAAAAAACCTGAAAAAAGCTCTAAGAGTATTCTAACGCTTACCGATCTGGAAAACCCTTGAAAACAAGATAGTACACTTTTGAGATATTGCTTGTTATTTCCTTAAATTTTTGAATACTTTTTTACTTTCTCTACTACGTATAGTAAGTAGGGGAAGTATTGCATTCCGCCCAAAAATTCGATACCGAGATTTCACCGGAAATACACGTTTTGAGACCTCCTGAATCAAAAAAAAAAAAAAAAAAAAAAAGCATTTTTGGAAACATGTCCGTGTGTGTGTGCCTGTCTGTGTGTCTGTCTGTCTCTCTCTGTGTGTGTGTGTGTGTGTGTGTGCGCGCCAGTACGTGCCTAGTATCCGTGCGCCGACAAGGTAAAACTTCATCATTTGCCTACCGGCAGGGACAACCGCTAAAAACCTGAGAAAACCTCCAAAATTAGAAACGCCTTCGTCAACCAGTACAGAAAACGCCTACCAACCAGGGAAAACCTATGAAAAAGCAGAAAGAGCTTGCATTTGTTTACCATCCGCAGAAAACTCCCAAAAAAAAAAAAAAAAAAAAAAAAAAAACTAGTCATTTTAAAAAAAAAAAAGGAAAAAGACCAATAATATAAGTATGGTAGAAACAGCTTGCATTCGTCTACCAACCAGAGAAAACCCCCGAAACACTAGTTATTTAAAATTGCTGATGAGTTCTGGATAGGCTTTTGCAAATGTTGTTGGTAGCAAAACTTGCCTTTTCCATCACCTCCAACATACCCCACTCCCACACCTTTTTTTCTTTCCACCAATCATAATCTCTCTTATTCTCGCCAATCAGCAACTTTCATTTGTTCCTTTCCACCAATAACATCACTTCTTATTCCCACCAATGACAACTTCACACGTCACTTTCTGTTATACTTTTTATCCCTAGTTCGCCATCTTTCCCCCTCTTTCAGACCCCAACCACCGCACAGTCAACACCTCGCCGCTCCTTAACCTCAACTTCGTGCCTCCGCCATCTTATTTAGTTCACATTTTTACCACCGCGCCTCTCATCTCTCAACCAGATTGCCTGCAAGAACAGATCTCGTTCATTCGCACCTCGACGGTTGCCTCGGCAGCAGCTACTGCCAACACCTACGTCGTACACGTTTTTGACCGCTTTCGACCGGCTTGAGAACCCTGCTCCTACGTACGCTAGCGACCATCACGATGGTCCAGTACCAGGTTTTGGTATAGTTAAATTACGCCTCTGCAAAGGGTGTCTGTACCGCTTTAAAAACCTAGGTATATCAGTGCGTAGTGATGTTGGTTGATCTTAAAGCTGGTTAAGCATTTTCAAAAACAGTTTGCTTTTATTTTTCCGCCTCGCGTGCCGCGCTTTTGGTGACGCATCCACACCGGTAACAGGTAAGTAACACACGCATAATTATTTTTCGGACCTGCTTGGCGTAGGAATATATCCTTTCGTGTTTTGGTACTGTAACCTCAAACCTCCTTACCCTCCTCTTGCGTCCGCCATCTTGTTTAGTTCTCACCGCATCTCCTTGTCGCAGACCCTCCGCCATTTTTAGTTCCCGCTATTTTAACCTCAAAATCTACTCTTCTAACCTCTTGCTACCGCCATCTTCTTTTAGTTCCCATTCTCACCACCGCGTCTCCTTACCCCCACCTCTTGCGACCGCCATGTTCACCACTAACCTCCAAATTTCCTCGTCCTTAAACCTCTTGTCTCAACCACCTTGTTTAGTTCCCATTTTCGCCACCGCATCTCATATCGCCCCATCTCTCTATCCACTCAAGAAAACTACCATCCAACGTTCAAAAATTGCTGATCAGTTCACGACAGGCTTTTGCAAATCTTGTTGCTAGCAAAACTTACCTTTCCCATCACCTCCAACATACCCCATTCCTTTTTCTTTCCACCAATCATAACCTCTCTTATTCTTACCAATCAGCAACTTTCATTTGCTCCTTTCCACCAATAAAATCACTTCTTATTCCCACCAATCACAACTTCACACGTCACTTTCTGTTACACTTTTTATCCCTCGCTCCCCATCTTTTCCCTCTTTCAGTCCCGACCTCCGCACACACAACACCTCGCCGCTGCTCACATCTCCGAACCAAATTGCCGGCGAGAACAGATCTCGTTTATTCACACCTCGACGGTTGACTCGACAGCAGCTACTGCGAACACCTACGTCGTACACGTTTTTGACCGCTTTCGACCGGCTTGAGAACCCTGCTCCTACGTACGCTAGCGACCATCACGATGGTCCAGTACCAGGTTTTTGGTATAGTTAAATTACGCCTCTGCAAAGGGTGTCTGTACCGCTTTAAAAACCTAGGTATATCAGTGCGTAGTGATGTTGGTTGATCTTAAAGCTGGTTAAGCATTTTCAAAAACAGTTTGCTTTTATTTTTCCGCCTCGCGTGCCGCGCTTTTGGTGACGCATCCACACCGGTAACAGGTAAGTACCACACGCATAATTATTTTTCGGACCTGCTTGGCGTAGGAATATATCCTTTCGTGTTTTCGTACTGTAACCTCAAATCTCCTTACCCTCCTCTTGCGACCGCCATCTTGTTTAGTTCTCACCGCATCTCCTTGTCGTAGACCCTCCGCCATTTTTAGTTCCCACTATTTTAACCTCAAAATCTACTCTTCTAAAACTCTTGCTACCCCCATCTTCTTTTAGTTCCCATTCTCACCACTGCATCTCCTTACCCCCACCTCTTGCGACCGCCGTGTTCACCACTAACCTCCAAATTTCCTCGTCCTTAAACCTCTTGTCTCAACAACCTTGTCTAGTCCCCATTTTCGCCACCGCATCTCATATCGCCCCCATCTCTCTATCCACTCAAGAAAACTACCATCCGACGTTCAAAAATTGCTGATCAGTTCAAGACAGGCTTTTGCAAATCTTGCTGCTAGCAAAACTCACCTTTCCCATCACCTCCAACATACCCCACTCCCACAACTTTTTCTTTTCCACCAATCATAATCCCTCTTATTCCTACCAATCAACAACTCTCATTTGTTCCTTTCCACCAATAAAATCACTTCTTACTCCCACCAATCACAACTTCACACGTCACTTTCTGTTACACTTTTTATCCCTCGCTCCCCATCTTTACCCCTCTTTCAGTACCGACCTCCGCACAGACAACACCTCGCCACCCAGCTCCTCTCCATCACGCGAACTCCATACTCCTCCATCTCCCTTCCTCCATCTCCCACCCCAAATTAACGAACCAATCAAAAACACTCCACGTCACTTCCTCAATTCTTTCAACTCGTCCCGGATGAGCCAACCGATTTAACGATAATCCTAACGCTCAGGGCGCTTTTCAAACTTACCGCCGCCGCCGTCGCACGCACCGACACTAGCGACACAAGCGCCCCTAGCGGCAGGATTATCGTTAAAACAATTGGCTCATCCGGGACTAATACTACTAACAATACTTCCCCTACTTACTATAATTAGTAGAGAAAGTAAAAAGAGAATTTAGGCATTAAAAAAACTGAAAATTGACTCTCTCATAGAAAGAATTCACAGAATGAATACTCAGAATACCTGCAACAAGAATTCCGGATGTAATGGAAAGTGTTTGCAATTCTAGTCTGCAGTTTCGCCTTGTGATTGCAACGAAAAGTGCAATGAAACGCTTTCTGTAAACGTTTATCTCGATTAACATGAAGTAGTTAACAAAAGTAAGCTTCTGTAAGAATGGTTTGTAATGGAGGGAGTAGAGTCGGATTAGGTGACGGAGGGGACACATAGCAGCTCCACTCACACAGAAATCTTTTGTGCATATATCCCCGGGAGGAACGGATGAGATGAAGGAACCGCAATTGACATGGTTCCAGGACTGGCAGACGCGCAGAGTACCCTAAGCGTTACAGGCTTGACCACCCGGCCGGAGAACACTCAACGGCGGCCCTTTCAAGCCACCGGAGAGTGGAGTACAGCGGTGACCGGGGGAAGCTCAACCCAGCAGCGGCCGCCATCTGACGGGGCCGAGAAGGAGTTCCAACACGCGAGCCTCTGCGCTATCTGTCCGCAGCCTAGCGGAGACAACCTGTAATGTGAAAGAGGAAGATGAAATGAGGAAGAGAGAAATTCGGGGAGTGTACGATCCTTCCCAGCATTCGCTAAGCGACCCCCGAAAAAACAATGGGTCTAGAAGGTCGGCCGCGAGGTTTTTGAAAGCCGAGCCTTCATTATGCGGTTTCAAAACCAAATCTGATATCTAAAATTCGCTTATTCTAGCTTCATTAAAATTTTCAGTCCCTCTTTGTTTAGTTGACTGTTAAAATTTGTTCTGAACCTCTCAAAATATGTAATGTTCTAAAAACAGCCGTGCTGCCCTGCACCTACACAGAAACTGGTGCACTATAGCATGTGTTGAGGTAAGCTCTGAGTAACTATACTAACCGCTTGTGCTTCGTTGCTGTATCTGTCAATAATGTCTGCAAGAATACTTCTGGAGCATTATAAACACAGTATTTGATCCACTCATAATGAACTAACCAGGTAATTAAGTTCATTAAGCCTGTGGCGATATCGCGATTAGCGTGTCTGCTGGTACACAGATCGATGGTTTGATAAACTACTGCTTTGTGAAATTTTGCCGAATGAGGAGATCCTACAACAAAAGTCATTCAGCCGACAAGGGATGATCAGATAAGTGGTCGAATAATACTGAAAGCATCGCAATCTAAAATTTCATGTTGTATTAAAAATTGAGTTTTATATATGGACGCTCTTTAACTGCCGTGGTTCTTAGCGTCCCATTGTATGTTGGTCATGAAAGACCGGTAATCTTACTCAGAGGCCTCTTTATCAGGCTAGAAGATCTTTTACATGCCGTAAATCTACAACACGGGACCACCGGCTTTACTTCCCTTCTGAAGGAAGCCGCGCTCAGGATTTTTACTCCCGAAAACCACTATACCATGGAGGACGACCTCTTGTTGTATTGAAGGTCTAGGTATAGGTATAGCTTCTACAACAGAGGGGTACCCTCGAGCACTGCGAGCTACACAGCTCTATTATGGCTAACACCCCCAGGGGGAAGAAATGAAATGAAGGAACTACAGAAAGGTACAGGCCACAGAGATGCACGAAATTCCCTAACAGTTCCAGGTTCGAAGATCCGTCCCACTACTCGAGCTGCCTAGAGAAGGCGATGAGCGACCCGTCGACCAAGCTGCTCTCTAATGTCCACGGGGAGTACTCTTTCCTCTCAGCCAGCATTCACGCCATTTATCCGGCACTGCTATAAGCCATGAAACCTAGAACACCTAAAATATGAGAAAGAAACGGAATGATTCGTCTACCGACCGGGGAAAACCACGAAAAACGCAACGCCAGATTGGGCGATCGACGGGAATCGAACCCAAATGCAAGCCTCACAGGTTACTGCAGAAAATTATCGCTATGTGCAAGAAGCCTCTACTTCCGTTTTAATATCGAGCTCTGCTCGGGAGTTCCCGGGTTCGATTCTTGTTGGATCGACTACTTTGACCTGTGTTTCTCGCGGCTTTTACAGGTCGATAGACAAATACTGGGGTGGTTTCTGTAATGCCGCTAATTTTGTTATCTCCATTTCCTTCCGTGCGGGAAGGAAATTCAGCTATTGTGGCGGGCCTGCGTAACCCTAGCACTCAGGGTGCTTCTGACCTTACTAGAAGTCGGGCCTAACTTCTGAGCCCCTTCCGTTGTTCGGATTGGGTTGGACTGGGCAGGGAAGTGGTTCTCGTTACCCATGGGAAATTGGGTACCAAGGTTTTTCCGTAGTCTTCTTCTTTGGGTGGACGCTCGTAAGTGGGCATCCACTTCCGTCTCTGCGCAAGCGTGATGGCCGGGTCATACATTTTCAGGTATCGACGTAATGGAAAGCCTCACGGGGCTGAGTTGTTATCCTGCAGCTCATTGGTGCTTATATCCCCATTTCCTGTCATTTCGTTACCTTATCAGTCTCAGTTCCAGGGGATCATGCGGATGGACGGCGTGGCAAGGTGTGTGGCAGTGGAATTTGCCTTGAGCAACTGTCTGTCTTGCAGAAGGGAGGGTGTGCGGAGGGAGATTGCGTGGGTGGTCTCGCCGACGCCGGGACCTCACACATGTAGACGTTAGGGAACCCGTCTGCGTTCTTGCCTGCCTCCTCGGATCTGATCGCCCTCTGTGTTTTGGTTTCACCCCGTTCTGCCGGAGGTTCAGTAGATACAATATGTGCTTCCATGCCGAAATCCTCCTCCACACCTAATCTTCTCTACTCTGCTCTTTTAAATGCTGGCTGCCGTATCTAAGTTTTACCACCAACAATATCTACAGTAAGAAAAAATCTGATGTGTTACACTCACATGACTTTCTCTACTCTTGTACAAAATATATTTACAAACGCTTATTCTCTATATGCTTCATGTTAATCGAGATATCGAGATGTTAATCTTATTGCTAATTTTCTGGTAGATGCAAGGGGAATATGGTAGGCTTTAAGCGATAGTCAAAGCTTTTAAGCGCTGGTTGCTATGTGGCGCATTCCGTTCTCTTTGTATGTCCAGGACATAGAAAAAAACAAATAATGAATTCCCATTTGAGAAAAAGTATAAGTATTGGAAAATTCAAACAAATAATGAATATCTCGGAAATGGTTCACTCCACAAAAGAATGCATTTTACATAAATTGTGTGTTTTAACGAGATCTACATTTTTGTGTAGAAAAACTTTGTCTATGTCTACGGTTTTCAAGTTATGCGAAAGTCATTAAAAATGATGAGGACTTTTAGGTACATTCCCAGAAAATTCAAGATGTACATTTAATTTAACATTAAAATATCTTAAACATATGATATTTTAATCAAAATCGTTAGAGCCATTTTTGTTAAAATCAAAATTTTCTAGAAATGTTCCATGTAAAGGGTACTCTGGGGTGGGGGGATTTTCTTGAAAATCTTCCTGTGGCATCCCTGGAAGATATTAAACTCAAATACCAAGTTTAGTATTCAACCGACTTTTCATTTTTGAGTTATGCTGTTCACAGACACAGACACACACACAGAACATGTTTCCAAAAATGTTTTATGTGGATTCTGGGCACCTCAAACATGTGTTTTCAGTGAAATTTCGGTATTGAACTTTTGGGTTAAATGCAATGCTTCCCGCACTTACTATACGTAGTAGAGAAAGTAAAAAGTATAAGTGTTTGATAAAACAAACCAATAACAAAAAATCAGACCTACATTTTTGATGTGGTCAGACTTTGTCTGTCTCTGTTTGTCGATTACACAAAAGTCATTCAGAATGAAGAGAGCACTTCACAGGCTTTTCTCAGAAAATTCAACTTGGGTATACATTTAATTTGTCAATCTAAATCACAGTCGTCAGGGCCACTTTTGAGAAAATAAACTACAAAAAATGTTCCATGTAAGAAGTAGTTTGGGAGAGTTTTCATGAAAATATTCGAGTCCTATCTCTTGAAAACGCTGAAATTAAATACCAGGTTTAATACTTTATTGAGTTTTCGTTTTTGAATTATGCTGTTCATATACGATACATATACACACGAACCGTCTTCTAAAGACGCCTTTTTTGATTCAGTGGACCTCAAAATGTGTATGTTCGGTGAAACCTCGGTATGGAATTTTTGGATGTAGTGTAATACTTGCTCTGGTTTAGATAGTAAAGAAAGTAAAAATGTTGATACTATTATTTTGATTGGAACATATAAATAATTAAAGAAATAATAGTAAGACAGAGAAATAATTGCAATAAAACATTTCCGTATATTAAATCCATGTATAGTGTATTAAACCTGAGTTGGAAAGACTTGTCCGGAAAAAAGGTCATTAGTAAGTTATGTGAAGGAAATGCACTAGTATAAAATTTCCTGGAATGCAGTTAGAGTGAGTCACGTAAGCACGAATTCTGTAAAGAAAGGTAATGAAATTCTGAGATTGGAGAAGGTACGGCTTAGCAACAAGGCAACAGACGCATACGTAAGATTTTACGGTTGGACCGCGCGAGAAGTAACGCTGCTAGGGGTATTTATATATGGGCGTAACTTATATTAAGAAAGAAAGAATTAGAGACTATTGTGAGGCATCTTTCGAGTAACATTTCTGCGACTTGTGGTGACTGACGCTTCGCTTAATTATTGTTATAGAAGTAATTAATTCGTAATTCTACAGTCGGCGACTCTTCCCAAACTGAACGTTTTAGTATCCTTTCAAAATACACTCACGCATACCCTGAGATAAAGAGCTCATAGCTATACCACAAGAGCCTCTGGTGCACGAGACAATACAGAACGAGCTATGAGATGACATCATAAAGCTCATCAACAGAGTAGGTAACGTTAAATGTTTTAAACATTTGAAGCAGGGAGGGCATCGAAGTTGTCGCACTGAAAAGGCTTCAATGTGAAGCATCATACTCGCACACTTTCTCTATCCAAGACAACTTCACTTACGATAGGATAGGATTAGAAGTGGAGGGAGACTTCGTACCTCGAACTACGCAGATCTTTTGTGTCTAGGCCCCTGACCGGGCGCCCTCGGGAGGGACGGATGTGGTGAGAGGAGACAGAGGGCGGTTAGACTAAATGGCACGACAGGCAGAGGACAGGGTCCCTACCATTTACAATATGAACTGAGCAGCCGGACACCTCCCCCTGTGGGCTTATACATCCCTTGAGAACCTGGAGACCGTTCGCAGTCCGAGGACGAAGGTTTCCTCAGAACATGCTTTTCCCCTGCCATGTATATGCCGAGACCTCCCGCCGACACCTGGCAACTCTGAAAGAAATCAAGCAGATGGAAGGTGAAGTGAAATGAGAATGGAGATATAGTGGAGGGATAGGAAATTCGGGGGATGTAATGAACGTTGCCAGCATTCGCATGGCGACCCCGGGAAACCCCCAAAAAATCATGGGTCAGGAAGTTCGGCCACGGGAATCGAATCCACCACCTCCAGAATGCAGGCCACAGACTTACTACCTGAGCCATTCTACTCGGTTTAAACATTACCGAATCCCTTAAATATTATTAGGCATAGGAACTTCTAAGTACTAAAGCCAGAGCGGAGTGAAATAAAGCTGAACCATAGGTAGAGATTTCGCAGGCAAGCAACAACCCCATTCCTCGTATAGGCTTTTCGCGTTGCAGACAGCGTTCAAACCGGATCTTACTTGTCTTTCACTGACTTTTAACTGCTGTTGACTGCATTCTTTATAGTGATGATGGTTTAGTGCTGATAACTTGAAGCCAACTTCTTAAGAATGCCTACGCTTAATTATGCCAGTGAGATAGGATGCCCCCTAAATTCATATGTATATTCCGGAGCTAACTAATAACGGCAACACGTAAATTGATGCGTAGGGAAAGAGTGGTGGGTATTAACAGTTCCTTTCCGTTTTTCCAGACTTAGGATGGCAGATTTAAGAATAAATATGATGTGGTTAATCTAGTAGCGATTTATGTCACTTCCATTAATTACAATTCCACCCTCTAAGCTGAACAATATTGCATTTCATGATTTCGATGAACAAACCCAAAAACACTCGCCAAATGACTAAATTCTTCCAGTCAAGAGTCACTTCACTTTTTACCCCTTTCCCGTTTCGCGTTTGCCACAAGTTGACCGGTTACTTTTACTCTGGAATGTACGTGTACCTCTTGCGCGCCCTTGATGACGTCATCGTAATAAACAGGAATTCAATACGCCCGATTATTATTCTATTCAGATTTGAGTCTGTCCAGTTTTTCAACTGTCAATTTTCTCAGTTGTCACTGTCACTGTTTCGTTCTTATGTATAGTTCACTTTCACTTGGGAGTTCACTTCAGTAAGTGAACTACTTCAATTCTACGTCTCTTAACTTGATTCATGGCGTAGTCTCTTCGCGCCGGACGGTTCACTTCGTTCAGGAGTCGAACACAAGACCTCCACAAGCGTTACTCCGCGGTAGCACTCGCTGCACGTCACAACAGCCGTCACCAACTCGCTCGGAGATCGCTCTTGATGTCGCACCAGAGACGCACTCGCTAGCTCACCGACCGACCGTCTCGGCTCACTCTACTGTCCCCACTCCTCACCTCGCACTGACTCGCAACTGACTCCGCGCCTCGCCTCGATCGACTAGCGTTTGATACGCACACACTGAATCGCTTTCAACTCGCAACTGCCTGACTACCCGCGAAAGCGCTCGCTTACATAGGTAGCGGAATCTTCCACAGAAGGTTCTCGAACCTTCTAGGACTATTTCGACACACTCTGGAGAAGGGGGGAGAGACAGATTCCAGAAAGTTCTAGTTAACTCCCGATAGCGCGCCCGGTTTCTTGTTTCCTCGGACCGCTCGGCGCCGACCTCCTGATAGCCTTGAGCCATAGCCATTGCGTCACAATATAAAAAATGATTCTTCTATTCATGCCTCGTTACTCACGACAAATAATTTGGACTTGATTACATATATAGTACCAAATATAAAACATCTATTTGCGTGTTGTAAGTTAGTTTGTTTTTAGTAATGTACCCAAAGGTACGATACCTTGTAGATGTCGAATGACAGTTCAGCCTGGAAAAAAGTAACAATGAGTATTCCGAAAACAGCTAATGCTAAAGAAAAAGTCATTTGACATAAATCGTATACTTCAATGAGCTCTACATGTTTCATGTGGTACGTTTTTACTTTCTCTACTACGTATAGTAAGTAGGGGAAGTATTGTATTCCACCCAAAAATTCTATATCGAGATTTCACGGCAAATACATGTTTTGAGACTCCCTGAATCCAAAAAAAACATTTTTGGAAACATGTCCGTGTGTGTGTCTGTGAACAGCATAACTCATAAACGAACAGTCGGATAAACACCAAACTTGGTATTTAGGTTCAGTATCTTCCAGAGATGCGACACGAGGGTTTTCAGGAAAATTCCCCATCCCGGATTACCCTTTACGTGGAACATTTTTCGAAAATTTTAATTTACTCAAAAATAGGCTTTAACAATTTTAATTAAAATATCATATGTTTGAGATATTTTCATGACAAATAAAATGTATATCTTGAATTTTCTGGGAATGTCTCCAAAAGTATTCTTCATTGTGAACGACTTTTGCATAACTGGTAAACAATAAGAGATAGACAAAAGTTTGCTACACAAAAATAGTGGATCGGGTTAAAATACAAATTTATGTCATATACATTTTTGTTGTTGAGTGAACCATTTTCGAGATATTGCTTGTTATTCCCTTAAATTTTCCAATACTTATACTTTTTTTCAAATGGGAATTCGTTATTCATTTTTTTTGTCCTGGTAATGCAAAGAGAATGGAATGCTCCACATAGCAACCAGCGTTAAAATATTTGACTATCGCTTAAAACCTACCAACTCCCCTTGCATCTACCAGAAAATTAGCAATAAGATTAACATCTCGATATCTCAATTGACATGAAGCATATGGAAAATAAGCGTTTGTAAAAATAGTTTTACAAGAGTAGAGAAAGTCATGTGAGTGTAACACATCAGCTTTTTTCCCCATTTTTTGTGGTTTACTGTCTGTAAAAATTCATTCCCAACGAAGAGGACTTCATAAGCTATTCAGAGAAAGTTCAAAGATATGCAATTTATTAGTGACGCAAGTATCTTATATATACGATGCCCCATCTCAAGCAGAACTGCGAGTTCTGGTAGTATATTTTAAAGCAGAAATAGAAAGATCATTACATTTTTGGCGCCGCAACGTTTTGATAAATATTCCACAGTCTTTAT
Organism: Deroplatys truncata; assembly: GCA_030765065.1. Lineage (NCBI taxonomy): Eukaryota > Metazoa > Arthropoda > Insecta > Mantodea > Mantidae > Deroplatys > Deroplatys truncata. The sequence continues at coordinate 66,205,008 of CM060984.1, forward strand.
AGAACAGAACTCCTGAAGATCTGATGATTAGTTAAAGTAATTTTACGAAAATGTTTAAAAAAAGACTTGCTTTATTTTTCACTAAGTGTAGTCATAGTCCAGGAATATATCCTTGGATGTATTTCAAAGTTATCGTCCTACTGAAAGAGGTCCACTATCTCATGGACCACTTTATGCGACACATTCAACTGTTGCAATTACTCCACTCTACATTCAGAGAGAGCGAAGTCTCTCATTATTCTTGACAAAGACACTTTTCCAAAACATTTAGTACCTGGATCAATATTCTCAACTAGCTCAAAGGCTATTAGCCGCTCTCAAGGTTTCAAGATTCACAGAGATATTCTAACACACCTTGCTAACTCAAGGGAGATTAAATGGTAAAAACTGCAAAAAATTTAACTTTTTTCAGTCTTATAAATTGGAATTTCCTCTTTAATTTGATACATATTTGATCTTTGTAGGCAATATACTCCTATTTTAAATATAACTTTAAAATGGCACTGCATATGCCATTTTGTACAGGTATTCTGCACCACTTCACAGAAAAAAGTAACTCCTATATACATACAGAGGTAAACTTTAGGCTATTTTTGGGAGAAATTTTGCTGTAGAAATTGGCACTGCTATTAAATATGGCAGCTCCTGGTTCTCAAGTCATGTGGTTTCCTTCTTTAAAAAATTTTGATGTGTTGCACTCACATGACCTTTTCTACTCTGTACAAACTATTTTTACAAACGCTTATTCTCCATATGCTTCATGTTAATCGAGATGTTAATCTTATTGCTAATTTTCTTGTAGGTGCAAGGGGAATATGGTAGGCTTTAAGCGATAGTCAAATATTTTAAGAGCTGGTTGCTATGTGGCGCATTCCATTCTTTTGTGTGTCCAGGACATAAAAAAATGAATAACGAATTCCCATTTGAGAAAAAGAATAAGTATTGGAAAATTTAAGGGAATAACAAGCAATATCTCGAAAATGGTTCACTCAATAAAAAAATGTATATCACATAAATTGTGTATTTCAACGCGATCTACAGTTTTTGTGTGGTAAAATTTCGTCTATCTGTTATGGTTTACCAGTTATGCAAAAGTCGTTCACAATGAAGAATACTTTTGGAAACATTCCCAGATAATTCAAGATATACATTTTATTTGTCATGAAACCATCTTAAATATATGATATTTTAATCAAAATCGTTAGAGCCATTTCTGATAAAATTAAAATTTTCTAAAAATGTTGCATATAAAAGGTAATCTGGGGTGGGGGATTTTCTTGAGAACCTTCGTGTCGCATCTGTGGAGGATACTGAACCTAAATATCAAGTTTGGTGTTTATGCAACTGTTCGTTTCTGAGTTATGCTGTTCAAAGACAGACACAGAGACACACGGACATGTTTCCAGAAATGCTTTTTTTGGATTCAGGGGACCTCAAAACGTATATTTCCGGCGAAATCTTGGTATCGAATTTTTGGGTGGAATACAATACTTCCCCTATTTACTATACGTAGTAGAGAAAGTAATATATACGAGTTTGTTTTCTATATTTTTGCTTTGAACAGATTTTTCTGTGAATGACATTTTCTGGTATAAATGACTCATTTTCTCAGAAGTTATAAAGATAGTTCAGTTAAAGTTTAGAATGTTAAAAACAACCTCTAAGTGGTGTCGTGCATGTACTTTGGTGTTAGTAACATGGTTGCTTACTCTTTTTTAAAAAGTAATTGCTGATAAAGTGTAATCAAAAGTTACAGAGGGAGGTGGCGCCGCGGTAACGCGCGCGAGTTCTTCTTTCGGGAGGTCCCGGGTTCGATTCCGGCGACCGTCCACTCTAGCCCATGGTTTTCGTGTTTTTCCGGGTCGGCAGGTGAATGCTGGCGTGGTTCGTTTTCTACCACGACTCTCGTACCCCTCATTTCCATCACCTTCTTTGTTACCTGCTTCAGGGCTTTAGGACCAGGCGACAATGTTCGGTGGGTTGCGCCTGGACGGTGGAGGAGCGCTCTATGGAGGTACTTCCTGACGTTGTTTCAAGGAGCGCTCGGTTGGGACTCCCCTCCAGGTGTTTTCGGACAGGCGCTCCTTCGCAGACCCCCGGGGACTCAGGTGGGCCCGGAGGGTTGAAAGCGTTCTGTCTGGAAGCATTAGGGACCCCGTTTATGTTTGCGCCCTTCGTCATCCGGAGCTGGTCCTTCGGGTCTCTCTCCTCATCCATCCTTCCCAGGGGTCACGGTAGAGGCACAAAGGCCCGGATGAGCTGCGTGCGGTGCTCTGCCCCTCCGTTTGTTAGCACCCTTAGAAAAATATCCTATCTTCCGTAATAAACACGCTTATTGCATAAAGACAGATCCGTGAGTTTACAGGGCATACGCCTACCTAGTAAACGTTTCAGTCTGATAAACAATTTCTGAAATAATGGGTCCTTAATTTAGCACTTTTAACATTGTCAGGATAGGACTTTTAACATTTACTTAAAGATTCAGAAAGTGAGGTGAAATGGGATTCTGGAAATGCAATTAACATTGGGCACAAATGTCTCACACAATTATCTTTAAAGCAGCTGATGATATTTTTGATCCATCAACTTCACTAGTTAAAAGGAGCTGCCCTAAACATGGCAGAGCATTCGTTTTATGTTTAATGTGATTCTGTGATAGATTTTCTGTGCTCTGTATTTATCTAACCCCGGTTCAGTCGTGTACAAATCTAAAGGAAATAAGACATCAAAGCTTCTTTTTGTGGGGAAGTAACGAACCATGTTCACATGTGAGCATTGCTATAGATTACTTTGAACGTAAACGTTTCGTAGCTCCATCGGAATTTGTCGTGCAACGGACAGAGATAGTATTTGACGATTTATTTATTATTTGTACGTAGTAGATAGTGAAAATATTGTATCCTACTAAAAAATGCGATATCGATATTTCGCCGGACTTACATGTTTTGAGGTACCCCAAATCCAGAAGAAAGCATTTTAAAAAACTGTCGGTGTGTATGTGTGTGTACAGTATAACTAAAAAACGAAACGAAAGGTCAGATAAATAACCAACCTGGTATTAAGTTCAGCATCTTCCAGCAGGCTTTCAAGAAAATCTCCCATATAAAACTATTTTAGATATTTACATGGCAAATAAATTTTTATTTTTAATTCATTCGGAAGAAATTTTGTATAACTTGTAAACCATAAGAGTTAGACAAAAACTTACTTTACAAAAAATGTAGAAGTATTTTAAACGATAAATTTATTTCAAATAACTTCTGTTGTGGCATCAGCCATTTCCAAGATATCCTTTATTATTGGTTTGAATTTTTTAATACGTCATTTTCCTAGTATTGTTGCTCTTTAGTTGTTTCGCGCGATGTTGCTGAAAAAATTGGGAATTTCAAGGCCAGCATATAGTGACCCTGTATTAAACATTTGACTATAATTTCGGGACGGCGTCATGGCCACATGGTTAGACCGCGCGCTTCCATCAAGGCGAGTCCACATGGATTCGATCGCAGACAACCAAATGTCGGATTTATGGTGGACGGAGCGGCGTCTGGGAGGGTTTTCTCCAGGTTCTCCGGTTTCCCCGCCATTCATTCTGCATATTGCTCCATTATCACCTTTCATTCATACATTTCACCGTCATTTCCTATCATCTCCTTCTTCGAGCTCATACTAGGCTTCGGGCTGATCACCCATTCTGGTTCTTCTATCCGATCCAAAAGTATGTCTGCTTCCAGACAGGCGCCTTATCCCAGGCATTGGCCTGTAAGTCCTCTAAACGGTGAGGGTAAACCAAGAAAGAAGAAGACTATTGCTTCGGTTTCCTTTATCCCTGCTGTTCTAGCTACAAAAAGTATTATTACAAATGTTTATCTAGATTAATACGGAACTAGGAAAATAAGCTTTCTAAAATAGTGTGTAGAAGCTATATAAAATAAAAGATGGTGGGTCGAGAAAGTAATATGAATTTATCACATTAAATGTCTTCTGGGTTCAAAAAACTGTTGTATTTTTGTTTAAACTTTAAAATCCCATTCTGCAACTTTTTAATATCCATTTCTGAATGGTAGCTTATAACCCTAGATTCAAAAAGTTCCTGGGGCTGGTTAATAACACAGAAATCAGTTATGATAATGCATGTTACACATTTTCTTCAAAATAATTGCCTTCTGCAATGAAACTTCTCTCAGCGCGTGCAAAGTGGCTGGAAGCCATTTTCGAAAAAAGTCGTAAAGCTCTCGGCGCATTACAGTAACGTCACCAGCGCTCGCGAGTCTTCGCCCCTTCAGTTGGGTTGTCAGCCACAGAAAGAGAACGAAGTCAGGTGGTGACACATCTGGAGAGTATGGAGGATGCTCCAAAACAGAGATATTGTGCCTGGCAAGGTAATGTTTTACCAGTACTGATCGGTGCGCTGGTGCCTTTTCGCGCAAACGAAATAGGTATTTTGTGCCCATATTTCCTTCTTACTGCATCCCTGAGACGACAAAAGATTTCCACATAAAGTTATTTCGTTACAGTATAACATGGATAAACTCATAGTGGAAAAGACAAAGTGTACTGGTGTGCGTAAAATATGGCCCATAATTGAACGTAGCTGTTTAAGTTGGTAGTTTTTTTTTACTTTCTCTACTACGTATAGTAAGTAGGGGAAGTATTGTATTCCACACAAAAATTCGATACCGAGATTTCACCGGAAATACATGTTTTGAGATCCCCTGAATCCAAAAAAAAGCATTTTTGGAAACATGTCCGTGTGTGTGTCTGTCTGTGTGTCTGTCTGTCCGTGTGTCTGTCTGTGAACAGCATAACTCAGAAACGAACAGTCGGATAAACACCAAACTTGGTATTTAGGTTCAGTATCTTCCAAGGATGCGACAAGAAGGTTTTCGAGAAAATCCCCCCACCACAGATTACCCTTTATATGGAAGATTTTTCGAAAATTTTAATTTTCTCAAAAATGTCTGTAACGATTTTGACTAAAATATCATATGTTTAAGATATTTTTATGGCAAATAAAATGTATATCTTGAATTTTCTGGGAATGTCTCCAAAAGTATTCTTCATTGTGAACGACTTCCATAACTGGTAAACCATAAGAGATAGACAAGATTTTACTACACAAAAAATGTAGATCGCGTTAAAATACACAACTTATTTTTTTTGTTGAGTGAACCATTTTCGAGATATTGCTTGTTATTCCCTTAAATTCTTCAATACTTATTTTCTCAAATGGGAATTCGTTATTCATTTTTTGTCTTGGATATGCAAAGAGTATTAATCTGTGGCAAAGGGAATGGTGCTGCACCTAGCAACCACCTATTAAGAGATATGTATATGCTTAAAGGCTACTGTATTTCTATATTGCCCTTGTAAATATATATTCCCCTTACATCTACAAGAAAATTAGCAATAAGATAGAGTCTGCAAATGTTTATCTCGATTAACATGAAGTAGATGGAGAATAAGCGTTTGTAAACATAGTTTGTACATGAGTAGAGAAAGTCATGTGAGTGTAACACATCAGTGGTGGGTACAGCATCCCTTGCTGTACCCAGCGACCACAGCTATGAAGGCCGGCATAGTGGTAAAATTAGCCACAATCCCTACCAGCGTCGCAGTCTCTATTTTTCGAACATACTTCTAGCCACCTTACCTCCGCCAACGTTTGCCCAAAACTGCCGAAGGGTAACAGTACAACTTAAACTTTATATTTTCATGCTAAATTTCCGTTTTCTTATTGCCGTTAGAAACGCCAAAAACTGAACCTTCGTCTCCATTTCGCTGATGAAAGCTCTCATAATTGTAAATGTCGTAGATGTCGTTCAGCTTGTCGTCCTCCGTGGTGTAGTGGTTACCAATGCTAGCCTCTAATTCCCGAGGTCTCCGGTTCAAATCAAACCCGGCGGAGGGCGATGGATGTTTTTCGGACATAAAAATGCTTAGCATGGCTTCCTTCGGAAGGGCAGTAAAGCCGATGGTCCCGTATCGTAGATTTACGGCACGTAAAAGAACCTCAAGCCTCTTAATGAGGCCTCTGAGCAAAATTACCCGTCTTTCACACCCAATATAGAGGGTCGCTAAGGGGGGAAAAAGGTGTTCAGTTTAACCTCGCATGCAAATTGAGGCAGTGTTATTAACACTAAAATGATTTCAGTCAAATTATATAAATATAAATTCAATAGCAGCCCGCCTTGAAGCAATATGTGTATGTAATAAATTGTAAAATTATGTAACAGTCATTGCATATGCTTATATTATTGTAAACATGTTCAATAATGTTATGTGAATGCATTACGTAATTTAATAATGTAGGAGCTGTGAGAATAATGACTTAAACGTTGCTAACAATGAGGTAACCTTGAGGCAATAATGAGTTAGAGAGTTTAAATGTAATTTGTGATTCTTGGAAGCATTAATGTAATTTTAGTGACAGTTTATAAAAAATTGCCAATCAACAACCAGAAAAAGCTTTAGTTAAATGCAGGTATTCTATTGGAGTAAAAATAGCCAATCAGAAACTTGGAATACAGAGATTTACAAGTTTAGACGGTTAAAATCTATTCAGTTGCCTGCAGACCGTGATAGTAACCGGATGCAAAATGCGTCCTCTAGAGAAATACAATACGTATTCGTGTGAGACGAAAAATAAATATACGTGTTAAAAAGTACAAGTAATTAATTAAAGAATCTCACAGCTCTCTATATCAGTGAAGTGTTATTTAATTTGTGTCAAGGATTAATAAAAAGAAGTAAATTAAGACTTAAAATCCGTGTAAGCCTGCATTCTTAGTCGTACTAAAACCCTGCCTAAGAGAAACGTGGCTCTAACAATAATACCGACACAGCCGAGGCAAATATAAATATTTAAAGAAGCAGTTTAATAACAAAGTTAATATTTTTTAAACTTGGAACAAAGGTCACCTGAATGTACATTTTTTGGGGCGAAGGCTACCTGAAACTGTTTACTATACGCGCGGTTGCAACTACTACAAGTGTTCGGCTCCCCAACAGTTGAAATATAATACAACTCCTACTTCAAATCGGCTTTTCATACGTAGCAGCAAACAACGCAAAGAACAATTCCACTTCAAATTGGCATCCATACGTGGAGCTACAATACAACACTACTTCAAAGTAATTCTTCACCTCTTCCTCTAGATGGTCGAATTATATTGTAATTGGTTTAGCCTTTCCTTGTGTACCAATCGTAGTGAAATTCTTCCAGAGAGGCGGTATCCGAATTACCCTTTCATTTGGCATGATTATAAACATCGTTAATTGGTTAGTTTGTATGTCTGTGTATTATTTTTCAGGCCAGTCACATAGAAAACTGAGACCAACTGGTGGACTAAAAAATTGGTTACCTGAAGTAGAAAACCTTACGGAGCGAAACACACTAGGTCAATCTAGGGGTGCACACGACAGTGTGCATGTTCAGTGCTTAGTTCATTTGTTGCAGTTGTTGGTCGACCTTTCCGCTGGCGTATTTGGTTCTATTGCCGCCTTTACTGAAAGGTATAACCAGGTATAAAGCTTTTTGACTATTGCTCTGTAGCCGACAATATCAAATGCGATAAAGGAACATATGATCATGAAAGTTCTATGGAAGTGATATCATGCACGGTGACAACTAATATTCTTTACTGCCATATACATTAAAAATCAGATGTGATACATTCACATGACTTTCTCTACACTCTATCTTTATTAGTGAATATACAAACTATTCTTACTTATTTTTCTATCTACTTCATTTTAATCCAAATAAACCTTTGCAAAAATAGCTACATCACACATTTCGTTATAAATACAAAGAGAAAAGCTATAGACAAATGTTTAAGAACTGAACGCTATACGCTGGACTTAAATTCCATACTGTTTCCATACAATCTTGAGAAACAACTGAAAATCGATTAGACTTAAGTATTGAACAATTCGAACGTTTAATAACAGATAGCTCAGAAACGGCTTATGTCACAAAAGCTTATTTTAAGAAAATGGTGTGTTTTAAGGATATCTACATCCTTACTTTCTCTACTACGTAGAGCAGAGGTGGCGAAAACGTGACTCGCGAGTTATTTTGACTCGCAGGCGCACGTTCCCTCTCTGCAACCGTCCGTTTGATTTTCACATGCTGCTGAGTGAAGCCGTGCGTGTTGCATATTTGGTGACTCGCGGAAGGAAGTCGTTTTCGCCACCCTTGACGTAGAGTAATTAGGGGAAGTATTGTATTCCACCCAAAAATTCGATACCGAGATTTCACCGGAAATACATGTTTTGAGACCCCCTGAATCCAAAACAGCATTTTTGGAAACATGCCCGTGTGCGTGTGTCCGTGAACATCATAACTCAGAAACGAACAGTCGGATAAACACCAAACTTGGTATTTAGGTTCAATAACTTCCAGAGATGCGACACGAGGTTTTCAAGAAAATCCCCCACCACAGATTAGCCGTTACATGGAGCATTTTTCGAAAATTTTAATTTTTTCAAAAATGGCTCTAACGATTTTGATTAAAATATCATATGTTTAAGATATTTTCATGACAAATAAAATGTATATCTTGAATTTTCTGGGAATGTCTCCAAAAGTATTCTCCATTGTGAACGACTTTTGCATAACTGGTAAACCATAAGAGATAGACAAAAGTTTACTACACAAAGAATGTAGATCGCTTTGAAATACACAATTTATATCATATATATTTTTTTTGTTGAGTGAACCATTTTCGAGATATTGCTTGTTATTCCCTTAAATTTTCCAATACTTATACTATTTTCAAATTCGTTGTTCATTACTTTCTCTACTACGTATAGTAAGTAGGGGAAGTATTGCATTCCACCCAAAAATTCGATACCGAGATTTCACCGGAAATACATGTTTTGAGACCTCCTGAATCCAAAAAAAGCATTTTTGGAAACATGTCCGTGTGTGTGTCTGTGTGTGTGTGTGTGTCTGTGTGTGTGTCTGTGTGTGTGTGTGTCTGTGAACAGCATAACTCAAAAACGAACAGTCGGATAAGCACCAAACTTGGTATTTAGGTTCAGTATCTTCCAGAGATGCGACACGAAGGTTTTCAAGAAAATCTCCCCCCAGACTCCCCTTTACATGGAAGATTTTTCGAAAATTTTAATTTTCTCAAAAATGGCTCTAACGATTTTGATGAAAATATCATATGTTTAAGATAATGTCATGAGAAATGAAATGTATATCTCGAATTTTCTGGGAATGTCTCCAAAAGTATTCTTCATTGTGAACGACTTTTGCATAACTGGTAAACAATAAGAGATAGACAAAATTTTACTACACAAAAAATGTAGATCGCGTTAAAATACACAATTTATGTCATATACATTTCTTTTGTTGAGTGAACCCTTTTCGAGATATTGCTTGTTATTTCCTTAAATTTTCCAATACTTATACATTTTCTCAAATTCGTTATTCATTTTTTTTATGTCCTGGACACGCAAAGAGGATGGAATGCGCCACATAGCAACCAGGGTTAAAATATTTGACTATCGCTTAAAACCTACCATATTCCCCTTGCATCTACAAGAAAATTATCAATAAGATTGACATATCGATATCTCGATTAACATGAAGCATATGGAGAATAGGCGTTTGTAAAAATAGATTGTACAAGAGTAGAGAAAGTCATGTGAGTGTAACACATCAGATTTTTTTTTATGTCCTGGACATGCAAAAAGAATGGAATGCGCCACATAGCAACCAGCGCTTAAAAGATTTGACTATCGCTTAAAGCCTACCATATTCCCCTTGCACCTGCAAGAAAATTAGCAATAAGATTAACATGAAGCATATGGAGAATAAGCATTTGTAATAATAGTTTGTACAAGAGTAGAGAAAGTCACGTGAGAGTAACACATCAGATTTTTTTTGTCTTGGATATGCAAAGAATGTTAATCTGTAGCAAAGAGAATGGTGCTGCACCTAGCAACCAGCTATTAAGAGATATGTATGTGCTTAAAGGCTACTGTTTTTCTATAATTACAAAACAAGAGGAACATAGTAGGCCTTAAGCGATAGTCAAATATTTTTAGAACTGGTCGCTATCTGTAAAATGTAATTCTCATTGCATGTGAAAAGATCGTTTCTGCAAATGTTTATATCGATTAATATGAAGTAGATGGAGAATAAGAGTTGGTAAAAATAGTTTGTAGAAGGGTAGAGAAAGTCATGTGAGTGTAACACATCAGAGATTTTTTTGTGTTGTTATTTTGGTCTATCGCTTAACGTTCACTACTTATACAAGATATTATATAACTCCTTCCGAATAAAGAGACTTCCTAGTCTGTTCCCAGAAAATTAAAGAAGTACATTTAATTTTTCGTGTAAATATCTTTAATATATGGCAGTTTAATCAAAATAGTTATAGGCATTTTTTTAGAATTTAAAAATTTTCGAAAAATGTTCGATGTGAAGGGTAGTTAGGGTGGAGATACTTTCTTAGAAATCTTCGTGTCGCATCCTTGAAAGATCTGAACTGAAAGCCCAAGTTTGGTATTTATCCGTGTCATCCTGTTTTCTCTCTCTCTCTCTCTCTCTCTCTCTCTCTCTCTCACACACACACACACACACACATACACAGAAAGAGAGGGAGTCATGTTTCCAAAAATGCTTCATTTGTATTCCGGGAGCCTCAAAACATGTATTTCCGATGAAATCTCGGTATCGAATCTTGAGTAGATTGTGATATCTTCTCTACCGTTTATTTACGTAGTAGAGAAAGTAAAAATAAAACTAGTATTTTTCAGGAACTTTTTGAAGCTAGTATTATTACCTATTTTCATATTATCGGCACGCTGACCCTCCAGGATCCTTTTCTAAGAATAAACAGGAGACAAAAATGTTGAGACATTATGTTCTAACTATAACAATTCCCATCTCATAGGTGTAGGATAGTATTCAAATAAAACGCCCGAAAGCCATCGGATGGTGTAAACTTAGGCGGGAAGGCATAATAGCGTTTTGTTCTTTGATCAGGTGTTTTGAGAAAATCATTAGTTTTTGTCCCAGATTAGATGTTCTATTCAACAAGTATGTATGCAGATAATACTTTGTTACTTGTAAGATAAGTAGAGTAACTTATTTCTGACATAGTTTTCTTAGTATCTAAGTGATATTACAGGGAGTTTTTAAATAATTAATCAGTGAAAAGCAGATTCACACTATTTTTCAGACATAATGTGACTGTAGAACTCGGCAACATAGCAAACAGGTTGAGGTAGATCACGCAATCTGAACGGGCCTCTGGATGTAAACAAAAGATAGCGTATACCACTCCTCTCCTTTATGTGAAGGCTTATTAGCAGTTTAGTTTTCCACATGTTCTTCCAAACACGACTAAAGGCTGATGTAATGTTTTGGTGAAATAACAAGTACAACTGCCAAGCTGTCAGTCTGCCCTAGAAAAGTGTACAATAGAAGGAATTCCTTCAACGGGGGAAATACGCAACAATGAGAATTACTTTGCTAAAGTGCGACGCAATTGATTAAGAAGGTTTGAAACTTGCAGGTGCCCAAATGGTGGACACTTTAAACAATACCTGTGAAGCGGGTGAATCATTTGGTTTATTGTTTATTCTTTTGCTGTCCGGTTAAAAGTACTATTTAGTAGACTTTGTAAGGGCCTAACGATGTCGTTTTATGTTTACATGTCCAACTTGGCTTCGTTGATCAAATTACAGCAGTATTAATTGTAAAACGTATTTAAGTTTAATGCTGAACGAGCTGATACAAACATCCTTAGATTCTGAGTTAAGGTTACAAAATGCAACGTTGGAAGCTTCGGATACAATCATTAGGAGGTAGCAGACATGAAGGATTGTTTGTTTACGCTCATGAGGCACACGTCACTTTGAAAACGAAAGTGAAACCTGTTTACGTGCTTTCCTCCAACTGGTTTTGAAAGTGAGAGTAATACTCCCACTACTACGGCAGCAACCCCTGCAACGTTCTTAGCTACTCAGAAAACTGGAATAGAAAAAAGTTTAAGTTACAAAATGTGTACCAAATAAATCTATAATTAATAATTTTAACGTGTTTTTAAATTAATCTAATAACTGTTGTTCTACTCGGTATACTTTAAAAACAGTTTTAATCGCATTTAAATTTTCTTGCATTCCTCTGCGTTTAACATGTACCACACAGTGAGGCCTTCATTCAGGTTTCTTCCAATTATTTAAAGAAATTCTAGGATAATACAGGAATAAGTGTCATAACACTTTTACATTACCGCAGATATATCTTAGGTAGAGCACGCGCTCGAACTGCTTTAGAGGTTACAAATATACATGTATTTTTATTCGCAATAACTACTTGCAAATTAAGTAATAAACACTCAACAAGAGGAAACAGCATCAAATGTTAATATCATAAGTATGATTGGAATAAACGTAGTAGTCGTAGAAAAAGCAAAAACAAAGAAGAATTATAACTTGAGAAACATGCTACATAGACTTTTCGAAAACACCTAAGGCTATGAAATCAATATCTAATACAGGTTCTGTAAAGTCAGCTCCGCATTTCGCTACAATGAGCTTTTGTGTAGCTTTAATACTTTTGCAGTTCATGGGCTATTCACAATAATAATAATAATAATAATAATAATTAATAATAATAATAATAATAATTAATAATAATACTCTCACGTAGGAAGTAGATTGGATTGGGGGAATTTCGTGAAAATCCATGTGCTACAGTCTTAAAAATACCGGACATAAAACAGGAAGTTTGTATTTATCTAACCCTTCGTTTTTACTTTCTCTACTACGTATGGTAAGTAGGAGAAGTATTGTATTCCACCCAAAGATTCGATATCTAGATTTCACCGGAAATACATGTTTTGAGACCCCCCTGAATCCAAAAAAAGCATTTTTGGAAACATGTCCGTGTGTGTGTGTGTATGTGTGTCTGTGTGTCTGTTTGTCTGTGAACAGCATAACTCAGAAACAAACAGTCGGATAAACACCAAACTTAGTATTTAGGCTCAGTATCTTCCAGAGATGCCACACGAAGGTTTTCAAGAAAATCCCCTCACCCCAGACTACCCTTTACATGGAAGATTTTTCGAAAATTTTAATTTTTTCAAAAATGGCTCTAACGATTTTGATTAAAATATCACATGTTTAAGATATTGTCATGACAAATGACATGTATATCTCGAATTTTCTGGGAATGTCTCCAAAAGTATTCTTCAGTGTAAACGAATTTTGCATAACTGGTAAATCATAATAGATAGACAAAATTTTACTACACAAAAAATGTAGATCGCGTTAAAATACACAATTTATGTCATATACATTTCTTTTGTTGAGTGAAACGTTTTCGAGATATTGCTTGTTATTCCCTTAAATTTACCAATACTTATACTTTTTCTCAAATTCGTTATTCATTTTTATGTCCTTGACATGCAAAGAGAATGGAATGCGCCACATAGCAACCAGCGTTAAAATATTTGACTATCGCTTAAAACCTACCATATTCCCCTTGCATCTACAAGAAAATTACCAATAAGATTGACATTCGATATCTCACTTATGTGAGTGTAACAATCAGATTTTTTAGTTATGCTACCCAAAGATAGAGAGACAGGCACATACACCCGGAGCTTTTTTCTACAAATGGTTTTAAAGCTTCTGTGTACCTCAAGCCGTGTATTTACGGTCAAATTTCGATATCGAATTTTCGGATGCAGTACTACACTTTCTCTACCGGCCATAGGTAATATGATAAAAAATCTGATGTGTTACACTCACATAAGTTTCTCTACTCTTGTACAAACTATTTTTACAACGCTTATTCTCCATCTACCTCATGTTAATCGAGATAAACATTTGCAGACTCTATCTTATTGCTAATTTTGTTGTAGATGTAAGGGGAAAATATATTTACTAGGGCAATATAGAAAAACAGTAGCCTTTAAGCACACACATATCTCTTAATAGCTGGTTGCTAGGTGCAGCACCATTCCTTTTACCACAGATTATAACTCTTTGCATATCCAAGACGAAAAAATGAATAACGAATTCCCATTTTAGAAAATAAGTATTGAAAAATTTAAGGGAATAACAAGCAATATCTCGAAAATTGTTCACTCAACAAAAAAATGTACCTATATGACATAAATTGTGTATTTTAATGCGATCTACATTTTTTGTGTAGTAAAATTTTGTCTATCACTTATGGTTTACCAGTTATGCAAAAGTCGTTCACAATGAAGAATACTTTTGCAGACCTTCCCATAAAATTCAACCTATACATTTTATTTGTCATTAAAATTTCTTAAACATATGATATTTTAATCAAAATCGTTAGAGCCATTTTTGAGAAAATTAAAATTTTCGAAAAATCTTCCATGTAATGGGTAATCTGGGGTGGGGGAATTTTCCTGAAAACCTTCGTGCCGCATCTCTGGAAGATACTGAACCTAGATACCAAGTTTGGTGTTTATTCGACTGTTCGTTTCTGAGTTATGCTGTTCACAGACAGACAGACACACACACACACACACACACACACAGACACAAAGACACACGGACATGTTTCCAAAAATACTTTTTTGGATGCAGGGGGTCTCAAAACATATATTTCCGGTGAAATCTCGGTATCGAATTTGTGGGTGGAGTAGAATACTTCCCCTACTTACTATAGATACGTAGTAGAGAAAGTAAAAACTAAAAAGGATGTTAATGTCAGAAATTTTTAGATTTCCTTTTCTTTCGCATTTCTATATATCAGGTAGAGCAAATAAGTATAGACCATCCAAGAACTCAATATCGGAATTTTATTACCGAAAATACGCACTTTGAATGTCTGAATCGCTGTGCACATGCATGCGTGCGCGAAGTAGAAACAATTTTCTTACTCAAGTCAGACACCTTCAGGGATTCCAGGCGAGAATTTTCAATAAACTTCAACCCAAATAACCCTTTACATGAAAAAGTCCTAATTTCTTTAATTTAATAAAATACATCTGATAATTTTGATTCAAGCACCACGTGTTTGGTGTAAGGTTATACAGGGTGGACTATTTAAATTGAGACTGTACAATATCTCCAAAACTAAGAGTTGTAGAAAGAAATCTTTAATAAAAGTTGCTTGATATGGGAGAAAGTAAATGCAATTAGTCGTGTTTTATTTTCAGGATTATGATGGTCATTGTAGGATCAGTTTAATTTGTCCCTAATTGCAGGGTCCAACGCTCCTCAAGAAAGTTCGGAAACCCCCCGGTAGCGAGCCGAAAACCAAATAATGGAGAGAGTCGCAAAGAACATCCTTTTTTCCCCTGCTACACTGCACCGAAACACCATCGCCGACACTTCCAATCCTGAAAGAGACCAACGGATGAAAGATGAAATAAAATGAGAATGGATGAAATGGAGGGACAGGAAATTCGGGGGATATGAGAATCCTTCCCAGCTTTCTCCTGGCGACGCGGGAAAACCCATGGGTCAGGAAGGTTAAGATTAAATTAAGCCCACCCTGTATATTTACTGTATGATGAAGGTATATGTATGAGAAATAGAATGCGCGAGTAGATCTTGAATGTTTAGTGCACAGTCCGTTATGCACGTCATTATGAGCGAATTTATTATAACTTTGTTCAACTGGGAAACCAGAAAAGAAACCAGAAACCAAAAACTTACTGCAGCAAAAATGTAGAGCTTGTTGAAATGTACAACTTCGCCAAATATCTTTTAAATAATTAACAG
Organism: Deroplatys truncata; assembly: GCA_030765065.1. NCBI lineage: Eukaryota > Metazoa > Arthropoda > Insecta > Mantodea > Mantidae > Deroplatys > Deroplatys truncata. Next base: position 66,220,740 of record CM060984.1, read on the forward strand.
TTATGAAAAAAGAAATTGTGGTATCAATCATTTCCAGACACCCGTTATTATTGGCGCGAACGTTTTGGAAACGTATTTATTTATAGTCGGTAAAACATCATAATACAGTAATAGCATGCTATATGGTACCGAGCGAGATGGCTGAGATCATGGGTTCGATTCCCGTGGCCGACCTTCCTGACCCATGGGTTTTCCCAGGTCGCCAGGAGAATGTTGGGAAGGATTCTCATATCCACCGAATTTCCTGTCCCTCCGTTTCACCCATTCCCATCTTATTTCATCTTTCATCCGTTGGTCTCTTTCAGGATTGGAAGTGTCGGCGATGGTGTTTCGGGTGAAGTGTAGCAGGGGAAAAAGAATGCTCTTTGCGACTCTCTCCATCCCACGGCTTTCGGCTGGCTACCGGGGGGTATCCGAACTTTCTTGAGGGGCATTGGACCCCCACTGTGCGAGGTGGTGTCCTCGCTGCCGGGGACTCTTATCTGGAAACTTAGGGACCCTGTCATTCCTGTGCCGTCACTACTGGTTCTGTCCACCCGGTGTCTCCTCTCGTCTCATCCTTCCTCTCGGAGACTCCCCCTTATGGGGCATAGATACAATATACCCTATGTGGAAGATTGCCGAGTCCCTTCCCTAGCCAATCCGATCGATGCTATACAGTTGTTCAGTTGTTATTACATAATTATACTTTGGATACATTAAGAATAACATTGAGTGAAATACATAGTAATACTGTGGTGAGTGATAGTACATTTGATCAGTGAGAAAGTAACTACGTCAAGTGATATTTAATAGATTGTTCAATACGTAATCATTCTTTTCAAGTCCTTTCGATTTCCAATTGTTTCTCGCGATTGCATGGAAACAGTATGGAATTTTAAAGCCAGTATATAGCGTCCAGTTCTTAAACATTTGACTATCGCTGTTCTCTTTGTATCTATAACGAAATGTGTAATATAGCTGTTTCTGCAAAGGTTTATTTGGATTAAAATGGAGTAGATAGAAAAATAAGTTTTCGTAAGAATAACTTGTGTACTCACTAATAAACGATAGAGGGAAGAGAAAGTCATGTGAAGGTAACACATCAGATGTTTATATGAATATTACAAGATTACAAAGTATTATGTGGATTTGTAATGGTTGTCAAAGAGTGCGATTGTGATATATTCGCTTTTTATGATACATTCGGGACAGTTACGAAAAATGTACATAATAATTTAGTTTTATAACCTCAAATTTATGTTTTAATACAGTGTCGTGGAGGTATTCCAGCTAATCCTATAAAATGTTGAGGAAAGAATGTTAAGTTAACTCCTTTTATCAAAATCACTTCTGCACAGCTATTGAACGCTTAGTTTTTCATAAAATTGTAATTAAAACACATTCTGCTAGTAGAACTATTGTATTGCGCTTTAAACTTTTATCAATACATTTCTGCAAAGTGATTATCAAACGGCGTACTAAATCCAACAGTATGAGAAATACATTCTATGGTTTGGGTACAAAAAAGTAACTATATAGAAAGGAGCGTTTTAAGTTGGCAGTGAAGTCTCTCCAAGCGTGTACACTAATCTTACTCCACTTGACTGACGTCACCCCAAAAGATGGTTGGAGGGTGACACTGCTAATATTCTTGCTAGTTGAATACTGTTAGATTAATAATGATCATCATAACGTTATAAATTAGTACGTATATTTATTTAATGAAGCTTATTTTACTATAAGATCAAATGAGTGTTATCATTATACAAAAATAATATTACAATTTTACAACTACAATTAAATGAGAACCGTATCTTAATTTTTTTCCGCTAAGGAATTCGATTCTTCGATTCCTGTCTTCCATTTCACCAGCCTTTGCACCACTAAATCCATATTTGATTATGGCAATGATTTTAAGATTCGTCTTCTTGTATCCTCAGAAATCGTTTTGACTAAATATTGTGTTTTTTCCGCAATTTAATGCCACAATTAACACATTTCTCGACCACCCCTAATCTCTAATTAGCCGCTTATTATATAAGGGTTTTCAACAAGAGTGTCCTATCTTTAACATGTGATAGCTGCAGTTGTTATTGAGTTACAGCGGTCATTGTTTTCATGTGGTTACAGTTGATATTGAACGTTACAGCATTCAGCAACGCGTAGAAATTGTGAAAATTTATTATCAAAATGGGTCATCTGTTCGTCAAACTTTCCGTGTATTGCGTAAAGTTTACGGTGTGCATAATCGTCCCTGCGAAAGAACGATTCGGCGTTTGATTGATAAATTTGAAAGAAGTGGTTCTATCAGCAATCAAAGAACTTCTGTACGTAATCGACATAAGCGCTCCAACGAAAACATAGGCGCCGTTCATGAGAGTGTACGCCAGAACGGAAACTAATCAATTGCTCGTCGAGCGCAAGAATTGGGGCTTTCGCCGACCACAACTTGGCGAATTCTGCATCTAAGACTTGAAGTTTCACGCATACAAAATGGTGTTAACTCAAGAACTAAAGCCCAATGACCATAGATTGCGCCATATATTCGCTGACTGGGCTATGGAGCAATTGGAAGCTGACCCGGATTTTTGTCGAAAAGTCATCTTCAGCGACGAAGCCCACTTTTGGATGGATGGTTGTGTTAACAAACAGAATTGCCGCTATTGGAGCAATCACAATCCAATGCAGATTCAAGAACGACCACTTCATCCCCAAAAGGTTACTGCGTGGTGTGGATTTTGGTACGGTGGAATCATTGGTGCATATTTTTTCCAAGATGAAGATGTAGAAACTCTAAGTGTCAATGGAAAAAGATACCGGGCTCTTATAAGGGACTATTTTTGGCCTCAGTTGGATTGTATGGATCTCAGAAACATCTTGTTCCAGCAAGATGGTGCCACATGTCATACTGCTCTCGAAACAATCGATCTTTTGAAGGAGAAGTTCAGACGTTTCATCATTTCCCGTGGTGGTAATGTTAACCGGCCCCCCGAGGTCATCTGATTTAACGCCTTTGGGGTTATGTTAAATCTCGAGTATATGTCAACAAGCCAGAAACAGTAAATGATCTTATCAATAACATCACGCGTGTTATTCGTGAAGTTGGACCTAATTTACTTTCTTCTGTCATTGAAAATTGGGTCAACCGTATACGTGCAACCCAACGTAGTCGCGGCGATCACTTAACTGATGTTCTCTTCCACACGTAATGACATTAATTATGTTCCAAAATAAAAAAAGAAATAAACCTCTATCATTTATAGAACGTGTGTTATTTAAGTTCAAAGATAGGACACTTCTGTTGAAAGACCCTATATTCCATTGAGCTATCCTATCTCTGGTTGTTTGCACCACTCAGAGCAGAATTCATTAAGATAGCTATTTCTGACTCCCACCGAGCTATTTCGTTTCCTGAAATTTGTTTTGGTCTCACTGATATCTAGTGTTAGTCAGCTAATGTGGAAAAAGTACGATTACGATCTAGGTGAATGGGCTACTTTATACTTGTCTTCTACTTATCTACACTAAGTACAGGAACTAAATTGGAAATACATTTGAGCTTTACTAATCATCCCGCAGGTAGAAGATGTCAGTGTCTGTAAGTACCTGTGAGCAGTTTGGGTCATAAACGAAACTTGATATTTAAGTTCAGATTCTTTCATGTATTGCAAAAAGGAGATCCTCAAGAGAATACTTCCATGTGAAATTACTTTTTTGTGGACAATTTTTCATTATCATTTTCAAAAAATAGATCTAATAATTTTGATTAAAATACCTAATGCTTACGGTATTTGCCTGATTAACAACATTTATTTCTTGAATTTTCTGCGAATGGGCTGTGAAACCCTCTACGTTCTGAATGAATTTTGTATAACTGGTAAACTATTGTCCTTGGTTTGAATTTTCCAACTCTACAATTTTTGAAGTGCTAGGTCACGATGCTGTTTTTGGCGATGTCATATACAGAGTATAGAATTTTAAAGCCATCGTATAGCGACCCGCTTTTTAAAGATGGCTCCACGGTAACATGTGAGTGTTGTATTCGGGAGGTGCAGGTTCAATTCCCGTCCACCACACTTGATCTTGAGTTTTTCGTGGTTTTTGTGGTTTCTCACCTCCACGATTTCCTTTCCATCATTCATTTCACTTTCGTTCCACTTCCTTCTCATCTTTAAGGTATGCTTCTACGTTTCGTGGTATGTGACGGTGTCGGACATATGGCGCGGATGCTTGCTTCAAGGAAAGAGTATACGTCATAGACAGTGGAGAGGTGCTTGGTTGACGAGTTTTCTTCGTCCTCTCTGAGCAGCTCTAGAGCGCGACTCTACGATCTGCAGCCTCCTGTGGTTCCTTCACTTCGTCCCTTCCTCCTGGTGAGTGGTAACCGCAATAGATCTCGCTTAAATAGCAGTACGCGAGGTGTCTCCCCTCCGTTGTATAGCCTATTGTGGCGAGCACATGTCAGGTTGGTAGGCCCTGCGTTGAGTCAAGCCTTCGCAAGAACTATTGTGGTACACATGATTATGTTTGTATACTGGAAGTCTTGACTCAAATGTTGGTCCTATTGATTAGTTAGTTAATTGGATGTTTGGAATGCTCCAGTAGATTGGACTTTAACAGGAAGTTGGGGTGGGGATAATGAATTATAAAAAGTGTTGAATTAGTGTGTTTCGCTCTCTTTTGGGTTTGAGTATAGTGAGAGGAACATGTAAGTGTGCTTGACTTTCGTCGACCTCGTGGCGGGACATGGCTACAGAATTATCTTGGAGGCTTAAGGTACTTCTGGAATTTAGTAATAAATTGTGTTATTTGTAAATTGAATCCTGTTCATTTAGGCTTCCCCTACTATGTTTCCTGATCCTCGGTATTGCACAGTCAAGCGAGTAGGGCTAGTTTTTACGTCCCCCTTGTCCGGCTGAGCTAGGAGGTTAGGATTTCGGAATGATTATGGTATAGCCCTGACAAGATTGGTGTGGCGCTTGAGTATGGATAATGTTTTGCTAGTTTTAAAAATGCAATTCTTTTGGAGGTAGAAATGATAGTATACGAAGTCATTCTCATCACGTGAAATTTGTTTTTCTCTTTCCCCTTTGGTATTTTTGATGTATCGTTCTTGCTTACGTTATCTTTATTCCAGTTTACATTTAAAGGCAATAAATTTGAAATTCTGCTGATTTTGGTGGAGTATGTTTTCTTTATAAGTCCAGGTATCGTGGATTTGCCTCTCCACGTGGTTGGAGTAACTTTTTGTTTAGCCTCAAAACTTTAAGTTAGGGTTGGGATTTAAATTTATTATAGAATTCCGGTAACACCAAAGTTATATATTCACTCTTATTTTCAAATTCTGTCATTTACTTGCTCTGCTAATAGGTTATTGGTGCATCATATCTTTAGTACCATTGCTTCTGACTTAATAAGTTGTTGCTAGCTTACTGCTGTTTTAAGTGATTATTGCCAGAGTTCTTCTTTATTAATTCCAATAAAATCCATAATTATTTCATATGCTTACAAACTTTGTTAAGGTCGGGTGTTTTACTTTTGTACTTCTGTGAGAGTTTATTAAGTCTAGTGGCGGTAGGTGTCACTTATTGTTTGTTACAACTATTTTAATAAGTAACTCATAGCTTGCAACTTCAATTTTGCTTTCTTTTTTTAATGCCATGTGTCCATTCTGTTTAAACTCCAAATAATACTGAAGATTTCAAGGTTACATTAATCCCAGTAAGTTGTATTGCAGCATTTCTGCCAAATTTGAGATATTTTTGTCTGATTCCTTACAGCAGTGTATGCATAAGTTGGTGTGAGAGTTCATAATTTTTAAAACCTTTATCTCCTAAAGCTTAAGAAAAATATATACAAGTGCTAGATGTTTTATAGTTTTTGAGGTGCCTTATCCTCTTGTTTTAGTCTACTTTATTCCTTTTGTACCTACATTGAAACATGTAAAGAAGTAATTTCTATAAACGTTTACCTCCATTAACATCAAATAATAGATAAACTAATCTTTGTAGGAATAGGTTGTGGGAGATGTATAGAAATAAACGATAATGAATTGAGAAAGTTGCGTGAAAGCAATACCTATATAGTATAGTATGGCCTGTGTAATTCAAAGTTAATTAACATTTTCGGAAACTTAAAAAGAATGATACTTTGGATTTCATTTCTATATATGGGGTTGGTTTTCTTTTTGTGATAAGTTATGCACTACGTATATATGTTGTGTGACTGGTTTTTCCAGTTTGGTGTAGGAATAAACAGTATTACTTTCTCTTTAATTCTATTAGTTTCCCTAACATGGCTTCGTTTTATGCCAAGGCCGCAGATAGCGCGAATGCGTACCCCATACAGTCTACTACACTGCGGAGTTTTCCGTTCCGTAACTCCCGCGTTTCTTACTCATGAGTGTTTAACATATATGTAATGAGTACTAACCTTGTTTTAAGCATTGTTGAAAGTGGTATCCATCTGCACGAAGGCATTGATCGTCGGATGAAATTACCATTCACACGCATAAGTTCTTGCGCAATATTCATAATTTCTGGTTTTTATATTGTCCTTAAGTTTGTCTATGGTGTGGGAATTATCCCTATAAGCTTTACTTTTTAGCGTTTAGTGATCCCGTTGTTCTAAATTTATTGACCAGACATCTCATAGTGTCTCTATCCGGAACTGGATAACCAGGAAGTCGCTGTTGAAATTCTCTACACACCTGTCTATATGATTCAATTTCACGTATGTTTCGTACATGAAAATATGCTGCAAAGCGGGAATTTGTTGACAGGCATTTCCGTGGATTAATAAGAGAATAACATTCCTAAGGAAATCACACATTATCGAACCACTTCACAACACGAAGACAAAGCAACGACTAAGATCGCTCACAGCTATAAACGTACCTTTAACACGTCCTGCGCCGCCACTGCACATTGGCCTAATATCGAGTTCACTGCCATTTCGGCCAATACACATATAAGGCGGTTGTTGTCTTGGCATAAAACGAAGGCACTGTATATGCCTATTATAGGAACAGAAACTATTGTATTCGAAATCGAGATTTCATGGAAATACACGTTTTGAGGCTCCCTGAAGAAAAAATTAGAAAGAGTTTCGTGTGTGTGTGTGTGTGTGTGTATGACTGTGAAAAGCATAACTCAACAACAAAAAATCTGATGTTACACTCAAATGATTTTCTCTACTCTTGTACAAACTATTTTTTACAAACGCTTATTCTCCATATGCTTCATGTTAATCGAGATGTTAATCTTATTGCTAATTTTCTTGTAGATGCAAGGGGAATTGGTAGGCTTTAAGCTATGGTCAAATATTTTAAGAGGTGGTTGCATTACCAAGACAAGAAAAAATGAATAACGAATTTCCATGTGAGAAACAGTTTTGAGAAAAAATTTAAATGAATAACAAGCAATATCTCGAAAATAGTTCACTCAACAACAAAAAATGTATATGACATAAATTGTGTATTTTAACGCGATCTACATTTTTTGTGTAGTAACATTTTGTCTATCTCTTATGGTTTACCAGTTATGCAAAAGTCGTTCACAATGAGGAATACTTTTGGAGACATTCCCAGGAAATTCAAGATATTCATTTTCTTTGTCATAAAAATATCTTAAACATATGATATTTTAATCAAAATCGTTGGAGCCATTTTTGAGAAAATTAAACTTTTTGAAAAATCTTCCATGTAAAGGGTAATCTGGGTTGGGGGGATTTTCTTGAAAACCTTCGTGTCGCATCCTTGAAAGATACTGAACCTAAATACCAAGTTTGGTGTTTATGCAACTGTTCGTTTCTGAGTTATGCTGTTCACAGACAGACACACACACACAGACACACAGACAGACACACAGACACACACGGACATGTTTCCAAAAATGCTTTTTTTTATTCAGGGGGTCTCAAAACATGTATTTCCAGTGAAATCTCGGTATCGAATTTTTGGGTGGAACACAATACTTCCCCTACTTACTATACGTAGTAGAGAAAGTAAAAATGTACGTCCCTTTAAAACACAATTTATTACAAATAAGTTTTTTGTGGCATAACCATTTCCGATATATAAGGCACTAATGGTTAAACTTGTTCATTACTTTGTTATTCTTGTAAAGTCCTGTCGACGTGCAGTTGTTTCTCGCGATTGCATGGAAACAGTATGGAATTTTAAGACCAGCACATAGCGTCCAGTTGCCTAACATTTGAGTATCGCTGTTTCCTTTGTATTTATAGCGGAATGTGTAATGTAGCTGTTTATGTAACGGTTTATCTCACTTAAGCCATGTGAATGCAACATATCAGAAGTTTATTTTTTCAAAATATTTGAGAGAAAATGGAATGGTTAACAGCGAGGTAGTGCAATACGTAAGCTGGCTTTACTTTAGAAGAGTTGTTTAGCCAACGACTGAACAGAAAAAAGACTGGAATGGGAGTTGCCTACACATCCCTTCGGGGCAAGGGTATTCTGCTGTGGTAGCAAATGCTCAAATATTTACTCCTCGGTGAGCCATTCCAAGAGACTATGAGAGTAACAGCCTCCTGGGCTGGTGTATTATACCTACAGTAAACACAGATTTCACTCATCGTATTTTAAAGAGTTATTTTCGTGTTTCTTCCCTCCCACTCTCAACAACAGAATACAAATCATGGAGTCCAGTTTCTCCCGATTTATTTTGCCCACTCGAGGATCCCACTCAGTAGCCGAATATGACCATCTGGAGTGCTGTTACGTGACTGCCCTGCCCCCAGCTGATTATATCCGAGCAAAAACTGCATATCTCTGTTTCTTATACCTTCAAATGAAAATAAAACATCTTTTCAAAGTTAAAGTATTTTAAACCATTGATCTCTAAGAACGCTGTAAGCGACTGGCATTCGGGTTCAAATCTCCGGAGGCGACCAACCTGACCGAAGATTTTTTTCGCGATTTCCTTGGGTCGCTAGGCGAATGCTGGTTGGATAATTTGATCCCCGAAATTTCGTATCATCTCTTTCACCACTTCTTCTTCACCACCATACCAGCCATTGGGCTGATCACACATCCTGGATATGCTATGATCCAGAGTTTGCTTGCTCCTCGACAGATACCTACTAACTCAAGGCATTGCCTTGTAACTCCTAGGGGGGGTGTAAATCCTACAAAGAGGAGTGCAATCCAAAAAAGCTGATGTGTTACACTCACCTGACTTTATCTACTCTTGTACAAACTATTGTTACAAACGCTCATTCTCCATATGCTTCAGGTTAATCGAGATGTTAATCTTATTGCTAATTTTCTTGTAGGTGCAAGGGGAATATGATAGGCTTTAACCGATAGTCAAATATTTTAAGAGCTGGTTGCTATGTAGAGCATTCCACTCTCTTTGCATTACCAGGACAAAAAAATGAATAACGAATTCCCATTTGAGAAAAAGTATAAGTATTGGAAAATTTAAGGGAATAACAAGCAATATCTCGAAAATGGTTAACTCAACAAAAAAATGCATATTACATAAATTGTGTATTTTAACGCGATCTACATTGTTTGTGCAGTAAAATTTTGTCTATCTCTTATGGTTTACCAGTTACGCAAAAGTTGTTCACAATGAGGAATACTTTTGGAGACATTCCCAGAAAACTCGAGATATACATTTCATTTGTCATGAAAATATCTTAAACATATGATATTTTAATCAAAATCGTTACAGCCATTTTTGAGAAAATTAAATCTTTTCGAAAAATGTTCCATGTAAAGGGGGGGGATTTTCTTAAAAACCTTCGTGTCGCATCTATGGAAGATACTGAACCTAAATACCAATTTTGGTGTTTATCCGACTGTTAGTTTCTGAGTTATGCTGTTCACGGACACACAGATACACACGGACATGTTTCCAAAAATTCTTTTTTTTTGGATTCTGGGGGTCTCCGGTGAAATCTCGGTATGGAATTTTTGGGTGGAATGCAATACTTCCCCTACTTACTATACATAGAGAAAGTAAAAAGATCTCTAAGAAGTTCCGAAATGTTTTTTTTCTTTTCAGTTTGTAAAATAATTCATTAGAACCTGCTAGAAGTTTACAGTTAAGAAAGAAAAAATACCACTGTATTTTGTTCCAATTTTACCTTCTCTACATCTTACTTAAAACCAAACATTCGATATCTAGACTTCACCAGAAATACACGTTTTGTGACACAATCCAAAACAAAGTTTAGGAACAGCATTAACTGACATGGCCTACATGGACAATTTTTCATTATTTTTTATTTCCTCAAATATGGATCAAGCTGTTTGATTAAAATATCGCATCTTTAAGATATTTGTATGACAAATAAAATATATATATATATATTGAATTTTCGGCGAAAATCCTGTCAAGTCCTCTTCATTCTGAATGAATTTTATATTATTGTAAACCGTAAGAGATAGACAAACCGTGTTACGTTAAACCATACAGCTTATATTAAATAAAAATCATTTTGGCGTTATTCATTTCCGGAATGTTCTTTGTTATTGCTTTGAATGTTCATTTACTTATACTCTTTTCAAGTAGTAAGTCACTATTTCTTTTCTTGCGGTCATGGAAAGAGCACGACGTATCAAAGCCAACAAATAACTATTCACTTTTAAATTTTTGACTTTCCTTTAGCCTATGTTTCAATCATTTACAAAGAAGTGTGTAAATGATTTCAATCTAAGTATATAAAATATAAATTCAATAGCAGCCTGCCTTAAAATAATATGTGTATTTAACAATATATAAAAAGTGCATATTACAGTCATTGTATATGTTTATATTATTGTATCCATGTGAAATAATGTTATGTGAATATATTAAATTTTAATATTATTATTAATGTTAATTTGTACTTTTTGTAGAATAAATTTAATTTCATTTTATTTTTTCTTTGAAGGCAGTTTAATCCCAACCTTAATTTTAATTTGTGTTATTTAATAATGTAGGAGCTGTGAGAATAAGTTAAAAGTTGCTAAAAATGAGGTAACTATGAGATAACCTTGAGGCAATAATGAGTAAGAATGTTTAATATTGCTACTAGTCATTATTGGAGCAACAATAATGTAAATTTTGAGGCAGTTTAAAAATAGCCAATCAACAACCAGAAAAAGCTTTAGTTAAATGAAGGTATTCTATTCGACTAGAATTAGCCTATCAGAAACTGAAATATAGCAAAATTTACAAATTTAGAGTTCAGTTGGTTGCAGACAGGGTTACTAACCAGACGCAAAAAGTGTCCTCAAGAGATTTAATACGCATTCGTGTGAGACGAAAAATAGTTCACGTGTTAAAAAGTGCAAATAATTAATAAAAGAATCTGACGGCTCTCTATCAGTGAAGTGTTATTTAAATCGTAACAAGCATTAATAAAAGGAGTTAAGTAAATTTATAACCTGTGTAAGCCTACATTTTAGTCACACCGCGAACCTGCTAAGAGAAACGTGTCTCTAACAATAATACTGACGCAGCCGAGGCAAACATAAATATCTAATATTAAAAGAAACAGTCAAATACAAAGTTAATATTTTTTTAAACTTGGTGCAAAGGCCACCTGAAAGTAAATTTGGGGTGAAGGCTACCGGAAACTGTTTACTATACATGTGGTAGCAACGAATTTCAAGTTCGGTTCCCCAACAGTTGAAATATAATACATATTCTTCAAACTGGCTTTCCATACGTGAAGCAACAAACTTCTTCAAATTAACTCCCAAAGCGTGGTAAAAATAATGTAACAAACCATCTTCCCAAATTGGCGTCCATACGTGGAGCTAATAATTAATAATCTCAAATGAAAATTTATTACAAAGAAGCAGTTAGAAGACTAAGCTTTTGTAAGAAAAGTTTGTCGAAGACTGCGTATTGAACCTCATGGGAATGCAGCACCAGATTTTTACTTTCTGGATGTATTGCATTCCAATTAAAAATTCGATATCGAGATTTCATGAAACTGCATGAGTTTGTCACTCCATGAATCCCCCTCCCCCCCCCCCAAAAAAAAGAACAAGAAAAGAAAAAGCTTTTGGTACAGCATAACTCTGTTTTGAAAAGTTGGTTGACTCAACACTTAGTATTTTAGTTCAGCGTTTTCAATGAATGCGAAAACGTCCCAAATCCAAACTACCCTTTACAGCGAAAAAGTTTTGTTATTTGTTTAAAATGCCCTAACAGTTGAAACATCACATGTTTAAGATATTTCGAAGACTTTCTTCGAATTTTCTATGAATAGCCTGTGTTGTCTACTTCATTTGATGGAATGCCAATTAGTATTCTCTATGGTTTTATGTAGTTTGCAGTTTTCTTCCCAGGATTTACATTTTATGACATTTGTGTCACTGCCTGTGTGTGTATACATGAAAGAGAGAGAGAGAGAACAGAGTAACTCAAAAACAAAAGCTTGGATAAAAATACCAACTGGTTTATATAAGCCCAGCAACGTCCGATGAACGACAGATGTTAAGTCAATATTCCACCCCCACCCGGCATCCCAAATTAACTTTAAAAACAAAAACATGCTTCTTCTTTAACTGATTATCCTACTCTTTGTAGGACTACCCTTCTCTCAAGGACTTAGAGGTCAGTGCCTTGTGTCAGTAGCCTGTCAAGGAGCAAGCAAACTCTCGAACATAGCATACCCAGGTTGGGTGATCAGTCCAATACCTTGTGTCACTAGCCTGTCAAGGAGCAAGCAAACTCTCGAACATAGCATACCCAGGTTGGGTGATCAGTCCAATGCCTTGTTCCAGTAGCCTGTCGAGGAGCAAGCAAACTCTGGAACATAGCATACCCAGGTTGGGTGATCAGTCCAATGCCTTGTTCCAGTAGCCTGTCGAGGAGCAGGCAAACGCTGGAACATAGCATACCCAGGTTGGGTGATCAGTCCAATGCCTTGTTCCAGTAGCCTGTCGAGGAGCAGGCAAACTCTGGAACATAGCATACCCAGGTTGGGTGATCAGTCCAATGCCTTGTGTCAGTAGCCTGTCGAGGAGCAAGCAAACTCTGGAACATAGCATACCCAGGTTGGGTGATCAGTCCAATGCCTTGTGTCAGTAGCCTGACGAGGAGCAAGCAAACTCTGGAACATAGCATACCCAGGTTGGGTGATCAGTCCAATGCCTTGTGTCAGTAGCCTGTCGAGGAGCAAGCAAACTCTGGAACATAGCATACCCAGGTTGGGTGATCAGTCCAATGCCTTGTGTCAGTAGCCTGACGAGGAGCAAGCAAACTCTGGAACATAGCATACCCAGGTTGAGTGATCAGTCCAATGCCTTGTTCCAGTAACCTGTCGAGGAGCAAGCAAACTCTGGAACATAGCATACCCAGGTTGGGTGATCAGTCCAATGCCTTGTGTCAGTAGTCTGACGAGGAGCAAGCAAACTCTGGAACATAGCATACCCAGGTTGAGTGATCAGTCCAATGCCTTGTGCCAGTAACCTGTCGAGGCGCAACCAAACTCCGGAACATAGCATACCCAGGTTGGGTGATCAGTCCAATGCCTTGTTCCAGTAGCCTGTCGAGGAGCCAGCAAACTCTAGAACATAGCATATCCAGGTTGGGTGATCAGTCCAATGCCTTGTTCCAGTAGCCTGTCGAGGAGCCAGCAAACTCTAGAACATAGCATATCCAGGTTGGGTGATCAGTCCAATGCCTTGTGCCAGTAGCCTGTCGAGGAGCGAGGAAACTCTAGAACATAGCATACCCAGGTTGGGTGATCAGTCCAATGCCTTGTGCCAGTAGCCTGTCGAGGAGCCACCACAATCTAGAACATAGCATATCCAGGTTGGGTGATCAGTCCAATGCCTTGTGCCAGTAGCCTGTCGAGGAGCCACCACAATCTAGAACTTAGCATACCCAGGTTGGGTGATCAGTCCAATGCCTTGTGCCAGTAGCCTGTCGAGGAGCCACCACAATCTAGAACATAGCATACCCAGGTTGGGTGATCAGTCCAATGCCTTGTGCCAGTAGCCTGTCGAGGAGCCACCACAGTCTAGAACATAGCATACCCAGGTTGGGTGATCAGTCCAATGCCTTGTGCCAGTAGCCTGTCGAGGAGCCACCACAATCTAGAACATAGCATACCCAGGTTGGGTGATCAGTCCAATGCCTTGTGCCAGTAGCCTGTCGAGGAGCCACCACAATCTAGAACATAGCATACCCAGGTTGGGTGATCAGTCCAATGCCTTGTGCCAGTAGCCTGTTGAGGAGCCACCACAATCTAGAACATAGCATATCCAGGTTGGGTGATCAGTCCAATGCCTTGTGCCAGTAGCCTGTCGAGGAGCGAGCAAACTCTGGATCATAGCATATCCAGGATGGGTGGTCAGCCCAATGTCTTGGGGTCAGTAGCCTGTCGAGGAGCGACAAAACTCTGGATCATAGCACATCCAGGTTGAGTGATCAGCCCAATGTCTTGGCGTCAGTAGCCTGTCGTGGAGCGACAAAACTCTGGATCATAGCGTATCCGGGATGGGTTATCAGTCCAATGCCGTGTGCCAGTAGCCTGTCGAGGAGCCAGCAAACTCTAGAACATAGCATATCCAGGTTGGGTGATCAGTCCAATGCCCTGTGCCAGTAGCCTGTCGAGGAGCCACGACACTCTAGAACATAGCATATCCAGGTTGGGTGATCAGTCCAATGCCTTGTGCCAGTAACCTGTCGAGGAGCGAGCAAACTCTGGATCATAGCATATCCAGGATGGGTGGTCAGCCCAATGTCTTGGGGTCAGTAGCCTGTCGAGGAGCGACAAAACTCTGGATCATAGCACATCCAGGTTGAGTGATCAGCCCATTGTCTTGGGGTCAGTAGCCTATGGAGGAGCGACAAATCTCTGGATCATAGCACATCTAGGATGGGTGATCAGTTCAATGCCTTGTGTCAGTAGTCTGTCGAGGAGCGAGCAAACTCTGGATCATAGCATATGCAGGAAGGGTATTCAGGCCAACGCCTGGTGCCAGTAGCCTGTCGAGAAACGAGCAAACTCTGGATCATATCATATCCAGGATGAGTGATCAGTCCAATATCTTGGGGTCATTAGCCTGTCGAGGAGCGACAAATCTCTGGATCATAGCATATCCAGGATGAGTGATCAGTCCAATGCTTTGTGTCAGTAGCCTGTCGAGGAGCGAAAAAACTCTGGATCATGGATATCCAGGATGAGTGATCAGTCCAATGTCTTGTGTCATTAGCCTGTCGAGGAGAACAAAACTCTGGATCATAGCATATCCAGGATGGGTGATCAGTCCAACGCCTTGTGTCAGTAGCCTTTCGAGGAGCGACAAAGCTCTGGATCATAGCATATCCAGGTTGGGTGATCAGTCCAACGCCTTATGTCAGTAGCCTTTCGAGGAGCGACAAAGCTCTGGATCATAGCATATCCAGGTTGGGTGATCAATCCAACGCCTTGTGTCAGTAGCCGTTCGAAGAGCGACAAAACTCTGGATCATAGCATATCCAGGTTTGGTGATCAGTCCAACGCCTTGTATCACTAGCCTCTAGAGGCGCGAGCAAACTCTGGGTCATAGCATATCCAGGATGAGTGACCAGCCCAATGTTTTGGTGTCAGTGGCCTGTTGAGGAGCGACAAAACTCTGGATCATAGGACATCCAGGTTGAGTGATCAGCCCAATGTCTTGGGTCATTAGCCAGTCGAGGAGCGAGCAAACTCTTGGTCATAGCATATCTAGGATGAGTGATCAGCCCAATGTTTTGGTGTCAGTAGCCTGTCGAGGAGCGAGAAAATTCTGGATCATAACATATCCAGGATGGGTGATCAGCCCAATGTCTTGGGTCATTAGCCTGTCGAGGAGCGAGCAAACTCTGGGTCATAGCATATCCAGGATGAGTGATCAACCCAATGTGTTGATGTCAATAACCTGTCGAGGAACGACAAAACTCTGGATCATAGCACATCCAGGTTGAGTGATCAGCCCAATGCCTTTTGTCAGTAGCCTGTCGAGGAGCGAGCAAACTCTGGGTCATAGCATATCTAGGATGAGTGATCAGCCCAATGTTTTGGTGTCAGTAGCCTGTCGAGGAGCGAGCAAACTCTGAGTCATAGCATATCCAGGATGAGTGATCAACCCAATGTTTTGATGTCAGAAGCCTGTCGAGGAACGACAATACTCTGGATCATAGCACATCCAGGTTGAGTGATCTGCCCAATGTCCTATGTCACTAGCCTGTAGAGGAGCGAGCAAACTCTGGATCATAGCATATCCAGGTTGAGTGATCAGCCCAATGTCTTGGTGTCAGTAGCCTGTCGAGGAACGACAAAACTCTGGATCATAGTACATCCAGGTTGAGTGATCAGCCCAATGTCTTGGGTCATTAGCCAGTCGAGGAGCGAGCAAACTCTGGGTCATAGCATATCCAGGATGAGTGATCAGCCCAATGTTTTGGTGTCAGTAGCCTGTCGAGGAACGACAAAACTCTGGATCATAGTACATCCAGGTTGAGTGATCAGCCCAATGTCTTGGTTCATTAGCCTGTCGAGGAGGGAGCAAACTCTGGGACATAGCATATCCAGGATGAGTGATCAGCCCAATGTCTTGGGGTCAGTAACCTGTCGAGGAGCGACAAAACTCTGGATCATAGCACATCCAGGTTGAGTGATCAGTCCAATGTCCTATGTCACTAGCCTGTAGAGGAGCGAGCAAACTCTGGATCATAGCACATCCAGGTTGAGTGATCAGCCCAATGTCTTGGGTCATTAGCCTGTCGAGGAGCGAGCAAACTCTGGGTCATAGCATATCCAGGATGAGTGATCAACCCAATGTTTTGATGTCAGAAGCCTGTCGAGGAACGACAATACTCTGGATCATAGCACATCCAGGTTGAGTGATCTGCCCAATGTCCTATGTCACTAGCCTGTAGAGGAGCGAGCAAACTCTGGATCATAGCATATCCAGGTTGAGTGATCAGCCCAATGTCTTGGTGTCAGTAGCCTGTCGAGGAACGACAAAACTCTGGATCATAGTACATCCAGGTTGAGTGATCAGCCCAATGTCTTGGGTCATTAGCCAGTCGAGGAGCGAGCAAACTCTGGGTCATAGCATATCCAGGATGAGTGATCAGCCCAATGTTTTGGTGTCAGTAGCCTGTCGAGGAACGACAAAACTCTGGATCATAGTACATCCAGGTTGAGTGATCAGCCCAATGTCTTGGTTCATTAGCCTGTCGAGGAGGGAGCAAACTCTGGGACATAGCATATCCAGGATGAGTGATCAGCCCAATGTCTTGGGGTCAGTAACCTGTCGAGGAGCGACAAAACTCTGGATCATAGCACATCCAGGTTGAGTGATCAGTCCAATGTCCTATGTCACTAGCCTGTAGAGGAGCGAGCAAACTCTGGATCATAGCACATCCAGGTTGAGTGATCAGCCCAATGTCTTGGGTCATTAGCCTGTCGAGGAGCGAGCAAACTCTGGGTCATAGCATATCCAGGATGAGTGATCAGCCCAATGTTTTGGTGTCAGTAGCCTGTCGAGGAACGACAAAACTCTGTATCATAGCACATCCAGGTTGAGTGAAAGCCCAATGTCTTGTGTCACTAGCCTGTAGAGGAGCGAGCAAACTCAGGGTCATAGCATATCCAGGTTGAGTGATCAGCCCAATGTCTTGTGTCACTAGCCTGTAGAGGAGCGAGCAAACTCTGGATCATAGCACATCGATGTTGAGTGATCAGTCCAATGTCTTGGGTCATTAGCCTGTCGAGGAGGGAGCAAACTCTGGGTCATAGCATATACAGGATGAGTGATCAGCTCAATGTTTTGGTGTCAGTAGCCTGTCGAGGAGCGACAAAACTCTGGATCATAGCATATCCAGGATGGGTGATCAGCCCAATGCCTTGTGTCAGTAGCCTGTAGAGGAGCGAGCAAACTCTGGGTCATAGCATATCCAGGATGGTTGATCAGCCCAATGTCCGATATGGTGAAGAAGAAGGAAATGAAGTTTAGTGGTGAAAGGAAAATTCGAAGATCAACTTATCCAACCCAACATTTGCTTAGCGACTGAGGAAATCCCCGAAAAAACATTTGGTTAGATTGGTTGGCCGTAGGAGTTTGAACCTTGGATTACCTGAATGCGGGCCACAGACGTTACCGCCGTAGATTTTCTTGAAAGTCTTCCTGCCGAATCTTCGTGAGATACTAAATATATACCAAGTTTGGTATTTCCTCGACTTTATTTATTCTGTTCATAGACACGTGCGCACACACGAACATTTTTCTAAAACACTTTTTGGATTCAGGTAGCCTCAAAACATGTATTTCCCATGAAAACCCAGTACAGAATTGTTGGGTGGAATGCAACCTTCTCTAACTTGTAGATATGTACGTGCAAGATAGGCGTTTTTATAACATTATTTTATATTAGAGTGGATAGAGAAAGTCATGTGAATACAGTGTATTATATTTATTTTTTACTTTATGTTTTATATCCTAGTACCTCACTAGTGATTAATATTTTTCTTCATAAATGTTAGCCTGCAATGTACATTCTAGAGCAATCATTGATCCACAAATATTCAATTATTCGGTGACATGCCCTGTCGGTGACAGTAACAGTTTAATGCCCGAAGTCGTATGTCTCGTTGCGTGGGAAGTGCAAAGAACGCAGGATGACGGAGTAACTGGGCTGGGTTGTAGAGCGCGCCAGCCTCGCCGCGGCTCAGAACCCGGGCCAACCGCTTATTGATCCGGCAGGCAGCAATACATGCGGTCTTGCTCTCCCTCTCTCTCCCTGCGTCCTTCACTCACGTGCACGGCGAGAATCGCGATGTACCTCGGCAACCGCAGGTTATCGGAATTAACGTACCGAGATAGCCCCATTCATTTGATAAGCTCTAGCATTGCCAACATAAAAGTAGGTGGAAGCGTGGGTGATGGCTAAGGAAAGTAATACAAGTATTATTCCAAATCTAGAAAAAAATATGTAATACATTCACACGACTTTCTCTACCAACAAATTCACGTACATCCATTCTATATTATATTACAAGCTGAGATACACTGCGTTGTCTGTGGTTTGACGGTTTATCTCTATAACATTTAATAGCCTGCAGTTACCAATAGTCTTGCGTTTCTTTGGAGGTATTTGAAAAGTATTACACAAGATACTCAAAGAGTTAATTAAAACTCGCAGGACTCTATAAAGATAAAAAAATCGAATGTGTTACACTCACATGACTTTCTCTACTCTTGTACAAACAATTTTTACAAACGCTTATTCTCCATATGCTTCACGTTAATCGAGATGTTAATCTTATTGCTAATTTTCTTTTAGGTACAAGGGGAATATGGTAGTATTTAAGCGATAGTCAAATCTTTTAACAGCTGGTTGGTATATCGCGCATTCCATTCTCTTTGTATGTCCAGGACATAAAAACATGAATAACGAATTCCCATTTGAGTAAAAGTATTGGAAAATTTAAGGGAATAACAAGCAATATCTCGAAAATGGTTCACTCAACAAACAAAATGCATATGACATAAATTGTGTATTTTAACGCGATCTACAGTTTTTCTGTAGTAAAATTTTATCGGCTTAGCAGTTATGCAAAAGTCGTTCACAATGAAGAATACTTTTGGAGACATTCCCAGAAAATTCAAAATACACATTTTATTTGCCATGAAAGTATCTTAAATATATGATATTTTAATCAAAATCCTTTGAGCCATTTCTGAGAAAATTAAAATTTTCGAAAAATGTTCCATGTAAAGGGCAATCTGGGGTGGGGGGATTTTCTTGAAAACCTTCGCGTCGCATCTCTGGAAGACAATCAACCTAAATACCGGTCTGTCTGTGTGCCTGTGATCAGCAAAACTCAAAAACGAACAGTTGGATAAACACCAAACTTGGTACTTAGGTTCAGTATCTTCCAGGGATGCGACACGAAGGTTTTCAAGAAAATCCCCCTCCCAGATTACCCTTTACATGGAAGATTTTTCGAAAATTTTAATTTTGTCAAAAATGGCTCTAACGATTTTGATTAAAATATATGTTTAAGATATTTTCATGACAAACAAAATGTATATCTTGAATTTTCTGGGAATGTCTCCAAAAGTATTCTTCATTGGGAACGACTTTTGCATAACTGGTAAACCATAAGAGATAGACAAAATTTTACTACACAAAAAATGTAGATCGCGTTAAAACACACAATTTATATCATATACATTTTTTTTGTTGAGTGAACCATTTTCGAGATATTGCTTGTTATTCCTTTAAATTTTTCAATACTTATTTTCTCGAATGTGAATTTGTTATTCTTTTTTTTGTCTTGTATATGCAAAGAGTATTAATCTGTGGGAAAGGGAATGGTGCTGCACCTAGCAACCAGCTATTAAGAAATATGTATGTGCTTAAAGGCTACTGTATTTCTATATTGCCCTTGTAAATATATATTCCCCTTACATCTACAAGAAAATTAGCAATAAGATAGAGTCTGAAAATGTTTATCTCGATTAACATGAAGTAGATGGAGAATAAGCGTTTGTAAAAATAGTTTGTACAAGAGTAGAGAAAGCCATGTGAGTGTGACACATCAGATTTTTTCTAAAGATACTTTTTCGGCTCAGGAGGCCTCAAATACATATTTCCGGTGAAATCGCAACATCGATTTTTCGGTGAAATACAATACTTCACTTACGTAGTAGAGAAACTAAAAACATATTAATGTTGCCCTATATTGTATATTCATTGTACTCGCAAAAAACTAAACATAACGAGAATTCGAACCTTTATAGTTGTCACGTCGGAACACGCGACTAAAAATGATATTGTGCTTTTCTCTTTATCTCATATCAACATGAACGCAGGTAGACATTAAATGTTGTATTGGGAACATGACGTCAGCGAATGCATCCTATGTTTTCCGAACCGGAATCTCTTTGTTAGCTGCTCTTAGAGTGTATATTTAAATGGTTCTTCTCTGAAATAGAATTTATGGGAATGAATGACAGCAAATGGAGTAAATGACGTCACTATTGTCCTACTAAACTTTGTATTTTCGCTTCAGTAATTGCAAGTTCAAATGTAAACCATATTATTAAATCTTGTACACAATATTTCTAAGTATTGATGCTGACAAACGATTTTAGGCTTCTTTAATAATATTTAAGTTTTAAGGCTTTAGTAACAGTAAAAGAGAAAGTATCACAATAGAGGATATCACATTAGAAAGCTTAAGAGTTAATTCCTGCAAGCCCCATTTATTTTAGCCCGAACACAAATTTTCGAACTTGACATAGAATAGACGGACGGGTCCTCTGCCACTAGAGCTCAGCACCGTACTTGAAATATTTAAGTAGGCCCAATGTGTCTTTTGTTTCGGGACAAGAATTTGATTCTCTAATAGTTACTTTAATATATATGCATTTATGTACTGAAACCTGCAGAATATGCACATAAATATACTCGTGTAAAAAGAATTAAGGCATATTGACATAAAATATAAATGTAAGCAATTTAATTTAATTTCATCAATAAGAATCTAATGTGTTACATTTACATGACTTTCTCTATCCTGTATCATTTATTAATGGGCATAAAACTTTATCTTGCGAAAGCTTATTTCTCTGTAGAAAGTTGAGAAGTAGTTTGTTTGTTGTAGGAGTTGTATTGTAGTTTTTATGTTGGGGTGCCGAACTTGAAGTAGTTGCAACCGTACGTATGGTACCCGCTTTCCGGTGGCCTTTGCCCCAAATGTTTAAAAATATTAACTTTGTAATTTTTACTGTTTCTTTAAATATTATATATTTATGTTTGCCTCGGCTGCGTCAGTATTATTGTAGTGACATGTTTCTCTTTGCAGGGTTGTGGTGCGACTGAAGAATGTAGGCTTACACAGATTATAAGTTTTTCTTCACTCCATTTATTAATGCTTGACACGATTTAAATAACACTTCACTGATATAGAGAGCTGTGAGATTCTTTTGTTAATTACTTGCACCTTTTAACACGTAAACTATTTTCGTCTCACACTGAATACTATTACATTTTTTTAGGACGTGTCTCGCGCCTACGTACCACCAACGCGTCCAGTTATGACCACTGTCTACAAGCAACTGACTTCTAGATTTGTAAATTTTGCTATATTTCTGTTTCTGATTGGTTAAAACTAGTCCAATAGAATACCTTCATTTAACTAAAGCTTTTTCTGATTGTTGATTGCCTATTTTTTTTAAACTGTCACAAAAATTACATTATTGCTTCCAAGAATTACAAGCAGTATTGTTAAACTTTCAAATTCATTATTGCCTCAATGTTACCTCATTGTTACCTCATTGTTAGCAACTTTTAACCTATTATTCTCACAGCTCCTACATTATTAAATTAATTATACATTCAGATAACATTATTACATGTATACAATAATATAAACATATACAAAGACTAATATGCACCTTTTATATATTGTTACATACACATATCTCTTTAAGATGGGCTGCTATTGAATTTTATATTATATAATTTGACTGAAATTATTTAAGTGTTAAAAATACTGCCTCACTATTTCATTTTAATTGAGATAAACCATCGCAGAAATAACTGCGTTACACGTGTCGTTAATGCAAAGGGAATAGCAACTAAAATGTTTCAGATGTGAACGCTGTAGTCACGAGAAACAACTGAATGTCGGCAGGACTTTAAAGGAATGACAAAATATTGAACAATTTGGAACATTAATAACGGACATTTCGGAAATGGACAATGCCATAAAAATTGTGTTTTAAAGAGATCTACTTTTTTGTGTAGTACGTTTTCGTCTATTGCTTAGCGGTTATACAAGATTATACAAAATTGCCTGCGAGTGAAGAGTACTTCACACGTACTCGCAGAAGATTCAAGATATACATTTTATTTATTATGTAGATATATTTAATACGTGGTATTTTACCTAAAATCGTTAGCCATTTTTGAGAAAATCAAAACTTTCGAAAGATGTTTCATGTAAAGTGTAGTTTAGGGTGTGGTGATTTTGTTGAAAATCTTTGTGTCGCATCCTTGGAAGATTAGGATTAGTTTATTGATGGGATACCTAGCACCTTGACTCACAAGGGATTTTTTGTGCATACACTCTGGGAGGAACTGATTAGATGAATGAACCGCAGGAGACGTATGGGCTAGAGGAGCGGCCGGTGCAGACGTAGAGAAGCACAGTGTTATCTAAGCTTGACCTCCTCCCGGTCGGATAAGCTCAACGACGACCCTCTGAAGCTCCCGTAGGTCTCCTACAGCGGAGACCGGGGAAAGCTCGAACCATACTTGAAAGATTTTTTGGTTTTTCTTTTTTCAGTTTTATTGTTCACAGACAGACACAAATTCACACACACATCCATAAGGACATTTTTCTAAAAGTGCTTTTTGGATTCAGGGGGCCTTAAAACATGGTAAAATTTCAGTATCGAATTTTTGGGTGCAATGCAATACCTTCTCTACCTACTACGTACGTGATAGAGAAAGCCAAAGTTTTGTGGAAAGCATGTGAATTATTTAATTCATCAAAATGTATCTTTAATTTTGAAGAGTTAGGATATAGCTTGTAGCTTAGCTTTGTCGCTCACATTCCTTCAACATACCTACATCACCACACCAAATTGAGTGACCTTAAGTTCCAACTGGAGAACGATTGCGAATTTACAGGAATAGTTTTCGAAATTGTATTTATAATACTATTAATGCGTTAATATTTTTAACTTCTTTCCTTTGTGTAAATCAGTAGGTTACATTTTTATGTCTTAAGAGACACATTAAACAATAAAGTCAAACTAAATTTAATATTATGTATAAGTACAACCCACAATTGAACTTAATTCCGAGAACACTTCAACAGCTTCCTTCATGCCGCAAGGGAATGGCTACGACCAGATAATGCAAGGAATTCACAGATGTGACGTCACCTATTGATTGTGTTGCGTGTAAGCTACCATCAGTGTTGCTAAGTTTCAAGACTGATTCAATGGCACATATTATTCGGAAGTATTGTATTTTTAAGTAAAATATGCATAAAATGGATAAAATAAAAATATGCTTATAAAAATGCACATTAAAATATGCAGCATAATTTGCAAACTGCTCAAATATCATACCTATTAATAAAACAGGCAAAATATGCATTTATACAACATAAAATATTCTGTAAATTTCAGGGGCAGCTTCTTAATATTGTAACCTTGCCCAGTTTTTCAACTGTCACTTTTCTCAGTTCTTACTGCCACTGTTTGGTTTTTAAAGTAGTTCACCTGTCACTGAGAGTTCACTTCACTAATGTCACTTCACTGAGGTGAACTCCAACTTCACTTCCTTCGTGACGTAGCCTCTTCACACCGGATGGTTCACTTCACTCGGGAGTCGAACACAAGACCTCCGTAACCGGTCGCTCCGCTTGCTTATACAGGCAGAATCTTCCAAAGAAGCTTCTCGGAAGTTCTAGTTATTTCCCATAGCGCGCCCGGTGTTTACGCTGCTAGCGGTGTTATTTTGTTTATTCGGACCGCTCGGCGCCGACCTCCCGATAACCTTGGGCCATAGTCGCTGCGTCACAATGTGGTCATAATCCTGGATTTCCCTTTAATGTGCACTCCGACCTGATCTTGTGTGGTGGATTTCAGCAAGGGTTATATTGTTTTCAGGTGCCAAATTATGCACTCTCGGCTGTAACCCAGTGTCGTAATAATGGCTAAGTGTAGGGAATGAACCAATAGAGCACAGAGGTATGTGGTGGGAAAGTGCGGGGAATAAGACTCCATGTTGTTGGTTAAGTAATAATCAGAGCGCATGCAATAGGATGATCGCTTTGATTTTCGTCACATAAACAGTGCCATCCATTGGTTTTATACTAAATGTTTGCCTCACTTCTGGTCATCCATATCTATGAGGCAGTATTTTTAACACTTAAATGATTTCAGTCTAATTATATAATATATAATTCAATAACAGCCCACCTTAAAGCAATATGTGTAAGTAACTCTATATAAAAAATGTATATTACAGTCATCGTAAATGTTTATATTATTTATTCCATGTGTAATAATGTTATGTGAAAGTATTACGTAATTTAATAATGTAGGAGCTGTGAGAATAATAGGTTAAACGTTGCTAACAATGAGGTAACCTCGAAGCAATAATGAGTTTGAGAGTTTAACAATACTACTTCTGATTCTTGGTAGCAATAATGCAATTTTAGTGACAGTTTATAAAATAGCCAATCAACAACCAGAAAAAGCATTAGTTAAATGAAAGTATTCTATTGGAGTAGGATTAGCCAATCATAAACTGAAAAGGAGAAAAGTTTACAAATTTAGAGTTCAGTTACCTGCAAACAGAGTTACTAACCAGACGCAAAAAGTGTCCTCAAGAAATATAATATGTATTCGTGAGACGAAAAATAAGTTCACGTGTTAAAAAGTGTAATTAGTTAACAAAACGAATCTCACAGCTCTCTATATCAGTGAAGTGTTATTTAAATCGTATCAAGCATTAATAAAAGAAGTGAAGTAAAATTATAATCTGTGTAAGCCTACGTTCTTGTCGCATCACAACCCTGCTAAGAGAAACGTATCTCTAACAGTAATACTGACGCAGCCGAGGCAAACATAAATATTTAATATTTAAAGAAATAGTAAAAAATACAAAGTTAATTTTTTTATAAAAATTGGGGCAAAGGCTACCGGGTACTATAGGTGCGGTTGCAACTACTACTTTTCGGCTCCCCAACAGTTGAAATATAATACAACTCCTTCAATACAATCTACTTCAAATTGACGCCCAAAGCGTGGGGTAAAATACAATACAACAACACCTACTTCAAATTGATGCCCAAAGCGTGGTAAAAATAACGTAACAAATAACTTCTTCAAATTGGCTCCCAAAACGTGGGGCAAATAACGTAACAAACCATCTTTCTCAACTGAACGCCTGTACGTTGCGCCTGGCTGTATTGTGTTTCAGTTGGTGAATCAGAGTGAAATGCAGGTAAGCAGTGATATACGGAAAAACAACGAATTCCTTCAGTCTCTTTTTCAAAACGTAACCTGAAAGTGAAAGGAAATTACGTCTTGGTAGACTTACACCAAAATCACTCGACTGTTAAAGCAAAGCCAAGATGCTTTAATAGGAATTTTAACAGCGATGTATATGATAATATGACCTGATATGTGGTTGTGATATTAAAACACCGTATTTTGTTTTCCTTGAGGTGGTGAAAAAGTACTGAAGATCCATGGATAAAACATATTGTGAATGATTTGTAGCATCTTTGTGACTTCCCCAAAAAACATGGCTTACACAGCACAGTTACAGATAAATTTATAACAGGGCTTCCCTGACCCTGTGCAATGCCTGGACCCCATATTATGGATTTTTACACCTTTCTGCACACTTTAC
Organism: Deroplatys truncata; assembly: GCA_030765065.1. Classification (NCBI taxonomy): domain Eukaryota; kingdom Metazoa; phylum Arthropoda; class Insecta; order Mantodea; family Mantidae; genus Deroplatys; species Deroplatys truncata. The sequence continues at coordinate 66,247,109 of CM060984.1, forward strand.
TATAGGCTTAAAATTGATTGCCCGGTACATCACCAAGCCATTCTATTTAGAAACTCTGGATTAAGTGATGAAACGAGCTACTGATAGCTTAAAGCTTATTTTGAGGGGAGGGCGACAAAGTCTTATGGAGTAATAAATCCGAAATTGCAGTCACAAATAGGTAAACAACCTTATCTCTATAACTTGAATGGAAGCGTTCATATACACACCAGTTCTTCTGCATTTAATTTGAAACTCATCATTTAAAGGATTGGGAGGAGAATTTAAGGAGGAAATATATTGTAACCCTTCTTAGGGGAGCAGACTTTAAAGCACTACTGAAAACTTATAGAACCGTTATTCGATCTAAAGTTGATTACGCCAACGTAATATATAACTATGCAAAACCATCCGTATTAAATCAGCTCAACACAATTCAGACAACAGCACTTCGAATTACACTACGTGATCAAAAGTATCCGGACACCTGGCTGAAAATGACGTACAAGTTCGTGGCGCCCTCCATCGGTAATGCTGAAAGTCAATATGGTGTTGGCCCACCCTTAGCCTTGATGAAAGCGTTCACTCTCGCAGGCATACTTTAAATCAGGTGCTGGAAGGTTTCTTGGGGAATGGCAGCCCATTCTTCACGGAGTGCGGAACTGAGGAGAGGTATCGATGTAGGTCGGTGAGGCCTGGCACGAAGTCAGCGTTCCAAAACATCCCAAAGGTGTTCTATAGGATTCAAAACAGGACTCTGTGCAGGCCAGTTCATTTCAGGGATGTTATTGTCGTGTAACCACTCCGGCACAGTCCATGCAGTATGAACAGGTGCTAGATCGTGTTGAAAGATGAAATCGCCATCTCCGAATTGCTCTTCAACTGTGGGAAGCAAGAAGGTGCTTAAAATATCAATGTAGGTCTGCGCTGTGATCGTGTCACGCAAAACAATAAGGAGTGCAAGCCCGCTCCAGGAAAAACACGACCACACCATAACACCACCAACTCCGAATTTCACTGGTGGCACCACACAGGCTGGCAGATGACGTTCACCGGGCATTCGCCATACCCAAACCCTTGCCATCGGATCGCCACATTGTGTACCGTGATTCGTCACTCCACATAACGTTTTGCCACTGTTCAATCGTGTAATGTTGACGCTCCTTACACCAAGCGAGGCGTCGTTTGGCATTTTCCTGCGTGATGTGTGGCTTATGAGCAGCCGCTCGACCATGCAATCCAAGGTTTCTCACCTCACGCCTAACTGTCATAGGACTTGGAGTGGATCCTGATGCAGTTTGGAATTCCTGTGTGATGGTTCTGGATAGATGTCTGCCTATTACTCTTTACGACCCTCTTCAAATATCGGCGGACTCTGTCAGTCAACAGACGAGGTCGGCCAGTACGCTTTTGTGCTGTACATGTCCCTTCACGTTTCCACTTCACTATCACATCAGAAACAGTGAACCTAGGGATGTTTAGTAGTGTGAAAATCTCGCGTACAGACTTCTGACACAAGTGACACCCAATCACCTGACCACGTTTGAAGTCCCATTCTGCTGTTTCACGATGTCTAATGACTCCTGAAGTCGCGGATAATGAGTACCAGGCAGTAGGTGGCAGCACAATGCACCTAAGATGATAAAAAAATGTTTGTGGGGGTGTCCGGATACTTTTGATCACATAGTGTATTTTGGGGGCCTTCCAAACCAGCCCGAATGCTAGTTTGCAAATAGAAGCAAAAGAGCCTCCTCTTGTAATGCGAAGAAAACAGTTCAGTACTTTTTATGCATTTAAAATATCAGCCTCACCCAATTCTAAAGTTAGAATCTGTATTTCAGAAAGAGCAGTCACTAAAGGAACATCCAATTACAACAGTACTTCCAAGAAATAAAGTTTACTATTTTTCAACATTTACGCCTTAACTCAAATATAGAGATTGCTCCCCTGGAGAATTATGATTTCGGAAATCAATATCAAATCGTTAAAAGTCAAACTAATAATGCTACATACCAACAGTTACTAAAAGAACAATGGTATTATTACGCAAATTAAATTGACATATAAAACGACGGATCTCAGACTAAAATGGCTGTGGATGTGTTCTAGTTTACCTCGACCACACGAACCTGTACACGTTACCATTTCTTTACTCCATATTTAGCTGTGAGTTATATGCCATCAAGGAAGCATTACTGCACATACTCAAGACAGATAATGAATTTACTCAATACATACCGCTTCTAAATCCAGTAAACAATCCCTACAAGACATCTCTGAAAATGAATTAATCCAAGAAATTTACAAATTGTCTACGTTTCTGATGAAACAAGGGAGAATAATACCAGAGTATTGCAGGAAACGGACATGCAGACTGCGTATCAAAGATGATCACAAGACTCCCAATACATGAACAGATACCCTTACTTCACAAATATGTTGTAAAATATGCATCCAGAAGATTATACAAACTCTGGAAAACAACGTGGGCCGATCACATCCTAGCAAACTACACGAAATTAAACAGTATTCCAGAACATATCCACTGCAGAAATTGTAATCTAGTGATGTCAAGCTGGCCTTTCCGTCTCGGATTGGACACACGAAGTTAACACATTCCTATCTACTGAATAAAACAGCCAATCCTGAATGTAACATCTGCCACACTGCCATCTCTGTACGCCAATACTCTCAAGAGTGTTCACAGTTCAACACGAGCGACCAAAATGCAATCTACCAGGCCTTCAAGAAGCCCTCAATATAATCAATCACACAGTAGTATACTACTATGTAACACATCCTCTTACTGAAATTCATAAAATTGAATTACACTAATGTTAAATTTTTCATATACATGTAAATAATTTTACTAACGTATTCATAACGTGGTAATCATATTGTAAGCTACAGCGACATAAAATAAACTAATAAAAAAACCTGCTTAATATGTAATTCTTCATCAATATAAATTACCAGATATTTGAGAACTTTGAGCCAATTTCTATGACGTTCCCAGACATACGCTAATTTTTACTTTTTCTACTACTTATAATAAACAGGGAAAGTATTGTATTCCACGCAAAAAAAGATACTGAGATTTCACCATAAATACACGTTTTGTGCACCTGAATAAAAAAAACAGCATTTTTAGAAAAAGATCCGTCTGTGTCTCTGTCTGTGTCTGTGAACAGCATAACTCGAAAACGAAAAGTCGGATAAATACCAAACTTGGTATTTAGGTTCAATATCTTTCAAAGATGCGGTTCGAAGATTTTCAAGAAAATCCTCACCCCAGACTATTCTTCACAAGCAAGATTTTTCGAAAACTTTTACTTCCTCAAAAATGGCTATAACGATTTTGATTAAAATACCATATATTTTCATGGCAACTGAAATTTGTGTCTTGAATTTTGTGGGAATGTCCCCAAAAGTCCTCGTTCATTCTGAATGACTTTTACATAACTGGTAAACCGTAAGAGATAGACGAAACTTTACCACACCTTACTACACGGATCTACACACTAGATCTCGTTGAAATAACAATAAAATTTGTCATATACCTTTTTTGTGTGGAGTGACTCATTTCCGCGATATTTATTGATATTTGTTTGAATTATGCAATAGTTAAACTTTCACTCAAAATGAATTAGCTTTTTTACATTCTCTACTACGTATAGTAAGTAGGGGAAGTATTATATTCCACCCAAAAATTCAATACCGAGATTTCACCGGAAATATATGTTTTGAGGCCACCTGAATCCAAAAAATGTATTTTTGGAAACATGTCCGTGTGTGTGTGTCTGTCTGTCTGTGAACAGCATAACTCCGAAACCAAAAGTTGGATAAATACCAAACTTGGTATTTAGGTTCATTATCTTCCAGAGATGCGACCCGAAAGTTTTAAAGAAAATCCCCCACCCAGATTTTAATTTCCTTAAAAATGTCTCTAACGACTTTGATTAAAATATCATATGTTTAAGATATTTTCAAGACAAATGAAATGTATATCTCGAATTTTCTGGGAACGTCTCTAAAAGTATTCTTCATTGTGAACGACTTTTGCATAACTGGTAAACCATAAGAGATAGACAAAATTTTAGTACACAAAAAATGCAGATCGCATTAAAATACACAATTGATGTCATATCCATTTTTTTTGTTGAGTGAACCATTTTCGAGATATTGCTTGTTATTCCCTTAAATTTTTCAATACTTATTTTCTCAAATGGGAATTCGTTATTCATTTTTTTGTCTTGGATATGCAAAGAGTATTAATCTGTGGCAAAGAGAATGGTGCTGCACATAGCAGCCAACTATTAAGAGATATGTCTAAGCTTAAAGGCTACTGTATTTCTATATTGCCCTTGCAATTACAAAACAAGGGGAACATAGTATGCCTTAAGCGATAGTCAAATATTTCTAGAACTGGTCGCTATGTGTAAAATGTAATTCTCTTTGCATGTCAAAAGATCGTTTCTGCAAATGTTTATCTCGATTAATATGAAATAGGGGAATAAGAGTTTTTACAACAGTAGAGAAAGTCATGTGAGTGCAACACATCAGATGTTTTTCTCTTGTTAGAACATATTTTCTTTTGCGCTTCCTAGGTATAGGGTTTAGCGATCCCATTGCCCTTAACCATACATCTAACAATTTCTCTACTTGGAACTGGAATATCAGGAAATTTACCCTGAATATGCCTACACATCTGCCAACATGATCCGGTTTTTATTATTTATCCTGCATAACATTCTTATGCGTGAAATCTTCGGCAGGAATCTTAGTGGAATAACAAAAAAAATCTAATATAATTTACACACAATACAGATGCCTCGAATAAACTTTCACTTTTGAGATACACAATGAAAAAACAGTGTACTTTACAGCTCGAACAGAAGGCAAACAGTAACACAGTATAGCGCAGCTGATAAATACAGCTTTGTGCGGGTCATTCACCGCTAGTGCGCAGTAGAACATACCGAGTGCTAGCAAGCTACGCATATATCCGATCTGTGGTCCGGCTATAAATCTAACGCATGGTATAAGTATATATCATTTGGCATGTGTGCTCAGGGTTATGGCAAAATGCTATCTTGAAATACTTATAATTAGAGCTAAGACAAATATACATTGAGGGAGGAATCAACGTAACTACCATAATACTTAACACACGTGACGTGGTAGTGAATACACGAACTCAGGGCTACAAGTCAACAGTCAGTAGTTCGCTTCGTTACTACTATGGTAGAGTTTCTCTCTGTGAACTCAGTGTTTATATTCTGTTCTACCGCTGACGCTTCTGTTTACAGTTCCAGGTTACCTGTGAAACCCGCTTTTCCTCAACGCTCTTTCGACACAAACTGGCAACGTGCACACATTGTAAGCCAAAGGATATTTGTCCTGGCTCTGCTTATGATGGCTTTAACTTAGCTACACTCAAACTGCCATCATTACACAACAGAGACCTAAGACACTGACGGCAGGTAAAACAGTCGGATAAGTACCAAACTTAGCATTTAGGTTCAATATCTTCCAAAGTTGCCACACAAGGGTTTTCAACAAAATCCCCTTACCCTACACTACCCTTTAAATGGAACATTTTTAGAAATGTTTTTATTTTTTTTAAAATGCTCTCGAGTTTGATTAAAATAATATTTATGAAATATATTTACATGACAAATAAAATGTTTGTCTAATTTTCGGGAAATAACCTATGAAGTCCTCTTCATTCGGAAAGAATTTTGTATAATCCTTACAACTGGTAAACGTTAAGCGATAGACGAAAACGTGCTACACAAAAATGTAGTCCTGTTTAAAATACACATTTCATTTATAATACGTTTTCGGTGGGCATAAGCCGTTTCTGAAATACGCGCTATTAAAGGTTGAAAGTTTTCATTTCTTGGTCATTATATTATAGTCTTTTATAGTCCTTTCTGTGTATTAAATGGCAGCAGTATGGAAATTTAAGGCCAGCGTTTAGTGACCAGTTTCTAAGCATTTGACTATCGCTGTTCCGTTTGTATCTATAACGAAATGTAGCTATCTCTGCAAAGGTTTATTTGGATTAAAATGTAATAGAAATATAAGCTTTAGTAAGAATAGTTTGTATATCTACTAATTAAGATAGAGGTTAGAGCAAGTCATGTGAATGTATCATATCATATTTGTTTGTTTTCTTTTGTGGCAACCTGATTTTTAAATGAATGTCTAAAGTAATCAACGTGTAGCCTGAAAAGATCATAGCTGAGGTAAAAAGCTGGTCGTATTAACAGAACCTGTTGATTATGGATTTGTTTTGTAAATCCTGATTTTTCTTTTCTAATATTTATAAAATTGCGAAGAAAATCAGATACGTTATCATCAGCCATTGATGATGCAAATTTGTATGTGCAAAAAGAGTTGGAATGCATGCTCACCGCAAAAGCTCATTATTTAGACCGCCTGGAGCAACATACCAACGTTTATTTTTAGACACAAGAGTATAATGCTTGTTTGTGGGTTTTTGCCTGCCTTATTTAATGACTAATTAGGTTAACAGCAGCATCGCTTTGTACCAGTTTTGTATAGCTTTGTTAGTACTAATTCATTATTCCAAGAGCTGATGCTAATAGCGTCTCCCTGTTTTATTTTTATACGTGTAGGGTTAATCTTAAATGACATATCCAATGATGAATTGCCATTTTTATGCATGCAGAATTTTTAATAATTTTTCCGTAAAAAAGGTGTGCTTCTAACGTTGCTGTTTTTTAGTGTATCGTATATAAATATATTCAATACGTTTAAAATAGGAAATTGTTAATAAATCTTCTCTTATATATACACAAGAAGGGTTCTGTATTGAAGTAGGTTGTTGCTTCACGTATGGAAAGCCAATTTGAAGAAGGTGTATTATATTTCGACTGTTGGGGAGCCGAACTTGAAGTAGTTGCAACTGTACGTATGGTACCCGGTAGCTTTCGTCCCATATTTACTTTCCGGTGGCCTTTGCCCCAAGTTTAAAAATATTAACTTTGTAATTTGACTGTTTCTTTAAATATTATATATTTATGTTTGCCTCGGCTGCGTCAGTATTTTTGTTAGAGACATGGATTTCTTTGCAGTGAGTAGTGCGGCTAGAATGTAGGCTTACACAGATTACAGCTTTTACTTCACTACATTTATTAATCCTTGACACAATTTAAATAAAACTTCACTGATATAGAGAGCTGCAAGATTCTTTTATTAAATACTTGCAGTTTTTAAATACGTAAACTATTTTCGTCTCGCACTAAATACATATTAAATTTCTCGAGGACGCATCTCGCGTCCGGTTAGAATCACTGTCTACAACCAACGCGTCCAGTTATGAGCGCTGTCTACAAGTAACTGACTTGATTTCTACCGCCTAAATTTGTAAATTTCTGTATTTAATGTCTCTGATTGGCTATTCCTAATCCAATAGAATACTTTCATTTAACTTAAGCTTCTTTCTGGTTGTTGATTGGCTATTTTATAAACTGTCTCAAAATTACATTATTGTTTCCAAGAATGACTAGTAACATTATTAAACCTTCTTACTCATTATTGCTTCAGAGTTACCTCGTTGTTACCTCATTTTTAGCAACTTTTAACCTATTATTCTCACAGCTCCTACATTATTAAATTATGTAATACATTCACATAACATTATTGAACATGTATACAATAATATAAACATATACAATGACTGCAATATACACTTTTTAATATTATTATATACACATATTGCTTTTCGGCGGGCTGTTATTGAATTTACATATTATATAATTACACTGAAATTATTTAAGTGTTAAAAGTACTCAGTATTTAATGATGATAATAAAAACAAGAACATCAGTCGACTTTGGGTGGAGGCGTCTGGTTCGCATTTGGGAGATTTCGGATCCAAAACCCCTGTTCCAGTCAATCTGAATGAGTATTTACTTCCTTTACCGCATATCTAATAGGTAGAGGAAACATTACACTCCAACAAAAAATTTGATATCGAGATTTTGCATGAAATACATATTTTGTGGTCCCCTAACTCCCACAAAGAGCATTTTTAGAAAAAAGATACTTGAAAAGTTCAGTATTTTCCAAAGATGCTACACGAAGATTTTCAAGAAAATCCTCCCACTACCCTTACATGGAAAAACGTTCGAAATGTTTTATTTTCTCAAAGTGGCTCTAACAATTTTAGTAAAATGCGTTATTTTTAAGATACAGGACAAATTAAACGTATATCTTGAATTTTCTGGGAATAGCTAGGAAGTCCTCTTTATTTGGAACGGATTATTGTACAATTTCATATAACGGGTAAACCATAAGATAAAAATATTCTGTATAAAAATACATAAAAATACATTATTTATTTCAAATAACTTATTTTATGGCATAGGCCACTTCCAGGATATACGTTTTTATTAGTTTAAATTTTTCAATACTTTTTTGAATCCATTCAGTTGCCTTATAAAGTATATAATTTATACTTAACACATTTGTGTATGAAAAATAATGCGAAATAAAATACTTGTAGCTGTAACATTCCCCCAGATAACTCAACTAGTGAAACTAATCTTTCTTACACTACAACCTTCCACTTAACGAATACCTAAAATAAAATGATGCCAATTATGATTTTCATTCTAAGATTAAGATGCAAAAACATTTCTACAGAACTGAACTAAAGCTGAACTTTTCAAATTATGAATAAGAAACGTGCCTACTTATGTTTGATGGCATAATTAAAATATTAGAAAAATCTGCATGACAACAGAGATCTTTACAAATCATAACTAAGCAATAATTGCGGGTTGATATAAATAGCGAAACTCATCAAAACAATATGAAACTGCGCTACTAGTTCTTTTGTATGTCTTTCCTAACCTAAAATTCAAACTCAAACAGGTCCACTGCCACACAGCTGTTCAGCGGATGGGCGAGGTTTCCCCACAAAAAGGTGTAAATCCTGCTATCCTAAGCAATGGGTGCGAATATTAAGACTCCACATAATTTTACTTTCATTTTTCGTTTTGACATTTTCGCAACGTGCATCTCTGTAAGAAAAAGTAAAAAAGAAAAAGCACTCGGTAGTGCGTATTCCGACGCTGGTGGCAGTTTGAAAACAAACCGCTATCGCAGAGTGCAAGAATTTTGTATTAGACACTCCAGTGTGCTAACAAACTGCGAAAGTAAATATCGCGATAACAATCGAGTTACACAATGCAAAATAGCGGCACATTTGTTAAGAGCTGTTCTTTAAGCTTAACAAATAATATGGCCGCCTCTTAACAACGAAGTTACAAAATAGGTCTGAGTGAGTGTTAGCAAAAAAATCAATACATACATTTTGTCACGGAGATGTGTTAAACTGAAGTAGATGGTTTATTGCTGCTACGTATGGAAAGCCAATTTGAAGTAGGAGCTGTATTGTAGTTCAACTGTTGGGGAGCCGAACTTGAAGTAGTTGCAACCGCACGTATGGTACCCGGTAGCCTTCGTCCCAGATTTACTTTCCGGTGGCCTTTGCCGCAAAAATATGCTTAAAAATATTAACTTTGTAATTTTGACTGTTTCTTTAAATATTATATACTTAAGTTTGCCTGGGCTGCGTCAATATTATTGTTAGAGACATGGATTTCTTTGCAGGGAGTAGTGCGGCTACGAATGTAGGCTTACACAGATTATAATTTTTTACTTCACTACATTTATTAATCCTTGACACAATTTAAATCACACTTCATTGATATAAAGGAGCTGTGAGCTTCTTTTATTAATTACTTGCACTTTTTAACACGTAAACTATTTTCGTCTCACACGAATACGTATTAATTTTCTCGAGGACACATTTCGCGTCCGGTTAGGAACACTGTCTACAACCAACTGAATTCTGAATTTTTACAATTTGCGCTATTTCAGTTTCAGATTGGCTAATCCTAGTCCAATCATTTAACTAAAGCTTTTTCTGGTTATTGATTGACTATTTTATAAACTGTCACAAAAATTACATTATTGCTTCCAAGAATCACAAGTAGTATTAAGCTTTCAAATTCATTATTGCCTTAAGGTTATCTCATTGTTAGCAACTTTTGACCTATTTCTCACAGCTCCTAAATTATTAAATTACGTAATACATTCACATAATATTATTGAACATAATAATATAAACATATACAATGACTGTAATATACACTTTTTGTATATTGTTACATACACATATTGCTTTAAGACTTGCTATTATTGAATTCATATTATATAATTAGACTGAAATTATTTAAGTGTTAAAAATACTGCCTAAAACATATGGTACTTAATCAAAAGCGCTAGAGCCGTTTTCGAGAAAAGCAAAAGTAACGAATTCTTTTGCGCGTAAAGAATAGTTTGGATCGGGAGATATTCTTAGAAATCCTTCGTGTCATATTCTTGAAAGTTGACGAAATTAAATACCAAACATGGTATTGTCTTTTATACTTTCTCAACTACATACCTATGGTAAGTAGAGAACGTATGGCATTCCTCCCAAAAATTCGATTTAAGGCTACCTGAATCAAGAAAAAAAATTCTAGAAAAAGATGTATGTGTGTGTGTGTGTGTGTGTGTGTGTGTGTGCGAACAGCATACTCAAAAACAAAATATCTGATGAACACCCGACTTTATATTTATGTTTACACTTTACAAAGATATGACATGAAGATTTTAAAGAAAATTACCCTCCCCAAACTACCCTTTACCCTATCGTTTCATTATTTTTTATTTTCTCAAAAATGGCTGTAATGACTGATTCAAGTGCCATCCATACATTTAAAATCTTTACATGAGAAATACAAACGTATAATTTGAATTTTGCAGGAACAACCTGTGAAGATCTGTTCTTATGAAAAGAACTTTTTATAGTTTTGTATAACTTGTAAAACACAAGAGATAGATAAAACCTTACTGCATATAAAACTAGATATCTTTAAAACAGGTAACTTTTTCCAACTTTTTCCAACCAGGTAACTGTTTTGTGGCATCATCCATTTCCAACATATCTATCCGTTTTTATTGATTTGAACGTTTAAATACATGGTCGTTTTCTGAAGTGGTCATCTCACGGTTATGGAAATAGTATGAAATTTCTAGGTTAGCATATAGCTACCCGATTTTCAACTTTTCACTATTGTTTCCACTTCGTATATTCCTTTTTTAATTTCTCTACCACATATATAGTAGGTATAGTAGGTACTACATTCCACAAAAATTCGATACCGAAATTTCACCGAAAGGACGTTTCTGAGGGCCCCGGAATAAAACAATCTGATGTGTTACACTCACATGACCTTCTTTACTCTTGTACAAACTATTTTTACAAACGCTTATTCTCCATATGCTTCATGTTAATCGAAATATCGAGATGTCAATCTTATTGCTAATTTTCTTGTAGATGCAAGGGGAATATGGTAGATTATAAGCGATACTCAAATATTTTAACGCTGGTTGCTATGTGGTGCATTCCATTCTCTTTGCATGTCCAGGACAAAAAAAATCTGATGTGTTACACTCACATGACTTTCTCTACTCTTGTACAATCTAATTTTACAAACGCTTATTCTCCATATGGTTCATGTTAATCGAGATATCGAGATGTCAATCTTATTGGTAATTTTCTTGTAGATGCAAGGGAAATATGGTAGCTTTTAAGCGATAGTCAAATATTTTAACGCTGGTTGCTATGTGGCGCATTCCATTCTCTTTGCATGTCCAGGACATAAAAAAAATGAATAACGAATGTGAGAAAAAGTATAAGTATTGTAAAATTTAAGGAAATAACAAGCAATATCTCGAAAACGGTTCACTCAACAAAAGAAATGTATATGACATAAGTTGTGTGTTTTAACGCGATCTACATTTTTTGTGTAGTAAAATTTTCTCTATCTCTTATGGTTTACCAGTTATGCAAAAGTCGTTCACAATGAAGAATACTTTTGGAGACATTCCCAGAAAATTCGAGATATACATTTCATTTCTCATGACATTATCTTAAACATATGATATTTTCATCAAAATCGTTAGAGCCATTTTTGAGAAAATTAAAATTTTCGAAAAATGTTCCATGTAAAGGGTAGTCTGGGGTAGGGGGATTTTCTTGAAAACCTTCGTGTCGCATCTCTGGAAGATACTGAACCTAAATACCAAGTTTGGTGCTTATCCGACTGTTCGTTTTTGAGTTATGCTGTTCACAGACACACACACACACAGACACACACACAGACACACACACACACACAGACACACACACACACACACAGACACACACACGGACATGTTTCCAAAAATGCTTTTTTTGGATTCAGGAGGTCTCAAAACATGTATTTCCGGTGAAATCTCGGTATCGAATTTTTGGGTGGAATGCAATACTTCCCCTACTTACTATACGTAGTAGAGAAAGTAAAAAATGAATAACGAATTTGAGAAAAAGTAATTTATGGGATAACAAGCAATATCTTGAAAACGGTTCACTCAACAAAACAAATGTATATGACATAAATTGTGTATTTTAACGTGATCTACATTTTTTGTGTAGTAACATTTTGTCTATCTCTTATGGTTTACCAGTTATGCAAAAGTCGTTCACAATGAAGAATGCTTTTGGAGACATTCCCAGAAAATTGGAGATATACATTTCATTTGTCATGACAATATCTTAAACATATGATATTTTAATCAAAATCGTTAGAGCCATTTTTGAGAAAATTAAAATTTTCGAAAAATCTTCCATTTAAAGGGTAGTCTGGGGTGGGGGATTTTCTTGAAAACCTTCGTGTCGCATCTCTGGAAGATACTGAACCTAAATACCAAGTTTGGTGTTTATCCGACTGTTCGTTTCTGAGTTATGCTGTTCACGACAGACAAACAGACACACAGACACAAACGGACATGCTTCCAAAAATGCTTTTTTTGGGTTCAGGGTATCTCAAAACATGTATTTCCGGTGAAATCTTGGTACCGAATTTTTGTGTGGAATACAATACTTCCCCTACTTACTATACGTAGTAGAGAAAGTAAAAAAACGTTCGTAAGAATAATTTGTATACCCACTAATAAGTAGAGAGAGTGTAGAGAAAGTCATGCTAATGTAACACATCAGATTTTTACTTTCTCTGCTACGTATAGTAAGTAGGGGAAGTGTTGTATTCCACCCAAAAATTCAATACCGAGATTTCACCGGAAATATATGTTTTGAGGCACCCTGAATCCAAAAAAATATTTTTGGAATAATGTCCGTGTGTGTGTCTGTGAACAGCATAACTCAGAAACGAACAGTCGGATAAACACCAAACTCGGTATTTAGGTTTCAGTATTTTCCAGAGATGCGACACAAAGGTTTTCAAGAAAATTCCCCCACCCTAGATTACCCTTTACATGAAACATTTTTCGAATATTTTAATTTTCTCAAAAATGGCTCTATCGATTTTGATTAAAATATCATATGTTTAAGATATTTTCATGACAAATTGAAATGTATATATCGAATTTTCTGGGAATTTCTCCAAAAGTATTCTTCATTGTGAACGAGTTTTGCATAACTGGTAAACCATAAGAGATAGGCAAAATTTTACTACATAAAAATGTATATCGCGTTAAAATACACAATTTATGTCATACATTTTTTTTGTTGAGTGAACCATTTTCGAGATATTGTTTGTTATTCCCTTAAATTTTCCAATACTTATACTTTTTTTCAAATGGGAATTCGTTATTCTTTTTTTTTTCCTGGTAATACAAAGGGAATGGAATACTCGACATAGCAACCAGCTCTTAAAATATTTGACTATAGCTTAAGGTCTACCAATTCCCCTTGTATCTACAAGAAAATTAGCAATAAGATTAACGTCTCGATATCTGGATTAACATGAAGCATATGGAGAATAAGCGTTTGTAAAAATAGTTTGTACAAGAGTAGAGAAGGTCATGTGAATGTAACACATCAGATTTTTTATATACCAACTACAACGAAATTGTAATGAAACGAGTACTTCTTAAGTGATTAATATGAAGAAGCTAAAGAAAAAATGTTGTAGGTATAGTTTGTAGAGGCTATACAAAAATATGCGATGATAGCTAGAAGTCATGTCTACGAATTCAGTGGCACCACCTTGTTAGTCTTGTTTGTTTCGTAATATAAATATTGTTTTCAAGTTTCACTATTCTACTTTAGAAAGGGACATTTGCACTATAATCTTCTTTTAATGCATCAACATCTACAAGGGTGGGTTGGCCAATGACGGCAATAAACCCACGCATTGCCGTTTGTGATTACCCAACTGTTATTGGATATGAAGTTATAAACTTATAACACAATGGCTCTTCGAGAAGTTTGCAGAGAGAAACATCGGCACTAACGTGGGCGTGTGTAGTTGATTTCCGGCGGGTTAGAAGTTACATTAACTTTCCCACCACTACCTTCATCCTAGGGGAGATGAAGATACGGCAAAATCATTCCTTATAAAATAGATTTATTAACCTCCGGTTTTCAATACGTAATAAATATTAAGCACAGGCTTTGTATCTGACTAAGATCAACCGACTCCATAGATAAGGGTGAACCATTTAAGTTGAGACTGTACAATATCTCCAAAACTAAGCATAGTTGCTTGATATTATGGGGGAAAGTAAATGCCATTAGTCGTGTTTATTTGGAGTACGTTATGATGGTCATTTTAGGGAGAGTTTAATTTTTAAATGGGAACCTACAATTAAGGTCAATTTAAATTGAGCCTAAAATGACTATCACGATGTCCTCCAAATAAAACACGACTATTGGCATTTTCTTTCACCCATAATATCAAGCAACTTTTATTAAAAACATTTCTTTCTACAGCGCTTAGTTTTGGAGATATTGTACAGTCTCGACTTAAATGGTCCATCCTGTATATACAAGAGCTTATTATGCATGTGTCTTCTTTACTAAATTGCGCCATACAAGCGGGAAAATATATTTAAAAAATTCTTGTGTTTTTCTCATTCACATGAATTTCTCTATCCTATATCGTTTATTAGTGGATATACACATTATTTTTACGAAAGCTTATTTTCCTATCTGGTTCATTTTAATCGAGATAAACCATTCCGAAAGTAGCTGCATTATACATTTCGTTATACACACAAAGGGAATATAAGCAGTCAAATGTATTAGAACTGGATGGTATATGCTGTACTTAAAATTCCATACTTGCTCCATGAAACTGCGAGAAAGGGTTGAATATCGATTTAAAAGAATGGCTAAGTATTGAACAGTTCGTACCATTAATAACGGATATCTCGGAAATGGCTTATGCTACAAAAAACGTTATTTTAAATAAATTGTGTGTATTAAAAAGCTCTATATTTTTTACGTTTTCCTCTACCGCTTAACGCATACAAGTTATGCAAGATTAAACAAAATTCCTTCCGAATGAACAGGACTTCACAAACTATTCCCAGAAAATCTAAGATATGCATTTTATTTGCCATGAAAGTATATTTAATACATTGCACTTTAATCAAAATCGGTAGAGCCATATTTCAGAAACTTATAAATTTCAAAAAATGTTCCATGAAAAGGGCAGTTGGGAGTGGGGGAATGTTCTTGAAAATCTTCCTGTCGCATCTTTTAAAGATACTGAACTTAAATACCTTGGATTCAGGGGCTTCAAAACATTTATTCCGTTGAAATCTCGGTATCGAATTTTTGGGTGGAATACAATACATACTCTACCTACTATATACTAGTAGAGAAAGTAAAAATGACAAATTATTCAAAACAAAGACCAATGATAACGGATATCTGGAAATAACTGATAACAACTGATGCCACAAAAAGAGGTATTTGAAATAAATTACAAATATATGCACTTTTTGTGTAGTGAGCTTCTCTCTCTCTCTCTCTCTCTCTCTCTCTCCCTCTCATGGCTTACCCGCTATACAAAACTATTTTCCGATGCAGAAATAAGAAAATTCAAGGTATAAATTTTCTATGACATGTAAATAGCTTATATGTCCTGCATCTTGACGCAGTGGACTGGACCGTGGTGCTCCGTTTCTCGGCCATGGAATGCGCCCGGGTTCGCTCCTACCTATGAGGAGCTACGATAGGCAGCAGTCCTGGCCTCGAGAGTCAACTTTCCGGCTGGGGATGCATGATGCTTGCCACATCACCTCCTCGTATCGGCTCTGTCGTGCGCAGGTGGGCTTAAGGCTGGCAGTCGGATTGGCAGGTCCTTCGCGGGCTGTAGCGCCAGAGGATTTATTTATTTAAATATTTTAAACGTATAATATTTTAATCAAAATCATTAGAATAGCTTTAGAGAAAATAAAAACAATACCGAAAATTTTGTCCATGCAAAGGGTAGTTTTTGGGGATTTCCTTTAAATCTTGATTTTCTATCTTTGAAACTCTGAATTTAAATACCAAATTTGGTATTTATCAAAGATTTTATTTCATAACTTTGCTGTTCACACATACTCGCGCGAGAGGCTTTTTCTGAAGATAATTTTTTGAACTTAGGAGGCCTCAAAATATGCAGTTGAGGTGAAATCTAGACATCAAATTTTTGAATGGAGTACAATACTTCCTCTTATCTGCTATAACTATGTGGCAGAGAAGGTAAAAATACCAATCGAATACTGTTTTTATACTTATTAAATACTTAACATAATTATATTACTTTCTCTACTACGTATAGTAAGTAGGGGAAGTATTGTATTCCACCCAAAAATTCGATACCGAGATTTCACCGGAAATACATGTTTTGAGACCACCTGAATCCAAAAAAAGCATTTTTGGAAACATTTCCGTGTGTGTGTCTGTGTGTGTATGTGTGTGTGTGTTTGCGTGTGTGTATCTGTCTGTCTGTCTGTGAACAGCATAACTCAGAAACGAACAGTCGGATAAATACCAAACTTGGTATTTAGGTTCAGTATCTTCCAGAGATGCGACAGGAAGGTTTTCAAGAAAATCGCCCCATCCCAGATTACCCTTTACATGGAACATTTTTCGAAAATTTTAATTTTCTCAAAAATGGATCTAACGATTTTGATTAAAATATCATGTTTAAGATATTTTCATGACAAATAAGATGTATATCTTGAATTTCCTGGGAATGTCTGCAAAAGTATTCTTCATTGTGAACGACTTTTGCACAACTGGTAAACCATAAGAGATAGACAAAATTTTACTACACAAAAGATGTAGATCGCGTTAAAATACACAATTTATGTCATATACATTTTTGTTGTTGAGTGAACCATTTTCGAGATATTGCAGGGAAGTCCTAAAGCAGAGCAAAACAGCTTGGCAGGACGCAAAGGCAGAAGAGGTACGTCAAGTAGTCGAAAATGGGGAAATTGGTGACATGTGGAAAGTTATTAGACAGATTCGAAGGCGAAGATCCATTCAGGCAACTATCCCGGCTGGAGAATGGATAAAGCACTTTAAAACAGTCTATGAAGGAGGGGAGTTTAGGATACAATTAAATACTTTGGCCTCTGAAGGGATGACTGGGGCTCCAATTGTGCAAATACTTGATTCTGAAATTAGCACAGCATCGGTTGTTCGTGCAATAAAATGTTTAAAAAACGGGAAGGCAGCTGGTATAGAGGGCTTGTCAGCTGAGTTTTTCAAGATCTCGCTAGAAGTTAATAAAATGGTAGATTTCTATAGAAAAAGCTTCAATAAAATATTTGAAGGCGGAGAATATCCGGAAGCATGGAAAACCGCCATTATTCAACCTCTTTACAAGGGCAAATGGAGTTATAGCATTCCAGGAAATTACAGGGGTATCTCGCTGCTCTCTATGTTTGGAAAAATTTACAGTAGAATCTTATATGAAAGAATTAAGTGTTGGGCTAAGACACATCATAGGATTTCTAAACTTCAGGCAGGATTTAGGGAAGGTTTCTGGACTATTGACAATGTCTTTGTTCTGAAAACAATAATTGATGACAATTTGAGAAATAAAGGTGGTAAGGTATATACTGTATTTGTAGATTTTAAAATGGCATTTGATACTGTGGAACGTAGTGCTCTCTGGGAGAAATTAACACGTAAAGGACTTTCGGGGAAAATGATTAGAGCACTTAGGGCAATGTATAAAGAAGTTAAGTTTGTTATCAAGACCGATCAGCACAATACATCAGAATGTAACATAGTGCAGAGGGGGGTTAAACAGGGTTGTATACTATCTCCGTTACTTTTTAATTTGTTTATTGATGATGTTGTTAGCGTGATGACGGAGGAAGACATAGGTGCACCGAGAATCGCAGACCAAAAAATACCAATTCTTTTGTACGCGGATGACATTGTAATTCTTTCTAAAACGATAAAAGGTTTGCAGTCTGGTTTAAACGCTCTTCGACAATACTGTAGGCAATGAGGTATGGAGGTAAATATTCTTAAAACTAAAACATTCACCTTTAAAAATGGATATGTGTACGGCCAACATGAAAAGTGGACCTATGGGGAGGAAGAAATTCAAAATGTTAAACACTTCGATTACTTAGGAGTAAGGTTTGATATGGGCGGAAAATGGAACAAGAACATGGAGTTTATAAAACACAAAGGGATTGGACAACTTTCTGAAGTATTAAGGATACTGACACGGGTACCAGATATGCCAGTAAAAACATTACAGTAAAAACATTATGAAGCAATGGTTAGGTCCTCATTACTATACGGCAGTGAAGTGTGGGGGTGGGAGAGGGTGGATAATGTAAATAAAATACAATGCAATTTCTGGAAGCGCATTCTAGGGTTGGGAAGGGGTACTTCAAACTACGGAGTTCTTCGGGAGGTAGGATGCTGGGAAGATGCTGT
The DNA here is from genome assembly GCA_030765065.1 of Deroplatys truncata. Lineage (NCBI taxonomy): Eukaryota > Metazoa > Arthropoda > Insecta > Mantodea > Mantidae > Deroplatys > Deroplatys truncata. The sequence continues at coordinate 66,265,920 of CM060984.1, forward strand.
ATTTGCTAAACTAAACGTAGTTAGGTACTGGCTGCGAATAATTAAAGGTGATCAAACAACTCTGAGAGCAATATGTTATCGTCATCAAATGAACAACATAGAGCATCCAAAATGGTGGGCGGCGGGGTTGCAACGCAAATTATCAAAAATTGGCTTAAATGATATCTGGCAAAGGGGTAATGAAAATACACACAGTGCCGTAAGAAAGGTGAAAAGACGACTATGCGATATAAACAGGCAGAAAATAGAATCTGAATGTAGACAAAGATCAACATTGGAGCTACAAAATGAAATAAAAACTAGGTGGGGTAAGGAAACATATATTTTGGAATTGAGTATAAAACAGAGGACTGGAATAGCATGGCTTAGGTTGGGAGGGTGGAAAGCTCGCAAGATTGTTGATGACGATGGCAGGAGGATTTGCCCATTATGCGGGGAACAAGAAGACTGGACGCATATTTTGGCAGCATGCGTGCAGACGGAGGGTATTAGGAAAAAACTATTACCGGAAGTATTTTTGGCTTCCAACAGACGGAGGACAGCATGCTGGGACATGATTCTAAACAGCCAAAACTGGCCAAGCTTGGGCACATACTTAATGGAAGTACGTGTACTAAGAGATAAGGTGTTTATGTAATTTTTCTTTAAACATATGTGGTTCTTGAGTACTTGTGCGCGACTGTGTGTGTGTGTGTGTTTGAATGTGTGATTCAGAGTGTTTTTTCAATTTTATATGTATGTATATAGTGCGGTGATTATAAAAAAAATTGTTTTCTGGTCGATTCTGCAAGTCACGTATACAGACCAGGTATTTTTCTAGAGAGCATGTACGGTCTTATGACCCATGTGACTGTGTTATGCAATTAATGTAATACTAAATACTTAATAAATACCACTACTACTACTACTTGTTATTCCCTTAAATTTTTCAATACTTATTTTCTCAAATGAGAATTCGTTATTCATTTTTGTCTTAGATATGCAAAGAGTATTAATCTGTGGCAAAGAGAATGGTGCTGCACCTAGCAACCAGCTATTAAGAGATATGTATGTGCTTAAAGGTTACTGTGTTTCTATATTGCCCTTGTAAATATATATTCCCCTTACATCTAGAAGAAAATTAGCAATACGATAGAGTCTGCAAATGTTTATCTCGATTAACATGAAGTAGATGGAGAATAAGCGTTTGTAAAAATAGTTTGTACAAGAGTAGAGAAAGTCATGTGAGTGTAACACATCAGATTTTTTTATGTTTGGAAAGCTGGATAGCACTTGAAAAATTGAACGTTAAGTCCGGGATTGGAGCTATAGATGTTCGACTTTCCGTGTTGGTGTTCTACCGGTGAGCTACCATGTCGAGATACCTATACAAGCATTGAACTTTCTCGTCGGATTCAAGGATCCCAGGAAGCTCTCAAGAGGATCTCAAATATTTTAAATATCTTATACCAAAGGTAACTTGCAATGTTGCACGTATTTTACTTTCCCTACCAATACCGATATATTGTCGTCCCCCGTGGTCTAGGGGTACCATGCTAGCTTCTAATTCCCGAAGCCAAGGGTTCAAACCGGCGGGGGGCGATGAATTTTTTTCGGGCGCAAAAATCCTTAGCATGGCTTTCTTCGGAAGAGAAGCAGAGCCGGTGGTCCCGTATCGTAAAAGAACCTCGAGCGTGATAAAGACGCATCTGAGCAAAATTCCCACTCTTTTACGCCCAGTATAGAATGGGATGCTAAGATTATAGTAGTTAAAGAGTGTCCATAAATAAAACTTTTTTTACTTTCTCTACTACGTATAGTAAGTAAGGAAGTATTGTATTCCACCCTAATATTCGATACCGAGATTTCACCGGAAATATATGTTTTGAGACCCCCTGAATCCAAAAAAAGCATTTTTGGAAACATGTACGTGTGTGTGTCTGTGTGTGTCTGTGAACAGTCGGATAAACACCAAACTTGGTATTTAGGTTCAGTATGGCTCTAACCATTTTGATTAAAATATCATATGTTTAAGATATTTTCATGACAAATGAAATGTATATTTCGAATTTTCTGGGAATGTCTCACAATTCTTCACTGTGAACGACTTTTGCATAACTGGTAAACCATAAGAGATAGACAAACTTTTACTGCTCAAAAAATGTAGATTACGTTAAAATACACAATTTATGTCATATACATTTCTTTTATTGAGAGAACCATTTTCGAGATATTGCTTGTTATTCCCTTAAATTTTCCAATACTTATACTTTTTCTGAAATGAGAATTCGTTATTCATTGTTTTATGTCTTGGACATACAAAGAGAATGGAATGCTCCACATAGCAACCAGCTCTTAAAATATTTGACTATCGCTTAAAGCCTACCATATTCACCTTGCACCTAGAAGAAAATTAGCAAAAAGATTAACATCTCGATTAACATGAAGCATATGGAGAATAAGGGTTTATAAAAATAGTTTGTATAAGAGTAGAGAAAGTTATGTAAGTGTAACACATCAGACTTTTTCAATACAAGATGGTGTAGATGATATCGAGATTTAATCGAAATGCATCGTGTGTTCTCCTAAATCCAAAAAAATAGTGTTTACAAATAGGTGTGTGTGGTGTGTTTGTGTGAGTGAGAGAGAGAGAGACAGCAATTAAATAGCAGATAACACTTAACACAGAAGTACTCTCATACTCAAACGCCAAACTCTGGGCATAACGTGATATATTTGGGTTAAAGACAATTTTCTGGAGCCGGGAATCGAAACCGGAATACCTATAGAAGAAGTTTCTCTACCGAATGAGCTCCTAGACCAGTAATAGCATTAGTCTTTCATTTAGTGGTCCCCTCTCTGTCGGTAGTTCCCTTTGCTTAAACAAACCTTTTGGTATCCACGTTATCCGATATAAACTAACTTAACTAAGGACAGCTTGTGCGGGCCACCTTGTATATTACAAAGTGGCATAATTAAAGAGGTATTTGAGGAGTCATAAATTGCCACCAGAGGACGAAATGGCGCTGTATGATGATGGTGCGGGTCTCATTGTGACATCTTTGAATACAATCATTAGGATACATTTGTATACGCAATACTCTACTTTGCTCGTCATGCTTCAATACCAGAATAACAGCAACGCTTCCGTTGCAAAGAACCTACGTAGTGGTTTGAGGCAGTATTTTTAACACTCAAATAATTTCAGTCTAATTATATAATATGTAAATTCAATAACAGCCCGCCTTAAAGCAATATGTGTATGTAACAATATATAAAAAGTGTATATTACAATCATTGTAAATGTTTATATTATTGTATACATGTAATGGTGTTATGTGAACATATTACGTAATTTAATAATGTAGGAACTGTGAGAATAATAGTTTAAAAGTTGCTAACAATGAGGTAACTTTGAAGCAATAATGAGTAAGAAAGTTTAATAATGCTACTAGTCATTGGAGCAACAATAATGTAAATTTTGAGACAGTTTATAAATTAGCAATCAACAACCAGAAAAAAAGCTTAAGTTAAATAAAAGTATTCCATTGGATTAGGAAATTTACAAATTAGGCGGTAGAAATCAAGTCAGTTGCTTATAGATAGCGCTCATAACTGGACGCGTTGGTTGTAGACAGTGTTCCTAACCGGACGCGAGATGCGTCCTCGAGAAATTTAATACGTATTCGTGTGAGACGAAAATAGTTTACGTGTTAAAAAGTGCAAGTAATTAATAAAAGAAGCTCACAGCTCTCTATATCAGTGAAGTGTTATTTAAATTGTGTCAAGGATTAATAAATGTAGTGAAGTAAAAATTATAATCTGTGTAAGCCTACATTCTTCAGCCGCACCACGCCTTGCAAAGAAATCCATGATAATAGTGACGCAGCCGAGGCAAACATAAATATATAATATCCAAAGAAACAGTCAAATTACAAAGTTAATATTTTTAAATTTAGGACGAAGGCTACCGGGTACCATACGTGCGGTTGCAACTACTTCAAGTTCGGCTCCCCAATAGTTGAACTACAATGCAACCTTCTAAAAACCTTCTTCAGGTTCCATTTTCATTACTGGTTTGCAAAAGATGATCTCAAGCTTTGAACGTACTGGCTCTTTGCAAGTGTAACCAGGAGACGCAAATCTGTATGCAAATAAGACTTGGAAACTGCTGCTGCCTTCTGCAGTGGACAATGCGATTCAAACACGTCGGTTTGTCCAACATGTTCAAGGCAGCATATTGAGCCCCATTTGTAATGTGTTGGATTAAAGTCATCAAAATTTTGTTTCCTTTCACTCCCCCACACAGTGCCATTTCATTCTCTGGTGGAGATTTTTGGAACTATTTTTGCTTCTTAGAATGCAGTTTCCATTGTCTGAAACGTATTTACACCAAATTTCAAATTATTTGTCCTCACCATTATTTACTTTTGACCACTTTTTGCTATATTTTAAAATTCCTACTTGGGTGGCTATTTGCATATTAATTGTTATTGTATAAGTACATTATTATAATAAAAAAGCTCCACACGATGCAATTTTAAAAATATACATAAAAAATTCATGTTCACAATCAATGAGTTTACAAAAATATCTATAATATCAGATTTTTTATATTAACTCCTAAGTATTCTACAATTATCACCTTTTTGTTCACTGCAAAATTCTTGATTTTTCAAAATCTTAATAATTTGTTTCTCAAAAGTAGAGTATATTTTTTAAAAAATTGTATGATTTTTTCTTCAATGTACTTTTGATAGGTAGTACAAAATTGTAAAGCATATTAGTAAAACCTTTGAATCGTGTAGAGCATTTCGAGTATGGAAAAATGTTGAAAAAAGTATGAGAGAAAATAAGGTTTAAAGTTGGGGTGCCTATAAATAAGCACGTGCCTGTCTATTTATAGCTTCAGTTCAGAAAGATATTTATTTAGCTCCACGTATGGGCGCCAATTTGAAGTAGTTGTTTTGCTTCACGTATGGAAAGACGATTTTAAGTAGGATGTATTAAATTTGCTCCACGTATAGAAGCCAATTTGAAGAAGTTGTATTATATTTCAACTGTTGGGGAGCCAAACTTGTAGTAGTTGCAACCGCACGTATAGTAAACAGTTTCCGGTAGCCTTCGCCCCAAATGTATTTTCAGGTGGCCTTTGCGCCAAGTTTAAAAAAAATATATTAACTTTGTAATTAAACTGTTTCTTTAAGTATTATATATTTATGTTTGCCTTGGCTGCGTCAGTATTATTGTTAGAGACATGGATGTCTTAGCAGGGTTGTGGTGCGACAAGAATGTAGGCTTACACAGATTATAATTTTACTTCACTCCTTTTATTAATGCTTGATACGATTTATACAACACTTCACTGATATAGAGAGCTGTGAGATTCTTTTTATTAATTAATTACACTTTTTTAACACGTAAACTTATTTTTCGTCTCTCACGAATACGTATTATACTTCTCGAGGACACATCTCGCGTCTGGTTATTAACGCTGTTTGCAGGCAACTGAATAGATTTATAGTGTCTAAAATTTGTAAATTTCTGTATTTCAAGTCTCTGATTGGCTATTCCTAATCCAATAGAATACCTTCTTTTAACTAAAGCTTTTTCTGGTTGTTGATTGGCTATTTTATAAACTGTCGCTAAAATTACATTATTGCTTCCAAGATACACAAGTAGTATTGTTAAATTTTCAAACTCATTATTGCCTCAAGGTTACCTCATTGTTAGCAACTTTTAACTTATTATTCTGCAGCTCCTACACTATTAAATTACGTAATATATTCACATAACATTATTGAACATGTTTACAATAATATAAGCATATGCAATGACTGTTACATACATTTACAAATTATTACATACACATATTGCTTTAAGGCGGGCTGTTATTGAATTTACATATTATATAATTAGACTGAAATTATTTAAGTGTTAAAAATACTGCCTCACAGTTAATTAGTAGTTTAATTGTGCCAAGGGGAAAAACTATGTTGTCTTAAAGTTTAGAATTCATATTATTTTACTATGAAAAAATTTAATTTTTGATGAAATTTCACAGAAGCGTTACCTTAACGTTAATTTTAATACTTTTACTATGAAACTCGCTCACATTCACTTTTTCAGGCTCTGTGGAGGACAGGGGATGATTCTTGTTTAAAGAATAAGTACCCGCCCCAGCCGGGAATCGAACCCGGAGCCTTTTCGTTGAGAAGACAGAACGCTGAACATTCGACCACAGAGACAGCCTTGTATTCTGTGTTTAATTGCTTGTTCGTGCAAAGCGTTCCGAACTGGGCGTAATATTATAACTTTTATACATTGTTGTTTTTGCTCCACTGGGTAATGTTGGGTTTTATTGCATTATTGTTCCCTCGTTAATAAATGATTCTCATTTCGGAACTTGCCTTCGTTTATGCTCATCTGCTTCATGATACCCGAGTTAAGCAAGACCTCTGGGACGTACCTACGCTACTGTGTGTACGTCAAGCCCGCGGCTCGGTACCTTACTACGAAACATGTAACAGAACCATTTCTCCAAGCGTTTGACTCAGTTAACATGAGGATAAAGAAATAAGCTATTGTAAGAATAATTTATAGAAGAGGTAGAACGATAGTGCGTAGAGAAAGTCATGTGAATATAACACATTGTAATTGTTTTGATCGACCACACTATAATACGTTGATTACCTGTGACGGAACTGAACTATAATGGTATCCATTATACGAGGATTGTCCAGTAAGTAAGTTTCCCTATTTTATAAAGAAACATTACACACAATTGATTATGTTGAATTAATTTTATTTATATTGTGCAATCCTTCTGTTACTTTTCTACATAGTCAATATGTTTTTCCAAGCATTTTTGGGGACGTGACACAAGTTTTTCCAAGCCAGTGTTGTGCCAGGTCGGGTCCTGTGCTCGCAACCAGCTGTTCACTAATTTGACTTCATCACCGGTGTTAAAGGTGCTTACCTTTGAGTTGGAGGAACATGTGAAAATCACTTGGGGTAAGCTCCGGTGAATACGGAGGATACGAGTAAACTTCCAAGTTGAATCTTGACCCAGGCGGAGCTCAGAAGATTCAACTGAGAAGTTTTCTCTCATCCTCGATATTCACCAGATCTTTTCCCAGGTGATTTTCACGTGTTCCCCTGACTCAAAGGTCATCTTGGAGGTAAGCGACAAAAAGATTTTCAAGAAAATCCCCTCACCCTAGACTACTGGACACTGTATACGAAGTGTGATCAAAAAGTTTCCGTAATGACGTCATAAATACTACAACAGTTTGTTTCGTCTAATCTGTGCTGTCACCCTCAAAGTAGTCTCCTTGGGAGTTGATACACTTGTCCCAGCGCTTCTGCCAGTGCTGGAAGCACCTCTGAAACTCCACTTCTTTCAACACGTTCAGAGCCTTCTGCGATTCGTGATGGACGACATCAATGTCCTTAAAACGGTGTCCTCGGAGCCGCATTTTAAGTCGTGGGAAAAGAAAAAAGTCCACTGGTGCTAAATCTGGAGAATAGGCGGGCTGGGGAACAGTATTCATCCTATTTTTATCCAAAAATTGGCGAACAGAAAGGGCTTTGTGCGCGGGCGCATTGTCATGATGCAGGAACATGTCCAAATTGTCTTTTAAATTGCTTTGAACACTTCCAAAGGAGAGTCTTAAAGAGTCAGAAAGTTCTCTTATTGTAATGCGCCTATCATTTAAGACCATTTCCCTCATCTGATTGATATTTTCATCAGTTTTGCTAGAACGATCTGCGTCTTTAACTGATGTCACAGCACTTTTAAATTTCGAAAAGCACTCAAATGCTTGAGTTTTGCCCATAACTTCCTCTCCACAAGCTGTTCTTAACATTTCATAGGCTTCTCTTGCAGTTTTACCGAGTTTAAAGCAAAATTTGATGTTCGCTCTTTGTCCTTCGTAATCTAACATTTTTGCTACGCGGAAAAATCGCAGAACATACAAAACACGTGTTCGCTTCAGAGCGTCTACCTCGTCACTGCATGGTCACAGGAAGTCATGTGACCTCTCATTTTTATCGGGAAGGAATGCTGCATGTACAGTCTGGGTAAGAATTAAAGAAATCTCAGCGTCAGCATTGTTGTGAAGCCATTCCGGAAACTTTTTGATCACACCTCGTATACCATAAGTTTTGTTTCCACACAGTTTTCACATTCAATTAAATTCTCATTCTCTTTAATGGCACCTCCTAATATAAGTTTACACCAAACCACAAAACAATGTACAGTTTCTGAGATGCATTTTTCTGTATCTAAAATTCCATGGTAGAAGAAATTGCAATATTGGTAGTGTTAGCTTCAGGGGGAATGTAACGTGTGGGCCGGAAGTCAAATCTTGACCGCGGACAGCAGCAAAAAACAATTGTGAATCTGCAAGTTAATGTGATGTTGGCTAAAATAGACGAATCATTATTTATGTCCTTCAAGAAGTTTTCGTAAATATACTGCAAATATTTTTTATGAAATCATCACAGTTCACTTTTAATACAGAGAAATGTAACTTCGAAACAGCTACACGCTTCTTAGATTAACTGGTGGCGGAAGTCTGTGACGATGTTCTAAAGAAAACGTATGCTACGATAAGACAAATGTTCAAAAACATTGGTAACTCGTAGGAAAGTAGTGTAAGGTTATAGGTAAAAAAAAATATGATGTGTTACACTCATGACTTTCTCTACTCTTGTACAAATTATTTTTACAAACGCTTATTCTTCATTATGCTTCATGTTATTCGATATATCGAGATGTTAATCTTATTGCTAATTTTCTTGTAGATGCAAGAGGAATTGGTAGGTTTTAAGCGATAGTCAAATATTTTAAAAGCTGGTTGCTATGTGGAGTATTGCATTCTCTTTGCATTACCAGGATAAAAAAATTGAATAACGAATTTCCATTTCAGAAAAAGTATAAGTATTGGAAATTTTAAGGGAATAACAAGCAATATCTTGAAAATGGTTCACTCAACAACAAAAATGTATATGACATAAATTATGTATTTTAACGCCATCTACATTTTTGTAGTAAAATTTTGTCTATCTCTTATGGTTTACCAGTTATGCAAACGTTCACAATGAAGAACACTTTTGGAGACATTCCCAGAAAATTCAAGATATACATTTTATTTGTCATGAAAGTATCTTAAATATATATTTTAATCAAAATCGTTAGAGCCATTTTTGAGAAAATTAAAATTTTCGATAAATGTTCCATGTAAAGTGTAATCTGCGGTGGGGGATTTTCTTGAAAACCTTGTCGCATCTCTGGAAGATACTGAACCTAAATACCAAGTTTGGTGTTCATCCGACTGTTCGTTTCTGAGTTATGCTGTTCGGAGACAGACAGACACACACACCTACATGTTTCCAAATATACTTTTTTTGGATTCAGGAGGTCTCAAAACATATATTTCCGGTAAAATCTCGGTATTGAATTTTTGGGTGGAATACAATACGTCCCCTACTTACTATACGTAGTAGAGAAAGTAAAAAGGTATCGGAAAATATTTAGAATTTCGTACTTTTTTGCAAAACGGACCTTTCCTTCAAAATATCCCTCGTATATGAGTTAGACTGTTCATGTCTGTTAGAGCTAAGGAGATGTAATCTGGGATTTGAGCCTATTTCAAGACTAACTGTATTTTGGATATTGCAAGAGAGGATGTTGAAGTATAAGAGGGACTTTATACAAATCACAAGATGGTGTTCTTCTTTTGATAGTAACAAGGAACTGTTAGTTTTCTATGGCCTATTCTTAATCTCTACATTTTAACTTGATCTCTTTTCAGAACCTCCTGTAAAGGACACAAAGCTTTTTACTTATACTTTCTCTGCTACGTATAGTACCTACGGGACTTCGATACCGAAATTTCACCGAAAATACGTGTTTTGAGACCCCTGAATCCAAATAAAACATTTTTGGAAACATGTCCGCGCGCGCGTGTGTGTGTATCTGTGTGTATGTTTGTGGGTCTGTCTCTTTGAACAGCATAACTTAAAAACGAAAATTTGGATAAATACCAAGCTTGGTATTTGAGTTTAGCATCGTCCAAGGATGCGACACGAAGATTTTCAAAAAAATCTCCCCACCCCAGACTATCCTTTACATGGAACATATTTCGTTGTAGGTACAACGGGGATAGGGGAGGCCTAATTGAAAATCAGATGTTACTATATGCGTTCTAGAAATTCCATAATCTTCCCATTGCATCACGAGAAACAATTGAATAGCAATAGCAGTTTAAAGAATACAACATTGAAAAATTCAATCTATAAACAACGGTATCTCGGATATGGCCAATGCTACAAAAAAGTTGTTGAAATAAATTCTGTATTTTGAAGAGATCACATTTTTTTGTCAAGTACGTATTTGTCTATCTCTTATTGTTTACCCGTTATACAAATTTCCTTCCAAATGAAGAGGACTTCACAGTCTATTCCGAGAATATTCAAGATATGCATTTTATTTGCCGTGTCAATATTTTAAACATATGCTATTTTAATTAAATCCGTTAGAACCCATTTTTGAGATGATTCATAATTTTAAAAAATCTTCCATGTAAAGGGTAGTGTGGGGTGGGTAGCCTTCTTGAAAATCTTCGTATAGTATCTATGGAAGATACTGCATCTTATCACCAAGTTTGGTATTTATCGGATATTTAGCTTTTGGCTAATGGTGATCACAGACACTCACACGTGTACTTTTTTCTAAAACGTCTTTTTAATTCAGGGGATCTTAAAATACGTATTTCTGGTGGATTCTCCACATTGAATTTTTGGGTGGAATACAATACTTCCTCTTACTTACTATAGGTAGGTGGTAGAGAAAATAAAATTATTATACAGTGTCGTTCATAAAACGTAGCCTATAGTCAGTGTTTTTCTTTGCGTAACGTTTCCACCTTCAGGTAATAAACTTTTGACTCCATCCAGCTCTATTATTCTCTACGTGATTGGCTTGAAAAACAATACAGTGACGTAAAAGCTATCAATGAGCTATCTTTATAATCTATGTGAAATGAAGGGGCGGTTAGGATACCGCTCTATGAAAGAGTTTAACTACGATTGGTACACAAGAAAAGGCTAAACCAATCAGAAATAATTCGGTCTTCTATATAAAGGGTGAAAAATTATTTGCATGTGAGGTTAAACTGAAGGACAGCTACAACATTTACATATATGAGAGCTTTCATCAGCGACATGGAGACGAAGATTAAGTTGTTGCTGCTACTAAACGGCAATAATAAAACAGTAGTGTGGCATGAAAACATTCGTTTTAAGTTGTAATGTTACCCTGCGGAGTTCGATTATACTGTGGGGGAGGTAAAGTACTCTGTCAATGCAGTGGCTACAATTATGCTCGAAAAACAGAGGTGGTCACGCTGGTAGACGTGGGACTAGAGTTTCAAAACCAACACAAACAGCTGCGTTCCATTATGGGCCACATTTTATGCACTCCAGTACACATAAGACCTGGACTTACAAAAAGCATTGATCCTAATCCACTGAGCTACCTCCAACTATTTTTGACTGAAGATATAGATAAACATCTGCTTGAAAATGGTGACACCTTTTGTACAAGGATGTAAACACATTAAGTATATATAATAATAACACTAGTCTGCATGATTTCGGATGACTGAAAACTAATAAGTGATTCTGACTCACTTTTTTATGCTGATTTCACGTACAGTTTTTTTCACAATTTCACTTCAAAAATATAGAGATATAAAGATATTGCTTCTAACACTACACATAAAATTGGGCTTCATGAAGCAATTTGTAAGGGCTCTACTACAGGATGGACCCTGCTTCAAGTACCTTTCCAAGAAATTTCCCTTCATTACACAAGACAAATTAAAGGCTGGAGTTTTTGTTGGTCCTCAAATAAAGAAATTGATGAAGGATGAAGATTTTGAGAAGACAATGAATGAGAGAGAAATAGAAGCATGGACCGCCTTACGATCAGTTACTGAAAACTTCTTAGGTAATAACAAAGATGCTAATTACAAGGCCATTGTCGAAACAATGTTGGAAAGTTTCAAGAAAATGGGTTGTAACATGAGTCTAAAGGTGCATTTTCTGCATTCACATATCGACTACCTTCCAGAAAATCTCGGACATTATAGTGAAGAGCAGGGTGAACGTTTTCACCAAGATATAATGGAAATGGAGAGGAGGTCCATGGGAGATGGAATGAAACTATGATGGCCGACTACTGTTGGATGTTGAGGAGGGACAGTCATCTTCAAGGATCTGCAAAGAAGTCAACGAAGAGAAAGTTTGAAAAAAAATTAAATGAAACACTTTGGCTTCTTGTTGTGTTAAAATGTAGTCTGAAATAAATTATGGGAGTTCTTGTGAGTAATCTTAAAATGTTTCTTGAATAAAAACTTACCTTGTGTGAAATAGTATTTGAATAGATACTTCTCTACGCTCATTAGTAACATTATCAAAACATTACTTCTTATTTTGTGTAAAAACCTGCCGTGATAGGAGGAAAAACGGACATTATTTCTGGAATCAGCATAAAAACTTGGATCAAGAACACTTACTTTTAAGAAATCATCTGACAAAAAGTTTGAAAATGCAGACAAGTGTTATCATTCATTAGTAACCATTTATACATTTAAACTTTTCGTATCGTTAGTATTTAGCAAAGGAAAAAGACGTTAGTGTTCTAGGATTATAGGTATCCACGTGACGGTGCATTCACACTCAAAACCGCCCTGTAAGTAACATCTGGAATCTGCAAGTGGCATGAATGGAGATGGGTTTTATGAGACTGTTCGTTGACAAGAATGTGAAAACGTCATTGTTGCAACAGGTACTATACAATACATTGCCCCCCAGCGTGTCCGTGAGCGGACTGTGCTATTGTCTCGGAGTAGGGAATGGACAGATGGGCAGTGGCCATATCTCGTGAGAAAACAGGACGCTGGCAGCCTTCGTTCTATTCACAACCAATAATACTCATAATTATAGGCAAACAATAAACGAATTGCATCAAAAAAAGTATTTAGATGAGTATCGAACTTGGGCTATTACATAAACAGCTGCATATAATCTGCAGTACACAGTATAAAAGAACTGCAGCCGAATTGTTTCACAGTTTTGGAATTGTTTGTAACGTTTTTAATGTTAGTCTGAAAAAAAATCTAATTTTTAAATGTATTGTATGTATGTGTGGTGTGTAATCGAGTGAGATGGCTTCGCGGTGAAGCTGGCATTCGGAAGCTGCCGAGTTCGACCGCCCAATCTGACCCTGGGCTTTCGTGGTTTTCCCTGATCGGTAAACGAATGCTGGGATAGTTTTTCATCTATCACGATTTTATTTCCCTCATTTCCCTTTAATTCCGTTTGCTTCTCATTCTTCAGGTGTGCTTCTAGGTTTCGTGATGTTAGTAATGTCGGAAAATGGAGCGGATAATTGCTCCAAAGTAAGAGGACACCAGAGGGGCTGCCTGGTTGGACGGGTCGTTCATTGCTCTCTTTAGCCAGCTCCATTAGTGGAACGGGTCTTGGAGCTAGAAAGTGTTAGGGACTTCCTCGCGTCTCTGTGACCTGTCTGCCTGCGACTGTAGCCTCATGTGGTTTCATCCCTTTTTTCTGGGGGTGGTAGCCGCAATAGGTCTTCCGTGCAAGAGGTGTTCTCCTCCACATACCCTATATAGGTAGATATATGTGCTAGAATATACTATACATTAGGGCTCACTTAGAAGAGATTAATTTTGTATCCTAATTAATTCCCCCAAAAAAGGCGTTATAATGGGACACGAACCCAAAAAATCGAAATATCTCTCCTATTGTTGTATTGTTGTTCAGAGTTATACAGGATAGATCAGTTAAGTTGAGACTGTACAATATCTCCAAAACTAAGCGTTGTAAAAAGAAATTGCTTTAATAAAAGTTGCTTGATATTATGGAGGAAAGCAAATGCCATTAGTCTGTTTTGTTTGGAGGACGTCATGATTCTAATTTTAGGGTCAATTTAATTTTTTTAAATGGGAACTACATTTTGTATATTGTTTTCTCATTAGAAAAGGTTTATAAGAAGCTGTTTATTTTGTGATGAGGAACAACGAAACAAAATAAAAAATATTGGTTCCCAATTACGAAACGTAACTTGACCCTTAAATGACCATCCATGGATGGTCCAACCATTCATTGCTCTTTTCGTACACAGCCATTCAGAATTTTCTTGTTATTTACGTTGGTCTAAGAACAATTGCAATGTGCTTTATACAAATGTTGATTAGCTTTTTATGAGGAGTGACAAAACAACATAAAAAAGGTAGGTTCCTATTTAAAAAAATTAAATTGACCCTAAAACGACCATCACAACGTCCTCCAAATAAAACACGACTAATGACTTTCCCCCATAATATCAAGCAACTTTTATTAAAGACATTTCTTTCTACAATGTTTAGTTTTGGAGACATTGTACAGTATCAACTTAAATGGTCCAACCAGTATAACAAGTTACAAAGATTTTCGGCCGTATTCCCGAATACGTTTTTCTGAGTGTTCTGATTTCCAAAATGTCTCCGAGGGTCCCGTTTTGGAGCCATATTTTCGAAAAGTAGTTTTGTAGGTTTCCTAAATAAAATAAATAAAAAGAAAAGAGAACTTGATGTTTACTCCAGAGCCTTCTCTCATAATATCACAAAGAAATATTTACGAAATAATTTCAGATCTGTAGTTTTGTTTTTATTTTTTTTTGTGTAATTTAGTCAAGCACTTAATATTGGATTTTACTAACCAACTTATAAAATCTAAAGGTTCTTTGTATTTGAATTTTAAACGTCAACATGTAGATTTTCAACAACAGGAAGCCACGGCCAAAGCAATGGATTAGCTTTGTTGTTTTCTCTACCACTTATCTGTAGTAACTAGAGGAGGTAAAGAGTGCCGCAGGTAAGTGGCCCGTCACCTGTTTGAATGCAAATGCAATATTTTCGTTGTGTATTAATATAAATTTCTTATAATTGGTCACCCCCAGCGGCTCACCTTATGTGAGTACGGGTGTTGGCGTACCCGGTACGGTTCCCGAGCCACTCATCACCATCTTCATCGCTTCATCCCCGTCCGGTCGAGGTGGGTTCGTTCTCGTGACCGGGGGACTCAAGGTAGGCTCTCGTGCGTTCTGTGCATTTCATTCCATGTCGTCCCTCGCCATCGTTTCTTTCTTCTCTTCTATTTATGCACATTTCGCCCCACGCCCATTCATTTACACATCCTCCGTGGACACAGCCTGACGGATACCCGCGCACTGGGTGCGCAGCTGGGTGAGTGGGTAATGGCGTCATCCCCACCACCCGAGGTCGTCATGTAGGGTATGTGTTCGTATCCGCTGTTCAACTGCAGTCCCGCGGGGAGGGGTGGCCATTGCATGAGCTGCTGACTTCTGACGGCGATTGGATCCCTCTGTCTATGTTCTGGGAGGTGTGACCCTGGAGTGAGATAGGTATAGATAGGCCACTCACCCAAGCCGGGGTAACGCCCGGGAAGTCAGAGCCGCCCGAGGTCGGAGACGGTTGTAATGGTGGAGGATTTATTTCGCTATGGAGCCCCCTTTCTCCATTATTTCGAATAAGCGCCGAAAAGTGTTAGTAACAGAAGTAGCGCCATCGACATCTGGTTGTTACTTAGTCATTACGCGAACAGAGGAAGATCACACTTTCGAGAACGTGAACCCTTTTGTTATTCAAAAGGGCATTGACTCAAATGCTAGTCCGGTTCTTTCCTGCACTCGGCTTAGTAATGGTTCGTTGTTAGTGCAAAGCAAGTCCGAGGCACAAAGTAAGTCCTTGTTGAGCGCCACGCTTCTCCACGGTTATCCCATCCGTGTTGAGAAGCACCGCACCTTGAATTCCTGTCGAGGCGTCATCACCACCGATGGTATGTCGGATGAAGAGCTAGTGGGATATTTTTTCCGACCAAAAGGTAACGGCAGTTCATCGAGTGCAGGTTAAACGCGACGGAGTGTTTGTACCTACTCGTACCCTGTTTATCACTTTCGATGGCGTCGATCTGCGCACGAGTATTTCAGCAGGGTACGAACGGATTGCGGCGAGGCCCTATGTTCCTAGATCTCTACGTTGTTTTAAATGCCAACGTTTTGGGCATACGCAAGTCTCTTGTAAGAGTGCCGTATCCATCTGTGCCTCGTGTAGCCAGCCGTCACACGAAGGTACCTGTTCAACCGGACCCGTCTGCGTTAATTGCAAAGGGCCTCATTCTGCTTCATTTGCCGACTGTCCGCGGTAATTGGACGAGAAGGCGATCCAGGAGATCCGGGTAAAGGGAAACTCTCCTTCGCTGAAGCCCGGAGGCGTTACCATGCAAGCCAACCTTCGCTCCTGCGATCTGGTACATTTAGTTCTGTTGTTGCCTCGCCAGTACACCGGAAGGATGCATAGACTCAAACCTGGACTATGACTGCATTGACCGCCACTACCATCCGGCCGTCCATTTCAGCTACAGTTATCAAGCCCGCTAAACCTGGTCCAAAGGTTATGAAGTCACAGGGCAATGAGAAAAAATCGAAGCAGAAATTTCGTAGAGAAGATTTTTTGAAAGACCCTCCGCGTGCACGCGGAAAGAAGAGTTCACCTTCTCCTCCTCGAAGGTCGCAGTCCCAGGATGCACCTGGGACAAGCCGCGCTCAGCGGCCACCTTCACCCATTGCCACCCAGAACCGATTCACGGCGCTTGAATCGGTTTCTGGCACTGAGCGCGTGGGTCCTCCCTTCGAGGAGCCAATGGAGTTTGACCAACTCCATACAAAAAACCCGAGCCCGAAAGTTAAGCACAAAGTTATTTTGAGCCGCCCTTCTAAGTAAGAAGTTTATCCGTTTTCTTCATGGCTATCCTGACCTGGAATTTACGTGGTGTACGATCGCATAGGGCGGAACTGCAACTTTTATTGCGTTCCCATTCACCTATGGTCGTGTGTTTGCAGGAGACCAAGCTTCGCCCTCGCGACCCTTTTGATCTCCGAGGGTATACTCCGATTCGCTACGATCTTGAACCGGATGAGGGCGCTCCTGCTCTTAGAGGTGTCAGGTTATTAGTGCGTAACGTTTTCAAACTCTAACACTTACGTCCGACTTGCAAGCTGTTGCCGTTAGGCTTCAATTACCTGGCTTTTTCTTCTGTTTGCTCTGTGTATTCACCTCCATCGTGTCCCCTCGCTCACGCGGACGTTCGAGATCTTATGTCTGCTCTCCCAACACCATTTCTTCTGTTGGGAGATTTTAATGCCCATCACCCCCTGTGGGGTTCACCAAGGGCTTGTGCGAGGGGAACTCATCTTTCCGACATTTTTGATCAGTTCAACCTCTCTATCCTCAATTCAGGTGAACCTGCTTTTATTTCTGATTCTTCTGGTTCATTCTCTCACTTAGACCTTGCCGTTTGCTCCATCCAGCTTGCTAGTCGTCTGCAGTGGAACGTCGTCGCTGACACCTACTCCAGCGACCAATAACCCTGCATCGTTTCTCTTTTGTCTCACCACGTCCAGCATTCCAGAGTACCTACCTGGGTATTCCGAAAAGCCGACTGGAGATTGTATTCCAGCCTCGTGTCTTTTGCGGACCAGCCCTTCACTGACGTTAACCAAATGGTGCAGCACCTTACGTCTACGATTCTATCTGCTGCCGAACGCACAATTCCCCGATCATCCTCTCACCCTCGGCATATTCCTGTTCCGTGGTGGAACGAGGATTGTCGGGACGCCGTTCGTGCTCGTAGGACAGCGCTTAGGGTATTTCGGCGACACCCTACGCTTGATAATTTGGTTACTTTTAAACAATCGCGCGCCAGGGCTCGTCGCATTATTCAGGATAGCAAGAATGCATCTTGGACTCGTTTTGTCGAATCTTTTAACCGCTTCACACCTTCCTCTGTTGTTTGGGATAAACTTCGTCGCTTCTCCGGTAAAGTGTCGCATTGTACTGTGTCTGGCCTTCAGGTTTACAATGCCACCATAGTGGATCCGGCTGCCATTGCTAACACTCTGGTTGCTGCCTTTGAGGCGCTTTCCAGATCAGACTATTATTCCGCCGGCTTTCGCTTTATTAAAGACCGGCTCGATTCCGCAACATATAATTTTCGGTTTGCTAATAATGAATGTTATAACGAACTTTTCACAATGAGAGAGCTGGTGCACGCTCTTCATTGCTCTAGGCACTCCGCTCCTGGGCCGGACGGCATTCATATTTGGTGCGGTATTAATGTTACAATGTGTTTAACATTATTATAGCACCACGTTTGGAAGCCAATTTGATGCGGTATTAAGGTTGTGTTGACTTCATGTGAGTTGAAGCCATCTTGTGACGTCACTCCTTGTTTGATTCGTAGCTCCCTCTGGCGTAGCAATTTGTATCAATTAGTTTCCGAAAGAATTTAAAGTTTTGTATATTGTCCTCCGGCTAGCTATCATCTTATCTTGGTAGGACATGTATCTCTATGTAAGGGTGTGAATCGGAAAGGAATCTTTTATCCAGAAATTATACTGACGAAGAATGTTGGTTTTATAACTTTTATTGCCGAACACGTTCACAAACACTTTTACAAATTAATCTGGATACTCGCCAAACTGAAACTGTTTGTAATAACTTCTTACTTATCACTTTTAACTCGAGTACTTCAACTTTGTGTATTTTTTTAACTGTATAATACTTTATAATAATTCTCGTAATTCTGCTGCGCGTAACTTGACAAAATGAAGGATTGACTGACGATGAACTGAGAGACCGACGTGTAGAGTATTGAGAATTCTGTTGAACTGGGGGGCGCTCTACCTCGGACCTGGCTTATATACACCCACTCCTCGACATGCCTAAAGATTATAAATGAACTGCTATTGGCTAATAAAACGCGCCAACATTAGCGTCTATTTTAATATCCAATGAAAACCACTAATACATATTGCTTTAGGAAATGTTCTAGAAGCTTCTACCGAAAAGGCGCGAAACATTACGTAACTTCCTTGTTCCCGGTAATGATAAACAACTCACCCCATCGCTGCATTATTGCGTTATTATTGACAGTTTCAGTAAAGCCGTATATTATTATTTACCAATAATAATTACAATTAATAAACCTCTGAAATCAATGTCACATAAAAATACATATTCATATTACAATCATTATTTACATTTAAGTAATTTGTGATACAAATTACCGTATCAACTCGTTTTGTCGAATCTTTTAACCGCTTCACACCTTCCTCTGTTGTTTGGGATAAACTTCGTCGCTTCCCCGGTAAAGTGTCGCATTGTACTGTGTCTGGCCTTCAGGTTTACAATGCCACCATAGTGGATCCGGCTGCCATTGCTAACACTCTGGTTGCTGCCTTTGAGGCGCTTTCCAGATCAGACCATTATTCCGCCGGCTTTCGCTTTATTAAAGACCGGCTCGATTCCGCAACATATAATTTTCGGTTTGCTAATAATGAATGTTATTACGAACTTTTCACAATGAGAGAGCTGGTGCACGCTCTTCATTGCTCTAGGCACTCCGCTCCTGGGCCGGACGGCATTCATGTCCTGATGTTACAGAACCTTTCAGCCGACAGTAAAGTCTTTCTCTTACAGGTCTATAACCGTATTTGGCAAGACGGCTTTTTTCCTTCCGTTTGGCGCAAAGCCACCATTGTCCCTATACTTAAGCCTGGAAAGGATCGCCAACTACCTTCCAGCTACCGCCCTATCTCCCTCACCAGTTGCATTTGCAAGGTGATGGAGCGCATGATCAACGGGCGGTTGACATGGTGGCTTGAGTCTCAGAAACTTCTAGCGAACGCTCAGTGCGGATTTCGTCGCTATCGCTCTACCGTCGACCATCTGGTGTCTCTGTCGACGCATATTATGAATGGATTTCTGAGAAAGTGTCAAACCGTGGCTGTGTCTTTTGACCTGGAGAAAGCTTATGACACTTGTTGGAGGGGCGCATGGAATATCCGCGGTCGTCTTCCCATATTTCTTCGGGAGTTTATGACGGACCGCGTCTTTCGTGTACGTGTGGGCTCGGGTTTATCTAGTCGTTTTATTCAAGAGAACGGAGTACCGCAGGGCTCTGTACTTAGTGTCACACTTTTTGCAATTGCTATTAACCCCATTGTTGATTGTATTCCACCTGGCATTTCATCGTCCCTTTTAGTTGAGGATTTTGCAATTTATTGCAGTTCACGGCGGACCTGTCTACTCGAACGCCGTCTCCAGGGGTGTATCGACCGTCTCTATGCCTGGAGTAACGCCAACGGCTTTAATTTCTCCGCCGAGAAATCCATCTGCACAATTTCTGGCGCCGGAAGGCTTTCCCTCCGCCCTATTTCCATCTTGGGCAAGGGATACTTCCGTTTTCAGACGAGGCGACATGTTTGGGGTTGATCTTTGATAGAAAGCTGAGCTGGATTTCGCACATTTCGTTTTTAAAGGCAAAGTGTGACCGTTCTCTTAATCTTTTACGTGTTTTAAGTGGCACATCCTGGGGAGCTGATCGGACAGTCCTTCTACATCTTTATCGCTCTTTGGTCCGATCCAAGCTTGATTACGGGTGCATTGTCTATTCGTCGGCGCGTCCATCTGTATTACGTCGATTGAATGCCATTCACCTTCGTGGCATAAGAGTCGCTACAGGGGCCTTTCCAACCAGCCCTGTACCTAGCCTATATGCTGAAGCTGCAGAGCCTCCGCTGTCCTTCAGGCGTGAGATGCTTTTGTGCTGCTATGCATGTCGACTCTCAAGCTTGCCTCACCACCCGTCCTTCCCGATATTTTACGAGGATTCGCTTGATCGGCAATATTTAGTTAGCTCCTCTGCATTGCTCCCTCCAGGGGTTCGATTTCGTCAACTTCTTCGGCATTTGGACGGTGCGCCAGCGCCGGCCCTTCCAAGGGGGGAACCGCGTTTTCCTCCATGGTTGCGCGCTGAGGCCCACAGTCACCTTGGGTTATCGTCACTGCCGAAGAATGAGACCCCTTCTTCAATCTTTAGATCAGCATTTTTAGAACTGCAGGCGCAATTCGGGGACTTGCCTTTTATATTTACTGATGGATCTAAGACTGATGATGGAGTAGGATGTGCCTTTGTTCTGATCATCATAGTTTTACTTTTCGTTTACCGTGTCACTGTTTGATTTTTACCGCCGAACGTTTTAGTATTTATCAATTATATGTTCAGCGGCGCGAGTTACGGCAGTGTGTTGTTTGTACGGACTCTCTGAGTTCCCTTCAGAGTATTAACGCGCTATACAGTTCCCACCCTCTTGTACAGCGCATACATGACCTGCTCCACTCGCTTGGTGCCTCTGGCAACAGCGTCTCCTTCCTGTGGATTCCAGGTCATGTGGGCATCTCAGGGAAGGAGTCTGCCGACGCCGCTGCCAAATCGGCGATTTTATTACCCAGATTTTTTACTACTGTTGTTCCCTCGTCAGATTTGTTTGTTATTTTACGTAGCCGCATCCTCTCGCTTTGGAGGGATGAGCGGGCAGCCCTTCGGGGGAACAAGTTACGGGAGGTTAAGCCTCTCCCGTTAATCTGGGTACCTCTTCTCGTTCGTGTCGTCGGGAAGCGGTACTTTTAGCTCGCTTACGAATCGGACATTGTCTTTAGCCACAGATACCTGCTCAGTGGTGACCCCGCACCACTCTGTGAGCAGTGTGATGCGCCCTTAACGGTGCGTCACATTTTAGCAGAGTGTCAAGTTTAGCTCCGTTGCGCGTTCGTGTTGGTCTGCTTGTTGGCCTAGCCAACGTTTTGGCAGACGACGCGCGTGCTGTAGAATGTCTTTTACATTTTATCAGTGACAATGGATTTACCAGACGCATTTGATACGCTGAGCGTCTTTTGACTGTGTGATTTTATATTGTGTTTTTAATGGGGTATCTACTCCTCAGTGGACATCTGGCGCTCGTGTCCCTGGCATTCTACAGTTCTTGACACGTTGCTTTACTCTTTTATTGACAATGCTTTTAGTGTGTTCGTTTTTGGAATTTGGTGTTTTTTTTTGTTTTTTTTTTTACCTTTTGGACATCGCGGTTTTGTGTCCCGTTTTTTAATTATGCAGTTTTTATCGGAATTTTATTTATGGACTCTACATTTAATACTTTGTAAGTGCGCTGATGCCCTTAGCTGTTTAGCGCCCTTAAACCGCATCTCATCATCATCATCATTAAAATTGGTCGTTAAAATTGAAGCGAGTTGCAGTACAACAATAGACAATTGTATACAATATTAATAATACGAGGGCTGATCAATAAATACTGAGACTGATTTTTTTCACAGTATTTATTACTCCTTTTCAATGTTGACACGATCTTTTTTCAAAGTAGTCCCCTTCTACTTGAATGCACTTTTTATAGAGTATCTGCCACTCCTCGAACTCATGGTGCAGGCCATTCTTTGTCAGGTCTTTGAGAATCGCGTCACTTTTCCTCAGCACGCCTCAGTGCTCTCAAATAGAATGCCCCGGAACTTTGCCTTTAGTGATGGGAATAAAAAAGAAATCACAGGGGGCAAGATTGGGGTTATAAGGCGGATGCAGTACGCAGGTGATGTTGAATTCCTGGACTTAATTTGCGACGTGAGGCCATGCGTTGTTGTGATGAAGTCGCCACCCATTCTGATGAAGTTCTGCAATGTGCTCCCTCAGTGTAGGCAATACTGGCGTGTAGTACGCTGCTGTAACAGCAGCTGTATTGATGTTGATTTCAGCCATAGCAGAAGCCGAAGCACCAGGCCCACCATGCTTAGCATAGAGGACTCGCCCTTCTTTGAAGTCCTTGAACCACCTAAACACTGTTGCACGAGATAGTGCATCTTTACCGTATGCTTGCTTCAGCTTTTCCAAAGTTTCAGAGTCTGTATGATTTAAACGAAAACAAAATTTTATTGCTCCTCTCGTGTTGAGTGGTATGCGAAATTCAAGTAGGGTCAACAATATACAGCATTACTACCAACCTACCGATACAAGAGTGCTGCTGTCTATGGACATTATACATAAAACCCCGCTCTTTTCAAATATTCATGGTAGAGACAGGAAACTCTCAAGAAAGCTTCAGGGAAAAATCAGTCTCAGTCTTTATTGATCAGCCCTCGTAGATAGTTCCCATAGTTTGTGCAGATGAACTGGTCCATGTAAATATAAAGTAAATACAGACAAGCGAATTGCTGAAATGAAGATGTTGAAAGTGGACCCTCAGCAACACACAGCTGAGCATATCTAACCATATTCAAATACACCTGGCGTAAAGTTCCGATATCGATGGCGGCAACTTCACGGCTGATGCTGTCTTCAGTTCCTGTATTGTGTGTGGATTTGTTTCCTAGACCCTACTCTTCAAATAACCCGTTGTTAGATCTGAGGAACATGTTGGCTACAAATGTTTGCTAACAGTTCGTTCCGCAGAGAAGACATCATGGACTCGTTTGTTAATCGAACCTGTTTACACATATGCTTCCAC
Organism: Deroplatys truncata; assembly: GCA_030765065.1. NCBI lineage: Eukaryota > Metazoa > Arthropoda > Insecta > Mantodea > Mantidae > Deroplatys > Deroplatys truncata. The sequence continues at coordinate 66,289,402 of CM060984.1, forward strand.
AATTTGAATTCTTTCTTGTATAGAGGTCATTTTCCAGAATGCGAATAGCAACGTGTAAGTGAACTTATGAAATAAACTTAAATCAGACGACTGAAAAATCCAATGCCATAGCCGGGATTTGAACCACGGATCTCCCGGTCTCCGTCCTGTTGCTCTAACCACTGAGCTACCATGGTAACTGCCGGTACGGCATTAAATTCCCCAACTGATTCACATTTTTCCCGGTAAACCACAAGGATATCTCAAATTGTATGTTGCCATGGTAGCTCAGTGGTTAGAGCAACCGGACGGAGACTGGGAGATCCATGTTTCAAATCCCGGCTATGGCATTGAATTTTTCCGTCGCCAGATTCTACCTTTCCAACCCTGTCCTATACACGGCTTGTGTGGGGAGACAATTAATTCCATAAACTGAAATGTTGACAGAAGAATGCAATCGATTACTCAGAAGAATGCCAAATATCGATTATTCATATTGCATAAAATTGCCCATTGTTGTACTGTAGCTCGATTCAACTTTAACGACCAATTTTAACAGAAATTTATATTAATACACAACGTAAATATCGCTTTTGCATTCAAACGGGAGACGTGCCATTTTTATCTGCGTCACCCTATATTTTATTCCAACCAAAACGCGTTATTGAAATTTTACCAGAAATAGGTTCCGAGGTTGCTTGAACTCCATCCCCCCCCCAAAAAGTGTTTATAGAAGAGACTTTGAGCGAGTGCATCTGTGAACAGCATAAGTTCAACGTTCTGCAAGGACGCGACATGTAGAATGTCATCAACGAGCGATAGTTACCCGAGTGCTACGCTCTGAATAATGTCGAACTCGCGATTGGAATTTGCTAATACTATTTACTGAATGAAACCAAGCGAGATGGCTCCGCGGTAACTGTGACGCTCTCATTCTGGGGGACCCTGTTCGATTTCGGTAGCCGCCCAATCTGACCGTGGATCTTTCGTGGTTTTCCCTGGTTGACAAAAGAGGAATGCTGGATTGTGTATTCTACCACAGATTTCCTCTCATTTCATTTCCCCTCACGTTTCAGGATGACTCCGGGGCTGTGGTTCGTTTGGCGTGGGGCCAATGGCGCTAGAGTCTTGCGATTTGGAACTTCATCTTCGCTCTGCTAGAGGGAAGCCTGTCGAGCTTCCACTGCTAGGTCATGATTCCCCAGTCCTACTAGAGGGACGTCACCAAGCGACCTTCCCTGGCCGGGTGGTCAAGCCTGGAACTATTAGAGAACTCTGCGCGTCTCTCTCGACTTGCGCTTGCCTCGCTCTGCAACCCATACGTCTCCTGCGGTTCTCTCACCTCATCTGTTCCTCCCGGGGCTGAATGCACTAAAGATCCGTTGGGAGTCGAGGTACAAGGTGTCCCCTCCGTTGACTAGTCCTATCCTATCCCACTGAATGAAACGTTTAATAATAGTACATTATGATACAAGGGTAAACGTATGAGTTTTATTTTGTGAGTAGGAGTGCTTGCGGAACGAAGACCGTAGGCCCAAAGTCCATTCTCTTTACATCTCCAGGACATAAGGACCTCTTTCACTTCACTACTACTATGTACAAAACTATTTTTATAGTTCCTTTAACTATATGGGTATTATCGGCGGTCTTTCCTTTGGAAACTGCTGCCTATTGGCAATGGAATCAACTCGTATTCTCTTGTCGTTGGGTTTCTTGCAATTTTTGGTTTTTAATCATTAGATAACACCACATTCATACTTCCAGACTCTGGGGAGAAGAAAAATTCCCATTCCCAGCCAGGAATCGAACCCGGGACTCCTCGCAGAGCAGGCAGGCGCTCTATCAACTGAGCTACCGCGGCAGTCATACTATTTTTACAAAGACTTATTCTCCATCTTCTTCATGTCAATTGAGATGAACACTTGCAGAAACTACTAATTTTCTTGTAGGTGCAAGGGGAAGACGGTAGGCCTCAAGCGATAGTCAAATATTTTAAGAGCTGGTTGCTATTTGGAGCACTCCAATCTCTTTGCACATCCACGATCAGAAAACAAAAAAAATTCTGATGTTTTACACTCACATGACTTTCTCTACTGTTGTACAAACTATTTTTACAAACGCTTATTCTCCATATGCTTCATGTTAATTGAGATATCGAGATGTTCATCTTATTGCTAATTTTCTTGTAGATGCAAGGGGAATTGCTAGACTTTAAGAGATAGTCAAATCTTTTAAGAGCTGGTTGCTATGTGGAGTATTCTATTCTCTTTGTATTACCAGGACAAAAAAATAAAAATGAATAACGAGTTCCCATTTGAGAAAATCGTTAGAGCCATTTTTAAGAAAATTAAAATTTTCAAAAAATGTTTCATGTAAATGGTAATCTGTGGTGGGGAGATTTTCTTGAAAACCTTCGTGTCGCATCTCTGGAAGACACTCAACCTAAATACCAAGTTTGATGTTTATCCGACTGTTCGTTTTGAGTTATGCTGTTCACAGACATACACACAGATAGACACACAGACATGTTTCCAAAAATGATTTTTGGGGTTCAGGAGGCCTCAAAGCCTGTATTTCCGGTGAAATCTCGGTATCGAATTTTTGGGTGGAATGCAATAGTTCCCCCACTTACTATACGTAGTAGAGAAAGTAAAAGCATCCTTTATGATTTTCTTGTACTCGTTATGATATGAAGGGAACCTTCCGTTCAGAAAAATTTAATTCGTTAATAAATTGATTCCTAAGAAACGATATTATCCACTTTAGTAAACGAAAGCTCCGGTGGGCCGTGCTCTCGCCAATAATCCTGTGGTCTCTTATTTGAGAAAGAACGGTATTTACCTTTATATGGGATTGTCGGTGCACGTAAGTTTTGTTTTTCAATATCTAGCTCATGAGGCTGTTCTGAATCCGTTTCATGACATGAATTTATTCCTTTGTACATGCGATAAACCTTTGGAAGGTGGTTTCCGAATGTGTACCAAAGTACTTATTACTTAATTTGAAATAATTTCTAAACATAAAGCTTGTGCTACAAACTAATTACCTCTACCACTAGTGTTTATTACTTTCTCCACCACATGCATAAGTAGCAAAGGTATTGCATTACACCCAACAATTGTATATAGAGATTTCAGAGGAAATGTATATTTGAGGTCCCATGAATAAGTAAATAAATAGATAAACATTCTTAGAAAAGGATCGTCGTGTGTGTTTCTGATAAATACCAAACTTGGTATTGACTTCAGTATCTTCCAGAGATGGACAGGAAAGAGTTTAAGAATATCCCCCACCCCAGGCTAACCTTTACATGGGGAGTTTTTCAAAATTTTTGTTTTTCTGAAAACGTCTAACGATTTTTGTTAAAATACCATATACTAAAGATATTTACATGACAAATAAAATGTATATCTTGAAATTTCTGGGAATAGTCTGTATTATACTACATTATACAAGATTCCTTCCGAATGAAGAGGATTTCAAAGGTTATTCTCAGAAAATTCAAAATATACGTTTTATGTGCCATGTAAATGTCCTGAATATGTAGTATTTTAATTATAATGGTTAGAGCCATCTTTTAGAAAATAACAAAATGCTCCATGTAAAGGGTAGTTTGTGGATGGCAGATTTTATTGAAAAACTTCGTCTCGCCTTTTTGGAAAGTATTAAACCTAAATAACAACTTGAGTTATGCTGTTCACAAGCGCGCGCACGAAGTTTTTTTCTAAAAATTGTTTTTTTGGATTCAGGTTGAAATCCTGGTATCGAAGTTTTGGGTGGACTGCAACACTCCTACTACTTACTATGCGTAGTAGAAAAAGTAAAAATGAATATCGAGGTTTAATTGCTAGTATCCGTTTCAAGATGCACAGAAACCAAAACTTCATTTCTACTTTATCTACTACGTGGGGGAAGTATTGTATTCCACCCAAAAATTCGATACCGAGTTTTCACCGGAAATACATGTTTTGAGACCCCCTGAATCCAAAAAAAAAGCATTTTTGGAAACATGTCCGTGTGTGTGTCTGTGTGTGTCTGTGTGTGTAGCTGTGTGTGTGTCTGTCTGTGAACAGCATAACTCAGAAACGAACAGTAGGATAAACACCAAACTTGGTATTTAGGTTCAGTATCCTCCAGAGATGCGACACGAAGGTTTTCAAGAAAATCCCCCACCCCAGGATACCCTTTACATGGAAGATTTTTCGTAAATTTTAATTTTCTCAAAAACGGCTCTAATAATTTTGATTAAAATATCATATGTTTAAGATATTTTCATGACAAATAAAACGTATATCTTGAATTTTCTGGGAATGTCTCCAAAAGTGTTCATTGTGAACGTCTTTTGCATAACCGGTAAACCATACGAGATAGAGAAAATTTTACTACACAAAAAATGTAGATCGCGTTACAATACACAGTTTATGTCATATACATTTTTTTTGTTGAGTGAACCGTTTTCGAGATATTGCTTGTTATTCCCTTAAATTTTCCAATACTTATACTTTTTCTCAAATTCGTTATTCATTTTTTTTATGTCCTGGACATGCAAAGAGAATGCAATGCGCCACATAGCAACCAGCGTTAAAATATTTGACTATCGCTTAAAAGCTACCATATTCCCCTTGCATCTACATGAAAATTACTAATAAGATTGACATCTCGATATCTCGATTAACATGAAGCATATGGAGAATAGGCGTTTGTAAAAATAGTTTGTACAAGAGTAGAGAAAGTCATGTGAGTGTAACACATCAGATTTTTTTTCTTTCTATAGTAAGAGACCGCGGCATTACGTCAAATAAACATTTGAATACTTCTTTCGCATATTTTATTTAACTTATTGTTACGTAGAGGCTATCGCCCAAGGTCGCCGCCGGCGCTTTATCGGCAGATAGCGCTAGAAGGTTCTGGAAGTGTCCTCCCCCTCCTCCAGAACGTGTGTCGAAATAGTTGTAGAATGTTCTGTTGAAGATTTCACTGCCTATATAAGCGAGCGTTCTCGCGAAAGCAGTCGAGTTGAGTTGCGTCGGTTAGTAAGTGAGCGAGCGAGTTATCGAGTGAGTTTCCCGTGCGACATCAAGAGAGGTTCTTCGAGCGAGTTGGTGACGTGCAGTGAGTGCTACTGTGGAGCGACGGATTGTGGAGGTCTTGAGAATTGGATTCCCGAGTGATGTGAACCTTCTGGCGTGAAGAGGCTACGTTACGAAGGAAGTGAGCCGACGGAGAATTGAACTAGTTCACTTAGTGAAGTGACAGTGTGAAATAATTGAACTCCCAGTGAAGTTGAACTACATAAGAACTTAGAACAGTGACAGTGAGAACTGAGAGAAGTGACAGTTTTAAAACTGAACAAAGTCACATTACTGGTTAATTGGAAATTAGGGATGGGACTTCGATACCTCGATACTCGCTGGTATCGAAGTATGTCTAATACTTCGAGATAAAAAATCAATAATTTTTCGATGCTTTTAAATGTTTAAGTTTGGCATTTTTGAAAGTTGTTACGTTTAACTTTATGCTAGATAAGGAATGAAAGGAATTGAGACTTCGAGTTGTTCCCTCGCACGTGTACTCGAAGAATTTCTGGACTATAGTTGTTGATAGACCTTGATTACGTTTTCTGTGGGTGAATCAGTGCCACATTCCACAGACACTTGTGTCTGAGTGAAAAAATGCCAAACAATGGGGGAAGGGTGACGTAGGTAATTCTTTCAGCCCCACGTTTAGGCGCAATATGACGCAGCCACGCTCCGTCCTCCAACAATGAAGCGATACCTTTGCCTCACGGTTGCTGCTTGTCTCCTCCCAGTTGGTTCTTCTTTTGCCACGGCTGCTCCAGCATGAAATCTTAACTTCAGGATATGCGTGGGTGTGTACAGAGAAACACACAAACGCTGTCTTGGAACACTTTTATTCACTATTTAAACTAATACTGCGGTTTGCCGATCACTATTAAATGCACACGATGATACTTTGTCTTTACCAAGACAGAAGAACATTAACTACAGCTAAGCGTTCTGCCCTCTAGCATGTTCGCCACCATTCTTCTCCACACGACGAGAAAGTCGTCCTGCACTCACCAGGCATTCAGGCAGACTGATCTACCCACGCTACTACAAGGAAAACCAACGCCTCAACTTCCCCTCTCCCCTCAAACATAGCGTCATGATGCTTAGAGAGTGGCCTTCATCAGGCTAAGTGCAGCTGCACTCGGCTGGTACCAGAAAAGACTTGCTTCAATGGTATTTACCCTTTCTACCTGAGGCTGGTCCCTAATTAACAAAACTGTGCCTGTCTTTTCTTTCTGTCGCTTTTACAGTCAACAATTTTCACCATGCTTCTCCTTTTTATACATACACTGATTTTAAATATATTATCATTTATTTTATATCGCTATCCTTCTTAGAATATTATGATAATTATTGCCTTTATAATTTCGGCTTCAAGGGGTAGAGGTACTTGTGTAACATGCAGCGTTAATTGAGGTGTGAATGAAGTTGATTTAGCTCATGCATTAAATCACGTTTCTGCAATAGCCTGGCTTCTTGATTCACTCTCAGCCATACCTATTCCGGTGACCAAAATCTGTGAAACTTAAGACGTGAGATGATACAGCGCATGAAAATATTTGTAATTTTTACTTATTTGAGTTTCATGTAAAATATATATTAGTTTATATTTTCAAACTTGAAATAAAGAATTACTAGTATTTTTTTCCATGGGTAGAAAATCCTTTAAAAGTAAGTTTTCAGCACAACATATAATTACATAAAAAGGAAAGCTAAGAAATTATTATTATTATCATCATTATCACCATCACCTTTAACTAACATTAGGAAATATAAGTATATCCTGTGAAATTAATAAAATAAAAAAAATTCCGTCAGTTGGAGAAGGTCAAACGGAAACCATTTTGGAATTAGCATATAATACAAAATCGGTTACTTGCGTTTATACACGAAAACTACTAATAAGAAATTCAGCGACAAGCTATCGTCTTTTCAGATTTGTTATAGAGTATCGAGAAATAATGGTATCGTCCCATCACTATTTAAAATCATTCCTAGTCAAAAAATCTAATGTGTTGCACTCACATAACTTTCTCTACTCTTGTACAATCTAATTTTACAAACGCCTATTCTCCATATGCTTCATGTTAATCGAGATATCGAGATGTCAATCTTATTGGTAATTTTCTTGTAGATGCAAGGGGAATTTGTAGGTTTAAGCGAAAGTCAAATCTTTTAAGCGTTGCTATGTGACGCATTCCATTCTCTTTGCATTACCAGGGCAAAAAAAAAAGAATAACGAATTCCCATTTGAGAAAAAGTATAAGTATTGGAATATTTAGGGGAATAACAAACAATATCTCGAAAATGGTTCACTTAAGAAAAGAAAAAATGTATATGACATAAATTGTGTTTTTTAACGCGATCTATATTTTTTGTACAGTAAAATTTTGTCTATCTCTTATGGTTTACCAGTTATGCAAATGTCGTTCACAATGAAGAACACTTTTGGAGACATTCCCAGAAAATTCAAGATATACATTTTATTTGTCATGAAAGTATCTTAATTATTTGATATTTTAATCAAAATCGTTAGAGCCATTTTTGAGAAAATTAAAATTTTGAAAAATGTTCCATGTAAAGGGTAATCTGGGGTGGACGGATCTTCTTGAAAACCTTCGTGTCGCATCTCTGGAAGATACTGAACCTAAATACCAAGTTTGGTGTTTACCCGACTGTTCGTTTCTGAATTATGCTGTTCACAAACACACACACACACACACACAGACACATACACGAACATGTTTCCAAAAATACTTTTTTTGGATTCAGGGGGTCTCAAAACATGTATTTCCAGTGAAATCTCGGTATCGAATGTTTGGGTGGGATACAACACTTCCCCTACTTACTATACGTAGTAGAGAAAGTAAAACGTAGGTGTGTGAGTAACATTGTGTGGATAGAAGAACCAGTTTTTATATGAATACTATACTGTATAATAAGTATATGTGAATTTCTCGTCAGTAGAGAAAGTCATCTCAGTGTTTGATTTAAACATTTTTATTGTTCCATTTGCATCGGCGGTAACGGTTCCAAAAAACTCAAAACTCTTGGCCACTAAACTGAATGGTTGACGTGTGTTGCCTAGTCTTTGTTGTACTGCATACAAACCGTTACGCGCCTTTACTCTTGAGCAACTCATATACTTACCCCTTCCATTGGTTAAAACACTAGTGAACGTACTAGACACATTCGCTTCCAAACTATGCGCGGAGGGAAGGGAATATGAAGTCAGCTCACTGTCCAACCACAGAGGCATTTAATATCATTTTGTGCAGTTATAATACCGTTCAATCCCCTTACAGTGCACAATATTTACCTGGAAGAGAACGAAAGTTGGTAGAGGGAACTGTGATGTCACCTGTTGTATAAATATCCGCTCATGATGCATAATGCAATCTGCATTCACTCGGTGGAGTAACCTGTCCAAGAGACCAAATAATGTGATTACACTGAAAGTGCTTTTATCCGTACCTACACGGATGGTACTCTACTGCGGTTGGCACTAGTGCCTTTGCCCCAAGATTGTAAATAAATGAATATATTCTGTTAATGACCTTGTCGCGTTATCCTTCTCGTCCATGTTATATCTTATCATTAATTATGCAGCATAAATGGTGAAGGATAAATGGACGACATAAACTTGCACGACTCAAAGTAGGTATATAGTCCATTTTATAATTAGACTGAATAGCACCCAAGGTGTCGCAGTGGTAAAGTAGGGCCAACTGCTACCAGTGATTTACTCCACGTGGAGAAGACATTCTGATAGCTTTGATTGGCTAAACCTATATATGCATGGAATCCTACTGGACGAAGTCTGGATAGCAGCGAACTCTATTCTAGACAACGAAGGATTCACATTGGCTGAAACAGAGTACGTTGCTAATCCCAGTCCATCCAGTACAAAATCTTTAGCCAAACAAAGCCATCAGAAAATCCTCACCACGTGGAGTAAATCGCGTGGTAGCAGTAGTTCCGCTTTACTGCTTGAACACCTTAGGTGCGATTCAGTCTAATTATAAGATGCGCCGGTGCGTGCCTAAATGTCCATAAATTACTCTTGAAGACCACGGCTTATACAACTGATAAACAGAATTAGGTAATGCTAATAGATAAAATGAATTTATTTGAATTACGACTCTTAATACAAATGTTCCGGCCAAGCAAGTATATCTTATAGGATGTGGAAGCGTGAAAGAAGTGGAGTTGAGGCAGCATTTTTAACACTTAAATAATTTCAGTTAAAATTATATAATATAAAATATAACAACAGCCCGCCTTAAAGCAATATGTGTATGTAACAATATATAAAATGCATGTAACAGACATTATATTAATGTTTATAATATTATGTACATGTTCAATAATGTTATGTGAATGTATTACGTAATTTAAAAATGTAGGAGCTGTGAGAATAATTGGTTAAAAGTTGCTAACACTGAGGTAACCTTGAGGCAATAATGAATTAAAAAGTTTAATAATACTACTAGTAATTCTTGGAGCAACAATAATATAATTTTTGAGACAGTTTATAAATAGCCAATCAACAACCAGGAAAAAGATTAAGTTAAATAAAAGTATTCTATTGGAGTTGGATTAGCCAATCAGAAACTGAAATGGAGCAAAATTTACAAATTTAGAAGTTAGTTGCTAGTAGAGAGCGTTCCTAACCGGACGCGAGACGCGTCCTCGAGTAGTTTAATACGTATTCAGTGTGAGACAAAAATAGTTTACGTGTTAAAAAGTGCAAGTAATTAATAAATAATCTCACAGCTCTCTATATCAGTGAAGTTTTATTTAAATCGTGTCAAGAATTAATAAAAGGAGTGAAGTAAAAATTATAATCTATGTAAGCCTACATTATTCAGCCGCACCACACCTTGTTAAGAAATTCATGCCTCTACAAATTAATATTGACGCAGCCGAGGCAAACATAAATATATAATATTTAAAGAAACGGTCAAAATTACAAAGTTAATATTTTTAAACTTGGGGCGAAGGTTACCGGAAACTTTTTACCATACGTGTGGTTGCAACTACTTCAAGTTCGGCTCCCCAACAGTCGATACAATACAGCACCTTCCTCAGAGTTGATAAATTATAACACTGACAAGTAAATTTAGATGGCAGCTTTAATATGCACTGTTTGTGAAAATTGCAACACCAAGAAAGAATTTCCCGAACTACCGAACTTGGTGAAAGTGTAGAAGAGTGTGCAAGCAATAAGTGATTAGGTTTGCAGAGAGATGGGTTACACGTAGGCCGAGCAGAGCCCTGTCATGTCGGTCCGACAAAGTCAGTGTTGCGCCCAGTGTAATCAGTGCAGAGCTGTTAAACAAGGTGGATACAATAAAGTGAGTGCCGGTATGCCTCGTCGACGTCAATGGCAGCCATATCGGCATGTGTGTGAGTTCGAACGGGGCAGAATGGTCGGTCTCCGGGAAGCGGGTTTGTCACACCGTGACATTTCGGCTTGTACAGGGCATGCTGCTACGGCAGTGATGCGTGTGTAGAAGCAGTGGATAGATGAAGGTCGTACGCAGCGAAGAGTGGGTACTGGACCACGGAACATGACCACAGCACAGGATGACCGTCATCTTGTCCGCATGGCCATAATGGACCGTACAGCTTCATCCACAGTGTTGGTTCGACGCTGGAGCACTGCAACAAGTATGAACTTGACTGCATCAACGGTTTGTCCCCGTCTGCTGCAGGTTGGACTGGTTGCATGCTTGCCATTACGTCGGGTTCCATTGTCCAGAAACCACAAGCTCCTTCGACTGCAATGGGCACGTGAACACAGTCACTGGGCTGCTGAGTAGCAAAATGTAGTATTTTCGGACGAGTACCGCTTCAGCGTGTCCTGCAGTGATGGCCGCATACGTGTCCAGCGGTACGTGGTGAGCGCAACCTTGAGGGCTGCATTGTTGAGCGGAATAGCTAACAAACACCATGTGTGATGGTTTGGGGCGCCATTGATTGCAACAACCGATCTCGCCTCTTACGAATTGAAGACACTTTGAACAGCAATCGGTACCTAGAGCCTGAGGTACTCCCCCTGTTTCAGGCATCACCACAGGCCACATTTCAACAGGACAATGACCAGCCACATATTGCGAGGAATGCACAAGCCTTCTTCAAAAGCGGTGGGTACCATTGCTTCCCTGGCCTGCACGTTCGCGTGGCATGTCGCCCATCGAACATGTCTGGTATATGGCTGGTCGTCACCTGGTGCGTCACGGTCCTCCAGTAACCAGTGTCACGGATTTGTGGGCTCGAATACAAACTGCGTGGAGGGAAATCCCTCACAAGCTTATTCAAAACCTTTTTGATTCAATACCACGGCGTATAGCAGCTCTAATTGCAGCGTATGGAGGCCACACCAAATATTGAATATTAGGGCTCAAAGCTCATGTACAGATTTGAAAGGTTTATCATTTGTTACTTGTCATGTACCTAACCTGTGGTATTCAATTCATTGAATTCATGCGTTTCCTTCTTCTTGTTGCAATTTTCACAAACGGCAGTGTATATTGTTCTAGATCTACAAGAATATGGGAGTAAGCTGTTGTGATTGCCGCGAAATTGACTAAGTCCGTTTCTTCACTTTAGAACATCATTCGCGCATAAAATTTAGTTCAGTATGGATCTCTTGACTTCCCCTACGATCTGTAATAGTTAAGTTGCCTTTCCTACATAACTACAGGAGAATGTTAATACACTTTGCCTGAGCACTATCACAGTGATCTGCACCTTCCCCCATGTTTGAGCTGGCACTGTCTATTCCGTTGAGGAGCTTATGGCATAGCTTCACCAACTTACGTTTAATATTTCAAACCTTTTGCTGACATGTCTCTGATTGGCTGTCTAAAATAATTCAAACCTACCTGCTAGCTTTACCATTAGCTATTTCGAATGTCACATTACTCTGTTACAGTTACTAAACCGCGTTCCCTGACACCCATCGCCTCTGTTTTTTGTGGTCATCACATTTTCCCCCATGGCCATTAAATTTAATGTATTTAGTCTGACGTTGGTCCTCAACAGTGAACTCCCTTGCAACAAACAGTTATAATATTTCCCTTAACTTAAATATAAACACCGCTAAATATTATATACAATAAAAATGCAGGAAAATTAATTGACTTTTTTTTGCTCTATTTTATTTTACGTTCGCTTTAACTGCTTGGTCATATCGCGACGGATCTGTTGGATAACTCTTAGAACGATATGTGATAGACAGTTAGCCTTCTCGGTCTCATCCTTGTAACCATCCGCTCCGTCACGTGTCAAGAGACCCTAGCGCATAGCTACCGAATATTCTGCTTCGTGCCGTGCAGACGACATTAGGGTGCCGTCCAGTCCAACCGCCGCCCCCATAAAAAGGCGTACAGTTCAACTTCTAGGTCTCATCCCTGTAACCATCCGCTTCATGCCATGCAGATGGCATTATGGTGCCGTCCAGTCCAACCGCCGCCCTCACACAGAATGGCGGACAGTTAGCCTTCTAGGTCTCATCCCTGTAACCACCTGTTTCATGCCGTACAGATGGTATTAGGGTCAAGTCCAACCGCCGCTCAATATGAAGGCGGACAATTAGCCTTCTAGGTCTCATCCCTGGAAATGCCATCTTGCTTCTTCACGTACCCACAGAGACCCCCAGCGCATGGCAGTCGGATCTTCTGCTTCGTGCCGTGCAGACGGCATTAGTGTGCCGTCCAGTCTAACCGCCGGCATACAAAGGCGGACATTTAGCCTTCTAGGTCTCATCTCCGTAACCACCTGCTTCATGCCGTGCAGATGGCATTAAAGTGCCTCTAGTCTAACCGCCATCCTCACACAGAAAGGCAGACAATTAGCCTTCTAGGTTTCATCCCTGTAACCATCCGCTTCATGCGTGCAGATGGCATTAGGGTGTTGTCTAGTTTAACCGCCGCCCTCAGACAGAAAAGCGGACAGTTAACCTTCTAGGTCTCATCCCTGAAAATGCCATCTTGCTTCGTCATGTGCCCACAGAGATCCCCCGCGCATGGCAGATGGCGTTAGGGTGCCGTCCAGTCTAACTGCTTACATTGTCTGTAGATAGATGGCATAGCATTCGCTATTACCACTTATTTTTCATTTTACTATTGTTTTGGACTTAAGGTGGAACTTTGGGTTGTGGTATTAAATATCCAATTCGGTATTTATCTTGACGACTGATGAAAACCACGAAAAAACCTCAGACAGATTGGTCGGCCCACGGGATTTGAACCCGGGACCTCCCGATTGCGGGCTATAAACGTTACCGCCTGAACCATCCCGCTCGGTTTAATTGACTTGTAAGTCATTGACACTGCTTGTGAGGCGTTGTTTAGTTAACGTATATGTGTGAAAAATCCTGCCTCAAAGATGGACTATAGTCACTGTGCGGGTATTGTTTTAGTTGGCTCGTAATCATCAGTTGAGTCGGTTAGTTACGGAGTCGTGTCTTCATATATTTTGAAGTTCTCGGTCCACGGCTGCTGTCGGCTGTTAAGGATTGTTAAGCATGAGATTGGATGTGGGTACCTCAAGGGTGTGCCTCGTTAGAAGACCTACTGAAATTGAAGACACTAATTAAATTTGAATTTATTGTGTTTACTTTAGGTGAGTTTGCATGAAAATGTAAACCTGTTAATTTATAGTGGTTCAGATAATTGACGCACTTTTATTCTATTGGACTTTGGGTAGTACAACTGTTCACTGAAAAATATTTACTTCAAGAATACTTCCTTGAAGGTTCTTTACTTCGCGCACACGACACTTTGCTTGTTTGTTATTTTTATTTATTTATAGTCGCTTTGACTACCAGGTCATATCGCGACTTATATCCATACATTGTATAATTTACATTGATTAAATAATACAATAATTGTAATACATTGTTTAAAATATATTTTACATTATTAAGTCTTGAGGCAGTATTTTTAAACACTTAAAAGATTTTAATCAAATTATACAAATATAAATTTGAATAACAGCCCGCCATAAACCAATATGTGTATGTAACAATATCCAAAAAGTGTTTAATGCAGTCATCATATACCTTTATATTTTTGTATCCATGTGTAATAATGTTATGTGAATGTATTACGTAATTTAATAATGTAGGAGCTGTGAGAAATAGGTTTTAAAGTTGCTAACAATGAGGTAACCTTGAGGCAATAATGAGTAAGAAAGTGTAAAAATGCTACTAGTCTTTATTAGAGCAGCAATAATGTAAATTTTGAGACAGTTTAAAAATAGCCAATCAACAGCCAGAAAAAGCTTTAGTTAAATGCATGTATGCTATTGGAGTAGGATTAGCCAATCAGAGACTTGAAATACAGAAATTTACAAGTTTAGATGGTTGAAATTAAGTCAGTTGCCTGCAGACAGTGATAGTAACCGGATGCGAGACGTGTCCTCGAGAAATTAATATGTATTCGTGTGAGACGAAAAATAAGTTTACGTGTTAAAAAGTGTAATTAATTAATAAAAAGAATCTCACAGCTCTCGATATCAGTGAACTGCTATTTAATTTGTGTCAAGGATTAAAAAAAGGAGTGAATTAAAACTTAAAATCTGCGTAAGCCTACATTCTTGTCGCATCACGCCTTGCCAAGATATTCACGTCTCTAGAATAATACTGACGCAGCCGAGGCAAACATAAATATTAAATATTTAAAGAAGCAGCTTAATTACAAAGTTAATATTTTTTTAAACTTGCGGCAAAGGTCACCTAAAAATACATTTGGGGCGAAGGCTACCGGAAACCGGGTACCATACGTGCGGTTGCAACTACTGCAAGTTCGGCTCCCCAACAGTTGAAATATAATACAACTCCTACTTCAAATCGGCTTTTCATACGTAGCAGCAAACAACGTAAAGAACAATACTACTTCAAATTGGCGTCATACGTGGAGCTAAATAACTAAACAAACATCTCCAACAAAAAACCTTCTTCAAATTGGCGCCCAAAGCGTGGTGGAAACTCCTACAACAAAATAACTTCTTTAAATTGGCGCCCAAAACGTGGGGCTAATAAAAATTTTCTTCACCGGAATTTTAAACTGGAGTGTCGCAGGTTTATCCCGCAAGTGAATTTAACAGAAGACTTAATTTGTTTCCCGAACCTAAGCATATATGGCTAGGATTCTGTGGGTCCGTATTTTACTTCATATTTTCTTATTGGCTGACTAGCAGCGCGATTTCTCAAATTTGAGAAGTTTGGAGAGATTTAGTTCCTCACTATTGGCTTAAGTCACATGACTTAAAACAGTGGTGGAATCCCCAGTTTGGGAATCCCCTAACGTGGCCCACCTATGCCTTTCTAGCGCGCACTATCTACAAAAGGTCTTTAAATTTCGAAAGCTTTCCCTCGCTCTTTTGTGTGAGGCAAGTTCTTGTAGGTAAAATCGTGTTTTGCGTCGTATACAAGAAACTATCGCTAACATATGTATAGTAAAATATAATTAACACTATGATTACAACAAGAATACATATTATCTACATGCTTATTAATGCATTAATATGGCATTGTTTCGGTACATAAATCTGCTTCAACCTAGTTAAACTTTCAATTATTCAAGAGCTGAGTTAGCAGTTTCCTGTGGTCTAAAGAATAATTAAATAAGTTTTATTTATGGACGCTCTTTAACTATTATGGTTCTTAGCATCCCATTCCATACTGGGCGTGAAATACCGGAAACTTTGCTCAGAGATCTCTTTATCAGGCTTGAGGTTTTTTTACGTGCTGTAAATCTAGACACAGGACCACCGGCTTTGCTTCCCTTCCGAAGAAAGCCATGCTAGGGATTTTTACACCCGAAAACTCCATCGCCCCCCACCGAATTTGAACACGCGACCTCGGGAACTGAAGGCTAGATTGGTATCCCTAGACCACGGAGGACGACTGTGTGGTTTAAGGGTTATTTACGATATTACTAACCATCAAGTTTTGAAATCTCCTTTCTGTTACAAACCAAGGTAAAATTTTATAATATTAGAATAAGTTAAGGTTTTGAAAGAGTTAGTTCAAATGACATGCAATTCTTAAGCTGTTTTTAAGGACAGGTAACTATGGAAATCTCCACTTCGGCAAATATAAAGCCAGTGATGCGAACATTTTTAAGAAATGTATATAATACGCTTGGAAATGCACACACAAAGTTTTAATATCTGAATGTAACTTTCTGTACTTCACAACTATGATGGGTAGAGACAGAGCGGGATGGCTCAGGAGATTACGTCTGTGGCTCGCATTCGGGAGGTCCCGGGATCGATCCCCGGCGACCGCTCATCTGGCCCATGGGTTTTTCGTGGCTTCCCCGGCTCGCCAGGCGAATGTTGGTCACGACTCTCCTTTCTCTCTTTTCCTGCTCCCTCATCTTTCTTATCTGTTTCAGGGTTGTAGGACCAGGCGACGGTGTTCGGCAACTTGCGGCTGAGCGGTGGTTTGTGCTCTGTAAAGGTTTCTTCCCTGTCGTCGCTGCGGCACTGCTCAGTTAGGTCTCACTTCAACGTGGGGCTCCGTTCCGGGGGGACCCTGGAGGTTGATGGCTTGTGGGCAGGGACCTTGCAGCGTTGGATGTGTTCTATCTGGAAACGTTAGGGACGCTGTCCATGCTTCCGGCCGTTGGCATCCGGATCTGGTCGCCTTCGGGTCTCTCTCCTCATCCCTCCATCCCAGGGGCCGACTGGCCTGCCCTCTGTCTGAGTTCCGGGGGGCCCCTCCGTGATACGTACCTTTATGATGAGTAGAACATTTGAGGTTTCAGAAAGATACAGAGAGAGAGGAGCACAACTCAAAAATAAAAACATACATACCAAACCCCGTATTTAACCCTAGTATCTTTCACGAATATTTTTACGAAATTCACCCCGTTCGAAATAACCATCGGAAAAGTTCATATCTTTGTATTTTCTCAAAAATTGGCTAAAATGATCATGATATGACAAATATGATTTGCTTTTTGTAAATAGTGGATTAGGTCCTTCTCTTTATACGTATTGAATTTACTGTTCAAACCTATTAAACAAATCTTCACCTTAGTTACTTATATTTTCTAAAGATTTGGTGTGTCAAAGCTTAAAGCTTCACATAATCCCCTATTATAGTACCTATTCATATAAAAACTAAATTCTTCTATTTACATTACATGACTCATATCACTTTCTCTAGTGAAAGAGGAAGATTACATTCCACCTAAAAATACGATGTTGAGTTTTAACCAGAAATGTTGTTTTTAGGCCTCTTGAATCCATAAAAGGTATTTTAAACAAAAAAAGGTCCTAGCGCGTGTGTCGAAGAACGAGAGAGGGGACAGCGAAGACCTTCGATAAATACCAAGCTTGGTATTTAAAATCAGTATATTTCAAGGATGCGGCACGAAGATTTTCAACACACTCTCTCCCAATATAAACTATCCTTTACGTGGAAACATTTCCCATAATTTTTTATTTTCTCAAAGTTGGCTGTAACGATTTTTATTCAAATGCTACCTACTTAATATATTTACATGAAAAATACAATTCATACATTTAATTATTTGACAATAGCCTGTGAAGCCTTGTTCATTAGGAAGAAATGTTTTATAATTTTGTATAACACTAGTCTGCATTTTCAAATTTTTTGTCAGATGATTTCTTAGAAGTAGGTTTCTTGAATCAAGTTTCATGCTAATTCCAGAAATAACTTCCGTTTTTTTTCTATCACGGTAGGTTTTTACACAAAATAAGCAATGTTTTGACAATTTTACTAATGAGCGTAGAAAAGTATTCAAACACCATTTCAATAAGGTAAGTTTTTATTCAAGAAACATTTTAAGAATACTCTCAAGAATTCCCATAATTTATTTCATGACTACATTTTAACAAAACAAGAAGCCAAAGTGTTTCATTTAATTCTTTTCAATCTTTCTCTTCTTTGACTTCCTTGCAGATCCTTGAAGATGACTGTCCCTCCTCACATCCAGCAGTAGTCGGCCATCATAGTTTCATTCAATCTCTCCTGGTACCTCCTCTCCATTTCCTTAATACCTTGGTGAAAACGTTCACCCTGCTCTTCACTATAATGTTCCAGATTTTCTGGAAAGTAGTCGATATGTGAATACAAAAAATGCACCTTTACACTCAAGTTACAACCCATCTTCTTGAAATTTTCCAACATTGTTTCGACAATGGCCTTGTAATTAAGATCTTTGTTATTGCCTAAGAAGTTTTCAATAACTGATCGAAAGGCGGTCCATGCTTCTATTTCTCTCGCATTCATTGTCTTCTCAAATCTTCATCCTTCATCAATTTCTTTATTTGAGGACCAACAAAAATTCCAGCGTTAAATTTGTGTTGTGTAATGAAGGGAAATTTCTTGGAAAGGTACCTGAAGCAGGGTCTATCCTGCGGTAGAGCCCTTACACATTGCTTCATCAAGCCCAATTTTATGTGTAGTGGCGGAAGCAATATCTTTATATCTCTATATTATTTTCTCTTCTACGTATAGTAAGTAGGGGAAGTATTGTATTCCACCCAAAAATTCGATACCGAGATTTCACCGGAAATATACGTTTTGAGCCCCCTGAATTCAAAAAAAGCATTTTTGGAAACATGTCCGTGTGTGTGTCTATCTGTGAACACAGAAACGAACATTCGGATAAACACCAAACTTGGTATTTAGGTTCAGTATCTTCCAGAGATGCGACACGAAGGTTTTCAAGAAAATCCCCCCACCCCAGAGTACCCTTTATATAGAACATTTTTCGAAAATTTTAATTTTCTCAAAAATGGCTTTAACGATTTTGATTAGAATATCATATGTTTAAGATATTTTCATGACAAATAAAACGTATATCTTGAATTTTCTGGGAATGTCTTCAAAAGTATTCTTCATTGTGAACGACTTTTGCATAACTGGTAAACCATAAGAGATAGAAAAAAAATCTGATGTGTTACACTCACATGACTTTCTCTACTTTTGTACAATCTATTTTTACAAACGCCTATTCTCCATATGCTTCATGTTAATCGAGATATCGAGATGTCAATCTTATTGCTAATTTTCTTGTAGATGCAAGGGGAATATGGTAGCTTTTAAGCGATGGTCAAATATTTTAACGCTGGTTGCTATGCGGCGCATTCCATTCTCTTTGCAAGTCCAGGACATAAAAAATGAATAACGAATTTGAGAAAAAGTATAAGTATTGGAAAATTTGAAGGAATAACAAGCAATATCTCGAAAACGGTTCACTCATCAAAAGAAATGTATATGACATAAGTTGTGTATTTTAACAAGATCTACATTTTTTGTGTAGTAAATTTTTGTCTATCTCTTATGGTTTACCAGTTATGCAAAAGTCGTTCACAATGAAGAATACTTTTGGAGACATTCCCAGAAAATTCGATATATACATTTCATTTCTCATGACATTATCTTAAACATATGATATTTTAATCAAAATCGTTAGAGCCATTTTTGAGAAAATTAAAATTTTCGAAAAATGTTCCATGTAAAGGGTAGTCTGGGGTGGGGGGATTTTCCTGAAAAGCTTCGTGTCGCATCTCTGGAAGATACTGAACCTAAATACCAAGTTTGGTGTTTATCCGACTGTTCGTTTTTGAGTTATGCTGTTCACAGACACACACACAGACACACACACAGACACACACACACACAGACACACACACGGACATGTTTCCAAAAATGCTTTTTTTGGATTCAGGAGGTCTCAAAACATGTATTTCCGGTGAAATCTCGGTATCGAATTTTTGGGTGGAATGCAATACTTCCCCTACTTACTATACGTAGTAGAGAAAGTAAAAATTACTACACCAAAAATGTAGATCGCGTTAAAATACACAATTTATGTCATACACATTTTTTGTTGTTGAGTGAACCATTTTCGAGATATCTTGTTATTCCCTTAAATTTTTCAATACTTATTTTCTCAAATGGGAATTCGTTATTCATTTTTTTTTGTCTTGGATATGCAAAGAGTATTAATCTGTGGGAAAGGGAATGGTGCTGCACATAGCAACCAGCTATTAAGAGTAATGTCTATGCTTAAAGGTACTGTATTTCTATATTGCCCTTGTAAATATATATTCCCCTTACATCTACAAGAAAATTAACAATAAGATAGAGTCTGCAAATGTTTATCTCGATTAACATGAAGCATATGGGGAATACGCGTTTGTAAAAACAGTTTGTACAAGAGTAGAGAAAGTCATGTGAGTGTAACACATGTTTTGAAGTGAAATTGTGAGAAAACTCTACGTGATACAAAAAAACTAAAAGCAGCTCTGAAATCAGCATAAAAAAGTGAGTCAGAATCACTTATTAGTTTTCAGTCATCTCATATCATACAGACTAGTGTAATAGTTGAGACCATCGGGTCTCAAGATTTATTCGGCCTTTACCGTCAGTCGGTTTAAATGAATGACGTCAACGAGCTCCTTGTCTCAAAGGAGAAGTACAGAATTGAACCTCGGATTGCATGCGTTTTCGACTTCGTAAACAGGTTGATGTACTGGGGCAGTGCAGAACTGTTTTAACTAGCGCATTATGTGAGTTCTTTGCACGCGAGATGGATCATAGAATTTGCATTGCTGAGTTCTAATCCGAGATACACTACGCTACAAAAACCGTACAATTATTATTTTGAGTTACCTAACAGCATACATGCTGAGATTGCGAGTTTACGAGACGCGAAAGAAGTTCCAAGTGTAAATACTGGAAAGGTGCGATACAAGTCCCATTTCACTAATATGACCTTGAAGCTGTTGACACGCACTCCTTTCACTCATCTTTTGCTAGTCCTTTGCCAGAGGCACTAGTAATAAACTCGCTTCAAATTAGTGATGTCATACGCAGACAACCACTGGCGACAACGGCCAAATAAATCTGAAGACCTGTGTAAGAGAGCGACAAAAATGTACTACAACAAATTTAGAGAATTTTAAACCATCCAATTTACTATAAAAAACATTTTAGTGGTATTAGCCATTTCCAAGATGACCATTATTATTGGTTTGAATTATTAAAAACTTTGTCTCTATTTAAAATCCTGTCGCTATTCAGATGTTTCTCGCGATATCATAGAAAGAGTATACAATTTCTTACCAGTTCTTAAACACTTCAGCATCGTTATCTCGTTTCTTTCTATAATGAAATGTGTAATGAAAGGATTTAGATATGCAAACGCCTATTTCAATTAACTTGAAGTAGGTAGAAGAATATGCTTTAGAAATATTTTGATAAGTTACATAAAATAAACGATAATGGGTAGAGAATATCATGAGAATCTGGAGTTTTTTAATAGACTAGTACAATTCTAATACAAAACACAAATGTTATGTTTTTGTTACCAACAAACACATGCGAGGAAAAAAAAGAAGACTCAGTAGGATGTCTTGTAGATGCCGCATGGCAGTTCAAGCTAGGAAAAACATATATGGCTAATAAAAAAATATTTCGAAAACAGGTAATGCTACACAAAACGTTATTTCACATAACTTTTATATTTAAATGAGTACTGCATTTTTCGTATAGTAAGTTTGTTTTGTATCTCTTATGGTTTAGGTATCGGTTATACAAAGTTATACAAAATGCATTCAGAATGAAGAGGTGTTCATAGGCTATTTAGAGAAATTCAATACATACTTTGTATTAGTCATAAAAATGTCTTGAACGAATGGTATTTTAATTACCCGACTTCTCTCACTGTCTATCTCTCGCACAAACACACACACACACACACGCGCGCGCGCGGATATTTCTCTAATGATGCAATTTGAGAGGGGGCTTCAGCGCACTTCAATAATGCATTTTCAGTGAAATCTCGATATTGAATGTTTTAGGCAAATACAATACCTCCTCTACATAAAATAGGTATGCAGCAGAGAAGGTAATTGCGCCTAATTTAACCTTTATCTTACCTATATTGGGTCCATAAACCGCACCTTTTCAGGTCTAAAATTCTGAGGTCCAGTAATCGGGTACACCTGATTAAGGTACACGCTGTTCTAGCTCTCAGTGATGACGTCATGTTTCCCTTACACTTCCTTCCGTAATTACCAGTTGCTGAGGTCACGTCAGGACGATTAACATCGCTGATAGCCCGTCTCGGAGTGTTTCGTCTCGCATCTATGACATTCCCCATTAGAACGAGAGAGATAACGAGGAAAGAAACAAATGTTATCTAAGCCATTATGGTACAGCTAAGATTAGTGATACCAAAAGGAATTTAAAACTGGCAAGTAAACATAAATAAATATACAGAGGGTTGTTCACGATCTATGGTAATAATATCAGACAAGAACAACAGCTCCGCGCTGAAACATGTGGAAAAAACTGTGAGTATGAGTGTATCACTGTGTTTGTTCAGTTGTGTGCTCTTACTCTTGTGGCATCAAATAGTGCCAAAAATAGAACTACTCTGATAAGAGTACATCATTGCCCTTTCCCATGCAAAATACTTGTGTTCTAAGATTATTAAGCAGTGCAAGGCGTAGTTTTACCATATCCAAGAGAGCAATCTTATGTGTACTCAACAAAAAAGTTAAGGCCACATCAGGACTTATTCCAAAGGCAAGAAACGGGGAAATCCACGACTGGCTGGCTACCAGTCGCAGCCCGGAGGTAATTTGGAAGGTGAAGGCCCATGTCTCTAGAGCAAATTCTACAACTCAGAGGGCCACTGAACTGTAATTAGGGATCTCTGTTACTACTGTGAACACCATAATCAACCAGGATTTGAATTTGAAAAAGTGCTATAGGAGCCGGGGATGTAAGCTGTTGCCTAAACACATTGCAGAACGTGCCACTAGTAGCAGTCGTCCTCCGTGGACTAGTGGTACCGTGCAGTCTCATGCTAATCTCTGAATTTTAGAACGAATTTACCCTTAAATATTCTATACAAATACCTAAGGTTTTATTTAACGCTGATTTATACCGTAAAACAGAGCTACAAGTCCCATGACGCAATTCGTATGAGTCACGTAACATCCGGGTAGCGCAGGATATTGTTTACAGCCAGAAACCAGCAGTTGTGTTTAGTATCATGGAGGACGGTGAATTTGCTCTTGTATTTTCGTCGAATTACGTAAAGCATTAGCTTTGACTAGTGGTGAAAAAAACAATAGTGTTGAATGTTTATTATAAGTTATATGAGAAACATCCAACACTTTCCGCGAAAGAAATTATGAAGTTAACTTCTGAGTTCACCGGTGTTTCGAGTACAAGTATAAACAGTGCTTGTGCAGAAAAATCTGAAACGAGAAAAGTGACTACACCCGGAAAAAAAAGAAAGCATATGAAATACGCGATGCAAGAATGTAGTGATTTTAAGAAGAATGCAATTCGCGTAACAGTGCACAATTTCTTTTTTAAAATGAGCCGCAACAGTTAATAAAGTGCCGCTTCCAGAGAGCGAATAAATTAGGTTATCGCATATCTGTTACCTTATTTTTCGCTCATTTATTTTAGAATTAACTATTATTATATGTGCAAACGTTTATTTTGTTGCAACTATCAATCTTATCACCTAACCCTTAACAGAATATGCTAGTCACCGTTTCAGTTGTCGAAATAAGGACTCTACTTTTTTGCACTACGTGCCGCTTGTATCGTCACATGGTCTGAAAGTGTGACAGTATTTCATGTGCGAATGGCGGAAGGATACATTATAGCGGTGCACTGGTCACCTGGGGTTTGTTTTGACGTGGATCAACCTAAGAGTGAATACAGAGTAGTTCCCAAGGTCGCGGGTTCAAACCCGGCGAAGGGCGATAGATTTTTTCGGGCGTAAAAATCCTTAGCATGGCTTCCTTCGGAAGGGAAGTAAAGCCGGTGGTTTCGTGTCGTAGATTTACGGCAGGTAAAAGAACCTCAAGCCTGATAAAAGAGGCCTCTGAGCAAAATTACCGGTCTTTCACGCCCAATATAGAATGGGACGCTAAAGACGACATCAGTTAAAGAGCGTCCATAAATAAAACTCAATTTAATTTAATTTAATTTTTTCCACTAACAGCAGAAAGCTGTATGAACGATACCAAGCTGATGAAAAGTGGATTTATTCTGTCTTTTTAGATGAGGCTTATGTTTATCTAAGTGACTGCAACAAACCCCGGGCTATATATTACTGATCAAGGGGAGAAAAGAATTTGAAAGTTGATATAAGGAAACCAACGAAAATTTCCCCAATGGTTAAATGGTAATAGCAATATACAGTTACAATGGTAATTAACCATTCGTCGTATGCATAAACATGTATATTATCAGACTAACATCCTAATACCAACTTTTCACCCACAAATCCCTGCTCTCCATGGTGCAGATGTAAATAAAGTCTGGTGGCACCAAGCCATACGTCTGTTTCAACCTACAAATTTTTGGAGGAATAGGAATGCATTCCATACCTTTCAGCGTAACAAGGTGGCGTTTGTTGACGTTGCTAAAGCTTTTGATTTATAGATAGAAGTAAATTATGGAATATAATGGATAAAAAGGATATCCCCTGCATATAATCAACATTGTAAAGAGTTTATATAAAGATACAAGGATGATGGTAAACATAAATGGAATAAAAACAGAAGAAATTAAGGCGAATCAAGGGGTTAGCCAAGGATGCACCTGTCTCCAACATTTTCCAATATATATTTAGACGATCTGATTATGAAATGGAAACAAGAAATTAACTCAACGATAAAAATAGGGAAAAACGAATCGCTATATATATCTTAATTATACAGATGATGTCGTGATTACACATAATGAAGAAAATCTGTAATGAGTGTGTGCATACAATAAGTAAAGAATATAATTTAAGAACACCACAAGAGAAAACTAAAACAATGGTACGCCACGGGAAATATCATGTTTGCTCAAAGACAGCATAGAAAAACCCTGGAGCAGGTTTCCTATTTGAAGTGCTTAAGTTGCGACATAAGTGTATACAGAGTAGTGTAGAACATAAATTGATAAATTTCAGCAAATTTGTGGAACAGTAAGTAAACGTTTGGAGGATAAGACGCGGAAGGAAACAAAGCTGTAATGTTATAAGGCAATGGCAATGCCAGTTTTATTATATGGAAGTGAATTGTGGATATTAAAACAGAGGGATAGAAGTAAGATACAGAGCGCCGAAATTGGATGTCTGTGAGGTGCGAAGGTTGTACAAGAAGGGGCTTAATAACAAATGTAGATACACGTGAAGAAGATAAAACGACTGCCAAGAACAGAACATAAACACAGAGCTCACAGGGAACAAGCCTACCAGTTCTACCCCTGACCAGTTCCAGGTTACCTGTGGCATACGTTCCCGTCGCCGCACTGTCAACAACAAACTGGTGTGCTCACACATTGTAAGCTAAATGATAATTGTCCTAACTCTAGTAATACGTAATGCCTGTGTCTGAGAGATGATACCCATCTATCTACCGAGAGAGGTGACACCGCGGTAAAGTGTGCGACTCAATTTGGGAGGTCGCGGGCTCTGATCCCGGCGACCCCCACTCCGACTCATAGATTTTTCGTGGTTTCCCCAGGGACGGCAGGCGAAAGCTGGGAGGGGATTTCTTGTCTACCATGATTTCCTTTCCATCATTTCCTTCTCATCTTTCAGGGGTGGTTCTAGGTTTCGTGGCGGGCAGGTAGCGCAGATGTTTGCTCAATGCAAAGATCAGTCTCCGTGGACACCAGAGGGCTGCTGGATTGGTTGGTCGGCTCTAGCAGGGGGACGGGTTTGTGAGCTTGGAAATATTGACTTCCGCGCGTCTCTGTGGCCTGTATGCTTACGACCTGTCGCCTCTTGTAGTTTTTTCATCTCATCTCTTCCTCCTGCGGGGGTGCTAGCCACAAAAGATCTGCGCAGATTACAGTGCGTGATGTATCCCTCCACGTTGAACAATGTATACATATTACCCATCTCCCCCTAGTGAACCTTGTAGTAATTATTTATTTACATCTGTATAATAGCGAAAAGCAACTATAAGGAAGTTTATGAATTGGATTTGTCAAGAGGAACATAAAATGATATTTCGCGTTTCGATGGGATTGAGATAAAAAAAGAGAGGCTGCTTGAAGGAACTCTTAATTAATTTTCAGCAAAATCTGAAAGGAGTTGAAGCTTAAAACGATGTTATTGTCGTGTTGTTAGTATGCTCCAGTGTGGAGTATATTAAGGATAGTAAGGGAAGCTATGTAGAAGCGAGAATGTAGCGTGTGTACTTTGCGCCTTTGTTCACTTTCTAGAGCCTGGCTTTGTTTGGGATTATGCAAATGAAACTTCGAAAAATGACGCCTTTCTCCACCACGCGACGCCGTGTTATTGAAAGTAAACAAGGGGAAACGGGAGATTATTCTGACGAACTTCTCCCCCCAACAAAGAGGTACATACATCCTCATCATTTCCACCAGGATGTGAATGTCAAGGAGCAATATCGTTACAAACAACTGAACTACTCTCATTACACCTAATTATCTATTCATGCCCATTGGTGTGGCGAAAGTGGCAGCGCGTGTGTTTAGTGCGACAACTCCGGCTTTTGTCCAACTTGAGACACTTTTTCCGACAGAAAATATTACTTTTTTGAACCTTTACTTATTGTGAATGGTTACAAAGCAGATAATTTACAACTCTGAAAGGCTGAAATTTGTATCTGCTTTAATTTCATTCATGATATACTTCGTATCGAGCAGCACAGTCAATCTGTAGGATATTAGACCTACAAAATATGTGTCACACGCTTACCACTTTCTCTACACATTGCTAATTTACCTCCTCTTGCAGAATAATACACATATTGCACATAAATGTGTGTTTTATTAAAGCGATTATTTTATTACGTCTATCATCGATCATGTGTGCCTTTGATTTTAAGACTCACTTTGTTTAAAGTAGTTCTACAAATTAAAACTGGTTTTGTTGGATTGCACGTTTTAATGATAACATATATACATACACTACGTGATCAAAAGTATCCGGATACTTGGCTGAAAATGACGTACAAGTTCGTGGCGCCCTCCATCGGTAATGCTGGAAGTCAATATGGTGTTGGCCCACCCTAGCCTTGATGCAGCGTTCACTCTCGCAGGCATACTTTCAATCAGGTGCTGGAAGGTTTCTTGGGGAATGCCAGCCCATTCTTCACGGAGTGCGGAACTGAGGAGAGGTATCGATGTAGGTCGGTGAGGCCTGGCACGAAGCGGCGTTCCAAAACATCCCAAAGGTGTTCTATAGGATTCAAGTCAGGACTCTGTGCAGGCCAGTCCATTACAGTCGTGTAACCACTCCGCCACAGCCCGTGCAGTATGAACAGGTGCTCGATCGTGTTGAAAGATGCAATCGCCATCCCCGAATTGCTCTTCAACAATGGAAATCAAGAAGGTGCTTAAAATATCAATGCAGGTCCGCGTTGTGATCTGCCACGCAAAACAACAAAGGATGAAAGCCCCCTCCAGAAATAAAACACGACCACACCATAACACCACCACCTACGAATTTCACTGTTGGCACTACACACGCTGGCAGATGACGTTCACCGGGCATTCACCATACCCACATCCTGCCATCGGATCGCCACATTGTGTACCGTGATTCGTCACTCCACACAACGTTTCGCCACTGTTCAATCGTGTAATGTTGACGCTCCTTACACCAAGCCAGGCGTCGTTTGGCATTTTCCTGCGTAATGTGTGGCTTATGAGCAGCAGCTCGACCATGGAATCAAAGGTTTCTCACCTCACGCCTAACTTTCATAGTGCTTGTTTTCCACCAAATGGCTTAACAGCTCAAAGCGCGCAAATACACAACAGAGTAATCTCTTCTTTGAGCAGCAGCAGAATTGTCCAGGATTGTATGATGTTGCAGTCATAGTGCTTGGAGTGGATCCTTATGTAGGTTGAAATTCCTTTGTGATGGTCTGGATAGATGTCTGCCTATTACTTTTTACGACCCTCTTCAAATGTCGGTGGTCTGTGTCAGTCAACAGACGAGGTCGGCCTGTACGCTTTTGTGCTGTACATGTCCCTTCACGTTTCCATTTCACTGTCACGTCAGAAATAGTGGACCTAGGGATGTTTAGGAGTGTGGAAATCTCGCGTACAGATTTTTGACACAAGTGACACCCAATCACCTAACCACGTTTCAAGTCCGTGAGTTTCACGGAGCGTCCTATTCTGCTGTTTCACGATGTCTAATGACTACTGAGGTCGCCGATAATGAGTACCAGGCAGTAGGTGGCAGCACAATGCACCTAAGATGAAAAACGTACGTTTGTGGGGTGTCCGGATACTTTTGATCACGTAGTGTATATCTCCCCACGAATCTCGGTCGTGTTGTTACTTTGTTTTCCACCAAATGGCTTAACAGCTCAAAGCGCGCAAATACACAACAGAGTAATCTCTTCCTTGAGCAGCAGCAGAATTGTCCAGGATTGTATGATGTTGCAGTCATAGCTGGTGTATTGTTACGATGCTAGCCTGTAGTTCCCTAGGGCAGGGTTCAAATCCGGCGGAGGACGATGGATTTTTTTCTGGCGTAAAAATCCTTAACATGGCTTCCTTCATAAGGGAAGTAAAGCCGATGGCCCCTAGTCGTAGATTTACGGCACGTAAAAGAACCTCAAGCTTGAAAAGAGAGTTCTGAGCAAAATGACCCGGCTTTCACGCCCAAAATAGAACGGGAGACTAAGGACCACAGCAGTTAAAGAGCGTCCATAAATAAAACTCAATGAAATTAGCCATAGCGTAGATGATAAACTATGGATTGTTTCATAATCACAACCAGATCGAAAACAGCGTCACATTTTAGGTGCGTTCGCAAAATTCTGTATCTTGTATTATGGTATTTAGTGGTTATTTTGGGGAAAGAACCCTAAAAAATTTAGGTGTTACATTTAAATGGCTTTCTCTACCTATGATTTAGTGGCACACCATCCATCGGTCGCCTTTAGGGCCATTTTTGATAGAACAAAAAACAAAATTTCCAAGGTAAGAGGTAGTTTGGTTTAGGATTTATTTGAAAATTTTCGTACAATATCCTTGGAAGATGCGGAACTCAAATATCAAGTTTGTATTTATCCGGCATATGTTTTTTTATATGTGTCCACACACTCTCACGCAGTCATAGATGTATCTATTTTTACGAAAGTCTAAATAATGAATTCGACGACATTGTCAGTTAAAACCCAAGCATATTAAATCACTTCCCAGCACTAAATATAACATCTAATTGTACTTAATGGGAAATTGTGTTGTAAAAATAATTAAAAAGTTTGGAGCACTTATGTAAGCACTAAAATAATTCCAAATATGCACACTTGGAACACAACGTGTTCCTAGAGGAACACAACCTCTACCTAATCAGTGATTGTTTGTTTTAAACTTAACATTTGACGTCCTGCAAAATAATGTATGTAACGCCAACGCAATGTCTGCAATTAACATCAACTACGGGTATATCTTTACATATCTATATTTTATCAGCGCTGGTATTGGTGAACTGAACAAACAGAATGTCACCAAGTGTAACCAGAGCGCAATATAGTGGAGAAAATATGTCAAGAGTAGCTTCCAATAGCTTGCGTTCCCTATACTACCAGTAATTTTCTTGCCTGTCGTTTCCTCTCATTTCATTACCCTTCATCTTTCAGGCTTGCAAGGATTTAAAAGATGGGAGATGGTATGTCATGCATGTTCTGAATGTGCTTTAAGGAGAGAACTGTTTCTTCCTTGGCACAGAATCTTGCGTTGCCCAACCTGGAAATATTAGGGACTCTGCTGCGCTGCATCCATAAGATCTAGAGATCTAGTACACACAATGGGCCTAACCTTTACCAAAGTTTGCAACTTTCCTCCGCTTCCAAACCCTAACCCTGAATGTGTATAAAATAATGTCAACGCCACAGAAGAAAAAGTTGAAAAATCGGTGCAAACTTCAAAAAATTATAAAGCTTATGAAATGACAAGTCTGAAGAAACCCAATAAGCTGAAACGTGTTTTCCTAACCCAAATGGAAATGGATTGAATGTAGGAATAATGGCAGACTTCTACTTGAAAATATATTACGTAATTAATTAATAAGCCGAATTCCTTTCATTTAATAAAGTTGCACTTCAATAACATACATAATTACCTTTTTAGAAACCCTTATTCTATCACAATTCTTTACATTCTTTACGGCTTCAAATACATTAAATAAATCTATAGTTTGGACGATTAAGCTTTCCCCGTTGAATAATTACTAAAGAGAATTTTGAATAGTTTAAGCCAAAAAGCAATTTAGAAATACCGTCCGAAATGCCTTTTCTAAACTCTGTCCTGTTGTTTTCTTCGTGACCTCTCTCGCCGTCGAAGAAAGACTTATCAGTCTTGTAGACTGCACGTTAAGGAGAGCTGCAACTGATCCGGCGCCTGCGCAGTGACGATCACCATCACGATTGAAATTAACTGGGCGCTTTCGCCTGGTTGTTGTCGTCTCCTTGAGAAACCACTACCATAGTCGTTCTGTTCCCGTATATGTCAGCCTTCCTTTAGTGGGGCCCGTAGTCGCCTAGAGTAGATTTCTCCGGGGAGGGTCAATTTGGCACAAAGCATTATCTATAATATCGTTTTTCCTTTCTGTGTATTCAAACTGAGAACTTTCTTTCAGTTGACAGCTGCCAATACTGCTTTCTCTACCAAATGTCTAATAGGCAGCCCAAAAATTCTATGCCGAAATTTCACGAAATACATGTTTTGAGGTCACAAATCTAAAAAAACATTTATATTTCTCTACCATGTACCTAGGTGTTGCATTCCACCAACAAATACAATACCAAGATTTCACCGAAATACATGTTTTGAGGTCCCAAATCTAAAAAAAGCATTTATATTTCTCTACCATGTACCTAGGTGTTGCATGCCATCCACAAATTCAATACCGAGATTTCACCGAAATACATATTTTGAGGTCCCAAATCTAAAAAAAACATTTATATTTCTCTACCATGTATCTAGGTGTTGCATTCCATCCACAAATTCAATACCGAGATTTCACCGAAATACATATTTTGAGGTCCCAAATCTAAAAAAAACATTTATATTTCTCCACCATGTATCTAGGTGTTGCATTCCATCCACAAATTCAATACCGAGATTTCACCGGAAATACATGCTTTGAGGCATCTTGAATAAAACAAAATATTTAGAAAAACATCCGCGCGCGCGCGTGCATAACTCAAAAAAATACTCATAACTCTGATAAATAGTAAACTTGGTATTTTGATCCAGACCTTGCATATCCTTTACATGGAACATTTTTCGAAATTTTTTATTTTCTATTAAAACACCATATATTAAAGGTATTTACACGACAAATAAAATGTATATCTTGAATTTTCTAGAAATAGCCTGTAAAGCCCTCTTCTTTCAGAAATGATTTTGTATAATTTTGTCTAACTGGTAAACGTTAAGTGATAGACGAAAATGTACTGAACAAAAAATGCATATCTCTTTAAAACACGCAATTTGTTTCAAATAACTTTTGTTGTGGCAACAGCCATTTGCGAGATATGCGTTATTGTTCAATAATTAGTCATCATTTTTATTCCCTGTCGATTTTCAGTTATTTCTCGCAATTGCATGGAAAGATTATGAAATTTTATGGCCAATGTATAGCGTCCCTTGAATATCACTGTACGCTTTGTATCCAAATAAAATGTGTAAACTAGGAGTAGGTATTTCTGCAATTAAAATGAAATAGAAAAATAAGCTTTCGTCAGAATAATTTAAATACCCAGTAATAAACGATAGAGGGTAGAAAAAGTCATGTAAATGTTACACATCAGAAATGTTTAATGCAAAACTATCTGATTGTACGTTTAGAAAAGGTCGATAAAAGCAAGTTTGATGCAATCGACAGCTCTAACGTTTAAGTAAAGAAAGTAATTTGCTTTTGAAAGTGTGTTTGTGGATGAAGGTTACATATTTTACCTTCTTTTATTTCAATACTTTATGATTTCTCTTGACCGAAGCTTCCTGTAGAACTTTTGTCTTTCTTCCATCTAAGTGTAAGGAAAACAAGAAAAAGAAAGTAGAGAAGAGAGGGAGAGAGAAAAAGGCAGGCTCATCAAGCGGCGGAGTTTATCCGGTTCTTCCCTAAAGTAGTTCCATTAGCTTGAATGGTTGGTGCTGGAGTTCGTGCCACGGAGATTGTTCTTAGTCAAGCAAGACTAGTACTTGTGTAGTACTGTCTAAATATTTCTTTCTCAACCACAAGAAATACACCGTTTACCTTCATGCTTTTAGAAAAAAAAATCTAATGGCTTACACTCACATGGCTTTATCTACTCTTGTACAAACTATTTTTAGAAACTTATTTTCCATCTATTTCATATTAATCGAGATAAACATTTGCAGAAACGATCTTTTGACATGCAAAGAGAATTACATTTTACACATAGGGACCAGTTCTAAAAATATTTGACTATCGCTTAAGGCGTACTATGTTCCCCTGGTTGCTAGGTGCAGCACCATTCTCTTTGCCACAGATTAATACTTTTTGCATATCCAATACAAAAAAATGAATAACGGATTCCCATTTGAGAAAATAAGTATTGAAAAATTTAAGGGAATAACAACCATTATTGTTGTTATTCAATTCAACAACACTCAACACAAAAATGTTGAGGTTCACTCAACAACAAAAATGTATATGACATAAATTGTGTATTTTAACGCGATCTACATTTTTGTTTTTTAAAATTTTGTCTATGTCTTATGGTTTACCAGTTATGCAAAAGTCGTTCACAATGAAGAATACTTTTGCAGACATTCCCAGAAAATTCGAGATATAAATTTAATTTGTCATGAGAATATTTTAAACATATGATATTTTAATCAAAATCGTTAGTCATTTTTGAGAAAATTAAAATTTTCGAAAAATGTTCCATGTAAAAGGTAATCTGGGGTGGGGGATTTTCTTGAAACCCTTCGTGTCGCATCCCTGGAAGATACTGAACCCAAATACCAAGTTTGGTGTTTATCCGACTGTTAGTTTCTGAGCTATTCTGTTCACAGACACACACACACACACACACACACACACACACACAGTTATACACGTGGACATGTTTCCAGAAATGCTTTTTTTGGATTCAGGGGGTCTCAAAACATGTATTTCCGGTGAAATCGCGGAATCGAATTTTTGGGTGGAATGCAATACTTCCCCTATTTACTATACGTAGCAGAGAAAGTAAAAAGAAATAAAAGGTTTGTATGCAGCACTCATACCAATTGCTCTGACCTTTGCAGATAAATATATAACTCTTAAGTGTTGTATTATTCAAAAGAAAGTGGTTGTTTTGTTACGTAATTTACGTTAAATCATTTCAAGTCAAATAATACGGACTCCCTTACGGAGCGAAATATTGTGTAAGGCTCAAATTCGGGTTCGATTTCCGTACCGCCCACTCTGACCTTATTTTCCGTGGTTTTCCCTGATCGGTAAACGAATGCTGGAGTGCTTTCTCATCTATCGCGATTTCCATTCCATAATTTCTCTTTTATTCCATTTCCTTCTCATCTTTCAGTTGTGTTTCTAGGTTTCGTGGCGTATGGCGGTGCGGGATAGATGGCGCCGATGCTTGCTCAAGGAAGGAGTAGGCTGAAGGCTGTGTTTATCATAGGCATACACCTCGGGCACTGCGAGCAACTTGATCTATTGTGGTTACACCCCCTGTGAGGTAGGGATGAGATGAAGGAACTCTAAGAGGTCACAGGGCCACAGGCAGACAAGCCCATAAAGACGCGCAGAAGTCTCTAATATTACCAGTTTGAACACCCGCGCACCAGTAGAGGCGAAGAATCCAGGTGGACGTAGCGACAATAACGGGCGCGGCATCGCGCCCTGGCGTTCACGGGGAGAAATCCGACACTGCCAGTACGCAGGAACCGAAATCCCACCTGGAACCTGAAAGGGAGAGATGAAATAAGAGGAAATGGGGAAAGGAGAAATCGTGGTAGAATACACCACAACCGTAATCGTCTAGGCGACCAGGGGAAAAACACGAAAAGCCCCATGTCCAGAGTTCGCGGTGATCCGGAATCGAACCCGAGACCTGCTGAATGCGGGCCACAGACGTTGCCGACCAGAGCCATCCCTTTTGCTCAAGGAAAGAGTACTCCCAGTGGACACCAGAGGGCTGTTTGTTCGATGGGTGGTTCATCGACCCCTTTAGGCCCCTCCAGCAGTCCGATGAGTTTTCGAGTCTGGAACAGTAGGGATTTCCGCGCGTCTCTGTGGCCCATCTGCCTGCAGCCTGTAACCTCCTGTGGTTCCTTCACTTGGTCCCTGCGTCTGGTAGCCGCAATAGATCTACAGAATGTAACAAAAATCTGATGTGTTACACTCACATGACTTTCTCTACTCTTGTACAAACTATTTTTACAAACTTTTATTCTCCATCTATTTCGTATTAATCGAGATAAACATTTGCAGAAACGATCCTTTGATATGCAAAGAGAATTACATCTTACACATAGCGACCAGTTCTAAAAATATTTGACTATCGCTTAAGACGTACTATGTTCCCCTTGTTTTGTATTTGCAAGGGCAATATAGAAATACAGTAGCCTTTAAGCATCGACATATCTCTTAATAGCTGGTTGCTAGGTGCAGCACCATTCTCTTTGCCACCATTCTCTTTGTCTTTGCATATCCAAGACAAAAAAAAATATCGAATTCCCATTTGAGAAAATAAGTATTGAAAATTTTAAGGAAATAACAAGCAATATCTCGAAAATGGTTCACCCAACAACAAAAATGTATTTGACATAAACTATGCATTTTAACGCCATCTACATTTTTGTGTAGTAAAATTTTGTCTATCTCCTATGATTTACCAGTTATGCAAAAGTTATTCACAATGAAGAATACTTTTGGAGACATTCCCAGAAAATTCAAGATATACATTTCATTTGCCATGAAAATATCTTAAACATATGATATTTTAATCAAATCTTTAGATCCATTTTTGAGAAAATTAAAATTTTCTAAAAATGTTCCATGTAAAGGATAATCTGGGGTGGGGATTTTCTTTAAAGTCTTCGTGTCGCATCTCTGGAAGATACTGAACCTAAATACCAAGTTTGGGTTATGAGTTATGCTGTTCACAGACACACACACGGACATGTTTTCAAAGATTTTTTTTTTTTTTTGGATTCAGGGGGTCTCAAAATATATATTTGCGTGAAATCTCGGTATCGAATTTTTGGGTGGAATACAATACTTCCCCTACTTACTATACGCAGTAGACGAAGAAATTATGTTATATGAACATGGGCCTGGAAACGCTTTGTTACCATGTTACGACTCATTTTCTCCAACTCATGAATCATGGAAAACACACAAGAATAGAACGTACCAGCATACCACATGTAACTATCACAGGAGATGTTCAATATGCCCTCCGTGAGCATTGATACATGCGTCAACGCGCCGTCGTAGTGAATCGCGGATGCTCTGAGGCAGAGGTGGCGAAAAAGTGCTTCGCGAGTTATTTTGACTCGCAGGCGCCGTTCCCTCTCTGCAACCGTCCCTTTGTTTTACACGTGCTGTGAGTGATGTAGTGCGTGTTGCATATTTGGTGACTCGCCGAAGGAAGTCGTTTTCGCCACCCTTGCTCTGAGTTATCTCTGGAGTATTGCTTATGGCTTCGCAGCCTTCCATAATACAGGCACGGAGATTCTGAACTTCTGGTGTTGGGGTTCGATATACAAGAGCTTTCAAATGCCCCCACAAATAAAAGTCCAGTGGGTTTAGGTGCGGGGAGCGTGGAGGCCAGGCAATTGGTCCACCTCTACCTATCCATCTGTCACTAAATCTGTTATTTACAAGGCGACTGACATTAACACTAAAATGAGGAGGTGCTCCATCGTGCATGAAGTACATGTTTTGTCGCACAGATAAGGCACATCTGCTAACAAATCAGGTAGAACATTCTCTACAAAATTGTGGTAACTTTTTCCGTTGAGCTTGGGTGGAAGAACATGAGGCCCTACCAAACAGTCGCCAAAAATGCCGACCCAAACATTGATAGTAAATCTCTGTTGATGACTTGCTTCAACAGTTGCATGAGGATTGGCGTCAACCCATACGTGCGGATTGTGATAATTTACAATCTGATCTTGTTGAAACGACTCATCTGTGAACAGCACCGTTGCACTAAAATTAGGGTTGGCACTTTGTTGCGTACCCGTGCAGGAATATCAGCTGCTGACAGTGCCTGCACAGCCATTGTTGCAGCTACTTGTCTTGTACTGACACTACGGTCGTCGTCAACTGCCCGAAGAATTACCGCCTCCCGTTGTGGTGTCCTCGACCTTCTAGTCCTCCCCCGGTCACGAGTATCAGGTTGAAATGCCCCGTGTTCCCTAAGACGACGATCAATGGCTTCAAAAGTTTTCCTGTCGGGGCACCTTCGTCCTGAAAATCTCTCCCGGTACAAACGTTGAGTGCAAGCGTCATTACAGTCTGCTAATCCGTACATCAAATGGGCATCTGCCATCTCTGCATCTGTGTACACTGCCAAGTATGTGATCAACTCTACTAGTACATTGCCAAGGTCGTACTGCTCACTGGAACAGTTGATGTTACCTGTAAACAAGCAGTGCGTAAGTCGCATGGCAACAGGCACATGTAAAACAAAACACTGGCGGTGCACCTACGATAATAACAACGTAACGAAGGTTCCCCATGATTCTAACGTTCTGTTCATATGTATTTCCCATGAGTTGTAATATGGAAAAAAAAGCGTTTCCAGACCCATGTTCATATAACACAATTTCTTCGTCTATGTGTGAGAAATGTGTCCTGCAATTTGTGGCTTACATTTTCGTTACATTCTGTATGTAGCTCGTGAGTTATCCTTCGTTGTATAACCTATACTTATATGGACTTCTTACTTCTGTGCATAGGATCTGTGGAGTGACTCTGGTCCAATGTATTTCCCACCTATAAGTAAAGATACCACATAAGTACGATGCTAACTCCTTACAAATAGATGGGAAATTTAAAAAAGAAATCTGGTGTGTTCATTCACATGAGTTTCTCTACTCTCTCTTCTACAAACTGATCTTACAAAGACTTATTCTTCTACAAACTTTTCGTTAAGCAGTATAAACTTCCTTACTGACAGATCCGCGCATTTCGTAGTAGATATTTTTAAAAAGGGTACTCCTATGTGACGGTTTTGATATCAGATGCTCTCTGCATGACTACCAGAAAAACAATAGCAACTTTGGGTATATGCTAATTTGGGAATTCAAACCAATTACAAAGAATGTCTCGGAAATGGTTAATGCTACAAAAATATTTTATTTGACATAAAGTCAAATGAGGTCTATAGTCTTTGCATAGTACTTTTTTGTCTCGTAGGTTTGCAAATTATGCAAAAGTCATTCAAAATGAAGAGGACTTCGCATGCTTTTTCCCAGTGAATTCAAGATACTCATTTTCATTTGTCTGGCAACTATCTTAAGTGTGTGGTACTTCAATCAAATTCGTTAGACATTTTTGAAAACATTAAAAATAAGATAAGCGTTCCACGTAAAGGGTGATTTGGGGTAGGGGAATTTTCTTGAAAATCTTCATGTTGCATTTCTGGAAGATGCTGAATTTAAATATCAAGTTTGGTATTTAACGACTTTTCGTTTTTGAGTTATGCTGTTCACATACACAAACACGTACCAGTGCCAGAGAAAGTAAATAAGCTGGTATGCAACACTCATACGAATTTCTCTAACATTGCTGGTTGATATACGATAGCGCTTATGTGGTGCATTATTCATGAGGAAAATGGTTCTTTTATCTAAGTTAAGTTATTCACACTGAGCGGAATGCCTCAGCGGTAACGTCTCTGGCCCCTATTCGCGAGGTCGTGGGTTGAATTCGCGCGGCCGACCTTCCTGACCATGGGTTTTTTTCGGGGTTTCCCCAGGTCGCTAGCCGAATGCTGGGAAGGATCATTACGTACCAAGAATCTTCTGTCCCTCCATTTCACCTCCATTCGCATTTAACCTTACTTTCATCCGCTTGGTTTTACAGGGTTGCAGGTGTCGGCGGGAGGTCTCCCTGTGCGTGGCAGAAAAAAGGATGCTCTGGGGAAACCTTCGATCCCCAGAATGAGGGCAGTCTCTGGGTCCTGGGCCCCCCAGGGGTTGTGTAGACCCCACGGGGAGAGAGGGCCCGGCTGCAGCAGTGCCCATTCAGGGAGTTTAAATCTGTAAATGGTGGGAACCTGTCTCCTGGTCCCGCTGCTCTCTCTTCTGTCATCTCAGGCCTCTCTCCTTCTAGGGGGTGCCCGTCTAGGACATAGGCACAAAACTTCTATGTAGGTCGACGTGGTAAAGGTAAAGGTACGTATCATGAGGGGCCCCCGGAACCGGGGCAGAGCACCGCACGAAGGCCAATCGGCTCATTGCGCTTCCAACGTGACCTCTGGGAGGGAAGGATGAGAGGAAGGACTCAAAGAGCGACCAGATCCGGATGCAGAGGGGCGCAAGCATGGAATGGGTCCCTAACGTTTCCAGATAGAAAGCATCCGATGCCGCATGGTCCCTGTCCACAAGCCACCAACCTTCAGGGGCCCATGGAGCGGAGCCACAAGCCACCGCCCAGCCGCAACCCGCCGAACACCGTCGCCTGATCTTACAACCTTGAAACAGATGACAAGGAAGATGATGGGAACAGGAAATGAAAGGGGAGTCGTGGTAGAAAATGAACCATCCCAGCATTCGCTTGGCGACCCGGGGAAACCGCCAAAAACCCATGGCCAGAGTGGGCAGTCGCCGGGAATCGATTCCGGGACCACCCGAATGTGGGCCACAGACGAAATCGCCTGAGTCATCTCGCTCGGTGTTGAACGTGTAAGTGCTCTTCCCTTAGAATACCAATCCTAGTCCCACATTATTCGCGTTAAATGATTTCAAATCCAACAACACGGACTTGTGTGGAAGAACAATGTGATTCAGTTAGAGAATTTAATTTCGTGCTGGCTTTTTGACATGGTAGCTCAGTTAGTTAGAGCAACGAAACAGAAAGCCTACGACGCGGGTTTAAATCCAGGCTGTGGTAATGAATTGTTCAGATGAATCTACCTTTCCAGCTTTAGCCTACACATACCATGTGTGGAAGAGTAATCAATTAGTTAATTAAAATACAGCCATAGTTACATAATGTACTTTAGCACACGTGAGGTGACTTCGATCTAACTTTGTTGTTAAGTTCTTCATCTATACGTAAAGATACCACAAAATACGACGTCAGTTCCATAAAAATAGACTATACCAATAGCTATTTAAGTTAGAAACTTTCAATACTTTATCACACATTTTTACTTTCACTACGTAGTAGGTGATGGAAGTATTACGTTCTACCCAAAAATACATGTTTATAATATACCGGAAATACTTGTTTTGAGGTCCCCTCAATCCAAAAGAACCATGTTTAGGAAAAACATCAGTGTATATGTGTGAACAGCAAACGACTCAAAACCAAAGGTACGATAAATATCAAACTTGGTATATAAGTTCAGAATCTTCCAAAAATGCGACTTCAAGAAAGTCTTCCACCCCAACCTACCCTTTACAAACAAGCTTTTACAGTACTTTTTTGTTTCTCAAAATGGCTCAACCAGTTTATTAAACAACTATGTTTTTAAGATATTTACATAACAAAATTTATATCTTGAATTTTCTGGGAATAGCCTGTAAAGTTCTCTCATTCTGAATAACTTTTGTAGAATTGGTAAACTGTAAGAGACAGGCAAAGGCTTATCACCAAACAATTCATATCTCCTTAAAGACATAATTTGTGCTAAATAAAATTGCTTCTGGTATTCACAATTTACGAGATATTCTGTGTTATTGGTTTGAATGTTCAAATACTTATACTTATGACAAGTGGAAAATTGTCATTGTTTTTTTTTTGTTTGTTTGTTTTTTTTTGTTTCCCTGGTCATAGGTACAAAGAGAGCGGAATTTCAAAGTCATCACATAGTGATCAGCTAAAAAAGCTTTGACTATCACTTAAGCCTACTGTATTTCCATTTTATCTACAAGGAAATACAATGGGTTTTCAGATTTATTCGGTCTTTACCGCCAGTCGGTTTAAATGAATGTCGTTATTATAGTTAGTGAGCCCCTTGCCTCAAAGGGGAGGTGCAAAATTGAACTTCGGACTGCATGCGTTTCGGACTTCGTAAACAAGTTGAAGTACTGCGGCGGTGCAGAACTGTTTTTCACCAAGACATTTTGTGCGTTCTTTGAGCGCGACATGAATGTGACCAGCGATTACAGAATTTGTATGATTGGAGTGCTACTTCCGAACTGGAAGGATGCGGAGGGGGGTAGTCTATCGTTACAATATTGGCCGCTGTGTGAATGATTTTCTCCCTTCCGGTCCAGAGCTTCATAAAGTCCCAAGAAAAAACATGGTAAAATTTAATTTTCTGCTTTAAGGAGCATGAGTAGGTTTTTTTCTGGTTTTATTGTTCTTTTTTTGTTTTTTTTTGTTTTTGGTTTTTGTAATTGAAAAGTTGTGTCGTTAAAGCCCAGACACTCTACGCTACAAAAACCGTCCAATTATTTGAGTTATCTATCAGTATACATGCTGAGATTGCGAGTTTACGAGACGCAAGCGAAAGAAGTTCCAAATATAAATACGGAAAGATAAGATTCAAGTCCTATTTCACTAAGTTGACCTCAAAACTGTTGACATCCATCCCTTCCACTCATCTTTCGCTAGTCTCTTCCAGAG
Organism: Deroplatys truncata; assembly: GCA_030765065.1. Lineage (NCBI taxonomy): Eukaryota > Metazoa > Arthropoda > Insecta > Mantodea > Mantidae > Deroplatys > Deroplatys truncata. The sequence continues at coordinate 66,330,245 of CM060984.1, forward strand.
GCACTGGTAATAAACTCGCTTCAAAATATTACCGCCATAGGCAGACAAATGACTGGCGGCAACGGGCGAATAAATCTCAAGAACGCGCTCGTCAGTTACCTACATACCAGCGGTGCGAGCGCGTCCTGGCTCGTCTACCTGGCGGCGGGTGGGGTTAATGTTCTAAAGCGGGAAATTTGACGAAAATGGTGCATTTATTTGTGGGGAACCCCCAAAAAATAATGTTTATTGGAACAATCCCCTCACCATAGGCAAACTTAAGGACATAACAGAAATTATGAACAATACACAAGGAGAACTTCTGCGTGTTAATGGAAATTTCATCCGAAGACACCGGAAATGTCTTTACGCAGATGGACACTGCCTAAAATACCGCTTATAACAAGGTTAGTACGTTACTATCACTCGTGAGCAAGTAACGCGGGAGTTACGAAGCGAAAACTTCTAGTGTGTAATAAACGGTTTGTGGAGCACGTATACGCGCGATCCGTGGCCTCACCATAAAACGACCACACTGTACTACAGGAATCTCAGTTTTTGGAGTCTATTATAAATAATATTGCTACATATTTGTATTCATTATTATTGTAATCTTCAACATGGAAGATTGGAGTAAATGAAAACATGTTTTCGCTAATTTCGACCAGTGTCATACAAAACTGACTGATCAGGTTATTGGGTTGCGTAACCACAGACTGTGGTGTAAATAAACCGCAATGTGGATATAAATTCTGTTGCTGCTTTGCGATATTTAAAAATATAATGTGTTCCATTCACATGACTTTCACTACTTCATTCCTATACAAACTATTCTTACAAAAGCTTATTCTTCTATATAACTCTTGATAATAAGATAAACTTTCATTACACATTTATACTGGTTATTTTCGTGGTAGATATAAGAATAACAAAATAGTTAGGTTTTTAAAAAGCGGGTCACTATGCAATGGTTTTGGAATTCCGTTCTCTTTGCCTGACCACGAGAGAACAACGAATAACGATTTGCCATTTGAAAATAATACAAGTATTTGAAATTTCAAACCAATAACAAAGAATTTCTCGAGAACGGTTAATGCCACCAAAATTTTTATTTGACACAAAATCTGTGCTTTAACGAGATAAAATTTTTTGAGCAGTAATATTTTCTCTATCTCTTACGGTTTATCCATTATACCGATGTCGCTCAGAATGAAGAGGACTTCACAGGTTGTGTCAACATATCTTAAGATATACATTTTGTTTATTTTGGATATATCTTAAACATACCGTATTTTAATCAGTCGTTAAGAGTAATTTTTGAGAAAATGGGAAATAATGAAATCTTTTCCAAGTGAAGGCTAGTTTTGGGTGAAGCTATTTTTTGAAAATCTTTATGTAGCATCCTTGGAAGATGTCGAACTTTACTACCGAATATTCATCTCTACTTTCTCTACCACGTATAGTAGGTAGGGGAAGTGCTGCATTCCACCAAAAACTTCGATACCGAGATTTCACTGGAAATATGTGTTTTAAAGCCTCCTGAATAAATAAAAAAAAGCATTTTTGGATAAAAGTCCGCGCACAAGTTCAGCGTATTCCAAAAGATTTGACAAGAAGATTTTAAAGAAAATATCCCACTCCAGCTACCCTTTACATGAAACATTTTTCGAAAATTTCGAGTTTCTCAACAATGGTTCCAACAATTTTTATTAAAATACCGTATATTAAATATATTTATACGAAAAATAAAATATATATCTTGAATTTTCTGTGAATATATTGCGAAGTCCTCTTAATTCGGAAGAAATTTTGTATAATCTTGTATGGTAAATGTTTCGATACACGAAAATGTACTACACAAAAATATGGATCTCTTTAAAACACACAACTTATTTTAAATAACTTTTTTTGTGCATAAGCCATTTTCGTCATTAATGGTTCAATTTGTTCAATACTTTGTCATTCTTTTCAAGTCCTGTCTACATTCAGTTGTTTCTCACGACTGTATGGAAAGAGTATACAGTCCAGCATGGATGATCCAGTTCTGAAACATTTGACTATCGCTATTCCCTTTGCATTTATAACGAAATGTGTAATGCAGTTATTTCTCCAGCGGTTTATTGCGATTAAAATGAAGTACACAGAAAAACAAGATTTTGTAAGGTAAGTTTTATACCCATTAAGAGAAAGTCATGTGAATGTAACACATCAGATTTTTTTATATATGCTGTTCACAGCACACACAAACGCGCGCGAGGAACTTAAGCTAAAAACGCTTTTTATATACGGTTCCTCAAAACGCTTATTTCCGGTCAAATCTCGTTATTAAATTCTTGGATGGAGTGCAATACTTCCTGTACTTACTATAGGTAGGTAGTAGAGAAAGTGAAATAGCTTCTTCTCATTTGTAGACTGCAAGGCGTGCGTATTAAGCCAAACGGAGAATAGCCGACGCCTTCATGATGAGCAAACATTGCCTCTTAACGCCCTCTCCCTCCCAGAAAAGGACGTTCCAGGGAGAGTGTGCAAGTGACGTAATAAGATCGTGATAATGTTTTACTTTACGATATCAGAGCTAGTGGAATCACGAAGAGCACGCCTCTAAAAGGAGTGTTCCATATATCCTGTTACATTCACGACGCCCGTGAACCGTTAGGAGACAGACACTACGTTTATTTTACCATGGCCATCGAGGCCATAAAATGGCATTTCGAAAAGCAGAATAACAGGAAGAACAGCATCTTCGGTTTCATGGACATACTATTCTCTTTATCACGAGTTATTCGATGCTTCAACTTTCCGTGGTAGAAGTGTAAGAAAGGAACTGCCTTAGCTACTTCTTTCTCAATGTTACCATACTCTTTATATACTAAGATTGCACCCAAGGGAGGTAAGTGGAAACGGGGCATATTTCTGAACGTGTTAACAATATTCTCGTATGTCCTTATAATGCTGTTAAATTATATCTTAAAGCGCAGTTGCGTGTGAAAGGATTAAAGTATCAGTTCCGCGCGGACTTTCTCCATGTAAGCACATCAGCTGCGCGCGAAGGCTTACGCGTTGATGAATCAATTAATTACAGTTGCGTGGTAACAATTAAGATTATTTTGCTCGAGGATATTATTACTCTATTTATTTTAAGTCGCTTTAACTTCTTGGTCGTATCGCGACGGATCTGTTAGTGGATAGATCTTAGAACGATATGTGATGGATAGTTCACCTTCTAGGTCTAATCCCTGTAACCACCCGCTCCGTCACGTGTCACAAAGATCCTAGGCATAGCTACCGGATCTTCTGCTTTGTGCCGTGCAGATGGTGTTAGGGTACCGTCCAGTACAACTACCGCTCTCTCGAGGATATGGTTAGTAGGTATACAATCAAACTGTGTAAAAGTGACGCAGTTTGCTGATTATTAGTAAATAATTTCACTGCATTTGATTCATTATTTCCTTCCGATATTTGAGCATTTTAAGTACACCAAACAATAACGAATTGTTTTGCTGAGAGTCTTAAGTCTCCCCCCACGTGACCTTGGGGGATGGGCGTCATCCGAATGACACTACCACCACAACGAGAGCTTTTCCTTTGAGCCGCACCTGGTTGCGCAATAAGGCCTCCCATTACAGGGTGGAAGGGTACGCCACTTAGGTGCGTGAACCCCCAAAAGAGAAGACTGCCGATAACCTCGGTGGGGCCGACAGTCTCTAGCAACTGTCTACCGGTTATCCAGGGCGGTACAAGAGGACTTTGAGGCGTCTCCCAATCCTCCCTGGACGGAGAACCGCCCAGACATCCTAATCTCCCATAGGTATCGGGAACTACTGCCCCGCCGAGTCCAACCCAATTGAAAAGACATCCTTACGGAAGTTTGCCCCAGCGTACCTTCTAGTAATGCCAGAAGTACCACGAGTGCTCAGGGTGCGCAGCGTTCGCACCACGGCAGCTGAAGAGGTCGAACCCCCCCTTACGGGAGATGCTTAAGTCTATAAAATGGAAAGGAAAATTCTGTGAAAATATGATGACCTCGCGCAAGTATTACCCAAAAATTTTATAAAAAATGTTCCGTCCGCACATGTGGTGAAACTCCGTTAAAAGATTTCCTGGTAAATATAAGTGTATCATGTGATCATATTTGGTTTACAATTTTATATCCAGAAAGTTTCGGCTTACGCGCTAGAGATTCTGAAATGGAATGTGAGGCAGTATTTGTAACATTTTTGAATAATTTCAATTAAATTATATAATATGTAAATTCAATAACAGCCCGCCTTGAAGCAATATGTGTATGTAATAATTTGTAACACATATGTAACAGTCATTGCATACGCTTATATTATTGTAAACATGCTCAATAATGTTATGTGAATACATTACGTAATTTAATAATGTAAGAGCTGTGAGAATAATAAGTTTAAAGTTGCTAACATTGAGGTAACCTTGAGGCAATAATGAGTTTGAGAGTTTAAATATTACTAGTCATTATTACAGCAGCAATAATGTAAATTTTGTGACAGTTTAAAAATAGCCAATCAACAGCCAGAAAAAGCTATAGTAAAATGCAGGTATTCTATTGGACTAGGATTAGCCAATCAGAGTCTTCAAATACAGAGGTTTACGGGTTTGGACGGTTGAAATATGTTCAGTTGCCTGCAGACCATGATAGTAACCGGATGGAAGATGTGTTCTCTAGAGAAATAATACGTATTCGTGTGAAACGAAAAATAAGTATATGTATTAAAAGTGCAAGTATTAAATTAAAGAATCTCACAACTCTTAATATCAGTGAAGTGCTATTTAATTTGTGTCAAGGATTAATAATAAAAAGAAGTGAATTTAAACTTAAAATCTGCGTAAGCCTACATTCTTGCTGTACCACGTCCTGTTTAAGAGAAACGTGTCTCTAAAACAATACTGACGCAGCCGAGGCAAACATAAACCGAAATAATATCTATAGAAGCAGCGTAACAACAAACATACATCTTCAAATCGGCTTTACATACGTAGCAGCATATTACGTAAATAATTATCATACAACTTCAAATTGACGCCCAAAGCGTGGTACAAACTGCTTCAACAACAAAACACTTTCTCAAATTGTCTTCCCATACGTGGGGCTAACATCAAAACATAAACAGTAATACCTTCTCAAATGGGAGTTGGCTGTCGTAGACTCCGCGAGAAGCAGCAGACGTCGCATTCATTAGTTAAGAGTTTTTTACTAAAGGTACTGCATCAGCTTATAGCATACCTACGTAAACGACATGTTAAATAATTTCATATTTTACAATATTCATTTATGTGACTATCATTAACTGAGAATGAACAATGGAGGCCTTATACACAAATGTAGAGTACACCGTGATGCTTGTCACCTACGGGAAGCTCGAAGGAACACAAGAGGGGCTTGCCGGCTCTATCAACAGGCGTCACCCAGCGCACACCACGTTTCCATTATTGGATAGGCGTTTAACTGAAAAAGACAGCCTATGTGCTAACAAATATATGGACGCATAGGAGTGATTTGTAGTGGCGTGCAGACGTTGCCACGGGAGGTCTATCTGAATCTCGAATTCAAACACGGTGACAAGAAACTGACAGATGCCCTTACTTGGCTCATCTTTGTCACCTATTTTTGGGTACTAAAAGTTGGGGACGCAGTGAATCTACAGGCCTTCCAGAGATTTATCCGGAAGGAACGCTGGGAGTTGGACAAAAGGACCACTTTGGCCTTGGATCTCCCGCATTTAAGGAAGCTCTAAGTGTCCCCTGCAGGAGGGCATTTGCTAAGAATAGAGATAAGCAGAAGAAGAAACAAAAGAGATCTATCCTTCTTGTGTAGTAGTTTCCATATTCTCCTAAAACCTATCCCAAAATAAAGTAAATAAATAAACGTATTGCAGAGAAATTTAAAAAAGCAACATTAACCTTGGCAGAGAACTGCCATTCAATTATCCAGGCCCGCTTGTTAAAAAAAACACCAGTGTTTGAGCTGTTTCCAAGAGTTCAACATCACATAACCAACAATGCACAAAATGTATCGAAGATGTAGCAGACATTTTGAGACCTTCAATAGTTTTATTAAAATGTAATCCTTTTACTTACAATACTTAAGCTTTATTGTTTCCCTCTTTCCGATGTTTTGAAATCCGTACTGACTACGTCCTCCTCCACATTTCAAAGGCCCTAGGATGTAAATAAAGCGTTTCTGAACATGGTTTATTAACAAAATATGATATCAGTCCAACCAACACCGATCCTTGTAACATTTATTTATTTACACGTGTATGTTCACAAAAGTAAAATCGTGTGTATTCAGGTTCAGTATAAGGGCCATGTGAAAAAGCCATTCCGCCAGCGCCTTTGAATTTGTTTTGTTTCACTTCTTTCCGACCAAAGTAAACATGGCTATCTCTCGCATTACTGCTTGGAGTTAGATTGGATTACGAAGCGAAGGGGATTCGGCATTGATCCAATAAATCCGGATATTCTACCCATCACACAAGAGGTGCCCAGGGGTGAGGTGAAGGGACATGCCGGGCAGCCGGAACCAGGAGTGACGACACAGCAATGAAAAGGTTCCTACAGTTTCCAGATACAGACGCCCTGGCATTCGGACAAGCAGACCGGGGACTCCGCCCCCCACAGGGTCCAACGCCCCCAGGGGCGGGTGTTATACCCCGGTAACCAGCCAAAGGTCGAGGGACGAAAAAAGTGCGCCGAGAGCATTCTTTCCCTGCCACAATGCATCGAAACACCATCGCAGACTCTTCCAACCCTGAAATAGACCAAACGGGGTGAACGATGAATGAAATGGTTAATGGAACGAAATGGAGGGACAGGAAATTTGGGGGATGAAAGAAACCACTCCAGCATTCACCTGACGACCCAGGAAAACTCTGAAAAAAACCATAGACAATAGTGAGCAGTTTGAGAAGTAGATATTGTCTTGGAATTCATTTATTTATTTATTTATTTATTTATCTCCACGTATGGGCGTCAATTTTGAAGAAGTTATTATTTACGTAATATGCTGTTACGTATGAGAAGCCGATTTGAAGATGTATTTTTGTTATTACGCTCCAAGTTTAAAAAATATATTTTAACTTTGTTATTAAACTGGTTCTATAGATAGTATTTATGTTCTTTTTTGCCTCGGCTGCTTCAGTATTACTTTAGAGACATGTTTCTCTTAATCAGGGTGCGGTGCGACAACAATGTAGGCTTACACAGATTTTGAATTTTAAATTCACTTCTTTTTATTAATTCTTGACACAAATTAAATAGCACTACACTGATATCAAGAGCTGTGAGATTCTTTTATTTAATACGTGCACTTTGTTATCGCGTATACATAATTTTCGTTTCACACGTATACGTAATATTTCTTTAGAGAACACATCTTCCATCCGGCCAGTACCAAGGTCTGCCAGCAACTGAACATATGTCAACCGTCCAAACCCGTAAACGTTTGTATTTCAAGTCTCTGATTGGCTAATCCTAGTCCAATAGAATACCTGCAATACCTGCATTTTACTAAAGCTTTTTCTAGCTGTTGATTGGCTATTTTTAAACTGTACATTTCCGTCACAAAATTTACATTATCGTTGTCCCAATCATGACTAGTAACATTTAAACTCTCAAACTCATTCTTGCCTCAAGGCTACCTCATTGTTAGCAACTTTAAACTTATTATTCTCACAGCTCCTACATTATTAAATTACGTAATGCATTCACATAGCATTATTGAACATGTTTACAATAATACAAGCATATGCAATGACTGTTACATACATTGTTTACAAATTAATACATACATATTGCTTCAAGACGGGCTGTTATTGAAATTACATATTATATAATTTAATTTAAAAGTATTCAAGTGTTAAAAATACTGCCTCAAGTTGCCGGGGATCGAACCTGGGACCTTCCGAATCTGTGCCACAGACGTTACCACTGAGCTAACCTGCTCGGTTGGTTGAGGTTATTTTTGAACTTCTTGAATTGCGAACACGACTGATCACTACACTGCTACAGTCCATTCAAAAAAACTCAAATACATTTGGTCCAAATTGTTTAAAACCATTGAGACCGAAACTTGAAACAGAATTTGGTTATTATGTCTTTTGTCACCAGGAAAACCAGAAACCTTATTTCAGTTACAGGCTCTATTGAGAAATATTTGATGAACTAGAATATCCACAAAAGTATTCAGTATTGAACATAATACTGCTGTGTACATTTCCGTTACATGTTTAGACAATCGGTGTTTTCTATTCTTTGTCCCTCGTCTTCCGAAGAGAGTAGTAATCATCTCACTTGCACTAATTGGATAACCTGTCGGGAAGTTTTATTGTATAGCAGACACTTGAAAGTCGCCCTCCGTGGTGTAGTGGTTACCATGCTGGTCTTCTAGTTCCCGAGGTCACGAGTTCAAACCTGGCGAAGCGCGATGGATTTTTCGGACATAAAAATCTTTAGCATGGCTTTCTTCGGAAGGGAAGTAAAGCCGGTGGTCCCGTGTCGTATATTTACGGCACATAAAAGAACCTCAAGCCTGATAAAGAGGCCTCTGAGCAAAATTACCGGTCTTTCACCCCCAATATAGAATGGGACACTAAGGACCAAAGCAGTTACAGAGCGTCTATAAATAAAACTGAGTTTCAATTTCAGACACCGGAAGGGTTTGCCCGAGCGAGCTCGGCTCTTGCCCGCCGTTGTATTGAGTGTCTCAACGCGACTCTTGGGTTGTGTCAGTGGAACTAAGCACATAGTATGTCAAATTATCTAATGTGAAAGTCTAAAAATAGTGAACCAATATTATTCATTATATCACTATAAAGTACTTGCTGAGGCAATATTTTTAAACTTAAATGATTTAAGTCTAATTATATAAATATAAATCCAATAACAGCCAGCCTTAAAGCAATATGTGTATGTAACAACATAAGGAGTATATATTACAGTCATTGTATACGTTAATATTATTGTAACATGTTCAATAATGTTATGTGAATATATTACGTAATTTAATAATGTAGGAGCTGTGAGAATAATAATTAAACGTTGCTAACAATGAGGTAACAATGAGATAACCTTGAGGCAATAATGAGTTTGAAAGTTTAACAATACTACTTATGATTCTTGGAAGCAATAATGTAATTTTTGAGACAGTTTAAAAAGTAACCAATCAACGACCAGAAAAAGCTTTAGTTAAATGAAGGTATTCTATTGGAATAGCATTAGCTAATCAGAAAATGAAATATAGAAAGTTTAAAAATTTAGAGTCAGTTGCCTGCAAACAGTGTTCCTAACCAGACGCAAAAAGTGTCCTCGAGAGATTTAATATGTATTCGTGTGAGACGAAAAGTAAGTTTACGTGTTAAAAAGTGTAATTAATTAATAAAAAGAATCTCACAGCTCTCTATATCAGTGAAGTGTTATTTAAATCGTATCAAGCATTAATAAACGGAGTGAAGTAAAATTATAATCTGTGTAAGCCTACATTCTTGTCACATCACAACCCTGTTAAGAGAAATGTGTCTCTAACAATAATTCTGGCGCAGCCGAGGCAAACATAAATATTTAATACTTAAAGAAACAGTCAAATTACAAAGTTAATATTTTTAAAACTTGGGGCGGGGGCTACCGGAAAGCGGGTACCATACGTGCGGTTGCAACTACTTCAAGTGTTCGGCTCCCCAACAGTTGAATTATAATACAACTCCTACTTCAAATCGGCTTTTCCATACGTGAAGCAAAATAACAAGATATCTTTCTTCAAATTGGCTTCCAAAGCGTGGGGCTAATAAAAAGTTCTACAATGCATAGAATTGCAGACCTATTTGTTACAATTAGTCAGAACATTTATCAAACCTAGTTCTACGTTACAGTGGAAACTTTTTTCAGGAAGATGGTCGTCACTTTTGAATCAAGGTACTTTACCTTCTACGTTGTTGATTCTGCTACCGTGATCACATAGCTCGTTCTGTCGTCTGGTGCGCCAGCTGCTACAGTGGTAAGATAGAGATCTTTCTCTAGGGTATCCGTGGATGTATTGTGAAGAGACAACACCAGTTTAAATTGAATGAGAAATCTGTTATGAACTAGTGTTTGAGTTATTGAAGCGACTTTCCGACCGTTTGAGATGAAGAAGTGGACTAGCTTGAGTTGTAGCATTCGAAATTGTAATAACTGAATTATTATACATGCTAACTTCTACAGTATCAATCTTACGATTTGAAATAACTGTTTCCGCAATAAAAGAAACTAGTAGTTTAACTTGCCGTGAGTCGCTAAAATACTTATCGGCGAGACCTCTCGCGATAGCGCGGAATCCTACTCACACAAGCGCGTCACTAAGTGCTTAAAATATTACACGAGCAGTTGACGGTAACATAGTATCTAATGTATGCACAACTGTGTGCACGAAGGTATGCACAAACGACTGTAAGTACCAGTGTCGGTATCAGAGAGACTCGCTGATTAAAAATTGCACCCCTTAGCTCCGCCTACTTCATTATTCCCCACCAACGTTATTTTTCACGCACAACAAATGCATAAAATCCTAAGTGTGGCTCTTAACTTTGTCACCATTGGGCTTGGCTAAAATATCGGAATCTAAGTGCCTTTCTCTTTTCCTGAATTCTGCCTACGTGATCCTGCAAACGTACTGAGCTTATAATCTAACTGAATTCTCAAAAGTGTTAAGCTAATTCGTTCGCTAATTCGGCTGATAATAATGGCTTTGATTAACCTGACTTCCTAATTACCTCCGTCTTTCCGGATAAACATTTAAATTCGAGCTTGTTACATTATACATTGGCGTAATACACGGAAAGTATTTATTAAAATTATTTCTCTGTTTTACTATAATTTCTTCTGTAATTATTTATATACTCCGGTCAATAATTATAGTATCAATTATATTTCTTTATCTATTTGATTAGTATATTTATTTTATACATAAATGTGTAGTAGCTTAATCAGAAGGAATAAAACAGAAACGATGGTTCCACGTTTAACTGATCAACACTTAACGTAACAGGAACAAGATTATACTTCACAATGCAAAACCCGAGACAGATAATGCAAACAGAACAATTTAACATATAACTGACCAGAAAGAATTTATAAGTAACTGGCATGAATCGTAGAATAGAATCAAATGGTACTCTAACTTGAATTAAATGTCTTATTTTATTGCTAAGACTTCTCTTGACCAGCCTGTGAATATTTGGGGTGATATTTTATTCTGGGCACTGCGTTCAGATTTTCATCAAACAGGTTTCTTTGATGTCCGCCTTTTCTTAATTTCAAACCGGAGAACAATTACTCACACATATAAATGGTACCGAACATGCACAAGGTTTTGATTTTGACTTATACGAAATAAATTGTTTGTTGGAAAGAGATGTTTTTGTGTAGTACATTTTCTTATATCGCTTAACGTTCATTAGTTGTACACGACTCTACTAAACTCCTTCCGAATAAAGGAGGCTTCACAGACTATTCGCAGAATACTTTAATTAAAATCGTTATTTTAATTAAAGTAAAGTAAAGTTGCTCTTATGTAAAGGGTAGTTTGTGGTGGGGAAGTAATCAAAAGTATCCGGACACCTGACTGAAAATGTCGTACAAGTTCGTGGCGCCCTCCATCGGTAATACTGGAAGTCAATATGGTGTTGGCCCACCCTTAGCCTTGATGACAGCGTTCACTCTCGCAGGCATACTTTCAATCAGGTGCTGGAAGGTTTCTTGGGGAATGGCAGCCCATTCTTCACGGAGTGCGGAACTGAGGAGAGGTATCGATGTAGGTCGGTGAGGCCTGGCACAAAGTCGACGTTCCAAAACATCCCAAAGGTGTTCTATAGGATTCAAGTCAGGACTCTGTGCAGGCTAGTGCATTACAGGGATGATATTGTCGTGTAACCACTCCGCCACAGCCCGTGCAGTATGAACAGGTGCTCGATCGTGTTGAAAGAAGCAATCGCTCCCCGAATTGCTCTTCAACAGTGGGAGGCAAGAAGGTGCTTAAAATATCAATGTAGGTCTGCGCTGTGATCGTGCCACGCAAAACAACAAGGGGTGCAAGTCCCCTACAGGAAAAACACGACCACACCATAACACCATCAACTCCGAATTTCACTGTTGGCACTACACACGCTGGCAGATGACGTTCACCGGGCATTCGCCATACCCACACTCTGCCATCGGATCGCCACATAGTGTACCGTGATTCGCCACTCCACACAACGTTTTGCCACTGTTCAATCGTGTGATGTTGATGCTCCTTACACCAAGCGAGGCGTCGTTTGGTATTTTTCTGCGTGATGTGTGGCTTATGAGCAGCCGCTCGACCATGGAATCCAAGGTTTCTCACCTCACGCTTAAATGTCATAGTACTTGGAGTGGATCATGATGCAGTTTGGAATTCCTGTGTGATGTCTGGATAGATGTCTGCCTATTACTTTTTACGACCCTCTTCAAATGTCGGCCTGTATGACGAGGTCGGCCTGTATGCTTTTGTGCTGTACATGTCCCTTCACGTTTGCACTTCACTATCACATCAGAAACAGTGGACCTAGGAATGATTAGGAGTGTGGAAATCTCGCGTACAGACTTCTGACACAAGTGACACCGAATCACCTGACCACGTTCGAAGTCCGTGAGTTCCACGGAGCGTCCCATTCTGCTGTTTCACGATGTCTAATGGCTACAGAGGTCGCGGATAAGAAGTACCAGGTAGTAGGTGGCAGCACAATGATCTAAGATGAAAAACATATGTTTGTGGGGGTGTCTGGATACTTTTGATCACATAGTGTATATTGTGTCGCATGTTGGAAGGACGCAACTTAAATGCAAAGTTCGGTATTTATCTGAGACTTCGTTTTCGAGTTATGCTGTTCAGACACACACACATATACTTTTTTTTATAAAAATGCTTTTTATTGTATTTAGGGGACCTCAAAACATGAGATCTCGGTATAGAAGTTTTAGGTGGAATGCAATACCTTCTCTGCCTACTAAGCACGTGGTAGAGAAAGTAAAAAAGAACAAGAACAATAATGAAATATTAGAACAAATATCCAAATTTGATACTCCTGAAAGCGAAATTACATGTAGAAATATCAAGAGAGAGACAGGAATTAAACAAACTTAGTCAACATGTAGGAAGACTTCGAGAATGTGTAAGATATTGAGAGAAATACAACTGTAATTTCATAGTTATGTTTGTACTTTTTATGTTATACAGGCCTCTAAATGAAATTTTAAAAATCGATAGAAGATATAAGTTAAATACCGCATTAGAAACAAAGTCATAGAAAGAGAATTAAATATATCAATTCTGGATTATAGACTGATTAAATGGAAAGAAAAAAATCTGATGTGTTACACTCACATGACTTTCTCTACTCTTGTACAAACTATTTTTACAAACGCTTATTCTCCATATGCTTCATGTTAATCGATATATCGAGATGTCAATCTTATTGCTAATTTTCTTGTAGATGCAAACGGAATATGGTAGGTTATTAGCGATAGTCAAATCTTTTAAACGCTGGTTGCTATGTGGCGCAATCCATTCTCTTTGCATGTCCAGGACAAAAAAAAAATGAATAACGAATTTGAGAAAAAGTATAAGTATTGGAAAAGTTAAGGAAATAACAAGCAATATCTCGAAAATTGTGCACGCAACAACAAAAAATGTATATGACATAAATTGTGTATTTTAACGCGATTTACATTTTTTGTGTAGTAAGATTTTGTCTATCTCTTAAACATAAGATATTTTAATAAAAATCGTTAGAATACTTTTTGATAAAATTAAAATTTTCGAAAAATGTTCCATGTAAACGGTAATCTGGGCTGGGGGATTTTCTTGAAAACCTTCATGTGGCATCTCTGGAAGATACTGAATCTAAATACCAAGTTTGGTGTTTATCCGACAGTTCGTTTCCGAGTTATGCTGTTCACAGACACACACACAGACACACACACACACACGGACATGTTTCTAAAAATGCTTTTTTTTGTTTTTGGATTCAGGAGGTCTCAAAACATGTATTTCCGGTGAAATCTCGCTATCGAATTTTTGGATGGAATGCAATACTTCCCCTACTTACTATACATAGTAGAGAAAGTAATGGTATGTAAAAGGATTGTCATGTTTTGGGCTCCCAAAAATATTAAAATGCAAACCGGTTGGTAAGAGATCAAGGTAGGCCATGAAACAGATGATCAGTGTCTATGAAGGCGGAACAGGTTTTGGTCTGAACCTTGAAGTTAAGAAGAAGAAGACGGTAAAGACGTATATATAAGGGAATGACCCATTTTGTGCATGTGTATGAGAGAGGGAGAGAGAAATATTCATGTATTACACATATTGCGTAACGTGATATCTGCAGGAGATTTCAGTACCTAAGATATTTTAGAAGGGAGCCACTTTTAAATTATAAGAAACAGTTGCTTATAACTGTTTCTCTCCTTCGTGTTTACTGGAGAGTTTCACGCATCTTTATTACTTTTCGATTAACTTTCCAGACTTTGGTAATTTTTTGCTAGATACATTGTCTTAGTTGCGTGATAGCCTTGCTTTATCAGCTGTTTTAGTAACTTGCTGATAGCTGGCGAGCTGTAATATATAGCCTTAGCAACCCAATCAGGTCGTTCGCTATAGGAGATTAGAATTCGGGAAATTCCGGAGGCGAGCTTCAGCAATAACACTTACTATCTGCTCTGTATGCTCCTTGTTTTACGTTCCTTGAGGTGACATTCCTATCAGAAATAACGTTTAAAGTGAAGTGTATATGCTTTAAAGGGATGGAAAACAATGGGCGAAAATATTGCGTAGCAAACGCATACTGAGCAGAGGAGATATAGACGTCATTCTTTAAACCGGGGAAGGATCTCGACAAGTACACTGAAAACGTTTATGTGCACTTTTGTTCTATACCTTGTTGATTTGTAGAAAATCGCTTTAAAATTCAGAGACGTCTGTCAACAGCACTCCGAAAATAACGCTTGACGGTTAAAATCAGGTGCTAAGCAAGACAATGTGCACACCATCTGCAATGCCGCTTCTAATGGGTTGCTATATTACAGGAATTATATCAATTATGCAGTGGTGTTTAATTTCCAAGACCTCTTTACGTAGTTTAAAAAATGTTTGTTAGCGGCTAAAACCGAAATTGAGGCAGTATTTTTAACACTTAAATGATTTTAGTCAAATTATATAATAAAAAAATCTGATGTGTTACACTCACATGACTTTTTCTACTCTTGTACAATCTATTTTTACAAACGCTTATTCTCCATATGCTTCATGTTAATCGAGATATCGAGATGTCAATCTTATTGGTAATTTTCATGTAGATGCAAGGGAAATATGGTAGGTTTTAAGCGATAGTCAAATATTTTAACGATGGTTGCTATGTGGCGCATTTCATTCTCTTTGCATGTCCAGGACATAAAAAAAATGAAAAATCTGATGTGTTACACTCACATGACATTCTCTACTCTTGTACAAAGTATTTTTACAAACGCTTATTCTCCATCTAGTTCATATTAATCCAGATAAACATCTGCAGACCCTATCTTATTGCTAATTTTCTTGTGGATGTAGGGGAAAATATGTTTACAAAGGCAATATAGAAAAACAGTAGCCTTTAAGCACATACATATCTGTTAATAGCTGGTTGCTAGGTGCCGCACCATTCCCTTTGCCACAGATTATAACTCTTTGCATATCCAAGACAAAAAAAAATGAATAACGACTTTGAGAAAAAGTATAAGTATTGGAAAATTTAAGGAAATAACAAGCAATATCTCGAAAACGGTTCACTCAACAAAAGAAATGTATATGACATAAGTTGTGTATTTTAACGCGATCTGCATTTTTTGTGTAGTAAACTTTTGTCTATCTCTTACGGTTTACCAGTTATGCAAAAGTCTTTCACAATGAAGAATACTTTTGGAGACATTCCCAGAAAATTCGAGATATACATTTCATTTCTCATGACATTATCTTAAACATATGATATTTTAATCAAAATCGTTAGAGCCATTTTTGAGAAAATTAAAATTTTCGAAAAATGTTCCATGTAAAGGGTAGTCTGGGGTGGGGGAATTTTCTTGAAAACCTTCTTGTCGCATCTCTGGAAGATACTGAACCAAAATACCAAGTTTGGTGTTTATCCGACTGTTCGTTTTTGAGTTATGCTGTTCACAGTCACACACACACACATACACACACACACGCAGATACACACACGGACATGTTTCCAAAAATGCTTTTTTTGGATTCGGGAGGTCTCAAAACATGTATTTCCGGTGAAATCTCGGTATCGAATTTTTGGGTGGAATGCAATACTTCCCCTACTTACTATACGTAGTAGAGAAAGTAAAAAGTGTATATTACAGTCATTATATATGTTTATATTATTGTATACATGTTCATTAATGTTAGGTGAATGTATTACGTAATTTAATAAGGTAGGAGCTGTGAGAATAATAGGTTAAAAGTTGCTAATAATGAGGTAACCTTGAGGCAATAATGAGCAAGAATGTTTAATAATGCTACTAGTCATTATTGGAGCAACAATAATGTAAATTTTGAAACAGTTTATAAAATAGCCCATCAATAACCAAAAAAAAAGAAGCTTAAGTTAAATAAATGTATTCTACTGGATTAGGAATAGCCAATCAGAGGCTTGAAATATAGAAATTTACAAATTTAGGCGGAAGAAATCAAGTCAGTTGCTTGTAGACAGCGCTCATAACTGGACGTGTTGCTTGCAGACAGTGTTGCTAACCGGACGCGAGATACGTCCTCGAGAAATTTAATATGTATTCGTGTGAGACGAAAATAGTTTTACGTGTTAAAAAGTGCAAGTATTTAATAAAATACAAATTTCACAGCTCTCTCTCTCTCTCTCTCTCTCTCTCTCTATATATATATATATATATATATATATATATATATATCTCAGTGAAGTGTTATTTAAATCGTGTCAAGCATTAATAAAAGTAATGAAGTAAAAATTATAATCTGTGTAAGCCTACATTCTTCAGTCGCATCACAGCCCTGCAAAGAGAAACATATCTCTAACAATAATAATGACGCAGCCGAGGCAAACATAAATATATAATATTTAAAGAAACAGTCAAATTACAAAGTTAATATTTTTTAAACATTGGGGCGAAGGCTACCGGGTACCATACGTGGTTACAACTACTTCAAGATGGGCTCCCCAACAGTCGAAATACAATACAACAACCTACTTCAAATTAGCTCTCACAGCGCGGGGTAAATAACGAAACAAAATAACAACTTCAAAATACATTTATTTAATTTTTAAATCCGCCAATAACAGAAAATAATTTAACTTAACCCTTTATAGCCTAGTGTACCATACTTGTTACAAAGGCGTTTTCCTTTTAAGTTTTTAATGGCAATTTTTCTAATTTAATATTGTGCTAATCTATAGATAATCTATTTGTAGCTGTTTTATACTATAAATATATCATTTTTAAGAAAACCGTAGTGATGTTTTCATAAATATTAAGAAGAAAAATCCATGAAACTGCAGCCAAATGCAACCCCATCAGCATTCAATCGTACCATCACACTGGTTATTTTACGTGGGCCCTCCCCGTTCTTTACCACAGACACATTTGACTGCAGCTGCAGGACTCGAACTCGCGAGTTTTGATAGCCATCGCTTTGATGGCCAATCCATTTCGTCTCGCTTTAACGATCGCGGCTATTTGAATCGCTTCGGTTGTGGTGCCGGTGAAAGGGATATAAAAACTGGTCTCGGAATTAGAGGAGCGCGGCATATTAGTAAAATAATTCCGCAATATAGGGCTAACAGTTTAGTAACACTGTACTTAATGAAAATACCAAATATTACTTTACACAGTGCCTACTTTATACCCAACAGATGCAAATAAAGTCCAAGTGCTTTTCGGAGTATTGATTGAAAACAAGGAGAATCGCGTGTTTCAAATATTGATTGTACATGCCGGAAAAACATAATGGATATAGAATATTTTAGAAATGACTAATTATGATAAAAATCTGGCAAGTTTTATGTATTTTAATCAGTTCTTTTTTTCGCGTAGGGTTTCTAATCTATATAAAATTCAATAAGCGTGAAAAGGATGTTAGAACAATTCATAGAAGATTAAAGCTAAACATTTTATTCATCGTCCAAGTTTTTCAAACCGATATGTTTTTACTTCCTCTACTACGTATAGTCAATAGGGGAAGTATTGTATTCCACTCAAAAATTTGATACCGAGATTTCACCGGAAATATATGTTTTGAAACCCCCTGAATCCAAAAAAAAAGCAGTTTTGGAAACATGTCCGTGTGTGTGTCTGTGAACAGCATAACTCAGAAACGAACAGTCGAGTAAACACCAAACTTGGTATTTAGGTTCAGTATCTTCCATAGATGCGACACGAAGGTTTTCAAGAAATTACCCCCACCACAGATTACCCTTTACATGGAACATTTTTCGAAAATTTTAATTTTCTCAAAAAACGGCTCAAACGATTTTGATTAAAATATCATAGGTTTAAGATATTTTCATGACAAATGAAATGTATATCTCAAATTTTCTGGGAATGTCTCCAAAAGTATTCTTCATTGTGAACGACTTTTGCATAACAGGTAAACCATAAGAGATAGACAAAATTTTACTATACATAACATGTAGAACGCGTTAAAATACACAATTTATGTCATATACATTTTTTTTGTTGAGTGAGTCCTTTTCGAGATATTGCTTGTTACTCCCTTAAATTTTTCAATACTTATATTTTTCTCAAATGTGAATTAGTTATTCATTTTTTTATGTCCTGTACATGCAAAGAGAATGGAATGCTCCACATAGCAACCAGTTCTTAAAGCATTTGACTATCGCTTAAAGTCTACCAATTCCCCAGCAGTAAGATTAACATCTCGATTAACATGAAGCATATGGAGAATAAGCGTTTATAAAAATATTTGTATAAGAGGAGAGAAGGCCATGTGAGTGTAACACATCAGACTTTTTTAAAAAAAAAATATTTAGTGGTCCTCAAAGCTTATATTTCCATTGAAATCTCGATATTAAATTGAATGAAATGCAATATTACCCCTATTTTGCTTACATAGTAGAGAAATTAACCATTTTTAAATATACCTAGGTTAGCAGATAGTCTTAAACTAATGGCTGTACCATTCAGTTCAAGAATACCTTTTATATCCTAACTTCAGCAATGCGGCTTGAATTAAATATCGTTATAAAAGTTACGGCATTGTACTGAGAACATTACGAACAAAGACAAAAGACTGTAGAGCTCTTGGACTTGGCACTCAACAAAGAACTTCACACCACCCACAAAGAAAACGAAGAGCCCTTACATAAGTTAGTCCCCTCTCCCCCAAAAAAGGAATAAGATGCACAGTTCTGGTGGTGTTTTAATTGGTGCACGTGCCAGGAAGGATTTCCGTGTGCCGCATGGGACGAGGGTCTCAGGGAAGCACAAGTAGGTCATGGCACGTCGTCATGACAATGTGGGTCACGCAGCTGGTGGTTGTCATAGCAACAAACAAGTTTGGCTCGCGCATGCGCGTCCCTAGCAACCAGCATTTTCAAACCGTGCATACAGTACATGTGTCGCGGTTAACAAACCAATTTTCTTTCTGGTGTGCTCTTCTTAGAAGCGTGCATTTTTCATGAGGCAGAACAGGTCACTGTTATTTTGGGTCGCATACATTGTTTATTTAGTGGTCTTCTAAATTAACTGACACAGTTTTTGTAAGAATGGCGTGCAACATCGTTTACCAAAATGTCTTCTAAAGTTAGCTTTCGTTACTTAAACTTTCCAATCTTGAGAGACATTCATAATATGCAATAATTAATATGTATGTAATCTACCGAGCGAATTGGCTGCGTGGTAACAAGTGAGCCTCCATTCCGGAGATCGCGGGTTCAATTTCCGTCGCGTCTATGCGGCCTATAGTCTCCTGTGGTTCGTTCCCTTCGTCCCTTCCTCCTAAGAGGTGATAGCTGCAATTTATCTCTCGTAGGTCTCTGTGGGCGAGGTGTGTAGCGTTTTGCCGCTACTTTGTTTTGTTACTCTTGCCTCTGCGTCGTTGTAGGTGAAGTCTTCAGGACTCGAGATCGCCGATATCAGTCTGGAAGCACTTGTGGACGTCGCATCTCAGGGTCAACTGCCGGCGAGTCGGTCTGAAATTCCCTACTGTTATTGTCAGGGTAGGATTGTGGGAGGGTGACACTAGGATATTATTCTTAAAGAAAACGTTTTCAGTTCCTCACTAAAACGCGTATTCCTGCCAGAAAACCTGCAAGATTCTTTTTCTTTTTCTACCCCGTACGGTTCTTATGTAAGAACATTTTCACCCTTGGGTCCACTATCGTTTTGCTCCGGTTAATTATTTATTATTTATGGCGCTCTATCACCTTTCTTTTGATTCTCGCGAACTTGAATTCATTACTTGCGGCGTGTTAAGTTATTTATTATCTTGGATAAAATAATTTCAACGACAATCTAACACTCTGTATAATTATTCCACACGCATTACCTTATGATGTCATTGTGGTGCGGCACTTCGTAAATTTTGGAACTTTTATCCTTTTCTTTCTATTTTTGACTCAACGTGATGCGTGTTTCCTTACCGGAGAATCATGACAGACTGTCCCAAAACCACGCTCGCATTCACATATCTCAACGACTGCTCTCCTCCAAATTTTATACATGTCACTGCGTCTTCCCATGTTTTTATTGATTCTCGCACTTATTCTCCGCGTTTATTGGTTCCCTGGATGAAAATTTTAAAGCTTAACTGTAGGAAATGTCCGTTGCCTCATAGCGTCTGTTTGCTTGAAAACTTGTCTCGCACCCACGAAGTACAAAAGATTTCGATTTTGATGGCCCCACACTCGGAAAACATAATGGAAGCTACTCTTATTCTTGCCTAAATATTGCAGTTTTTCTCATGCAATTACGCCTTTATTTATTTTACAATATTATGGAAACATAAAACATACTTACAGCTTATGAAGGGCTTTCGATTGATACAATTTTTAATTCTATGCCTTTAAAATTATGGAAATTTATTAAATTGAATATTAATTAATTATTAATAATTCCTAAAATATAATTATTATAGAGTTCCTTTTTATGTATTCTTAATCGGTGGAAATATCGCTACAGGTGTCACCTCAGTTGTGTGCCCTATACCTATGTAATCACATTTGACATTTCTTACGAGAACACATACACTATACCTAAAGTTTAATAATGAAACAAAACTGCAGGAAATGCACGGTCTTCATCAGCGACTGTAGGTGACTGGATGTAAACAAAACAGAGTTGGCTCACTCTCAGTGCTCCATTCTCAGGACAAACAGGTGAGCTGAAGTGTCTTATGAGATACTTCAAGCCCAGTGGTGTACAAGTTTTCGTGATGCGTTTATCAGTAAAGATGCTACGCCTAAAATTTGTTTAAAAATTGCAGAATTCATTAGAAATCAAGGTTCTTTAATACAGTTTCTAAGGCTGGCTGACACTTTATGAAATAGTAGTTTATGATAAAAGGAGTAAAAGTAGGGTTTTTTAGGCCTTCGTTTCGCATTCTTAGAATCTTAGAAGCAAAATAAAACCACTTTTAACACCTACGGCATACGAGGGCAAATCAAAAAGTCTTTGCCCCTATTTCTTTTCGGCCAAATTACGAATGTAAAATAAAAACCAACATATACATTCGAAGTAGTGGACTTTTCATGGGCCGGTCCTTGTAGATTTTCCAAGTTTGCGCTGCTGTCAGTGCATTCAAAATGGCAGGTGTGCTTAACACGTCCACGGCTTACGAACAACGAAGTGTGATCCGTTTTCTATGGAGTAAGGAACGAACGTCCATAGAGATCCACATGGAAATGCAGCCATCATATGGGGAAAGGTGTCTTTCTTTGAGAAGTGTGAGATGGTGGTGTTCTGAGTTCGAAAATGGCCGTGCAAATCTGCATGACAATGAGCGTGCGTGGAGACCGCATATCACAAAGTGATGCTAACGACATTCTGGGATTGCCGTGGGCCGCTCGTGCTGGACTTCACTCTGCGAGGTGCCACCATCAATGCCGACTGATATTGTTCCACTTCTGCGGGCTGCGATCAGAAAGAAGCGCCGCGGGATTCTCGATGTTGACAACGTGATCATCCTCCACGACAATGCGAGACCACGTGTGGCAAACAAGACCGTCGGCAAGCTAAGGAACTTTCACTGAGAGTTTCTAGAGCATCCACCATACAGCCCGGATCTTGCCCCATAATGATTTCCATCTTTTCAGTCCTGAAGAAGTTCCTGGCAGGACAGCGATTCACTTGCAACGACGAAGTCAAGACAAAAGTGCGACAGTGGTTTTGTAGTCAGACGGCCGACTTCTATACCAGCGGCATCACAAAATTAGCGCTGCGATGGGACAAATGTCTGAAAAGGCACGAGGACTATGTGGAAAAATAGTGAAAGGTACAAGGAATAATATGTATATGTTTAGTTGGCTGTATGTGTCTTATGTTACCAGAAAAAAAATCTGATGTGTTACACTCACATTACTTTCTCTACTCTTGTACAAACTAGTTTTACAAACGCTTATTTTCCATGTACTTCATGTTAATCGAGATAAACATTTGCAGACTCTATCTTATTGCTAATTTTCTTGTAGGTGAAAGGGGGATATGGTAGGCTTTAAGCGATAGTCAAATATTTTAACGCTTGTTGCTATGTGGCGCATTCTATTCTCTTTGCATGTCCAGGACATAAAAAAAAAATGAATAACGAAATTGAGAAAAAGTATAAGTATTGGAAAATTTAAGGGAATAACAAGCAATATCTCGAAAACGGTTCACTCAACAAAAGAAATGTATAGAACATAAATTATGTATTTCAACGCGATCTACATTTTTTGTGTAGTAAAATTTTGTCTATCTCTTATGGTTTACCAGTTATGCAAAAGTCGTTCACAATGAAGAATACTTTTGGAGACATTCCCAGGAAATTCAAGATATGCATTTTATTTGTCATAAAAATATCTTAAACATTTGATATTTTAATCAAAATCTTTAGAGCCATTTTTGAGAAAATTAAAATTTTCGAAAAATGTTCCATGTAAAGGGTAGTCTGGAGTGGGGGGATTTTCTTGAAAACCTTCGTGTCGCATCTCTGGAAGATACTGAACCAAAATACCAAGTTTGGTGTTTATCCGACTGTTCGTTTCTGGCTGTTCACAGACACACAGACAGACACAGACACACACACGGACATGTTTCCAAAAATGCTTTTTTTGGATTCAGGGGTCTCAAAACATGTATTTCCGGTGAAATCTCGGTATCGAATTTTTGGGTGGAATGCAATACTTCCCCTACTTACTATACGTAGTAGAGAAAGTAAAAACTGAGATGTCAGATGTTTTGATGATTCGCTGGCAGTCACTTTTAGTGAAATATTTACTTTCTTTACTACGTATAGTAAGTAGGGGAAGTATTGTATTCCACCCAAAAATTCTATATCGAGATTTCACCGGAAATACATGTTTTGAGACCCCATGAATCCAAAAACTCATTTTTGGAAACATGTCCGTGTGTGTGTGTCTGTGTGTCTGTCTGTGAACAGCATAACTTAGAAAGGAACAGTCGGATAAACACCAAACTTGGTATTTAGGTTCAGTATCTTACAGAGATGCGACACGAAGGTTTTCAAGAAAATCCCCCCACCCCAGATTACCCTTTACATGGAACATTTTTCGAAAATTTTAATTTTCTCAAAAATGACTCTTAACGACTTTGATTAAAATATCATACGTATAAAATATTTTCATGACAAATAAAATGTATATCTTGAATTTTCTGGGAATATCTCCAAAAGTATTCTTCATTGTGAACGACTTTTGCATAACTGGTAAACCATAAGAGATAGACAAAATTTTACTACACAAAAACTGTAGATCGCGTTAAAATACACAATTTGTGTCATATACATTTTTTGTTGTTGAGTGAACCATTTTCGAGATATTGCTTGTTATTCTCTTAAATTTTCCTAAACATACTTTTTCTCAAATGGAAATTCGTTATTCATATTTTTTGTCCTGGTAATGCAAAGAGAATGGAATACTCCACATAGCAACCAGCTCTTAAAAGATTTGAATATCGCTTAAAACGTACCATATTCCCCTTGCATTTACAAGAAAATAAGCAATAAGATTAACATCTCGATTAACATGAAGCATATGGAGAATCAGCGTTTGTAAAAATACTTTGTACAAGAGTAGAGAAAGTAATGTGAGTGTAACACATCAGTTCTCTCTGTTACTTCCTGCTAAACATGATAAATATTTGTATGCGTTGTGTGCGTGCTGCGCGTTCAGTATTCTGGCGAATGTTTGGCGAATGAACGCAATGGCCCTGGCGCGGCGTCCGTTATACTTAAATTTATCCGACATTTCTCTTTTAAGCACAAGGGAAAACCCTGGCCAAAAATACTTTATCCAGGTAATTCACCCACATCAGATTCAAACTTGGATCCTCTTGAATGTGAAGCAGACACGCTACTCCCACACCACGAAGGTGGTCTGCATAGGCACTAAGACGACATTAAAATGCTTAAAAATCTTGTGCGTTGCATTCACATGATTTTCTCTGCTCACTATCCTACAAATTATTCTTACAAAAGCAGTCCTCTGCCTACCTCATGTTAAACGAGATAACCTCGCAGTACACATTTACCCATTTCGTTATAGGTATAAGATGCATATAAACATCCTGCTTAGGATGCTGTTGGTTTGAGGATCACTATGTAATGGCTTTGAAATTCCACGTTCCTTGAATGGCCACAAGAAGAAAGTAATAAGCGAATTATCTCTTGAAAAAATTCTCATGTGTTACATTCATATGAGTTTCTCTACCTACAAGCGACTTTTTTACTTTCTCTACCACTACATATCGGGCAGATATGGTATTGAATTTCACCCAAAAATTTGATACCGAGCTTTCTCTGAAATACATGTTTGAGGTCCCCTGACACCAAACAGACCATTTTTTAGAAAAAGGCCCATGTGTGTGCCTGAGAACAGCATAACTCAAAAACGAAAAGTCTGATAAACACCCCGCATTGTATTTAGGTTCAGTACATTCCAAAAAAGGGACACGAAGATTTTCAAGAAAATCTCCTCACCCCATGGAATACTTTTTCGAAAATTTTAATGTTTTAAAAACTGGCTCTAACGATTTTGATTAAAACATCATATGTTGAACATATTTACATGATGAATAAAATGTATACCTTGAATTGTCTGCAAATAGCCAGTGAAGTTCTCTTCATTCGGAAGTAATATTATATAATCTATAATGTTGTATAAACTGGTAAACGTTAAGTGTAGACGAAAATGTACCACACAAAAAACGCAGATCCCTTTAAAACACACAGTTTTCTTCCAATAAGTTTTTCTGTTGCATAAGCCACTTCTGAGATATCCGTTATTAAAGGTTCTAATTGTTCAATATTTCTTACTTTTAAGCTCTAGTCGATTTTGTTTCTTGCGATTGCATGGAAACAGTAGGGAATTTAAGACGTCATATAGCGCAAGGTCATAAATATTTGACTGTTGCTGTTCCTTTTGTATCTATAACGAAATGTGTGTTTCTTTCTTTACATACGGTCTTTACTGTAATGGTTCTTAGCGTCCCATTCTATACTGGAAGTGAAGGACCGGGAATTTTTTCAGAGGTCTCTTTATCGTCCCGAATGACACGGGAACACCGGCCTTATTTCCCTTCCGAAGGATTTTTACGCTCGAAAAAATTCATCGCCCTCCGCTGTGTTTGAACCCGCGACTTCGGAATCCGGGGGCTAGAATGGTACCCCTAGACCACGGGTGGTGATAACGTAGCTGTTTTTGCAAAGGTTTATTTGGAATAAAATGTGGTAGATAGAGAAAAATCTGATGTGATACATTCACATGACTTTCTTTACCCTATATCATTTATTAGTGAATGTACAACTATTCTTATTAAAGCTTATTTTTATATCTACTACGTTTTAAGCCAAATAAACCTTTTCAGAAATAGCTACATTACATATTTCGTTGTATATCACAGAGGAAGCAATAGTCAAATGTTTGAGAACTAGACACTCTATGCTAATCTGCTTTAAAATTCCATACGGTTTCATTGCAAACACGAGAAACAATTGAATGTTGAAAGACTTTAAAGAATGACCAATTCGAACCATTAATAACGTCTCAGAAATGGCTTATGTCACAAAAAATTTATTTGAAATAAATTGTGTGTTTTAAAGAGAACTACACCTTATGTGTAGTACTTTTTCATCTATTCCTTAACGTTTGTCAGCCATACAAAATTATACAAAATTCCTTTGGAATGAAGTGGAATTTAGGGCTATTCCTAAAAAATTCAAGATAAACATTCTATTTGTAATGTAAATGTATTTAATACATGCTGTTTTAATCAAAATCGTTAGAGCTAGCCTTTAGAAAATGAAAAATTTCGAAAAAATTTCCACATGAAGGGTAGTTTGGGGTGGGGGATTTTCTTAAAAATCTTCGTGTCGCATCTTTGGAAGTATGAAATAGTATGTATGTACTATACAAAAAGAAGTAGATCTTTTAAAACACACAATTTATTTCAAATAAGTTTTTTGTTACATAAGTCATTTCTGAGATATCCATTATAAATGGTTCAAGTTGTTCAATACTTCGCCATTGTTTCCAATACCTATTGATTTTCAGTTGTTTCTCGCGATAGCATGGTAACAGTATGGGATTTTAAGGTCAGTATATAGCGTCCAGTTCTTAAACATTTTACTGTTACTGTTCTCTTTTTATCCTAAAGACATGTGTAATTTAACTATTCCTACAGATTTTTATTGCGATTAAAACCTTCTATTTAGATACAAAAATAAACTTTCGTAAGATTAATTTGTATAGCCACTAATAAATGAAAGGAAAAGTAATGCAAATGTAACACATCGGATTTTTTTTACTTTCTCTGCTACGTATAGTAAGTAGGGAAAGTATTGTATTCCACCCAAAAATTCGATACCGAAATTTCACCGGAAATATATGTTTTGAGGTCCCCTGAATAAAAAAAAGCATTTTTGGAAACATGTCCGTGTGTGTCTGTGTCTGAGAACAGCATAACTCAGAACCGCACAGTTGGATAAACAGCAAACTTAGTATTTAGGATCAGTATCTTCCAGAGACGCGACACGAAGGTTTTCAAGAAAATCCCCCTACCCCAAATTACCATTTACATGGAACATTTTTCGATCATTTTAATTTTCTCAAAAATGGCTCTAACGATTTTGATTAATATATCATATGTTTAAGATATTTTCATGACAAATGAAATGTATATCTAAAATTTTCTGGGAATGTCTCCAAAAGTATTCTTCATTGTGAACGACTTTTGCATAACTGGTAAACCATAAGAGATAAACAAAATTTTACTACACAAAAAATGTAGATCGCGTTAAAATACAGAATTTATGTCATATACATTTTTTGTTGTTGAGTGAACCATTTTCGAGATATTGCTTGTTATTCCCTTAAATTTTTCAATACTTATACTTTTTCTCAAATTCGTTATTTTTTTGTTTGTTTTGTCCTGGTAATGCAAAGAGAATGGAATACACCACATAGCAACCAGCTCTTAAAATATTTGACTATCGCTTAAATACTACCATATTCCCCTTGCATTTCGAAATACGAAGGAGGTAACCCACTCACAAGCTTCACCACGTACTCTCAGTAAGTAATCTATGGGAATGATGCATAAATACATAATGTTATGATATTAAGCTTTCGGCAAAATTTTATTTCACGGCAATTTCATATGAAATGGAATATATACCTCTTTCAAAGTCTATTACTATTTTGATGGTCAATAAATTTCACTAAACCATTCTCACTTAATCTTGCCATGCCCCCCGAACAATTTCAAGTATTACTTAAAACATTAATTCGTGGGAGGTATTAAATCATCACCACCGTTTATTCTTTTCCAAAAAGTTTAAATTAACCCCATCTAAAATAAACAATATGCAGAGAGAATTTCATTTTTACTAAAAGTAGATATGAATGTTCAATGAAATAGCTCTAGAACATTTCCGTATGTGTTGAACGCCATATTTCAAGATGTCGGACTATTCCGTGGCAAGGCACACTTATCTTGCCGACTGTTATCCTTCCTGGAAGAGCACTGACGTAGACATTCCCAACGTGGGCGTCCCTTGCTGACGTCACGCACTCGAGGATCGAACTGCGATTGTGTTCTTTCAGGTCACTCTCTTGTTATGAATTATGAATGAATCCCTCTTCCAACGTTACACAGAACACCTTTTGTTTTGTTGCCAATTTCATTCCATTGATAGACAAACGAAAAACGTACACTGCTTGTCCATTTATTTCTCTATTTCAAAGATTGTGTGCTTACAATTATCTGTCTTACCTGGTATGCAAGATACTAAAAAATCTGATTTGTTACATTCGCATGTCTTTCTCTACCCTCTATCGCTTATTAGAGGGTATGCAAATTATTCTTACGAAAGTTTATTTTCCTATCTAGTTAATTTTCATCGATATACAAAGGAAACAGCGATAGCCAAAAGTTTTAGAACTGGACGCTGTACACTGGTCTTAAAATTCCATACTCTTTCTATGGCATCCCGAGAAACGACTAAAACTGACAACTTTAAACTGACTTTAAAAGAATGGGTAAGTATTGAACAATTCGAACCATTAATAACATCGGAAATCAATGCAACAATGCATCTGATAATCACAATAAAATTAATATACCACAATATATTAAAAAATCTGATGTGTTACACTCACATGACTTTCTCTATTCTTGTACAAACTATTTTTACAAACGCTTATTCTCCATCTACTTCATATTAATCGAGATAAACATTTGCAGAAACTTATTGCTAATTTTCTTGTAGATGTAAGGAAATACAAGGGCAATATAGAAATACAGTAGCCTTTAAGCACATACATATCTCTTAATAGCTGGTTGCTAGGTGCAGCACCATTCCCTTTGCCACAGATTAATACTCTTTGCATATCCAAGACAAAAAAAATGAATAACGAATTCCCATTTGAGAAAATAAGTGTTGAAAAATTTAAGGAAATAAAAGAATGTATATGACATAAATTGTGTATTTTAACACGATCTACATTTTTTGTGTAATAAAATTTTGTCTATCTCTTATGGTTTACCAGTTATGCAAAAGTCGTTAACAATGAAGAATACTTTTGGAGACATTCCCAGAAAATTCAAGATATACATTTTATTTGTCATGAAAATATCTTAAACATATGATATTTTAATCAAAATCGTTAGAGCCATTTTTGAGAAAATTAAAATTTTCGAAAAATGTTCCATGTAAAGCATAATCTGGGGTGGGGAATTTTCTTGAAAACCTTCGTGTCGCATCTCTGGAAGATACTGAACCTAAATACCAAGTTTGGTGTTTATCCGACTGTTCGTTTGTGAGTTATGCTGTTCACAGACAGACACACAGACACACACAGGGACATGTTTCCAAAAATGCTTTTTTTGGATTCAGGGGGTCTCAAAACATGTATTTCCGGTGAAATCTCGCTATCGAATTTTTGGGTGGAATACAATACTTGGCCTACTTACTATACGTAGTAGAGAAAGTAAAAACTACTTGGTCAATTGGGGCACAAATTTGTCCACTTGAGTTGCAGTATATCTCACAAATACAACTACTAATAACTTCAGGCCTTATATAAATGTTTGTACCGCTGGACCAGTCTGAATAAAAATTTGGACATCTACGTTGTAGGTACAATTAAAAGTTTAGACTACTCACGAATTTTAAAAAACTAGTTCTTATTTTAAATCTCTTTTTAACTAATATACCACGTATATAGTAGGTAGATGTATAGCATTCCACTCAAAAATTCATTACAGATATATAATCGGAATTCCTGATTTTGAGATCCCTGAATCCAAAAAAATAAACATTTTTAAAAAATGTTCCGTGTCTTTTTATGTGTGTTTGCGTCTGAGTACCTGTGAACAGCATAACTCAAAATCAAATATTCGGATAAGTACCAAACTTGGTATTTAGCTTCAGTATCTTCCAAAGCTGCGACACGAAAATTTCCAAGAAAATCCCCTCCAATTGCCCTTTACATTGAATACTTTTTCGAAAGGTTTTATTTTATAAAAATGGCTCTAACGATTTGATTAAAATACCATATATTAAAGATATTTACATGACAAATAAAATTTACATCTTGAATTTTCTGGACTTAGCCTTTGAAGTTCTCTTCATTCGGAAGGAATTTTGTATAATCTTGTATAACTGGTAAACGTTACGCGATAGACGAAAACGTATTACATACGAAATGTGAATCTTCTTAAAACACCCAATTTATTTCAAATGCGTTTTTTTTGTGGCATTGTAAAACCAATCATTTTTGAGATATTCGTTATTAAACGTTATTCAGTTGTTTCTCACCATTGCATGGAAGCGGTATGGAATTTTAAGGCCAGCGTATAAGCTCCAGTTCTGAAACATTTGACTGTCGCTGTTCTCCTTGTATCTATAACGAAATGTGCAATGTGACTGTTTTCGCAAAGGTTTATTTGGATTAAAATTTAGTAAGAATAGCTCTATACCCACTAATAAAGACAGAGGTTAGAGAAAGTAACATGAATGTATCACATCAGATTTTTACATAAAGTTTGTAAAAAGTAACTCAAAAACAAAAAGTCGGATAAATACCAAACTTAGTATATAGTTTCAGTAGCTTCAAAGATGCACACGAAGATTTATAAGAAAATCCCCAGCTCAGACTAATTTTTAAATGGAACATTTTTGGATTTTTTTTATTTACTAGAGATTGGTTCCACGACTTTGATTAAAATACCATATACTATAGATATTTACATGACAAACAAAATGTACGAGGGCTGATCAACAAAGACTGAGAGTGATTTTTTTTCACAGATGTTTATTACTTCAATTCAATGTTTACATGATCTTTTTCAAAGTAGTCCCCTCCTACTTCAATGCACTTTTTATAGCGTCTCTGCCAGTCCTTGAACACGTGCTGCAGACCATTCTTTGTCAGGACCTTGAGAATCGCCTCACTTTTCCTGAGCACTGCTTCAGAGTTCTCAAATCGAATACCCCTAAGCTTTGCCTTTAGTGATGGGAATAAAAAAAGGTCACAAGGTGCAAGATCGGGGCTATAAGGTGGATGTGGTACACAGGTAATGTTGAGTCGAGCCAGAAACTGCATGACTTGATTTGCGACGTGAGGCCGTGCATTGCCATGATGAAGTCACCACCCAGTCCGAGAAAGCTCTGGTCGTTTCTTTGCAATGTGCTTCCTCAGCGTAGCCAATACTGACGTGTAGTATGCTGCTGTAACAGTAGTGTGAGCGGGAACTGCATGCTGGTAAATCATTCCATTACAGTCAAAAAATGTGATCACCATCACTTTCCCTGCAGATGGAACAACTTTTGCCTTTTTTGGTGTTGGAGAACCTGGCGATTTCCACACTGTGCTGGCTTGTGTTCCTTCAGGATCATAATGATGCAGCCATGACTCATCACCGGTGATAATCAATTTAAAAAATGCATCACCTCCATTGTCTGGTATGCGAAATGCACGTGGGTCTACAAAATAGAGCATTACTACCAACCTACCAATACGATAGTGCTGCCGCCTACCAACATTATGCATAAAAACCTGCTCTTTTCAAATATTTATGTTACAGATACGAAACTATCACGGAAGCTACAGGAAAAAATCAGACTCAGTCTTTGTTGATCAGCCCTCGTATATATTGAATTTTCTGGGAATAGGCTAGGAAATTCTCTTCATTAGGAAGGAATTTTGTGTTATCTTGTATAACTAGTAAACGTTAAGCGTTAGGCGAAAACGTACTACACAAGAAATGCAGAACAGAGTTTATTTCGAATAACTTTGTGATATTAGCCACTTTTAAGATATCCGTTACTAATGGTTCGAATTGTTCAAGACCTTGTCATTCTTTTAAAGTCTGTCGAATTTCAGTTCTTTCCCTTGATAGCATGGAAAGAGTATGGAATTTAAGCCAGCATATAGCGTCCAGTTCTTCAACATTTGACTATCGCTGTTCCCTTTGTATCTATAACGAAATTTGTAATGTAGCTATTTCTGCACAGGTTTATTTGGATTAAAATGTAGTAGAAAGAAAATAAGCTTTGGTAAGAAATGCTTTATATTCACTAATAAACAATAGAGGGTAGAGAAATGCATGTGAATGTAACACATACGATTTTTTAAGCTCTAGGTAGTACTTTGGGTAATATAGAATCCTGTATTTACCTGTTGATTGAGGGAAACCACAAAACCGGTAACAAGGTGTGAATCCTACATTTCC
Organism: Deroplatys truncata; assembly: GCA_030765065.1. NCBI lineage: Eukaryota > Metazoa > Arthropoda > Insecta > Mantodea > Mantidae > Deroplatys > Deroplatys truncata. The sequence goes on from CM060984.1 coordinate 66,362,720, forward strand.
CGAATGCAAATCACAGGTGTTAGTTACCTCTCGAGCCAACTCGATCTATGTATGTTATTTTTACTTTCTCTACCAGTACATACATAGTATTAGATATTGAGATTTCTCCGGAAATACATGTTTTGAGGCCCCCTGAATCCAACTAAAGCATTTTTGGAAACTTGTGTATGTGTATGGACAGCATAACTCAAAACGAAATGTCGTTGGATAAACACCAATGATCTTTTCCAAGAATGTGACACGAAGATTTTCAAGAAAATCTCCCCACCCCAAATGATCTCTACATTGAACATTTTTCGAAAATTTTGATTTTCTAAAAAATGGCTCTAATGATTTTGATTATAATGCCGTACTTAAAAGATGTCTACATGACAAATAAAACGTATATCTTGAATTTTCTGGGAATAGCCTAGGAAGTCTTCTTCATTCAGAAGGAGTTTATAATCTTGGATAATTGGTAAACTTTAAGCGACAGACGAAACCGTGGCACACAAAAAATGTAGATGTCTTTAAAGTCACAATTTATGTAAAATAAAGCCGCTTCTGAGATATCCGTTAATAAAGGTTCAAATTGTTCAAGATTTATCATACTTTTTAAGTCCTATCGATTTTTTATTGTTTCTCACGATTGCATGGGAACAATATGGAATTTAAGGTTTATTTGGATTAAAATGTAATAGATAGAAAAATAAGCCTTTGTAAGAATAGATTGTGTACCCACTAATAAAGATAGAGGTTAGAGAAGGTCAGGTAAATATATCACATCAGAATTTTTTCTAAGTAGTTGCCTTTAACTACAACGGTCTTATCGACAGCCTTTCCTTTGGAACATATCGCCTATAGGCAATGGTGTTAACTCTATTCGCTTGTCGTTGGATATCTGGTAAATCTTGTTTATTTTTCTTTTCGGTGGATCACATACACGTTCGCTCCCTCATTCATTTCCAGACTCTGGGGAGGATAGGGAATAATCTTGGCTAGAGAAAAATTCCTACCCCCCAGCCGGGAATCGAACCCGGGACCCCTCGCTCAACAGAGAGATGCTCTACCGACTGAGCTACGAGGCCAGCGTTTTAAGTCCTGTCTCATCTTTCTGTGCACAGTAAAATTTGGTTACGTAACTGACACTATATCTTTGCATGTAATTATGATGATTAATTTAAAGAGCGTACAAAAGTATACCGGTGAAGACTTGTTCAGTACTGAAATAGGAAGTATAATAAGCTCACAGTTTACCGCTAGGTTTACATGTTCTTAGTAACTGCTACACAAAGAAGCTGTTTTTAGCTTTTTACTGGCTGAATGAATGAGTTGTGCAGAACAAGCATCCACTATACTGTCACCCCTGGTTTTCAGGTTATAAGGGTAGTAAATAGGGTGAAGTTTGTGAAAACAAAGGGGTGAATAGCAGGCATGCAATTAACTCAAAGTCTAAACAGTGCTTAAAATTACTTAGATATAACTTTTTATGCTAGTACCGCTGTGGATGAAAGACAAAAGTGCTAGAAAGTTTTGAGTTTTAGCTCCCTACATCAAAACTTGAGCGTACTTTAATTAATTCATTTTTATGTTTTAATTGTTTCACTTATATAGCCCCTTTTTACTTTCTCTACTACGTATAGTAAGTAGGGGAAGTATTGCATTCCACCCAAAAATTCGATACCGAGATTTCACCGGAAATACATGTTTTGAGACTCACTGAATCCAAAAAAAGCATTTTTGGAAACATGTCCGTGTGTGTGTCTGTCTGTGTGTCTGTGTGTCTGTGTGTCTGTCTGTGTGTCTGTGAACAGCATAACTCAAAAACGAAGAGTCGGATAAACACCAAACTTGGTATTTAAGTTCAATATCTTCCAGAGATGCGACACGAAGGTTTTCAAGAAAATCCCTCCACCCCAGACTACCCTTTACATGGAACATTTTTCGAAAATTTTAATTTTCTCAAAAACGGCTCTAACGATTTTGATTAAAATATCATATGTTTAAGATATTGTCATGATAATTAAAATGTATATCTCGAATTTTCTGGGAATGTCTCCAAAAGTATTCTTCATTATGAACGACTTTTTCATAACTGGTAAACCATAAGAGATAGACAAAATTTTACTACACGAAGAATGTAGATCGCGTTAAAATACACAATTTATGTCATATACATTTCTTTTGTTGAGTGAACCGTTTGCGAGATATTGCTTGTTATTCCCTTAAATTTTCCAATACTTATACTTTTTCTCCAATTCGTTATTCATTTTTTTATGTCCTGGACATGCAAAGAGAATGGAATGCGCCACATAGCAACCAGCGTTAAAATATTTGACTATCGCTTAAAACCTACCATATTCCCCTTGCATCTACAAGAAAATTATCAATAAGATTGACATCTCGATATCTCCATTAACATGAAGCATATGGAGAATAAGCGTTTGTAAAAATAGTTTGTACAAGAGTAGAGAAAGTCATGTGAGTGCAACACATCAGATTTTTACTTTTTCTACTACGTATAGTAAGTAGGGGAAGTATTGTATTCCACCCAAAAATTCGATACCGAGATTTCACCGGAAATACATGTTTTGAGACCTCCTGAATCCAAAAAAAAGCATTTTTGGAAACATATCCGTGTGTGTGTGTGTCTGTGTGTCTGTGTGTGTGTCTGTGAACAGCATAACTCAGAAACGAACAGTCGGATAAACACCGAACTTGGTATTTAGGTTCAGTATCTTTCAAGGATGCGACACGAAGGTTTTCGAGAAAATCCCCCCACCCCAGACTACCCTTTACATGGAACATTTTTCAAAAATTTTAATTTTCTCAAAAACGGCTCTAACGATTTTGATTAAAATATCATATGTTTAAGATATTGTCATGACAAATAAAATGTATATCTCGAATTTTCTGGGAATGTCTCCAAAAGTATTCTTCGTTATGAACGACTTTTTCATAACTGGTAAACCATAAGAGATAGACAAAATTTTACTACACAAAAAATGTAGATCGCGTTAAAATACACAATTTATGTCATATACATTTCAGTTATTGAGTGAACCGTTTGCGAGATATTGCTTGTTATTCCCTTAAATTTTCCAATACTTATACTTTTTCTCAAATTCGTTATTCATTTTTTTATGTCCTGGACTTGCAAAGAGAATGGAATGCGCCGCATAGCAACCAGCGTTAAAATATTTGACCATCGCTTAAAAGCTACCATATTCCCCTTGCATCTACAAGAAAATTAGCAATAAGATTGACATCTCGATATCTCCATTAACATGAAGCATATGGAGAATAAGCGTTTTAAAAATAGTTTGTACAAGAGTAGGGAAAGTCATGTGAGTGTAACACATCAGATTTTTCAATACTTATTTTCTCAAATGGGAATTCGTTATTCATTTTTTGTCTTGGATATGCAAAGAGTATTAATCTGTGGGAAAGGGAATGGTGCTGCACCTAGCAACCAGCTATTATGAGATATGTATGTGCTTAAAGGCTACTGTATTTCTATATTGCCCTTGTAAATATATATTCACCTTACATCTACAAGAAAATTAGCAATAAGATAGACTCTGCAAATGTTTATCTCGATTAACATGAAGTAGATGGAGAATAAGCGTTTGTATAAATAGTTTGTACAAGAGTAGAGAAAGTCATGTGAGTGTAACACATCATATTTTTAGCTTCTGTGGTCATATCGATGGCTTTGACTTCAGAAATAACTCGTTGACTGTTGGTTTTAATTGATTTCATTAGCAAACACACTCGTATTCATTCCAAAATTCATACTTACAGACTCTGGGTGGTGTAGGGAATGGTTAACTAAAGAAAAATTCCCCGCCCCAATCAGGGATCAAATCCGGGATCTCTGGGTTGAGAAGTCAGCACGCTAGCCACTCGACTATACAGGCAGTCTTACTTTGTTTTGTCGATGGCTGTTAGAATAAACCTGATGTGTAGCAGTCAACATGACTTTAGTTCCCTCCATGTCTACCTCACATTCAAGAGGCCCCGGTTTCGAATAAAGGTTAGGGTGAGTAACTCGGATAAGGTATTATTTTCGGGATTTCCCTTTAAGATGACTGTCGGAATACTAAATTCAATGGACACCGGGCTCATTTGAACACAATTTGGCCTGTGTTATTCATCGTCCGATATGACCTACGTGGTTAAAGGACGTTAAACTTACAAAAACAATCGGATGTGTTACATTCACATAACTGTATCTATCATCTCTCACTCGTTAATGGGTATACAAATTCTTCTTACAAAAGTTGATTTTTATATCTGCTTCATTATAAATCTTTGCAGAAGTAGCTGTAGGTACATTAGACATTTCGTTATAGAAAAGGGAATAGCGATAGTCAAATGTTTAATACTAAGAGTCACCGAACACATCGCACCTGCTTTTGAGACCAAACAGTACATCCTAGCAGCTTTCTCGGACCTCAAGCAGGCCTTTGATAAGGTGTGGTATCCTGGGGTGTTCCACAAACTGCGAAATATTGGTCTTCTAACCTATCTTTACAAACTGGTCCATGACCTCTCAGTTTTCTTCAGTTCGGTTTGAATCTGAATAATACACCCCACGGCCTGACCAGAGTACCTCAAGGTTCCATATTTGGGCCTATTCTTTTTACCTCTATAACGCCGACGTTCCTGCTTTGCCTTATGCTCATATTGCTATGGTTCTGTGATTGACGCCTTGAACGTGACCAGTATAAATGTCAAGCTACATTCTTACTCTCCGTCGACCTGGACCGCCACCACTCCTCACAATACACGGCGTAGCGATACTCTGGAAACGCCCAGCTGACACTGTGAAATATCTGGAAGTGCATTTTGACGGTCGTCTGACCTGGAAAGCCCATGTAAAACGTTAACTTAATATTGCATATGCCAGACTATCTAAACTCTATCCACCGATCAACAGGAAGTAGTTCATCAGTCCATTTTTACTCCACACAGGATTGATCGGACCTTTGTTAACCTACGCTTGTCCGGACTGGGGTGAAGCTGCGTCTGGTGTACTCAAGAGGCTTCAGTCTCTTCAAAACAAGTTCCTGGGTATCGCCTTGAATGCTCCATGATACGCAGCAGCGCACTTCACAGGGACATCGGTCTCCTTTACATTTAATAGTTCATCCGATACCAAGCGCAGACATATTACTTTCTCTACTACGTATAGTAAGTAGGGGAAGTATTGTATTCCACCCAAAATTTCGATACCGAGATTTCACCGGAAATACATGTTTTGAGACCCCCTGAATCCAAAAAAAGCATTTTTGGAAACATGTCCGTGTGTGTGTCTGTGTGTCTGTCTGTGTGTCTGTGTGTCTGTGTGTCTGTCTGTGTGTGTGTCTGTGAACAGCATAACTCAGAAACGAACAGTCGGATAAACACCAAACTTGGTATTTGGGTTCAGTATCTTCCAAGGATGCGACACGAAGGTTTTCAAGAAAATCCTCCCACCCCAGAGTACCCTTTACATGGAAGATTTTTCGAAAATTTTAATTTTCTCAAAAATGGCTCTAACGATTTTGATTAAAATATCATATGTTTAAGATATTTTTATGACAAATAAGATGTATAACTTGAATTTCCTGGGAATGTCTCCAAAAGTATTCTTTATTGTGAACGACTTTTGCATAACTGGTAAACCATAAGGGATAGACAAAATTTTACTACACAAAATATGTAGATCGCGTTAAAATACACAATTTATGTCATATACATTTTTTTAGTTGAGTGAACTATTTTCGAGATATTGCTTGTTATTTCCTTAAATTTTCCAATACTTATACTTTTTCTCAAATTCGTTATTCAATTTTTTATGTCCTGGATATGCAAACAGAATAGAATGCGCCACATAGCAACCAGCGCTTAAAAGATTTGACTATCGCTTATAACCTACCATGTTCCCCTTGCATCTACAAGAAAATTAGCAATAAGATTGACATTTCGATATCTCGATTAACATGAAGCATATGGAGAATAAACGTTTGTAAAAATAGTTTGTACAAGAGTAGAGAAAGTCATGTGAGTGTGGCACATCAGATTTTTTTTCCAAGTTGCCATCAGTTCCTGGTGCAGTATTGTTTTCTCTTGGCCTTCGGACCACCGTTCCCACCAGAATCAGCAGTCACCTTCCATAAGACCTGCTCTTGCCTCCTGACAACAGCCTGGTGGCAGTTTAACTTTTCCTTGAACTTGGCCATTACGTTACAGAGGGTTGTCCTCATGTTCTCATCTATTTACTTGTCATTTTCTATTTGTTCTTTGTAGTTTTGTTTAGTCTCACATTATGTATCTTGCATTCTGCTGATTTGTAAAGCGTAAAACGTCTGATAGAGTTTTGATAATAAAAAAAATCTGATGTATTACACTCACATGACTTTCTCTACTCTTGTACAAACTATTTTTAGAAACTCTTATTCTCCATCTATTTCATATTAATCTAGATAAACATTTGCAGACTCTATCTTATTGCTAAGTTTCTTGTATACGTAAGGGGAATATATATTTACAAGGGCAATATAGAAATACAGTAGCCTTTAAGCCATAGACATCACTCTTAATAGCTTGTTGCTAGGTGCAGCACCATTCCCTTTGCCACAGATTAATACTCTTTGCACATCCAAGGCAAAAAATGAAAAACGAATTCCCATTTAAGATTCTAAGTATTGAAAAATTTAAGGGAATAACAAGCAATATCTCGAAAATGGCTCACCCAACAAAAAATGTATATGACATAAATTGTGTATTTTAACGCGATCTACGTTTTGCGTGTAGTAAAATTTTGTCTATCTCTTATGGTTTACCAGTTATGCAAAAGTCGTTCACAATGAAGAATACTTTTGGAGACATTCCCAGAAAATTCGAGATATACATTTTATTTGCCATGAAAATATCTTAAACATATGATATTTTAATCAAAATCGTTAGAGCCATTTTTGAGAAAATTAAAATTTTCCAAAAATGTTCCATCTAAAGGGTAATTGGGTGGGGGGATTTTCTTGCAAACCTTCGTGTCGCATCTCTGAAAGATACTTAACCTAAATACCAAGTTTGGTGGTTATCCGTCTGTTCGTTTCTGAGTTATGCTGTTCACAGACACACACACGGACATGTTTCCAAAATTGCTTTTCTTTGGATTCAGGGGATCTCAAAACATAATTTTCGGTGAAATCTCGGTATCGAATTTTTGGGTGGAATACAATACTTCCCCTACTTACTATACGTAGTAGAGAAAGTAAAAAACGAGCACTTTAATTTTGAATGTTTGATCCGGTTACATAACCAAACTCATTTGAGAAATGAATGATGTAGGTATGGAAAGGAGAGTATGCGATGATAGTCGATCTAATGACCATAAGGACTATTCATTTTGCAAATGCGTGTTTTAAGGAGAAAACCTTTATTCGACGTCAATAAATAGCTCAATGCTTTCTTTCCTTGCATGCTGATATCATATAAATGTGTACTATTTTGATACACAAAATACTAAGTTATATCTGTTTTACCTCTCTTGATGTTAAATTCTCACGCAAATCCTAGGAAAGCGCTGCATATTCAGTTGGAAACCTTGAAGAGTGGGTGGAGAATAGGTCATTTGCCTTCTGCAGCAGGCTCAACATCACGGACCTTACTAAGGAAGAGACTTTGAAATGCAAATGACCTTCAGGCGTGCTAGCTTTATTGCTTTCATTGTGGATTTATCACTTCAGAGCTCCCAACGCTCTTCAAACTGGCCACACACTTCACAGTTTCATTAGGATAAAGCACGGCAGGGAGAAGAAATAGCATCACAATTATTTTCTGCGGGGGAAGACTTTATATAAACACAATCAGAAAATAAAAACACTCCGGGGTTTACACCGTTCCATAATCCTTTTACTGCTAACCAGGGATACGATTTGGGTTTGTTTCTCCATCATCGTGGTGATTATCTGTGATCTCTGGGCTGTACTTTCTGTTCTCAGAATGGACTGTTTTATTTGTTCCCATTTTTACTTTCTCTACCGCTTACGCATAGCAGGTAGAGGAAGTATTGTGTTCTACCCAAACAATCTATATCCAGATTTCACAGGAAATACAAATTTTAAGGTATCTGAAGCAAAAAGAGATTAGTAAAACCTACGTATGTTCAAAAGAGAGGGAGAGAGAGAGTCAAAGTTAGGAGGGATAATTTAAGAAAGTCAAAGAAATGAAATATTTAAAAAATTGTAAATAGTTCATATACTAATTATTTTGTTTTGGAAGCGTTATATTAACGTTTAGATATTTAATATACCTAATTTGGGTTTAAAATGTAATTAGTTATCATACTTTGTAGAGTTAAAATCAATATTTATGTTAAATATCGTTTAATAATATACATGGAGAATTTGATAAAAATCTGATGCGTTGCACTCACATGGCCTTCTCTACTCTTGTACAAACTATTTTTACAAGCGCTTATTTTTCATCTTCTTCGTGTTAATCGAGTTAAGCAGTTGCAGAAATGTTATCTTATTGCTAATTTTCTCTAATTTTTTGGTTCCATTTACCCCGCCTTTAACTACATTGGTCTTATCGGCGGCCTTTCCTTTGGAACTTATTGCCTATTGGCAATGGTGTTAACTCGTGTAACTCTTGTCGTTGGATTTCTTGTACTTTTGGCTTTGAATCATTAGCTCATACACACATTCACACTCATTCATAGTTCCAGACTCTGGGAAGGATAGGGATTAACCTTGGATAGAGAAAGTTCCCACCCCTAGGCGGGAATGGAACCCGGGAACCCCGCACAGCATGCAGTTGTTCTACCGACTGAGCTACGGGGCCAGCCATCTAACGTTCTTATAGGTGTAAGGGGAATATGATAGGAAACTAAATAGAGGTTTATATACTAAATAAATATATTCAAGTGAGTAAGAAGCAGATCAATTGTAATCAGCTTCGACCTGATAGGCTTTAAGCGATAGTTAAGTGCTTTAAGAGATGGTTGCTATGGGGAGCATTTCATTCTCTTTGCATGTCCGGGGCAAAAACAAACGAATAACAAATTCCCATTTGTGAAAAAACATTGGAAAATTCAAACAAATAACAAGGAATATCTCGGAAATAGTTCACTCGAAAAAAAGAAGTATGTGACGTAAATTGTGTTTTAACGAGATCTACATTTCTTGTTAAATACAATTTTGTCTATCTCTCACGGTTTATCAGTTATGCGAAAGTCATTCAGAATCAAGAGGACTTTTGGGAACATTCCCAGAAAATTCAAGATATACATTTCATTTTCCATAAAAATATATTAAACATATGATGTTCTAATCAAAATCGTTATGGCCATAAACTTTGCTGTACAATAACTCTTTTTCTATACCTTTCAACAGAAATATGAATTAGTGAAATTAAAAAAAAAAGGTTGCCTTTATTGTTGAATAGGATTTAAATTCTAGGTTTACACTTTACAAAAGATGTATAAATTTAAATACTTTTATGTCTTAGTTTAACTGGTAAATAATTACAAGCTTCTGCTTACAATTTTTTTCACAGACTTCAATTTCCTTACTTTAAGTGCTTGGATGGTACTATATACGAATTCTGTATGAACCTCAGATGCTTGCCAGAGGATGGAAGTGAGAACCTCTAAAGAATAGATTTAATAATTCTATACATATGAAAACGCTAATTCCATTGCTGTGTCAACGTTTGTAAATCATTAGACTTTTTAACTTTTATAGCGAGTATATTTTTTATTCCTCTGGGAGTGATTGAAAGGGACATTTATCTGAAAATTTTTCATGGATCAAACGCTAGAAACATGGTCCAGAAATGTAACAGGTTGAGAAAATATGCATGGCAGCTTTGGAAATACATTATCGGAGAAGTTTATCTCCAGTTTCGGTAATAAAGATAGGATATAATAATAATTATCCCAAAGTCAATAATTTAATAACTGCTAATAAGAAGAATGATGATGCTGATGAAGTAGATCCTTTGTGCGAAGCTTCAGGCATATTACTGGTCATTTTGTTTTGTTTCTTTCAGCTATACTGTCGTGTTGTATACAATTGTTTCATGATATAAACTGACCATTGGACACTTTGGTTCCTCCCCCCAACCCAGCTACCTCCCTCTTCACAATTCTCTCCCTTTCATTCCGCTTAATAGCTGACAGAGCTCTGATTTAAAATTCTGGTCAAGCACTCAGAACAGTAAACAAACGTATCTTCAACTGCCAGTACCTTATAATTTTCCTGTTCTGTTTTCGTGACTCACATGTGTGCCAATAGTTTGAACCGCATGCTGTTACCTTATACATTTTCGTGTTTTTGAGACCTGCTTGTATCGTGATATACCATACATAACTTCGTAACACCTGCCTATTAGCTATCTGAAATTTGTGGTATTTACGTTTTAGCAGATTTCGATAAAAGTGCATTGCGTTTTATTTCCAGTGTACAGTTACACCACGTAAAAATTATGATTAAAACTCACCTTGTAATTTTAAAAAATCTGATGTGTTACACTCACATGACTTTCTCTACTCTTGTACAAACTATTTTTACAAAATCTTATTCTCAATCTATTTCATATTAATCAAGATAAACATTTGCAGAAGCGACCTTTTGACATGCAAAGAGACTTACATTTTAAACATAGCGACCAGTTCTAATAATATTTGACTCGCTTAAGGCGTACTATGTTTCCCTTGTTTTGTATTTGCAAGGGCAATATAGAAATACAGTAGCCTTTAAGCATAGGCATATCTCTTAATAGCTGATTGCTAGGTGCAGCACCATTCCCTTTGCCACACATTAATACTCTTTGCATATCCAAAACAAAAAATGAATAACGAATTCCCATTTGAAAAAATAAGTATTGAAAAATTTAAGGGAATAACAAGCAATATCTCGAAATGGTTCACTGAACAAAAGAAATGTATATAACATAAATTGTGTATTTTAACGCGATCTACATTTTTTGTTTTGTAAAATTTTGTCTATATCTTATGGTTTACCAGTTATGCAAAAGACGTTCACAATGAACACTTTTGGAGACATTCCCAGAAAATTCGAGATATACATTTCATTTGCAATAAAATATCTTAAAAATATGATACTTTGATCAAAATCATTTAAGCTAGTTTTAGAAAATTAAAATTTTCGAAAATGTTTCATGTAAAGGGTAATCTGCGGTGGGGGGATTTTCTTGAAAACCTTCGTGTTGCATCTCTGGAAGATACTGAACCTAAATACCAAGTTTGGTGTTTATCCGACTGTTCGTTTCTGAGTTATGCTGTTCACAGACAGACACACACGGACATGTTTCCAAAAATGCTATTTTTGGATTCAGGGGGTCTCAAAACATGTATTTCCGGTGAAATCTCGGTATCGAATTTTTGGGTGGAATACAATACTTCCCCTACTTACTATACGTAGTAGAGGAAGTAAAAAAGTTTATTTCTGCTTCTCAAGTTTATAGATTTTGTGTTTACAATTGTAATACACAGGAAGGAGAATAAGTAAGTACACTTAGGAGCAGAAAAAGTGGCTCATTGTCCTAGAACACACTAGTGTTGTTTCTTTCAGCACTAGGCTTTATTACGCCTCTGTGTGACTGGCTTGACCAATGAGCGATATTAAGTCGATGTGAAACGAAGGAGGCGCCAGAAATAACCTCTCTAAAGGAATTCTACTCTGATGCGTGTAAACAAATGGAAATGGCTAGCTCAATGTAACATGGAGAAGCAGAGAAGGCGAGAAATGAACTTACCTGCAGCGCTTACAACCATAATATTTATGCTAAACGGTCTAAAATGACTGCCGCTAAAAGGATATTATTTCAGTGCATTATAGGTCAAATTTCAATATTGACTTTGATGCATAAGCCGACATATACAACAACAATAGTAATACTATCTATAGTCTCTAATCTATTTACTATTATTATTACTGCAGAATAACAGCGATTAACAGCAATAACAAAATAATAATAATAATGATAAGTACCTCAAGCAGCTGTTAAGGTTATATGAGGGCGGTGTGCCTGAATCTTTCCGTGCAGTAAAATAGTAAATTTATTATTATTATTATTATTATTATTAACGTAATGACACAACCAGCGAGAACATCTTGTCAATGTTGGAATAACGTAAATAACATGTGAATCAAATGGCTAGAATTATGTAAGAGATGACGCTTGAGAAGGCGGACTATACATTTCAATAACAACTTGGTAGGGAAATTAAAATTGATTTTTTTAATTTATTCACGCTCATTAGCTGCTATGGTCCTTAGCGTCTCTTTCTATATTGGACGTGAAAGCCGGTAATTTTGCTCAGAGGCCTGCCGTAAATCTACACACGGGACCACTGGCTTTACTTCCCTTCCGAAGGAAGCCATGCTAGGGATTTTTACGCCCGAAAAAATCTATCACCCTCCACCGGGTTTGAAACCCCAACCTCGGGAACTAGGCTAGCATGGTAACCCCTACACCACTGAAGACGATAGGTGCATAGGGAGCTAGGTTATTCAGGACAGTCCTTGGAATAGTGAATGGAAGAAAGGTAGGGGGAAGGAATCAGGGAACGTAGCAGTATAATACGATTACTTAATAGTTATTGTAATAAATACAAGGTAGTGTTTATTTTAAGAGAAAATTTCTTACACAGAGAAAGCCTGCAAAGAAATATTTTTTATTTTGACGTTAAAATCAAGACACTCCTAGCACTTTTCTTTTATAGTTATTAAAACGTATTCGAAATAAAAAGCTGGTTTTTAAACAGCTATGAACATGAAACAATGTGATATAGCACTAAATATAGAAAAATCTGATGTGTTACACTCACATGACTTTCTCTACTCTTGTACAATCTATTTTTACAAACGCCTATTCTCCATATGCTTCATGTTAATCGAGATATCGAGATGTCAATCTTATTGGTAATTTTCTTGTAGATGCAAGGGGGATATGGTAGCTTTTAAGCGATAGTCAAATATTTTAACGCTGGTTGCTATGTGGCGCATTCCATTCTCTTTGCATGTCCAGAGCATAAAAAAATGAATAACGAATTTGAGAAAAAGTATAAGTATTGGAAAATTTAAGGAAATAACAAGCAATATCTCGAAAACGGTTCACTCAACAAAAGAAATGTATATGACATAAATTGTGTATTTTAACGCGATCTACATTTTTTGTGTAGTAAAATTTTGTCTATCTCTTATGGTTTACCAGTTATGCAAAAGTCGTTCACAATGAGGAATACTTTTGGAGACATTCCCAGAAAATTTATAGATATACATTTCATTTCTCATGACATTATCTTAAACATATGATATTTTCATCAAAATCGTTAGAGCCATTTTTGAGAAAATTAGAATTTTCGAAAAATGTGCCATGTAAAGTGTAGTCTGGGGTGGGGGGATTTTCTTGAAAACCTTCGTGTCGCATCTCTGGAAGATACTGAACCTAAATACCAAGTTTGATGTTTATCCGACTGTTCGTTTTTGAGTTATGCTGTTCACAGACACACACACACACACAGACACACACACGGACATGTTTCCAAAAATGCTTTTTTTGGATTCAGGAGGTCTCAAAACATGTATTTCCGGTGAAATCTCGGTATCGAATTTTTGGGTGGAATGCAATACTTCCCCTACTTACTATACGTAGTAGAGAAAGTAAAAAGGAATACAAGGTCACATTCTTATGTAAGATATAAGGATAAAGAAAGCATATGTGATAAATTTTATACGTAACATAAACCATACAAACTTTCAGGTTTTTTCAGCGTTAATCCTTTGTATATGATAATTAATTATTCTTTATTTCAACAAACTAAATTAAAACATTAATTAACTCTTCTTCCATACAAGTCGTGTGTAGTCCATGTGTAGGAAACGTAGAATTAGACTGAAAAATACAATGCCATAGCCGGGATTCGAACCACGGTAACTGTCAGTGATTAACCTAATGGTGGTTAATTGTGAAGCCACGGAGTTAAAGCTCCTATGAAATTGTAAGTCACCATTGCTGTATGTTAACTAAAAATAGAGTGTCATTTATTTTGTTTACACTAACTTGAAAATTATGTGTCAACAAAAACATGGAATTAACTCGTGAAAATCTTCGTGCAATGGTTTATTACGACTTTCGACGTGGATTATCAAGACAAGAGTGCATCGATCAACTAACTTCCACATTTGGTGACGAAGCTCCGTCCTTTGCCACTGTGAAACGCTAGTATAACGAATTTAATCGTAGCCGCCATTCGCTCAATGATGAAGTTCGTGAAGGTCGTCCAAAATCAGTTGTTGTGCCAGAAAACATTGATGCTGTGCAAAAACTAATGATGAAAGATCGTCATGCGACATATTGTGAGATTGAGGTAACTCTAGGCATTAGTTCTACCAGCATATATAAAATATTGCAGGATTATTTAGCCTTGAAAAAGGTTTGCTCTCGTTGGATCCCACATAATTTGACGCAATCTCAAAAAGATGCTCGTGTCGATTGGCGTACAAAAATGCTTAAGAAATACAATGGCGGTGCCTCAAAAGACGTATATAAAATTGTAACAGGTGACGAATCATGGACCTATGGTACGGGCCGCAACGTAAACAGCAGTCGATTGTATGGGTGTTTCAAGATGAAGCAAATCCAACAAAAGTTGTTCGCCCTCGAAACACTTCGAAGCAAATGGTCGCCTGCTTTTTCAGCAAAACTGACCATGTGGCAACAGTGCCTTTAGAGGAACGTAAAACGGTCAATGCCGAATGGTAGAAAACCATTTGTTTGCCGGATGTCTTCAGTGAAGCAAGGAAAACCAACAAGAACCGTAGGATCGTTCTTCATCAAGACAATGCGAGCGCACACACATCTCGTCTAACAGAGTATTTGAAGGCCCAAAAAATCGAATTGATGGGTCATCCGCCATACAGTCCTGATTTGGCACCCAGTGACTTCTTTTTGTTCCCGAACATCAGGAATAAATTGCGTGGACAACGATTTTCGTTGGCAGAAGAAGCCATTGATGGCTTCAAAAAACCATGTTTTGGAGGTGTCTCAAGAAGACTGGAATAAATGTTTTGATAAATGGTTCAAACCTATGCAAAAGTATATTGATCATAAAGGAGAATATTTTGAAAAACAATAAAGCAGTTTTCAATCAGAAATTACTTTGTTTTAATTATTAGGCTCAAAATATAAATAGTGCCCCTCGTAGTGGTTAACCATGAAGGCCAAGACTTAAAGCACTCAAGAAATTGTAATTCAACATTGGGGAATGTTATTTCAATGTCTTTGAAAACGCCTTCTGGTTTACCAGAAAAAATGTGAGTCAATGTGGTTATTTAATTTCGTGTCGCCATGTTACCGCGGTAGCTCAAATGATTAGAGCAGCGGAATGGAAAGCCGAAGATCCGCGGCTCAAGTCCTGCATTTTTCACTCATTCCAGCATTCCTAGATTAAAATAGTTTACAATAATGTAGAAAACGAATTACTAAATCATGAAAATAAAATCTGAAAATAATCCTGTAGTTTTAAACAATAAAATAACATTTTACTTTATTTATTACAACTTCCTTCCCTCACAAAGCCACAAAGAATATAACTTTGTTTTTAAATGGCATTGAAGTAAGTTGAAGTATCATAGGGAATATAATAATAATAATAATAATAATAATAATAATAATAATAATAATAATATGGTGCAGCTTTCGTACCACTATTTATAACGTAGCCTTAATTTTAAGTAACACGTATTCTTTTTCACAGACATCTTGGACGTAGACAAGTCATTCAACCCTGCACTGTGGAGAGCAGTAAAGGATCTCTACCCGCGTACTTGATCGAGAATCATTTGCTCAAATCTAAACTACCGGTCGGTTGATTATACTTGGCCCTGAATATCATAGCGAAGGTGTTGAAAAGCCACCACATTATCATGTATCGATTGGTTGTGTGTAGGCCAACAAGCAAAAACCGCACCGAACTGCACTAAACTTAATAAGGAAACTTCGTAAAATAGACTTTTATACCAAGTGGCCTAACCGTGCCATATTTCAAGTGAGTGGACATTCCTTCGTATGTGTAAAAGAGTTGCGGAACTCAACGGGCAATTCCAGGTAAACAGAGATCAGTTGAGAACTGGCGAATTAGTGTGAGGGAGCATTTATACCCGCCTTTAACTACGATGGTTTTATCAGCAGCCTTTCCTTTGAAACATAATATTGCCTATAGACAATGGTGTTAACTCGTATTCGTTGTCATTGGATTTCTGGTAAACGTTCGCCTTTAATCATTAGTTTACACACACCATTCATACTCCATTTATATTTCAAGACCTGGGGAGGATAAGAAATAATCTTAGCTAGAGTAAAATTCCCACCTCAGTCGGGAATCAAACCGGGATCCCCCGCGCTGCAGCCAGGTGCTCTACAGACTGAGCCGAGTTTCATTCTACTCCTCTTGCTTATCAACAAAGACAATGAGCAGATCCTGCTCATTGAGAGGCACTTGGTTTGCAATAGTGTACAGTCCGTGATGATAGATAAAAACAGACCCTTGCACTAGAGTGTACTGTCCGTGTTGACAGACAAAAATAGGCCGAAAAGGCTTTAGAATATTTTCCACTTCAGTTATATAGGCTTTATTTTTGAGGGAATAAACTCACTTTTTAGACTGACAAGTAATTAATATGTCTTTATTTGACCTAACCGTATCTGCAAATAGCAATTTTTTAAAAATTGTTATTACGCTGTTTTTGTCTAGCATTACGGACTATAAGCAAGAAACATGACAGCACGCAGTGTTTCGCTGCCATTTTTTCGCTTGCTACTATAAATGTTGTTATTACTATTATTACTATCATCATCATCATCTAACGATACTGTTATGCTGACATCGCTAGTTGAATAGGATTTCGAAATTTTGCCCCTGTTGATTGATACAATGTTCCAACCGCCTCCGTGTATCCTACGGACGTTTCTAAGAACCGCTAGTGTGGTAATGGGTTTTTAGGGCGCTAATGCGCCAGTTCCCCACTGACCTGTGTTTACCTGGAATTGCTCCGTTGATTTCTGCAACTCTTTTAACGCATGAAGAGTTGTCTGCACACGTCAAATGCGGCGCGGTTGGGCCACGTATATACGATAACATATACTTTAAATATTTAATTTTATGGTTACATCAATAAATTGTTTTGAAACCCTACGACGTCTTTACAGACACAGTACGTATTCCTTTACCAGTGCTTCCTCTCTCCGCTCTCCACCCTTGTTCCAAGAACCAAGGCAGAAGGCGTTACAGCACAAATGACTGTAATCACGCGCAACTTGGCTGTCTATTTCTGCCAAGTGGAAGGGCATTTCATTCTTTTTTCATTCGAGTTGTGTCATAAATACTCTTATATTATATTCACATGCAATTCTATACCCCTTGTCATTTATTTTTATATAGCTTCTACAAAATATGCTACGAAAGTTTATTTTTCCCTACTTTATATTAATCCAGACAACCATTTGCAGAAATAGATTGTGTGTACATTGTATGTAAAGAATCTTTCAACAAGTGTCCTATTTTTAACAAGTGATAGCTGCGGTTGTTATTAAGTTACAGCAGTCATTGTTTTCATGTGGTTACAGTTTTTATTGACAAATAGCCATGGAACGTTACAGCATTCAGCAACGCGTAGAATATATGAAAATTTATTATCAAAATGGATCATCTGTTAGCCAAACCTTCCGTGTATTGCGTGAAGCTTACGGTGTACATAATCGTCCCTGCAAGAGAACGATTCGGCGTTTGATCGATAAATTTAAAAGAAGTGGTTCTGTCAGCGATCAAAGAACGCCTGTACGTAATCGACATAAGCGCTCCAACGAAAACATAGGCTTCGTTCGTGAGAGTGTACGCGAGAACGGAAAAAAAACTAATTGCTCGTCGAGCGCAAGTATTGGGGATTTCGCGAACCACAACTTGGCGAATTCTGCATCTGGACTTGAAGTTTCACGCTTACAAAATAGTGTTAACTCAAGAACTAAAGCCCAACGACCATAGGTTGCGCCGTGTATTCGCTGACTGGGCTATGGAGCAATTGGAAGCTGACCCGGAATTTTGTTGAAAAATCATCTTCAGCGACGAAGCCCACTTTTGGATGGATGGTTGTGTTAACAAACAAAATTGCCGCTATTGGAGCAATCACAATCCAATGCACATTCAAGAACGACCACTTCATCCCCAAAAGGTTGCTGTGTGGTTTGGAGTTTGGTATAGTGGAATTATTGGTCCATATGTTTTCCAAGATGAAGATTGAGAAGCTCTAACTGTCAATGGAGAAAGATACCGGGCTCTTATAAGGGACTATTTTTGGCCTCAATTGGATGGATCTCATAAACATCGGTTCCAGCAAGATGGTGCCACGTGTCATACTGCTCTCGAAACAATCGATCTTTTGAAGGAGAAGTACAGAGGTTTCATCATTTCCCGTGGTGGTGATGTTAACTGGCCCCCGAGGTCATGTGATTTAACGCCGCTGGATTACGTCTTGTGGGGTTATGTTAAATCTCGAGTTTATGTCAACAAGCCAGAAACAATAAATGATGTTATGAATAACATCACGCGTGTTATTCATGAAGTTGGACCTAATTTACCTTCTGTCATTGAAAATTGGGTCAACCGTATACGCGCAACCCAACGAAGTCGCGGCGGTCACTTAACTGATGTTCTCTTCCACACGTAATGACATTAATTATATTCCCAAATAAAAAAATAAATAAACCTCTATCATTTATAGAACGTGTTTTATTTAAGTTCAAAGATAGGACACTGTTGTTGAAACACCCTATACAAGGGAGGAGAGAGGAAACCGAATCGTCAGTCAGAGGTTTAAAAGGGGATCGCCATACGCTTGCCTTAAAATTCATGTTCTTTCCATGACATCGCGAGTAATAACTGAATAGCTGCAGTACTTATAAAAAGTACAAATTATTCAAAAATTCAAATCAATTACAACAGATATCTCGGAAACGGCTGAGGCCAGAAGTTAAGCTATTTGAAATAAATTGTGTTTCAAAGAGGTCTACTTTTCTCTGTTCTTTTTTTTTCTTTGTTTTGTTTGCAGTACGTTGTTGTGTATCTCTTAATGTTTATCAGTTATACAAAATTATACATACTTCCTTCCGAGGACTGCACAAGTTAATCCCAGAAACATCAAAATATACATTTTATTTGTCATGTAAGTATGTTAAATATACGGTATTTTAATGAAAATCTTAGATACGGTTTTGAGAAGGTAAGAAATTTCGAAATATTTTCTATGCACTGTTTTATAGGGGACCTTCTCCATAATATTCATGTCGTACCTTTGGAAGATATTGAAGTTAATTACCAAGCTTGGGGTACTTCGTTTTTGAGCTATGCTGTTTACACACACACACACACACACACACACACACACACACACACACACACACACACGCACGCGCGCGCGCGCACGCGGATCTTTTTGTAAAACTGATATCTTTTGATTCCGGGTCCTCAAAAATATTTCCAGTGAAATCTGATTATTATACGTAAGCAGAGAGAAAGCATAAATAAATAAATAAATAAATAACATATTTTGCTTTGCTTTCTAATATCTGTATCCGTATCTCTTCCAATGTAAATCCTGCTACTAAAATAGATGAAAAATCTGATGTAATACATTCACTTGACTGATATCTCAGAAACGGCTTATGCCACAAAGACAACTTCTTATGTGTTTTAAAGAGATCTACATTTTTTTTGTGGTACGTTTTCGTCTATTGCTTAACGTTTACCAGTTATACAAGAATATACAGAATTCCTTCCGAATGAAAAGGACTTCTTAGGCTATTCCTAGAGAACTTAAGATATACATTTTATTTTCCATATAAATACGAGTACAGTCACAAAAGTACGCATGGTAGAAAGTACCACCCTTTTAAAGCTTAAGTTTGAAGTTTGACGATGCTACGTTGTTTAGTAATTGTTTGGCAGCCATTAATAGTAAACTCTCGGCGAATTTGTAAACATGGATAAAACTGCCCATCGTTATGTGATACAATATTTTCATTTGAAAGGTCTTAGTCCAACTAATATTAAAACTGAGCTAGATTCTACTCTGTGGGAGTCTGCTCCTTCGTTTACAACAGTAAAATATTGGGTGGCAGAGTTTAAGTGAGGCCATACGAGCTGCCAAGACGAACATCGCAGTGGTCGACCAAATGAGGTGACCGCGCCAGAAATTGTGAGGAAAATCCACAAAATGGAACTTGATGACCGTCAGCTGAAAGTGCGCGAGCTAACAGACATCGTAGGCATTTCAAAAAGTACTGTACATCACACACTAACTGAAAATTTAACAATGAGAAAGTTGTGCGCAAGATTGGTGCCGCGTTTACTCTCAACGGAACAAAAGCAGCGTCGTGAGGATGTTTCAGTAGAACGTTTGGCGACGTTTCGCTACAATAAAGCCGAGTTTTTGCGTCTATTCATAACCATGGATGAAACATGCGTCCATCACTTCACACCTGAGACGAAGGATCAGTCAAAACAGTGCATTGGAAGGGGAGAATCGGCTCCTAAGAAGGCGAAGATAGTTCTATCTGCAGGCAAGGTCATGGCGTCAGTTTTTGGGATGCGCGTGGGATAATTTTCATTTATTATTTTCAAAAAGGAAAAGCAATCAGTGGCGAGTATTATGCAAACTTATTGCAGCGTTTGAATGATGAAATCAAGCAAAAAGGACCGCATTTACCGAAAAAGAAAGTTCTGTTTTATCAAGACGATACACCAGTTCACACATCCATTATCGCCATTGCCAAAATCAATGAGTTAAAGTTCGAATTTCTTCCTCATGCACCCTCTACGGCAGACTTAGTCCCCTCTGATTATTCTCTGTTCCGAATTTGAAGAAATGGCATGATGGTAAAAGATTTGCTAACAATGAAGAGGTGGAGTTTACAGTTGATGGCTATTTTACAGAACTCGACTCTTCTCACTATAAACAGGGTATCGAAGCTATTGAACGTCGCTGGGAAAAGTGTATCGTGCTGAAAGGAGACGATGTAGAGAAATAAAGATTTTTTTCCCCAAATTTTTGTGTTTTCTTTGTTAGGTCGGTTACTGCTGGGACATCGCTCGTATCTTAAATAGATATATAGTATTTTAATCTAAATTATTTGAGCCATTTTTTGACAATCAAGATTTTCGAAAAATGTTCCATGTAAAGGGTAGCTTAGTGTGGGGGATTTCCTTGAAAATCTTTGTGTCGCATCCTTGGAATACACTAAACTGAAATAACAAGTTTGATATTTATCCGACTTTTCGTTTTTGAGTTATACTGTTCACAGAGACGACTCCAAAAATGGTTTATTTAAACTCAGAGTACCTCAAAACATGTATTTTCGGTGAAATCTCACTATAGAATTTTTGGATGATTACTATACTTAGTAGATAAAGTAAAAATCTGATGTGTTACACTCACATGACTTTCTCTACTCTTGTACAATCTATTTTTGCAAACGCCTATTCTCCATATGCTTCATGTTAATCGAGATATCGAGATGTCAATCTTATTGGTAATTTTCTTGTAGATGCAAGGGGAATATGGTAGGTTATAAGCGATAGTCAAATATTTTAACGCTGGTTGCTATGTGGCGCATTTCATTCTCTTTGCATGTCCAGGACATAAAAAAAAATCTGATGTGTTACACTCACATGACTTTCTCTACTCTTGTACAATCTAATTTTACAAACGCCTATTCTCCATATGCTTCATGTTAATCGAGATATCGAAATGTCAATCTTATTGGTAATTTTCTTGTAGATGCAAGGGGAATATGGTAGCTTTTAAGCGATAGTCAAATATTTTAACGCTGGTTGCTATGTGGTGCATTCCATTCTCTTTGCATGTCCAGGACATAAAAAAATGAATAACGAATTTGAGAAAAAGTATAAGTATTGCAAAATTTAAGGAAATAACAAGCAATATCTCGAAAACGGTTCACTCAACAAAAGAAATGTATATGACATAAGTTGTGTATTTTAACGCGATCTATATTTTTTGTGTAGTAAAATTTTGTCTATCTCTTATGGTTTACCAGTTATGCAAAAGTCGTTCACAATGAAGAATACTTTTGGAGACATTCCCAGAAATTTCGAGATATACATTTCATTTCTCATGATATTATCTTAAACATATGATATTTTCATCAAAATCGTTAGAGCCATTTTTGAGAAAATTAAAATTTTCGAAAAATGTTCCATGTAAAGGGTAGTCTGGGGTGGGGGGATTTTCTTGAAAACCTTCGTGTCGCATCTCTGGAAGATACTGAACCTAAATACCAAGTTTGGTGCTTATCCGACTGTTCGTTTTTGAGTTATGCTGTTCACACACACACAGACACACAGACACACACACACACAGACACACACACACACAGACACACACACGGACATGTTTCCAAAAATGCTTTTTTTGGATTCAGGAGGTCTCAAAACATGTATTTCCTGTGAAATCTCGGTATCGAATTTTTGGGTGGAATGCAATACTTCCCCTACTTACTGTACGTAGTAGAGAAAGTAAAAATGAATAACGAATTTGAGAAAAAGTATAAGTATTGAAATATTTAAGGAAATAACAAGCAATATCTCGAAAACGGTTCACTCAACAAAAGAAATGTATATGACATAAGTTGTGTATTTTAACGCGATCTACATTTTTTGTGTAGTAAAATTTTGTCTATCTCTTATGGTTTACCACTTATGCAAAAGTCGTTCACAATGAAGAATACTTTTGGAGACATTCCCAGAAAATTCGAGATATACATTTCATTTCTCATGACATTATCTTAAACATATGATATTTTCATCAAAATCGTTAGAGCCATTTTTGAGAAAATTACAATTTTCGAAAAATGTTCCATGTAAAGAGTAGTCTGGGGTGGGGGTATTTTCTTGAAAACCTTCGTGTTGCATCTCTGTAAGATACTGAACCTAAATACCAAGTTTGGTGTTTATCCGACTGTTCGTTTTTGAGTTATGCTGTTCACAGACACACACACACACAGACACACACACACACACAGACACACACACGGACATGTTTCCAAAAATGCTTTTTTTGGATTCAGGGGATCTCAAAACATGTATTTCCGGTGAAATCTCGGTATCGAATTTTTGGGTGGAATGCAATACTTCCCCTACTTACTATACGTAGTAGAGAAAGTAAAAACAGAGATTATGAGTAAGTCTGGCATAAATTTCGTTGTAACGGGCGAATTATCACCACATAAATGACAATCCCTGATTATAAATGAATATCATGTATAACATGTAGTTTTCATAAAATCGATTGCTGAAAAATATGAAGGTTTAAAAAATGTAAAAAGAAAATTTATCGGCGGCAGTCGCCCGAGTTACATCAACGCAGCCACGCTGGAACCGTGATCCCATTATCTGCCTGAGCGAGCTTGAACCCACGTCTCCTGCTATAAATACCGACTCGATCGAGATTAATTGCATTTTCTTACATGTCCAATGAACCATGTACCAGTACAGTCACGTCCAGTTTCAAAGTCACGGTTCCATAGTTTTACGTGGGTTACTTAAGGAAATGCTCGTGACTTTTTAAAATAATTCATACCGCTCTATTTCTATCGCTTTACATCTACTTTTACTTTAGTTATATTAATTCGAAAACTTAAGAGTCGCTATACAGCACATTCTTTCACTAGGCGAGTTATAACTACGTGAAGTGTGGGGATGGGAGAGGGTGGATAATGTAAATAAAATACAATGCAATTTCTGGAAGCGCATTCTAGGGTTGGGGAGGGGTACTTCAAACTACGGAGTTCTTCGGGAGGTAGGATGCTGGGAAGATGCTGTATTTGCTAAACTAAACGTAGTTATGTACTGGCTGCGAATAATTAAAGGCGATCAAACAACTCTGAGAGCAATATGTTATCGTCATCAAATAAACAACATAGGGCATCCAAAATGGTGGGCGACGGGGTTGCAACGCGAATTATCAAAAATTGGCTTAAATGATATCTGGCAAAGGGGTAATGAAAATACACACAGTGCTGTAAGAAAGGTCAAAAGACGACTATGCGATATAAACAGGCAGAAAATCGAATCTGAATGTAGACAAAGATCAACATTGGAGCTACAAAATGAAATAAAAACTAGGTGGGGTAAGGAAACATATATTTTGGAATTGAGTATAAAACAGAGGACTGCAATAACATGGCTTAGGTTGGGAGGGTGGAAAGCTCGCAAGATTGTTGATGACGATGGCAGGAGGATTTGCCCATTATGCCGGGAACAAGAAGACTGGACGCATATTTTGGCAGCATGCGTGCAGACGGAGGGTATTAGGAAAAAACTATTACCGGAAGTATTTTTGGCTTCCAACAGACGGAGGACAGCATGCTGGGACATGATTCTAAACAGCCAAAACTGGCCAAGCTTGGGCACATACTTAATGGAAGTACGTGTACTAAGAGATAAGGTGTTTATGTAATTTTTCTTTAAACATATGTGGTGCTTGAGTACTTGTACGCGACTGTGTGTGTGTGTGTGTGTGTGTGTGTGTGTGTGTGTGTGTGTGTGTGTGTGTTTGAGTGTGTGATTCAGTGTTTTTTTTTTTTTTTCAATTTTATATGTATGTATATAGTGCGGTGATTGTAAAAAAATAGTTGTTTTCTGGTTGATACTGCAAGTCACGTATACAGACCAGGTATTTATCTAGAGAGCATTTACGGTCTTATGACCCATGCGACTGTGTTATGCAATTAATGTAATACTAAATACTTAATAAATACCACCACTACCACTACAACTCTATTGAACAGAAATACCTGATGCATTCACCTGAAGTTTATTCTTGTATCTCTTTCTTGTTAATCGAGATACATTTCATTGCACATTCATATTTTCTTAAGTATAAGAAGAATACAGTAGGTCACAGCGATAGTCAGATTTTTAAAAAGAGGATCGTTATGTGAGGCTTTGAAATTCCTTGGTGTTTGCACGATCACGATGAAAAATGAATAGCGACATACAGCTTCAAAACAGCAGAAGTATTTGAAAATTTAAACTAATAACGAAGAATATCTCGGAAATGGTCATTTCCTCAAAGAATGTAATCTGATATAAATGTTGGGCTTTAGCGATAGTATCTACACTTTTTGTGTAATAAAATTATGTTTCTTTCTCTTACGGTTTACCAGTTGATACAAAATTCATTCAAAATGAAGAGGAATTCACAGGGATATTCGAAGAAAAATCAAGATAAGCATTTTATTTGTTAAGCAAGTATCTCTAACAAATTATGGTATTTTAATCAAATTTTAGTCATTTTTATAACATAAGATATGAAGAAAGTTTTTCATGTGAAGAGAAATTGGGCTAGGATGGTTTTGTTCAAAATTTTCAGGTCGAGATATTGAATTTAAATACCAAGTTTGACGTTGAACTAACTTTTAGACTTCGAGTTGTCTATCCCATTAAAAAAAATTAAAAATACTTACGCACACGAGCGATTTTCTAAAAATCCTTTTTCTCTCTCTCTCTTTCTTCTGAAAACGTGAATTTTCTTGAAATTTCAGTATCGTATTTTAGATGGCATGCAATGGCTCTTCCATATATGTACAATAGGTAAGTGGTATAGAAATAAAGCTGCGCTTTTTTATCCAGGAGACCTCAAAACCTGTATTTCTGATGAAATCTCGATATGTATTTTTTTATGGAATCGAATAGTTCCCCTACTTAATAAGATATCGGTATAGGTCATACAACGGAGGAGGGACACCTTGTGCACAGCGAAATACACAGATCTATTGTAGCTACCATCCCCAGGAGGAAAGGATGAAGTGTAGGAATCACAGGATGCGACAGGCAGCAGACAGATAGGTCATAGAGACGCGCAGAAGTCCCTAAGAGTTCCAGGCTCGAAGAAGTTGGAGTTGCCTAGAGGGGGCGATGAACAAGTAACCCTCTAGTGTCCACGAGGTATACTCTTTACTTTGAGCATTTCCTTTCCATCAGCGCCATCTGTCCGGAACCGCCATACGCCACGAAACCTACAAGCACACCTGAACGATGAGAATAAGACGGAATAAAAGGAAAATTATGGAAAGGAAATCGTGGTAGATAAGAGACGACCCCAGCATTCGCCTAACGAACAGAGCAATCTACAAAATAACCCAAGGTCAGAGTGGGACGTCGACGGGGCCTTCCGAATGCGAGCCTCATACATCACCGCCATCTCGCTCGGTCACTATATTATTTGAAATAAATTTAGTGCTTTAAAGAGATCTACATTTTTTGTGTAGTACGTTTTCGTCTCTTGCTGAAGGTTTACCAATACAAGATTATATACACTATGTGATCAAAAGTATCCGGACACCCCACAAGCATACGTTTTTCATCTTAGGTGCATTGTGCTGTCACCTACTGCCTGGTACTCATTATCCGCGACCTCAGCAGTTATTGCACATCGTGAAACACCAGAATGGGAGCTCCGTGAAACTCACGGACATCGAACGCGGTAGGTGATTGGGTGTCACTTGTGTCAGAAGTCTGTACGCGAGATTTCCACACTGCTAAACATCCATAGGTCCACTGTTTCTGATGTCATAGTGAATTGGAAACGTGAAGGGACATGTACAGCACAAAAGCGTACAGGCAAACCTCGTCTGCTGATTGATTGAGACCACCGACATTCGAAGAGGGTCGTAAAGAGTAATAGGCAGACATCTATCCAGATCATCACACAGGAATTCCAAAGTGCATCAGGATCCACTCCAAGTACTATGACAGACGTGAGGTAAGAAACCTTGAATTCCATGGTCGAGCGGCTGCTCATAAGCCACACATCACGCAGGAAAATGCCAAACGACGCCTGGTTTGGTGTAAGGAGCGCCAACATTACACGATTGAACAGTGGCAAAACGTTGTGTGGAGTGACGAATCACGGTACACAATGTGGCGATCCGATGGCAGGGTGTGGGTATGGCGAATGCCCGGTGAACGTCATCTGCCAGCGTGTGTAGTACCAACAGTGAAATTCGGAGGTGCTGGTGTTATGGTGTGGTCGTGTTTTTCCTGGTGGGGGCTGCACCCCTTGTTGTTTTGCGTGGCACGATCACAGTGCAGATCTACATTGATATTTTAAGCACCTTCTTGCTTCCCACTGTTGAAGAGCAATTCGGAGATGGCGATTGCATCTTTCAACACGATCGAGCACCTGTTCATACTGCACGGGCTGTGGTGGAGTGGTTACACGACAATAACATCCCTGCACAGAGTCCTGACTTGAATCCTATAGAACACCTTTGGGATGTTTTAGAATGCCGACTTCGTGCCAGGCCTCACCGACCTACATTGATACCTCTCCTCAGTTCCGCACTCCGTGAAGAATGGTGTGCCATTCCCCAAGAAAGCTTCCAGCACCTGATTGAAAGTATGCCTGCGAGAGTGAACGCTGTCATCAAGGCTAAGGGTGGGCCAAAACCATATTGACTTCCAGCATTACCGATGGTGGGCGCCACGTACTTGTACGTCATTTTCAACCAGGTGTCCGGATACTTTTGATCACGTAGTGTACAATTCCTTCCGAATGAAGAGGACTTCACAGAATATTCCTAGAAAATACAAGAAACACCTACATTTTATTTTTCATGTAAATATCTTTAATATATTGCATTTTAATAAAAACCATTAGGGCGATTTTTGCCAAAATCAAAAAGTTCGAAAAAGTTTTCCATGTAAGGCGTAGTTGGGGTGAGGGAATTTTCTTGAAAATATTTGTACCGCATCTTTGGAAGATGCTACAATTAAATCCAAAGTTTGGTATATATATATCTGACTTTTCATTTTTGAATTATCATATCCACAGACACACACACACACATATGGACCTTTCTCTAAAATGCTTTTTTCAGTTCAAAACATATTTCCAGTGAAATCTTGATATCCAATTTTTGGGAGAGTACAATACTTTGCCTACGTAGTAGAGAAAGTAAAAATAAAAAGTAGTTCCCAAAACAAACTTATTATTTAAGTTCATTGTCTTCCAAGGATAAGATATGAGGATTTCCAAGTAAATCTCCGCACCCCATACTACCTGAACAGACAAACTTTCATGATTTCTTCGAAAATGGTTCTGACGGTTTTGATTAAAATACCACATGTTTAAGATATTTGCATGACAAATAATGAATATTTTAAATTTTCTAGAAATAGCCTTTGACGTCCTCTTCACTCTGAATGACTTTTGTATTACATACTTGTAAACCTAGGACATACAAATACTTACTACACAACAAATGTAGCAACCGTTGAAACAAGCAATATATCTCAAATAGTTTTATTAGGAGCGTTAAATACTTCGCAGTATTCTTTATTAATTGTGTGAATTGTTATATACTTCATATCTTTTTTAACTGCCAAGTCGATACTCACCTTTTTATTTGCTCTACCATGTACATAGTAGGTAGAGAAGCTATGCATTCCATCCAAAAATTCGATATCGATATTTCAGCGGAAATACATGGTTTAGGGCAACCTGAATCTGAAAGAACATTATAGAAAAAGGTCCGCGTGCGTGTCTGTGTGCCTATCTTTCTGTGTGTCTATGAACACATAACTCAAAATCTGATGTGTTACACTCACATAACTTTCTCTGTTCTTGTACAAACTATTTTTACAAACGCTTATTCACCATATACTTCATGTTAATCGAGATATCGAGATGTTAATCATATTGCTATTTTCTTGTAGATGCAAGGGGAATTGGTAGGCTTTAAGCTATAGTCAAATATTTTAAGAGCTGGTTGCTATGTGGAGTATTCCATTCTCTTTGCATTGCCAGGACCAAAAAAATGAATAACGAATTTGAGGAAAAGTATAAGTATTGGACAATTTAAGCGAATAGCAAGCAATATCTCGAAAATGGTTCACTCAAAAAAAATACATACATACATATGACATAAATTGTGTATTTTAACGCGATCTACGTGTTCCATGTAAAGGGTAATCGGGGGTGGGGGGATTTTCTTGAAAACCTTCGTATCGCATCTCTGGAAGATACTGAACCTAAATACCAAGTTTGATGTTTATCCGACTGTTCGTTTCTGAGTTATAGTGTTCACAGACACACACACACAGACGGACACACACATACACACGGACATGTTTCCAAAGCTGCTTATTTTGGATTTAGGAGGCCTCTAAATATGTATTTCCGGTGAAATCTCGGTATCGAACTTTTGGGTGGAAAGAGAAAGTGAAAGTAGTAGAAAAAGTAAAAACAAAAAGTCAGATAAATACCAATCTTGGTATTTAGTTTCAGTATCTTCCAAAGATGGGGAAAAATTTCAGGAAGATCCTCCCAACCCAAATACCCTTTACATACTAACTTTTTCGAAATTTTTAATTTTTTCAAAAACAGCTCAAACGGGTTTGATTACAATACCTTATATTACGATATTTACTTGAAAAGTATATCCTGAATATCCTGGGAATAGCTTGTAGAGCCCTCTTCATTCAGAAGGAATTTTATATAATCTTGTATAACTGGTAAACGTTAAGCGATAGACTAAATCGTACTGCACACAAAATGTAGATCTCTTTAAAATATTTTATTTCAAATACATTTTTGTGGCTAAGCCATTTCTGATATATCTGTTACTAATGGTTCGCATGGTCATTCTATAAAGTCCTGTCGCATTTCGGTTGTTTCTCGCGATTGCATGGAATTTTAAAGCAGCCTACAGCGTCCAGTTCTTAAACTTTTGACTATCGCTGTTCTCTATGTATCTATAACGAAATGTGTAATTTTAAGTATTTCTGCAAGGGTTGATATCTCTTAAAATGAAGTGGTTAGAAAAATAAGCTTTCGTAAGAGTAATTAAGGTGTAGAGAAAGTAATGTGAATGGAACACATCAAACTTTTTCTCGTGGCCTTTCAAAGAGAAGGGAATTTTAAAGCTATCACATGGAAAACCGCTTAGCTACAATGAAATGTATAATGAAAACCAATTTATGCAAATGTTTATCTCGATTAACATGAAGCAGAAATTTTGCAAAAATAATTTGTAGAAGCGTGAGTAGAGATAGTAAGGTGAATGTGACACGTCAGAATTTTATTTCAATTTGTCCTGATCAAATTTCCGTTATATTAACAGTTACTGGTGTAGTGGTTGCTCTAGATGGACACCACTCCCTAACCCCTACTAAATAATATTCGCAGATTTAGAAACGGATCAAAGGTTTCGCTTTACAAATATCTGATTATTTAACATGATGAACAACAAGGCATATAGCTTGCCACACTGCAGCTTTATTCAACTTTCCATTTACGACCACATGAAGATTATGATCTGTTCTTTGCTGCAGTTGCCACAACAGTTCACTACTGGCTAAAAAGTCAACGATCTCATTATGTTTAATCCATAGATTCACAATTGCTTTCCTGGATTGTAACAACCAGACCATAATTTCTTTGCCTTCTCAATAAGAATAGACTCTTCACTTAACATAATAAAGGCTTCATGAAATTTCAGGAAACTCTAAAGCCATTTTCAGATACACATTATGGTTTTATGCAATGATTCTTACTTTCTCTACCACTGCTTGAAAAGGTATGCTAGGGGAAGAACTGTATTGCACTTAAAATTCCATACCAATATTTCAGAAGTAATATCGTTTTGAGTCCCCCAAAACTTTCAGGAAGGAAGCATTTTCAGAAATTGGTTTCGTGTGTGTAACAAATCAAATACATATTTCGAGTTATTTGAGTGACCTGTGAAGATCTCTTCATACTTGCTGAATTTCTCAGTACCAATGGGTCTATTTTCACAATGCGTTTACTAAATAAAAAGATAATGTTAGAGGAGTTTCAGCACGAATGGGAAATGTGAGACACATTATTTTGGGCAAGAACAAAATACTGTAAAAGCTTTCTCAAGATTTTGTAAAAGAAAAATCTGATGTGTTAGACTTACATGACTTTCTCTAATCTTGTACAAGCTATTTTTACAAAAGTTTATTCTGTATCTACTTCATGTTAATCTTATTGCTAATTTTCTTGTAGGTGCAAGAGGAGTATGGTAGGCTTTAAGCGATAGTCAAATCTTTTAAGAGCTGGTTGCTATGTGGAGTATTCCATTCTCTTTGCATTACCAGGACATTAAAAAAAAAGAATAACGGATTCCCTTTTAATAAAAATTATAAGTATTGGAAATACGTGATTTTAAAAATAGATTGTGTGTTTTAAAGAAATCTGCATTGTTTGTAAAGTAAAAGTTTGACTATCTCTTACGTTTTACCAGTTATGTAAAAGTCATTCAGATTGAAGAGGACTTTTGGGTACATTCCCAGAAAATTAAGATATAAATTTCATTTGCCATGAAAATATCTTAAACGTGTGATATTTTAATAAAAATTGTTAAAGCCATTTTTGAGAAAACCAAAATTTAGCATGTTCCATGTAAAGGGTTGTCTGCGGTGGGGGGATTTTCTTGAAAGTCTTTGTGTCGCATCCTTGGAAGAAACTAATCTCAACATCAAATTTGGCATTTATCCGTACTTTCATTTTTATGTTGTTTACAGACAGACACACACACACGGACATGTTTTCAAAAATTCCTTATTAGGATCCTGGGCGACTCTATGCATGTATTCTCGGAGAAGTCTTGGTATCGAATTTTTGGGTGGAATGTAATACTTCACCTACTTAGTATTCGTAGTAGAGAAAGTAAAAATATTAATCATGTTGTCTTCATTCTTTTAGAAGTGATGTAACAATGGAACAAGAACTGGGAAATGAATCAACTGGAGTGTCACAGTGCTGCACAATAGCAACAACATCTAGAGTAAACATTTCTTTAAGATGAAGAAAATGGTTTGTTACGTTATTTATTAGCACCACGCTTTGGGCGTCAATTTGAAGTAGTTTGTATTGTTTTATTGAAGGAGTTGTATTATATTTCAACTGTTGGGGAGCCAAACTTGAAATTCGTTGCAATCGCACGTATAGTACCCGGTTTCCGGTAGCCTTCGCCCCAAAATGTACTTTCAGGTGGTCTTTGCCCCAAGTTTAAAAATAATAGCTTTGTAATTTTACTGCTTCTTTAGATATTATATATTTATTAAATATGTGTAAGCCTATATTCTTGTCGCATCACAACCCTGCCAAGATATCCATGTCTCTAAAATAATACTGACGCAGCCGAGGCAACCATAAATATATAATATTTAAAGAAACAGTCAAATTACAAAGTTAATATTTTTAAACTTAGGGCGAAGGTTACCGGAAACTTTTTTCCATACGTGCGGTTACAGCTACTTTAAGTTCGGCTCCCCAACAGCCGAAATATAATACATCTCCTTCAATACAACAAAAAATAACTCAAGTTAAATATTTTACTGTCGCTGTTCTCCTTGTATCTATAACGAAATGTGTAATGTAGATATTTCTGCAAATATTTAGCAGGATTAAAATGACAGAAAAATAAAGTAGATATATAGATAGTAGATAGATAGAAAAATAAACTTCTGTAAGAATAATTTTTATACCTACCAACAAGCGATACAGAGTAGAGAAACTCGTATGAATGTAGCAGGTGTCCTTTTTTTTTGCTCAGGTGAGCTCAAAACTTGTATATATGCTAAAATATCGATATTGAATTTTTGACTGGAGTACAATAAATACTTCTGCATACTATAGGCAAGTAGGATATGTTTATCGGAGGGCTCACCGCTGCGGCCAGCTTGATCTATTGTGGCTACACCCCCGAGGGGCAGGGATAAGATTAAGGGACCGTAGGAGGTCGCAGCCCACAGGCAGACAGGCACACAGACACGCGCAAAAGTCCCTAATATTTCGAGTTTGAACATTCATGTACCAGTAGAGTCCAATAATCCCGATAGAGGGCGAGGAAGCGACCCTAACGATCGGGCAACGCACCCTGGCATTCACGGGGGAAATCTTTCCAATGCGCAGGCATCTAGCTATCTGCCGACGCCACCAGCACCGCAGGACCCTAAATTTTTGAAAAATATACCAAAATTGCGACACGTTTGTACGTGGTATTTACAACATTTTCTTACATGCATCGAGGAGAGTATTTTTTCTTTATATTACTTGATTTTGGGGTGAAAACGGGATTTTATTTAACGAAAGAATAAAACATAAAGTTGGGAATTTTTAAACGTTTTTGCC
Organism: Deroplatys truncata; assembly: GCA_030765065.1. Taxonomy (NCBI): domain Eukaryota; kingdom Metazoa; phylum Arthropoda; class Insecta; order Mantodea; family Mantidae; genus Deroplatys; species Deroplatys truncata. The sequence continues at coordinate 66,395,953 of CM060984.1, forward strand.
TTAATTCCTCATTTTCGGCTCTCTTATTACGACTTCAGAATTTATTTCTCTATCAGTTTAAGTGGCACGTCGATGAAAGTGTGTAGATGCATGCACAAAAAATGCTCTACCAAATGCATGAAAGGTAATTTTGAAAACACTACGAACAAAAAAGTTATAAGGTTTATAAAATTGATAAAATAAAACACTGAAAAAGCACCAAAACACGTGATCGGTATTACCATTTGATCTTAACATCCAAAAAAAGAATTGATTTTTCCCTTTATTAGTTTGGCTGTAGAATTTTTTAAAGTGCACACGAATTCTTTCTTGAGGTGATGTATGTTATACTTAGGATTATTCCCCGAAATTTCTTAATATTTTAGCACTTAGTCATTTATTTTATGGACACACTTTAACTGTTACGGTTCTTAGCATCTCAATCTATATTGGGCATGAAAGACCAGAAATTCTTATCAGAGGTCTCTTTATCAGGCTGAGGTTCTTTTACGTGCCGTAAATATGCGACACGGGACCACCGGCTTTACTTCCCTTCCGAATGAGGCCATGCTGAGGATTCTTACACTTGAAAGAAATCAAATCGCCCTCTGGTAGGTTTGAACCTGCGTCCTCGGGAACCGGAGGCTAGCGTAGTACCCCTAGGAGTACGCATTTTAGCAGTATTATCTTTTCTTTTTTAGTTCCATTTACCAGTGTCATCTTTCTTACTTTCTCTACTACGTATAGTAAGTAGGGGAAGTATTGTATTCCACCCAAAAATTCGATACCGAAATTTCACCGGAAATATACGTTTTGAGACCCCCTGAATCCAAAATAAGCATTTTTGGAAACATGTCCGTGTGTGTGTGTCTGTGAACAGCATAACTCAGAAATGAACAGTCGGATAAACACCAAACTTGGTATTTAGGTTCATTATCTTCCAGAGATGCGACACGAAGATTTTCAAGAAAATCCCCCACCCCAGATTACCCTTTACATGGAACATTTTTCGAAAATTTTAATTTTCTCAAAAATAGCTCTAACGATTTTGATTAAAATACTATATGTTTAAGATATTTCCTTACAAATGAAATGTATATCTCGAATTTTCTGGGAATGTCTCCAAAAGTATTCTTCATTGTGAATGACTTTTGCATAACTGGTAAACCATAAGAGATAGACAAAATTTTACTACACAAAAAATGTAGATCGCATTAAAATACACAATTTATGTCATTTACATTTTTTTTTGTTGAGTGAACCATTTTCGAGATATTGCTCGTTATTCCCTTAAATTTTGAATACTTATTTTCTCAAATTGGAATTCGTTATTCATTTTTTTTGTCTTGGAAAGGCAAAGAGCATTAATCTGTGGCAAAGAGAATACTGCTGCACCTAGCAACCAGCTATTAAGAGCTATGTTTAAAGGCTTCTGTATTTCTATATTGCCCTTGCAATTACAAAACAAGGGGAACATAGTACCTACGCCTTAAGCAATAGTCAGATATTTTTAGAACTGGTCGCTATGTGTAAAACGTAATTCTCTTTGCATGTCAAAAGATCGTTTCTGCAAATGTTTATCTCGATTAATATGAAATATATGGAGAATAAGAGTTTGTACAAAAGTAGAGAAAGTCATGTGAGTATAACACATCAGATTTTTTTCCCACATTTGTTCTTATGGACGGCTTTTCCTTTGGAACTTATTGGGCAATGGTGTTAACTCGTATTCTCTTGTCTTTGGATTTCTTTCACTAGTTTTTGTTTTAATCATTAGATCACACACACACACACACATTTACACTTCGGACTCTAGGAAGGAGGGAATAATCTTGGCTACAAAAAAGTTTCCACCCCCAGCCTAGAATCGAAGCCGGGACCGCGGGGCAGATGCTCTACCGACTGAGCTACTGGGCCATACTTTACAATCTTGATTGCTGTGTGATACGAGGTCTCTTCCAAACCTTAAAGTGTCTTGACCACTAACAGAATATTGGTTTTGTATCAAATGAAACCACATCGTTAAAAGCCATTTAGAAGTTAATTCTGTTGCGTAATACTATTATCGCGGAAATCGTTACATTGGAAGAAAGAAAATGCTGGCCGGATGTATACCTTCACAGAACGTGCGTTGCTAAGTGAAAGTGATCGATATATTATACACAAGCATGGCTACGCACTGCTGGCGATATTGTAACCGCACAGCTCTTGTAGAAATAACAAAACATCGTTGTTCGGGTCGAAAAATGGCGTAGCTAGGAATGATAAGTTGCTATCGAAATGAATTTTTATTCAATAAAATGGGATATTTAAAGACGAGAACTGATAAATAAAGACCGAGACTGAGTTTTCCTGTGCCTTCCTTGATAGTTTCCTGTCTCTACCATGAATATTTATAAAGAGCGAGGCTTCATGTATAATGTTCATCGGCGGCAGCACTATCGTATAGTTAGGTTGGCAGTAATGCTCTAAATTGTTGAACCTACTTGAATTTCTCATACCACAAAATGGAGGTGACACGCGAGGAGCAATACAGCGATAAAATTTTGTTTTCGTTTAAATCATAGAGCCTCTGAAACTTTCGAGAAGCTGAAGCAAGCATACGGTGAAAATGCACTACCTCGTGCAACAGTGTTTAGGTGGTTCAAGGACTTCAAAGAAGGGCGAGTCCTCTGTGCTAAGCAAGATGGGCCTGGTGTTTCGGCTTCTGCTAAGACTGATGGTCAACATCAACACAGCTGCTGTGATTGTTGTTCCCCCTCACACTACTGTACTACACGTCAGTATTGGCTACACTGAGGAAGCATATTGCAAGGAAACGTCCAGAACTTCACCGGAATGGGTGGCGACTTCATCACGACAACGCAAATCAAGTCCAGGAATTTTTGGCTAAATTCAACATTACCTATGTCCGCATTCGCCTTATAGCCCCGATCTTGCCTCCTGTGATTTCTGTTCATTCCCATCACTAAAGGCAAAGCTCCGGGGCATTCGATTCTGAAGCAGTTCTGAAGAAAAGTAAAGCGATTCTCTTAGACCTGACAAAGAATGGCCTACGCCATGTGTTTGAGGACTGGCAGAGACGCTATAAAAGGTGCATTCAAGTAGAAGGGGGCATTTGAAAAAGATCATGTTAACATTGAAATGGAGTAATAAATATCTGTGAAAAAATCAGTCTGTCTTTATTGAACAGATCTGGTATCAACAAGAATACATAAAGTTTTAAAATCAAAACTTAAAATGTTAACTACTCATTTTAAATGTTGTGTTAAAGCTAAGAAATATAATTTGTCTTTTTTAACTACGGGATTTTTTCCATCAAGTAGGAAAAGCAAGAAATTTGTGAATTAAAAAATTACGTATTGTTTTAATTTCAATGAACGCTATTAATTAAAGGAATATATAGTGACAATATTAATGGATGGAGTGAAGCTTTTTAAGAAAAGTGAAAGTATATATAATGATGTAATTAAGCCATTTAAGATAAATGAATCAAAAGACTTCGTTAACAATGAAAAGTTAAAATGTGTGTAAGAAGATTTATACCTAGTTTGAGGATGAAGTAGTAAAATAAATGAGGTATGAGGTGTTTACCGGAGGGGAACACCTCGCCACTGCGACCAACTAGATCTATTGTTGACTACACCCCCAGGGAGGCAGAGATGAAGTGAAAGAGCCGTAGGAGGTCGCAAGGTCCATAGAGTCACACGGAAGTCCCTAATATTTCCAAGTTGAAATACCCTCCGCATCAGTAGAAGCGAAGACTCCCGGAAGAGGGCAACGCGCCCTGGCGTTTTACGGGGAGAAATCCTTTAAAAGCGCAGCAATCATGCCATCTGCCTGACACAAGCCGTACTACCGATCCCGAAGACACTTCCTGAAAGATGAAACGTAGGGATATGAAATCATAGGAACTAGAGACAGGAAAAATCGTGGTAGAATGCAATATTCGCTTAGGCGACCAGAGGGAAATCGCAAAAAATCCCATGGTCAGAGTGGACGGCTACCCGGAATCGAAAAAGGGACCTCCCGAATGCGGTACATACACGTTGCTGCCTGAACCATCCCACTCGGTAAGTAGTAAAATAAATGAAAAAAGATAAATAATTTACGTGACAAGTGAAATAAAATAAGGTGGATAATAATGAATTTAATAAAAGAGGAATAATATTAGCTATGTGTTGAATAATAAATATATTGTTGAACTAGACTACAAACCAATCCTGTCTATCTGTGGTTGTGAAAGAAAGATAATCAGAAGCTAAATGGAAACTATGATATCCCAAAGTTGTCAATATATAAATAAATAAATAAACAACAAAATATGTGGAACGTTTGCTTTCTTATTAGGCAAAACTGATACAAATACTCTATCATCACACTTAAACTACTGTGAGCTTACTAGTGGCCATAGAGATCACTGAACATGCCTAGGTTATGTAGAGTTGAATTACAGTTCATACATAAACAGAAGAACATATTAAAATAAATAAACAAAACTGAATACAAGGGTTGAAGATGATGGTTTGTTACGTTGTTTATATATTTAGCTCCACGTATGGAAAGTCAATTTGAAGAAATTATTTATTATGCTCCAGTAATTTGCACCTACGTATGAAAAGCCGATTTGAAGTAGTTTGTATTGAAGGAGTTGTATTATATTTCAACCGTTGGGGAACCGAACTTGTAGTATTTGCAACCGCACATATAGTACCCGCTTTCCGGTGGCCTTCGCCCCAAATGCATTTTTAGGTTGCCTTTGCCCCAAGTTTAAACAATTAACTTTGTAATTTGATTGTTTCTTTAAGTATTTAATATTTATTTTTGCCTTGGCTGCGTCACTATTATTTTAGAGACATGGATATCTTGGCAGGACGTGATGCAACAAAAATGTAGGCTTACACAGATTTTAAGTTTTAATTCACTCCTTTTTATTAATCCTTGACACAAATTAAATAGCACTTCACTGATATAGAGAGCTGTGAGATTCTTTTATCTAATACTTGCACTTTTTAATATGTATACTATTTTCGTCTCACACGAATGCGAATTAAATCTCTCAAGGACGCACAAGCAACGCACCCAGTTATCAGCACACTCTGTAGGCAACTGACTAGATTTCAACCGTATAAACTTGTAAATTTCTTTATTTCAAGTCTCTGATTGGCTTTTTTTACTCCAATAAAATACCTTCATTTAACTAAAGCTTTTTCTGGTTGTTGATTGACTATTTTTTATAAACTGTCACTAAAATTACATTAATGCTTCCAAGAATCACACATAACATTTAAACTCTCAAACTCATTAATGCCTCAAGGTTACCTCAATGTTACATCATTGTTAGCAACGTTTAACTTATTATTCTCACAGCACTTAAATGATTAAATTACGTAATATATTCACATAACATTATTACTCATGGATACAATAATATAAGCATACGCAATGACTGTTACATACATTTTACAAATTATTACATACACATATTGCTTCAAGGCGGGCTGTTATTGAATTTCCATATTATATAATAGGATGAAATCATTTAAGTGTTAAAAATACCGCCTCAGAGTTTACATGCAAATTACAAACATTTCCCTGCAATCACAGAACTTGTTATATGTAAATAATAAGTTTAGTTTTACATCGCATTTCCACAAGACTTTAATAGTGTATGTTTCATTATTACTTTCTTTAACTACTTACCTAAGTAGAGAATGTATTGTAATCCACCAAAAAATTCGAGAACGGGATTTCACTGGAAACAGGTGTATGTGTTGTGGCTGCCTAAATAAAAAATTTGATGGCATACTTCACAGGACTTCTGTCTACCCTCTATCGCTTATACTGGGTATGCAAAATAATCTTATTAAAGCTTAGTTTTATAACTACTTCATTTTAATCCAAAATATTTGATATGTTACACTCACATAACTTTCCCTACTCTTATACAAACTATTTTTACAAACGCTTATTCTCCATATGCATCATGTTAATCGAGATGTTAATCTTATTGCTAATTTTCTTGTAAATGCAAGAGGAATACCGTAGTAGTTTAAACGATAGTCAAATATTTTAAGAGCTGGTTGCTATGTGGCGCATTCCATTCTCTTTGTATGTCCAGGACATAAATAAATGAATAACTAATTCCCATTTGAGAAAAACTATTGGAAAATTTAAGGGAATAACAAGCAATATCTCGAAAATGGTTCACTCAACAAAAAAATGTATGTGACATAAATTGTCTGTTTTAACGCCATCTACATTTTTTTGTGTGGTAAACGTTTGTCTATCTCTTATGGTTTACCTGTTATGCAAAAGTTGTTCACAATGAATACTTTTGCAGACATTCCCAGAAAATTCGAGATATACATTCCATTTGTCATGAAAATATCTTAAACATATGATATTTTAATCAAAATCGTTAGAGAGATCTATGAGAAAATTAAAACTTTCGAAAAATGTTCCACGTAAAGGGTAATCTGGGGTGGGGAGATTTTCTTGAAAACCTTCGTGTCGCATCTCTGGAAGATACTGAACCTAAATACCAAGTTTTGTGTTTATCCGACTGTTCGTTTCTGAGTTATACCTACTGTTCACAGACAGACACACACACACGGACATGTTTCCAAAAATGCTTTTTTTTATTCAGGGGAGTCTCAAAACATGTATTTCCAGTGAAATCTCGGTATCGATTTTTTGAGTGGAATACAATACTTCCCCTACTTACTATACGTAGAGAAAGTAAAAACCTTCACAGAAATAACTACATCATACATTTCGTTATAGATACAAAGGGAACAGCGATAATCAAATGTTTAAAAACTCGACGCTATATGCTGACCTTAAAATTCCATACTGTTTCCATAACATCGCGAGAAACAACTGAATATTGACCGGACTTTAAAGGAATGACAAAGTGTTGAACAATTCGAACCATTAATAACGGATATCTCGGAAATGGCTGATGCCACAAAAAAGTTATTTTAAATAAATTGTGCCTTTAAAAGTGATCTACATTTCTTGTGTAGTACGTTTTCGTCTATCACTTAACGTTTACCGGCTGTACAAGGTTGCTCCCTAATGAAGGGGACATCACAGGTTATTTCCACAAAATTCAAGATATACGTTTTATTTGTTATGTAAATATCTTTAATAGCCATATCGTACTTTAATCAAAATCGTTAGAGCCATTTTTTAAAAAATAAAACACTTCGGAAAATTTTGCATGTAAAGTGTAGTTTGGGGGTAGGGGGAGTTTCTTGAAAATCTTGTGCCACTTCTTTAGAAGGTAACTGAACTTAAATACCAAGTTTGTTGTTAATCCAACTTTTCGTTTTTCAATTATGCTGTTCAGACACACACACACCTTTTTATAAAAATGTTTTTTTTGTATTCAGGGGCCTCAAAACATATATTTTCGATGAAATTTCGGTATCGAATTTTTGGGTGGCATGTAATATCTTCTCTACCTACAAATGCATGGTAGAGAACATAAAAAAGATATAAAAATGAATAAAAACGTTCTTTAGGAAAAGGTGCGTTTGTGCGTATCTGTGTACAACATAATAAAATTTCCCTGCCCCAAACTCCTCCTTACATGCACAAGTTTTGTTTATTTGATTTTCTCATATATGGCTCTTAACATTTCGATTAAGGGCGCCGGGGTAGCGCAGTGGTCTCCGGCAGTGGGGTGGTGATTTTAAGGCGGCCCTATCCACGCCTTCACCTATGACTTGCTCATGTGAAGTATCCTCAAGGCTCAACGTAGTTCGGAATCAGAGGTGAAAGCTGTAGGTCCTCTCCTTCCACCGCCATCCTCATTATTACCACCCTCATAGGAGGCAACGGTTTGAACCTACTGGATGCCTCCGGAAATGGGTCCAGTCAATCCTTGGTGGAATGAGGATCTCCGAAGGTCACAGATCACATGGAGCGCGTTAGAAACGACGACGACGTTTTAATTAAAATTCCAAATATTTAAGAGGTTCGAATGATAAATAAAACTTATATGTTTAATTATCTAACGCAGCTTGTGAAGTCGTCTTAATTTTGAATTACTTTTGTACACTGTGATTTATGAAGAACTGACACATTTCTTTCTTTAATTACTGTTCGAAATTCACTCAATGCCCGACTTCGACAATAAGAGCACGACTGGATCAGTCACCCAAAAAAGCATTAAGACGTCTGTCGCAGGAGACAATGTACAGCTACTCAATGTGTCAGAGAGCTGTGAAAAGTGCAAGCCTACAGCTGTATAGCATTACGCTAGTCCTTCAGTTACAGGAACCAGATAAGGATAGACGACTGAATTATAGTCGTTGGTTTCAGGCGTTCATTGTGCAAAATCCTGCCATATTGTCTATCACATGGTTCACAGATGAAGTAAGGTTCCATTTATCCGGCTATCTGAACTCAAATAACTCTCTATTGGGCCAGCGAAAATCCACATGTTATTCATGAAGTATCTATGCAACCGGTTAAAAGGAGTTTGGTGCGCAATATCCGCACAGAAAACAGTGGGACCAATTTTTTTAAAACAATGTGAACACTGCAGAATACCAAGGGATTTTCATGGAGTTTGTTGAGCAACTACACGATAAAGAGCCGAATGAAAGACGGCGCTACATCAAATGAATCCATGGCACTAATTGCAAGTTTCTTTGATGACCGGATAATTTCAAGTGGTCACCGAGATCTCCGGATTTGACACCGCCGGACTTCTTTTTATGGGGTTACTTAAAAGACAGGGTTTATGCCACACGTCCCAACATACTGGATGATCTGAAACGCAACATTACACAGCAGATTCAAGCTGTTGACAACAGGGTCCTCCAATGAGTGGCCAGTAACATGGAACGACGTGTTGAGTTGTGCCTTATACAGGATGGAGGACATTTTCAACATTTGCTACAGAGGTAAATAATCTCCCAAAATTCCTCTGCAGTTCAGATATAATAAGTTGTCGCCAGTATAACTCGTTTTGAAACAATTAAAGAAATAATTGTCATTTCTTCATAAATCACGTAAATTCTAGACATAGACAAAAATCCTACTATAGCTGTAATTAGAACGCACAATTTATGTCAAATGAAAGTGCTTGTGGCTTTGAACACTTTCGAGATGTTCTTTATTATTGGTTTGAATGTTCAATTTTTTTTTCTAGCCTCCAGTTCTCGAGGTCAGATTCAAATTCATTTTTCGGGCGTAAATACCCATGGCTTACTTCGGAAGGGAAGTAAAGCCGGTGGTCCCCTGTCGTAGATTTATGGCATATAAAAGAACCTCAATCCTGATAAAAGAGGCCTCTGAGCAAAATTTCTGGTATTTCACGCCCAAAATAGAATGGGACGCTAAGAAACATAGTAAAGAGCGATAGCATGTCGGCCCTCGTAGTCGTGGTCGCTGGAGTAGATAGCTCCGGCGCTCCACCAAGCTGAGGATCGCGGGTTCGAGTCCCGCCATGGGCATGAGTGTAATTGCCATAATAAGCGCTAACGAAAAACTGTAGAAACACAGTATCATAAACTGGGTAAAACAAGGGGGAAAATCTGATGTGTTATCCTCAAATGATTTTCTCTATTCTTGTACAAACTATTTTTACAAACGCTTATTCTCCATATCCTTCATGTTAATCGAGATGTTAATCTTATTGCTAATTTTCTTGTAGATGCAAGGGGAATATGGTAGGCTTTAAGCTATAGTCAAATGTTTTAAGAACTGGTTGCTATGTGGAGTATTCCATTCTCTTTGTATGTACAGGACATAAACAAATGAATAACGAATGTCCATTTGAGAAAAAGTATTACGTACTAGAAAATTTAAGGGAATAACAAGCAATATCTCGAAAATGGTTCACTCAACAAAAAAATGTATATAACCTAAATTGTGTATTTTAACACCATCTACATTTTTTGTTTAGTAAAATTTTGTCTATCTCTTATGGTTTACCAGTTATGCAAAAGTCGTTCACAATGAAGAGTACTTTTGGAGACATTCCCAGAAAATTCGAGATATACATTTTATTTTTCATGAAAATATCTTAAACATATGATATTTTAATCAAAATCGTTAGAGGCATTTTTGAGAAAATTAAAATTTTCGAAAAATGTTCCATGTAAAGGGTAATTTGTGGTGGGTGGATTTTTTTGAAAATCTTCGTGTCGCATCTCTGGAAGATACTGAACCTAAATACCAAGTTTGGCGTTTATCCGACTATTCATTTCTGGGTTATGCTGTACACAGACACACACACGTACGTGTTTCCAAAAATGCTTCCTTTTTTTGGATTCAGGGGGCCTCTATTTCCGGTGAAATCTCGGTATCGAATTTTTGGGTGGAATACAATACCTCCCCTACTTACTATACGTAGTAGAGAAAGTAAAAAAGAAGCAAAAAGCAAAGCAATCTCTGATTACCCTCCCCTACGTAGGACTTTCACAACTAGAACTTACAAGCCAATGTCCGTGGTCAGTTGCCTAGTGTCTATGGATCAGAGAGTGATAACCAGAGTGGGGGATTAGCCCTACGTCCAGAGTGAGAACAAAACAGATGATAAATGAGATGCGAGAGATGATTGACAAGAAAGGTGAAGATGGAGCACCAGTGGAATGATAAATGGCGGGGAAAACCGGAGAACCCGAAAAAACTCCACCCAGACGCCGTTTTGTCCACCAGATAACGTGCGATCCCTGGGATCGAACCCGAGCCGCCTTGGTGGGAGGCGAGTGGTCTAATCACTCAGTCACAGTGTCGCCCATAGTAAAGAGCGTGCATAAATAAAAGCTCAGTTCATTCAAATATCCCTTTCAACTGGTAGGTTACTATTATTATCCTCATGTCCATATAAACAACACGGAACTTCAAAACCACCCGTCAGCGAGGGTTTTTAAAACTCTGACCATCGCTTCAGCCTAGCGCATCCTTGTTATACTTACAACGAAATGAGTAATGAAAGTAATTATCTCAATTAATAAGTAGATAGAAGAATAAGCTTTTATAAGAATAATTTGTAGTAGAGTGAGTAGAGAAAGTCACGTTTGAAATATACTGCCTGATGGATTTGACGATTTTTGTAAAGAACAATGTATTAATTACGTTCTCTACTACATATAGTAAGTAGGGGAAGTATTGTATTCCACCCAAAGATTCGATGTCGAGATTTCACCGGAAATATATGTTTTGAGACCCCCTGAATCCAAAAAACAGCATTTTTGGAAACATGTCCGTCTGTGTGTCTGTCTGTCTGTGTCTGTGAACAGCATAACTCAGAAACGAACAGTCGGATAAACGCCAAACTTGGTATTTAGGTTCAGTATCTTCCAGAGATGCGACACGAAGGTTTTCAAGAAAATCCCCCCACCCTACATTACCCTTTACATGGAACATTTTTCGAAAATTTCAATTTTCTCAAAAATGGCACTAACGATTTTGTCTAAAACATCATATGTTTTAGATATTTTCATGAAAAATGAAATGTATATTTGGAATCTTCTGGGAATGTCTCCAAAAGTATTCTTCATTGTGAACGACTTTTGCATAACGGGTAAACCATAAGAGATACACAAAAATTTACGACACAAAAAATTTAGATCACGTTAAAATACACAATTTATGTCATATATATTTTTTGCTGTTGAGTGAACCATTTTCGAGATATTGCTTGTTATTCCCTTAAATTTTCCAATACTTATACTTTTTCTGAAATGGGAATTCGTTATTCATTTTTTGTCCTGGACATACAAAGAGAATGGAATACTCCACATAGCAACCAGCTCTTAAAATACTTGACTATCGCTTAAAGCCTACCAATTCCCGTTGCGTCTACAAGAATATTAGCAATAAGATTAACATCTCGATATCTCGATTAACATGAAGGATATGGGGGAATAGGCGTTTGTAAAAATAGTTTGTACAAGAGTAGAGAAAGTCATGTGAGTGTAACACATCAGATTTTTTTTAATGAAAGTCGAAATGAAAACTGAAATCTGGAGGACAATAGACAACCTTTTCTGTATACAGTCAAGTTCATTGCATTAGATAGGTTACATTAGCGTTTCACAAAGAACAGTTTATGTTCGTTGTCTTGCTCAGAGTTCGTTATTTTTCTTGTGACTTCTGAAGCAAGCCACAAATGTGCCACCAAGGATGGTCAAAACTGATTAATTTGAATATTTGCCTGCCGCGCTCGCTAAGTAAACACTGGACGTCAAATATTTGTTGAATGTGATGAGGTCCTCCGAGGTGAATGGTCTAACGCATGTCTAATGCTGCAGTTTGCAGGTACTAGCACTACAAATGAAAAGGAAGGTCAGCTCTTGACTTCCATTAATCTTTTAAGTGCCCTTTTGATGGTTCACTCATTCAACGTGTGTGCTGACGGTGACAGAGGTGGAGTGAAAGAGAACGAGGTGATAAATAATTGAGAATGCAAGGGTTGAGATGATGGAAATGAGTTTGTTCTGAGCATTACTGTCTGAAGCACCGGTTCTAAAGCTCTCGGGTGAATGACATATCTGTGATGGCACTTCTATCATCTTTTTGATCTTAAAAAGGGAAAGTGAGTGGAATTTTCCTCTAACAAACCTTATCCCTATCATACACATTCACCTATACTTCAACCAAAAATCGGCAATAGTTACATGTTATTACAGTGCAATTATCTTTGTATTGTGAAGTTGTGTTATTCTGGGTAAGGTTAGTATAACTGGGCAGACAATACTCTATAATATATGTTCATATAATTCTATATTACTACTATGCAGTCCAAATCTCTTGGCGTTTCGTGACAACCAATACGAAGTAACCGCGCGGTTGCCAAACTCCATTTCGCTTCGTCAGAAGGCTAGGCGTTTGTTATACATGCCATCGTAATGTTCACCTAAAAACTACAAGAAAACAAGAAGAGACAGCATAATGCAAATGTTAAGTCCCTTGTACCCCATCAAACCTTTCTTTCAATGCAAGAATGTACAACAAAAGTTGTCAATTTCAATATGTGACAAGATTGGAAAAGACTTGGCAAGACCTAGATAGACTTGACAATGTCAAAAATGCGTATTTACTAGTTGTCTCTTCGCCAAACTGAAACCTTTCAGAACACATTGATAATTTAACACGCGCAAAGCGCGACAAAGTATAACAATTCGCAATGAAATATTGTTCTTCACTAATATTATTAGCACTTTCATGTATTATATCCAGTGAAATCACATTACGAGTGTGAAATGCAATGAAAATAACACCAACCGATAGGTTAACCACACTATATAACATTGCATTATGTATACTTAGGTCAGGAAACTGCCTGGCAATTATTTCTTTATAATCGCCTTCGTCTGCTACATCTTGTGGTAATCCACGGAGCTCTCGATGTACAGACATGGCCAGCTTATGTATAACCTAACCAGTTTGCATACGACATACTTTGGCCGGTAGCCATTTTTGTTTACTTTTTGCTTTCAGCCATGTTGCAGATTCCGTGACGCACTGCTAGTATTTCATTGGCCAAAGCCATCAAATGATTGTTAAATCTTTGATCGTTTAGAGCATATACTTGTTTGCTCTCAAGACTTTCAAAGGCTCTAAAAGTATTGGAAGCAATTTGACAAGAAAAGTTGTGAAGTTGTGACAACTCTTGAAAAGTCTTGTAAAGTATTGTATTTGACAAAACTTTGATCGTGTACAAACGGCTTAATACACAAATAGAGAAATAAAAACCATACCTTTCTATGTCTTTGTTACTGAAGTGGCACAGCTAACGGCATTTTCTCATCGTTCTCGATATCACGTTTATCATAAAATTAAAAAACCCTCAGCCGTACAATCCGTTTCGAAATTGTCCAGGTTTGTCACTCTCTTAGATAAGCTTTCTCGGTTCCCTCTGCGTCGCTTTTTTCGCTACCCTACACACACGTGAAACAGTTGATGTACTTAATGAGCACGTCTCAGCAATAAGTTCTTGACTTTTGTGAAGTTAAGATTCTTGCGGTTTTCTTCGTTGGCATTCTTTTTAAACAAATTATACACACTGAAGACAACAGCCCTAAACTTTCTGCTATATTCATAGGTACTATTGGGCTTACTAAGCAACATTTTCATGAGAGAGTTAATTTTATAAACCCTAGGACAAAACCTATCACTATAAGAACTGAGTATACCGCAGTTGAATTCACATTTGAGTCGCTTAACCTTCCAGCAAGCGCGCTATGAAAAGTACACCAGCAATATTTCTGCTTTGTCAGTATTTTAACAATGTTTTAACCTTGACGTAGCGCGTCAATTGGTGCAATGAATTCTATTGTTGATGCTTGCTCAAGAATGGGATGGCAGTTGCTCATTCTTTGCTTAAAGCTCTCTGTTGGCTTATTCTTTACGACTTTTTTTTAATGCATTCCAAGTTGTAAAATGCACAAGACGCTCTTCTCATGTAACGGATATGTGCTGGTTATAGGACTCGGCATTATGCAGAAGGAAGCACACTGATCATTAAATTCCACTTAATCATTGGTTTTCCAATGGTATTCTTCTGTGAAACAAAACCATATTGACCTTATTTATTAAAAAAGTAATGTATGGTTTTGTGGAGCTGTGTCATAGGGCTTTGAAAGGATTTTCATGACGATTTTGTAGCTATATTAGAAAACTTCGTGAGATAACTATTTCTAATTTTATTTAGGACTTGGAGAATTGCACATTATTAAGTGATAATTATGTGTATGGCATAGCAAAGCATAAAATAACTACGACAGCAATTGATTTATTACTATTAAGAGCATAACTTTAACTAAAAGTCTCCGTTTAAACATCACGAAAGATAACTGTAAATTAACGGCGAACCATTGGATGTAAAAATATGATTCTTTTTTTTACTAGTTCAGGAAAACGTCGGTTTTTATGCTAGCTACTTGTTGCTTTTTTGGAATATGAAATACGCATGCGCGCATATGATATTGCATTTAGAGTTTTACTAGTAGCGGCGAGGTGTACTGTTCGTATGAAGCAACGCCGCACTGATGCTATTTGCTAGTGCCATATTAGTGGATACGCCTCAAACGTCAAGAGATTTGGACCTCATAATAGACTACTAACATTTACTTCAGGATGTACTCTATCGCTAAAACTGCAACCTGAGAGTACTCCTTCGTGACCCATAATCTAGACGTAATGAACGCTACCCCTCCCAGAGGTCGTGAGATTTGAGTTGTGAACAGAAACGCTAATAAAACACTTAAACTCTGGACATTAAAATATAATTAAAATTACACAACAATACTTCTCAATCGTTAAATAATACTTATTTAATTCACTGGCATGCTATTCCTTTAATGTGGATTATAAACGCATATTTTCACTAGCTTCACTTGCTGTTATAACTGTCTCTTATAACGTCCTTGAACTTCACTTTGTTTTCACTGCACCTCCTTTATACAATTCACTACATGTGCAATATCATTTAATTCTTTAACATTCAATATTCTTAGCATACTTTACATAAGTTATTACTGAATTCATTTAATTTTGATCTTACCAACATTTTGTCTCCCGAAGTAGCCCTAAAGCTTTATTGTCACATAAGATAAGTTGAACGGAACGTGTTTACCGGGTTGTGTGAAGCCACGACTGTCGAGGTGGTGTCCAAAGTACTACCAGCTCGTATTCATCACTGACGATGCCCTCGCGGCGTCACTATTTTACTCTACGTAGCAGGAACATCTAACTATTCTGGTAATAAGTCAAGGTCTCCGCCGAAACGCATACAGTCCTGCTTGTGTAACCAAGGGCCATTTCTTCTTTGGTAGTACTATATGTAATCATCTAATAATGTAACCAAGCGTATATTGCAGCGATAGGTTATCCACCGCAGGATTTAATACACTGCAGTTAACTCTGCTGGTTAATGATCATGGAAAGATGATTACTGGAATTAAGTATTGTTGCTAAAACCTTGTCATTCGAAGCAATCTGTAGCTATAACCATTCATGGAAGAGAGATTAACACTTGTTGCCTATACGACGTTCAACTGGATGTTCTCCACTAGACGCTACACCCGACTGTTCTCGCTATCTCGCGTCTAGCTGACCACCGCGGGTTAACTATGTTCACCACTTACATTACGTCGCGATTTTAGTTGCTAGCGTCAGTGGCGCCACCACTCTTTTGTGCATGCGCCACATAGAAAGTTCATAATGGCGTCTTTTTTAAGGGAATTTCATACCCCGATTTCTGGCTTATCAACGTGGCCTTAAAATAATTACCATAGTATGAAGCGCATTCCGATGGGATTATAAGAAGGGAGGATTGAATAGTGATGAAAGGCTGTAGAAAGAAAGCTTTAATAGAAGTGGAAAGTATATCATGAATAGATGAATATTGTCGCGGTAACTTTCGTGTTATCTTATTTGCTGTGTGCCTGTTATTGTTTTACTATTTTGAATTTTGGGTTCTTTGTCCTCCGGCTAGCTATTATTACCCAGTCGAGCAAATCTCTTGAACAGGGTGTGTAAACGGAAAGGAGTTGTTACTAAAAGATAACACTGATAAAAGAATTGGTTTTTACACTTTTATTGCCGTCACACTTCATTAATTTCAGAGATTTACTTTTGATACACGCCCGACTGAAACTGTTATATTTTCGAATGTAACTATAATCACTTATTTGCCGCACATTATTAATTCGCGTATTTCACATTTTTGTAACTAACTTTACGACGCGAAATATTCTGTAGAATTGTGCGACGTGTAACCCGTGGATGATTCTCTTGAACTGCGCGACGTTTGCCTTGTGAATTATTCTGTAGAACTGCACGACGTATAACCCGCGAATGATTCTGTTGGACTGAGCGTTACCCGTCTCTGGCTTTAACTTTTTATACTCCCTTACCCCGATATGCCTAAACATTATAACAGAGCTGCTATTGGTTAATAAAGCGCGCCAACATTAGCGTCTATTTTAATATCCAATAAAAATTACGAACACATATGCTCTAGGGAAGATATTCCCTCCATTTCTAAAGAAAGGCGCGCTAATCTGACGTCATTTGTTTGTCTCTTCTAATTGATAAACAACTCACCCCCTCGCCCATTGTTATCCGCTCCTATTGTCAGTTTCAGTGAGGTCGTGTAAACTTATTTCCTAACAATGCTTATAATTAACAAACATCTCAAATCATTGTCATACAATAATGCAAATTTACACTACAATCACTCTGGCATTCACAGTGTTGTTATATAAAATACTGCCACAATATACCTTCTTTCTCTGATCAAACTTCCTCAAAGTCAGTGCCTAGAGCCAGACGCCTGAAGAGGAGCTATGTGCTCTGGGTCATAGAAGTCCTGAATGGGGGATCAGTCCGACACGAGCAATAGTGCCCACTCTTCTATGGTCCACCAAGTCGGAACCCAGAGAAAATCGGGGTTGTGTAAACACTAACAACGGCATTTGCCGGTAGGGAAGGATTTCATATAAAGAATAACAAAGTTCCATTGGTCCGTTCACACTTCTCATCTGAATATAGTATATGCTCTATCGTACGTTGATTTGGATTCATCAGGAACCAAAAAAGTCATTCTATTTCCCATGCCTCTTCAATTTCCGACTCAAAGTTTTCCACTAGGAGAGCAACCTGTAAACGATTCCCTAAAATCAGTTGAAAATATCGAACTTTCGTGGCTTGAGTTCAGTCGATCTGGGTTTATTCGAAAATAAAGATGTTCACGGAAAGTGTATTCATATGCAGTATTTTAAAGGTTAGTACTAGCCAGCTATTTTGATACTTCGACCAGCGTTACTGAGCACTCAAGTAGATCGTATCTTATCTTCCGGAACAGAGGGGACTCGGCACCGATCCAGGGGATATTGTACCTAGGCCCCGCGAGGGGAAGGCGGGATCCAGAAGCGACGGTACAGCGATGACACGGTCGCTAAGTTTCCAGAAGTTGACACCCTACAGACGGACAAGCAGACCGGGGACCGCACAGAAGAGGTCCAACGCCCCTCAAGGGGATTCGGATACCCTGTCAGCCAGCCGAATGCCAAATGACGGAGAGAATTCACAGAGAGCATCCTTTTCCCAGCCATGCTGCACCGAAACACCATCACCGACACTTCCGATCCTGAAAGAGACCAACAGAATGAAGGATGAATTAAATGATCAATGACGACCCGGGAAAACCCTGAAAATACCCATGGGTCAGAGTGAGCGGTCGCCGAAGATGGAACCTGGGAATGCGGACCACAGGCATTACCGTCTGAGCCATCCCGCTGGGTAACTAAGTGGATAAATTTAACTCATATGTTTCTCAGGCACTGAATCAGCTTATTAACATGAACTACCAATGAAGACAGAAAGATAGAGACGTAGATCTACCTACGTAGGTCGGTAAGTAGGTAGGTAGGTAGCTAGCTGTTTCTAATTAGCTGAATAAGTCTGGACTGGCATCACACACTTCAGCCAGGAAATTGCTCATATTCTTGCCAGTTCCTCTGGTCCACTAGTACATTCCAACCTGTCTCCTTGATGCTGGACCTTAGAATAAAATGTCTCTGCGAATTTAATTTTTCTCTGATTCTCTTACTATGAGCATTCCCCCAAAATATGTACCTATCCAGTCTTCATCCTCACCATAAAACGGGCAGATTCTCCTGCCAGAATCGTAGAAACTTTCCGTGCCCTCCAGCCCCCAAGTGTAATCCATTACATTCCTGAGCTTTTCCTTCAACCTAAAACAAGTATATACCGCGTGAGTCTTCTCGTCCTGCGGATTCGTAACTAGGCAACCCTGCATTTTACAGGTGCTAACACCGCATTCACCTGCTCGCAACTTAGGGCTACAGGCGCTCGTTATTAACGTGCTCTAGTAGCGCATTGGTTAACAAGCTGCTGAGTCAGGGTGAAGGTCGGAAGTTCAAACGACGACTGCGAATAAATGAGTTTTTTATTTATTTCTTGCATTTATTTATAATGTTCACTAAAGCATATTCTAACAAGTCGCAATATACTTGTACAGTGCTTTTCCTTCACGCTGTGGCCACTGCATGGCTGCTCGCGCGGTGATAATAAGCATATAACTTATCATAATAGATGTTGGAAATGCTGTCCTCTATCCTCATATTTCTGGCATCTCTCAGGAAGTTTTCATTCACACTCGAGAGTTCAATATCCAAAACTGAGTAATTTCTCCTTGATGTTTTCCTTTAGTTCTTTACAATGCATGGCGTTTGTGCACTCACCTTATATTTCATATGATCATCAGAGTCGCGTAAATTTCTGTAATTTTATTTTGTGAAATGATAAAGTAATTGAACCCGCTTAGCATTCTTCTTTGATGAAGCATGGTTACATTTGTATGGCTATGTTTTGAAGAAGTTATTTTCTGCCCCACGTATGGAAGCCAACTTGAAGATGTTATTTTTTTTTTGTAGGAATTGTATTATATTTCAACTGTTGCGGAACCAATCTTGTAGTTTGTAACCGCACGTATAGTAAACAGTTTCCGGTAGCCTTAGCCCCAAATGTATTTTTACTGTTTCTTTAATTATTATATATTTATGTTTGCCTCGGCTGCGTCAGTATTATTGTTAGAGACATGGATGTCTTGGCAGGGTTGTGGTACGACTAAGGATGTAGGCTTACACAGATTATAAGTTTTTCTTCAGTCCTTTTATTAATGCTTGACACAATTTAAATAACACTTCATTGATAGAGAGCTGTGAGATTCTTTTATGAATTACTTGCACTTTTTTAACACGTAAACTATTTTTCGTCTCACACGAATACGTATTAAATCTCTCGAGGATGTGTCTCGCGTCCGGTTAGGAACACTGTTTGCAGGCAACTGAATTAATTTCAACCGCCTAAACCTGTAAACTTCTGTACTTCAAGTCTCTGATTCGTTATTCCTAATACAATAGAATACCTTCATTTAACTAAAGCTTTTTCTGGTTGTTGATTGGCTATTTTTTTATAAACCGTCACTAAAATTACATTATTGCTTCCAAGAATCACAAGTAACATTTAAACTTTCTAATTCATTATTGCCTCAAGGTTACTTCATTGTTACCTCATTGTTAGCACTTTTAACCTATTTCTCACAGCTCCTACATTATTAAATTACGTAATAAATTAATATAACATTATTGAACATGTATACAATAACATAAGCATATGAAATGACTGTTACATACATTTTACAAATTATTAGATACACATATTGCTTCAAGGCGGGCTGTTATTGAATTTATATATTATATAATTAGACTGAAATCATTTAAGTGTTAAAAACACTGCCTCAGTTTGTCGCCAACTAACAGATATTGGAGCACAGAAAAACCCGATTTTACACGCTATATTTCCTTGCATGTGCGAAATTTAGTGTGAAGTAAATGTACACAGAATAACAGGACCTATATTTTAAAAATAATAGATGCAGAGAGATACAGGAATGTCGTATTCACACCGCTTTTGAACAGGTGACTGATGTTGAATGTCACTCTGAATTTTTCCAACAAGACTTTGTTACCGCGCATACATCTCATGAGTCATGAAATTTAATTCAGGAAAGATTTGTAGATACGGTAATTAGTAAACAATTATGGTCTCACGATTCCCTGATTTAACGGTATGTATCTATGGGGAACTTGACAAAAATTCTGATGTGTTACACTCACATGACTTTCTCTACTGTTGTAAAAATTATTTTTACAAACGCTTATTCTCCATCTACTTCATGTTATTCCAGATAAACATTTGCAGACTCTATCTTATTGCTAATTTTCTTGTAGATGTAAGGGGAATATATATTTACAACGGCAATATAGAAATACAGTAGCCTTTAAGCACATACATATCTCTTAATAGCTGGTTGCTAGGTGCAGCACCATTCCCTTTGCCACAGATTAATACTCTTTGCATATCCAAGACAAAAAAATGAATAACTAATTCCCATTTGAGAAAATAAGTATTGAAACATTTAAAGGAATAACAAGCAATATCTCGAAAATGGTTCACTCAACAACAAAAATGTATATGGCATAAATTGTGTATTTTAACGCGATCTACATCTTTTGTGTAGTAAAATTTTGTCTATCTCTTATGGTTTACCAGTTTACCAAAAGTCATTCACAATGAAGAATGCTTTTGGAGACATTCCCAGAAAGATATACATTTTATTTGTCATGAAAATATCTTAAGCATATGATATTTTAATCAAAATCGTTAGAGCCATTTTTGAGAAAATTAAAATTTTCGGAAAGTGTTCCATGTAAAGGATATTCTGGGGTGGGGGGATTTTCTTGAAAACCTTCGTGTCGCATCTCTGGAAGATACTGAACCTAAATACCAAGTTTGGTGTTTATCCGACTGCTCGTTTCTGAGTTATGCTGTTCACAGACAGACACACACACAGACACACAGACACACACACGGACATGTTTCCAAAAATGCTTTTTTTGGATTCAGGGGATCTCAAAACATGTATTTCCGGTGAAAACTCGGTATCGAATATTTGGGTGGAATACAATACTTCCCCTACTTACTATACGTAGTAGAGAAAGTAAAAACTCCGGCGAGAAATTCACTCAATTTCATATGTTGAACTCTTCATTGTGAATGTAAACTTCCTGAAAAGATGCCAGAAATGTGTGGATAGAGGACAACAATTCCAACATTTCTTATGGACGAACATAACTTTGGTCGCGAGCCGGCGACCGGTGGCCGCAGTTTGAGGGAAAAGCGCTGTATAATTTCAAAGGAAAGCGTTGGCAACTGTTTCAGCTTAACTTAAGCTCCCTGTACACGATCAAATATGTGTCAAATTCAATATTTTACAAGACTTTGTAATAGTTGTCACAACTTCACAACTATTCTTGTCAAATAGCTTCCAATACGTTTAAAGTCTTTGAAAATTTTGAATGCAATAAATGACGCGTTCTACACGGTCAAAGATTTGACAATGATTTGATGGTTTTGGCCAATGAAATGCAAGTATTTACAGTGCGTCACGAAATCTGCAACATGGCTGAAAGCGAAAATTAAGCAAAAATGGCTACACGGTCAAGGTATGTGTATGCAAACTAATTAGGTTATACATAAGCTACGCCGAGGGTTCCGCGGATGAAGGCGGTTATGAAGAAATAATTGCCAGGCAGATTTCCCAACTAAGTATACATTAATGTAATGTTATATAGTGTGATTAACTTATCAGTTGGTGTTATTTTCACTGTATTCCATAATCGTGATGTGATTTCATTGGATGTAATACGTGAAAGTAATACAGTACGTTCGCTTTCCCCGCATGCAAGCGCGGAGCAGCAGTAATATAGCCTACACAAGTGCCGCCTCACTGTGGTGGTTTCCGTAAAAGTCAGTTTACACATGTCTGTGTAGAGCAGAAGACGCATTCAGTTTTCGTTTATCTCTACAGTGTATAAGACGTAGTGCAGTCATAGCTTTATTTTAATATCCATTAATATGGCAATCGAGAAATTCACGGTTGAACAAAGAATTTACATGTATGACACTTATGTAAAAACCCAGTCATGCAGAGCGGTGTTAAGGCAATTTAAAGACCAATTCTCTACCGTTCCAGGTCCAAATACAGAGACTGTCAGGCGTCTTGTTAAGAAATTAAGAACAATAGGATCCCTAAACGTCGAATGTCCTAAGCCAAAGAGAAGGGTCCTAACTGAGGAAAAACTCATTTAAATTAATGCATCATTCACTCGCTTTCCGACTAAGTCTCTAAAACGTGTTGCACAGCAAGTATGTGTTTCAAAGTCCTTAGTCCGTACGGCTACTAACATTTTAAAACTGAAACCACACAAAGTACCTATAGTCCATGAATTACGACCCCTTGACGATGAAAAACGAATCACTTTCTGTAATTGGATTCTACACAATATTGTTGACGGTATTGTTGATCTGCAGTTAATAATTTTCTCTGATGAGGTGTGGTATCATTTAAATGGTCACGTCGCTTCAGAGAACAATAGATTCTGGAGCACAGAAAACCCCCATCTGATTCACGAAATCCCATTACATGATGCAAAGGTCGGTGCCTGATATGCAATAACAGCACAACGAATAATAGGGCAACACTTTGGACGAGACGGTAAATTCAGAGAGGTACCGCACCACATTTTATTACTCGAGCCATTTATACTTTCTCTACTACGTATATTAAGTAAGGGAAGTATTGCATTCCACCCAAAAATTCGATACCGAGATTTCACCGGAAATACATGTTTTGAGACACCCTGAATCCAAAAAAAGTATTTTTTGAAACATGTCCGCGCGTGTGTGTGTGTGTGTGTGTGTGTGTCTGTGAGCAGCATAACTCAGAAACGAACAGTCGGATAAACACCAAACTTGGTATTTAGGTTCAGTATCTTCCAGAGATGCGACACGAAGGTTTTCAAGAAAATCCCTCCACCCCAGATTAGCTTTTACATGTAACATTTTCGAAAATTTTAATTTTTTCAAAAATGGCTCTAACGATTTTGATTAAAATATCATATGTTTAAGATATTGTCATGACAAATGAAATGAATATCTCGAATTTTCTGGGAATGTCTTCAAAAGTATTCTTCATTGTGAACGACTTTTGCATAACTGGTAAACCATAAGAGATAGACAAAATTTTACTACACAAAAAATGTAGATCGTGTTAAAATACACAATTTATGTCATATACATTTCTTTTATTCCCTTAAATTTTCCAATACCTTTTCTTAAATGGAAATTCGTTATTCATTTTTTTGTCCTGGTAATGCAAAGATAATTGAATACTGCACATAGCAACCAGCTCTTAAAATATTTGACTATCGCTTAAAGCCTACCATATCGCCCTTGCACCTACAAGAAAATTAGCAATAAGATTAACATGAAGCATATGGAGAATAAGCGTTTGTAAAAATAGTTTGCATAACAGTATAGAAAGTCATGTGAGTGTAACACATCTGATTTTTTCAGTTGTTTATCACATTATGAGAGAGAAAATGGGCATTTTCAACAAGATTCTGCCACAGTCTATGCTGTCCATAATTCTTTGAACGATATAAAGGAGGCGTTTGAGGACAGGATAATTTCTCAAGGGTCATGGCCTCCGCGATCCTCCGATCTTACTGTGTGCGATTTCTATTTGTGCGTAACTCCAAAACATAGGGTGTATAGCAATAATCCTCACACTATAGATGAACTCAAAGGCAATATAACAACATAATTTTGAAAATTACCAAAGAAGAATTTCAGCAGTTGAATGGAAATTTCCTCAAAAGATGTCAAGAAAGCATTAAGTAGATGGACACCACTTTCAACGTCTTCTGTGACAAGGTTAGTACTCAAGTGAAAATAATTAAACAATAAATGAGTAGGATAAGCTTGAGGATTGATACACGTCGCTATCTAACGCTCTGAGCTTACATACGATCGCCCGTCCTGCCGCAGGGGTAAACGCACGCACCGTATGAGTAAAGAACAATATTTCATTACAAATTGTTATACCGTGAAGCAAATAGTAAATTGCTTTGAGCCTGATAAGTTATGAATGTGTTCAGAAGGGCTTCATTTTGGCAAAGAGACAACTTGTAGATACACATTTATGGCACTGTCAAGTTTTGCCAGGTCTTGTCCAATCTTGTCCAATCTTGTCGCATATTGAAAAATCTGATGTGTTACACTCACATGACTTTCTCTACTCTTGTACAAACTATTTTTACAAACGTTTATTCTCCATCTACTTCATGTTAAACGAGATAAACATTTGCAGACTCTATCTTATTGCTAATTTTCTTGTAGATGTAAGGGGAATATATATTTACAAGGGCAATATAGAAATACAGTAGCCTTTAAGCACATACATATCTCTTAATAGCTGGTTGCTATGTGCAGGACCATTCCCTTTGCCACAAATTAATACTCTTTGCATATCCAAGGCAAAAAAATGAATAACGAATTCCCATTTGAGAAAATAAGTATTGAAACATTTAAGGGAATAACAAGCAATATCTCGACAATGGTTCACTCAACAACAAAAATGTATATGACATAAGTTGTGTATTTTAACGCGATCTACATTTTTTGTGTAGTAAAATTTTGTCTATCTCTTATGGTTTACCAGTTATGGAAACGTCTTTCACAATGAAGAATACTTTTGGAGACATTCCCAGAAAATTCAAGATGTACATTTTATTTGTCATAAAAATATCTTAAACATATGATATTTTAATCAAAAGCGTTCGAGCCATTTTTGAGAGAATTAAAATTTTCGAAAAATCTTCCATGTAATCTGGGATGAGGGGATTTTCTCGAAAACCTTCGTGTCGCATCTCTGGAAGATACTGAACCTAAATACCAAGTTTGGTGTTTATCCGACTGTTCGTTTCTGAGTTATGCTGTTCACAGACACACACACAGACAGACACACAGACACACAGACACACAGACACACAGACAGACACACAGACACACACACGGACATGTTTCCAAAAATGCTTTTTTTGGATTCAGGGGATCTGAAAACATGTATTTCCGGTGAAATCTCGGTATCGAATTTTTGGGTGGAATACAATACTTCCCCTACTTACTATACGTAGTAGAGAAAGTAAAAATATTTGACATTTTTTCTTGTAAACGGTTCAGTTGAAAAAGAAAAGTTTGACCATGTACAAGGGGCTTTAAAGAAGTCTCTATTATCTTTGCACCTAAATTCTAATATTCGGAATAACATGACGCTTAAGAGTTGATGTCACGTGTGAGTAAAGTATTAATTAACCATGGGGAATAATATGTGCATAAAGATTGCTTCACTCCAAATTGCTTCACGAAAATTCATATAGAGATTGTTTCACTTAAAAGACCTACACAGACGCTTAGGAAACGTCTGGAGTAGAAGCATGCCATGAAATTCTATTGCCTTGGTTTCCAATTAAATACGGAGATTCCAGAGGTCCGCGGAGCTCTTGTCTGTCTTCCTTTATAAATGTCTGTGCTCTGGACCCAGATTCTAGAAGCCGTCTATCTTAGCTTATAAAGGCAGGAGTTTCTTTAGGAAAAGTTGTATTATTGGAGGGACCACCAGGAAACATTCGAAAATACTTTATTTCCTTTTTGTCGAGATGTATAGAATACGCATATGTAAGGTTTCTGGCTTCTGTGATGATTTCCTCATATGCTGTCTTATCCGCCATTGTAAGTAAGAGGTTGAGGTAGTTTTTAAAAGTCCATGAACATCCAGAAATTTTCAAAATTGCTTCAAAGTTTTGTTCAGATTCCTCAAATGGTGCAAATGGTCATAAGCGGTTGAAAATGCAGCAAGGGGTTATTTTTGGAGTTGAAAACGATTGTGACGAAGGGGCTATGTCCCAAGGTTATCGGGAGGTCGCCGTCGGGCAGTCGGAGATAAAGATAAGTAGCGCCCGCCAGCGTAAACACCGGAAACACACATCAGAGAAATAGTTTCTTCTGGATGTTTCTCCTTCTCAAACGTTCTAGAACTTTGTGGAAATTTCCAACGGCTATATAAGCGAGCCCCCTTGCAAGTGAGTCAGTGAGCGAGTTCATTTCTGGTGCGACGAAAAGTGCTGTTCTCCGAGCGAGTTTGTGACGGCTGCTGTTACTTGCAGGATTGCTGCTTTCACGTGAGATCAGAAGATCCAGAGTGAGCCGTCAGAAGAAAATGAAGTGATAGTGAAAACTAAGTGAAGTGACAGTGAAAAGTTGTACTAGATCACATTAACGAAGTGACAGAGGGAACAGTAATGAAGCGACAGTAAAAACTGGACTGAGCTACACTATTCTATGAAATTTTCCAAGTCCTGTAGCACCAGTGTACAAAGGAATATTCTCATCGGCCAAGAAGTATAGTTCTGCCTAGAAGAGGTAGAAAATAAAGGTAAATGGTAGCTTTTAAAATGCTTAAAATTTGAGATGGATAGCTGTTTACTTGTTCTACTACGTATAGTAAGTAGGGGAAGTATTGTATTCCAACCAAAAATTCCATACCGAGATTTCACCGGAAATACGTGTTTTGAGAACCTCTGAATGCAAATAAAGCATTTTTGGAAACATGCTTGTGTGGTGTCTTTCTGTGTGTCTGTGAACAGCATAAATATAAGCAGGATAAATACCAAACTTGGTATTTGAATTTAGTATCTTCCATGATGCGACATGAATATTTTCAAGAAAGCTTCCCATCCCATTGTGGACATTGTTTTTGAAAATTGTGTTTATCTAAAACATGCTTAATGATTTTGATTAAAATGCCATATATTAAGGATACTTACATGCCAAATAAAATGTATATCTTGACTTTTCTGGAATAGCCTGCGAAGTCCTCTTCATTCCGAAGGAATTTTGTATAATCTTGTATAACTGGTAAACGTTAAGCGATACACGAAAACGTACCACTCAAAAAAATGTAGAAATCTTTAAAACACGCAGTTTACTTAAAATGAGCTTTTTTGTGGCATAAGCCGTTTCGAGGTATCCGTTATTGAACCTTCGAATTGTTCAATACTTGTCAGTCTTTCAAAGTTCCATCGATTTTCAGTAGTTTCTCGCGATTGCTTGCAAACAGTATGGAATTTTAAGGCCAGCGTATAGTGTCCATTTCTTAAACATTTGATATCGCTGTTCTCTTTGTATGTATAACGAAATGTGTAATGTAGCTATTTCTGTAAAGGTTTATTTAGATTAGAAAAATAAGCTTCATAAGTTTGAATACCCAGAAATAAAAATAGAAGGTAGAGAACGCCATGTGAATGTATCACATCAGATTTTTCATATTATGATCCCCCTTTATTACAAACTTATTGTACTGGATCATGGTCACGATAATAAAACAGAATTTTGTAAATAATTAATAAAAGTTACTATTATGATTACTGTTGTTACTATAATATCCCACCGAGCGAGATGGCTCCGCGGCACCGTGTGAGGCTCGCATTCAGAAAGTCCCGGGTTCGATTCCTGTCGACCGCCCACTCTGACCTTGGATTTTTCGTGGTTTTCCCTGGTCGATTTGCGAATGCTACGGTGGTTTTTCATCTACCACCATTTCCTTTCCCTTTTATTCTTTCCTTCTCGTCTTTCAGGTATGCTTCTAGGTTTCATGGTGTATGGCGGTGGCGATCAGATGGCGCGTATGCTTTCTCAAAGGAAAGGGTACTCCCCGTGAGCACTAGAGAGCTGCTTGATCATCGCCCTCTCTAGGCAGCTCCAACAGTGGGATGGGTCTTCGAGGCAGCAAAACGTACGTCTCTGTGGCCTGTCTGCCTGCGACCTGTAGACTCCTGTGTTTTCTTCACTTCGTACCTTCCTCCTGGGGGGTAGTGGCCGCAATAGATATTGTAGGTCACAGATCGCAAGTTGTCTCCCTCCATTCATAACCTGTATGTATTACTATAATTAAACTATAGGACAAATAAATGTCCTACTTTAAGATTTCATTCCTTTTTTAACGTTGTTGAACATATTTTTATAAAATTTATCTCTAAAATCAACAGGAAAGAGAATATCTGAGAAAAACTTATTTCCCTTGTTAAATCACTATGTTCAGAGATTTAACTTCTATCCTGCATATAACCATGCAATTACGAAACTAAATTATATATTTAAAGAATAGTATAGCTTCATGGAATTTACTCGTTGATACACTGATAAATCTAAAAGTTATAGTACACTTGAAATTTGGACAATGTAATGCTATTGTAATGACTGGAAGTTAACGTTAATTTTGATTTCTACGAGTACATGAGAGTTGCAATAATGTATATACTCATTTCACATGTAAAATATCTAGGTGAATGCTGGGTTGGATAATTTGATCTGCAAATTTTCCTTTCATCACTACATACTTTTATTTTCTTCTTCTTCATCTCCATACCCGGCATAGGACTGATCACCCATCCTGGATATGCTATGATTCACAGCTTGCTTGCTCCTAGACAGGCTACTGACCCAAGGCATTGGTTTGTTAGTCCTATACACGGGAGGGTAATCCATTGAAGGAGAAGAAGAATAAGAAGAAGAAGAAATTCTGGAAAGGTAGCAAGAATCACACTGAAAAATTCAATGCCATAGCCGGGATTTGAACCACAGATCTTCGGCTTACTATGCTGCTGCTCTGACCATCTGAAGTGCCATGGCAAAATCCTGCCACGACACTAAATTTTCTAATTAAACTCACATTCTTTTCCCGGTAAATAACAAGCCGTTCTCAAATTCACTTTGAGATAACATACCCGAATAGTGACTTACAATGTCGTAAGTACCTTAAGTTCCGTGCACTATTAGGTCAGTGTTAACTAATTGTTCTTTCATAAATGCAGTGTGTAAACTTAAGTTGAAAAAATAGAATAAGAATGAAAAATCTGATGTGTTACACTCACATGACTTTTCCTACTCTTGCAAAAACTATTTTTACAAACGCTTATTCTCCATATGCTTCATGTTAATCGGGATACCGAGATGTCAATCTTATTGATAATTTTCTTGTAGATGCAAGGGGAATATGGTAGGTTTTAAGCGCTAGTCAAATATTTTAAGCGCTGGTTGCTATGTGGAGCATTCCATTCCCCTTGCACCTACAAGAAAATTAGCAATAGGATTAACATCTCGATTAACATGAAGCATATGGAGAATAAGCGTTTGTAAAAATAGTTTGTACAAGAGTAGAGAAAGTCATGTGAGTGTAACACATCAGATTTTTTTATTGCGTCCGTTCTCGGTGTGATCCTATGTAGACTGGACAGATGATTTCTATAATGTCTAGTAAATGTCTCCCTTTGAGAGCAAAAAGTATAACGTATTTCAGTTTTACATAATGTCGCCATTAAAAATATTTTTTCGTGAAGATACTGTGCAAAACCGGATTTTATTTGGCTATATGCTGAAACATGGTTATTATAAGTCATGACGAGTAAAGCTATTGCTCAAAGCTATAGATATATTCATATGCAAATATTATAGAATTTTGCACCTAAAACAGGACATCAGTGCATACGCGAAAAGGTAAACATATACACATCTCCTCTTTGCTATAGATACATACTCCACCTGTAAAGGCCAGTAGAATGCCTCCCAAAGCTGCGGTGACGGCATAATTGGAAACGAGTGCACTTGTAATAGTGTTACCAGTTACACATTTGGCAGCGAAATATGGAAATATCATGGATTTTGCATTGTAACACGTGAGTGTTGATTGTTTTCTAAATTTCATGTTTCAACCTAACCCATGTATCGGGTTGATCACCCATCCGGGATTTCTATCTGATCCAAAGCGTCTGCTGCTCGATAGACCTCTGACCCCACGCACCCGCTTGAAAGTCCTGGGGATGGAAATCCTACATATAAGGAAGGTAAATAGAGAAAGAAGAAGAAGAACCAGTCTCAATAGTAAAGGTTTTGAGATTAGACAGTTAAGGATTACCAACTGTTGTGTGGAATGTACTGCTACCTCTTTCTACTTTCCATGTTTAAACTTAAAGCAAATGCATTATATATACTTCTTGTTAATTGAGATAGACCTTCATTACTCACACATTTCGTTTAGGTATAAAAAGAATAGGTACACTAAGCTAAAGTGATAAACAAACTTTTTCAAAGCTGGTCGCTATGTGATGGCTTTAAAATTCTGTTCTGTTTGCATGAACACGAAAAAGAAAGAAAGAAAAATAGAATAGCGGCTTGTACTTTAGAAAAGTAAAAACTATTTGACTATGCAGACCAACAACAAAGAATATCTCGGAAATGGTTAATGTCACAAAAAATGTTATTTTACATAAATTGTGTGATTCAAGAAAATTTATTTCTTTGATTTATTTTTTGTAGTAAGATTGTGCACATCTCTTATGATTTAGCACTTACACAAAGATTATTAAAAAGTAGTAAATTCAAGGTATACATTTTGTCATGTAAATATTTTAGTCTAAACGTAAAGATACATATTTAATAAAATACAAAAGATTCATATAAAGGGGTAGTTTGGATGCGGATATTCTTGATTATCTTCGTGCGGAGTTTGATATTTAACCGAATTGTTGTTTTTTAACTATGCTGCTCACAGACGCTACACGAACGTTTTTCTAAAAATTGTTCCTTGGGGTTCAGGGGACCTCAAAACATGTATTTCCGAAATTTTGCGTAGAATAGAAAATCTGGCTGTTAACTTCGCAGGTAAATTTTCGTATCACGAAGGGGCCCCTGAAACCGGGGCAGAGCACCGCAAATAGGCCGTAACGGCACTTTTTTATTCCAACCTGACCTATGGGAGGGAGGCATGAGGGGAGAAACCCGAAGGGCGTTCAGATCCGGATGAAGACGCGCGCAAACATGGACGGGGTCCCTAACGTTTTCAGATAGAATGCATTCGAAGGCGGTCCTGCCCCAAACCACCAACTTCCAGCGACCCGGGGCGAAGCCCTCTAGGAGGAGGGACCTAATTGAGCAGTCTCGGCAGCACGCCAACGAATAAATCTCTACAGAGCGCCCAGCCGCAGCCCACCGAACACCGAAGCCTGGTTCTACAACCCTGAAACGGATGACAAGGAAGATGATGGGTAGAGGAAATAAGAGGGATGAGTCATACTAGAAGATAACCATCCAAGTATTCGCCTGTTTGTTACATCGCAGGTATTTAAGCTTTTGAGATTATACAAATGTACGAAAAGTTGTCCTACTGTAACAAAACACTGTTTAATTTGAGGCAGTATTTTTAACACTTAAATGATTTCAGTCTAATTATATAAATGTAAATTCAATAACAGCCGCCTTGAAGCAATATGTGTATGTAATAATTTGTAAAATGTATGTAACAGTCATTGCATATGCTTATATTATTGTATACATGTTCAATAATGTTATATGAATGTATTACGTAATTTAATAATGTAGTAGCTGTGAGAATAATAAGTTAAAAGTTGCTAACAAGTGATTCTTGGAGTAACAATAATGTAATTATAGTGACAGTTTATAATATAGTCAATCAACAACCAGAAAAAGCTTTAGTTAAATGAAGGTATTCTATTGGAGCGGGATTAGTCAATCAGAAACTGAAAAAGAGAATTTTTTACAAATTTAGAGTTTAGTTGGCTGTAAACAGTGTTCCTAACCGGACGCAAGATGCGTCCTCGAGAGATTTAATACTTATTTGTGTGAGACGAAAAATAAGTTTACGTGTTAAAAGGTGCAATTAATTAATAAAAGAATCTCACAGCTCTATATCAGTGAAGTGTTATTTAAGTCGTATCAAGCATTAATAAAAGGAGTGAAGTAAAATTATAATCTGTGTAAGCCTACATTCTTGGTCGCATCACAATCTTGCCAAGACATCCATGTCTCTAACAATCATACTGACGCAGCCGAGGCAAACATAAATATATAATATTTAAAGAAACATTTAAATTACAAAGTTAATATATTATTTTAAAACATTTTTGGGGCAAAGGCTACCGGGTACCATACGTGCGGTTGCAACTACTTCAAGTTCGGCTCCCCAACAGTTGAACTACAATACAACTCCTACTTCAAATCGGCTTCTCCATCGTAGCAGCAATAAACCATCTTCTCAAAATCCATGCACACTTCCTTTCCCTTGGATGCTAAAATGTTCATTCACCACAATAATGATTTTGCGGACTATAATCTAAAGCATGGAAGACTGGATATAGCATTCAAGTGCTGAACAATGCAGAGAGCTGAGAATAAGGTAAGGGATTCGGAAGTACGAAATGACTGGCATTACCCACTACTTAGTGCATGGTGCTGACGTCACTTAAGATGGTCAGGTCAGTCGCTGACAGCGCCGTTCTAAATTCCTGGCCATACGTGTCGTGCTAAGGCGGGGCGCTGCTATTTCAGACTCCACTACTGCTTTATATAGCCGTACAGCCCTCTCGCGATGGGGGTGATAACCGCGCACGAAACATGGCCTGTCCTACAAACACACATGTGTCCTTTAAATGGGACGCAAAACAAGTGCTTCAACAACGGATAAAGGATTTAAACACACGATTATACTTGAATGTAGTTTTAGTGTTCTGGGTTATTTCCGTCTTCTTCTCCGCTTTATGGACTAGGCGAGTTGCCTCACAGTTGTTCCATCTTCTGATAGGTATTTACAGATGCTGCTTTTAATTTTACTTTCACTACACGTGTTTACAGCAAGTAGAGGAAGTATTGCATTCCACCAGAACATTCGATGCCGAGATTTCACCGGAAATACATGTTTTGAGGCCCTCTAAACATAAAACGTCATTTTAAGTAAAACCTCTCTTTGTTTGTTTGTTTGTGTGTGTGTGTGTGTGTGTGTGAACAGCGTAACTCAAAAATGAAAAATCGATAAATACCAAACTAGGTGTTGAGTTACGTATTTTCTAAGGATATGACACGAAGATTTTCAAGAAACCCCCCTAAATTACACCTTATATGGAAAAATGTTCGTTATATTTGTTTTCTCAAAAATGGCCCCAACGATTTTGATTATAATACCATGTGTGTATGATATGTGCATGGCAAATGAAACATATATCTTAAATTTTCTGGAATAGCCTCTTCATTATAAATCACGTTTGTATAATTGGTAAACCGTATGAGATAAACAAAATCTTACCATACACACAATAAAAAACCTTATTAAACGAACAGTTTTCAAATATAATGTGACGTAGTGCCAGTTATTCGGAGATAAACAAGGATAAGTTGCGCTCTCGCCCGGCGTAAACACCAGAAGATAATCAGAATTTTCTTCCCCCACGCCTCCAGGACATGTGTCCAGATAATTCTAGAATGTTCTATAGAAGATTCCATTGGCTATATGTAAGCAAGCGTTCTCACGAGAAGAGTTAGCGAATGCATTTCTGGCGTGACATCAAGTGCGGTTCTACAAGTGAGTTTGTGACGTGCAGTGAGTGTTGCCGCACGAGAGATTGAAGAAGTCTTGTGTTCGACTCCCCCAGCGAGTGAACCGTCCGAAAGAATTGGCTACGTCGTGCAATTTCATTACTTCGCTACATCGAAGGAAAGAGAAGTGACGGGTGGTGATAGTGTGAGCTAAGTGAAGTTGAACTAGATAGTTGAACTTAGAGAAGTGACAGTTGAAAAAGTAGATAAAGGCACTAATATATATAGTTAACCATTTCCGAGATATTTCTTGTTATTGGTTTAAATCTTATTGTATTTTTAAGCACACACTTTTCTCAACTGGGAAATCGCTATTCATTTTTTCTGTTTGCCATGCAGGGAGCATGGAGTTTGAAAGCCATCACATTGGACACACTTTTTAAGAATCTTTCTATCGCTTTACCTACTGCATTGAACAACAAAATGTGTAAATGTGAACAGAAAATTTATCTGGATTAACAAGAAGTAGAATAATAAGCTTTCGTAAGAATTGTTTGTGGAAGAGTGAGTAAAGAAGGTCATGTGAATGCAACATATACAATTTGTATTTATATTCCTTAATTTTATCATTTACTGGATGCATATTTAATTCTGTTCTTATATCTTCATTACGTATTAAACCTAATTTTGGGCAGTCTTTGGTTCTTCTGAGAACGTCCATCTACTTTATAATTTCTTTGTTATTACCAAGGTCTTGCATCCATAAAGCAACATAGGAAGAGTTATATTTATAAAATGTTAATCTTGTATCCTTCCGTCTTCAAATTTTTTATTTAAGTTTTGTGAATCACTCTGCACATCGTTTGGAATTTAGGTATCCTTATATTTATCTGCACTTCTATATTAATATCCTCTATTTATCTCCATCACTGCATTTGTACTAAAATTGCATCATTAACAGCTGACGGTTAATACTTGCTGTAAAGTTTGGTTATCAGTACATGTTAATTTCCCCAAAATGCTATTATTTTAGTTATACTGTGTAGCGGGAATACTGGTGCATCAATGTAAATATCAGCTTTAATTCAAATAATGTTATACAAGTGTAAATATGTTAAATGATAAATGTAAAGGTAACTAGCGTGTAACGCTGCGATTTAGGTGCCTGAAACCACAGGGTACCGGGCGGAGATATCTCTAGGTTTGCATAAAGCACAGGGGATTGGCTGAGT
Source organism: Deroplatys truncata (assembly GCA_030765065.1). Taxonomy (NCBI): domain Eukaryota; kingdom Metazoa; phylum Arthropoda; class Insecta; order Mantodea; family Mantidae; genus Deroplatys; species Deroplatys truncata. Next base: position 66,431,004 of record CM060984.1, read on the forward strand.
ATGACCAACAGAGACGCTGGAGTGGGAGAGAGGAGTAGAGATTGAAAAGAGGTAGCGAGAGGTTCGGAAAGAAACGGCTTGAAGTATGAATTCGCCAAGAAACAACAGTAGGGAAGATACGAGAGCAGATGTTTTCATACGACGCTAAGGTGATCAGCCAATCACACTATTGCTTTAAACAACGACGGGAGAAATAGTGTCGTTAGCGGAGTGTATAAAGCCCCGGCATTCACACAAATTTACACAATTTCCTCGGGGGGGGGGTTGAACTACATGTGCCACTTAGATGGCCGAGCGGTGAAGAAGCTGTTAGCAATTTAGGACAACAGCATAGCATGGGAGATACAGCTGAATATATGCCCCACAAGTCGAATTTCATGGCTAGTTGCAAATAAGTGTGCAAATAAATTACACTTGAAGTGAACTTAAACTTTTCATTTCGTCTTCTGTGACCACTCCCGAGATAAGCACAGAGCAACACAGAGGTATTATAGGGCATTCCCTTACAGCATTTCACCACCCACACCAGAAGGAAGACGACGAGCAGCCGGAGAGGGGAGGTCTCTTCACGTATCTTATTGAGCCTATATAAGGCCTTCTGTAAACTATGTTCATTTTCTGCAATTAAAACGCCGTCAGCGTATGTTAAAATACCTAAGCTAAAATTATAACCCCACGGGTTTTACCATGGCGCTGTTGGGGGGGTCAATACCCAATGAACAGATGACTACGGTAGTGAAGTTTGGGTTTCCTAGCTTACTATCTGGTAAGAGGTGAGAGAGCCATAATGAAAGCAACTCGTCTAGAGTTGATTACCCCAGGAAGAAAATCAGGGGAGGATGGACCTATGAAACGTTGGCTGGCAACTCATCTATGAGAAAGAAACTCCCAGGTGAACATCCCTATCCTCGTGGTTAGGACTGGTCAGACGCAGTGGTCTCCATTAACTGGAACACAGCATCGCACGTAGGACATAGTAGACCTTTTAAGTTTCCAACGTGAGAAGAAGGTATGGAGGGGAGACCCGAAGGCGACCGAATCCGGACGACAATATGCGCTAGCAAGAACGGAATCCCTAACTATTCCAACATGACACTATCCTGTCATCGGATAGGCCTGCCTTAGCCACCCACAACCTGTGTCCCGGAAATAGGCGAGACCTCCCAGGAAGAAAGGGAACCCAGCTATGTGCCAGACAGAAATTTTCCCATAGCGCAATTTCCACCATCCTGCCGTAACATACAACCGCCGTCGTCTGGCCCTACAACTCTGAAACAGGTGAGGTGAAACATATGAAACAAAATGATGGGGACAAGAAATGATGGACAGCAAGTTTGTGGTAGAAGGGGAACACCCCTACTGAGCCTGGAAAACCACGAAAAAACTCATGATTAGAGTGGCCGGCCCATATGATTAAGTGGTTATGCGCTGGGCTGGTAACCCGACCACCTTATCATTTCCCTCACAGTGCGCAAAGACTGAAGGCTAGTCCTAGAAAGTGCTGCACGCCAAAAAAACATTCAACTGAAATGCTGAACCTTGAGATAATTTGAGATAAAATTAGGCAACAGCATTTCTTTTGTTCTCAATTTACTATGCACTAACAAAACCATTATCTCTGCTAGTGTTGTTGCGTTAAATATGGAGATCCTTTTCTCTTCTTCACACTCCTGTTTTACTCCCACTTCTCTCTCTCAATCTCCCTCCAGTGCCCTCAAAATCTCTGCCAACTTGTATCTAATGTGTTGTTTTGAAAACCAATAATAAAATAACTTTTTCTTGGGTGTTATGAAGGAATCTGATGTTACATTCACATGACCTTCTCTATCCACTATCGTTTATTTTTATGAAGGTCATAATGAAAGTCATGGGCAAGCTATTATTATGAACCTTAATTTTTATATTTTTAGACAAATAATGTACATTATCTTAATCTACAGCTTTTCTGTCGTTTTTCAACACAGTCTCCATTTCTTTGCACACATTTTCCCACCTTTCTGTAAGTTTGCAAATTTCCTTGCGGTAGAGGTACGTTCCGGCTGGCCGGGTACACCGCTTTCCGGATGTCCTACAGTGTCTCATTTCAGGCTCATAACGTTAGAACTAGCTTTCATCACCTGTCACAATAATAATAAAACCATCTCTTTTATTTCGAAATCTCTGCGGAAGGCTTTGGGTGATGGTTCTTCCCTGAACTGGTGTTCGTTCAATAAACGTGAGACCTAATGGGCACAAAGTTTTCGATAACACAAGCTTCGAATCATTTTCTACAACGCAGTAGTGAAGTTTTGTTGCGATTTCATTGACAGTGAACACGTCCACTTTACTTTCTCTACTACGTATAGTAAGTAGGGGAAGTATTGTATTCCACCCAAAAATTCGATACCGAGATTTCACCGGAAATACATGTTTTGAGACTCCCTGAATCCAAAAAAAGCATTTTTGGAAACATGTCCGTGTGTGTGTCTGTGAACAGCATAACTCAGAAACGAACAGTCGGTTAAACACTAAGCTTGGTATTTAGGTTCAGTATCTTCCAGAGATGCAACACGAAGGTTTTCAAGAAAATCCCTCCACCCCAGATTACCCTTTACATGGAAGATTTTTCGAAAATTTTAATTTTCTCAAAATGGCTCTAACGATTTTGATTAAAATATCATATGTTTAAGATATTTTTTATGAAAAATAAAATGTATATCTTGAATTTTCTGGGAATGTCTACAAAAGTATTCTTCATTGTTAACGACTTTTGGTAAACTGGTAAACCATAAGAGATAGACAAAATTTTACTACACAAAAGATGTAGATTGCGTTAAAATACACAACTTATGTCATATATTTTTTGTTTTTCTTGTTTAGTGAACCATTTTCGAAATAAGCGTGTTATTCCCTTAAATTTTGCAATACTTATACTTTTTCTCAAATTCGTTATTCATTTTTTTGTCCTGGTAATGCAAAGAGAATGGAATACTCCACAGAGCAACCAGTTCTTAGAATATTTGACTATCGCTTAAAGCCTAGCAATTCTCCTTGCACCTACAAGAAAATTACCAATAAGATTAACATCTCAATATCTCGATTAACATGAAGCATATGGAGAATAAGCGTTTGTAAAAATAGTTTGGACAAGAGTAGAGAAAGTCATGTGAGTGTAACACATAGGATTTTTTTTCTAATGAAGTAATCAACTCTTTCCTTGTGCACCGTGGAGCACATCGAGGGCGACCGCTACAGTGCTCATCTGGATGCTCATGTTCCCACCTTTGAGATGTTTCGTCCATCTCCTAATACTGCTAGCGACTATGCAACATCTCCGTATGCAAGCTGAAGTATGAGGTGAATTTTAGCATCAGATTTTTCCTCTTTTGGACTGAACGGCACCCTAATGCCATCTGCACGGCATGAAGCAGAAGATCCGGTAGCTATGCGTTAGGGTGTCTGTGACACGTGACGGAGCGGGTGGTTACAGCGACGAGACATAGAAGGCTAACTGTCCATCACATATCACTCTAAGATTATCCACCAACAGATCCGCCAAGGAGTTAAAGCTACGTAAAATACGAGTAGAGTAATAATAATAATAGTAATAATAATAACAAGAAATTCAATGACAGCACCCTGTCGATACGAAACATAGATGTCGCCAATTGCAAATATTACCTGTGGTCACATGATAGAAGCTAATGTCGTCACAATGTGCCATCGTAATGTATGTAGATTACGATATGAATTATTTTTCTTTATTTTTCTTACATTATTGAAATTGCAGTTGTAACAAAGGGTTGCTCAGGATGTATATACCCTCCACAAACAATTTTTAAGAAATCTCATTCTTCTGTCTACTTCAAGTTAATTGAGATAAACCTTTGCAAAAATAGTTTAATTACAAATTTCGTTATAGGTACAAGGGTGTTGGAGGAAACCGAATCAAACTGGTCGCTATTCGAGAAACAATTAAACAGCAACAGCATGTTAAAAAGGTGACGAAGTATTGAAAAATTCCAACCAATAACCATGGACTTTACGGAAATTGCTAATGCCACAGAAAAAATGTTACTCGAAATAAATTGTTTGACTTAAAAAGAGCTGCATTTTTTGTGTATCTTGTTTTTGTCTATCCTTTATCGGTTATAAAAATGATATGCAATTCCTTCAAATGCTATTCCCAGAGGATTAAAGATATTCATTTTATTCCGCTATTAGTGTCTTAAATATACGGTATTTTAATCAAAATCGTTACTGCTATTCTTTGGAAAATAAAAAATTTTGAAAAATGTTCCTCTCTCTCTCTCTCTCGTTTCACACACACTCACAGCAATATACTTCAAGCAAGCTAACTTAAATTTTTTATTTTTTAAGTTCCCTTGTTGTACCCGATTTATGCTACTGTGTTTTACTGTTTTCATACCGCTTATTTCCGCAACACACATACACACACAAACACCCATGCCCGTGGCGGGACTCGAACCGCGACCCTCAGCTTGGCGGAGCGCCGGAGCGACCACTCCAGCGACCACGCTACGAGGGCCGGCGACTTTTAACCGAGCAGATCATATTGGAGGGTGAATGAATGAAGTGATTGAAATAACTCAGTCGGGGATCCATAGAACTTTAGAGTTGTTTGAAATTCATGTATTCACATAAATCATCCAAGCCGAAATTCGAGCTCTGGTCTTCAGGAATATAAGGCAAACACCGCGTAGCTGAAAGCAGTCATTGTTTTAGCTTGCTGCAGTTTCATTTAATCACTTGCACTATTTTATTGTGCTACAAATTTCATCCGCGTAAAATGCTGAAGGTACTTTTGGATTAATGAGATTTCTTTGTTTTCTTTGCTTCCTTTTTTTTCGGACTCCTTTTTTAATTTTATTTTCGTTGTAGCGTACATGTTGTGTGAGAAAATGAATGAATTAATGGAATGAACACCGAAATAACTTCGGGGATCTAAAGCCCTGTGGCTATGTGAGAAAATCCCGAAATAAAAACTAGGCCAAGGAACTTGACACAAACGGAATTCTAATCTGGGTTTGCTGCCCTTAGAAATCCGTTAGCATAGTTTTGCTAGTCGTTAGCCTAGTTACCCCTTTGCATCATCTTATATGCAGTTAGGATTCTCTACGATAGATGGCAGGGTCGCTTTATTAACAAGTGTTCCATTTGTCTGTTCAAATTGAATCAACTTTCACAAATTTTAACAATGTATTTCATTAAAAGTTGTTTAAAATAAATGCATTACGCGTAGAAGTAAATCCAGACTTACTTCTTTTGTTTTATTTTAGCTAGTAACTTTCAAAACTTACTCTTAGGATGATTCAGTCAAATTACATGAAGTTTCATCAATGATCCAAACATTCACCCTTTTCCTAACCCACAGTTTCAGAGATGCTGAGGTGGCTGCAGCAACTGTTGTGAAATCATGCCCAATATATATATGACCTGTTGATCAGATTCCTCTCTACTACTGACCCGGCCACCAAATGGTTATCGCCATGGAGGCGCTCGCACTCCTGACCACCGTCATCCAGACTGCCCAGAATGGCTGATTGAACTAGGTCTCGTTTTGGTTCGCGTTCTGGAACGCGTGTGATCTGACTGATCAGGGAAATGAGCTCCAGCATTTTGCCGGGAAACACATCTCCGTCTAAACGCCGCCTTCCGGGCTATAACTGCCTCAGGACCGATCGCGTGGGTCACCGAGGAGGTGGCACTGCAGTTCTCGTGAGAAACAGTGTAGTCAAACGCCCGCACCCTCCACTTCAAGCCCTGGAAGTCACGGCCGTCTGCTTGATCTTGGCGAAACGAAAGTCGTACTTAACGACTCCCTTCCTATCCTCTCCCTATATTCCGACGTTATCATGGCTGGGGACTTCAATGCCAAAAATGCACGTTTATATTGCCGACCCAGGCAGATGAACGAGGCAATGAAATCATACGCATTGTAGATGCGGACCGTCATCTCTGAATAGTGTGGCTTTGTCAACCCACCCACTATCCACGAGGTCGATGACAGGCTTCCCCTTCCATCTCTCACATCACTCAACGCATTACACTCAGATCATAATCCTGTGTTATCTGAGGTTAACACAAGGGTTGCTAGTCACGACGTCCCGGTTAAACAGCGAGAAGTTGATTGGGACTGCGTCAAGGCTTGCCTCAACGACTCTATCCTACCCAACCCTAGAATCACAGACATCCCAACCCTGGAGGCGGCGGTCTCTTCCTTCATCTCCATCACGGTGCGAACAGTTCACAACACCACTGTCCACATCATAGCTTGCTTACACCCTGAAACACTTCCCGTCACACTCCTGCTGCTAATCCGTCAATCCTAGGCAGTACGCAGCGTTACCGCACGCCACATAATCAAGCACTTCATAGGCGTTTGCACCGAGAGTTCCGTCGCCGACTACGCGAGCATAGGATGCGTTCATGGGAGGACACGATGACCCGCATGAGCCTAGAGGATGGCGACATGTGGAAGATTGCTAAAAGACTCCGGAACCGTGGAGGTCAGCAATCCTCCCCTCTTTAAGACCTGGCCTAACATCCCCAAGCCAAAGCGGATGTGTTCGCTGACTGTTAGTAAGGACTATGTGGTCTTGAGATAACCCCCAGAACGATACTTTCTCTGAACGCTTTCGGAGGGAGATCCGTCGATTTCTTCTACGACCTCCCGACGATGCGAATAGACTTTCTGTTGTAAGACCTAGCGAAATCCAGGGCACATTCCTGCGTCTCAACGCCAAAAGGGCCGCGGGGCCTGACGGGCTCAAACCTGCTATGCTACGCCGGCTTACCTTAAGGGTCATGTTCTTTCTAACCTTCAACATATGCCTCACCTTGTGCCACTTTCCACGCGAGTTGAGGGAAGCCCAGGTAATGTGCAATTTTGAAGCCTGGGAAACATCCGGTCCATCCTGGCGATCGATTAGTTTCCTATAAGTTTTGAGAGGCTACTGCTAGCCCGCCTTGGGAGACATTCAAGCTATCCCAGCACACCAGTTCGGCTTTCGTCCTGGACACACTCCCCAGCAGCTACTGCGCGTGGTAGAGGTTGCTGCCCTGGGATAGGAGAACAGGGCTTAAACTACGGCGATCTCTCTGGACGACGAGAAGACCTTCTATACGACGTTGCATGCGGGTCTCCTCCTGGAGTTCATCCACCTAGAGTTCTCTACATATATTATATATTTATTACACATATATTTAAAACACAACACTTTTGCAGTTTCAATTTCAGGAAACAAATCAACACTAAGACCAATAAGAGGCGAAGCTCCCGAAGGCTCTGTACTATCCCCCACGATGTTTAGTGTTTATATGGCCGATCTTCCTACAGAGCAGCACGTCAACATAGCACAATATCCTGTCGACTATTCCTATATTGTACAGACAAAAGCCCACACAGAGTCTTCAACCCCCCTTCAGACACACCTCCGTCTCCTCCAAGAGTGGTGCAGGCGTTGGTGATTATCCATAAATCCGGCAAAATACCACCCCATCCTATTCACCAAGCACCGGTTTCCCGCAAACTAACTTCCCCACATTCACCTACCTCAGGAGAAGGATAGAATAGACCAACGTCATTACCTATTTGGGAGTTAAGCTAGATAAAGGCCTGACTTTCGGGGATCGCAACCAGGACCTCGCGCATCGGGCCTCCGGGGATACGGCGTGTTTGTATCCGATGCTGATATCAGAAATGCCTGTTCCGCTTAAGCTATGGCTTTTTTCGAGAGTTCATAATCCCCGTCGTGCTACACGCCTGCGAGATCTGGGGCATGGCCGCAGACTCCAGTCTGCTGCTTCTGTACACCACTCTTTTCCCGTGAGACTGTTTCACGAAGCCTCGTCTCTTCCCTAAATGGAGGATGAAATTAAGCGCCGGGCTGCAAAATTTTACGACGAGTTGCCACACCATCGGAGCCCCCTCTTTTGGTATCTAGGGGATTATAACCCCAGAACACACTGCTTGATGCGTCACCGGTTTCCCCGCATAACATGCGGGCACATCCGGTAACCACGGAGCATCTCCATCAGCAGCTAAGGCTGAGCACCTACATAATCCCTACAAGAAATGCTTGGATGTTCAAAATTACAACCCTCTAAATACTTTTGGACAAAAAATCACACCACCGTTGCACCATGACCGGCTACCGTTGAGGACCAAATCTTGTTACCTCCTTTCGCTCTCCTACACAAACTTCACACGACATCCTCTCAACCTCACATGCAGTCACCACGTGTTTTAGTCCTGTTACACGAATAACACACTGGGGCCGCCCTAAGCTTGTCATCATTTCGTTGTCGTCAAAAACTCAATTATTAGGAAGTAACTCATGTACGAGATTCTTGCATCATTTAAATGAGAAATAGTAAGTAAGAGTATCTATAAGAGATAGAATGAGAAGCGAAGATATAAGAAAGGAACTAGACATAAATAGTAAAGGGATGGTTCAAGAGCATGTCAATCGAATGCCCTCTGACAGACAACCGAGGCAAGCTTTTAGTTATAACCCAAAGGGAAAACGGGATATAGGACGGCCGAGGATCACGGAAAGATCACTTTATAAAACATATTTGGCGCGGAACGGAATTAAATTTCCAAACCTTGCAAACGTAGAATGATTCTTCGTTACATAGTTCAGGACATATGTTTGCCTAGCACCTATTTTTCAAAAGTGCATATCCAGAAACAGCATTCAAAAGTTTAATCAGAAGCATATAGGTATAATTTCAGAAGTCGCAGTAAGAAGCTCTGGGGAAGGAAAATAAAAAGAAGAATCACAAACTATCGAGCATCTTCCATTAGATAGCTACCCTGCATTTGAAACATTCATATAACGGCTAATGCTACGAAAAAAATGTTTGATAAAAACTGAATGTTTAAATTAGCTCCATCACTTTTCCTGAAGTAAATTTCTGTGCATCCCTTGTGTTTTTTAAATTATACAAAATTCATACAGAATAAAGAGGACTTCATAGATTATTCACCGAGAGTTCAAGATATGCAGCTATCTTAACCCTTTAATGCACAAATTATTTTGCTACATATGCCACTCTTCCTGTAATCCCTAAACCGGCTTTTATACCCCTTTCACCGGCACCACAACCGAAGCGACTCGAATAGCCACGATTGTTAGTGCCATACGAAATGGACTGGCCATTCATTTACAGCCAAACTTTGCGAGTTAAGACTCCCAGCGACTGCAGTCAAATGTACCCGTGATAAAGGACGGGGACGTTCCAAGTAAAACAATCGGTGTAATGGCAGGCTTGGATGCTGTCGGGGTTACATTTGACTGCAGTCGCACGGCTTTTGCTTCTTTATATTAAATAAGACACACACGCGGACATGTTTCCAAAAATATCTGTTTTTGGATTCAGGAGGCCTCAAAACATGTATTTCCGGTGAAATCTCGGTATCAAATTTTTTGGTGGAATACAATACTTCCCCTACTTACTATACGTAGTAGAGAAAGTTTCTGGTTTCAGTGAAGCTCAAAATCTTATTCGATACCGAGATTTCATCGGAAACACATTTTAATCCAAAAAACATAGTTGAGAAAAAAGGTTCGTATGTGTATGTGTGTGTGAGTGTGTGTGTGTTTGTGAACAGCATAACTAAAAAACAAACAGTCAGATTAGATGCCAAACTTGGTATTTAAGTTCAGTATCTTTCAAAGTTGCGACACAAAGATTTTGAACAAGATTCCCCAACCCAACTGCCCTTTACATGGAACATTTTTAAGAAATTGTTATTTTCTCAAAAATGGCTCTAAAGATTTTGATTAAAATGCCAAATATTACAGATATTTACATGGAAAATAAAGTGTATATCTTGAGTTTTCTAGTAATAGTCTGTGAAGAGCTCTTCATTGGGAAGGAATTTTGTATAATCTTGTATAACTGGTAAACATAACCGATAGACGAAAAACGTATAACTTTTTAAAACACTAAATTTATTCAAATAACGTTTCTGTGGCATAAGATATTTCCAAGATATGCATTATTAATGTTTCCAATTATCCAATACTTTGTCTTACTTTTCAAGTCCTGTTGCTTTTCAGTTGTTTCTCGCGATTGCATGGAGGCAGTATGTAATTTTAAGGCTAGCATAAAACGTCAGTTCTTAAACATTTGACTATCGCTGTTCCCTTTGTATCTATATATGTGTAATATAACTATTTCTAGAAAGGTTTATCTGGATTAAAATAAAGTAGATAAAGAAATAAACAAATAAGCTTTCGTAAGATTACTTAAAAAGTTTAACAGCACTACTTGTGATTCTTGGAGCAACAATAATGTAATTTTAGTGAGAGATTAAAAACAGCCAATCAACAACCAGAAAAAGCTTTAGTTAAATGCAGGTATTCTATTGGAGTAGGATTAGCCAATCAGAGACTTGAAATACAGAAATTTACAACTTTAGATGGTTGAAATCTATTCAATTACCTCCAAACAGTGCTCATAACCACACGTGTTGCCTGCAGACCGTGATAGTAACCGGATGCAAGATACGTCCTCTAGAGAAATATAATACGTATTCTGTGAGACGAAAAATAAGTATACGTGTTAAAAAGTAGAAGTAATTAAATAAAAGAATCTCACAGCTCTCTATATCAGTGAAGTGCTATTTAATTTGTGTCAAGGATTAATAAAAAGGAGTGAATTAAAACTTAAAATCTGTGTAAGCCTACATTCTTCAGTCGCACCACGACCTTGCCAAGATATACATGTCCCTAAAATAAATACTGACGCAGCCGAGGCAAACATAAATATAATATCTAAAGAAACAGTCAAATTACAAAGCTAATATTTTTAAACTTGGGGCAAAGGCTACCGGAAAACGGGTACTATACGTGTGATTGCAACGAATTGCAAGTTCGGCTCCCCAACAGTTGAAATACAATACAAACTGCTTCAAATTGACGCCCAAAGCGTGGTGCAAATAACGTAACAAACCACCTTTCTCAAAATTGGCTCCCAATACGTGGGACAACAAAATCCCTTCTTCAAATTTCATCATCAGTGTATAAAGATTTGGTTACAACTTCAGCCTCCTGTATTCTACTTACAGCTATAACAAAAACTGCTCGTGTAGCCTAATCAAAAACGCAAAACCTGATGTTTCAAAGGTCATGGGTACTATTCTTGTCATGAAGGTTCAATTTGAGTACCTTCGTGGCTCAGTTGGTAGAGTACATATCTCCTGTTTCAAGGGTCCCGGGTTCGATAACTTGATGAAGAGTCCTGGATATGTCCAGAGTCTGGAGTATGAATGTGTGTTCCGGTCTCGTATATCAGGAGTGCCGCTGGCCAGATGGCTGAGCACATGTTCCTAGTCGTTATATGTGACATATTTATCACAATGACTGCAACTGTACGGTGCTAAGATGCGAATCGCAAGCTTACAAAAAAAAAATAATCCTAAAGTAAAACTGTAGGCAATAAAACATTTATGCAAACGTTTAGTTGATACACAAGAAGTAGATAGAAGTAGAAATAGTTTGTAGAGGTGAAATAGTGCTAGAGAAGGTAATGAGAGTGTAACACATCATATTTTTACTTTCTCTACTACTTATAGTAAGTAGGGGAAGTATTGTATTCCACCCAAAAATTCGATACCGAGATTTCACCGGAAATATATGTTTTGAGACCCCCTGAATCCAAAAAAGTATTTTTGGAAACATGTCCGTGTGTGTGTGTCTGGGAACAGCATAACTCAGAAACGAACAGTCGGATAAACACCAAACTTGGTATTTGGGTTTAGTATCTTCCAGAGTTGCGACTCGAAGGTTTTCAAGAAAATCTCCCCACCCTAAATTACCCTTTACACGGAACATTTTTTCGAACATCTTAATTTTCTAAAAACGTCTCTAACGATTTTGATTAAAATATCATACGTTTAAGATATTTTCATGACAAATGAAATGTATATCTCGAATTTTCTGGGAATTTCTCCAAAAGTATTCTTCATTGTGAACGACTTTTGCATAACTGGTAAACCATAAGAGATAGACAAACTTTTACTACACAAAAAATGTAGATCGCGTTAAAATACACAATTTATGTCATATACATTTTTGTTATTGAGTGAACCGTTTTCGACATATTGCTTGTTATTCCCTTAAATTTTCCAGTACTTTTACTTTTTCTCAAATGGAAATGCGTTATTCATTTCTTTTCGTCCTGGTAATGCAAAGAGAATGGAATACTCCACACAGCAACCAGCTCTTAAAACATTTGACTATCGCTTAAAGCCTACCATATTCCCCTTGCATCTACAAGAAAATTAGCAATAAGATTAACATCTCGATTAACATGAAGCATATGGAGAATAAGTGTATGTAAAAATAGTTTGTACAAGAGTAGAGAAAGTCATGTGAGTGAAACACATCAGATTTTTACAAATAGTTCTGTGTGTGTATGTGTGTGTGTGTGTGTGTGTGTGTGTGTGTGTATGAACAGCATAACTCAAAAACTAAATGTTGGATAAATACCAAACTTGGTATTTAGGTTCAGTTACAAAGATGCGACACGAAGATGTTCAGAAAATCCCCCACCCCAAACTACCCTTTGCATGGAACATTTGTGCTAGTCGTCGATGAGTAATTGTGGGTTGAACGTCTGGTTCTTGAGGTGACATCTTGACCTCCTGGTAGTCTTTGAGATTGAAGCGTTGACCTCAGGGTCTGTCCTTCTTATTGAATTATTCTTGGCTGTGAATGGAGAAGTGTGGGATCACCTAACAACAATCCCTGCACTTTGTTCCTGTAAGATTCACTCGCGTGGGTTCGTCTTCCGCATTTGCACACACGCTTTGTTCCCTACCAGGAAACTGATCACTAGATATTGACTGTTCTCAGCTGGCATACTATTTATTTTGCTTGGGTGCTAATTACCTTCCGGCTGCCTGCTTGATCGTTCTGTAGTTGCGCAAATTTAATTATTGCAACTTCTCTGATTTAGTTCCTTTGCGAATATTGATCGAAGCTTATCTACATGCACTAATGCCGCACGAAGTTCTTATCTATAAAAAGCGGATAACTGAAACTTGCTTTTCCTTATTTCCTCATAACTGCGTCTCCTCTCGCATCACAAGCATCTTCAAGCAGCGAAATTACCAGAGAGACTCAAATCTCGCGAACACTATATACGAATATGTTTAAACGTACCCTTACCGTGCTACAACCATTTGGAAACATTGTTCAAAGCGACCACATGTACTTAAGCACTTAGGCGTGACTCAGTACATCACTTTTCTTACAGTTCAACTCATTAGGTAATACTACTAAACAAATAAACAAGAAACTTAATCAAATTTCACAATCACCTTTGTTTACAGTTAAACTTAATAATTTGTTTTGTCTTCTTCACAGGATGGCTAGAATTATGATACGCTACAACCCATTAACCGAGCGGTATGGCTCAGGCGTTAACGTATGTGGCCCGCACACGGGAGGTCCCGGGTTAATATCCCGTGGGCCGACCAACCTGACAGGATTTTTCATCTCCTCAGCTCCCAAGGTAAACACCGGATTGGATATTTAATACGACGACCAAAGCTCCACCTTAAGCCCAAAACAGTAGTAAAAATCTGATGTGTTACACTCACGTGACTTTCTCTATTCTTGTACAAACTATTTTTACAAATACTTATTCTCCATATGCTTCATGTTAATCGAGATGTTAATCTTATTGCTAATTTTCTTGTACGTGCAAGGGGAATTGGAAGGTTTTAAGCGACAGTCAAATATTTTAAGAGCTGGTTGCTATGTGGAGTATTCCGATCTCTTTGCATTACCAGGACAAAAAAAATGAATAACGAATTCCCATTTGAGAAAAGTATATTAGAGAATTTAAGGGAATAACAAGCAATATCTCGAAAATGGTTCACTCAACAACAAAAATGTACCTATATGACATAAATTGTGTATTTTAACGCGATCTACATTTTTTGTGTAGTAAAATTTTGTCTATCTCTTATGGATTACCAGTCATGCAAAAGCCGTTCACAATGAAGAATACTTTTGGAGACATTCCCAGAAAATTCGAGATATACATTTCATTTGTCATGAAAATATCTTAAACATATGATATTTTAATCAAAATCGTTAGAGCCATTTTTGAGAAAATTAAAATTTTAGAAAAATGTTCCATGTAAAGGGTAATCTGGGGTGGGGGATTTTCTTGAAAAGCTTCGTGTAGCATCTCTGGAAGATACTGAATCTAAATCCAAGTTTGGTGTTTATCCGACTGTTTCGTTCAGTCTGTTCACAGACAGACATGTTTTCAAAAATGTTTTATATGCATTCAGTGCATCTCAAAACATGTATTTCCGGTGAAATATCGGTATCGAATCTTTGAGCGGAATGCAATCCTTCCCCTATTTACTATAGTAGTACAGAAAGTAAAAATGTAAAATAGGTGGCAATAGCGAATGAAAGCAGGTAGACTAGACGGTGCCCTAATGCCATCTGCATGGCACGAAGCAGAAGATACAGTGGCTACGCACTGACATTTCTATTGACACGTGACGAAGCAAGTGGTATGGTTACAGGGATGAGACCTAGAAGGCCAAGTGTTTCTTACGCATCGATCCACGAATTATCTACAGATCTCTCGCGATATATCATGTAGTTAAAGCGACGTAAAATAAATAGATTAATAATAATAACAATAATAATAACACAACCCATTAGAAAATAATACTTAAACAGAAAGCAAATTTAGTCATGTTCACAAACAGTTTTGTTTAGTTAAACTGAACAATCTGTATTCCTCTTCGTCACAGGCAAGTTGGCATTCTGATCCGCTACAACTACGGTTCGATGTGACTACCACTAAAGTTGTACACATTGTACTACGAATGATGTTCTGGTAACGTCTCTCCAATCCTCCTGGTATCCCTGCAATTTGTTGTGCAGCGACCACAATTCGTGCCAAAATTTCTTCCTCTGACTGTACAAAATCTGACTGCACAGGGCTCAAGCCAGGGTACAGAGGTAGGATAGAGGTCAAATGTCATCAGCTACTCGTCTGACCTAACACCCTGACTAGCCGGTTGCGTACTAGGCAAATCGACATGAATTTGTTGCAGCACAGAAGTAGTACGTTTCCGAACATACACTACGTGATCAGGGCACTTGGCTAAAAAGACGTACAAGTTCGTGACGCCCTCCATTGGTAATGTTGGAAGTCAATATGGTGTTGGCCCACTCTTAGCCTTGATGACAGCGTTCACTCTCGCAAGCACACTTTCAATCAGATGCTGAAAGGTTTCTTGGGGAATGTCAGCCCATTCTTCACGGAGTGCGGAACTGAGGAGAGGTATCGATGTAGGTCGCTGAGTTCTGGCACGACGTCGGCGTTCCAAAACATCCCAAAGGTGTTCTATAGGATTCAAGTTAGGACTCTGTGCAGGCCAGTCCATTACAGGGATGTTATTGTCATGTAACCATTCCGCCACAGCCCGTGCAGTATGAACAGGTGCTCGATCGTGTTGAAAGATGCAATCGCCATCCCCGAATTGCTCTTCAACAGTGGGAAGCAAGAAGGTGCTTAAAATATCAATGTAGGTCTGCGCTGCGATTGTGCCACGCAAAACAACAAGGGGTGCAAGCCCCCTCCAGGAAAAACAATACCACACCATAACACCACCACCTCCGAATTTCACTGTTGTCACTACACACGCTGGCAGATGACGTTCACCGGGCAGGCACCATACCCACACCCTGCCATCGATCGCCACATTGTGTACCGTGATTCGTCACTCCACACAACGTTTTGTCACGGTTCAATCGTGTAATGTTGACGCTCCTTACACCAAGCCAGGCGTCATTTGGCATTTTCCTGCGTGATGTGTGGCTTATGAGCAGCCGCTCGACCATGGAATCCAAGGTTACTCACCTCAAGCCTAACTGTCATAGTATTTGGAGTGGATCCTGATGCAGTTTGGAATTCCTGTGTGATGGTCTGGATAGATGTCTGCATATTACTCTTTACGACCCTCTTCAAATGTCGGCGGTCTCTGTCAGTCAACAGACGAGGTCGGCCTGTAAGCTTTTGTGCTGTACATGTCCCTTCACGTTTCCACATCACTATCACATCAGAAACAGTGGACCTAGGGATGTTTAGGAGTGTGGAAATCTCGCGTACAGACTTTTTACACCTGACCAGTTCGAAGTCCGTGAGTTCCACGGAGCGTCCCATTCTGCTGTTTCACGATCTCGAATGACTACTGAGGTCGCGGATAATGATTACCAGGCAGTAGGTGGTAGCACAATGCACCTACGATGAAAAACGTATGCTTGTGAGGGTGTCCGGATACTTTTGATCACATAGTGTAGGTTCCAATTCTAAACATGATCTATTCAGTCCTAAACGTTTGTAAGGGGAGTTTCCGAACATCATATATATATATATATATATATATATATGGCTACTCTGCTTTACGGTAGACCTTATCTTTCTCCTATTGGAGTGTTGAAGTTTCGAACATTAACGGCTGCTCGCTCCGTTCGTTACAAGACGCTGCCTGGTTCTTAAACTTGGGGAATACCCACGCGGACGCAAATGAATGGCGTGTTTGCCTACCCACGCGTTTGAACTTGAACAATGAAATCACAACGGAAATTTTCCCTCGTTTTTACGGAAATCTCGCATAAAACAAAGGACGACATCGGTGCTGTTTATTTGCTAATCTTTACAAAAAATTAAAACAGTATATTCAAAGAGCTTTCCACTGCTATAACTCATGATCCTCTAACGCTAAAACTATGGACACTGATTAAATTTAATATGAATAAATTGACGATAATTCTTTAGCAAATGGTATTCAATTACTAATGTTTATGTATTAAGAAATATCGCTTGATATTTTTCGAATATTTTGTTGTCTAAAAAACTATTAACCATTTTGATTAATATCACATATTAATACCATATATTAGAGATGTTTATATTATGAATTTTCCAGAAATAGCCTGCGCCGTCCTCTTCATTAGTAAGGAATTTTTGTATAATTTGCATAACTGGTAAACGTCAAGCGATAGACGCAAACGTACTGAACAAATAAAGCAGATCTCTTCAAAACATAGAATTTATTTCAAATAACCTTTTTGTGGCATCAGCCATTTCCGAAATGCCGTTATTAATAGCTCGATTTTTTTTACGTTCCATTTATAACTCACCTTAACTACATTGGTCTTATCGGCGGCCTTTTCTTTGGAACTTATTGTCCAAGGGTATGGTGTTAACTCGTATTCGCTTGTCGTTGGGTTTCCTGCACTTTGGCGTTTATCATTAGTTCACACAGCCGGGAATCGAATCCCGGACCCCTCGCACAGCAGGCAGGTGCTCTATGGGATTGAGCCACGGGGCCAACCAAGTTAGAACTGTCCGTCACTGGGTCATTTTTGTTAAGTCCATTCGATTTTCAATGGTTTCTCGCGATGTCATGCAAACGGTATGGAATTTTAAGGTGAGCATATAACGTTCAGTTCTTAAACATTTGATTATAGCTGTTTCCTTTGCAACTATAAGGAAATGTGTAATTTAGCTACTTCTGCAAAGGCTTATCTGAATTCAATTATGAAGTAGATAGAAAATATACTTTCATAAGAATAATTTGTATACCCATTAAGAAACGATAGTGGGTAGTGGCAGTCATGTGAATATAACACAGAGCTTTTACATTAAATTCGTTTAGTAATATTTTTAGATTAAACGGTTCTTGCAAGAATAATTTGTGTAAAAGGTACAGTGGTTAGAGAAAGTGATGTGAATGTAACACAACCTTTTTTTATATTGAAGTTAGTTGAGTAGTATTCTCTTAGCCTTTTCTTGTATTAGATGTCTGGACCCGTGTGAATATAACACAGCACACCTTAGTTTCTGTCACGTATCTACATAATAGGTAGAGAAAATATTCATTCCACTCAAAATTCTATGTCGAGATTTCACCTGAAATGCATGTTTTGAGGGCCCTGAATCCAAATAACAAGCATTTTTAGAAAAAGGTCTGTCTGTGTGTCTATGTGTGTCTGAACTGCATAACTTCCAAACTAAATGTCGGATAAATACCAAACTTGGTATTTAAGTTCAGTAGGTATCTTCTAAAAACGCGACATGCAAATTTTCAAGAAAATACCCCCACCCCAAACTATTCTTTACATGGAACATTTTTTCAAAATTTTTTGTTTCATTAAAAATGGTAGCGGTTTTGATTTAAGTATCACATATTAAAAACATTTACATGCAAATTAAATGTATATCTTGACTTTTCTGAGAATAGCCTGTGAAGTCCTCTTCATTCGGAAATTTTTTTGTATAATCTTGTATAACTGGTAAACGTTAAGTAGTAGACAAATACGCACTAAACAAAAACTGTAGATCTCTTTAAAACACACAATTTATTTCCAATCACCTTTTTCGTGGCATAAGCCGTTTCCGAGATATCCGTTATAAATGGTTCGCATTGTTCAATATCTTGTCATTCTTTTAAAGTCCTGTCCACCTTAAGATATTTCTCACAATTGCACGGAAAGAGTAAGGGCAGCTCATAGCGTTCAGTTCTTTAACATTTGACTATCGCTGTTCCCTTTGTATATATAATGAAATGAGTAATGTGGCTATTTCTGCAAAGGTTTGTCTCGATTAAAATGAAGTAGATAGAAAAATAAAGTTTCATGAGAATAATTTTATATCCATTAATAAATGATAGGGGTAGAGAAAGTTATGTGAATATAATCCATAGGATTGTTTTACGTTGAAATTAGTTGAGCAGTATTCTCTTAACCCTTTCTTGTACTAAATGTTTGGACCCATGTGAATGTAACATCGATTTTGGGGGAGTTGAAATTATTTGAGCAGTATTCTCTTAGCCCTTTCCTGTACTAAATGTTTGGACCCATGTGAATGTAACATATCAATTTTGGGAGGGTTGAAATTATTTGAGTAGTATTCTCTTAGCCTTTTATTGTACTAAATGTTTGGACCCATGTGAATGTAACATATCAATTTGGGGAGGGTTGAAATTATTTGAGTAGTATTCTCTTAGCCTTTTATTGTACTAAATATTTGGACCCATGTGAATGTAACACATCACATTTTTACTTTGAAATTAGCTGAGCAATATTCTGTTTACCTTTTCTGGTACCAAATGCTTGGACCCATGTGAATGTAACACATCACATTTTTATGTTGAAGTTAGTTGAACTGTATGCACTTGGTTTTCCTTGTACTAAATATTTGGACCCATGTGAATGTAACACATCACATTTTTACTTTGAAATTAGCTGAGCAATATTCTGTTAACCTTTTCTGGTACCAAATGCTTGGACCCATGTGAATGTAACACATCACATTTTTATGTTGAAGTTAGTTGAACTGTATGCACTTGGTTTTCCTTGTACTAAATATTTGGACCCATGTGAATGTAACACATCACATTTTTACTTTGAAATTAGCTGAGCAATATTCTGTTAACCTTTTCTGGTACCAAATGCTTGGACCCATGTGAATGTAACACATCACATTTTTATGTTGAAGTTAGTTGAACTGTATGCACTTGGTTTTCCTTGTACTAAATATTTGGACCCATGTGAATGTAACACATCACATTTTTACTTTGAAATTAGCTGAGCAATATTCTGTTAACCTTTTCTGGTACCAAATGCTTGGACCCATGCCTCAGTGTCGGTACGCGTCACGTCGCGCCGCCCCGCGGCGTGGCACCTCGACAGGTGGTCTGCATGCGTGTAGGAGAAGAGATTAAAATCGATGTGCGGTCATTTTCCGAGACTGCCTCACCCGGAATGCGACAGGTAGTCTTACACAATTACTCCCTGCGCATTACTGCTATCACCTACCTCTCTTCCGATGGCTATTGATTACAGACGAGTCGCTTTCAAGGCTGTTTTTGTAACGACCGTCGTTCGTTTAGTCCACGTAATATGAAGCTTGCATTGTGTAGTTATTGGCGATATTCTAGGTTTAAAACAGACGAATTTAAACATAATGAAACGGCAATTCAATTACATGGGTACCTCTCTAGGCCAATATTTCGGATGCTATTATTCTAATAATAAATTAAATCGCTTATCTCCCAATGTTAAATTTACGAAGTTTGTTATCCCTTTTTACTTTCTCTACTATGTATAGTAAGTACGGGAAGTATTGTATTCCATCCAAAAATTCGATACCGAGGTTTCAACGGAAATATATGTTTTGAGAACCCCTGAATTCAAAAAGAGCATTTTTGGAAACATGTCAATGTATTTGTCTCTGTGTGTGTGTCTGTGAACACCATAACTCAGAAACGAACAGTCCGATAAACGCCAAACTTGGTATTTAGGTTCAGTACCTTCCAGAGATGCGACACGAAGGTTTTCAAGAAAATCCCCCCACCCCAGATTACCCTTTACATAGAACATTTTTCGAAAATTTTAATGTTCTCAAAAATGGCTCTAACGATTTTGATTAAAGTATTAGATATTTAAGATATTTTTATGTCAAATGAAATGTATATCTCGAATTTTCTGTGAAGGTCTCCAAAAGTATTCATTGTCTAATTAGACAAAATTTGACTGCACAAAAGATGTAGATCGCGTTAAAATACACAATTTATGTCATATACTTTTTTTTTTGTTGGGTGAACCATTTTCGAGTTATTGCTTGTTATTCCCTTAAATTTGTCAATACTTATACTTTTTCTCAAATTCGTTATTCATTTTTTTGTCCTGGCAATGCAAAGAGAATGGTATACTCCACATAGCAACCAGCTCTTAAAATATTTGACTATCGCTTAAAGCCTAGCAATTCCCCTTGCATTTACAAGAAAATTAGCAATAAGATTAACATCTCGATATCTCGATTAACATGAAGCATATGGAGAATAAGCGTTTTTAAAAATAGTTTGCACAAGAGTAGAAAAAGTCATATGAGTGTAACACATCATTTTTTATTACTTTCTGTGCCGCTTGTCTATATTGCATTTCAGCCAAAACTTCTTTCAAGAATGCAACACAAAATATTCTCGCCCCAAACCAAAATGTTTGTATTGATTTTTTTTAAATAATCTGTGCACTCCTCTTTGTATAGACCGAATTTTATAGGAAATTATAAGAGGCAGAACAAAATAGAGTTATACATGAAAAATCTCATGTGTTGCATTCACATGACTTTCTTTACCCTTTATTAGTGGATATACAAATTATTGTGACGAAAGTTTATTTTCCTTCTACTTCATAAATCTCTCCAGATACCTACATGATACATTTCGTTATAGATACAAAGGGAGAAGCGATAGTCAAATGTTTAAGAACTGGACGCTATATGCTGGCCTTAAAATGCCACAATCTTTCTATGAATCGTGAGAAACAATTGAAAATCAACAGGGGTTTTAAATAATGGGTAAACATTGAACATTTCGAACCATTAGTAACTGATATCTCGGGAATAGCTGATGTCATAAAAAAGTTATTGGAAATTGTGTGTTAATTAATTCAAATCGCTTAATGTTTACCAATTGTAATAGAAGATTATACAAAATTCCTGTCCAATGAGGAGGACTTCAAAGGATGTAATTGAAGATGAATGGTTTATTTGTCAAGTAAATATCTTTAATATATGGTGTTGTAATCAAGATCGTTAAAGCCATTGTTTAGAAAATCAACATTTTCGAAAAATGTTTCTATGCAAAGGGTAGTTTGGGGTTGGGGGATTTTCTTGAAAATCTTCGTGTTGTATCTTTGGAAGATACTGAACTTAAATACAAAGTTTGGTGTTTATCTAACTTTTCGCTTTTGAGTTATGCTGTTCACTCGGCACCAGACATTTACACACACACGCGTCTTTTTCTAAAAATGCTCCTTTCTTGCATTCAGGGAATCTTAAAACATGTATGTCCAGTGAAATTTTGGTATCGAAGTTTGGGTGGAATGGTACGTGTAGAGAAAGTAAATGTAGAACTCATTAAAGAGTAGATAAAATTGTATTTTTCCCTTCCTTTCTTTAGCTTTTACAGAATATCATATCCCTTATGTTTCACTCTATTCATTCGTCATACTCTCCTATTATATATATATATTGAAACGTGGTCTTTTGACCCAAGAGGAAGTGGATTAAATTAGGAATAATGGGAGATTCCTACTTGAAAATATATTCCATAAATTAATTAACAACCGAATTTCTTCCATTTAATAAACTCACACTTCAATAACATAGATAATTACGATTTACAAAAGCCTTATTCGTTCACCATGCTTTACATTCTTTACGGCTTCAATGCTTTAAATTAAATTACAATAATTACAGAATTGCTTCCTGCTCTCACATTTAACGATATATTTCTAAACTAACAGCAATAAGTCTATAGTTCAGACGATCAATGAAGAATTACTAAAGAGAATTTTGAATACGTTAAGCCAAAAATAAATTTAGAAATACCGTCCAGAATGCCTTCTATCTAAACGTTGTCCTGTTGTTTTCCTCGTAACTTAGCTCGCCGTCGAAGAAAAATTATTCGGCCTTGTGGACTGCACATTGAAGCAAGCTGGAACTGATCCGGCACCTGCGCAGTCGACGACCACAATCGCCTGACGTACTGCGTGACTCAAAATAACTGCGCCCTTTTTTGTTGTTGTCGTCTGCTTGAGAACCACTACCATAGTCGTTTCACTTCTGTTCCCGTACATGTCAGCCTTCCTTTAGTACAGCCCAGTCGCCTAAAGTAGATTTCTCCGGGGAGGGTCAATTTGATACAATATATATATATATAAATAGCATTAGCTATTCTTACTGAAGAATTGTTATTACGCCGTGTTTCTCTCTTGAATGACGCGACTGACAGCCCACTGCTCCCATGTCACTGCTATACGAATCCTTTCTTGCAATAGCGCGGCCCTGCCCATGTTGTACCCCTAGACAATTCTACTAATGTGAAACAATAAAAATATGTTACATTAACCTTCCGTTATAATTGGTGTTCGAAATGACGCCCCTCTATGTCTATACAAGATGTATTCTGTCATCATAAATAGCTTTAAGGCAGTAGTGTTTTTGGACTTCCTTCCATGACAGCCCCATGTCATCTAAGTCCCCTCAGTTAAAGCTATTGGCTATCTAAGTTTCTTTTTGTCTGACACGGATCCAGCCTGTTTACATTCACTTATAAATTGTGGATTTGTTAGAAACCATGACTCGAGGGAATTTGTGTATAAATTCAGGAAGGGATATTAAAGAACAACGCCGAAATTTGTCACAATAAACAGAAGAATTTTGGAAAAAATACAGTGCGGATCATTTCAAACCTACCGGTGATCTAGCGGGCCAACGCCTCGCGATTACTGGGAGAACCGACCGCTCCCTCACGGGGGAAAAAAATCAATCGCCATACACGCCATACAGGCCGAACGACCGCCGCTAACGCCTTGTGGAAAACGGGCGACTTACAGTAAATTCCTTGTTTACAAACTTACAGTACAATTTCGAGCAACGAATAGGTAATGTGGTTTTTATCTGTATGGATATTTAAAATAGAACGTGTATATAAACAATCCACACACACTCTTTAAGAACCTAAGAACGAAATCAGGCGTATGCTCACTGAAATTATAGATAGAGAGTTGCAGAAGGTATATCGGAAATTTTAGGCTCTTATATCATTTTCAACATATGCTTTGATCAAAGGTAAGATCAACATTACGTTTTCTTATTGCCTCCTACTGGTGTAATATTTGTATGGGACGGTAGGTCTAATTTCCGCCATTCACCGCACGTGAGCTTTCGTATAGTGTTAGAACACCGGTAGGTTTGAAATGAGCCGCACTGTATACTGAAATATTGATGCGGGACTGATATACTAAAATAATGATGTTAAGGGCTATTTAACGTCACTTTGGTAATTACTATCTCATTTCAGAACCAATAAGAAAACGTCTTATTAATGGAAATAAATTTCGATTTTGACAGCCAATCGACAGTAATTTTGTAAGCTGTAACACTTCAGGCTACACATGTAAGTGCACGCCACTGTATTGATACGCCAATAGGAAATCAGCTGTCACAGAGTTGGGATTATCCTTGCTTCCCAATGCAGTATCTGTCAGCGTCGTGCATTACCTTTTAAAAGTTCTGCCCATAACATGAAGATTTTATATCATTTTTAATGTTTCTCTCATTTACCTATGGTAGGTAAGAAGTATTGTATTACCGACACAAATTGGACATCGATATTTCACCAGAAATGCGTGTTTTGAAGTCTCCTAAAATCCCCAAAATTTTATAAAACGTGCTCTCAGTATCTCTCGATATGTATATAGGTATATAATGTGTGTGTGTATGTGTGTGTGTAAATGAATAGCAGAACTCAAAAATGAAAAGTTGGATAAATAGCAAACTGATATTTCATTTAGCATCTTCCAAGAATGTGACACGAAGATTTTAAAGCAACCCGTAGACAGGATGACTGTAGTGCATGTGTTCAGGTATCTGCCTAGCGACAGTCCTGATTTAGGTTAACTGTTCAAAGAAACATGTATCGAGCCCAGCTAGTTATCAAATGAAGGAATCTTAGAATATCGGGCAGATACTCCAACTGAGCCACGAAGCCAGTGGTCAACGTAAAAGTCATTTTAGATTACATTGGAAATATTAGTTCTAAATACACAGCCATTCATGTATATATTATACATGGTGTTCCCGAACCGCCGTCCACTTTGTTCAAATAGGCAACCCAAATGACATCAGGGACGGTGAAATATATCTCTGTTTTGTCATTATATTACGTAGGACTATTTGATTCCGTTTTAGTTATTTTATTTAAAAGCGTTCTAGTATTGCTAACACTATCACCGCTTAAGAGGCATGTTATGCAGGTACTTTGACCTATATTTCCGCAGTTTTGCCCTTTTTGGGGGAGGGGGCTTTGAAGTTTATAACATTCTCACCCGGTAGGTCATATTGGACAATGAATGAATGAAAATGGGTGAAATGATGCTCAAACGAGCCCGAGATCCCTAGAGCTTAGAGTTACTCTACATTCGTCTTTACAGGATAAGGAAAACCTACAAAAAACCTTATTCGGGTAACTTACCCTAACCCAGATTCAAACTGGTACCTTTTGAACGTAAGGCAGGGAAGCTAACCCCACACCACAGAGTTGGGTGCAGTAATCGAGTGGTCAGTGCTTCGGGTTTCTAACAAAGAGGTTCCGAGCTTGAATCTCGCTCTCCTCTGCAGAGATGTGACACATACTGTATTTTACGTAAACATGTATGTACAGAATCGCAGTTCGTTACTCATTAACATTTATATCACACCTGAAACACCTGCAAGATACAACTAACATTACCGACGCGCCATGCGCAGTTACGAGGGTTTCAAGAAGTGGACGGAGATTCGGGAACCGTTTTTAGACAATCGAAGGTAAAAGGCTTTTAACGATAGATGACATTAATTAAAAGGAGAAAATTCTCCCCTGAGCGGTGTAAAATTATAACACCCCATAGTTACCAACTTTGATTTTCTGACAGATGTGGAGATTATTATCAAAGGGCTTGTGTTGTTAACGTAGTGGCGTAGAATTTGAATGTATAATTATGGAATCTTAAGAACTAGCCGAAATTTTACAAGTGCCGGAGAGAGTAATATTAGAATTACTGCCAACATGTTAAGGAAACTGTACAAAATAAAATATAACAGTTTCTTCAATCGTAAAAATGTACAAACCAATTACAGTGAAAGTGTCCTGCTGGCATATTTTGAAGATAAAGCCAAAACATGGATATCTTCAATATTGTGGGCAAATTACTCTATGATCAAACTCAGTCTCAAGTATTTATCTTTGTTGTCAAGGGCAACAAAGATAAATACTATAAACTAATAGCATTTTTGAAACTCATCATGTTGTCAGCTCTGACGATAAAAAGAAACAAGTGACCACTACGGCCACGCTGAACATCACAGATATCAAATAAGTAAAAATAATCTAATTTATGTTATGTTATATTCATGACAACCTCCCCAGGCAAAATAAAACAAAAGTGATGGAGTTCAAAGGAAAAGAAAGTATAAGATAAAAATATTTAGGATTGAATTTATCATATAAAAACAATCTGATATATTCAAAATGTTGGAAGTGTTGTACTCACATAACTTTCTCTTCTCTTGTGCAAACTATTTTTACAAACATTTATTCTCTATCTACTTCATGTTAATCGAGATAAACATTTGCAGAAACTAACTTATTGCTAATTTTCTTGTAGGTGCAAGGGAAATATGGTAGGCTTTAAGCGATGGTCAAATATTTAAGAGCTGGTTGCTATGTGGAGCATTTCATTCTCTTTGTATGTCCAGGACATAAAAAAACGAATAACGAATTCCCATTGGAGAAAAAGTATAAGTATTGAAAAATTCAAACAACTAACAAGGAATATCTCGGAAATCTCGACAAAACAAATATATATATGATATAAATTGTGTGTTTTAACGAGATCTGCACTTTTCTGTACACTAAAATTTTGTTTTATCTCTTACGGTTTACCGGTTATGGAAAAATCATTCAGAATGAAGAGGACTTTCAGGGACATTCCCAGAAAATTCAAGACATACATTTAATTTTTCAGAAAAACATATTAAACATATGCTATATTAATCAAAATCGCTAGAGCCATTTTTGAGAAAATCAAAACTTTCCAAGAATGTTCCATATAATGGTTAGTCTAGAGTGGGGGATTTTTCTTATAAATCTATGTGTCGCAACATTGAAGGATACTGAACCTTAATACCAAGTTTGGTATTTATCCGATTTTTCGTCTTTGAGTTATGCTGTTCACAGATACACAGACGGACAGACACGGACCTTTTTCTGAATTTTTTTTATTCCGGGGCCTCAAAACGTGTATTTCCAGTGAAATCTTGATATCGAATTTTTGGGTGGAATGCAATACTTCCCCTGCTTAGTATACATGGAAGAGAAAGTAAAAAGCGAATTTTTTAATTATTTTAATGATTATATGAAAAGATATTTGAAAAAAGCAAGAAAATACACAATATTAACATTTTATATTTCAGTACGAAAATTACTGTACGGGAGAGAAGCATGTATTATGACAGAGACAAACTAAAAGAGACTCGCAGTAAATGAAATGGAGTTCTTAAGAGTGGCAGAATATAAGAGAATAGATAATAAAAGAAATGAAGATGTAAGATAAGTATTATATATATACATATATAATATGAATGAAAAGTTTAAAGAATATAAATCTAAGTGGATTTTAAGAATTACAAACCAATAGGGAAAAGGAATAGTGGAAGATCAAATAATAGGTGGCACAAACAGGATGTGTATATTGCTATAGATAGAAATGACAAATGAATGAAAGAAGAACCTAATTCATAATCTGTTATTTTTGTATAAATATTGACGACTGATTAAAAATAGTGTATAGCACGCATATTCAAAGCAATTTTATACTACTCGTAAGGTAAAATCTCGCTTTTAACTATTATAGGATCTTTGAATTATTTCTTAAAAAATTCTGTTGTGTTTTGTTTTGATATAGGTTTATTTATTGAAAATATGCCCCTAGTAATTGTTTACTCCCGATTTCAGAGGCAGGAACGTACTATTAAGCTTGACTACCCTAATATTTAAAAAAAAAGGTTATTAAAAACAAAAGATGGCTGCCAAGAGTGAGAAGAGCTATTCTTATTGGCTTGAATTAAAATTGTTTTAAAATGTTCTAGTAAATTAATGCATTCTATCACATGTTTAAATTTTTCCTTTAGCCTAGTATTCTGGTTTTGAAGCAAAATATTTATTTGATAATTTGTTGATGTAAAGGTTATTTTATATATTTGAATTGCGTTCTTGTTTCGGCAACAAATTGTGCACTGTTTTGTTATTACAATTGGTTAATAAACTATAATGAGTATTGAAACCCTCTGAGAAACAAATTATGGGAGCTGTAGGGGGTTGCTAATTCCAGAGCTTCTAAAAGAGGGCGCCCAGCTTAAAAACTTAGGGAAGCACTTCCCTTGTATTTTCTCTGAGAACGTGAGACACTGTGCGTTTTATAAAACCTCAAGAGAAAGAAATCGGGTAATGAGGTGACCAGCGTGCGGTCTGGAGAAACTGGAGACCACATAATTGGCCCACTTCGACCCAGGATTATTGACAATCACTAACGTCTTTTGTTCGATTGGGTGATGTACCAGTATATCCACGTTATCTTCATGTCGTAGGTTTGGTGCGATTTTATTATTTAAGTTTAGTTAACTGAATACACGTTTAGCGCGATCCAGCTGTAATTGCCATTTTGTTCATTAGTTTCCCAACTAATTATCTATAGTAAGTAGAGGAAGTATTGCATTTCACCCAAAAAAATCGCGTTAACGAGATTCCACGTTTACAAGTATAGTTATGATACACGTTTTGAGGTACCCTGAATAGAAAATTAGAAAAAGGTGTGTCTGCCTGTTATAACTCAAAATTGAATTGACGATTAAGTATCAAATGTGGTATTTAAGTTCAATATCTTCCAAAAATGTACACCAAGACTTTCAGGAAAATCCCCCTAACACAAACTAGGCTTTATGTGGAGTATTTTTGGAAAATTTTGTTTTCTCAAAACTGGCATTAACAAGTTTGATTAGACTGCCTCTTTAGTCTAGTGGTTAGCATGCTAATCTCCAAATCCACAGGTCCCGGGTTCGATTCCCGGTTGGAGGGTGAGAAGTTTGCTTTAATCAGGATTCTTCCCTATCCTCCCTAGAGTCTGGAATCATGAATGAGAGTGTGAATTAAGAGAATAACCAAAAGTAATATTACCTCAAAGATTCACATCACTCTAAGCGAGTGCACTTCATTGCTGATGACCAATTGTTCCAAAAGGTAAAAAGCCGCGATTTGACCTTAGATGTCAAAAGTAACATGTAAATAGATCATTAACAATTTTATTAAAATACCACCTATCTAATATATTTCGATGACAAATGTATAGGTATTCAATGTTCTGAAGTATGTGAAGTCCTCGATTCGGAAGCAATTTTGTATAATTTGTTTAACGGGTAAAGTATAAGCAATACACAAAACCTATCTCATAAAGCAATGTAAATCTATTTAAAATGCACTACATATTTTAAATAATCGCGTTTACCATAAAGAATTTCCCACATATCCTTTAGTATCAGTTTGATTTTTTCAATACTTTGTCATTTTTAAAGTGTTGTCGCTATACAGTTATTTCTCGCGATGTCGTGGAAGGAGTTCCGCATTTCAAGGCAGCTTTTAAACATCTGACTAGTAATTAGATTTCCTCTCTTTCCCTTGTACCTGACACGAAATGTGTAATGAAAGTATTTCCAAACAGCTTTATCTCGATTAACATTAAGTTCTTGCGAAACTTATGCACGCTGTTTCGTAAGAACAGTGTGTGGAACATCTATAAAAGTAAACGAAGTGAATAGAGAAAGTCATGTGACAACGCAAACCACATCTTATAAAATGTATTTCTTTTATGTTCTTTCAAAATAATCGCCGTGTATTTAATAGAAATACTGTAAGCTTGTGCAGTTTCCAAAATAACTGTCGTCATTTAATTTTTACTTTCTCTACTACGTATAGTAAGTAGGGGAAGTATTGTATTCCACCCAAATGTTCGATACCGAGATTTCACCCGAAATACATGTTTTGAGACCCCCTGGATCCAAAAAAGGCATTTTTGGAAACATGTCCGTGTGTCTGTGTGTGTGTCTGTGTGTCTGTTTGTGAACAGCATAACTCAGAAACGAACAGTCGGATAAACACCAAGCTTGGTATTTAGGTTCAGTATCTTCCACAGATGCGACACGAAGGTTTTCAAGAAAATTCCCCACCCCAGATTACCCTTTACATGGAATAGTTTTCGAAAATTTTAATTTTCTCAAAAACGTCTCTCACGATTTTGATTAAAATATAATATGTTTAAGATATTTTCATGACAAATAAAATGTATATCTTGAATTTTCTCGGAATGTCTCCAAAAGTATTCTTCATTGTGAACGACTTTTGCATAACTGGTAAACCATAAGAGATAGACAAAAGTTTACTCCACAAAAAATGTAGATCGGGTTAAAATACACACTTTATGTCATATACATTTTTTTTGTTGAGTGAACCATTTTCGAGATATTGCTTGTCATTTCCTTAAATTTTCCAATACTTATACTTTTTCTCAAATGGGAATTCGTTATTCATTTTTTTGTCCTGGTAATGCAAAGAGAATGGAATACTCCACATAGCAACCAGCTCTTAAAATATTTGACTATCGCTTAAAGCCTACCAATTTGCCTTGCATCTACAAGAAAATTAGCAATAAGATTAACATCTCGATTAACATGAAGCATATGGAGAATAAGCGTTTGTAAAAATAGTTTGTACAAGAGTGGAGAACGTCATGTGAGTGTAACAAATCAGGTTTTTTAAATAGGAACTTACATTTTGTAGGTTGTTTTCTCAGTAGAAAATGGCTTATAAAAAGCTGTTTATTGTGATAAGGAATAAGGAAACAAAATAAAAAATGTTGGTTTCCAATTACGAAACGTAACGTGACCCTCAAATGACCATATACGGTACAACCATTCATTGCGCTCTTCGTACACAGCCATTGAGAATTTTCGTTGTTATTTACGTTGGTGTAAGAACAATTTCAAAATTTATACAAATGTGTTTAGTTATTTGTTAGAAGAGATAAAATAACATATAAAGGTAGGCTCCCATTTAAAAAATTAAATTGAACATAAAATGACCATCACAACGTCCTCCAAATAAAACACGACTAATGGCATTTGCTTTCCTCCCATAATATAAAGCTACTTTTATTAAAGACATTTCTTTCTACAACGCTTAGTTTTGGAGATGTTGTACAGTCTCAACTTAAATGGCCCACCCTACATCAGTAATACGAAGTGTATAGTTCAGTATAAAATAGAACATTGGTTGCTGCTTAATAAGATGATATATATGTTTCTTAATATGAACATTTGGAGATTCTAAGCGCGTATCACCGAGAAGTATATTTACAGTAGTTTTTAAAATTCGTCAAACTGCTTGAATAGTTTTAGGATTTTAATAAGAAATTCACTTGTCACAGAAACTATCCACTGCTTTATCTTGTAGGCACGCAATGAAACCACTTTTATGAAATTAAACCAACTTTGATTTTCACTATTTCACCAATTTAATTGCATTTTTGAGATTTTGTTAAGTTTTTATTTATTTTTAGACTTGAGTACAGTTTTCTTAAAGGCTATTCAATGGAGTTATATAGATTAAAATCTGACTATATGTATATATTTTTAGTTGTTACATTTGTATAGGCCCCTTTGGCTTCAGAAACAACGGTGTTATCACTCTATGAGCTGTAGGTTAATTTAACTTGGTTTTTAATACCTTTTTCTATTAAAACACAGTGGCAATCACTCCCACATTCATACTCCCAGGATCTGCAGAGGATAGAGATGATTCTGGTTAAAGAAAAATGTTCCACCCCAGCCACGAATCGAACCAGGAACTTCTGGGTTGAGAAGCCAGAACGCTGACCACTCGACCACAGAGGCAGTCCTGGCTATATAATGAACCTAGTTTTAAGGCTGGGTGTTCTTTTACAGTATAATATTTTAAAAATCATGTGATTAAAAAAATAGGTTTACGATAGTTGAGTGATTAAAAATTGTTAAGGCAATACTTGGAATAGCTTATGAGAAAAGTGAACCCAAAGTTTAGAAGCTTAAGATCGTGGACACAACGTGTGAAATCTCCCCTTACAAATTGTGCAGCAATTAAGGTATCTGAAACCCCTCCAAATGCATAAATTCCGTTTCTGGCATGAAAAATCTTTATGGTTAGTGTTATCCCTAAGATGAAAAAGACTTCGAGATAATTGCACTATCATTTCATTCATTCCATTCGTCGATTTAGACGATTTTTGTGCTATGTAACGATAATCGATTGTAAATATAAAATTCAACAAATGTTGGATACATAAAAAAGTACAAAGTTGTAATATCCCTTTGCATTAAACCCATTGAAGTTAATACTATTACAAATCCAACATGAATGATATAACACACTAATGTTATGATTTCTAATAACTAATTAGTTTATTCAGAATCTTTTTCGAGGCAGAAATCAATGTCTGCTTGAAGTCCTGATTTGCTTTTAGAGGTCGAATTATATGCTAAGCTTATTTCGTATAAAACCTCATGTTTTCATAATTTACTATTTTCAACAAATTACAAGCGAACACATATTTAGTCAAGTGCCCTAATGTCAAATCTGATGTTTTACATTCAAATGGCATTCTCTACCCATTATTTAACAAACTATTATTACAAAAGTTTATTCTTCTGATTGATGCTAATCTAGATAAACATTTCCAGAATTGGATTTATTACATATTTCCTTGTACGGAATTACGGGAATACAGTAGCCTTAATCGATAGTGAAATCTTTTAACAGTGGGTCGCTATGTGATGGCTTTGAAATTTTTTTTTGTTTTCAAGGTTCCATTTATATGCCACCTTTAACATTTAACGTCATATCGGCGGCTTTTGCCTTTGTAACGATTGCCCATCAGCAATGGTTGTTCACTCGCTTACTGTGGTGTTAATCTGTGGGGTGCTATTACTTTTGGTTGTTTCATTAATTTCATACACACATTCACACTGCCATTCATACTTCCAGACTCTAGGGAGGACGGGGAATGATCCTGGCTAAGGAAAAATTCCCACCCTCCCAGCCGAAGTGGAACCCGGGACCTCTGGATTTAGAGGTTAGCTTGCTAACCATCAGAAATTTCGTTCTCTTTGCATGATCACTAGAAAAAAGAACGAATACTGATTTTCCTCTTGAGAAAAGTATGAGTATTTGAAAATTCAAACCAATAAGAAAGAATACCTCGGAAATGGTTAATGTTACAAAAAATGTTATTTGTCATAAATTGTGTGCTGTAACGAGAAAGTGTACTTTTTGTGCAGTGATAATTTGTCTTTCTCTTACGTTTACCAATTATACAAAATTCATTCAGAATGAAGGGACTTTACAGGTTATTCCCCCCCCAAAAAAAATCAATATATACATTTGAGCTTTCATGAAAAAATCTTTAAAAATTAAAAATACTGCATTTGAATCAAAATCGTTATATCCATTTTTGAGAAAATAAAAAATTACGAAACAATTTGCATATAAAATGTAGTTAGTATTAGGGGGGGGTCCTTGAAAATCTTCTTGTCGCATCTTTGAAAGATAGAGAACTTAAATACTAAGTTTGATACTTTACGGCTCTTCGTTTTCAGTTATGTTGTTTGCAGGCACACATACATACACCTACACAGACAGACCAAACACGAACATTTTTTCTAAAACTGGGTTTTTTTTTGAGTTAGGGAGCTTTGAAACATGTATTTTTGGGAAATTGCTGTATCCAATTTTTGGGTGGAATACAATACTTCCTCTGCTTACTATAAAAATGACAAGAAGGGTTTCCAACTGAAATAGATAGACGATTTTGCTTAAAATATTTTAAATTTATCGTTAAGTATATTCATACCACTTCATGTTATTACTTTTATTCTCGTACAGGGTGTAGTTTTTCTTCAACCGAGAGAAAGAGAGAAAAAAAAATTATTCCATGAAGGAGGACCAACAAGATATTTTTCTTTTGCGATCCCTTAAACACAGTGAACAAAATAAAGGTGTATTCTTCATGGAAAAAATATCCAATGTTTGAAATATTTATTTTACACACTCGAGAAATAATGCATTTTTCCGTTTCTTTTCAAAAGCTGCCCACAGCTTCAGTTTGCCATAAAATAAAAACATATTATATGCAATAACATAATGAATATTACAGTAACAAAATGTTATGTATCTAATATATACGCTCTAATTCAGTACTAGAGAATTTTAAAGTTGAATTTTTCAGCATAGAGTATCCAAATATTTTGTTTCAAATTGTAATTATAAGATCAGAATCATAAGATTTGTGTTTTTTATATTCAATCAAATCCAAGAAGTTTGTAATAAATCCACAGATACTAAATATTTGAATCCTAGATTCTCAGAACAGCAGTTTTAAGATATCCTGGTGGCAACTATGTGTATTACAGATTAATAAATGCTGTTATGTATTAGTTTCTAAAATATTAATCTTACATTGCTATAAATTTAAGTTGTAGACTAAAACAATACACTACTAATAATGATATCTATTGCTGGTACCATTGCCTCTATATAATTGAAATTCAATCTCTTGTGGACTAATAAAACTACATTTTGTGGTGTTGTAACAAACCAAAATTTAACGAAATGTGCCACTGAAATTGGGCTAAAATGTAAGGAAATGGACATATTAACACTGTAAAGAGTATAGAAAAGGAGATATTTTAGGAAATAAACGTTTCCCTTTGATATAGTGGATGGAATCAAAATATCGTCATTTTAGAATACTTTTTAGAAATTCTTCATTTTTTAACTAAGCAATTTAGTTCCACATGCTGGAATTTCCATTCGTTTCCTCTAAAAATTGTCCATGTGTATCCTAAAAGCCAAGTAATTGAAATGTTCTTTTAAGTTTTCTATGTTGCAAAGGATTTTTAAGCTATTGAGTTTTAAAGCAACAAAGGATTCTATCGAAATTGGAAATATCAATTAAATGAATTGTGTAACTAACGTTTCAGCATCTGGAACATTTCTCATACAACAATACTATACTGAAAGGCAATAATTAAGAAACTAAAACGGTCATCGAAATCAAATTTAAAATTCTTCAGTATTTATATAGAAAAACTTGGATTACATTCTCAACTATTATTCCTTAGGTCCCTACAAATTCTAAAGCTAATAGTATTTTAATTTGGGTGCATGTTAACTTGCCTAGCTTTATTTCTTACACAGATAATGGAAAATTAAACCCTTGTAATAAGTTTTCTCAGAGGAGTGTTTTTGAATATCGGTCCTTATACTCACACTAACTCAATTAAAAGTAAAATAAAAAAAGAAAGGAGTGCCATATGAACGAAGATTGTAGATATACCTACATTTAAAGCAATGTATCTGTGGAATTCGGTTAAAATGTGAAAATCTTCAAATTTTGGTTTTTACACAATTGATGTTTTAATATAAATAATTTTAAACCCCAAAATGTCGATTTAATCCAGCCTTTACCATTTAGGAAGCATCACATTGAGCTTTAAACTTAATTTTTCTAAATTTCTTTTCTTGCAGCATTTTTCACGGTTGAAATTTTTCTTAGATTACAAGCTTATTAGCTTGAAATTTTCAGGGGAGCTTCAGTAATTATTGTTATTCAATTCTTTAAAAATAAGAAATAGTTCATTTAAAATTTATTATTATTTATAAATCACACTTTTTTTCTCTTAAACTAATAAAAATTTAAGAAATGCATGCACAACAAGTTCTTTAAGTTTATGTATAAACTCAAATAAAAAATTTGGGAGCGATATGATAAACCGTAGGTTTCAAAAAGTGATTAATTACAAATAAAAATTAATATCTTAATATAGTGCATTAAAATGTTGTGAACAGTATATGGTTTATGTTGTGAGTATATGACAAACAAGACAAAGTTGTAGATCTTTTTATTTTCACAGATATATCACATTAATAAAAAGCTAAAAATTCTAATGTTTATTTGGTCATGAATGTTCACTAGATTTCTGAAATGCATAGCCTTAGTAGAGGTCAAAAACGTCTTTGAACATACTGAAAAAAATACTGAAAAATTTGCGATCACATGTATTGTGTGACACAGATAAAATAGTGGTGACGCAACGAACATGCAATCTGCGTCAAGATGGGACACAGTACCTTGGTGGTGTTCATTGCGAGGAGGCTGTCCGGGTAGTACAGAGGATGTGCAGCAGGCGAGGAGGGCGAGCAGGTGGTAGAGAGTAATCCCACACCACCACATTCACACTGGGGCAGAAGGCTCTGGTAGAGGTGATGCTGCGATCACAAACACAATCCTGCATTCCCATGACTTTACTTTGCACACGTCTTCACCGAGGCACCATAATGCTTCCTGAC
This sequence comes from Deroplatys truncata, assembly GCA_030765065.1. Lineage (NCBI taxonomy): Eukaryota > Metazoa > Arthropoda > Insecta > Mantodea > Mantidae > Deroplatys > Deroplatys truncata. The sequence continues at coordinate 66,467,098 of CM060984.1, forward strand.
CAACAACTCCACTCTCACTTCACTGCCGATTACTTCATGTATCTCGCACTATCGGCCACTATTTGACAAGATTTCCACCCATTTACTACAGGATATTGATACAAGTTGCTCCCCTTGCGGTATAGACTGCCCGCGATGCAGCTAGCCGGCCGAGACTGTTCCCAGTGTCGACGTCACCGCCCGGCATAATGCGCCGGCGCCCGGTCCTGCTTCCAGCCCGCCCCACCAGAGGCCACCAGCTACGCAACAATTGATAGTTACGGTGTGTGAAATGTCCCTCTGTGTATGTGTCAGCCGGCTGTGAGAGGATGTAAAATCTATGTCTTTACTGACCCATCCACCCTCTTGTGGTGAATGGAGCTAGGTTCCCTATGGTGGCCTGTCATAACCTGCATTCTTCCTTCTTTATCGGTTTTCTGTGAGAAATGTTTTGCAGTTTCATTTCATAGCAAAAGTTAATTTCAAGCCAAAAATAATCGCATTGATTAACACACCAAAAGCCGTTGGACTGTATTATCATTATGAACTACATGTATTTCATAAGAATAAATATTAAAATTAATTAAAATGCATTTACTCAATCCATGAGGAATAAATTAGCATAACAGTTTATAAAAACCTCAAGATTTAATATCTTTATCTTCCAATTCAGGCCAGTAGACAAAATTAGGAAGAGTAATTGTCTCGTTTTATAAAAGAAAGAATCTAACGTGTTGCATTCATATGAATTTCTCCACTCGTCCTTCTACTGACTACTCTTAAACAGCTCGTTCTTCTATCTAATTCTTGCTAATCGGATCAACTTTGGTTAAACATTTAGGCATTTCGCATTAGCTACAAGGACACAGCAGATGATAGCTTCCAAATACCATCCTCTTTGCATGACAACGAGAAAAATGAATAGCAACTCTCTCCTAGTAAAAGGTGCAACTATTTGAAAATTCCAACACACAACAAAGAATATCTCGGAAATGGTTAACGCCACACAAAAAGTTAGTTTGAAATAAATTGGGCACTTTGATGAGATCTACATCTTTGTGTAATAAAATTTTGTCTATATCTTACGATTTACCGTATCCTCTATGGGTAATGGCTACCATGCAAGCTTCTAGTTCTCGAGGTTGCAGTTTCAAATCCGGCGGAGGGCGATGGGTTTTTTTCGGGCGTAAAAATCCTTAGCATGATCTCCTTCGGAAGGAAAGTAAAGCCGGTGGTCCCGTGTCGTGGATTTAGGGCACGTAAAAGAACCTTAAGTCTGATAAGGAGGCTTCAGAACAAACTTTCCGGTCTTTCACGCCCAAAATAAAATGGGACCATAGCAATTAAAGAGCATCCATAAATAAAACTGAATTTAACTTAATTTTCCAAAAATTTACCAGCTATATCTACAAAAGTCATTCAGAATTAAGTTGCTTTCACATGCTATTTCCCAAAAATTAAGATAAGCACTTTATTTGTCTTGCAAATACCTTTTTATTTTAATCAAAATCGATAGAGCCATTTTTGAAAAATAAAAATTAACGAAACATGCTCAATGAAAGAGTAGTTTGGGGTATGGGAACTTTCTTTTTTTGAGAAACATCGTGTCCCATTCTCAGAAGACGCCCAATTTAAATACTAAGTTTGATATTCAACAGACTTTTCATTTTTTAGTTATGCTGTTCACAGAAACACACACACACACACACACACACACACACACACACACACAGGGCCTTTTTCTACAATTATTTTATTGCATTCAGGGAGTCTCAAAACGGGTATTTCCGGTGAAATTTTGGTATCAAATTTTTGGATGGAATGCAATACTTCCTCTACTTACTATAGGTAAGTATAGACAAAGTAATAATTATAATCAATATCATATTTTTAATTACTTTCTCTACCATTCGCATCCACCCAAAAATTCGATATGGAAAGGCACTTTTTAGAAAAAAGCTTCATATATGTGTGTGTGTTTAATTTTTATGTGCGTGTGCCGGAATCTATGAACAGCAAGCAGCATAACTGAATGCTCAAGGCGGATAAATATCAAACTTTTGATTAAAATTCCATATAATTATTTAAGACATTTATATGAGAAATAAAACGTACATCTTGTATTTTCTGGGATTAGCCTGTAAAGTCCTCTTTGGTCGGAAAGAATGTTGTATAATTTTGTGTAATGGGTAAAATATGAACGAAAGTCAAAAGCGCATTTCACAAAATACATATAGTATATACCTAGAGAGCTCTTTAAAATACACACTTTATTTCAAATAACCTTTTTGTAGCATCACCCTCTTATTGGTTTGAAGTTTTTAATACTCTGTCATTTTCTTAAAGTGCTGTCGCTGTTCAGTTGTTTCTCAAGATGTCTTGGAAAGAATATGGACTTTGAAGACCGCTTTTAAAGGTTTGTATATCATTCGGCTTCTTCTATCCCCTTTGTACCTGCAATTAAACTGTGTGACTATGACCATGGCCGGATAAAGTAATGGAGAGATGCAGCAAGAAGTACATGCACGATCTATGAGAAATGTGACCGATTTATGGCTATCACTTGTCGCGAATTTTCGCTAAAATTGTTAACCCGAAAATTCAGACTATGTTGTTATTCCATTTTATGAACTACAGGAACATCCATGACAGCTGACATTTCCTGAGCTTTTGGAACGTTCCTTTAGAAATACTTTTATTTTGAAGCTCTTGAAGTAATTGCCGCATCGGAAAAATAATTGACCGTGTGGAAAGTAAAAAATAAACTAATGGAAATGCAACCATAAGCAGTGCATGTGATCAATGATCGATAACGGCTGAAAGCTTGACTTTAGCTGAAATTCGAAAACATCACGCCACAAATGAGATAATGAGAGCCATTGACTATGACATTAAAAATTACCACGAAACTTTCATGAAATGTCTACTTTATTTTAAGCTATAAATGCGACATTTTATGTATTGTTCAATAATTTCTTTTAAAAAATAAACACCAAAAAAAGCTGTCCTGACTATGACTAAGACCAGGGAACAGAGAGGACACCTCGCACCGCGATACAATGCGGATCTTTTGTGCTTACCACCTCCAGTGAGCTAAAGGAACCACAGGAGGATATAGGTCGCAGGCAGGCCGAGACGCGCATAGGTCCCTAACGATTCCAAACTTATGAACTGGTCACACCGGCAGGCTGCTCAAAGAAAACTTTCCTCTGGCAGAACCACCTGAGGCGGCGCAGAGAAGCAGCGCCACCTGTCCGACACCGAACGAGTCTGCACAACCCCTAAACTCACTTGAAATATGAAAGGGGAGCGAAAGATAGGAAATGAGGAGAAAGCATTTGTAGTAGAAAATAACCAGCCCAGAATTCGCCTTGTCAACCAGGAAAACCACGAAAAACTAGTGATCAGCCCAGGATCAAATATGACTCGCGAGTCTCGCATGTTACCGCAAAACCATCTCGCTCGGTAAATAAGTAATGAATCTATTCCTGCAAAGGTTTATCTCAATTTAATTAACATAAAGTAGATAGAAAAAAAAATCTGATGTCATCCATTCACCACACTTTCACTACCTCTATCGTTTATTAGTGAGCATACAAGTTATTCTTAGTAAAACTTTTTTTATACCCACTAATAATCCAAACAAACCTGTGGAAAAATAGCTACATTACACATTACGTTATAGATACAAAGAGAATAGTGATATTCATATGTTTAAGAACGGAGGCTATATGCTGGCCTTAAAATACCATACTGTTTCCATGCAATCGCGAGAAACAACTGAATGTTGTAATGACTAAAGAATTACCAAGAAATGATCAATTTGAACCATTAATAACGAATATCTCAGAAATGGCTTAAGCCACAAAAAAACTTGTTTGAAATAAATTGTGTGTTTTAAAGAATCTACATTTCTTATGTAGTACGTTTTCGTCTATCGTTTAACGTCTATCCTAATAAAGGATACGAGTATACAAAATGTAATCCCAGCGTTTTCTTTGAAAGGCTAGTGCAAGCGATAGCAAGAGTTTTCCGACGAATGTGGCAACAGACGTAACGTTTATTAGTTTTCATCGTTTTAGTGTTCTACCTGTTATTTTCCTTGAGACGATCATTAGAAAATCCATGTTTGATATCAGGCTTTCAAGCCAGCTGTTTAAGAGCAGGTATAATGTGTTATTTAGTAAATAAACTGTATTACCTGCAAAAACATTTAACTGCTCGTTCCGTGAAAACATCTACATTTACAAAAGAATAATTGTTTAACCTTTTCGGTAAAAAGCATAATAATGCACTGGAAATTAATATCAATACATTTCTTTATAAAATATTGGTTCCTAATTACAAAACGTAATTTGATCCTCAAATGACCATCTATGAATGGTCCAACCATTCATTGCGCTCTTCGTTTGAACCCATTCAGAATTTTCGTTGTTATTTACGTTGAGGTAACAACAATTGCAAAGTGCTTTATACAAATGTTGTTTAGTTTTTATGAGAGTGAGAAAGCAACATAAAAAGGTAGGTTCCCATTTAAAAAATTAAATTGACCCTAAAATGACCTCCATAACGTCCTCCAAATAAAACACGACTAATGGAATTTACTTTCCCCCATAATATCAAGCAAATTTTATTCAAGACATTTCTATCTACAACGTTTAGTTTTGGAGATATTGTTCAATCTCAAATTAAATGGTTTACCTTATATATAGCACACACACACATATGTGTGTTTGATATAAATTTTTTTAATTAATATCTTACACATATAATTGAATTCATAAATAGTCCATCTAAAACTACAACAATAATCCCTAGAAATAGGCATAAAATTAATTAAAATCTTGAGAGCTTATTTTTCGTACAAATTACTTTTAATATAATTGATCCTTTAATCAGGCAAGAGAATTTTTTTAACAAATGCATTTTTTAAAAATTTTTATGCATTTTAAATGTTTATGCATTTCTATATAGCACCTGACTGAGGTGATATTCTGTTACACAAAACTTCTAAAGAGATTTTACTGGAATGTGGCGTTTTGTGTTCCCCGAACCGAAAACAACTATTTTTTTTTACAAAATGGAGGTGTATGCATGACTCAAAAAACGAAGTGTGGGATATAGACCAAGATTGCTAATTAAGTTCGACTTCCAAAGGTGTACTACGAAGGTTTTCAGGAAAATTCCCCCACCCCAAATCTCTACATGGAACAATTTTCGTTATTTTTTATATCTCTAGAATTGCTCTAACAATTTTGATACAATTACCACATATTTAAGATATTTGCACGACAAAGGATATACCTCGTATTTTCTGCGAAGAATATGCGAAATTACCTTTATTTGATAGAATTGTGTATAATAAGTAAACCAGAAAGGAAACACGAAATCTTCCCGAAAAAAATGTAGAGATCATTAAAGTGTACAAATTGTGTTTTGGCTCGTTCAAAATCCTCAAACTGAAATCAGCATGTATTAATCAGTGGATAGATATGTAAACTCCAGTAAACTTCATGATATATGCAGAAAAATCTGATGTGTTGCACTCAAATGACTTTCTCTACTCTTGTACAAACTATTTCTACAAAAGATTGTTCTCTGCCTACTTCATGTCAATCGAGACAAACATTGACAGAACTATCTTATTGCTAATTTTCTTGTAGGTGCAAGGGAATATGGTAGGCTTTAAGCGATAGTCAAATGTTTTAAAAGCTGGTAGCTATGTGGAGCATTCCATTCTCTTTGCATGTCCAGGACAAAAAAAAATAATGATAACGAATTCCCATTGGAGAAAAATTACAATTATTGGAAAATTGAAACAAATAACAAGGAATATCTCAGAAATGGATCACTCACACAAAAAACTGTGTGACATAAATTGTGTGTTTTAACGGGATCTACATTTTGTGAGTAAAATTTTGTTTATCTCTTACGGTTTACCAGTTATGCAAAAGTCATTCAGAATGAAGATGACTTTTGGGGACATTTCCAGAAAATTCAAGATATATATTTCATTTTCCATGAAAATATCTTAAATATTTGATGTTTTAGTCCTAATCGGTAGTAATTTTGGAGAAAATCAAAATTTTTTAAAAATCTTTCATGTAAAGGGTAGTCTGGGGTAAAGGCATTTTCTTGCCAATATTCGTGCCGCATCCTTGGAGACGCTAAACTCAAATACCATCTTTGGCATTTATCGACTCTTCGTTTTTGAGTTATGCTGTTCACAGACACACATACGAACATGTTTCCAAAATGTTTTATTTGGATTCTGGGCACCTCAAAATCGATGAAATCGAATTATTGGGTGTAATGTAACACTTCCCCTCCTTACTATACGTAGTAGAGAAAGAAAGGGAAAAAAATTATCCCCTCTCTTGCAAGAATTTCCAAAGAAGAGAACAAGTTAGATATTAAAATTGAGAATAGGCCATACAAAAGTAACACATTCCTCCTTACTGTAAAAAGAAGAACCACTATCTTGTAATTTGTATAAAGTCCCTCTTATACTTCAACATCCTACCTTGCAGTATCCAAAATACAGTTACCCTTTGAATAAGTTTAAATTTCAGATTACATCTTCTTAGCTCTAACAGATATGAACAGTCTAACTCATATACGAATATATTTTAAAAGTAAGGTCCGCTTTGCAATATGGTACAAACTACTAAATATTTTCTGATAGCTTATCTTTTCCCCAAGCCTTTACCTTACACTACTTTTCTACGAGCTACCAATGTTTTTTTCGAATATTTGTTTTATAATAGCATGCGTTTTCTTTAGAACCCCGTCACAGGTTTCCGTCACCAGGCCATCTAGGAAACGTGTAGCTGTTTCTGAAGATAAATGTTTACTTTCTCTACTACGTATAGTAAGTGGGGGAAGTATTGCATTCCACCCAAAAATTCCATACTAATACGTACTTACATTACGTCATTAACTGTGCTTTTGCTAGAAGGCTAGACGTGTGCGAAAATCTTATACGTTACTTTCACATGACTTTCTCTACCCTCTATATTTATTAGTGGGTATACAAATAATTCTTATGATCTAATTGATTTTAATCAAGATAACGCTTTCCGAAAATAGCATTTAGTTATAGATACAAAGGAACAGCGAGAGTCAAATGCTGGCCTTAATTTCATACTGGTTCCGTGATATCGCAAGAAACAATTGAAAATCGAACTGTATCTTAAAAGAATGACTAAGACTTTTGCACCATTCCAAACATTAATAACGGATATATCGGAAATGGCTTATGTAACAAAACGTCATATGAAATAAACTGTGTTTTAAACAGATCCACATTTATGTGTATTACGTTTTCGTCTATCACTTAACGCTTACCAGTTATACAATATTACACAAAATTCCTTCCGAATGAAGAGGACTTCAAAGTATATTCCCAGAAAATTCAAGATATACATTTTAGTTGGCATGTAAATATGTTTAATATATACTATGTTAATCAAATTCTTACAGTCGTTTTTTTAGAAAAAAAAAGCATTTCGATAAATGTTTCATGGAGACGGTATTTTGGGATGGGGAAATTTCTTAAAAATCTTCCTGATTCTTTGCTTTTGAGTTATGCTCCTAACAGGCACACACAGGTACCGTTTTCTAGAAATTGTTTAATTCAAGGTACTTCAAAACATGTATTTTCGCTGAAATCTCGGGTGGAATGCAATACCTTCTCTACCTACTAGGTACGTGGCAGAGAAAGTAAAACTGTGGTACACCCACACGAGTTTCTCTAACCATGGCAAATTAATACAAAAAGCGATTCTTCTATTCACATATTTGGGTAGCAATGATTTCAAATTAAACAACTAGTTCTTAGTTACATTCAATATGTACAAACAGCATTCAGATTTTAGTCGTGATAACCAGCCCTTGATATGGAAGGGAAAAAATATAGTATGCGTTGCACTCTCATGGCTTTCTCTACTCATTCTTCTAAAACTATATTTACAATATTCTTCTATGTACTTCTTGTTAATCGAGAAATTTTTCCTTACACATCTACACATTTGCTGTAGATACAGTAGTCTAGAGCGATAGTCAAGAGTTTTAAAAAGTAGATCGCTATGTGACGCCTTTGAAATTCCATACTCTTTGCTTGACCACAAGGAAAAACTAATAACGACCTACCAACTAAAGAATATAGGGAATATTTCGGAAATGGTTAAAGCCACAAAAGTTTTATCTGACATAATTCCTATAGATATCGACATATTCTTTTCTCGAGATCTAAATTTTTTGAATAGAGAAATTTAGTCTATCTCTTACGGTTTACCAACTATTCAAAAGTCATTCATAAGGAACATAACTTCACAGTTTATTCCCAGAAAACTCAAGATATGCACTTTATTTGTCTTGCAATCACCTTTAGGTTATGATATTTTAATCACAATCCTTTGGGGTATTTTTGCGGATATCAAAAATAGCGACCTTTCTCCATTTAAAGGTAGTTTGCGGGGGGGGGGATTTTCTTGAAAATCTTCGTGTCCTATGCTTGGAAGACGCTAACTAAATACCGAGTTAGTATTTCAGCAACTTTTCTCTTTTGAGTTATGCTATTCACGCGCGCGAGCACACACACACACACACACACACACACACACACACACATACACACACACACACCACACAACCTCACGGATTTCCAGTGAAATCTTGGTATTCAACTTTTGGTTGGAATGCAACTTCCTCTGCTGGGTGAGGCTCGTATTCGGAAGGTCCCGGGTTCGATGCCCGTCGACTGCTACTACTCTGACTATGGGTTTTTCGTGGGTTTCTCTGGTTGGGAAACGATACTGGGTTGGTTTCTCATCTACCACGATTTCCTTTCCACCATTTTCTTTTTATTCCGTTTCCTGCTCCTCTTTCAGATGTACTCCTTGATTTCGTGGCGTATTGCGGTGCCAGATGTGGATGCTTACTCAAAGGAAAGAATATCCCCGTGGACAATGGACGGCTGCATGGTTGACAGTCATTCATTCTCTCTCTCTAGGCAGCCCCGGGAACGGGTCTTCGAGCGTGAAACTGTCAAGAGACTTCCGCGCGTCTCTGTGCCCTTTAGCCTCCTATGGTTCATTCACTTCATCCCTTCCTCCTGGGTGGAGGTAGCCGCAATAGATATCTCGTGAACTACGCGACATACCCCCTTTTATTATATACACTATACCATAGATACTGTGATTTTGTCCAGTTTTTCATTGTCACTTCCCTAAGCTCTCACTGTCATTACCTGTTCTTATCTAGTTCAACTTTCACTGGGACTTCACTTACTTCACACTATCACTTCACCAATGTGAACTAGTTCAATTCGTTCTGTCACTTCACTCTGTTTTCAGTATCACTTCGTTTTCTTCGTGGCGTAGCTGCGTAACGAAATACGCACGAGGTAGTCCGTTCTTCCGAACGGTTTACTCACTGGGAGTCGAACACAAGACTTTTCCAATATCTTGTAAAAGTAGCACTAACAGCACGTTACAGCAACCGTCGCAAACTCGCTCAGAAAACGGCACTGTTTGTCGCAAAAAACGCACTCTTTCACTGACTAACTAACCAACTCGCTGACAACTCACTTGCGAGAGCGCTCATTTATATAATCGTTGGAAATTTCCAGAGTTCTAAAACGTTCGAAAAGGCAAAACATCCAGAAGGTTCCGGTTATATAATGATAGCGCTTCCGGTGTTTACGCTGGCGAGCGCGCGACTTATTACTGTTTACCTCTCCAATGCCTCGAGTCGACTTCCCAATAACTTTGGGCTATAATTGCTGCGATACACTATGCAGTAGTGAAAGTAATAAATAAATAATAAGTTACAAGAATAGCTAAATACGTTTAAGCGGCGTATCAGTACAATTGTGTGTTGTCCTCCATGGTGTAGGGATACCATGCTAGCCTCTAGATCCCGAGGTCCCTGGTTCAAACCCGGTGGATGGCGATGATTTTTTTCGGGCGTAAAAATCCTTAGCAAGGCTTCCTTCGGAAGGGAAGTAAAGCCAGTGGTCCCATGTCGTAGATGTACGGCACGTAAAAGAACCTCAAGCCTGATAAAGAGGCCTCTCAGCAAAATGTCCTGTCTTTCAATTCCAATATAGAATGGGACGCTAAGAACCACAGGAGTTAAAGAGCGTCCATAAACAAAACTCAGTTTATTTACTGCAATTGTGTCCGTTTGTACGCGCATATTACAGGTTCGGTGCTACTGCGTCTTTCTTTCCATTGTTCTTACAATGATTTAAAGCTTTCTAGGTAACCTAGAATATTCCAAACATAAAATACGTATGTTCTTATAGCCCTTTTATATTCGTCACTTTTGAAATTCAGGCACGAATTTGTAATAAAATTCTCCCCCGATATCTTGTCGGAGTTTACGACTAGTGACCTTGTATTATGGCATAATCTAAGGAATCTCTTCTATCTTAGTTTTTCTAGGTCAGAGCTCACATGCAACAGTCGTAAGTAAGAACTGTTAACAAATCTTTCTTGTTTTCTAGACGTATTTTGTTTTATCACTTCAATAAACCGGTGTGCTTGTTTTGTATTTCTTAAACTATGGTCTAAACAAGTGCTATATTTTACTTCTACAAGCTTTTATCGATTATTTATATTTGTGAGCACCCTATCAAGTACATAGATGGAATTTTACAAATAATACTCCAATTTGGCCAAGGCTCTCTCACGTTTTATTTAATATGTTTACATGCTTACTACGACCAAGCGATAGTTTCCGAGAATGCCGGCCCTCGTATTCGTGGTTGCTGGAGTGTGTAGCTTCGGCGCTCCGCCAAGCTTATGATCACGGGTTCGAGTCCCACCATGGGCATGAGTGTTGTTTGTTTGTGTGTGTGTGTGTGTGTAATTGTAGTAATGAGCGGTAAAGAAAACAGTAAATACAGTAATCATAAACTGCGCAAAACAAGGGAACTTAAAAAAAAAAACTTGATCCACTTCCATTTAAAAAAATCTGATGTGTTACACTCACATGACTTTCTCTACTCTTGTACAAACTATTTTTACAAACGCTTATTCTCCATCTACTTCACGTTAATCGAGATAAACATTTGCAGACTCTATCTTATTGCTAATTTTCTTGTAGATGTAAGGGGAATATACATTTACAAGGACAATATAGAAATACAGTAGCCTTTAAGCACATATATATCTCTTAATAGCTGGTTGCTAGGTTCAGCACCATTCCCTTTCCCACAGATCAATACTCTTTGCAGATCCAAGACAAAAAAATGAATAACGAATTCCCATTTGAGAAAATAAGTATTGAAAAATTTAAGGGAATAACAAGCAATATCTCCAAAATGGTTCACTCAACAAAAAAAATGTATATGATATAAATTGTGTATTTTAATGCGATCTACATTTTTTGTGTAGTAAAATGTTTTCTATCTCTTATGGTTTACCAGTTATGCAAAAGTCGTTCACAATGAAGAATACTTTTGGAGACATTCCCAGAAAATTCAACATATACATTTTATTTGTCACGAAAATATCTTAAACCTATGATGTTTTAATCAAACTGGTTAGAGCCATTTTTGAGAAAATTAAAATTTTCGAAAAATGTTCCATGTAAAGGGTAATCTGGGGTGCGGGGATTTTCTTGAAAACCCTCGTGTCGCATCTCTGTAAGATACTAAACCTAAATACCAAGTTTGGTGTTTATCCGACTGTTCGTTTCTGAGTTATACTGTTCACAGACAGACACACACACACACAGACAGACGCACAGACATACACACGGATATGTTTCCAAAAATGCTTTTTTGGATTCAGGGGGTCTCAAAACATGTATTTCCGATGAAATCTCGGTATAGAATTTTTCGGTGGAATACAATACTTCCCCTACTTACTACACGTAGTAGAGAAAGTAAAAAAGACTGACATCTTCAGAAACTTTCTCCTCTATAAAAGGAGTTTTAAGAATTTTATGCAAAAATACCGAGTTACTAACTGGGTTATCCGCAAAACTCATACTAAAATATATACCCAATCTTCAACAATAGTATGACTAACACCTCCAATAGAATTTATTTCCATATACATATATTCTACAGATCGTAATTCATATAAAGGCTTTTTCTCCCACATTTGTACCCAAAATTGTTTGCTTGCCGTGATATTAATCTATACATGACCTCATGATGACCTACAGAACGACTACTTAACCTTTCAAACTGTAATGCTTAAAATGCCGGGAAAAACACCAACGAATATCAGCGAATATTTCAGAAAGTGTTACTGCTGCAAATAATGTTATATACTAAATTCAGCAATTCTTCTTCCAGCTGGCAAGAATTTTCATTTCTCTACCACAAACCTAGCAGGTAGAGGAAGTACTGCATTTCACCCTAAAACTTCGATGTTGAGGTTTCACCGAAAATATATGTTTTGAGGGCGCATGACTCCAAAAAAGGGCATGTTTAGAAAATGGTCCACCCGCGCGCTTGTGTATGTGTGTCGTGTATGTGAGCAGAATTACTCAAAAACAATATGTCGGATAAATACCAAAATTTGTATTTAAATTCAGTATCTTCCAAACATACGAATTACTTTCAAGATTTTCAAGAAAATGTCCCATCCCAAACTGCTCTTTTCATGGAAATGTTTCGAAATGCCAGATTTTCTCAAAAATAGTTATAATGGTTTTTATTAAAATGCGATATATTTATATATAAAATAAAATTCATATCTTTAATTTTATGGGAATTGGCCTGTGATGACCTTTTCATTCGGAAGGAATTTTGTTTCATTTTGTATAACGGTTAAACCAAGGGATGTAGACAAAATCTTGCGACATAAAATACATATACCTCTTTAAAACACAATGTATTACATACAATATCCTTGTGGCATCAGCATTACCGAGATATCCTTTATTATTGATTTGAATTTGTCAATAATTTTTATTACTTTCTCTACTACGTATAGTAAGTAGGGAAAGTATTGTATTCCACCCAAAAATTCGATACCGAGATTTCACCGGAAATACATGTTTTGAGACTCACTGAATCCAAAAAAAGCATTTTTGGAAACATGTCCGTGTGTGTGTCTGTCTGTGTGTCTGTGTGGCTGTGAACAGCATAACTCAGAAACGAACAGTCATATAAACACCAAACTTGGTATTTAGGTTCAGTATCTTCCAGAGATGCGACACGAAGGTTTTCAAGAAAATCCCCCCACCCCAGACTACCCTTACATGAAACATTTTTCGAAAATTTTAATTTTCTCAAAAATGGCTCTAACGATTTCGATTAAAAGATCATATGTTTAAGATATTGTCATGAGAAATGAAATGTATATCTCGAATTTTCTGGGAATGTCTCCAAAAGTATTCTTCATTGTGAACGACTTTTGCATAACTGGTAAACCATAAGAGATAGACAAACTTTTACTACACAAAAAATGTAGATCGCGTTAAAATACACAATTTATGTCATACACATTTCTTTTGTTGAGTGAACCGTTTTCGAGAAATTGCTTGTTATTCCCTTAAATTTGCCAATACTTATACTTTTTCTCAAATTCCTTATTCATTTTTTTTATGTCCCGGACATGCAAAGAGAATGGAATGCACCACATAGCAACCAGCGTTAAAATATTTGACTATCGCTTAAATCCTAGCATATTCCCCTTGCATCTACATGAACATTACCAATAAGATTAACATATCGATATCTCGATTAACATGAAGAATATGGAGAATAAGCGTTTGTAAAAATAGTTTGTACAAGAGTAGAGAAAGTCATGTGAGTGTAACACATCAGATTTTTTTTGAAGTGTCGTCACCACTTAGCTGTGTCTGTCTGTGAACAGTATAACCCAAAAACGAAAAATTTGATATCAAACTTGGTATTTATAGTTCAGCATTTTCGGAAAATGCGACACGAAGATTTCCTGTCTGTGTGTGTGACTGTGTGTGTGTGTGTGTGTGTGTGTGTGTGTCTATCTGTGAACAGCATAACTCCGAAACGAACAGTCGGATAAACACCAAACTTGGTATTTAGGTTCAGTATCTTCCAGAGATGCGACACGAAGGTTTTCAAGAAAATCCCCCCACCCCAGATTACCCTTTACATGGAACATTTTTCGAAAATTTTAATTTTCTCAACAATGGCTCTAACGATTTTGATTAAAATATCATAGGTTTAAGATATTTTCATGAACCATTTTAGAGATATTGCTTGTTATTCCCTTAAATTTTTCAATATTTATTTTCTCAAATGGGACTTCGTTATTCATTTTTTTTTATCTTGGATATGCAAAAAGTATTAATCTGCGGCAAAGGGAATGGTGCTGCACATAGAACCAGCTATTAAGAGATATGTATGTGCTTAAAGGCTACTGTATTTCTATATTGCCCTTCTAAATATATATCCCCGTTACATATACAAGAAAATTAGCAATAAGATAGAGTCTGCAAATGTTTATCTAGATTAACATGAAGTAGATGGAGAATAAGCGTTTGTAAAAATCTTATTGCTAATTTTCTTGTAGATGCAAGGGGAATATGGTAGATTATAAGCGATAGTCAAATCTTTTAAGCGTTGGTTGCTATGTGGCGCATTCCAATCTCTTTGCATGTCCAGGACATAAACAAAATGAATAACGAATTTGAGAAAAAGTACAAGTATTGGTAAATTTAAGGGAATAACAAGCAATATCTCTAAAATGGTTCACTCTAAAAAAAATGTATATGACATAAATTGTGTATTTTAACACGATCTACATTTTTTGTGGAGTAAAATTTTATCTATCTCTTATGGTTTACCAGTTATGCAAAAGTCGTTCACAATGAAGAACACTTTTGGAGACATTCCCAGAAAATTTGAGATATACATTTCATTTGTCATGAAAATATCTTAAACATATGATATTTTAATCAACATCGTTAGAGCCATTTTTGAGAAAATTAAAATTTTCGAAAAATGTATCATGTAAAGGGTAGTGTTGGGTGGGAGAATTTTCTTGAAAACCTTCGTGTCGCATCTCTGGAAGATATTGAACCAAAATACCAAGTTTGGTGTTTATCCGACTGTTGGTTTCTGAGTTATGCTGCTCACAGACGCACAGACACACACACGGGCATGTTTCCAGAAATGCTTTTTTTGGATCAGGGGGTCTCAAAACATGTATTTCCGGTGAAATCTCGGTATCGAATTTTTGGGTGGAATACAATACTTCCCCTACTTACTATACGCAGTAGAGAAAGTAAAAATGCCTCCTGAAATAGGAAAAGAGCATCAGTTACCATAACTTCCTGTTGGCCTACTGTTTTTCCTGTTTTTAAATAAAAAGTTTTAACAAATGGCATTATCTACCTTCAAAGATTCCCTTCGCATCTTCCGGTATCATCATAGGGTATACTAAGTATTCGTAAAAACGATATTTTAAAATTGAAATACAAGTGAAGGTATTAAATTTGAAGTGGGAGATGTATTATAGTTCTTATGTTGGGGAGCCGAACACGTAGTTGCAACCGCACGTATGGTAAACAGTTTCCGGTAGCCTTCGCGCCAAATGTATTTTCAGTTGGCCTATGCCCCAATTTAAAAAAAAATAACTTTGTAATTTGACTGTTTCTTTAAATATTATACATTTATGTTTGCCTCGGCTGCGTCAGTATTACTGTTGGAGACACGTTTCTCTTAGCAGGGTTATGGTGCGACAAGAATATAGGCTTACACAGATTATAACTTTACTTCACTCCTTTTATTAATGCTTGACACGATTTAAATAACAGTTCACTGATATAGAGAGTTGTGAGATTCTTTTTATTAATTAATTACTTTTTAACACGTAAGCTTATTTTTTGTCTCACACGAATACGTATTAAATCTTTCGAGGACACTTTCTGCATCTGGTTAGGAACACTGTTTGTAGGAAACTGGATTGATTTCAACCGTCTAACCTTGTACATTTCTGTATTTCAAGTCTCTGATTGGTTAATCCTAATCCAATAGAATACCTTCATTTAACTAAAACTTTTTCTGGTTGTTGATTGGCTATGTTATAAACTGTTACTAAAATTACATTATTGCTTCCAAGAATCACAAGTAGTATTGTTAAACTCTCAAGCTCTTTATTGACTCAAGGTTACTTCATTGTTAGCAACTTACAACTTATTATTCTCGCAGTTCCTGCATTATTAAATAACGTAATATATTCACATAACATTATTACACATGGATACAATAATACAAACATATACAATAACTGTTACATGCATTTTACACATTATTACATACACATATCGCTTCAAGGTGGGCTGTTATTGAATTTACATATTATATAATTAGACTCAAATTTTTTTAAGTGTTAAAAATACTGACTCAAAATGTTTGCTTTTTACTACTTTCTTTTGTCACGTTAAATCTCTACGCCCAACTACATAAAAGTGCATCTAAATAATTTTATCTACTTTAGTAGGTAATAACAATTTTACAACACTAAAGAAAACATTGTAAACCTATTCACTATCTAACTAGTTTTGTAATGGTACCTTATTGCGCAAATTTCGTAATGAAGCCTCTATTACGCAACGATTTTCGTAATGTAACTCTGACAGCAATTGCATTTTCCGTTATACTTTAAATGCTTTTCTTCAAACACCAATATTCAAATTTCTTATATTCCTCTTCATACCGAAGTCGAGAATTATTAGAAATTAAACTATCTATAAGAGAATTAGATGCGTTTGCAATATCTTCGTCAGACCTCATTTTGCAAAGTTTATTTAATTCACACGTTTTAAACAAACCCTAACAAAGCAATCGTCTATTAAACCATGCATGGCCCACTACGCGCACGTATCAACTATGTATCAATGTAGTGTACTGTTTAAATGATTCTTAATACTACATCTATAGTAAAAATGTATTTAACCAAAGTAAATAAAAAAGCTGTGTTAATTTCACATGACTTTCTCTACTCTTGTACAAACTATTTTTACAAACGCTTATTCTCCATATGCTTCATGTTAATCGAGAAATCGAGATGTTAATCTTATTGCTAATTTTCTTGTAGATGCACGGGGAATTGGTACGCTTTAATCGATATTCAAGTATTTTAAGAGCTGGTTGCTATGTGGCGCATTCCATTCTCTTTGCATATCCAGAACAAAAAAAAATGAATAACGAATTCCCATTTGAGAAAAAATATAAGTATTGGAAAATTTAAGGGAATACAAGCAATATCTCGAAAATGCTTCACTCAACAACAAAAAATATATATGACATAAATTGTGTATTTTAACGCGATCTACATTTTTGTGCAGTAAAATTTTGTCTATCTCTTATGGTTTACCAGTTATGCAAAAGTCGTTCACAATATAGAATACTTTTGGAGACATTCCCAATAAATTAAAGATATACATTTTGTTTGTCATGAAA
Source organism: Deroplatys truncata (assembly GCA_030765065.1). Taxonomy (NCBI): domain Eukaryota; kingdom Metazoa; phylum Arthropoda; class Insecta; order Mantodea; family Mantidae; genus Deroplatys; species Deroplatys truncata. Next base: position 66,484,493 of record CM060984.1, read on the forward strand.
CTATCTTAAATATATGATATTTTAATCAAAATCGTTAAGCCATTTTTGAGAAATTTAAAATTTTCGAAAAATATTCCATGTAAATGGTAATCTGGGGTGGGGGGATTTTCTTGTAAATTTTCGTGTCGCATCTCTGGAGGATACTAAACCTAAATACCAAGTTTGGTGTTTATCCGACGGTTCGTTTCTGAGTTATGCTGTTCACAAACACACACACGGTCATGGGTGGAATGCAATGCTTTCCCTACTTACTATACGTAGTAGAGAAGGTAAAAATCGTTATTACGTAACTAAAATAGATAAAACGTTGTACATATCGTAACTACATATTACAATACTCTATTGGTTATCGAACTCGGCCTGCGACCTCGTTAGTCAATCTTCCAACCTCATATTACAATATGATACGTTAGGATATCCGTATCTAAATTACTATTATGTATTCCTGTATCGTTTTTTAAATTTTCGTTAAGGGAGATTAAATGGCGAAAATTGCTCAAAAATGCATTTTAGGCAGCAACTTACTACACGATCTAAAAGCTTTAGATTATAGCATTAGAGCGATAATCTTCATTGTGACCAACTTTGGTTTCAAGTGAAATCACATGGCAATTACCCTTTTCATTTCCAAATGTTTAATAACGCAACTTGGTAATTAGGCTTTCATTATGTCCGTTTACACGATTAATCACTTTCTCTACTACCTACAGTAAGTAGGGGAAGTATTGTATTCCACCCAAAAATTCGATATCGAGATTTCACCGGAAATACATGTTTTGAGACACCCTGAATCCAAAAAAAGCATTTTTGGAAGCATGTCCGTATGTGTGTCTGTGTGTCTGTCTGTGTGTCTGTCTGTGAAAAGCATAACTCAGAAACGAACAGTTGGATAAACACCAAACTTGGTATTTAGGTTCAGTATCTTCCAGAGATGTGACACGAAGGTTTTTAAGAAAATCCCCCCATTTTTTGATAGCGCTTGCATGATCTGTTCTCAGTACAAATCATCATACTTAAATTTATCACAATTAGTTGTGGAGTTAACCTATACATCATATTGGCAGCCTTCTGGTTCCTTTGATATAAAACGTTATTCTTCTATCTATTAAAACCTACACAAAATGATTTTTGTGACGGAAATTATGAATTCCGAAGAAACTGAAATAGAAGAGCCAGGTGAAATTACAGAAGCAGCAGAAGGAATAACACTAGAAGTACTTATCCAAAATATCTAGAAAGCAATATGAGATAGCATTTAACGCCTCATTGACTGGCTAAGGCAAAACATGTTGAAAATAATTTCACTGAAAATGACTTCTGGCGAAACAATGAAACAATAAAACTTCTGACATTTCGCATTTTAAACGTCATTTCTCGTTTAAAGAACCGCATTCTAAACGTGATCTCTGTTAGTTACGATACATATAAAATCATTGTCCGCAGAATATTTGTTTTAAATATACTTACACTGCAACACAGAAATAAAATCTCGATTTTAATTCATCTTTCAGGGTAAGGTTTGCTTACTAGTTCGTACGCTACTAAACTTGGCAGATTTAGTGTATCCAACTCACGTGGTTTTCTTATTTACAGATACGAGCTCAGTTTCCTCTCTATTATTCCTTTGAACAGCCTTTTTCTGTTAAGGATATTTTTACTTTCTCTACCACCTACAGTAAGTAGGGGAAGTATTGTATTCCACCCAAAAATTCGATACCGAGATTTCACCGGAAATGTATGTTTTGAGACCCCCTGAATCCAAATAAAGCATTTTTGGAAACATGTCCGTGTGTGTGTGTGTGTGTGTTTGTGAACAGCATAACTCAGAAACGAACAGTCGAATAAACACCAAACTTGGTATTTTGGTTCAGTATCTTCCAGAGATGCGACAGGAAGGTTTTCAAGAAAATTCCCCCACCCAACACTACCCTTTACATGAAACATTTTTCGAAAATTTTAATTTTCTCAAAAATGGCTCTAACGATTTTGATTAAAATATCATATGTTTAAGATATTTACATGACAAATAAAATGTATATCTTAAATTTTCTGGGAATGTCTCCAAAAGTATTCTTCATTGTGAACGACTTTTGCATAACTGATAAGCCATAATGGATAGACAAAATTTTACTACACAAAAAATGTAGATCCCTTTAAAATACACAATTTATGTCATATACATTTTGTTGAGTGAACCATTTTCGAGATATTACTTGTTATTCCCTTAAATTTTTGAATACTTATTTTCTCAAATGGGAATACGTTATTCATTGTTTTCTCTTGGATATGCAAAGAGTTATAATCTGTGGCAAAGGGAATGGTGCTGCACCTAGCAACCAGCTATTAAGAGATATGTATGTGCTTAAAGGCTACTGTATTTCTATATTGCCCTTGTAAATATATATTCCCTTTACATCTACAAGAAAATAAGCAATAAGATAGTCTGCAAATGTTTATCTCGATTAACATGAAGTAGATGGAGAATAAGGATTTGTAAAAATAGTTGGTACAAGAGTAGAGAAAGCAATGTGAGTGTAACACATCAGATGTTTTATATCAATAACCAGTTTGTTCCGATATTAATGAAGAGTGCATCACCTTAAGGCGTTGTGGGTCTATTTGGGTGTGAATAAGATGGTGTGGTTATTTTTAAAAGGTTCTTAATAATATAAAACAAAAATCTGATGTGTTACATTCTCATGAGTTTTTCAAGCTTCTATCGCTTATTAGTGCCTATACAAATTTCTCTTATGAAAGTTTATATTCCTATGTACTTCATTTTAATCGAAATAAATCTTTCCGGTAAATAGCTGCATTACATGTCATTTCGTTAGGGATAAAACGTAGCGATTGTCAAATGTATTGAACTTAGCGTTTAAGTCTTTTTATTAAAAATGTAAACTCAATTACAATTAATATAAAAAAAGAATTCACCTATTTGGTATGAAAAACATTTTTACGTTCAGCTTTAAACCTTTTAAAGCTATACACTTTCAATTTCCTTACTCTTTCCATGAAATTGCGGGAAATAGCTGAAAATCGACAGGACTTAAAAATAATTAAGCATTGAACGATTTTAAACTTAATAACGGATATTTCATTAATGGCTGATGCCACTAAAAAGTTATTTGAAATAAATTGTGTATTTTAAAGAGACCTACATTTTTTGTGTAGTACGTTTTCGTCTATCGCTTAACGTTTACCTGTTATACAAGATTAAACAAAATTCTTTCCGTACGTATAGGATTTCACAGACTGTTCACAGAAAATTAAGATATATATTTTATTTTTCATGCAAGTACCTTTAATATAGGTATGGTATTTTAATAATAACTGTTAGAGCCATATTTTTGGAACATCAAAAGCTTCGAAAAACCTTCCATATTAAGGATAGCTTAGGGTGGAGGGATTTCCTGAAAATCTTCTTCGAAAAATCTTCCATATGAAGGATAGTTTAGGGTGGAGGGATTTCTTGAAAACCTTCGAAAAATCTTCCATATGAAGGATAGTTTAGGGTGGAGGGATTTCCTGAAAATCTTCTTCGAAAAATCTTCCATATGAAGGATAGTTTAGGGTGGAGGGATTTCCTGAAAATCTTCTTCGAAAAATCTTCCATATGAAGGATAGTTTAGGGTGGAGGGATTTCTTGAAAACCTTCGAAAAATCTTCCATATGAAGGATAGCTTAGGGTGGAGGGATTTCTTGAAAACCTTCGAAAAATCTTCCATATGAAGGATAGTTTAGGGTGGAGGGATTTCCTGAAAATCTTCTTCGAAAAATCTTCCATATGAAGGATAGTTTAGGGTGGAGGGATTTCCTGAAAATCTTCTTCGAAAAATCTTCCATATGAATAATAGTTTAGGGTGGAGGGATTTCCTGAAAATCTTCTTCGAAAAATCTTCCATATGAAGGATAGTTTAGGGTGGAGGGATTTATTGAAAATCTTCTTCGAAAAATCTTCCATATGAAGGATAGTTTAGGGTGGAGGGATTTCCTGAAAATCTTCTTCGAAAAATCTTCCATATGAAGGATAGTTTAGGGTGGAGGGATTTCCTGAAAATCTTCTTCGAAAAATCTTCCATATGAAGGATAGTTTAGGGTGGAGGGATTTATTGAAAATCTTCTTCGAAAAATCTTCCATATGAAGGATAGTTTAGGGTGGAGGGATTTCCTGAAAATCTTCTTCGAAAAATCTTCCATATGAAGGATAGTTTAGGGTGGAGGGATTTCCTGAAAATCTTCTTCGAAAAATCTTCCATATGAAGGATAGTTTAGGGTGGAGGGATTTTCTGAAAATCTTCTTCGAAAAATCTTCCATATGAAGGATAGTTTAGGGTGGAGGGATTTTCTGAAAATCTTCGAAAAATCTTCCATATGAAGGATAGTTTAGGGTGGAGGGATTTCTTGAAAACCTTCGAAAAATCTTCCATATGAAGGATAGTTTAGGGTGGAGGAATTTCTTGAAAACCTTCGAAAAATCTTCCATATGAAGGATAGTTTAGGGTGGAGGGATTTCCTGAAAATCTTCTTCGAAAAATCTTCCATATGAAGGATAGTTTAGGGTGGAGGGATTTCCTGAAAATCTTCGAAAAATCTTCCATATGAAGGATAGTTTAGGGTGGAGGGATTTCTTGAAAACCTTCGAAAAATCTTCCATATGAAGGATAGTTTAGGGTGGAGGGATTTCCTGAAAATCTTCTTCGAAAAATCTTCCATATGAAGGATAGTTTAGGGTGGAGGGATTTTCTGAAAATCTTCGAAAAATCTTCCATATGAAGGATAGTTTAGGGTGGAGGGATTTCTTGAAAACCTTCGAAAAATCTTCCATATGAAGGATAGTTTAGGGTGGAGGAATTTCTTGAAAACCTTCGAAAAATCTTCCATATGAAGGATAGTTTAGGGTGGAGGGATTTCCTGAAAATCTTCTTCGAAAAATCTTCCATATGAAGGATAGTTTAGGGTGGAGGGATTTTCTGAAAATCTTCGAAAAATCTTCCATATGAAGGATAGTTTAGGGTGGAGGGATTTCTTGAAAACCTTCGAAAAATCTTCCATATGAAGGATAGTTTAGGGTGGAGGAATTTCTTGAAAACCTTCGAAAAATCTTCCATATGAAGGATAGTTTAGGGTGGAGGGATTTCCTGAAAATCTTCTTCGAAAAATCTTCCATATGAAGGATAGTTTAGGGTGGAGGGATTTTCTGAAAATCTTCGAAAAATCTTCCATATGAAGGATAGTTTAGGGTGGAGGGATTTCTTGAAAACCTTCGAAAAATCTTCCATATGAAGGATAGTTTAGGGTGGAGGAATTTCTTGAAAACCTTCGAAAAATCTTCCATATGAAGGATAGTTTAGGGTGGAGGGATTTCTTGAAAACCTTCGAAAAATCTTCCATATGAAGGATAGTTTAGGGTGGAGGGATTTCCTAAAAATCTTCTTCGAGAAATCTTCCATATGAAGGATAGTTTAGGGTGGAGGGATTTCCTGAAAATCTTCTTCGAAAAATCTTCCATATGAAGGATAGCTTAGGGTGGAGGGATTTATTGAAAATCTTCCTCGAAAAATCTTCTATATGAAGGATAGTTTAGGGTGGAGGAATTTCTTGAAAACCTTCGAAAAATCTTCCATATGAAGGATAGTTTAGGGTGGAGGGATTTCTTGAAAACCTTCGAAAAATCTTCCATATGAAGGATAGTTTAGGGTGGAGGGATTTCCTGAAAATCTTCTTCGAAAAATCTTCCATATGAAGGATAGTTTAGGGTGGAGGGATTTCCTGAAAATCTTCTTCGAAAAATCTTCCATATGAAGGATAGTTTAGGGTGGAGGGATTTCTTGAAAACCTTCGAAAAATCTTCCATATGAAGGATAGTTTAGGGTGGAGGGATTTCTTGAAAACCTTCGAAAAATCTTCCATATGAAGGATAGTTTAGGGTGGAGGGATTTCCTGAAAATCTTCTTCGAAAAATCTTCCATATGAAGGATAGTTTAGGGTGGAGGGATTTCTTGAAAACCTTCTTCGAAAAATTTTCCATATGAAGGATAGCTTAGGGTGGAGGGATTTATTGAAAATCTTCCTCGAAAAATCTTCCATATGAAGGATAGCTTAGGGTGGAGGGATTTCCTGAAAATCTTCTTCGAAAAATCTTCCATATGAAGGATAGCTTAGGGTGGAGGGATTTATTGAAAATCTTCTTCGAAAAATCTTCTATATGAAGGATAGCTTAGGGTGGAGGGATTTCCTGAAAATCCTCTTCGAAAAATCTTCTATATGAAGGATAGCTTAGGGTGGAGGGATTTCCTGAAAATCCTCTTCGAAAAATCTTCTATATGAAGGATAGCTTAGGGTGGAGGGATTTCCTGAAAATCTTCTTCGAAAAATCTTCTATATGAAGGATAGTTTAGGGTGGAGGGATTTCCTGAAAATCTTCTTCGAAAAATCTTCTATATGAAGGATAGCTTAGGGTGGAGGGATTTCTTAAAAATCTTCGTATCGCATATTTGTAAGGTATTGAACTTGAATACCAAGTTTGGTGTCTATCCGACTTTTTATTTTTGATTCGGGAGGCCTCAAAACATGATTTCCACTGAAATCTTGGTATCGAATTCTTGAGTGGAATACAATACCTGCCTTACCTACTATGTATATGGTAGAGAAAGCAAAAATTGCTTATAATATTAAATAAGAAACTGTATATTCAAGAAAAAGATCCTCTCTTCCTTAAACAATCTGATGTGTTACACTCACATGACTTTCTCTACTCTTGTACAAACTATTTTTACAAACACTTATTCTCCATATATGCTTCATGTTAATTGAGATGTTAGTTGCTAATTTTCTTGTAGATGCAAGAGGAATATGGTAGACTTTAAGCGATAATCAAATCTTTTAATAGCGGGTTGCTATGTGCAGCATTTCATTCTCTTTACATTACCAGGGCATAAAAAATGAATAACGAATTCCCATTTGAGAAAAAGTCTAAGTATTGAAAAATTTGAGGAAATAACAAGCAATATCTCTAAAATGTTTCACACAACAACACAAATGTATATGACATAAATTGCGTATTTTAATGCGATCTAAATTTTTGTGTAGTAAAATTTCGTCTATCTCTTATGGTTTACCAGTTATACAAAAGTCGTTCACAATGAAGAATACTTTTGGAGAAATTCCCAGAAAATTTCGAGATGTATATTTCATTTGTCATGAAAATATCTTAAACATATGATATTTTAATCAAAATCGTTAGAGCCATTTTTGAGAAAATTAAAATGTTCGAAAAATGTTCCATGTAAAGGGTATTCTGGGGTGGGGGGATTTTCTTGAAAACCTGCATGTCGCATCTCTGGAAGATACTGATCCTAAATACCAAGTTTGGTGTTTATCCGACTGTTCGTTTCTGAGTTATGCTGCTCACAGACAGACACACACACACACACGAACATGTTTCCAAAACTGCTTTTTTTGGATTCAGGGGGTCTCAAAAGATATGTTTCCGGTGAAATCTCGGTATCGAATTTTTGGGTGGAATACAATACTTCCCCTACTTACTATACGTAGTAGAGAAAGTAAAAACGATATTAATGTGAGGGAACTTAGAAGGTATGCATCTACTTCACGTACGTATTTCAGTCTGATATTTTAAATATTTTCCGCATATAATGAGTCATGAAGTTAGCAAATTTGACGCTACTGGAATAGAGCCTTTGATCTCACCTTTAGGAAAATGTCATTCATTGCTAACATCCCTGGAAAACCTTTTCAAATTAAGATGGATTATTTGTATTGTAATTGTGCAAGCTACGTTTTCTGAGAATCCACTGAGTGACTCGAAAGCCTTTGAGACTCGTGCTCATTCAAGGTGAAAGTTTTAATGAAACCCTGCCTAGCTACAATTACTGTAGGCCCTTTTGACAGAAATAAACTAATTTTGCTTTAGCCTTAAAATGTTCTAGAGGGAAGAAAAAATGCATTTTAAGACATTTTTATTTATATCCGTGCTTTCACCGCCTCGGCACCGTTGTTTGTATAGAAAGTCGATCATGTACAACACAGGGGAGGGCTGTAATCTAAATTTCAAGCGTAATGGCATGAATACTCTATAGTGACACTATAAATCACAATGACTCACGGAAGGAGACCAAGGAAATTACTTTCTTGGTGACACACAGAAAGTTCTGGGGCGTTCGCTCCTCTATGTTTTCCACAATCACCGAACCAACTATATCAACAAATAAATTAATACTATCTCTACTTCACGGGATTAGGCCAGGCATTTTTACTTTCTCTACTACGTATAGCAAGTAGAGGAAGTATTTGCTTTCTACCGAAAAATTCTATACCGGGGTTTCACCGGAAATATGTGTTTCAAGGCCCCCTGAATCCAAAAAGCACTTTTAAAAGCATGCCCGTGTATGTCTTTTCTCAAAAACGAAAAGTTGAATAAATACCAACCTTGATATTTAGGTTCAGTATATTTTAAAAATATGATAGAAAGATTTTCAAGATATCCCCCCACCTCAAACTATCCTTTACAAGGAACATTTTTTCCAAAATTTTTATTTTCTCAAAAATGGCTATAAGGATTTTGGCTAAAATGGTATATCTTTAAGATATTTTCATGACAAATAAAATGTATACCTCAAATTTTCTGGGAATGTCCCTAAAAGTCCTCTTCTTTCTGATTGGCTTTTGCATAACTGATATAGTGGTAAACCGTAAGAGATAGACAAAGTTTTTGTGCACACAAAATGTAGAGCTCGTTAAAACACACGATGTATGTCATATACTTTTTTGTGGAACGAACCATTTCCGATATTCCTTGTTATTTGTTTGAATTTTTCGAAACTCAAATGGAATCTCATTCGTTTTTTTATGTCATGGACATGCAAAGAGAATGGAATGCTCCACATAGTAACCAGTTCTTAAAACATTTGACTATCGCTTAAAGCCTACGATATTCCCCTTGCACCTACAAGAAAATTATCAATAAGAGTCTGCAAATGTTTATCTCGATTAAAATGAAGCATATGGAGAATAAGCATTTGTAAAAGTAGTTTATAAGAGTAGAGAAAGTCGTGTGAGTGTAATACATCAGCTTTTTACTTTTTCTACTACGTATAGTAAGTAGGGGAAGTATTGTATTCCACCCAAAAATTCGAATATACCAGAAAAGCATGTTTTGAGGCCCTGTAAATCCAAAGTAGCATATTTAAGAAACGGTCCGGGTGCGCGCGTGTATGTGTGAACAGCATAACTCAAAAACAAAACGTCGGTTAAATACGAAACTTGGTATTTAGATTCAGCACCTTCCAAGGATGCGACAGGAAGATTTTCAAGAAAATCCCCCAACCCCAAATTGCCGTATACATGAAACATTTTCAAAATATTTGGTTTTCTAACAAATGGCTGCAACAATTATGATTAAAATACTGTATATTCAAGATATTTACATACAAATAAAACGTATGTATTCAATTTTCGGGGAATAGACTTTGAAGTGTTCTGTAATCTTGTATAATCGGTAAACCTTAAGCTAAAGACGGAAACGTACTACACAACAAATGTAAATCTCTTTAACACACAGTTTATTTAAGTAATTTTTTTTTAGCGGCAAAAGCCATTTTGAGACATGGTTCGAATTGTTCATTTCTTGGTCATTCCTTAAAAGTCCTTTCCTCATTCAGTTGTTGCGATTGCATGAAAACAGTATGCTATTTGAAGGTCGGTATATAGCGTCCAGTTCTGAAACGTTTGACTGTCGCTGCTCTCTTAGTATTTATAACGAAATGTGTAATGTAGTTATTTATGCAAAGGTTTATTTGGGTTAAAATGTAATTGTTCAGAAAAAAATCTGATGTGTTACACTCACATGACTTTCTCTACTCTTGTACAATCTAATTTTACAAACGCCTATTCTCCATATGCTTCATGTTAATCGAGATATCGAGATGTCAATCTTATTGGTAATTTTCTTGTAGATGCAAGGGGAATATGGTAGCTTTTAAGCAATAGTCAAATATTTTATCGCTGGTTGCTATGTGGCGCATTCCATTCTCTTTGCATGTCAGGACATAAAAAAATGAATAACGTATTTGAGAAAAAGTATAAGTATTGGAAAATTTAAGGAAATAACAAGCAATATCTCGAAAACGGTTCACTCAACAAAAGAAATGTATATGACATAAGCTGTGTATTTTAATGAGATCTACATTTTTTGTGTAGTAAAATTTTGTCTATCTCTTATGGTTTACCAGTTATGCAAAAGTCCTTCACAATGAAGAATACTTTTGGAGACATTCCCAGAAAATTCGAGATATACATTTCATTTCTCATGACATTATCTTAAACATATGATATTTTAATCAAAATCGTTAGAGCCATTTTTGAGAAAATTAAAATTTTCGAAAAATGTTCCATGTAAAGGGTAGTCTGGGGTGGGGGGATTTTCTTGAAAACCTTCGTGTCGCATCTCTGGAAGATACTGAACCTAAATACCAAGTTTGGTGTTTATCCGACTGTTCGTTTTTGAGTTATATTGTTCACAGACACACACACACAGACACACACACGGACATGTTTCCAAAAATGCTTTTTTTGGATTCAGGGGGTCTCAAAACATGTATTTCCGGTGAAATCTCGGTATCGAATTTTTGGGTGGAATGCAATACTTCCCCTACTTACTATACGTAGTAGAGAAAGTAATAAGCTTGAGTAAGAATAATTGTGTACCTACTATAAAGGATATAGGGTAAAGAAAGTCGTGGAAATGTGCCACATTAGATTTTTACATTATATTGATTATAACAACGGGAGCCCACCTCTGCGCTCTGGGGGGTAGACTGTCTGCCTGACATTCAAGAGGTGGAGAGTTCGATTTCGGTTAGGATAAGTTATCTGGATATGTTCTTTTACAGAGTTTTCACTTATCCTGAGAAGATGAATTTCGGGTTACTATTAGATATTGAGCATTATTTCAACAATTTTATCTATCCATCATCTGATATAACCTATCCGGTTAAAGGACGTTAATTGATCATCAAAGCAAACAATCAATGTGACATCCTAATGCCTAATTGGTCCTTGACGTGGGAAAGTCCTAAAAAAATAACTTACATGTTGTATTCTCATGAGTTTCTCTACTCACTCTTCTATAAACTACTCTTACAAAAGCTTATTGTTTTAGCTGCTTCTTGTTTATCGAGATATACCTTGAATTCACATATACACATTTCGTTGTATGATACGTAGGTAGAGCGACAGTCAGATTTTTAAAGATCGTATCGATATGTGATGGCTTTGAAATTCCATGCTGTTTGTACGATCCCGAGAAGAAACATCGGATGTGTTACACTCACATGACTTTCTCTACTCTTGTAAAAACTATTTTTACAAACGCTTACTCTCCATATGCAATATGTTAATCTTATTGCTAATTTTCTTGTAGATGCAAGGGGAATATGGTAGGTTTTAAGGGATAGTCAAATATTTTAACAGCTGGTTGCTATGTGGCGCATTCCATTCTCTTTGTATGTCAATGACATAAATAAATGAATAATGAATTCCCATTTGAGAAAAAGTATTGGAAAATTTAAAGGAATATCAAGCAATATCTCGAAAATGGTTCACTCAACAACAAAAATGTATGACATAAATTGTGTATTTTAACATTTCTTGTGTAGTAAAATTTTGTCTATCTCTTATGGTTTACCAGTTATGCAAAAGTCGTTCACAATGAAAAATACTTTTGGAGGCATTCCCAAAATTCGAGATATACATTTCATTTCTCATGAAAATATCTTAAACATATGATATTCTAATCAAAATCGTTAAGAGCCATTTTTGAGAAATTTAAAACTTTCGAAAAATTTTCCATGTAAAGGGTAATCTGGGGTGGGGGATTTTCTTGAAAACATTCTTGGAAGTTGGGGTGGGGATTTTCTTGGAAGATAGTGAACCTAAATACCAAGTTTGGTGTTTATCCGACTGTTCGTTTCTGAGTTATGCTGTTCACACACACACACACACACAGACACACACATGGACATGTTTCCAAAAATGCTTTTTTTGGATTCAGGGGGACTCAAAACAGATATTTCCGGTAAAATCTCGGTATCGAATTTTTGGGTGGAATACAATACTTCCCCTACTTGCTATACGTAGTAGAGAAAGTAAAAATCGGATGTGATACATTCACATGACTTTATGTATCCTCTATTGTTTATTAGTAAGTATATAACTATTCTTACTAAAGTTACTACGTATGAATATAATGAGGCTTTGCAGAAATAGTTACATTACACACTTCGTTATAGATACAAAGGGAACTGCGATAGTCAAATGTTTAAGAACTGAACGCTATATGCTGGCCTTAAAATTCCATACTGTTTCCATGCAATAACGAGAAACAACTGAATGTTGAAAGGAGTTTAAGAGCATGACCAAGGAATAAACAATTCGAATAATTAGCAACGGATATCTCAAAAAAGGCTTATGTAAAAAAAAACTTATTGGAAATAAATTGTCTTAAAGAGATCTACATTTCTTGTGTATACAATTATCGTCTATCGCTTAACGTTTACTAGTTATCAATGAAGAGGACTTCAAAGGCTATTTACAAAAAATTTAAAATATTCATTTTATGTATTTAATATATGGTATATTAATCAAAACCAACAACGATATTTTTTAAAAAATCAAAATTTTCGAAAATTGTTCCATGAAATGGGTAGTTGGAGTTGCGGAATTTTCTTGAAAAGCCTTTGTCGCATCCTTGGAAATTACTGAACTCAAATTCCAATTATTCTAGCTTTCGTTTTTGATTTATGCTGTTCACATAAACATACACAGACGGACTGACACACACATACACACATGCACACACACTTAGGATTTTCTAAAAATGCCTTTTTTGTATTCAGCGGGCCTCAAAACATTTATTTCCTGTGAAATCTCGACATCAGATTTTTGGGCGGAATACAATACTTCCCTTGCTTACTATACGTAGTAGAGAAAGTAAAAAAAAATTGTGTTACACTCATATGAGTTTCTCCACTCTTGTGCAAACTAATTTTACAAACACTTATTCTCCATCTACTCCAAAGCGTTAGTCAAAAATTTTAAGAGCTGGTTGCTATGTGGAGCATTCCATTCTCTTTGCATGTCTAGGATATAAACAAAAAAGAATAACGAATTCCCATTTGAGAAAAAATATAAGTATTGAAACATTCAAACAAATAATAAGTGTTTCATTCAGAAATGTTTCATTCGATAAAAAAATGTATATGACATAAATAATCTACATTTTTACTTTCTCTACTACGTACAGTAAGTAGGGGAAGTATTTTATTCCACCCAAAAATTCGATACCGAGATTTCACCGGAAATACATGTTTTGAGACCCCCTGAATCCAAAAAAAAGCATTTTTGGAAACATGTCCGTGTGTGTGTGTGTGTCTGTCTGTGAACAGTATAACTCAGAAACGAACAGTCGGATAAACACCAAACTTGGTATTTAGGTTCAGTATCTTCCAGAGATGCGACACGAAGGTTTTCAAGAAAATCTCCCCACTCCAGATTACCCTTTACATGGAACATTTTTCGAAAATTTTAATATTCTCAAAAAGCTATAACGATTTTGATTAAAATATCATATGTTTAAGATATTTTCATGACAAATAAAATGTATATCTTGAATTTTCTGGGAATGTCTCCAAAAGTATTCTTCATTGTGAACGACTTTTGCATAACTGGTAAACCATAAGAGATAGACAAACTTTTACTACACAAAACTGTAGATCGCGTTAAAATACACAATTTATGTCATATTCATTTTTTTTTTGTAGAGTGAACCATTTTCGAAATATTGCTTGCTATTCCCTTAAATTTTTCAATACTTATTTTCTCAAATGGGAATTCGTTATTCTTTTTTTTTGTCTTGGATATGCAAAGAATTATAATCTGTGGCAAAGGAAATGGTGCTGCACCTAGCAATCAGATATTCAGAGATGTGTATGTGCTTAAAGGCTACTGTATTTCTATATTGCCCTTGTAAATATATATTCCCCTTACATCCACAAGAAAATTAGCAATAAGATAGAGTCTGCAAATGTTTATCTCGATTAACATGAAGTATATGGAGAATAAGCGTTTGTAAAAATAGTTTGTACAAGAGTAGAGAAAGTCATGTGAGTGTAATACATCATATTTTTTGTCTATCTCTTACGACTTGCAGGTTATGCAAAAGTCATTCAGAATGAAGAGGACTTTAGGGAACATTCCCATAAAGTTCATAAGATATTTTAATCAAATCGTTAAAGCCATTTATAAGAAAATCAAAATTTTAGAAAAATATACCATGTAAAGGCTAGTTTGGGGTGTAGGGCAAGATTTTCTTAAAAATCTTCGTGTCGTATCCTTATAAATACTTGATTGGTATTTATCCGACTTTTCGTTTTTGAGTTATGCTCCTCACAGGCATAAAGAAAGACACACACAGGGAGATGTTTCCAAAAATACTTTGTTTGTATTCAGCGTACCTCCAAACGTGTATTTCCGGTGAAATTCTGTATCGAATATTTGGTTGGAATGCAATACTTTCCCTACTTAACTCTATGTAGTAGAGAAAGTAGTAAAGCAATAAAGGAAACTAAAATTATATAAAGCAGTAATAGTTCCCATATTGTTATATGGGTCAGAGATATGGCCATTCAGTAAACAGGATAAAAATAAAAGTCTGATACCTACATTCACATGACTTTCTCTATCCTCTAACGTCTATTTATAAATAATGTGTACAAACTATTCTCGCAAACGTTTATTTTTCTGTCTACTTTAAATTATTTGAGATAGAGGTTAGCATAAACAGCTCCGTTACATATTTCCATATAAGTCTAAAGAGAATAGCTATAGTTAAATTTCTGTTTCCATTCCCTTTGCATGACATCGCGGAAAAGATCCGAATAGCGACACACCTAAAAAAAATCTGATGTGTTACACTCACATGACTTTCTCTACTCTTGTACAATCTATTTTTACAAACACCTATTCTCCATATGCTTCATATTAATCGAGATATCGAGATGTCAATCTTATTGCAATTTTCTTGTAGATGCAAGGGGAATATGGTAGCTTTTAAGCGATAGTCAAATATTTTATCGCTGGTTGCTATGTGGCGCATTCCATTCGCTTTGCATGTCCAGGACATAAAAAAATGAATAACGAATTTGAGAAAAAGTATAAGTATTGGAAAATTTAAGGGAATAACAAGCAATATCTCGAAAACGGTTCACTCAACAAAAGAAATGTATATAACATAAGTTGCGTATTTTAACGAGATCTACATTTTTTGTGTAGTAAAATTTTGTCTATCTCTTATGGTTTACCAGTTATGCAAAAGTCGTTCACAATGAAGAATACTTTTGGAGACATTCCCAGAAAATTCGAGATATACATTTCATTTCTCATGACATTATCTTAAACATATGATATTTTAAACAAAATCGTTAGAGCCATTTTTGAGAAAATTAAAATTTTCGAAAAATGTTCCATGTAAAGGGTAGTCTGGGGTGAGGGGATTTTCTTGAAAACCTTCGTGTCGCATCTCTGGAAGATACTGAACCTAAATACCAAGTTTGGTGTTTATCCGACTGTTCGTTTTTGAGTTATGCTGTTCACAGACACACACACACACAGACACACACACAGACACACAGACACACACACAGACACACACACGGACATGTTTCCAAAAATGCTTTTTTTGGATTCAGGAGGTCTCAAAACATGTATTTCCGGTGAAATCTCGGTATCGAATTTTTGGGTGGAATGCAATACTTCCCCTACTTACTATACGTAGTAGAGAAAGTAAAAATCTGATGTGTTACACTCAGTGACACTCTCTACTCTCTACCGCTTATTCGTGGGTATACAAAAAATTCTAACAAAAGTTTATTCTTCTATCTGCTTCATTTTAATCAAGTGAAACGTTTGCAGAATTAACTGTTTTACACATTACGTTATACATGCAAGGGAACGGTGATAGTCAAATGTTTAAGAACGGGACGCTATATGCTGGTCTTAAAATTCCATACTGTTTCCAAAGAATTAAATTTCGACAGGATTTTAAAGAATGACGAAGCATTGAATAATTCGAAACATTAGTAACCGATATCTTGGAAATGGCTTATGCCGCAGAAAAATTCTTGGGGGGGGGGAATAAGTTGTGTATTTTAAAGAGATCTACATTTTTACTTTCTCTACTACATATGGTAAGTAGGGGAACTATTGTATTCCACCCAAAAATTCGATACCGAGATTTCACCGGAAATACATGTTTTGAGGTCTCTTGAATCTAAAAAAGCATTTTTGGAAACATGTCCGTGTGTGTGTCTGTCTGTGAACAGCATAACTCAGAAACCAACAGTCGGATAAACACCAAACTTGCTATTTAGGTTCAGTATCTTCCAGAGATGCGACACGAAGGTTTTCAAGAAACTTACCCCACCCCAAATTATCCTTTACATGGATCATTTTTCGAAAATTTTATTTTTCTCAAAAATGGCTCTAACGATTTTGATTAAAACATCATAAGTTTAACATATTTTCATGACAAATAAAACGTATATCTCGAATTTTCTGGGAATGTCTCCAAAAGTATTCTTCATTGTGAACGACTTTTGCATAACTAGTAAACCATAAGAGATAGACAACATTTTACTACACAAAAATGTAGTTGGCGTTAAAATACACAATTTATGTCATATACATTTTTTTGTTGAGTGAACCATTTTCGAGATATTGCTTGTTATTCCCTTAAATTTTCCAATACTTATACTTTTTTCAAATGGGAATTCGTTATTTATTTTTTTCTGTCCTAGTAATACAAAGAGAATGGAATGCGCCACATAGCAACCAGCGCTTAAAATATTTGACTATCGCTTAAAGCCTACCATATTCCCCTTGCATCTACAAGAAAATTAGCAATAAAATTAACATCTCGATATCTCGATTAACATGAAGCATGTAGAGAATAAGCGTTTGTAAAAATAGTTTGTACAAGAGTAGAGAAAGTCATGTGAGTGTAACACATAAGATTTTTTAGTACATTTTCCGTTATCGCTTAACGTTTACCAGTTATACAAGATTATGTAAAATTCCTTCTGAATGAAGAGGACTTCACAGCTTTTCCTAGAAAATCCAAGATTTACATTTATCTCTCATATAAATAGATATCTTTAATATATTTATTTTTTAGAAAATCAAAAGTTTCGATAAATTTCCATTTAAAGGGTAGTTTGGAGTGAGGGAAGATTTTCTCGAAAACCTTCTTTGTAAGGTATTGAACTTAAATACACAAGTTTGGCATTTATCCGTGAGTTTTGTTGAGTTATGCTTGCTCACTATGGCACACACACAGACGAGCCTTTTTCTAAAAATCCTTTTTACTTTCTCTACTACGTATAGTAAGTAGGGGAAGTATTGCATTCCACCCAAAAATTCGATACCGAGATTTCACCGGAAATACATGTTTTGAGACCTCCTGAATCCAAAAAAAGCATTTTTGGAAACATGTCCGTGTGTGTATCTGTGTGTGTGTGTGTGTGTGTCTGTGTGTGTGTCTGTGAACAGCATAACTCAAAAACGAACAATCGGATAAGCACCAAACTTGGTATTTAGGTTCAGTATCTTCCAGAGATGCGACACGAAGGTTTTCAAGAAAATCCCCCCACCCCAGACTACCCTTTACATGGAAGATTTTTCGAAAATTTTAATTCTCTCAAAAATGGCTCTAACGATTTTCATGAAAATATCATATGTTTAGGGTAATGTCATGACAAATGAAATGTATATCTCGAATTTTCTGGGAATGTCTCTAAAAGTATTCTTCATTGTGAACGACTTTTGCATAACTGGTAAACCATAAGAGATAGACAAAATTTTACTACACAAAAAATGTAGATCGCGTTAAAATACACAACTTATGTCGTATACATTTCTTTTGTTGAGTGAACCGTTTTCGAGATATTGCTTGTTATTTCCTTAAATTTTCCAATACTTATACTTTTTCTCAAATTCGTTATTCATTTTTTTGTCCTGGACATGCAAAGAGAATGGAATGCGTCACATAGCAACCAGCGTTAAAATATTTGACTATCGCTTAAGAGCTACCATATTCCCCTTGCGTCTACAAGAAAATTACCAATAAGATTGACATCTCGATATCTCGATTAACATGAAGCATATGGAGAATAGGCGTTTGTAAAATTAGGTTGTACAAGAGTAGAGAAAGTTATGTGAGTGTAACACATCAGATTTTTTTGATTCATGGCCTCAAAACATGCATTTGTGTTGAAATCTTGGTATAGATGTTTGGGGTAATGCAACAGCTTCTCTACCTCCGTACTTGGTAGAGAAAGTAAAAATGGTGAGATAGTGAAAGTTCAAAAGTAATACGGATATCTAGGAAATGGCTAGTGCCACAAAAAGTTATTTAATAAATTGTGTTTTTTAACCTCCACATTCACATCTAGTGTAAGGTTTTGTTTAACTCTTATGCAAAATCATGCAAAATTCCTTTCGGATAAAGAGAACTTCATATATGGTGTTTTAATCAAAATCGTTAGTTCATTTTTGAGAAAACAAAGAATAACCAAAAATGTTCCGTATAAAGGGCAGTTTGGGGTGGGAACCTTTCTTGAAAATCTTCCTATCGCGTCCTTGGCAGATGCTGAACTTAAGCCAGATACCAGTTTAATATCTAACCGAGTTTTCGTTTTTGAAATATGCTGTTTACACACATACACGCAGATCTTTTTCTGAAAATGCTTTTTTTATTATTTATTTATTCAGGGAGCCTCAAAACGTTTATATCGGAAAATTCTGAATATCCAATGGATAGAGTGAAAAGCCTCCTCACTTAATATAGCTAAGTAGTAGAAAAAGTCAAATTTGAAATAAAAAACAATTGGTGCCAGGATATTCAAACGACTGACCTAAACCGCATCTCCAAAAATATATTACATTATAGATCTCAAGTATGAAGATATATAGGAAGACCACTCTGACGTTGGAGGCATGACCTGCTACGCGCGGAACGGACGAATAGTTCCATGCCGTGAAGATGATAGGATGATGATGCTAGTATCAATTTGCTGTGTAGCGGTCTTGTATTGGACATTCACCGCATCTACGTATAGTTTAGTTCTCAAACTGGTGGTGAAGAGCGCGTGTACTTCATCAGTTGAGTTCTGGTAGTGGCTTAAGATAGAAACTTGCTGCTCTTTAAGAATAAAATTTGTAGCATGTTACAACTCATATCAGAGAAGCCATCCATAATCATGTCAAGCTTATAGGATCTTATTTTCTCTATTACTTTCCTATAGTAAGTAGAGGAAGCATTCCTCTCCACCTAAAAATTCTATATCAGAGTTTCATCGGAAATACACGTTTTGAGGTCTCTGAAAAATAGAAAAGTATCCTGTGTGTAGGTTTTTTTTCTCTGAACAGCAACACTGAAAAATGAAATGTTAATTAATATCCACTTTGTATTTAAGCTCAGCATCTTCCAAGAATGAGACACGAAAATTCTCAAGAAAATTCCCTCACCCCAACCCTTTACTTGATTAAAAATATTCTTTAATTTTGACTTCTCAAAATAGCTCTAACGATTTTGGGTAAAATACCACATGTTTAAAATATTTGCATGAATAATGAAGCTTACATACATACATCGCGGGTTCAAACCCGGCGGAGGGCGATGGACTCTTTCGGGCGTAAATTCCTTAGCATGGCTTCCTTCGGAAGGGAAGTAAAGCCGGTGGTCCCGTGTCATAGAATTACGGCCGTAAAAGAACCTCAAGTCTAATAAAGAGGTCTCTGAGCAAAATTCCCGGTCCTTCACGCCCAATATAGAATGAGACGCTAAGGACCACAGCAGTTAAAGATCGCCTATAAATAAAACTCAATTTCAATTTTTGGTTTTATACGATGTGACTTGAAATTCTCATCATTCTAAATTAATTTTATATAATTTTTTATAGCTTGTGGAACCTCAATAGATAGCCAAAGGCTTATTTTATAACAAAATAGATCTCGTTAAACTACAAATTACAATTATGTTAAATGTTTTGTAGCTTTAACCTCTTTCGAGATATTTTCTGTTATTGGTTTGAATTTTCAAATAATTATCACTTTTTCAGTGCTAATAGCTATTCTTTAGGGGGGTTTCAAAGTTATCACATAACAACCCGCGTTTAAAACATCTGGTTATCACTTTAGCCAATTATATACCTTTTTACGTACAAGGAAATGTGTTATAAAAGAAGTTCTGCGAAAGTTTAACGTGAAGCAGATAGAAGAATAAGCACTTATAAGAATAGTGGGTACAAAAATACATATGAATGTAACATGTAATTATTCCTAGCTGTTTCTGCACAATTGGAGTACTTCCGTCTGAGATTAATGGTCAGTCGTTAACAGTTCTTTAAACTTTAGTGTCTTTTGCAACACTATGAGATTAGACAAGGAAGAATTGCGCATAACTTATTATTACGTTCCTATCGAAATTTCATGATAAGAAGAAAGAAAGTGTTCAGTTTATTTCCTGTTTTATGTAAATCAATTATCCATATCGTAACATTTGCGAAAGTTCAGAAACTTATATAGCATGATATGTAAAACGGAAAGGAAAGTAATATTTGTTTGACAGAAACAATCTTGGTATCTTATCCTCAGGGGAGTCCCATTAGAGCCAACTTAATCTGCGGGTTAGTGCCTTGAAGAACGCATGCATATAGTTTATAAATTTGAATAAATGCATCCTGTCCAGCTTCGTCATATATATGGATGAAACAGCTGTTACTTTCTCACTATTTACTAGTCGGCCAGAATGTGAGCGAGTTCGGTGAGGAAGAGGAACTAAGCAGTTACGGAACAAGTGGGGGAAGGAGAGTCAGACAAAGAAAATATCCGCAATTTCGAGTTGCATATACTAACTGAGACCTGCCAATGTAGTACTGTTTTCATCGTGAGACTGTACATTCCCCTATCGCCTTGCCTCTCACTCCCGTCTGATCCCTAGCCTTGATTGTCAAAAAAAGCAGTGGCACCCTCCACCAAGCGCATTCATATCTGACCGGCTA
Organism: Deroplatys truncata; assembly: GCA_030765065.1. Classification (NCBI taxonomy): domain Eukaryota; kingdom Metazoa; phylum Arthropoda; class Insecta; order Mantodea; family Mantidae; genus Deroplatys; species Deroplatys truncata. The sequence goes on from CM060984.1 coordinate 66,505,630, forward strand.
GTATCTGTAGTAAGTAGAAGAAGTATTGTCTTCTTCCAAAAAATTTTATACCGAGAGTTTTCCGGATATACACGTTCTGAGGCTGCCTGAAAAAATTAGGAAAACGTCTGCATGTGTCTGTGAACATTATAACTAAAACATTTGATGTGTTGCGCTCACATGACTATATTTTACAAACGTTTATTCTCCATCTACTTCATGTTAATCTTATTACTAATTTTCTTGTAGGTGCAAGTGGAATATGGTAGGCTTTAAGCGATAGTCAAATCTTTTAAGAACTGGTTGCTATGTGGAGTATTCCATTCTCTTTGTATGTACAGGACATGTCATCCCCCGTGGTGTAGTGGTTAACATGCTAGCCTCTAATTCCCAAGGCCGCGGATTCAAACCCGGCGAAGGACGATGGACTTTTTTGGGCGTAAAAATCTTTAGCATGGCTTCCTTCGGAAGGGAAGTAAAGCCGGTGGTGCCGTGTCATAAATTTACGGCACGTAAAAGAACCTCAAGCCTGATAAAGAAGTCTCTGAGCAAAATTACCGGTTTTCGCGTCCATAAATAAAAAAGAACTCAATGTTTAGGACATGAAAAACAACCAATAACGAATTTATATTTGAACAAGAGTATAAGTATTGGAAAATTCAAACGAATAACAAGTAATATCCAGAAATGGTTCACTCGACAAAAAAACATGTATATGACGTAAATTGTGTTTTAACGAGATCTATATTTTTTGTGTAGTAACATTTTGTCTATTTCTAACGGTTTACCAGCTATGCGAAAGTCACTCAGAATAAAGCGGACTTTAGGGAACATTCCCACAATGGCAAGATATACATTTCATTTGCCATGAAAATATCTTAAATATATGATATTTGAGGCAGTATTTTATATCACAACACTGTGAATGCCACAGTGATTGTAGTGTAAATTAACATTATTGTATGACATTGATTTGAGATGTTTGTTAATTATAAGCATTGTTAGGAAATAAGTTTACACGGCCTCACTGAAACTGACAATAGGAGCGGGTAACAATGAAGCGAGTTGTTTATCAATTAGAAGAGACAAACAAATGACGTCAGAGTAGCGCGCTTTTCTTTAGAAATGGAGGGAATATCTTCCTTAGAGCATATGTGTTAGTAATTTTGATTGGATATAAAAATAGACGCTAATGTTGGCGCGCTTTATTAACCAATAGCAGTTCTGTTATAATGTTTAGGCATATCTAGGGTGAGGGAGTATAAATTCTAAAGCCAGAGACAAGTATTGCTCAGTCCAATAGAATCATTCACAAGTTACACGTCGCTCAGTTCTACGGAATCATTCACAAGGCAAACGTCGCGCAGTTTAAGAGAATCATTCGCGGGTTACACGTCACACAGTTCAACAGAATCATTCACGGGCTACACGTCGCGCAATTCTACAGAATCTCTCGCGTCGTAAAGTTAGTTACAAAAATGTGAAATACGCGAATTAATAATGTGCGGCAAATAAGTGATTATAGTTACATTCGAAAATATAATAGTTTCAGTCGGGCGTGTATCAAGAGTAAATATCTGAAATTAATGAAGTGTCACGGCAATAAAAGTGTAAAAACAAATTCTTTTATCAGTGTTATCTTTTAGTAACAACTCCTTTCCGTTTACACACCCTGTTCAAGAGGTTTGCTCGACTGAGTAATAATAGCTAGCCGGAGGACAAAAACTCAACATTAAAAATAGTAAAACAATAACAGGCGCTCAGCAAATAAGATAACACGAAAGATACCGCGACATATTTTAATCAAAATCGTTAGACTCATTTTTAAGAAAATCAAAATTGTCGAAAAATGTTCTGTGTAAAGGATAGTCTGGGGTTGGGGGATTTTCTTGAAAATCTTTGTGTCACATTCTTAGAAGAAAGCTATCTCAAATACCAAGTTTGGTATTTATCCGACTATTCGTTTTTGAGTTATACTGTTCACAGACACATACACGGACATGTTTCCAAAAATGCTTTATTTGGATTCAGGACACCTCAAAATATGCTTTCGGTGAAATCTCGGTATCGAATTTATGGGTGGAATACAATACTTCCCTTACTTACTATACGTAGTAGAGAAAGTAAAAAATGAAAGGTCGGTTAAATATCAAACTTGGTATTTCAGCTCAGCGTCTTCCAAGGCCACGACACGATGACTTTCAATAAATTCCCCATACTCAAAACAATCCTTTACTTTGCATTTCGTTATTTTTGATTTTCTGAAAATGGCTGTAACTATTTTAATTAAAATACCATATGTTTAAGAAATTTTTGTATGGAAAATAAAATACATATCGTAAATTTTATGGTAATATACTCCAAGTCCTCCTCATTCTGAATGTTTTACAGCTGATATAGGGAAAAAGTCCTACTATACCAAAAAATGTAACCTTCCTTTTAGTTTAGAATATATATTGCAACAAATAAAAACACCAGTTATTGCGAAACACACCTTATTTATCACTTAGGCACTCGGCGTAGCACAAATGTTATACTTCAGGCACACACTCGGAACACAACACAACGGATCCGTCGAACCACAACTCGCGACTGAATTGCACTGGCACTAACCAATTTCACTATACACTTTTCCTTTCTAACTCCTTAACTGACCTAACCCCATATGCGTAGGTCTCGCATACAAAGCGAACATTCTATAGGAGGAACCTACTTGAACATGCCAAAACCAATGTTTCGGAATAGGTAAGCGGCACATAATGGGCTATTATGCCACACTGGCTATTATTCTATTGTTCATTGCTGTTATTGTTCCGACGGCTTTCGAAGGTCCATCCAGGTGACGGGCCGAGAGACGCTTACCGATGGCTCGCAGGTAGCTTCGGCATGCGGTCACAATATCAAATAACATTTTTTGTGGCGTTAAACGTTTCGGAAATATTATTGGCTATTGCTTTAAGTTTTCAAATACTTGAAAAGTTACAAAACGTTGTAGTGCAAAGAGTATGGAATTTAAAAGCCATCACACAGCCATCCACGCTTTAAAAATACGACTGTCATTATTGCCTTCTGTATACTTCTTATGCCTAAGACGGTATATGTACGAGCGTATTGAAAGTTTATCTCGATTAATAATGTGACTTCGTCCAGTTTACAAACTGTCACTTAATTCTCACTGTCAGTGTTTCTAAGTTCCTATCTGTCACTGTTCCTGGTTTATTTAGTCACCTTAACTGGAAGTTCGCTTCACCAATGTCACCTCACTAAGGTAAACTAGCTCAATTCTCCGTCAGTTCACTTCCTCTGTAATGCAGCCTCTTCTCGCCAAACGGTTCACTTCACTCGGGAGTCGTCGAACACAAGACCTCCACAACCGTCGCTCTGCGGTAGCACTCGCTGCATGTCACAGAAGACTTCACCAACTCGCTTGGAGGCAGTTCTTGATGTCGCACGGGAAACTCACCTGCCAACTCGCCTCGCACTGACTGACTGACTGCTCGCGAGAGCGCTCGCTGTTGTAGGCATGGAATCTTCCAAAGAATGTTCTCGAACCTTCTAGAACTATTTTAACACTCTTTCTGAAGAGGGGGGAGATAAAAGCTTCCAGAAAGTTCTAGTTATCTTCCGATAGCGCGCCCGGTGTTTAAGCCAGCAAGCGGCCTTATGGTTGTTTACTCGAACCGCTCGGCGACGACCTCCCGATAACTTTGGGCCATGGCCACTGCCTCAGAATAACAAGTATATAGAAGAATAGGGCTTTGTAAGAATAGTTTATAGAGGTGTGAGCAGAAGTCATGTGAATATAAGACATCACATTGTTACTTTCTCTACTACGTAAGTAGGGGAAGTATTGTATTCCACCCAAAAATTCGATACCGAGATTTCTCCAGAAATATATGTTTTGAGGCCCCTGAATCCAAAAAAAGCATTTTTGGAAACATGTCCGTGTGTGTCTGTGTGTGTGTGTGTGTGTGTGTGTGTCTGTGTGTGTCTGTCTGTGTGTCTGTCTGTGAACAGCATAACTCAGAAAGGAAGAGTGGGATAAGCGTCAAACTTTGTATTTAGGTACAGTATCTTCCAGGGATGCGACACGAAGGTTTTCAAGAAAATCCCCCCACCCCAGATTACCCTTTACATGGAACCTTTTTCGAAAATTTTAATTTTCTCAAAAATGGCTCCAACGATTTTGATTAAAATATCATATGTTTAGATACTTTCATGACAAATAAAATGTATATCTTGAATTTTTTGGGAATGTCTCCAAAAGTATTCTTCATTGTGAACGACTTTTGCATAAGTGGTAAACCATAAGAGATAGATAAAATTTTACTACACAAAAAATGTAGATCGCGTTAAAATACACTATTTATGTCATATACATTTTTGTTGTTGAGTGAACCATTTTCGAGATATTGCTTGTTATTTCCTTAAATTTTCCAATACTTATACTTTTTCTCAAATGGGAATTCGGTATTCACTTTTTATGTCCTGGACATGCAAAGAGAATGGAATGCTTCATATAGCAACCAGCTCTTAAAAGTTTTGACTATCGCTTAAAACTTACCATATTCCCCTTACACCTACAAGAAAATTAGCAATAAGATTAACATCTCAATTAACATGAAACATATGGAGAATAAGCGTTTGTAAAAATAGTTTGTACAAGAGTAGAGAAAGTCATGTGAGTGTAGCACATTAAATTTTATCTTATTAAAGTGCAGAATGATGGGTTTCTTGGCAACAGAACTAGCATTAAACTATGATTTCCTGCATTCAGTGCGATGTGCAGTCTCCTATATGAAATAGAAACACTTCGCATTTGTACGAAGGTAACAGGTTTTTTATTTCTCTGCCTCGTACCTAGTAGGTAGAGGAAGTAATGCAAAAATTCGATATTCAGATTTGAGTTGTTCTAAATCCAAAAACAATATATATTTAGGAAAAGTTCGGCACGTGCCCGCGCGCGCGTGCGTGCATGTGTTTGTGTCTGTCTGTGGAAATCATAACCCAAAGACAAAAACTCAGCTAAGTACTAAATTTGGTATTTAAGCTCAGTATCTTCCAAAGATATGACACGGGGATTTTCAAGGAGCGTCTCCAAACCAAAGTGCTCTTTATATAAAGTAATATTCGAAATGTTCTATTTTTTCAAAAATAAATCAAACGAGATTTGAGATATTTACATAATAAATATAGGTGTACCTTGGATTTTCTAGGAATAGACTTCTCTTTACTTCAAAGGAATTATATAATTTGATACAATGTGTAAATTATAAGAGATACATAAAAAAAGTGATGTTCAAAAAATGTAGATGTCTTTAAAAAGCAGAGTTAATTTCAAATAATTGTCCTTGTAGTATCAGTCAGCTCTGAGATAGTCGGATGCTATTATTATTTTCAATACTTTTGTCATGTTTACTTTCCCTACTACGTACGTACACTAAGCAGAGAAAGCATTGTATTCTACCCAAAAATTTGATGCAGCGATATTACATAAAATGCATGTTTTGAGGCGTCCTGAATAAAAAAAAAAGCACTTTTAGAAAAAACATCCGTTTGTGTGTCGTCTGCTGTGAACAGCATAAGTGAAAATCGAAAAGTCGATTAAACATGAAAGTTGGTATTTTAACTTCAAAATCTTTCAAGCATGCGACAAAATTTTGAAGAAAATCTCTCTAATCCCTACCTACCGTAAATGTGTAACATTTTCATTAATTTTGATTTTCTGAAAAAATGGTTCTAACGGTTTCGGTCAAAATACCATATATTAAAGATATTTACACACAAATAAACTGTATATGTTGCATTTTCTGGTAATAGCCTGTGAAGTCCTCTTCACTCGGAAGGAATCTTGTATAAGTAGTAAACGTTAAGCGATAGACGAAAACGTACTACGAAAAAAAAGTATATCTTTTTAAAACACACAATTTATTTCAAATAACATTTTTGTGACATAAACCATTTCCGATATATCCGTTATTAATGGTTCGAATTGCTCATTACTTGGTCATTCTTTTAAGTTCTTTCAGCATTCAGTTGTTTCTCGCGATGTCATGGAAACAGTATGGCATTTTAAGGCCAGCATATAGCGCCCAGTTCCTAAACATTTCATTATCGATGTTCTCTTTGTATTTATAACGAAATGTGTAATGTAGCTATTTCTGCAAAAGTATATTTTGAATTAAAATGAAGTAGATAGAAAAATAAGCTGTCGTAAGAATTGTTTGTATATTCAATAAACGATAGAGGGTACAAAAAGTCACGCAAGTGTAACACAAAAGATTTTTTTAAAGTGCTCTCGCTATTGAGTTGTTTCTTCGATGTCATGGAAAGCGTGTGGAATTTCAAGACCAACAAATAGCGTCCGCATTTATATATCTAACTATTGAATCGGTTTCCTGTATTCTCCCTTGTACCCACAACAAAATGTGTAATGGAACTGTTTCTGCAAAGGTTTATCGCCATTAACATGAAGTAGATAGAAAAAAGTCTGTGTTACATTCACATGACTTACTCTATCCACCTTCGTTTATTTTTATTTCTCTCCTCCAACATATTGTTTTATTTTTCCATCCGCTTTAGCTTAATTGATATAATCGTTTGAAGATATTATTTAATTACGCATTTTGTTGTAGCCCCAAGGAGATGAAGCAGACGCAATAGTCAAATGTTTTAAAAATGCGTCGCTATAAATTAGCCCTAAAATGCCATACCCTTTCCGTGACATCGTGAGAAACAGCGACAGCACTTTAAAAAAGTGTCAAAGTATAGAAACTTCCAAACCTATCATAGCAAATATCTCGGAAATGACAGAAAGCCTTTTTTAAATGAATTGTATCTCTTAGAGATCTGCATTTTTATGCGGTATCTATCTGCGTTTCTCTTAGGGTTTACTATTTATACAAAAGTATTCAAAATTATTCACGAATAAAGAAGACTTCACGCTGTTCCAAGAACATTCAAGATAAATATTTTATTTCTCATGTATCCAACTACATTAAAAATGATGGTACTTTAATAGCATAGTTTTGGGGAATTTTCTTAAGAGTTTTATCTCATTTTTGGAACATACTGAATTTAAATACCCAGTATGGCATTTATCCGACTTTTAGTTTTTGAGTTATGTATTCACATACATACACACTCATATATAAACTCGCTTTTTATAAAAAAAACTTTTTTAATTCAGGGGGCCTCAAAACATGTGTTTGCGTGAAATCTCAGTATTGAACTTTTGGGTAGAATGCAATACCTCCTCTACTACAATGTACCTGGTAAAGTAAGTAATAAGGTTAGTGAGTAAGTAGAGAAGGTCATTTGAATGTAACGCATCAGATTCTTTGAGATTTGTAGCCAACTTACTGCAAATTTGCAAACTTAGTAATATCCTGATTGTTTTCTAAAATTAGCACCCTTCTAAGCATGGAGTAGACTGACCTTAGAGTTCCTCTTCAGTTTTGTTGACTATTCGATGAAATAAGCAGACAATATATTTTTGGTGTACTGTTTAGCTTTAACTTTCCATGTTACCACGTACCACGTTCTCATGTTATCTTCCAGCGGATTTTTCAGGGAACAGTTCTCTTGAAGATATATTCACTATTGCTGCCACGTCCGATTTTGCCCACAAACTCGAGTTCCTTCTCGTCTTGGTAATCCATAATTCAAAACGGCTTAGGTATTGAAACGTGAACCACAAAATGCCGTCCAAACTGAACAGTTGTTTACATCAACAATGGATTCCTACTAGCATTCAAAGCAACAAAGCTGATGACGTACATAATACGTGTTTTAACGTTCTTAAAAATATTTCGATTTTCCTAATATTTAATAGTAATATTCTCTTAGGAAAAATAGCAGCAAGAGCCATCAGAAAACTCATATGATTGGAGCACTTGCTTACGCTTGCGCTCCAAATTTCATACTTGCTTTGCAATGCAGCCCTTCCCGCACTGGTGTTACAATATACATACATATATTATTAACATTTTAGGCAAAGTTGGTTTTATTTTAAGAACACGCTTAAAGTCCCTTCTAAATGATCAAGCTTGTTTTTTTCAATTCAAGAGTTTACAAGAAAAACTGTCAAATATTGAAAAATGTTTGACAACATTGGCAAGTCTTGACAATGTCATAAATGTGTACTTACGAGGGCTGTCCCAGAAGTACCCGACCTAACAAAGAAACCACAAAAATTTTGGGAAAAAAACATGTTTATTTCTCTACATAGTCTCCTTTCAGCTCGATACACTTTTCCCAGCGTTGTTCAATAGTTTAGATACCCTGTTTATAGTGAGAACCGTCGAGGTCTGCAAAATAGCCATCAACTGCAAACTTCACCTCTTCATTGTTGGCAAATATTTTACCACCAAGTCATTTCTTCAACTTTGGAAGCAGAAAATAATCAGAGGGGGGGGGGAAGTCTGGCGAATAGGATGCATGAGGAAGTAATTCGAACTTAAACACATTGATTTTGGCCATGGCGATAATGGATGTATGAGCTGGTGCATTGTCTTGATGAAACAGAACTTTCTTTGTCGCTAAATGCTGCCGTTTTTGTTTGATTTCATCATTTAAACGCTGCAATAAATTTGCATAATATTCGCCATTGATTGCTTTTCTGTTTTGAAGATAATCAATGAAAATTATCCCATGCGCATTCCAAAAAACTGACCCCATGACCTTGCCTGCAGATAGAACTGTCTTCGCCTTCTTTGGAGCCGATTCTCCCCTTTCAATTCACTGTTTTGACTGTTCCTTCGTCTTCGATGTGAAGTGATGGATCAATATTTCATCCATGGTTATGAATCGACGAAATAAACTCGGCTTTATTGCAGCGAAACATCACCAACACTCGACTGAAACATTCTCACGACGCTGCTTTTGTTCCATTGTGGGTAAACACGTCACCCATCTTGGCACAGCTTTCCCATGTCCAAATTTTCAGTCAGTATCAATGTACAGCATTTTTTGAAATGCCTACGATGTCTGCTATCTCGCGCATATTCAGTCGACGGTCATCCAATACTATTTTGTGGATTTTCTTCGCAATTTCTGGCGTAGTCACCTCATTTGGTCGACCACTGCGATGTTCGTCTTGGCAGCTCGTACGGCCTCACTTAAACTCTGACACCCAATATTTTACTGTATAAACGTAGGAGCAGACTACCTCAGAGTAGAATCTAGCTCAGCTTTAATATTAGTTGGACTAAGACCTTTCAAATGAAAGTATTGTATCACATAACGATGACCAGTTTTATCCATGTTTACAAATTTGCTGAGTGCGTTCACTATTGATGGCTGCCAAACAATTACTAAACAATGTTGTATCATCAAACTTCAGACTTGCCTTTATAAGGTTGGTACTTTCTACCATAGTCATTTGTTTGAAACAACAACCGCTATATATAAGGTCAGGTCGGGTACTTCTGCGACTGTCCTCGTACACGTCTTTTTTTACTTTCTCTACTACGTATGTAAGTAGGGGAAGTATTGCATTTCACACAAAAATTCGATACCGAGATTTCACCGGAAATACATTTTTGAGGCATCCTGAATCAAAAAAAAGTACTTTTGGAAACATGTCCGTGTGTCTGTCTGTGAACAGCATAACTCAGAAGCGAGCAGTCGATAAACACCAAACTTGGTATTTAGGTTCAGTATCTTCTTGAGATGCGACACGAAGGTTTTCAAGAAAATCCCCCCACCCCAGATTACCCTTTACATGTAACATTTTTCGAAAATTTTAATTTTCTCAAAAATGGCTCTAACGATTTTGATTAAAATATCACATATTTAAGATTCTTTCATGACGAATAAATGTATATCTCGAATTTTCTGGGAATGTCTCCAAAAGTATTCTTCATTGTGAACGACTTTTGCATAACTGGTAAACCATAAGAGATAGACAAAATTTTACTACACAAAAAATGTAGATCGCGTTAAAATACGCAATTTATGTCATATACAGTTTTTTTGTTAAGTGAACCATTTTCGATATATTGCTTCTTATTCCCTTAAATTTTCCAATACTTATACTTTTTCTCAAATTCGTTATTCATTTGTTTTTCCTAGTAATGCAAAGAGAATGGAATACTCCACATAGCAACCAGCTCTTAAAATATTTGACCATCGCTTAAAGCCTCCAATTCCCTTTGCATCTACAAGAAAATTAGCAATAAGATTAACATCTCGATATCTCGATTAACATGAAGCATATGGAGAATAAGTGTTTGTAAAAGCAGTTTGTACAAGAGTAGAGAAAGTCATGTGAGTGTAACACATTATCATTGATAATTTATCACGTGCAAAGCAATTTACTATTAGCGTCTCAGTATAACATCAGTTAGCAATGAAATATTGTTATTTGCATAATTACATAGAATTTTTACGTATTATAAACCCATAAAATCAGATTGGATTAAGGGATACAGTGAAGATAACATGAATTGATGGGTTAACTACACTATATAGCATTGCAATAATGCATTATTGTACACTTCGGAAATCTACCAGGCAATTTCTTAATATGTTCTCGTCTTCTTCATCTTGTGGTACCACGGAACACAGTACATATAGACATGGCCAGCTTTTGTATAACCGAAACATTCACATACGTCATCCCCTGCCCAGGCAATCGTTTTTTTTAATTTTTGCTTTCAGTCATGTTGCAGTTTTGTGATGCACTGTAAATACTCGCATTTCATTGGCCAAAGCCATCAAAACATTGTCAAATCTTTGAACCTTTAGAGCATGTCCTTATTTGCTTTCAAGACGTTAGGTATTGAAAACAATTTGGCAACAAAAGTTGTGAAGTTGTGACAACCTTTGGAAAGTCTTGTAAAGCATATAATTTGACAAAAATTTGATCGTGTGCAAGGAGCTTTAGAAGAGATTAAAAGGACCATCCCGACAATGCTAAGTCGGCTAAATTTATTTCTCACTTTCTCAGAAGCTATATAAGATACCAGACAGATTCTTTAACAGTATATAGAAGTATGCTTTCTAAGTTCACTGATCTAGTTTTATCCAATAAGTTTGTTTAGTAATCAAGATAGCATTATTTGATTAATTATACCATTTTTGATTAAAATTTATAATAAAACATTTTTTTAAAAATTAACCAATCGTGTTATTAATACCAAAGTGGATCCACAACAGTACTTAGGGATTGTTTTTATCATCCTAAAATTTAATTTAGTTATTTTCACTAGTTCATGAGAAAACGGGTCATGTTTTAAACCAGAAGATATCATTTCAAAGAAAAATCTGTTCAAAGCAAAGCTGAATAAAACAAACTCGTATATATTTGCAAATAAAGAAAGCACAGAAGTTGAGTACACGAAAGCTATCATACCTAACATAAATATTAATTTTTTTGGAGAACTTCTGCTAATCGATGGACCAAAGTTTACTACTCTACTCCGAGTTTTACTTTCCCTACTATCTATAGTAAGTGGGAAAGCATTACATTCCATCCCAAAATTCGATCCCGAGATTTCACCGGAAATTACTGTGTTTTGAGACCCCTGAATAAAAAAGGCGTTTTTCAAAAAGGTCCGTGTCTGTGTGTGTGTGTGTGTGTGTGTGTGTGTGTGTGTGTGTGTGTGAACGGCATAACTCAAAAATCTGATTGTTGCACTTACATGACTTTCTCTACTCCTGTACAAACTACTTTTACAACGCTTATTCTCCATATGCTTCATGTTAATAGAGATATCGAGATGTTAATCTTATTGCTAATTTTCTTGTAGATGCAAGGGGAATTGGTAGGTTTTAAGCGATAGTCAAATATTTTAAGAGCTGGTTGCTATGTGGCGTATTCCATTCTCTTTGCAAGTCCAAGACATGAAAAGAAACGAATAACGAATTCTCATTTAAGAAAAAGTATAAGTATTGTAAAATTCAAACAAATAACAAGGAATATCTCGGAAACGGTTCACTCTACCAAAAAAAATGTTTATGACATAAATTGTATGCTTTAACGAGATCTACATTTCTTTGTAGTAAATTTTCTCTATCTCTTACGGTTTAACAGTTACGCGAAAGTCATTCACAATGAAGAGGACTTTTGGATACATTTCCAGAAAATTCAAGATATACGTTTCTTTTGCCATAAAAATATGTTAAAGATATGATGTTTTGATCAAAATCGTTAGAGCAATTTTTGAGAAAATAAAAATTTTCGAAAAATGTTCCATGTAAAGAGTAGTCTGGTGTGGAGGGAGTTTATTGAAATTTTTCTCGAAGCCTTCGAAGATACTAAACTCAAATAAGAAGTTTGCTATTTATCGAATTTTTGTTTTTGAGTTATTGTTCACAGACGCACACACGGACATGTTTCCAAAAATGCTTTATTTGGATTCAGAGCACCTCAAGAAATGTACTTCCGGTGAAATCTCGGTATCGAATTTTTGGGTGGAATGCAATACTTCCCCTTCTTATTATACGTAGTAGAGAAAGTAAAAACGAAAAGTTGGATAAACACCAAACTTGGTATTTAGGTTCAGTACTTTCTGAAGATGCGACATGAAGATTTTTAAGAAAATCCCTCCACCCCAAACTACCCCTCACAGGGAACATTTTTCGAAATTATTTATTTTCTAAAAAAATGGCTCTAACGTTTTTGATTAAAATATCACATATTAATGATATTTACATGGCAATTAAAATTTATATCTTGAATTTTCTGGGAATAGCCTATGAATTCCTCCTCATGTGAATGAATTTTGTATAGTCTGTGTAACTAGTAAACGTTAAAGGATAAATATGGATCTCTTTAAAACACGCAATTTATTTCAAATAACTTTTTTGTGGCATCAGACATTTCAGAGATATCCGTTATTAATGGTTCGAATTGTTCATTACTTGGTAATTCTTTAAAATCCTTTCAACAGCCAGTTATTTTTGCGATGTTTTGAAAAGAGTTTTTTGGCCAGCGTGTAGCGCCCAGTTCTTGAACATTTGACTATCGCTGTTCTCTTTGTATCTATAACGAAATGCGTAACATAGCTATTTCTGCAAATGTTTATTTGGATTAAACTGAAGTAGATAGAAAAGTATGCTTTAGTAGAATAGTTTGTATAATCACTAATAAGCGGTATAGGGTAGAGAAAGGCATATGAATGTAACACATCAGATTTTTATATTCAAGGGTCCTCAAAACGTGTTATTTCCGGTGAAGTCTCGGTATCGAATTTTTTAGTGGAGTGCATTAGATACTTCCTCTACTTATAGGAAAGCAGTACAGAATGTAAAGAGGCGAAAAATCATCGGAATCGATTAATCGTAGTCTCATTGTACTATATTCGATTCATACTCCCAGATGGCGAATCGATAATATAACTTGTCGCCAAAGACAGCCTTCGCTTTGGATTCCTTATAGCGCGGTACACAGCAGAACGTTTCAGGGGTTTAACTTTTATAAGAGCACTGTAGTATAGAAGTCATCTAAGAGCAGCTTTTACATTTTTCCACCATTATGGGTTATGTTACTAGAATCTGGTGATATTCGGGTTGTTAGCTTCCATTCATTACCTGCAACTCTTCCACAAATATACATCTGTTTACAAATATTGGGAAGATTAGTTATATTGCATCTGTTACGTTGGCACCTTGTTTTTATATTCGCAGGTGTTCAAACTTTGCACGCCGACCGTTTAGTCACCAACTGAGGCACTGATTATATTACTCATATTACTGATTATATTAAATAGCTATCGTTATATTAATTAGGCTAATTATACGAGCATTTTTATTAATTATTTTGGGTTAGATTACTAGGCTGTTTGGTTAGTATTAATTACTAGGTGTTACCTTTGCAGTCAACTGGAAATTTGAATTGTTTTTGCAATTTTTACTTTCTCTACTACGTATAGTAAGTAGGGGAAGTATTGTATTCCACCCAAAAATTCGATACCGAGATTTCACCGGAAATACATGTTTTGAGAATCACTGAATCCAAAAAAAGCATTTTTGGAAACATGTCCGTGTGTGTGTCTGTCTGTGTGTCTGTGTGTCTGTGTGTCTGTCTGTCTGTGTGTCTGTGAACAGCATAACTCAAAAACGAACAGTCGGATAAACACCAAACTTGGTATTTAGGTTCAGTATCTTCCAGAGATGCGACACGAAGGTTTTCAAGAAAATCCCCCCACCCCAGACTACCCTTTACATGGAACATTTTTCGAAAATTTTAATTTTCTCAAAAACGGCTCTAACGATTTTGATTAAAATATCATATGTTTAAGATATTGTCATGACAAATAAAATGTATATCTCGAATTTTCTGGGAATGTCTCCAAAAATATTCTTCATTGTGAACGACTTTTGCATAACTGGTAAACCATAAGAGATAGACAAAATTTTACTACACAAAAAATGTAGATCGCGTTAAAATACACAACTTATGTCATATACGTTTCTTTTGTTGAGTGAACCGTTTTCGAGATATTGCTTGTTATTTCCTTAAATTTTCCAATACTTATACTTTTTCTCAAATTCGTTATTCATTTTTTTTATGTCCTGAACATGCAAAGAGAATGGAATTCGCCACATAGCAACCAGCGTTAAAATATTTGACTATCGCTTAAAAGCTACCATATTCCCCTTGCATCTACAAGAAAATTACCAATAAGATTGACATCTCGATATCTCGATTAACATGAAGCATATGGAGAATAGGCGTTTGTAAAATTAGATTGTACAAGAGTAGAGAAAGTCATGTGAGTTTAACACATCAGATTTTTGATGTAAGCATTGTTGCTTATCTGGGGTTTTATTTTTATAGGAGGAAGATCTGCTTAGAATAAAGCCAGGAAGTTTAATTGTTTCGTTTAGGTAAGTACGCGGAAATCATATTAAAACGAAACCATAAGTTGTTCTTTATACTAGTACAGTAATTTGCAATGTTTAATACATACGTATTTTATATAAATTAAGTCCATAGCACGGTTCAGTGCTCAATTTAACACTTTAGATGCATCCAGGTGCATAATCAGCGATTGTGACGGAAAAGCAAAGTGATGATCAAAGCGTTGCACAGAAGAAAAGAATATTACAGAGCGGTATACAGGCTGTATATTTATTGGTGTCCTATATTTGGGGGACGCGTTCCTGACATCAAAACAGTAAAAAAAGTTCATATGTACCTGGGTCTGAAAATCAACCGTTTCGTTGTTATGGGTCAAAGAAGATGTATTCCATGAGTGAACAGATGTATATGTACTACACGTATGGCCGTGCAGACGGCAATGCAGCACGAGCACGTGAGTTTTATGCAGATAGGTACACTGACAGGCCGTTACCGTGTGCAAGAACATTCGCACGAACTCAGCAACGCTTGAGAGAGTGGTGCATTTGAGAGGAGTACTAGGGATGTTGGGAGACCAAGAGCGGTACGAGGCATTGAGCTTGAAGAACGAGTTCTTCGTGCTGTGGATGCAGACCCATCACAAAGCACAAGACCTATGGCTGTAAGGGAAAGAGTTAGTCATATGACTATCTGCAGAATTCTGCATGAAAATCTTCTGTACCCGCATCACCTTCAACGTGTGCAAGGATTAAATGAGGCTGAATTTCAGACAAGAAGACGTTTTTGTCAACGCATGTTACAGTAGTTCGCTGTATTCATCAATTTCCTAGCCTGTATCTTATTCACGGATGAGGCTGGTTTTACTCGCGACGGCATCTTCAATTTTCATAACACTCATAACTGGGCATTTCAAAATACTAATGAAGTACGACAGGACAACCACCAACAGAGGTTCTCTCTCAACGTTATGAATGATCACCTTATTGGTCCCTACTTCTTCCCTCCGCATCTGAACGGACAAACCTATCTCCAGTTTCTCAGAAATGAGTTGCATCACTTAACTGATGATGTGCCTCTGGACTTCATCCAACGAATGTGGTTTTTACACGATGGTGCTCCAGCTCATTTCAGTATGCTAGTTCGTAAGTTTTTGAATGATGGATTTCCGTAAAGATGGATTGGTCAAGGGGGACCCATTGCATGACCTGCTCGATCGCCTGATTTGAATCCAATGGATTTCTTCGTCTGGGGACATTTGAAGTTCTTGGTTTATGCGACTCCTGTACCTGATGTTGACATTTTGAGAGGACGTATCCAAGCTGGATTTGATCAAATACGAAACACACCAGGAATGTTCAACAGAGTACGCCAGAGCATGGAACACGTCGAGCATCGAAGCAAGGGGAAGTCACGTCGAGCAATTTTTGTAACTTTCGATTTTGTGTTGTAAATCTGAAATAAATTACTTTCAGACCCATGTTTTTAATGTTTTGATGTCAAGAACACGTTCCCCAAATATATGACACCAATAAAGATACACCTGTATATGAAATGTCAGACTCATAATATGGTACTAGCAGGAGCGTGTTTTGTAAATACGTTGTGTGGTGATTTCTTTTGAGACTCAAATTAGAGCTTTGACCGCCTTAACGTGCGGTATCCATCATCTTTGATTTTTAGTAACGTGAGTTGTGCTGCGTCCCCTATAGCTTAAGTTTTACAGCATAAATATTACTAAGACATCTGCCTTTCAAAATAAAGACTACAAATAGTGAGCCAAAATAAACAATAAGGAGCATAGGTTTGTCAACTCTTACTGTAAGAACTAAAAAAAATAATGTGTCACATTCATATGATTTACTCTGTCATTATCGTTTATTCTTATACAGCTTCTAGAAACTATCCTTAAGAATCTATATATTCTTGTTTACTTCATGTGAACAGATACATTGTTTGAATTAAATTGTGTGTTTTAATAAGATCTATATTTTTGTCTATCTCATGGTTTATCCGTTATACAAAATTATGCAAACGTCCTCTTAAATGAAGACGACCTTAAGGCTATTCCCAGAAAATTCAAGATTTATATTGTATTTGTCAGTAAATATGGTAGTTGATAAAATTGTTAGACCATTTGTGAGAAAATGTAAAATTTTGGAAAGTATTCCATGTAAAGAGTAGTTTAGGGTTGTGTATTTTCTTGAGAAAAAAATCAAGTTTTGGAACATACTAAACTTAAACACCAAATTTGGTACTTTTTTTAATTGCTTCATTTACATAGCTCCCTTTAACTTTAGGTTATATCGAGGACTTTGACTTGAGAATCAATTGATGCTGTCATTGCTCGCTGAAGTATAGTTTTTTTTTAACCTTGTTTTTTTCAGTATTACTTCTCTACTACGTAAGGTAGTAGGGAAAGTATTGTATTCCACCCAAAAATTCGATACTGAGATTTCACCGGAAATACATGTTTTGAGACCCCCTGAATCCAAAAAGAGCAATTTTGGAAACATGTCTGTGTGTGTCTGTGAACAGCATAATTCAGAAACGAATAGTCGGATAAACACCAAACTTGGTATTTTGGTTCAGTATCTTTCAGATATGTAACAAAAAGGTTTTCAAGAAAATCCCCCCACCCCAGACTACCCTTTACATGGAACATTTTTCGAAAATTTTAATTTTCTCAAAAATGACTCTAACGATTTTGATTAAAATATCATATGTTTAAGATATTTTCATGACAAATGAAATGTATATCTCGAATTTTCTAGGAATGTCTCCAAAAGTATTCTTCATTGTGAACGACTTTTGCATAACTGGTAAACCATAAGATAGACAAAATTTTACTAAACAAAAAATGTAGATCGCGTTAAAATACATAATTTATGTCATATATATTTCTTTTGTTGAGTGAACCAATTTCGAGATATTGCTGTTATTTCCTTAAATTATCCAATACTTTTTCTCAAATGGGAATTCGTTATTCATTTTTTGTGTCCTGGACATACAAAGAGAATGGAATATTCCACATAGCAAACAGATCTTAAAATATTTGACTATAGCTAAAAGCCTACCAATTCCCCTTGCATCTACAAGAAATTTAGCAATAGGTTTGACAGTTCGATATCTCGTTTAACGTGAAGCATATGGAGAATAAGCGTTTGTAAAAATAGTTTGTACAAGAGCAGAGAAAGTCATCAGATTTTTTATTATTACCATTCTCTTCGACATTGATACATCCAGTCTCTCTGGGGGATAGGAATGATTCTGGTTAAACAAAAAATTGCCTGCCCCAGCCGGAAATCGAGCCCGCATCACTGGGGTTGAGAACTCAGATCGCTAACCGCTCGACCTTAGAGGTAATACAAGTCTGGTGATACATATGCGGGCCCGCGGACCTTTTACTGAATATGCTTTTTCCATTCCGGGGCCTCAAAACATGTATTTCCGGTGAAATCTCACTATCGGTTTGACGGGAATGCAATACTTTCTTTACCTCCTATAGACAAGTGATAGAGAACGTTATTAAAAAGACGTATATGAGCATCTATAAAAATAAAGTGGTAAACGTTTGCAGTCATTTAGTCAGGTTTCCTGAAGGACTGTATTTAAAACCTGGTGAACATGGTGATGTTTATAATGGCAGGACTCCAGTATTCCAATTGTGAAGACATCAGGAAAGGCGAAAGCCACTATCATATATCATTATCCGTTGTCACTTTGGAAAGCTGTAATGCTGTGGTTATGCAAATATTGCAGGATATCTAAACTATATTTATTGCCTGAAAATTACTGCTTGTCAAGACAATAGGAGACATCTTGCAATGGTTATGAGGTACAGCCCTTTACTTTCATTGTTCCCTATCGTCTTTCAGGTTAAGACGTTCCTGAGCCTTGAGGCAGTATTTTAACCTTAAATGATTTCAGTCAAATTATATAACATATAAATTCAATAACAGCCCGCCTTAAAGCAGTATGTGTATGTAACAATACATAAGGAGTGTATATTACAGTCATTGTAAATGTTTATATTATTGTATCCATGTTTAATAATGTTATGTGAATGTATTACGTAATTTAATAATGTAGGAGCTGTGAGAATAATAAGTTAAACGTTGCTAACAATGAGGTAACCTTGAGGGAATAATTAATTTGAGAGTTTAATACTTCTGCTAGTCATTATTGGAGCAACAATAATGTAATTTTAGTGACAGTTTATAAAATAGCCAATCAACAACCAGAAAAGGCTTTAGTTTAATGAAGGTATTCTATTGGATTAGGAATAGCCAATCAGAGACTTGAAATTCAGATATTTACAAGTTTAGATGGTTGAAATCAATTCAGTTGCCTGCAGACAGTGCTCATAACTGGATGTGTTGCTTGTGCGTCCTCAAGAGATTTAATACGTATTTGTGTGAGACGAAAAATAAGTTTACGTGTTAAAAAGTGTAATTAATTAATAAAAAGAATCTCACAGCTCTCTATATCAGTGAAGTGTTATTTAAATCGTATCAAGCATTAATAAAAGGAGTGAAGTAAAATTATAATCTGTGTAAGCCTACATTCTTGTCGCATCACAACCCTGCTAAGAGAAACTTGTCTCTAACAATAATACTGACGCAGCCGAGGGAAACATAAATATATAATATTTAAAGAAACAGTCAAATTACAAAGCTAATATTTTTATAAACTTGGGACAAAGGCCACCTGAAAGTACATTTGGTACGAAGGCTACCGGAAAGCGGGTACTCTACGTGTGGTTGCAACGAATTTCAAGTTCGGATCCCCAACAGTTGAAATTAAATACTACTACTTCAATACAACAATACAAATTACTTCAAATTGACGCCCAAAGCGTGGTGCAAACTCCCACAACAAACTATCTTTCTCTAATTGGCTTCCATATGTGGGGCAGAAACATCTTTTTTCAGCCTGGATCGAAAACTGTGCTGAAAACCGATTCAGGTGTTACACAAAAACTCAGGTAATCTCGATAGCTGGTGAAATATTTTTCCTGTCTCTCAACCGAGTGAGGTGGTGCCGCGATAACGTGTGCGACTCGCATTCGGGAAGTCTTGGAATCGATTCCCGGCTACCGCCCACACTGAAGCATTGGTTTTTCGTGATTTCTCTGGGCAGGAAGGCGCATGCTGGGGTGGTTCATCTTCTACCACGACTCTCCTGTCCCTCATTTCCTGTAGCTATCATCCTCCTTGTCGTCTGTTTCAGGGATTAGGACCAGGCGACGGTGTTCAGCGAGTTGCAGCTGGACGGTGGCTGTGCGCTTCTTGACGTCGTTTCAAGGACAGCTCGGTTAGGATCCGACTCCGAGTGCTTTCGACAGGCGCTCCTTCAAGGACCTCCCGGAGGCTCTGGGCCTATGGCAGCGTTGAATGCGTTCAATCTGGAAACATTAGGGGTCCCGTCCATGCTGGCGCTCATGTCATCCGGATCTGGTCGGCCTTCTGGTTTCTCCCCTCATCCCTCTCTCATGGCAGGAGTGACAGAATGGGGCCCCTTCCTTCGTCAGTACCTTTACCTTTAGTACCTCTCTCTCTCTCTCTCTGTATGTGCTATCTGCTAAGATAGTGTTACAAAACATATATTAAAACTTAATATTTTACTTTCTCTGCCATCTACACATAGTAAGTAGTAAAGGAAGTATTGTATTGTGGCATGTGCACAGATGATATAATGTTAAGACGCTCTCTGGACTCCGAAGCACGGCAGTTTGTCTGTGAGTAGGGGCGAATCAGGGGAAACTGTCTAGGAGGGGATAGCGTTACTGACGCCGAGTTGGCGTAGCTTCTTGTGGGATTCAGTGAGTAGGCTTCGGGTAAGACAGACGGGAAAACTGCTAACACACGATGTCCTCGTCGGCAGGCAATGGGCAAAGGTATGTAACTAACTTCATCCAATAAATTGTGTGCCATCCACGCTTTTAACTTTTAATTATGGTAGAATAGAATCCTTTCCTCTCCCTTAAGCCAGGCATTGTATTGGTATAACAAATATTTCGTAATTTAACTTAGCTGCGCCCTTTGTCGTTGCCTCGTAATTTAAAAGTTCTTTGTTTGGTTAACGATCCCTCTCGCAAGCGAGTAGCTCCCCTCTGAAGTTAAATAATAACATTAAGTGAGGCATACGACAATTGGCGGTGGCGCCTGGTATAATTGAATTTGTTGTGAGATTTTAAAGTGCAAAATTTTTTTTTCTCTCTAAAGTGTAACGGTTGTGGTCCTCCACGTGGTCGCGAAAAATCTAAATTTGTTTCTGGCTTAAGGGTAAGGATTTTTATGCTTTAATTTGTGATTCTCTAATTCTAAATTTTGTTACTATCATATCTGAAAATCTTGTTTCTAAATTTTAATTTTGAGCTCATTTTTGCATTTTCCCATTGTCTGCCGGCGTGACGCTAAAACTTCTGACTCCATTTTCCCCTTGTTTTGGCTTCATTTCCTTTAAATTGTATTGCTGTGCTAAGTGGTTCGTGCTGGTTATTTTCAAAAATGTTTTTGTGAAAGTTGAGTTGTGAAACGAGTAAGATATCGAGCGAGATAGTTGTAGCTTTAAAAATGTGCTCGTCACGTGATGGCCATCTAGTTGAAAATCTTGTTTTCTGTGCTTATTAGCAGAGGTTTGGAAACGTATAACTTTATATTCCAGTGATTGTGATTTCTAGCTATTTACTATACTTTTCTGGGACATTTTTCGTGTAACTTTTATGTACGCACGTGTGTTATGTAATTCCCACGTGGTCATGCATTTCAGCAATAATTTTAGCTTGTGAAACCAGTCTTCCTCAGCACGTGTTTTGGCGCGTTTATTTGCGTGTGTATATCAGATCAGATACATTTGTTTTAAGAAAAAAAAGAGAGAAGGAATTTTTGTGTGCTACGTATAAATTACAAGTCTGTATTCTGCTCCTTTTGAGATAATGTTAGCGGTGGTCGCAGTAGGTGTGACGTGGTTTTTTTAACTTCCAGTTCGAGGTTTCTCACTGAAGCTATCATTTTGTTTTCTTCCATGTGTTCATTCTGATTAAAAATCTTGGTATTGTGTCCAAGTGGCTTGTGTAGACGCGTGTTGGTATAATTTTCTGATATTTCGCCGCGGGCGCTTAATTGTATTCTTTCTGGAACTGTTTTATTTGGCTATGTTCTGATCTTGCTACTTACATTCATGTGATGCTATAAGTGTTTAGTTTGGTGTAATCTGTATTGCTGTGTCATACTGTTTATTTACTGGTTATCTTTTGTGCTGCAATCATGCCTAAGCGACGTACTGCACAGAATTCTGATATAGCAATTGCTCCAGTTAGCGAGCACAGTGAAGTAGAATCTATGTCCAGTGTTAGTACGCCTGTTGTTACTCAGTTACTAGCGATGTCTAATCAGCCTGTCGTGGCCCGTGCAACGCAGCCAGCTGTCTGCCGCCCGGTCATTGACCCCTCTCACGTTGAGAATTCCAGCAAGTTGTCGGCGTATGAGTTACTTTAGAATTTTGAAATGTTCGCTACTACTGCTAATGGCCGCTCTGAGAAAATGATAATGATGATAATTTTGCTTCACCGTTGCCAAGTTTGGTTTATTTAATTCCGCAATGCATATTTTTAGGGGAAAATCTTTCGCAGCTACTCATGTAAGTAAAAGTTTCAGGAGCTACCAGCCTTGCCAGTATCTTCACCTAATTAGGTTTGATGTGCTTCTAATATGGACCAGTACGATGTGGATGTTGATGAACCAGCTGCACGTGTGTTACCAGATTTTGGAAAATTTGCACTGGAATTTTGTGGTAAACGAGTAAGAGAAAAGTAAGAAAAATCACCTGTAAGTATGTAAACATTGTGAGTGCTAAAGTTTGGACGAATGAAACAGTTTCACGACTCACACAGGTATGCTAAATTTATTGTTTCACTGACTGATGCTTAATTAAGCTTTGCTTTTCAGGAATATGTGCTATGAATGTCTCTGCTAAATTAAAAGTGTATTATTATTGTGGGTGTAACTTAAATTTTAAATTATGTTTTGGGAACTGAAAATCATTTGTTTTGTTGTATTATGCTGCAGGAATGTGTTTCATGTGTACTATGTGCTTCATTGAGTTTTCATTTTCAGGAATGTTCTGTGACAATATTGTTTTGAGTAATGATGTGATGTTGTTTTGTTGCATTCGATTTGATATGATTTGACTCGATATGATGTTGGGTTTCATAATGATGCTGTGATTTTTATTTGGAGAAAATTGTTGCATGAATAGTGTGTGTATGTATGTGTGTATTTGAGGTTATGTGATATATGTGAGATTTGCCTCGGTGGGAGTGCCAAAGTGTAACCCCGATGGCGTAGTGTGAGGTTATGTGAGAAATATGAGTTGAGATTTGCCTCGGTGGATGTGCGTAAGAGTAACCCCGACGGTGCTAATGTGAGATGAGGAGAGATGAGAAGAGATGAGATGATGTCAGCTTCGGTGGAAGTGCCACAGTGTAACCCCGACAGTTGTTGTATGATTTCAGAGATTTTGCTTATTGGTGTTGCTGTAACGTGCCCAGTATAGCGTGTGTGATGAATTCACACGAGAGATTAAATGGATGGAAGTGATTGTAATGTGAATAATTTTTTTTTCTGTTTATGCAACAAGTTTATTACCATCTTAGATAGCAAATTTTAATACCACCTGTTTTCCAGCTTAATTTTTGTTTGGAGGATGTGGATGCAACAGTATAATGTCATGTTATTTGTGTCATTCCTGAAATTTTAATGTGATTTCTTGAAGGTTATGCCTATGTTAGATGTTTTGAATTTACAGCATGTTAAATGAGACACGTAAGTGAAGATGTTTTGTTTTGAAGAGACAATTGAAAGTTGCGATAAAAATGTTAATGACTGAAGTAATGATGATGATTGCAATACTGCTGATGATGCTGATGATGATTATGATTGAGTTGATGATCATAATGAGATGAGGAAGATAGTACTGTGGACGAGAAACTGTATTAGTGACAAGAGTAGGACAATAGTAGTTGAAAGCATGTCACGTGGCGTAGTTTAGAGATATATTGTGGATGTAGTTTGTAGTGATGCATACACTAGTTTGAGTAGATAGTTAAGTGAGTGTTGTGTGTAATTTGGGCCATGGTCAGTGTGAATGAGTTCATTTTATTGTCATGTTTATTATCTTTATTTTCCTTGTGTCGACGAGGGCGTCGACTTCGGTGGCCAGGGGGAGATGTGGCATGTGCACAGATGATATAATGTTAAGACGCTCTCTGGACTCCGAAGCACGGCAGTTTGTCTGTGAGTAGGGGCGAATCAGGGGAAACTGTCTAGGAGGGGATAGCGTTACTGACGCCGAGTTGGCGTAGCTTCTTGTGGGATTCAGTGAGTAGGCTTCGGGTAAGACAGACGGGAAAACTGCTAACACACGATGTCCTCGTCGGCAGGCAATGGGCAAAGGTATGTAACTAACTTCATCCAATAAATTGTGTGCCATCCACGCTTTTAACTTTTAATTATGGTAGAATAGAATCCTTTCCTCTCCCTTAAGCCAGGCATTGTATTGGTATAACAAATATTTCGTGATTTAACTTAGCTGCGCCCTTCGTCGTTGCCTCGTAATTTAAAAGTTCTTTGTTTGGTTAACGATCCCTCTCGCAAGCGAGTAGCTCCCCTCTGAAGTTAAATAATAATATTAAGTGAGGCATACGATAGTATTGCACCCAAAAATTCGATGTTGAGACCACCTGAGAGATGTTTTGAGGTCCTCTTTATCCAAAAAAAGCATTCTTAAAAAAAACATTCCGTGGCTGGAACAGCATAACTCAAAAACAAAAAATCGGATAAACACCAAACTTTGTATTTAAGTTCAGAATTCTCTAAAGCTGGGACATACAGATTTTCAAGAAAATTCCCCATCTCAAAATACACTTTATATGGAAGTTTTTTCGAAATTTTCGATTTTTAAAAATATAGCTCAAAGTATTTTGATTAAATCACCATATGCTTAAGTTATTTTCGTGACAAATAACATGTACATCTTGAATTTTCTTGCAATAGCTTATGAAACCCCTGTTATTTTAAGATATGTTATATAATTTAGTAGAACTGGAATACCATAAGAGATAGCGAAAAACACACTGCACCACACAATTTGCATTAAATACCTGTTTTTCTGGCGTTAATAGTTTTAGAGATATCGGTTGTTATTGGTTTAAGTTTTCAATATTTTGTATTTTTTTAAATGCTGTTTCTTTTTACTTATTTCTCGCAATACCTTGGAAAGAGTATGGAATTTCTAGGCCAGTATATAGCGACCCGGCTTGAGAAAGTAGTATTTTTGTATTGTTATTAATTTGAGGAAGTTTGCCCCACGTATGGGCGCCAATTTGAAGAAGTAGGTCGTATTGAAGGAGTTGTATTATATTTCAACTGTTGGGGAGCCGAACTTGTAGTTGCAACCGCACGTATAGTAAACAGTAGCCTTCGCCCCAAATGTACTTTCAGGTGGCCTTTGCCTTAAGATTTAAAAAAATATTAACTATGTAATTTGGCTGTTTCTTTAAATATTATATATTTATGTTTGCCTCGGCTGCGTCAGTATTATTGTTAGAGACACGTTTCTCTTAGCAGGGTTGTGATGCGACAAGAATGTAGGCTTACAAAGATTATAACTTTACCTCACTCCTTTTATTACTGCTTGTTACGATTTAAATAACACTTCACTGATTGAGAGAGACCTGTGAGATGCTTTTTATTAATTAATTACACTTTTTAACACGTAAACTTATTTTTTCGTCTCACACGAATACATATTATATTTCTTGAGGACACTTTTTGGTCTGGTTAGTAACGCTGGTTGCAGGCAACTGACTTCTAGATTTGTAAATTTTGCTATATTTCAGTTTCTGATTGGCTAATCCTACTCCAATAGAATACCTTCATTTAATTAAAGCTTTTTCTCGTTGTTGATTGACTATTTTATAAACTGTCACTAAAATTATATTATTGTTACTCCAGGAATCACAAGTAGTACTGTTAAACTTTCTTACTCATTATTGACTCAAGGTTACCTTATTGTTACCTCATTGTTAGCAACTTTTAACTTATTATTCTCACAGCTCCTACATTATTAAATTACGTAATACATTCACATAACATTATTACACATGGATACAATAATATAAGCATATGCAATGACTGTTACATACATTTTATAAATTATTACATACACATACTGCTTCAAGGCGGGCTGTTATTGAATTTATATATTATATAATTTGACTGAAATCACTTAACTGTTAAAAATACTGCCTCAGGCTTTGAAACATGTGGATATCGATTCGGTTGCCTGTATCCTCCATGTACTTATCTTCAACACACTGTGTAGTGAAACTGTTTCTGCAAGGTTTATGACTATTAACTAGAAGATTATTGAAAAATAATCTGATGTGAGGTAACACATTAGAGCCCTTGCATTCTTTAGGTTGAGTTTATAACCATGTGCTAAAAACCATGAATCGCTCAATCTCCAGTATTGTTGGGAAACATTTGGCAGGAAAACTCTTGGACGTTAAGGAATGAATAATATGTATACTCCTTGTCTGGATCAGCCATAAATCAGTCGAACCCCACGGCCCATTATGCATCAGTTAGAGAAAATTTCGCTGCCCATAACTCGGCATGCAGAATGATGATGATGTAGCCGGAAATCGTCGTTGGGTGACATTTGTAGCGGGAAATCGTCGTTCACGGGTTGTTGTGGTCTTCTGCAGTGTTCTTCCTCGGCTATTGGTGCTCGTCAGTTTTTGCGTATTCAATTCCTAACTATATCTAATTATTAATTCTCAGGTTATAGTGAGTGAGGCAAGTTTAAGAAATACGCTGCAATTTTCCCTTAACAAATGAAGTTTATTCACAATTGAAATAACTATGGACGGCTAGCTTTTCCCATTATTATAATCCCACCACTTTAAATAAGTCAGGAGCCTAGCTATCTGCACACGCACTCCCACCCTTATATGCACCCACGTGCATTTGCAGCACCTAGTGCCGACGACAATTCTAGAAGATCAGTTAGCGAGAGAGAGTGGGCTCGGAGGCCTTGCCTGCCCTTATATACGGGAGCCTAGTGACGCTCACCTCTGCGTTTAAAATGTAACGACGTTTCCTATTACCCCTCAGACCGCGTTATTTTAACATGTATGAGAATGTGTGGCTTCAGATCCGTGTGCTTAAGCGCCATCTTGGAGCATTGTGAAGCTAGTTCCATATCTCCGTCTCTTTCTTTTCTCTATCTGTCTCTTTCTATTTCTCCGTACCGTTACCGTTTCCCTGCCTGTTAGTTTGGTGAAAGGTACGCTCTTTATGTTTTCCTCGAATGTTTGCTAGCTCGCCCGTTTCTTACAACCAGCTCTGTACAAATGTTTGATGTTGAATATTTTAACATGTTAGTGACTTAAATTATTACTGTACAATTCTTATATATGTATAATGTATCCCCTTTCAATGACTCATAACTATAATATTATCCTCTGCTTTTGAGACCTTTTCTTCTGTTCCAGAAGCTCCAGCCTGTGGACATTTCAAGTAACAGGAGACACGCTAGACCAAAACTGTGTATTTAGAGTAATTTTTGTTTCCATTAACGAGAGATGGCAAAAAATGCCCAAAAAATTATATTTATTTTACCTTTGTAGGCATAACACATTTTAAACATAGTTTTAAAAATTGTGCTGCATCTGTCATTTTGTAATCTGAATTCTGCACCACTTCACAGAAATAATCATAACTGCTATTGGAGTAGAGAGGTACATTTTAGCTCATCCTTTAGGGGAAGTTTTGTACTACAAGTTGGTACCACGTCTAAATATGGAGTTTCCGTATATCCAAGCAATGCGGTTTCTTCTTTGTAAATATATTTGAGATTGTTTCCTCCATTTTTATTTGAAAGTCTTTTTCTGTGAATGACATTTCTGATATAAATGACCCGTTTTCTTAAAAACTTTTGAAGACAACGAATGAAATTTTGAGATGGCAAAATCAGCACTTCAATGCTGTTGTTAAACTACTTTGGTGTTAATGTGTTGAACAGTTATGTTTTTATAAAACTTAATTGCTGATAAATTTTAATAAAACAATGTGCACTTAAGAAAAATCCGATATGTTACACTCACATGGCTTTCTCTACTGTTGTACAAACTATTTTTACAAACGCTTATTCTCCATCTACTTCATGTTAATCGAGATAAACATTTGCATAAACTTTCTTATTGCTTATTTTCTTGTAGGTGCAAGGGGAATATGGTAGGCTTTAAGCGATAGTCAAATCGTTTAAGAGCTGTTTGCTATGAGGAGTATTCCATTCTCTTTGCATGTCCAGGACATAAAAAACCGAATAACGAATTCCCATTTGAGCAAAAGTGTAAGTTGTCGCAGTAATCTGTTCGTGTTATCTTTTTTTGCTGAGCGCCTGTTATTGCTTTACTATTTTGAATTTTGGATTCTTTGTCCTCCGGCTAGCTATTATTACTCAGTCGAGCAAATACCTCTGATCAGGGCGTGTAAACGGAAAGGAGTTGTTACTAAAAATAACACTGATAAAAGAATCTGTTTTCACAATTTTATTGCCGTCACACTTAATTAAGAGTTCACATCTGTAATATTTATACACGCCTGACTGAAACTGTTATATTTCCGAATATAATTACTGTCGTACGCTTACTTCACATTTTTGTAACTAACTTTACGACGCGAGAGATTTGTAGAATTGCGTAATGTACACCTCATGAATGCTTCCTTAGAACTGCCTGACGTGTAACTCGCGAGAGAGATTTCTTAGCGCGACGTTTACCTCGTGAATGATTCTGTAGAACTGCGCGATACTTGCCTTTGGCTCAAGAATTTATACTCCCTCACCCCTATATGCCTAAACGTTATAATAGAGCTGCTATTGGTTACTAAATCGCGCCAACATTAGCGTCTGTTTTATAAGCCAATCATAATTTCTAAAACGTATGCTCTAGGGAAGATATTCCCTCCATTTCTAAAGAAAGGCACGCTACCCTGACATCATTTGTTTGTCTCTTCTAATTGATAAACAACTCACCCCATCGCTTCATTGTTACCCATTGTCAGTTTCAGTGAGGCCGTGTAAATTTATTTCCTAACAATGCTTATAGCTAACAAACATCTAAAGTCATTGTCATACAATAATGTTAATTTACACTACAATCACTCTGGCATTCACAGTGTTGTGATATAAAATATTGCCTCAAAGTATTGGAAAATTCAAACAGATAATAAGGAATATCTCAGAAAAAACTGTATGAGAAATAAATTGTGTGTTTTAACGAACTCTACATTTGTTGTGTAGAAAAATTATGTCTATCTCTTACGGTTTATCAGTTATGCAAAAAGACATTCAGAAAGAAGAAGAGTTTTAGGGACATTCCCAGAAAATTCAACATATAGATTTTATTTGGCATGAAAACATCTTAAACATGTGATATTTTAATCAAAATCGTTAGAGCCATTTTTGAGAAAATAAACATTTTGGAAAAATATTCCATGTAAAGGGTAGACTGGGTTGGAGGGATTTTCTTTAAAATCTTCCTGTCGCATCTTTGAAAGATACTGAACCTAAATAACAAGTTTGGTATTCTGACTTCTTGTTTTTGAGTTATGCTGTTCACAGACACACAGGCCATTTTTCTAAAAAAAAGTATTAGCTTTATTTATGGAATTTAAATCAATTGCAGTATTTTGTCATAGTTAATTAGTTAATTAATTGAAACCAAAATTACAGGTATATCCAATCACTTCTTAAAATAAATAAGAAGAAAATTAATTGTAACTTTATCTAAAAGTGCTTTTCTTGGATTCAAGGGGCCTCAAAAAATGTATCTATTTACGGTGAAATCTCAGTATCGAATTTTTGGGTTGGAATGCATTACTTCCCTACTTACTACATGCAGTAGAGAAAGTAGAAACAATTCTATGTTATTTATAAAGAACAATGGTAAATCAGCGTACTTAGAAGGCATGCAATCTATTTCGTGTGTTGCAGTCTAAAATGTTAAATAGTTTCGGAGATAATGCACACGTTATCGCAGCGCCATCTCGCTCGGTCATGAAGTTGGTACATTAACATTGGTGGGATTAATGTCTAATCTACAGAATAAACACTGAAGTTCATTGCCGCTGCAGTAAGAGACCATTTGGTATTGTTGATATTTCTGTCGGGCGCCAAATTTGGTTAAAAATCAGAGTAGGAAACGGGTCACTACAGTCGAATTTAAATAACATGAGACTTCTGGCTCTTCTTGGAGAGGTATGTTTCCATGGCAACGTTCCTCCGCTGTTGCTCTAGCCAGTGAAGTGCCATCATTTCCTTTACCTTCGCCCACAAGCTGAACTTTGAGGGGGTAACACATTACCATGTTGGCGTGGTTCACCACTGGAATTCCTAAAGAATGTTTAAATAAAGCACGAACTTGGACGTCTCTACCACATATCCAGTAGGTAGAGGAAGTATTGCATTCCACACAAAAATTCGATATTGAGATTATACCGAAAATGCATTTTTGAGGACCCTTGGATTCAAAATAAAAACATTTCTAGAAAAAGTATGTGTGTGTGTGTGTTTCTGTGAACAATATAACTCAAAAACGAAATGCCGGACACATACCGTACTTAGTATTTAAGTTGGTACTTCCAAAGTTACGGCACGAAGATCTTCAAGACCCCCCCACACCAGACTATCCTATACATAGGAAATTTGTCGTAGTTTTTTATCTTCGGAAAACTGGTTCTAGCGATTTTGATTAAAATGACATATATTAAAGATATTTACATGACAAATAAGATGTTTATCTTGAATTTTCTGGGAAGAGTCTAGTCCTCTTACTGAAAAACTATTTTGTATAATTTGTAAACCTTGGGAGAGAAAGAGAGAGAGAGGGGGGGAGGGGCAGGGAGAAAGGGACAATCTTCGCAAAAAATGGGAATGACTTTAAAGAACACAGTTTATATTAAACAACCTACTTGTGGCATAAGAGGTTTCCTCGTTGTTAGTTTGAATTGTTCAATACCTTGTTTTTTTCTGAAGTGCAGTCACCATTCAGTAGCTTCTTGCGATGTCACGGAAAGAGTATCTAGCAACGCGTTTTTAAACATTTGACTGTCGCTTCAGTCTCCTATATCCCCTTTGTACTCGCAAAAAATGTGCCATCAAGTGTCTTTTACAAATATTTACTTCGATTAATATGAAGTAGATGTAAAAATAAACTTTTGTAAGAATAGTTTATAGGAGCTAAAGGTATCTTATAGTGTGTCTTTGGGTGGGTTCAGGGCTATCTCAGAACTTGTGTGAATCTCGATTTCGAATATTTGGTTTGATTGTACAGTGCTTTTCCTTCATTCTGTGTCCACCACACGACAGCTCGAACGCCGGCAGTTCCGATTTCCACCGAAACAGTATAATATCCCCGCAACCGCCTCATCTTTTCATATTTACAGTTATGGTTACAATGATAATAGGCGCATACCATATCATAAGAGATGTTGGAAATGTCCTTCCTTGTCCACATTTCTGACATCTTCCCAAACAATTTTCATTCACACTGGAGAGTTAATATCGGAAATTACCTGAATTTTCGCCTGATGTTTTCTTTTAGTACTTCTAATGTATGGTTACCTTATTTTTCAAGTTCTCCCATAGGTATAAGTCACATACAGTTAAATCAGCAGATAGCGAGGGTTACAGTTCTTTAGTTAACTACCCTACCTTCAAAATGTTCCTGAATTAAATTTGAGGCAGTATTTTTAACACTTAAATGATTACAGTCTAATTATATAATATGTAATTTCAATAACAGCCCGCCTTAAAGCAATATGTGTATGTAACAATATATAAAAAGTGTATATTACAATCATTGTATATGTTTATATTATTGTATCCATGTGTAATAATGTTATGTGAATGTACTACTAATTTTATAATGTAGGAGCTGTGAGAAATAGGTCAAAAGTTGTTAACAATGAGGTAACAATGAGCTAACCTTGAGGCAATAATGAATTAGAAAGTTTAAATGTTACTTGTGATTCTTGGAAGCAATAATGTAAGTTTAGTGACAGTTTATAAAATTAGCCAATCAACAAACAGAAAAAGCTTTAGTTAAATGAAGGTATTCTATTGGATTAGGAATAGCCAATCAGAGACTTGAAATACAGAAATTTACAAGTTTAGGCGATTGAAATCAGTTCAGTTGGTTGCAGACAGCGTTACTAACAGACGCAAAGGTGCCCTCAAGAGATTTAATACGTATTCGTGTGAGACGAAAATAGTTTTACGTGTTAAAAGTAATTAATTAAAGAATCTCACAGCTCTCTATTTCAGTGAAGTGTTATTTAAATCGTATCAAGTATTAATAAAGAGAGTGAAGTAAAATTATCTGTGTAAGCCTACATTCTTAGTCGTACCACACCCTTCCAAGACATCCATGTCTCTAACAATAATACTGACGCAGCCGAGGCAAACACATATATAATATTTAAAGAAACAGTTAAATTACAAAGTTAATATTTTTTTTAAAACTTGGGGCAAAGGCCACCTGAAAGTACATTTGGGGCGAAGGCTACCGGAAACTGTTTACTATACGTGCGGTTGCAACTACTACAAGTTCAGCTCCCCAACTGTTGAAAAACTATACAACTCCTTCTAAAATACTCCTATCTTAAATTTAATGACTCATCAGCTGTACGCACGGTAGCAAAGTCTTGTTGAATAAATACAAACTGACATTCAACGTCTGCCAGCTGCTCATTGTACCTCTCTGTTGTATTGTTTATTAAAAAAATAAAATTTAGTTCCTATTATTCTGTATGCATTTACTGCACACCACTTTTCGTATCACGCAAGGGAATCTTGTGTATAAAGCCAGTTTTCTCTGTACTCCAATATCTGTTATTTTGCGACGAAACATAACCGTATAAATGGTACCAAGCTTCGTTAGTGAAGAATATTAAGCATGGGTCAATTATTCTCTCATTTCGCAAAATCCATTTACGGAAATTCAACCGACTGGTGATCAGAAGAAAAATGAGATGTATACAACAAACACGATACAAAAAATCTCAGGCGAGAACTTCACTCAGTTTCAAATATTGAACTCTTCAGTGCAAATGGAAATTTCTTGAGAAAATGCCAGAAATGTGCAGATAGAGGACCACATTCCTAACATCTCTTATGATACATACACTACGTGATCAAAAGTATCCGGACACCTGGCTGAAAATGACGTACAAGTTCGTGACGCCCTCCATCGGTAATACTGGAAGTCAATATGGTGTTGGCCCACCCTTAGCCTTGATGACAGTGTTTACTCTCGCAGGCATACTTTCAATCAGGTGCTGGAAGATTTCTTGGGTAATGACAGCCCATTTTTCACGGAGTGCGGAAATGAGGAGAGGTATCGATGTAAGTCGGTGAGGCCTGGCACGAAGTCCAAAACATCCCAAAGGTGTTCTATAGGATTCAAGTCAGGACTTAGTGCAGGCCAGTCCATGACATTGATGTTACTGTCGTGTAACCACTCCGCCACAGCCCGTGCAGTATGAACAGATGCTCGATCGCGTTGAAAGGTGCAATCGCCATCGGCCGACTTTCCGACCCGTGGTTGTTTTTCAAAGGTTCTCCCGGGTAGCTAGGCGAATGCTGCGAAGGTTCGTTACATCCCCAGAATTTCCTGTCCCTCCATTTCAGCTACATTCTCATTTCACTTCCCCTTTTATCTACTTGGTCTGTTTCAGGATTGAAAGTATCGGCGGCAGTCTCGGCGTTGTGTGCCAGGGGAAAAGGATGCTCTATATAAACCTTCGTCCCGCTGAAGGGGGCGGTCTCCGAGTCTTGGGTCCCCCAGCTGATGTGCAAGTGCGCTGGGGGGAGGGAAGCCGGTTGCACCAGCTGCCATCTGGGGAGTTTCAAGCTGTAAACGTTAGGGACCCTGCCCTATGCCCTGTCGTGCCTCTTAGTCCGGCCGCCCACTGTCTCTTCTCACCTCATCCCTCCCTCCCGGGGCACCCCGTCAGGGGTTTCAGGTTCAAAAGATCCTGTAGGTTGGGTGTCAAGTCCCCCCTCCGTACCGAGCCCTAGTCCTATACCTATGGAAAAATATTGTATATACATAACTGCTACTCAACTATAGCAACGGCATGTTCGGCTTATGGTTTCAAAGCTATTTGATTTTTAATAGCCATTCTGTCTCAAAGGAAGCTTCAAGTCAACTCCGTAATGAAGTAAAAGCCTGTTTTATCTCGTAAAGAATTTGAACGCAAGCGTACACACCAAAAGCTGTGGTTTTTGCACGGAAAAGGTTTAAATGCGCAGCTCCATCATTCATAAATATCTAATTATGAAGCCTTGTGTTTTCGCTAAAGTACTTGCCCTCAGGGTTGACACTTGACCTTCTGGCTAAATGTTAAAGGTTCTTTCAATTAATCCTCTCTTGTTACATTTCCTACTCCCTGTTTTCTGCTCTATGGATCGTCATAACGAACTATCAGGAATGTAATTACTGGAACGCCTTTCTCCTGCAGCGATTTTTGCTTTTCGTAGAAGAGGTCAGATAAAGTAAAGACTGCGTCATTAGACACCGCAGTGCTATGAATGTGGACTAAATTCAAACATGTAAGGCTTCTTTCTTGGTAAAGGGGAAACGGCTAGAAAAGAGACAGAAAAAGCAAGCAGCATAGCTGTGAGATCTATGTAGTTGTATGCTTGTAGTGATAGAACGATATCATGTTTCTGGATACTCTATACCGAAGTGCTTTTAAGCATCGATACTCGATACTTGATATTCGCTTTATAAAAAACTGTAAACGCGATAGCTTGTTCACTGAATTATGTTCTTGTTAGTAGTTTTCTGTGTATAAACGCATTAACTAATTTTGCATTGTATACTACAGGGAGAGACAAAAGACTGCGAACCGCTGCGCGGTGTTTCTTCCTGTCCGCGTCCTCGGCGCTGTTGCCGTTTGCCGCTATCATAGAAAGGCGCGGATGAAACCATACAAGATATTTAAAACTACTTTTAAAGGTTTTCCTTAACAACTTTATGAATGTGTGTTTGAGGACAGAATAACTAGTAGAGATTTGTGGCCCCCTCGGTCCCCCGACCTAACCCCCTGCGATTTCTATGGGGTAACTTAAAACATAAAGTGTACAAGCCAAACCCACACACCCAGAAGAATTAAGACAAAATATCCGCCAGGAAATTGCCATCATTTCTCAACTTGAACTACGGCCAGTGATGTATAGTTTCCTAAAGAGGTGCCAAAAATGTAGGGACAACGACGGTGGCCAGTTTCATCATTTCCTTTCATAAAGTTGGCAAGTAAAGCCTTTAAAAGTAGTTTTTAAAATGTTGTATGGTTTCATCCGCGCCTTTCTATGTCAGCGGCAGACGGCAACGAGCGCAGAGGACGCGGATTGAAGTAGTTTGTACTGAAGGAGTTGTATTATATTTCAACTGTTGGGGAGCCGAACTTGTAGTAGTTACAACCGCACGTATAGTAAACTGTCTCCGGTAGCCTTCGCCCCAAATTTACTTTCAGGTGGCCTTTGCCCCAAGTTTAAAAAAATATTAACTTTGTAAGTTCACTGTTTCTTTAAATATTATATATTTATGTTTCCCTCGGCTGCGTCAGTATTATTGTTAGAAACAAGTTTCTCTTAGCAGGATTGTGATGCGACTAAGAATGTAGGCTTACACAGATTATAATTTTACTTCACTCCTTTTATTAATGCTTGATATGATTTAAATAACACTTCACTGATATAGAGAGCTGTGAGATTCTTTTTATTAATTAATTACACTTTTTTTCGCGTAAGCTTATTTTTGATCTCACACGAACACGTATTAAATTTCTTGAGGATACCGTTTTCGTCTGGTTAGTAACGCTGTCTGCAACCAACTGACTTCTGAATTTGTAAAATTTTCTCCTTTTTAGTTCCTGATTAGCTATTCCTAGTCCAATAGAATACCTTCATTTAACTAAAGCTTTTTCTGGTTGTTGATTGGCTATTTTATAAACTGTTCACTAAAATTATATTATTGTTGCTCCATAATGGCTAGTAGCATTTAAATTGTCAAATTCATTATTGCCTCAAGGTTACCTCGTTGTTACCTCACTGTTAGCAACTATTAACCTATTATTCTCACAGTTCCTACATTATTAAATTATGTAATACATTCACATAACATTACTGAACATGTTTACAATAATATAAGCATATGCAATGACTGTTACATACATTTTACAAATTATTACATACACATATTGCTTCAAGGCGGGCTGTTATTGAATTTACATATTATATAATTAGACTGAAATCATTTAAGTGTTAAAAATACTGCCTCAAATTTCTTGCCTCCCTTTTTATTTAACTATATTTTGTGCTGGAAGCTTTCTTTTAAAGGATTTTCTATCCATATTCTGAATTGGTCGTGCGGTATACCTGTAAGCTATGCTCGTGACCCAAGTTTGACTTGCGTAAACACAAAACTAACAGATGGAAGGAGACAACAAATATTTCCATGCACTGTATTATCTCACGCCTTACATACTGATTTGTTTCTGCTAGAATCACATAGTTTGGTCACCGGAATAGGTATATGCGATGGTTGAGAGTGAGTCCCCAAACCAGACTATCGCAGAAACGTGATTTAGTGTGGCATCTAAATCAGCTTCATTCACATCTCAGTTAACACTGCATGTTGAAGTAGTTATTTTGTTATTGTAGTTCAACTGTTGGGGAGCCGAATTTGAAGTAGTTGCAACCGCACGTATGGTAAAAAGTTTCTGGTAGCCTTAGTCCCAAAATTTAAAAACACTAACTTTGTAATTTGACTGTTTCTTTAAAATATATATTTATGTTTGTCTCGGCTGCGTCAGTATTATTGTTAGAGAGGGAGGTGGTGCGACTGAAGAATGTAGCCTTACACAGATTATAATTTTTAATCCACTCCTTTTTATTAAATCTTGTCACGATTTTAATAACACTTCACTGATATAGAGAGCTGTAAGATTCTTTTATTAAATACTTGCACTTTTTAAACACGTAAACTATTTTCTCACACAAAATACGTATTAAATTTATCACATCTCGCGTCCAGTTATGAACACTGTCTACAACCAACACGTCCAGTTATGAGCGCTGTCTACAAGCTACTCACTTGATTTCTACCGCCTAAATTTGTAAATTTCCGTATTTCAAGTCTCTGATTGGCTATTCCTAATCCAATAGAATGCTTTTATTTAACTTAAGATTCTTTCTGGTTGTTGATTGGCTATTTTATAAACTGTCACAAAAATTACATTGTTGCTGCTCCAAGAATGACTAGTAACATTATTAACTTTCTTACTCTTTATTGCCTCAAGGTTACCTCATTTTTAGCAACTTTTAACCTATTATTCTCACAGCTCCTACATTATTAAATTACGTAATACATTCAGATAACATTATTACATGTATACAATAATATAAACATATAAAATGACTGTAATATACATCTTATATATTTTTATATATACATATTGCTTTAAGGCGGGCTGTTATTATATTTTTTATTATATAATTTTATTAAAATCATTTAAGTGTTAAAAATACTGCCTCAATGTTACCCGAGTACCTCTACTTCTTTCCCCATTGTTTTACATGGTTTCAATTAGAAGCAAAAATATATGGAATGTTGCTTTGATTCACGCACAGGAAACCCAATCACGGTCTATCAAGAACTATAGTCCAGCAAGTGTTTTGGGAAGCGTGCGATGCAACTTGAAGTCTCGACTCCTTTCATTCCGTGTCTAGCATAAAGTTAAACGCAACAATTTAAATAACACAAAACTTAAACATTTAAAAGTATCGAAGTTTATCTCAAAGTATTAGATATGCTTCGATACCATCGAGTATCGAGCTATCGATGTTATCGTGGTCGCATCGCTATATGTTTGTATTGTTTTGGGGGGACTTACATCAGCTGCAGTACTGTTCAAGTGCTAATGGCACCTAAATAACCATTGAGCACACTGTTGAAATGTATTCCATTCCACGTTACTTATATTTCGTTATGTGCTTCTCTGAAAACAAAAGGATTACTTTATTTACTACCTACGTATAGTAAGTAGGAGAAGTATTATATTCCACCCAAAACTCCGAATCCAAAATTTCATGGAAATGCATGTTTTGAGGCCCCTGAATCTAAAAAAGGTAGAATTTTTAGAAAAAAGTCCGTGTGTGGGTGTGTGCGAACACCATGACACAAAAACGAAAAGTTCGGAATCTTATATAATCCACAAGAAATGTGGATCTCTTTAAAACATTTATTTATTTCAAATAACTTTCTTTGTGACATGAGCGACTTACAAGATATCCGTTATTAATGGCTCGATTTGTTGAATGCTTTGTCAATCTTTTAAAATCCTGTCGACATTCAGTTGTTTCCCTAATTACATGAAAAGGGTGAGACCAGTACACGAGTATACCGTCCAGTTCTTAAATATTTGGCTGTTGCTATTTCTTTTTTATATAGAACGAAGCATGTAATGTGGCTATTTTTACAAAGGTTTATCTCAATTAAACTGAAGTAGATAGAAAAATAAACCTTCGTAAGAATACTTTTTATAGCCCTATTAAATGATAGAGGGTGGAGAAAGTCATATGAATGTAACACGTCAGATTGTTTTCCTATTTATTTTATGTTAATCGAGATAAACGTTAGCAGATACATTTCACTGTAGATACAAGGGAAATACAGGAAACCGAAGCGATAGTCAAATGTACCTTTTGTACGACATCGCAATAACTGGCTGAATGGTGACAGCATTTCAAAAAATGATTAAGTATCAAACAACTCAAACTAATAACAACGAATATCTCCGAAATGGCTGATGGCAAAATAAACAAATAAAATAAAAGTTAAATTTATGTTGTAAAGACATCTCGATTTTTTTGGTGCTAAGTTGCTATCTCTAATGGTTCACTAATTAAACAAAATTATACATAATTCCTTCTGAAGGAAGAGTATGTCATGGGCTGATCTCAAAAACATCAAGATATACATTTAGTTTCGTATGTAAATATCTAACACGTACAGTATTTCAATTAAAATTAAATAAAGACATTTAAGGCGGCATCATTCTTTGACGAAGGCATGCAAAAACTGGTTTCCCGTTACAAGTGCCTGAATATTGCTGGTGACCATGTGGTGAAGTAGCGAAAGCTGTAAGGGAATGCATAATAATAAAGAATATGGAAAATGATGTTCTGTAACTTTTTTTAAAAATGATCGCCCTCGCAATTGCATGACCAATAAAATGCATATCTTGAATTTTCTCAGAATAGCCTGTGAAGTTCTCTTCATTCTGAATGACTTTTATTAGGTAGCCAGAAAACCGTAAGAGATAGACAAAATCTTACCACACAAGAAATGTAAACCTCATTAAAGTGCACATTTGGGAGGGGATAGCCTTAACAATTACCGAGGTATGCTTTGTTATTAATTTGAATTTTTGAAAACTTATGCTTTTTGTACGTGGCAAGTCGCTATTCGTTTTTCTCCTGGCGATGCAAAGCGCATCAATGGCAACACAGAGTGACACCTCTTTAAAAAACTGATGAGTTGCGCTCACATAACTTTCTCTACTTTTATACAAACTATTTTTACAAACGCTTATTCTCCATATGCTTCATGTTAATCGAGATATCGAGATGTTAATCTTATTGTTAATTTTCTTGTAGCTGCAAGGGGAATTGCTAGGCTTTAAGCGATAGTCAAATATTTTAAGAGCTGGTTGCTATGTGGAGTATTCCATTCTCTTTGCATTACCAGGACAAAAAAATGAATAACGAATTTGAGAAAAAGTACAAGTATTGGTAAATTTAAGGGAATAACAAGCAATATCTCGAAAATGGTTCACTCAACAAAAAAAATGTATATAACATAAATTTTGTATTTTAACACGATTTACATTTTTTGTGTAGTAAAATATTATCTATCTCTTATGCTTTACCAGTTATGCAAAAGTCGTTCACAATGAAGAATACTTTTGGAGACATTCCCAGAAAATTCGAGATATACATTTCATTTGTCATGAAAATATCTTAAACATATGATATTTTAATCAAAATCGTTAGAGCCATTTTTGAGAAAATTAAAATTTTCGAAAAATGTTTCATGTAAAGGGTAATATGGGGCGGCGGATTTTCTTGAAACCTTCATGTTACATCTCTGGGAGATACTGAACCTAAATAACAAGTTTGGTGTTTATCCGACTGTTCGTTTCTGAGTTATACTGTTCACAGACACTCACACAGACACACAGACACACACACACATGTTTCCAAAAACGTTTTTTGGATTCAGGAGGTCTCAAAACATATATTTCCGGTGAAATCTCGGTATCGAATTTTTGGGTGGAATACAATACTTCCCCTACTTACTATACGTAGTAGAGAAAGTAAAAATCTGATTGTCGCTCTATCTTCGTATATTCTTCGTATACCTATAACGAAATGTGTAAAAATCTAATTAAAATTTATTTTGTAATAGAAGAATAGGTTTTTAAGAATAGCTTGTAGAAGAACGAGTAGAAAAAGCCATTCGAAAGCAACATATCAGAACTTTTGGAAAGATCTGGTTCTAAAAATAATTTTAATAATTAATAATATGCAATGCTACCTAACCGGTTGCATATACCAGGAAGTTTCAGGGACGTCTTTAGGACAGCTATGACCTTGGGTTTCTTGACCCAAGGTGTAATGGGCAACTTTCCAATTGGCATCCGTAGGCTGAGTGAATCCCGTTCAAACCCACACATCGCTCAAGTTTTCCGGACAACGAACCCGGAATAAGCAGATTAACAAGGAGCATGTCGATATCTTTTCCATGAAGGCGGGTAGGGTGGTAATTACGAGCTTGTTCTCTGTGTATCTATTTATAAATCCTTCATATTGCGAAAGAACATACTGAGGGATTATCGCAGCAGAACGGAATTCTTTATGCGTGTAAGTTAATCACAAGATATTTCTAAATTCTAATGTAGGTTTTGTTATCACTTTTAAAGGAGATATTCAATGTTAAACCCCTTGAGGGAGTTAAGAGATAAAGAATTACCAACCAAGGATCGTTTTATACCCCATATACTCGTACTGGGCTGTTTTACCTTCATTTTATTTAACATAATGTCAGTAAAGGTGTATAACTTTTATTTTAAATTAATTTGTCATACGGGCGGCGCCGTGGTCGAGTGGTTAGACCGCTCGCCTCCCACCGAGGCGGACCGGGTTCGATCCCAGGGACCTGCATGTGGGATTTGTGGTGGACGAAGCGGGTTTTCTCCGGGATCTCCGGTTTCCCCCGCCATTCATTCCACCAACTGCTCCATCATCACCTTTCCTTTCATCCATTTCACCAACATTTCGCTTCATTTACTTCCTTCATCCCATACCAGGCTGATCACCCATCCTGGATGTTCTGTCTGATCCATGAGTGTCTGCTCCTCGACGGGTCTCCTACCCCAGGCACCCGCCTGTAAGTCCTGGGGGGTGTAAGTCCTACATAAGAGGAGGGTAAACAGATAATGAATGAATTTGTCATACGGCTTTCAATGAAACGTATAGTTTCTTTTTACTCTGCAGTGAATTTTTCTATAAATATATTGAAATACTTATATGAAATATTAATGAAAAATTAA
Organism: Deroplatys truncata; assembly: GCA_030765065.1. Classification (NCBI taxonomy): domain Eukaryota; kingdom Metazoa; phylum Arthropoda; class Insecta; order Mantodea; family Mantidae; genus Deroplatys; species Deroplatys truncata. The sequence goes on from CM060984.1 coordinate 66,547,168, forward strand.
ACAAATTTAGACATTTTTGTGGAACAACATTAAAAGCACTGGGGACAAATGGTGAAAAAGCAAACCTTACTAAAGTTTTTTAAAGAGACGGATGTCCCTGCCGCTTTTACATACAGCTGCAAATCATTGGTCTTAAAACAAAAAGAAGCTAGGAGAAATGAAGATTCTTAATTCGTATCTGGATGCATTCTAATGGATAAAGAAGGTGAAGATATTACAATTGAAGAAAGAAAACTATCCACAAATAATTTTAAAAAGAAATCAGTATAGTTGAACAGATGACGTAAACAGAACGCCAATCTCAAAAACAATTAACTACAATCCAAAAGAAAGATCAATTGGAAGGGAATAAAAAGATGGCGGACTGCTTCTGTGGTCTGGTGGTTAGCATGTTAATTTCTGAATACAGATGTCTCGGTTCGATTCCAAGCTGGAGGTTGTGAAGTTTTCTTTAGACAGGGTTATTCCTCGTCCTCCCTAGAGTCTGGAAGTATGAATAAGAGTGTGAATATGTGGTTGTGTGTATGAATTTAATGTAATTAACAACCAAAAGTGTTACAAACCCAAAGATTAACACCACTGTAAGAATGTGAACATCATTGCCAATGATCAATTGTTCAAACGTAATATGACCTTAGATGTTAAAGGTGGCATATAAATGGAACATTAAAAGAAATGGCAAGATTAATTTGATGGAGGCGCATCAGACCAATTGGTAGTATCTGTTCAACGACGTTTTAGCTAATGGAATGGGGTGGCTTATCCCTCAGGTAAAGCTTTAGCTGGTGGGGAAGGGTACACAGCATGCTAAACTCGTGCCGCGCGTGGCGCTTACGGTGGAAAATAGCCAAGTCTTTCACTATCGCTCGTCTTTACCCCTGACAGACCGAGTAAACACTACTTCCTACCTCTAGCTGGTACCTCTAGTGTATACCTATAAGAAGAAGAAGATGTTGATGATGATGATTATTGAATATAAGTAATGTTATTTTCCAGCAAGAGAGTAGCACAGTCGATACGGACATAGGTTTCATATTCTTACAAGTGATTCTATGTGCAGAAATGAATGAAACTTTTGTCTTTGAGTACTTATTTCAGCAAAGAAAAAATCTTATTGCTCCTATTTTCGCGGTCCTTATTCAAACACTGAGCAGAAGTCAGATATTGAAGTATATCAGCAGCTGATCTACATATTTTGTTATGTTTAACTTTTGTTTTAAGGAAGGATTAAATAACAGACAATTCATTTTAATTGTTATGAAGTATTATTAATTGGAATCATCTTTTTAATTTAATATATCATTGTAGACACAATAATTATATTTTAAATATACTTTTTAAAATGGTACTGCATCTGCCATTTTGTACTATGAATTCTGCAACTCTTGGCTTTAGAATAGAGAAGTAAACTTTAGCTCATCTTTTAGGGGAAGTTTTGTTCTAGAAATTGGTACTACTGTTAAATATGTCAGACTCTGTGTGCTCAGGCGAGAGCAGATTCATATATCCTAGTTTGTTTTCTCAATTTTTACTTTGAACAGTTTTCTCTGTGAATAACATTTTCCAGTTTACACGACTCGTTTTCTCAGAAATTACTTAAGATAGATAAATTAAAGCTTAGGATAATAAAAACAACCTCAATGGTTGTGAATCTACTTTAGAGTTAACTACATGTTTTGTTGTGTTTATAAAAAAATCTGATGTGTTACACTCACATGACTTTCACTACTCTTGTAAAACTCTTTTTACAAACGCTTATTCTCCATATGCTTCATGTTAATCGAGATATCGAGATGTCAATCTTATTGCTAATTTTCTTGTAGGTACAAGGGGAATATCGTAGGTTATAAGCAATAGTCAAATATTTTAAGCCCTGGTTGCTATGTGCCGCATTCCATTCTCTGTGTATGACCAGGACATAAAAACATGACCTTCTCCACTCTTGTACAAACTATTTTTACAAACGCTTATTCTCCATATGCTTCATGTTAATCGAGATATCGAGATGTAAATCTTATTGCTAATTTTCTTGTAGATGAAAGAGGAATTGGTAGGCTTTAAACGATAGTCAAATATTTTAAGAGCTGGTTGCCATGTGGAGTATTCCATTCACTTTGTATGTCCAGGACAAAAAAAAATTCTGATGTGTTACACTCACATGACTTTCTCTACTCTTGTACAAACTATTTTTACAAACGCTTATTCTCCGTATGCTTCATGTTAATTGAGATATCGAGATGTCAATCTTATTGCTAATTTTCTTGTAGATGCAAGGGGAATATGGTAGGTTATAAGCGATAGTGAAATCTTTTAAGCGCTGGTTGCTGTGTGGCGCCTTCCATTCTCTTTGCATGTCCTGGACATAAAAAAATGAATAACGAATTTGAGAAAAAGTAAAAAGTATTGGAAAATTTAAGGGAATAACAAGCAATATCTCGAAAATAGTTCACTCAACAAAAAAAATGTATATGACATAAATTGTGTATTTTAACACAATCTACATTTTTGTGTAGTAAAATGTTGTCTATCTCTTATGGTTTACCAGTTATGCAAAAGTCGTTCACAGTGAAGAATAGTTTTGGAGACATTCACAGAAAATTCGAGATATACACTTCATTTGTCATGAAAATATCTTAAACATATGATATTTTAATCAAAATCGTTAGAGCCATTTTTGAGAAAATTAAAATTTTCGAAAAATGTTTCATGTAAAGGGTAATATGGGGCGGCGGATTTTCTTGAAACCTTCATGTTACATCTCTGGGAGATACTGAACCTAAATAACAAGTTTGGTGTTTATCCGACTGTTCGTTTCTGAGTTATACTGTTCACAGACACACAGACACACACAAGGACGTGCTTCCAAAAATGCTTTTTTTGGATTCAGGGAGTCTCAAAACATATATTTCCGGTGAAATCTCGATATCGAATTTTTGGGTGGATGCAATACTTCCCCTATTTACTATACGTAGTAGAGAAAGTGAGAATTACTGGTGCATTTTAATCAAAAGACTTTATGATTATGAAGATAATCCTATCTTCCTTAGAACTACGAAAGTATACCTCTACATCCTGATAAAAAATTCAGTCTGATATATAAAATGAGATAATGGGTTATGAATTTAGCAGATTTACTTTAAAACGATAATCTGCACTTAAATACCTGATTTTATCACAATTTTAGGTTTCTTTTATTTTTGTAAATCGTGCGTTTGTCGAGAGTAAAGTACGTTGCAGACCTGCCAGGGAATGGGAACAAACGGGAAGCAGAACGGGAAGAAAGTCGAAGCACCAGTTTTCAAATGTGAACATGCATCAATTCGGAGTTTAGAAACACCAAGGAGAAAGTTGGTCAGGTTTAATGTTCCCTATTCCCGATCATAGCATACTACTTGCTTATCCTGCATATCCTGTCTACGTTGTGGAAGATATTCAAGGAGGCCGTGCCCATTAGCAGCCATAGACCTCTCTCTGGTAGCATCTGTATCGATAGCAGCATTTTGGAAATGCTGTCCCTTTGTAAAACTATTCACTTATGGAAATTCAAAGTTGGCTAATATGCATTCAGGCTAAAAAAAATGTTGTTTCTCGGTTTTAAACAGATATCGGAATATGCAAAATCGATTTTCCGCGTTATTATCGATAAACTAATCGACATGCTTTCCACCCTCGGTTCGTTTCTGAATTACACAGTCTTTGGCTTTCTCTTCCCATCCTCATTTCCAATTTATTGTGTAATAACATCAGAAACCGACAAATTCCAATTAGCAAATTGAGGTTAAGACTTCTGCTTCCCGTCTCCGATTGATTGTGCATTCTGTATATACCTTTATATCTGTTCCTGCATCAGGTTTAAATAGGTTGCAACTACATGCTGAACGCGTTTGTTATCGTAACCTGTAGCGTATCCATCTTAGTTCAATCCTGGTGTCAATAAAAACAAGTAGTTGCAGTCCTCTGCACGCCTAAGAGCATCCTTTAAGGATGTGCTTCCCGCTCGAAATATACAGTGTGATTTATTCTGTTCGAAATTCACTCGATGCCCGAATTTTAGCACGAAATTAAGCATAATGTTCTGTAGTTTCTATTACCTGTCACTAGATGCGCAGATGTTTATGTTTTATTCGTAATTATTAGTTTTATTGTCGGCAACTGTTTTTGAGATTTTGTTCTAGTCAACGTGAAAATGGAGTACACATCAAATGAACTTCCTTGTAAAGCAATACTGGATTACGAATTCAATTACAGCTACTCAAAGGGCATACCAGAGAGAATTTGGTGTTTGGAATCCTCCCCAAAGAAACACAATACTGGGACTGGTAAACTAATTGGAAACAACTGGATCTCTGGTTAGCGACAAAGGCAAAACTCGTTCATCTAGGCTTCCCACGGTTGTTGTTGACGTAAGAGCACGACTGGATCAGTCACCCAAAAAACCATTAAGACGTTTATCGCAGGAGACAGGGTACAGCTACTCAATGTGTCAGAGAGCTGTGAAAAGTGCAGGTCTAAAGGATGACAGTTGTCTATCAGTTATAGGAACGAGATAAGGATGACTGAATTATTTTCGTTGGTTTCAGGCAATCATTGTGCAAAATCCTGCCATATTGTCCATCACATGGTTCATAGATGAAGTATGCTTCCATTTATCCGGCTATGTGAACTCAAATAACTCACGCTATTAGGCCAGCGAAAATCCACATGTTATTCCTGATGCACCTATGCACCCGGTTAAAATCGGAGTTTGGTGCACAATATCCGTACAGAGAATAGTGGGAACAATTTTTTACTTTCTCTACTACGTATAGTAAGTAGCGGAAGTATTGTATTCCACCCAAAATTTCGATACCGAGATTTCACCGGAAATGTTTTGAGACCCCCTGAATCCAGAAAAAGCATTTTTGGAAACATGTCCATGTGTGTGTCTGTCTGTCTGTGAACAGCATAACTCAGAAACGAACAGTCGGATAAACATCAAACTTGGTATTTAGGTTCTGTATCTTCCAGAGATGCGACACGAAGGTTTTCAAGAAAATCCCCCCGCCCCAGATTACCCTTTACATGCAACATTTTTCGAAAATTTTAATTTTCTCAGAAATGGCTATAACGATTTTGATTAAAATATCATATGTTTAAGACATTTTCATGACAAATAAAATGTATATTTTGAATTTTCTGGGAATGTCTCCAAAAGCATTCTTCATTGTTGCTTAACTGGTAAACCATAAGAGATAGACAAACTTTTACTACACAAAAAGTGTAGATCGCGTTAAAATACACAATTTATGTCATTTACATTTTTTTTGTTGAGTGAACCATTTTCGAGATATTGCTTGTTATTCCCTTAAATTTTCCAATACTTATACTTTTTCTCAAATTCGTTATTCATGCAAAGAGAATGGAATGCGCCACATAGCAACCAGCGTTAAAATATTTGACTATCGCTTAAAAGCTACCATATTCCTCTTGCATCTACAAGAAAATTAGCAATAAGATTAACATCTCGATTAACATGAAGCATATGGAGAATAAGCGTTTGTAAAAATAGTTTTTACAAGAGTAGAGAAAGTGTGAGTGTAACACATCAGATTTTTTGCAACATGTTCACCCTGTTAAATCTATGTCCAACCAGATATAAATAAAAATAAAAGGTTTTATATCCAGCTTTGTCGTGTTGGCAACCTTTTCGTTAAGGAAGCTTTCATTGTTATTCCCTTGGACAATCGATCGAGTAAAACGTTGACGTCTCCATTGTAAATCCAGCTTTACAGTTTGTTTTCAGTTTGAAGAAATGCTTAATGGTACGTATAATAAAGTTCAACAGGAAAAGTAACATCAAATCGATTTCCTCCTCAAGGAACAAAAGGGAAAGAATCTGTTGCTACACCGGGGGGACTCAAGAGCTCGGCGATGGGGGGAAGGTCTCGGATAATGGTTCAGACAGAACAACAACCAGCTCTCGAGAGTTCAAAAGCCCCATCATTAAATGCCGGTGCAGTACTTGGCCTAATCTTGGCGGTCAACAAGCGATTAGGATCGTTTTGAAGAGTGCATGGGCGCACCCACGCAGCCCACCTGATTTGTGAACATGTTTCATGTCCTTGAGTGCTTTAATTGAATTTAACATACTGGTAAATCTTTTCTTGTTCCGCTAAAAGCATCAACTCTCTTTATTGGAATAAAATCCAATACTTGTTTGACATAATTAGTATATGGGATCACTCCACTCTGTCCTCTAAATGACCTCTCTATTTTGAAATTGTTTTCTTTGCAGTTTTGTTTGAAATATTCCTGACGATGCATTTCCTAAGACGCTTTTTTAAAATTTATACCACAACTTCTTCAACACCAAAATCGTATAAAAAGATTTGTTATTCTTGGTTTCCTTCATTGAATTAATTTCCAAGTTAATATTTACATTAAAGCAATTTTTAGAAATAGAAAATAGAGAAAGATATATGCCTTTCATATAATTATTTTCTGAGCTAAGGTTAATTCTTTCACGTGTTATGAAATTCAAAACACTTGGGAAAAATTAGTAAACTGATTAAAACATTCCTTAATTTTTTAATTATTAATTTTAATAACTTTAAATTAAACCAACATGGTGATATTTTGCAGAGTTGCAAATTCCTATAAGCTTAATAAAGTTTTTGGAATTCTTATCAAAGATTTTTAGCAAACTTATAAAATAAAATTAATCCAGTCTGAAAATTTTAAACCTTTAAATCTCATACATTGTTTTTAATACAGTTCATTACAAATCAAATATTTAATTTTATGTAAAATTTAAAACTTTACTGCAAAAAGTAATACGGTTTACCTTTCTAAAAATCAATCACGTATAAAATGATAAAACCCCAAATTCAAAAATATGTTTTACATCAACAAAAGACTCTGTAGATCTCTTAAATCATCTTTAAAGAACATTATATTAAAAATTTAAAAGAAACAGAAAAAAACCACATCATAAGGAACCTTGCAGAGTGCAGAACATTTAAGAAAACAAGATAGGTAACTAGAAAATCAGATCTTAAAATCTTAGGGCATATTCTTACACACTCACTCAAATACAGTTTAACATAGCATAAATTACCATAGGGGCAAATTCCAACTAATTCCTAATTCTACGATGATTTAAGATTTTTTCTATGAACATTTTTAAAAATAATTTTTTAATAAATTTAGACAAAATTCGGTAACGAATACCCTTAAAATTATAAAAACAGATCATTTCACCTGTTTATAATGAGTGTTAAGTAAAACATGTTATAATTAACAGAGTACATTATAATTATTAAATGTTTCATTTCAGACGAAAAACTCGGAGGAAAGCTAGGTAAAGTCACTTTAAGTGTTCAGTGATACCGGTTGGGAAAAGAATCATTATTTTAAGAATTGATATCATTCATAAAATACATTCTTATAAATATGGAACCTAAAATTGGTATCTTCGAAAATAACCGCATATTTAAATTGGTATTGTAAAACCTCCTCTAATCTTAGACATTTTCTTGCTTCTTTCTGAATGTGACCCAAATCTGCAAGCAATAAACTAAGTGGTCAGAAGGCGACACCTGTGTCTCCATAGAAATGTGTACCTAATGAAGCTATGTGTTTATCGTCTTAGGCGTGCTTTTAATTCAACAACATAGACATAACCTATTATTCTTTGTTTTTATCCGTTGCTATGTTATAGATACAAAACAAAAGCACTGAAATAACTTTAATTGCAATAGATGCTGCTATCAAAACTCTGTAAATTACACATATCTTGGAAGATACAGAGGGTATAGGGATAGAACGGAACGGGACACCTCGCGCGCTGCTACCTATGGGAGATCTATTGCGGCCACATCCCCAAGTAGAAAGGGATGAAGTGAAGGAAGCACAGAAGGCGACAGGCCACAGAGATGCGGGAAAGTCTCTTAACAGTTCTTAGCTCGAATATGAGGCAGTATTTTTAACACTTAAATAATTTCAGTCTAGTTATATAATATATAAATTCAATACCAACCCGCCTTGAAGCAATATGTGTATGTAATAATTTGTAAAATGTATGTAACAGTCATTGCATATACTTATATTATTGTATACATGTTCAATAATGTTATATGAATGTATTACGTAATTTAGTAATGTAGGAGCTGTGAGAATAATAAGTTAAAAGTTTCTAACAAGTGATTCTTGGAGTAACAATAATGTAATTATAGTGACAGTTTATAAAATAGTCAATCAACAACCAGAAAAATCTTTAGTTAAATGAAGGTATTCTATTGGAGTAGGATTAGCCAATCAGAAACTGAAATATAGCAAAATTTACAAATCTAGAAGTCAGTTGCCTGCAACCAGTGTTCCTAACCGGGCGCGAGACATACCCTTGAGAGATTTAAATATGTATTCGTGTGAGAGGAAAATTAAGTTTACGTATTAAAAAGTGTAATTAATTAATAAAAACAATCTCACAGCTCTTTATATCAGTGAAGTGTTATTTAAATCGTGTCAAGCATTAATAAAAGGAGTAAAGTAAAATTATAATCTGTGTAAGTCTACATTCTTAGTCGCACCACAACCCTGCCAAGATATCCATGTCTCTAAAATAAATACTGACGCAGCCGAGGCAAACATAAATATATAATATTTAAAGAAACAGTCAAATTACAAATTTAATATCTTTTTTTTAAACTTGAGTCAAAGGCCACCTGAAAGTACACTTGGGGCGAATGCTACCGGAAACCGGGTACCATACGTGCGGTTGCAACTACTACAATTTCGGCTGCCCAACAGTTAAAATATAATACAACTCATTCAACACGACCTGCTTCAAATTGACGCCCAAAGCATGATGTAAAGAACGTAACAAACCATCTTACTTCAAATACCCATCACATTACTGCAGCTGCCTAGAAAGGGGCGATAACCAAGCAGCCCTCTAGTGTCCAAGGATAATACTCTTCCTGTAGCAAGGCATCCGTGTCTTTTGTCCGGCACAGTCACACACTTCAAGAAGCACACCTGAAAGATGAGAAGAAACGGAATAAAATGGTCCTGAGGGAAAGGAAATTGTGGTAGATGGGAAACTATCCCAGCATTTGCCTTTCGACTAGGGAAAATCACGAAAACCCCAAGGTCAGCGTGGGCGATTGAAGGGAATCGAATCCGAGACCTCCCGAATGCGAGCCAACTCGCTCGGTTTGGAAATACAGTATTACGCCATATATTCTCTTTTTACTTTTTCTACTTCATATACTAAGTAGGGAAAGTCTTGCATTCCACCCAAAAATTCTACATCGAGGTTTCACCGGAAATACATGTATTGAGAACCTCTGAATCCAAAAAAAAGCATTTTTAGAAAAAGGTCGATGTGTGTGTTCGTGTGGATGTGTGCCTGTGTACAGCATAACTCAAAAACGAAAAGTCGGATAAATACCAAACTTAGTATTTAGGTTCAGTATCTTGCAAAGATGCGACACAAAGATTTTTAAGAAAATCCCCACCTCCCCACACTACCCTTTACATGGAACATTTTTCGGAAACTTTAATTTTTTGAAAAATGGCTCTAACGTTTTTGATTAAAATTTCATATGTTTAAGATACCTTCATGGCAAATTGAATTTTCTGGGAATGTCCCCAAAAGTTCTCTTCATTCTGGATGAATTTTGCGTAACTAGTAAACCCTAAGAAATAGACAAAAGTTTACTACACTCTCGTTAATACACACAATTTAAGTCATATACATTTTTTGTCCAGTAAACTATTTTTGAGATATTTCTTGTTATTGTTTTTTAATTTTCCAATACTTAAACTTTTTCTAAAATGGGAATTCGTTATTCGTTTTTTTATGTCCTGGACATGCATAGAGAATGAAATGCCTCAAATAGCAACCAGCTCTTAAAGAATTGTACTATCGCTTAAAGCTCACACATTCTACTTGCACCTACAAGAAAATTAGCAATAAGATAGTTTCTACAATTTTTATATCGATTAACGTAAAGTAGCTGGAGAATAAGTGTCTGTAAAAGCAGTTGTACAAGAGTAGAGAAAGTCATATGAGTGTAACACAACAGATTTTTTAATGAATATTGCCATCTCTGAAAATAATAACAGCATTATAACATCTGGCATATCAATATGCTATCATAAATAAAAATAACCGTTTCTTTTAATCATCGAAACGTTAGATAGACAATAGCCCGGTATAAGGGCTGTATAAAAGTCAGAAATATATCTTTAATATATTGCTTTTCTGTGATATGATATCTATCACTGCACTGTGACTATTTAAATATTTGGATCCACTAAAGTGTAAAAAAGACTATTCATTTTTATCACTTCCGAAGTCAGTGATTGCAGTTCGCAATCAACGTCTAAAAACGATCGGAAACGCATTATGTACTTTGTAAAGTTAAATTCAGTGTTGTAAATAACCAATACAAACATAACCGCAAAATTAAACATAAACATACAAGTCTCCGGGCTTCAGAACTTCGTGTTTAACTTGCGTAGAGAAATCAGCGAACCCGAAATTTGCGAACTAGTTAAATCTAATGGAATTAGGGCTAATTTAATTTTAACTGAGATACGACAGCCCTGTGAAGAACGTAAGTAAAGAGAGCACAGCATAATGAAACCCTGCCTTTTGAAAATACTGTAAACAAATTATAAGTTTAATTGTGATAGCTCTGGAACTTTTATAGCCACCATATTCAGAGTGTTACATAAATATTACAAGTAGTGATGGGACGATACCACTATTGTTAATACTCGATACTTACCTTATAAAAATCTGATATGTTACACTCACATGAATTTCTCTACTCTTGTACAAACTATTTTCACAAACGCTTATTCTCCATATGCTTCATGTTAATCGAGACGTTAATCTTATTGCTAATTTTCTTGTAGGTGCAATGGGAATATGATAGGCTTTAAGCGATAGTCAAATATTTTAAGTGCTGGTTGCTATGTGACGCATTCCATTCTCTTTGTATGTCCAGTACATAAAAAAAAGAAATAAGGAATTCGCATTTGAGAAAAAGTATTGGAAAATTTAAGGGAATAACAAGCAATATCTCGAAAATGGTTCACCCAACAACAAAAATGTATAACATAAATTGTGTATTTTAACGCAATCTACATTTTTGTGTAGTAAAATTTTGTTTATCTCTTACGGTTTACCAGTTATGCAAAAGTCGTTCACAATGAAGAATACTTTTGGAGACATTCCAAGAAAATTGGAGACATAGGTACATTTCATTTGTCATGAACATATTTTAAACGTATGATATTTTAATCAAAATCGTTAGAGCCATTTTTGAGAAAATTAAAATTGGCGTACAATTTTCCATGTAAAGGGTAATGGGATTTTCTTGAAAACCTTCATGTCGCATCTCTGGAGGATACTGAACCTAAATACCAAGTTTGGTGTTTATCCGACTGTTCGTTTCTGAGTTATGCTGTTCACAGACACACACTCAGACACACACACGGACATGTTTCCAAAAATGCTTTTTTTGGATTCAGGGGATCTCAAAACATGTATTTCCGGTGAAATCTCGGTATCGAATTTTTGGTGGAATGCAATACTTCCCCTACTTACTATACGTAGTAGAGAAAGTAAAAAATTGTCAAGGCGATAGCTTGTTTACTGAATTATGCTCTTATTAGTAGTTTTCTGTGTATAAAAGCATTTAACCAATTTTGTATTGTGCGCTAATTCGGAAATTGTTTCTGTTTAACATTCTCCAACTGGCAGCAATTATATTTTCTCAAAAATGGCTTTATTGACTTTGATTAAAATACAATATATTTAGTATATTTTCATGACAATAAAATGTATATCTTGCATTTTTTGGAAATGTCCCCAAAGGTCCTCTTCTTTATGAATCGCTTTTCCATAACTGGTAAATCATAAGAGATAGATAACATTTTTCTACACAAAAATATAGATCTCATAAAAACACAATTTATGCCATTTTTTTGGTCGAGTGAACCATTTCGATATATTCCTTGTTATTTGATTTAGTTTTCCAATACTTATACTTTTTCTCAAACGGAAATGCGTTATTTGCTTTTTTATGTCCTGGACATACAAAGAGAATGGAATGCGCCACATAGCAACCAGCTCTTAAAATATTTGACTATCGCTTAAAGCCTACCAATTTCCTTGCATCTACAAGAAAATTAGCAATAAGATAGTTTCTGCAAATGTTTATCTCAATTGGCATGAAGTAGATGGATAATAAGCGTTTATAAAAATAGTTTGTACAAGAGTAGAGAAAGCCATGTGAGTGCAACACATCGGACTTTGCTATCTCAATAATGCCATAGGTTGTATGTCCCTTTTGTTAGGCAAGGCTACTACCAGTACAACTACTACTAAATAATAATAATAATAATAATAATAATAATAATAATAATAATAATAACAACAACAATAATAATAATCATTACTTTGCTTCCCATTTTATTTAACGTTATGTTATGCTAAACATTTTCTTTTATAGGATTTTTTTATCCATATCATAGAATTTAATCGGTATACCTGAAAGCTACGCTCCCGATCAGAATTTGCCTTGCATAAACACGAACTAACAGATGAAAGGAAAAACCAAATATTATCTCATGTCTTGAGTTTTGATTTGTTTCTGCTGAATTCACAAATTTTGATTACTGTAGTAGGTAAATGCAATGGCTGAGAGTGAGTCACCAAATTATTGCAGAAACGTGATTTAGTACGTCAGCTAAATCAGCTTCATTCGTAAGTCAGTTAACGCTGCATATTATAGTGCCTCTACTCCACCCATTGTTTTGCATGTTTTTATTTAGAACACAAGTATCTATGAAATGTTGCATTGATTCACAAACAGGAAACGCAGCCAAGGTCTAGCATGAACTATAGTCTAGCAATTCTTAGGAACACGAGTGAGGCAATAGTGTGAAATCTCGACTCTTTTCATTCCTTGTATAGTGTAAAGTTAAATGCAACAACCCTGAATAACGTAAAACTTAAACATTTAAAAGTCTCGAAAAAGTATCGACCTTTTATCTCAAAATATTAAACATGCTTCGATACCACCGAGTTTCAGGAGTATCGAGGTATCGACAGTATTTTTAACACTTAAATGATTTTAATCAAATTATATAATGAAAAATATAACAGCCCGCCTTAAAGCAATATGTGTATGTAACAATATATAAAAAGTGTACATTACAGTCATTGTAAGTGTTTATATTATTGTATACATGTTCAATAATGTTATGTGAATGTATTACGTAATTTAATAACGTAGGAACTGGGAGAATAATAGGTTAAAAGTTGTAAACATTGAGGTAACAATGAGGTAACTTTGAGGCAATAACAAGTAACAATGTTTAATAATGCTACTAGTCATTATTGGAGCAACAATAATGTAAATTTTGAGACAGTTTATAAAATAGCAATCAACAACCAGAAAAAGCTTTAGTTAAATAAAAGTATTCTATTGGATTAGGAATAGCCAATCAGAGACTTGAAATACAGGAATTTACAAATGTGGCGATAGAAATCAAGTCAGTTGCTTGTAGACAATGCTCATAACTGGACGCAAGACACGTCCTCGAGAAATATAATACGTATTCGTGTGAGACGAAAATAGCTTTACGTGTTAAAAAGTGCAAGAAAGAAAAACATACAAAATGTCTCACAGCTCTCTCTATATCAGTGAAGTGTTTTTTTTTTAAATTGTGTCAAGCATTAATAAAAGGAGTGAAGTAAAATTATAATCTGTGTAAGCCTACATTCTTCAGTCGCACCACAACCCTGCAAAGAGAAACATGTCTCTAACAAAAATACGTACTGACGCAGCCGAGGCAAACATATACTACTATTTAAAGAAATAGTCAAATTACAAAGTTAATATTTTTAATTTTTTTGACGAAGGCTACCGGGTACCATACGTGCGGTTGCAACTACTTCAAGTTCGGCTCCCCAACAGTTGAAATATAATACAACACCTTCAATACAACCTACTTCAAATTGACGCCCAAAGCGTGGTGCAAATAACGTAAAGAAACTATCTACTTCAGGTTCCACCCCTAATTATTATTATTATTATTATTATTATTATTATTATTATTAAAACAGCTTTCGCAGGAATAATTCTATTACACATTTTGTGTAGGATTGTAGGTACAAGAGGGATAGAGGAAAACGAATCAATAGTCAGATGTTTTAAATGTAGTCTGTAAACGCTGACCTTAACGTTGTGAAAAACAACCGAATAGTGTTAGCACATTAAGTAAATTACAAAATTGTTGAAAACATCTAATCAATAATAAAGGATGAATTAGTCCAAAAAGCTCATATGAAATAAATTGTGTGTTTTAAAGAGATCTACATTACCTGTGTAGTACGTTTTCGTCTATCACTTAACATTTACCAGTTTGTACAAAATTCCTTCCGAATGAAACGTACCTCACAGCTACTCCCAGAAAATTCAAGATATACGTAAATATCATGTAAATATTTTAATATATGCTATTTAATCAAAATCTTTACTCATTTTTGATAAGGTAAGAAATATCAAACATTTTCCGTTGTAAAAGTTAGTTTGAGGTGGAAATATTTTCTTTAAAACTTTTCTGCTCGCATCTTTGGAAGATACTGAACCTAAATACCAAGTTTGGTGTTTATCTGACTTTTCGTTTTTGAGTTATGCTGTCCACAGACACGTCATTTTGTAAAAGTACTTTTATTCAGGGGTCTCAAAACATGTATTTCCGGTGATATCCCTGTATGGAATTTTTTGGTGGAATGTAATACCCTCTGCGTATTATATATGTGGTACAGAAAGTATAATCTGATGTGTTACACTCACATGACTTTCTCTACTGTTGTACAAACTATTTATACAAACGCTTATTCTCCATATGCTTCATGTTAATCGAGATATCGAGATGTTAATCTTATTGCTAGTTTTCTTGTAGATGCAAGGGAAATATGGTAGGCTTTAAGCGATAGTCAAATATTTTAATAGCTGGTTGCTATGTGGCGCATTCCATTCTCTTTGTATGTCCAGGACATGAAAAAAATGAATAACTAATTCCTATTTGAGAAAAAGTATTGGAAAATTTAAGGGAATGTCAAGAAATATCTCGAAAATGGTTCACTCTACAAAAAATTTACATGACATAAATTGTGTATTTTAACGCGATCTACATTTTTGTATAGTAAAAGTTTGTCTATCTCTTATGGTTTACCAGTTATACAAAAGTCGTTCACAATGAAGAATACTTTTGGAGACATTCTCAGAAAATTCAACATATACATTTCATTTGTCATGAAAGTATCTTAAATATATGACATTTTAATCAAAATCGTTAGTCATTTTTGAGAAAATTAAAATGTTCGAAAAATGTTCCATGTAAAGGGTAATCTGGAGTGGGGGGATTTTCTTGAAAAGCTTCGTGTCGCATCTCTGGAAGATACTGAACCTAAATACCAAGTTTGGTGTTTATCCGACTGTTCGTTTCTGGGTTATGCTGTTCACAGACACACACATGGACATGTTTCCAAATATGCTTTTTTGGATTCAGCGGGCCTCAAAACATATATTTCCGGTGAAATCTTGGTATCGAATTTTTGGGTGGAATACAATACTTCCCCTACTTACTATATGTGGTACAGAAAGTAAAAATGTTTTTTTATAATGTTTAGGGGCCTAAAAGCATATATTTCATGTGAAATCTTAGTATCAAGTTTTGGATCGAATACAATAATTCATCTCGTTACTATAAGTACCTAGTTAGTAGTGGAAGTAATAACTCAGTTACGTACTTCGAAGTTTAAAGACATAATTTTTCCCCAAGTTTTTGACTGTTTCTAAGCTCTCTAAACTGTTTTTACTGGCCCAAATGTACCATAACTAGGGGAATTTGTCCAAATGGGATGTGTCGTTCGCCATAGATCACATCCCAATCTTTAACATTTTACAACTTTTACGAAGATGCCCCTACTGTTTAGCATTTGCATCATATGTGACTGTTTCCATAGAGATGGAATCATTGATCCAGAACTATATGTGTTTGTTTGTCTGCGAGCTGTCCAAGTTTGCCGTCGGCTAGGTTCTAAAGCGGTGCCACCAAAGGATTCATTCCCTGGATCGGCCCGCTTCCCAATTAACAGCAAAGCCGCCTCATCAATCATTGAGTGACTTGGGCGCCGTTTCAATCGATGTCAAGCGCGTTTCATTGTGCGTATGTGGGCGTAATGACGTCACGTCGCTGCGCTAGCCAATCGGCGTCCCGGGCATGGCGCCAAAAGCATTACGTCATCGGACGGTTGAGTCGGATTTTCCGCCAATGAGAGGCCTTGACGTCATATCGCTCCGTGTGTAGTGAATGAGGAGGGTTGCCTAGATACGCTGGGATGCTGCAACTCTGGGGCAAGACCCGTGGCGGGCCGTCGCTTCACGTGGGCGTTTTCAACTAGTTCCAGGAACCGCGCACCGACTGTCCCTGGGTTCATTCGCATTTTAGAGGAAGCTGTACCATTCACCACCATCTGCTTTTTCTTGTTTTGCTTTTTCATCTCTTCCCCGAGACGCTGACGTTCTCTGTATCATCCCTTTTTCTTTTTCTTCAAGAAATCGTAGGAATCTCATTTCTGCAGACCTCTCTGTCTCTCTTCTATCGACCTTCATGGAAACTCAAAAGGCATGGATAATGAAAGGTTTACCTCACTGCTCCTTTGTGATGTCATGTAGACCACAGAAGGCTTGCTGATATCAGGGGCGTATGTATAGATATGTAAACAAATAGTTTACCTAGGATTTCTAAACATCATCATACACAACATAGGTTAGGCCGATTGACCCGTTTCAGCTTCATGAGAATTGATCCTATCATTTAGTGGAGGGTCTGCCTCTACCTCTGAAACCATCTATACTACATGAATAATTTATTTTCGGCATCCACTGCTGGTCTTCGTCTTAGATGTTCATGCCATTTCTCCTCATTTCATTTATTTTTGCTTTCTCTACCACGTACATAGTAGGCAGAGAGGGTATTGCATTCCACCCAAAAATTCAATATCGAGATTTCGACGGAAATACATGTTTTGAGGCCTCTGAATCCAAAAAAGTCAGTTTTAGAAAAAGGCCAATGTGTGTGTGTCTGTCAACAGTATAACTCAAAAACGAAAAGACTTATAAATACCAAACTTCGTATTTAAGCTCAATATCTTCCAAAGATGCGACACCAAGGTTTTCAAAAAATCCCCGAACCCCAAAATACTCTTTATATACAACATTTTAAAAAAATTATTTTCTGAAAAATTACTCTAATGTCCCTTTTGATTAAAATACCGTATATTAAAGACGTGTATAATAAATAAAACGCATATTTTTTTAATTTTATACGAATAGCCTATGAAGTCCTGTTCATTCGGAAGGAATTTTGTATAATCTTGTATAACTGGTAAGCATTAGGCGATAGACGAAACATACTACACAGATAATGTAGATCTCTTTAAAACACACAATTTGTTTCAAATAGATTTTTGTGGCATAAGCCATTTCCGAGATATTCGTTATTATTGGTTCGCATTGTTCAACACTTTGTCATTCTTTTAAAGTATAGCGTCCAGTTCTTAAACATTTGACAGTCGTTATTTCTGCAAAGGTTTATCTGATTAAAATGAAGTAGAAAGGACAATAAACTTTCGTAAGAATAATTTGTATAGCCACTAGTAAACGATTGAGAGTAGAAAACTCATGTGAATGTAACACATAAGATATTTTTATGTTAAATCAAATGTCTCTTATTTCTGTATTATTATTTTTTTTAAACCAAGATAGTGTGATCTACCAGAGGACTAAAAAAATTAATTCCTGCAGCGGTAAATCTTCCCATCTCCTGTTCGATATCCAATTTTACACCCATAGATTATTAATGGGACTGGCATTACTTTTTAATTTATTTCCCGTCTTATTTTGTCTCAATGTTCACATATATCTTTAAATTTCTGCACTTTATGTTGTCATTTTTCTGGCAGTGTGGAATATTGAAATCTAGGTAATTAAAGGTGTTTACTTGCTCTTTATTCTTCAATTCAACACTATTCTAAATCTTAGATCACTTTAGCCCTGGAATGCTAATACTTCAGTTTTAGAGGCTGGGATATTCATATTATACGCTCTCTATTTTGTTAAGTTGATTAGTGGCAAATGGTTATTTCTAAACACATGTCTTATACCGGGTGTTAAAGTATTTCATATTTTGAGGGGTGATAGTGTGGATCAAAGCAGGGAAAAAACATCCAGTAGGTATGGGTTCTACAATGCATACGTACGAGCATCCGTGACCAACCTGGAGTCTTTCAGAGGGTGCGTGATTCCCTAAAGACAGAAGCATGCCTTACTATGAATGGGCACCAGATTGAGCACAAGTGCAGGTCCTATGTAATCGCAAGCAGATTACATTAGTAGCTATGCTGTTTCACAGTAACAGAGTAAATGTGTCCTCATTTGTTTACTGCATTCTGTAGCTCATACATAATAGCAAAGAGCTTGCAGTACGAGAGATGTTTCACAGCAGCGTAGATCAACAAGTGCCCATAGCTTTTAAGGTATCCATTTTAGAGCTCATGTTTACTAGAAATTTTTTGCTTGTTTTGGTTTATACTACATCTCTAATAATATGGAATACCTTTTACTTTCTCTACTACGTATAGTAAGTAGGGGAAGTATCGTATTCCACCCAAAAATTCGACACCGAGATTTCACCGGAAATACATGTTTTGAGACTCCCTGAATACAAAAAAAGCATTTTTGGAAACATGTCCGTGTGTCTGTGTGTCTGTGTGTGTGTCTGTGAACAGCATAACTCAGAAACAAACAGTCGTATAAACACCAAACTTGGTATTTAGGTTCCGTATCTTCCAGAGATGCGACACGAAGGTTTTCAAGAAAATCCCCCCAACCCAGACTACCCTTTACATGGAACATTTTTCTAAAATTTTAATTTTCTCAAAAATGGCTCTAACGATTTTGATTAAAATATCATATGTTTAAGATATTGTCATGAGAAATGTAATGTATATCTCGAATTTTCTGGGAATGTCTCCAAAAGTATTATTCATTGTGAACGACGTTTACATAACTGGTAAACCATAAGAGATAGACAACAATTTACCAAACAAAAAATGTAGATCACGTTAAAATACACAATTTATGTCATATATATTTCTTTTGTTGAGTGAACCGTTTTCGAGATATTGCTTGTTATTCCCTTAAATTCTCCAATACTTATACTTTTTCTCAAATTCGTTATTCATTTTTTTTATGTCCTGGACATGCAAAGAGAATGGAATGCGCCACATAGCAACCAGCGTTAAAAGATTTGACTATCGCTTAAAACCTACCATAATTCCCCTTGCATCTACAAGAAAATTAGCAATAAGATTGACATCTCGATATCTCGATTAACATGAAGCATATGGAGATTAAGCGTTTGTAAAAATAGTTTGTACAAGAGTAGAGAAAGTCATGTGAGTGTAACACATCAGATTTTTTAAAGTATTATATACAGGATGTTTCAGAAACAGTTTTACAAACTTCGGGTATGGTTCCTTACACCACAAGAAGGAAAACATTTCATATAAACATATGTGCCATAATCCTTTGTTTTCTCGTTAGGAGGTGTTCAACACAGTGGTACACTTATAACATTCAAAACTCATAATAAATGCTCGAAATGTCCTCCTTTTGCTTCTATGCATGCTTGTACTCGTCGAATCATAGAATGTCGCACCCTGTCAAAACCTCCGGGATGGTGCCGAATGGTTTCGCAGGCTTCCATGACGCGTTTCTGCATCCGGGATGGCTGCTCCATAAACCAATGATTTAAGATGCCCCAGAGGCAAAACTCCACAGGATTGAGGTCAGAAGAACGTGCAGGCCATGGAACTGGTCCTCCTCTGCCTATCCATCGGTCATGCTAGATACCAGTCAGTGCATCTCAAACAATGCGACTAAAATGTGCCAGAACCCCATCATGCATAAAGCGCATGTTTTTTCTTATTTGTAGGGGCACATCTTCGTGATGTAAGTCGGGAAGAGTGTGCTGGATAAAGTCTCTGTAGACAGCACCAGTAAGACGTGCTGGTAAAACGCATGGACTTACCAAACAGTTACCTACAAAGCCAGCCCACACATTCAGACTAAACTGTTGCTGATATCTAGCCTCAAGTACAGCATGAGGATTAAAATCTGCCCATATGTGTACGTTGTGGAAATTAGTAACTCCATCTCTCCCAAACGTTGCCTCGTCTGTAAACAAAACTGACGAGACAAACAATGGATTGGCTGTTTGTGCTACAAACCATCGGCAAAAGTTATCCCGTGGTGGATAATCGGCCGGCGAAAAGCCCTGCACACGATGAATATGATATGGATACAGGAGCTGCTCGTGAAGTACCCTCCATGCTGCCACGTGTGATGTACCAGATGCCACAGCCAATTGTCTTGTACTGATACCTGGATCGTCTTTGACACACTTTTAACATCTGTTCTTCGCGTTCCGGCGTACTCTTGGTCTTCCTCGATCAATAGTCCGTGGTGCAACGGTTCCTGTCTCAGCAAGGCGACGATAAACAGCGACAAAGGTTGGATGACTCGGTTGTCTTCGGTCTGGAAATTCCATCTGATAGAGCCATGCAGCCTCGCGTCCATTACCATTCGCGCGACCGTACATAAAAATCATGTCTGCCTGTTCACGAAATGAATATCCAGCCATGGTGGAACGAAACACGTGCAGTTAACTCACTACATGTACACAATTGAAACGTTGAAGTCAGACTAATGACAAATGACAAACGTAAACAAGTCTCCATGGCAATACTTCGCCATCTACCGTATGTAGTACAATGGGTCAACGCCTTCTATGAATGCATAGAGAAATGAAGTTTTGAGGTTTTACCCCGAAGGCCGTTGAACTCACACTTTCATTGTGGCAGGAATAACGCGAAAACCAAAGATTATGGGACACATGTTCGTATAAACCTTTTTCTTCTTTTGGTGTCAGGAACCCATACCCGAAGCTTTTAAAAGTATTTCTGAAACACCCGGTATTTATAATATATATTTATAGGTCGCCTAAAATATTTTTTCGTTGATAGTGTTTTTTGATCCACTTAACGTTCGCGCTATCATGGTGTAACGTTCAATTTCCTGCGTTCAGTACTGGTAACCTAACCTACCTTCGGTTCTGCCTGTTTTATGCGTGTATGTGTATGAACTACATTAAATCCTTTAATATATTCATTATTGCAGACAGGAAGCGTAATCGTGTTTGACAGTTGAATTTTACCATTTAAATCTTACCTGGACCTTTACTTCCCTTTTATTAGTTAATATTTGCTTACAATTTAATTAATGCAGTATACAAGTTAACGATTTTTTTAAAGCCAAGGCTAGGCCTGAATAATCGATCGTCTCTTCACCACCATAGTGGCCTTACTATTGGAACCACCACGCTCAGCAGTTGTTAGTAATTAACTTTATTTTCGTGTAAGTACTTTTTCCCATTATTCATTATCGTCAATAATAGTATGCGATACACATGCATTAAGTGCATCAGAGAATCTCAGAAGTAGAAAACACTCGATTTCGACTTGCATTTTCAAACTCTTCCTTGTTCTTCAACTTACCACTTACCATATTTCTATCATAATATACTGTTTTATCTCGATAAAACTTAGGAGTTATGATTTCCCCTTCTATTAGAACAACAAATGTATGCCTTAGTTTCCATATTTACGAATATTTTTGGTCGACCACACTATTAGATGCTGAATACATGTGACGTAACTAAACTATTATAGCATCCAGAATACTTCAGCGACTCATTACGATCTTACTCTGCGGCGCGAGCAGTCCATACATTTTAACACCTTCATAGCAGTAGCCCACTGAGATCCATTTCCCAGACAAAACAATAAAATATGTGTATTTAAAATAAAATAAAGTCTGTTCGTTGTAATTTTAATATTCTAATAAACTGAGCTCATTTTCTTTGCTTCAATGTGTGGTTTTCACGTTACCTGCAAAAAAAATAAATAAATACGGTATGGACTCAACAGTACTGATATCTGTTGCACTACTCACAAACACGCTAAAAGTCCGGCCATCCGATCAGCATTTAATTACACACAATTAACAAGGCAATATCTTTCTGTAAAAACCCAAAGCTTTTAAATTATAGTGTGGTCGACCTAAAACAGTGTATGCAACTTTACTATAATGGTAATTAAGACTCGCTACAGCTCGTTTCATAAACATACTCGTGTCTTAATTACTATAATTATAGTCGTGTTGTATAATGCACTATTTTGATACTTCGTGTATAATTATAACAGTGAATAGATTTTGGTTATATGCTAAGTACAATAATAAGTGGTCCATCCCCTAGATTACAAGACGATATTTAGAATCCTTAAACCACAAAGGTCTTTTCTTTATAAGAGCATAGTTCTTTTTTACTTTCTCTACTACGTATAGTAAGTAGGAGAAGTATTGCATTCCACCCAAAAATTCGATACCGAGATTTCACCGGAAATACATGTTTTGAGACCTCCTGAATCAAAAAAACATTTTTGGAAACATGTCCGTGTGTGTGTCTGTGTGTGTGTTAGTGTGTGTGTGTCTGTGTCTGTGAACAGCATAACTCAGAAACGAACAGTCGGATAAACACCAAACTTGGTATTTAGGTTCAGTATCTTCCAGAGAGGTTACACGAAGGTTTTCAAGAAAATCCCCTCACCTCAGATTACCCTTTACATTCAAAATCGTTCGAAAACTTTTATTTTCTCAAAAATTGCTTTAACGATTTTGATGAAAATACTATATGTTTAAGATATTTTAAGGATATCTTGAATTTCCTGGGAATGTCCCCAAAAGTCCTCTTCATTCTGAATGACTTTCGTATAACCGGTGAACCGTAAGAGATAGACATACTTTTACTACACAAAAGATGTAGATCTCGTTAAAACACACAATTTATGTCAAATACATTTTTTTTGTTGAGTGAACCATTTTCGAGATATTGCTTGTTATTCCCTTAAATTTTTCAATTCTTATTATCTCAAATGGGAATTCGTTATTCATTTTTTTGTCTTGGATATGCAAAGAGTATTAATCTGTGGCAAAGAGAATGGTGCTGCACCTAGCAACCAGCTATTAAGAGATATGTCTATGCTTAAAGGCTACTGTATTTCTATATTGCCCTTGTAAATACAAAAAAGGGGAACATAGTACGCCTTAAGCGATAGTCAAATATTTTTAGAACTGGTAGCTATGTGTAAAATGTAATTCTCTTTTCATGTCAAAAGATTGTTTCTGCAAATGTTTATTTCGATTAATATAAAAATAGATGGAGAATAAGAGTTTGTAAAAATAGTTTGTACAAGAGTAGAGATAGTCATGTGAGTGTAACACATCAGATTTTTTTCTCTTTTTTTAATGTTGGTAACTTAAGGACGAAACAAAGCAGTATCTTTAATTCCTGATCAAGCTGTTTTCCCAAGTATAGTTACGTCTTATAGCTCTTACACCAGGGGGGTGAAAAATGTTTATATACAATGTTTCAACGGTGATAGAGCTAAAAAGATTCTCAGGCTTGTCAGATAGACGCTTGGTGTCCATAACTGTTGTTACTTTCTCCAAAAATTCAATATCAAGATTTCACCGGAAATACATGTCTTGAGATTCCCTGTATCACAAAACATCCCCATGTGTCTATGAAGAGCTAACTCAAGAGCAAAAGTCGGTTTAACACTAAATTTGGTATTTAAATTCGGTATCTTCCAAAGAGCGAAACGAAGATTTTCCAGATAGTTCTTCGAACACAAACTACACTTTATATGGAAAAATTTTCTATTCTTTATTTTCTGAAAAGTGGCTCTTACGATTTTGATTGGCCCACTAAATATTTAAAATTCTTACTGATAAATAAAATGTATACCCTGGATTATATAGGAATAACCTGTGAAGTCTTCTTTAGTCGGAAGGAATTTTGTATAGTATAACGGGCAAATTATAAGAGATAAAAAAATCTGATGTGTTACACTCACATGACTTTCTCTACTCTTGTACAAACTACTTTTACAAACGCTTATTCTCCATATGCTTCATGTTAATCGAGATATCGAGATGTCAATATTATTGCTAATTTTCTTGTAGATGCAAGGGGAATATGGTAGCTTTGAAGCGATAGTCAAATATTTAAGCGCTGGTTGCTATGTAGCGCATTCCATTCTCTTTGCATGTCCAGGACATAAAAAAATCTGATGTGTTACACTCACATGACTTTCTCTACTCTTGTACAATCTATTTTTACAAACGCCTATTCTCCATATACTTCAAGTTAATAGAGATATCGAGATGTCAATCTTATTGATAATTTTCTTGTAGATGCAAGGGGAATTGCTAGGCTTTAAGCGATAGTCAAATATTTTAACGTTGGTTGCCATGTGGCGCATTCGAATTCTCTTTGCAAGTCCAGGACATAAAAAAATGAATAACGAATTTGAGAGCAAGTATAAGTATTGGAAAATTTAAGGAAATAACAAGCAATATCTCGAAAACGGTTCACTCAACAAAATAAATGTATGTGACATAAGTTGTGTATTTTAACACGATCTACGATTTTTTGTGTAGTAAAATTTTGACCATCTCTTATGGTTTACCAGTTATGCAAAAGTCGTTCACAATGAAGAATACTTTTGGAGACATTCCCAGAAAATTTGAGATATACATTTCATTTCTCATGACAATAACTTAAACATATGATATTTTCATTAAAATCGTTAGAGCCATTTTTGAGAAAATTAAAAATTTCGGAAAATGTTCCATGTAAAGGGTAGTCTGGGGTGGGGCGTTTTTTTTGAAAACCTTCGTGTCGCATCTCTGGAAAATACTGAACCTAAATACCAAGTTTGGTGTTTATCCGACTGTTCGTTTTGAGTTATGCTGTTCACAGACACACAGACACACACACAGACATGTTTCCAAAAATGCTTTTTTTGGATTCAGGAGGTCTCAAAACATGTATTTTTGGTGAAATCTCGGTATCGAATTTTTGGGTGGAATACAATACTTCCCCTACTTACTATACGTAGTAGAGAAAGTAAAAATGAGTAACGAATTTGAGAAAAAGTATAAGTATTGGAAAATTTAAGGGAATAACAAGCAATATCTCGAAAACGGTTCACTCAACAAAAAAAATGTATATGACATAAATTGTGTATTGTAACGCGATCTACATTTTTTTTTTGCAGTAACATTTTGTCTATCTCTTATGGTTTACCAGTTATGCAAAAGTCTTTCAGAATGAAGAACTCTTTTGGAGACATTCCCAGAAAATTCGAGATATACATTTCATTTGTCATGAAAATACCTCAAACATACGATATTTTAATCAAAATCGTTAGAGCCATTTTTGAGAAAATTAAAATTTTCGAAAAATGTTCCATGTAAAGGGTAGTCTGGGGTGGGGGGATTTTCTTGAAAACCTTCGTGTCGCATCTCTGGAAGATACTGAACCTAAATACCAAGTTTGGTGTTTATCCGACTGTTCGTTTCTGAGTTATGCTGTTCACAGGCACACAGACACATACTAACAGACACACACACACAGACACACACACACAAACACAGAGACACACACACGGACATGTTTCCAAAAATGTTTTTTTTTTTTGGATTTAGGGAGTCTCAAAGCATGTATTTCCGGTGGAATCTCGGTATCGAATTTTTGGGTCGAATGCAATACTTCCCCTACTTACTATACGTAGTAGAGAAAGTAAAAAAATCTGATGTGTTACACTCACATGACTTTCTCTACTCTTGTACAATCTATTTTTACAAACGCCTATTCTCCATATGCTTCATATTAATCGAGATATCGAGATGTCAACCTTATTTGTAATTTTCTTGTAGATGCAAGGGAAATATGGTAGCTTTTAAGCGATAGTCAAATATTTTATCGCTGGTTGCTATGTGGCGCATTCCATTCTCTTTGCATGTCCAGGACATAAAAAAATGAATAACGAATTTGAGAAAAAGTAAAAGTATTGGAAAATTTAAGGAAATAGCAAGCAATATCTCGAAAACGGTTCACTCAACAAAACAAATGTATATGATATAGGTTGTGTATTTTAACGCGATCTACATTTTTTGTGTAGTAAAATTTTGTCTATCTCTTATGGTTTACCAGTTATGCAAAAGTCGTTCATAATAAAGAATACTTTTGGAGACATTTCCAGAAATTTCGAGATATACATTTCATTTCTGATGACATTATCTTAAAAATATGATATTTTCATCAAAATCGTTAGAGCCATTTTTGAGAAAATTATAATTTTCGAAACATTTCCATGTAAAGGGTAGTCTGGGGTGGGGACATTTTCTTGCAAATCTTCGTGTCGCATCTCTGGAAGATACTGAACGTAAATACCAAGTTTGGTGTTTATCCGAGTGTTAGTTTTTGAGTTATGCTGTTCACAGACACACACACACAGACACACACACACAGACACACACACGGACATGTTTTCAAAAATGCTTTTTTTGATTCAGGAGGTCTCAAAACATGTATTTCCGGTGAAATCTCGGTATCGAATTTTTGGGTGGAATGCAATACTTCCCCTACTTACTATACGTAGTAGAGAAAATAATTAGTTCACAAAGAATATAGATGACTTTAAACGACACAATTTATTTCACATACTAACTTCTTGTGACAGCAGAAATTTCCGAGATATTTCGTTGTTATTGGTTTGAAATGTTCAATACTTTGGCAATTTTTACTTTCTCTACTACTATAGCAAGTAGGGGAAGTATTGTATTCCACCCAAAAATTCGATACCGAGATTTCGCCGGAAATACACGTTTTGAGACCCCCTGAATCCAAAAAAAGCCTTTTTGGAAACATGTCCGTGTGTGTGTCTTTGTGTGTGTGTGTCTGTGTGTGCGTGTGTCTGTGTGTCTGTGAACATCATAACTCAAAAACGAACAGTCGGATAAGCACCAAACTTGGTATTTAGGTTCAGTATCTTCCAGAGATGCGACACGAAGGTTTTCAAGTAAATCCCCCCACCCCAGATTACCCTTTACATGGATGATTTTTCGAAAATTGTAATTTTCTCAAAAATGGCTCTAACGATTTTGATGAAAATATCATATGTTTAAGATAATGTCATGAGAAATGAAATGTATATCTCGCATTTTCTGGGAATGTCTCCATAAGTATTCTTCATTGTGAACGACTTTTGCATAACTGGTAAACCATAAGAGATAGACAAAATTTTACTACACAAAGAATGTAGATCGCGTTAAAATACACACCTTATGTCATATACATTTCTTTTGTTAAGTGAACCGTTTTCGAGATATTGCTTGTTATTTCCTTAAATTTTCCAATACTTATACTTTTTACTTTCTCTACTACGTATAGTAAGTAGGGGAAGCATTGCATTCCACCCAAAAATTCGATACCGAGATTTCAGCGGAAATACATGTTTTGAGACCTCCTGAATCCAAAAAAATCATTTTTGGAAACATGTCCGTGTGTGTGTCTGTGTGTGTGTGTGTGTCTGTGAACAGCATAACTAAAAAACGAACAGTCGGATAAACACCAAACTTGGTATTTAGTTTCAGTATCTTCCAGAGATGCGATACGAAGGTTTTCAAGAAAATCCCCCCACCCCAGACTACCTTTACATGGAAGAATTTTCGAAAATTTTAATTTTCTCAAAAATGGCTCTAACGATTTTGATTAAAATATCATATGTTTAAGATATTTTTATAACAAATAAAATGTATATCTTTAATTTTCTGGGCATGTCTCCAAAAGTATTCTTCATTGTGAACGACTTTTGCATAACTGGTAAACCATAAGAGATAGACAAAATTTTACCACACAACAAATGTAGATCGTGTTAAAATACACAATTTGGGTCATAAACATTTTTTTTGTTGAGTGAACCATTTTCGAGATATTACTTGTAATTCCCTTAAATTTTTCAATACTTATTTTCTCAAATGGGAACTCGTTATTCATTTTTTTGTCTTGGATATGCAAAGAATATTAATCTGTGGCAAAGCGAATGGTGCTACACCTAGCAACCAGCTATTAAGAGATATGTATGTGCTTAAAGGCTACTGTATTTGTATATTGCCCTTGTAAATATATATTTCCCTTACATCTACAAGAAAATTAGCAATAAGATAGAGTCTGCAAATGTTTATCTCGATTAACATAAAGTAGATGGAGAATAAGCGTTTGTATAAATAGTTTGTACAAGAGTAAGGAAAGTCATGTGAGTGTAACACATCAGATTTTTTACTTTCTCTACTACGGATAGTAAGTAGGGGAGGTATTGCATTCCACCCAAAAATTCGATACCGAGATTTCACCGGAAATACATGTTTTGAGACCCCCTGAATCCAAAAAAAGCATTTTTGGAAACATGTCCGTGTGTGTGTCTGTGTGTGTGTGTGTCTGTGTGTGTGTGTGTGTGTGTTTGTGTGTCTGTCTGTGAACAGCATAACTCAAAAACGAACAGTCGGATAAACACCAAACTTAGTATTTAGGCTCAGTATCTTCCAGAGATGCGACACGAAGGTCTTCAAGAAAATCCCCCCACCTCAGATTACCCTTTACATAGAACATTTTTCGAAAATTTTAATTCTCTCAAAAATGGCTCTAACGATTTTGATGAAAATATCATATGTTTAAGATAATGGCGTGAGGAATGAAATTTATATCTCGAATTTTCTGGGAATGTCACCAAAAGTATTCTTCATTGTCAACAACTTTTGCATAACTGATAAACCATAAGAGATAGACAAAATTTTAGTATACAAAGAATGTAGACCGCGTTAAAATACACAATGTATGTCATATACACTTTTTTTGTTGAGTGAACCGTTTTCGAGATATTGCTTGTTATTCCCTTAAATTTTCCAATACTTATACTTTTTCTCAAATTAGTTATTCATTTTACTTTCTCTACTACGTATAGTAAGTAGGGGAAGTATTGCATTCCACCCAAAAATTCGATACCGAGATTTCACCGGAAATACATGTTTTGAGACCTCCTGAATCCAAAAAAAGCATTTTTGGAAACATGTCCGTGTGTGTGTCTGTGTGTGTGTGTGTGTGTGTGCGTCTGTGTGTGTGTCTGTGTGTGTGTGTCTGTGAACAGCATAACTCAGAAACGAACAGTCGGATAAACACCAAACTTGGTAATTAGGTTCAGTATCTTCCAGAGATGCGACACGAAGATTTTCAAGAAAATCCCCCCACCCCAGACTACCCTTTACATGGAACATTTTTCGAAAATTTTAATTTTCTCAAAAATGGCTCTAACGATTTTGATGAAAATATCATATGTTTAAGATAATGTCATGAGAAATGAAATGTATATCTCGAAATTTCTGGGAATGTCTCCAAAAGTATTTTTCATTATGAACGACTTTTGCATAACTGGCAAACCATAAGAGATAGACAAAATTTTACTACACAAAAAATGTAGATCGCGTTAAAATACACAACTTATATCACATACATTTTTTTTGTTGAGTGAACCGTTTTCGAGATATTGCTTGTTATTTCCTTAAATTTTGCAATACTTATACTTTTTTACTTTCTCTACTACGTATAGTAAGTAGGGGAAGTATTGCATTCCACCCAAAAATTCGATACCGAGATTTCACCGGAAATACATGTTTTGAGACCTCCTGAATCCAAAAAAAGCATTTTTGGAAACATGTCCGTGTGTGTGTCTGTGTGTGTGTGTGTCTGTGTGTGTGTGTGTCTGTGTGTGTGTCTGTGTGTGTGTCTGTGTGTGTGTCTGTGTGTGTGTGTCTGTGAACAGCATAACTCAAAAACGAACAGTCGGATAAGTACCAAACTTGGTATTTAGGTTCAGTATCTTCCAGAGATGCGACACGAAGGTTTTCAAGAAAATCCCCCCACCCCAGACTACCCTTTACATGGAACATTTTTCGAAAATTTTAATTTTCTCAAAAATGGCTCTAACGATTTTGATGAAAATATCATATGTTTAAGATAATGTCATGAGAAATGAAATGTATATCTCGAATTTTCTGGGAATGTCTCCAAAAGTATTCTTCATTGTGAACGACTTTTGCATAACTGGTAAACCATAAGAGATAGACAAAATGTTACTACACAAAAAATGTAGATCGCGTTAAAATACACAACTTATGTCATATACATTTGTTTTGTTGAGTGAACCGTTTTCGAGATATTGCTTGTTATTTCCTTAAATTTTCCAATACTTATACTTTTTCTCAAATTCGTTATTCATTTTTTTTTTGTCCTGGACATGCAAAGAGAATGGAATGCACCACATAGCAACCAGCGTTAAAATATTTGACTATCGCTTAAAAGCTACGATATTTCCCTTGCATCTACAAGAAAATTACCAATAAGATTGACATCTCGATATCTCGATTAACTTGAAGCATATGGAGAATAGGCGTTTGTAAAATTAGATTGTACAAGAGTAGAGAAAGTCATGTGAGTGTAACACATCAGATTTTCTCAAATTCGTTATTCATTTTTACTTTCTCTACTACGTATAGTAAGTAGGTGAAGTATTGTATTCCACCCAAAATTTCGATACCGAGATTTCACCGGAAATACATGTTTTGAGACTCACTGAATCCAAAAAAAGCAATTTTGGAAACATGTCCGTGTGTGTGTCTGTGTGTCTGTCTGTGTGTCTGTGTGTCTGTGAACAGCATAACTCAAAAACGAAGAGTCGGATAAACACCAAACTTGGTATTTAGGTTCAGTATCTTTCAGAGATGCGACCCGCAGGTTTTCAAGAAAATCCCCCCACCCCAGACTACCCTTTACATGAAACATTTTTCGAAAATTTTAATTTTCTCAAAAACGACTCTAACGATTTTGATTAAAATATCATATGTTTAAGATATTGTCATGCCAAATAAAATGTATATCTCGAATTTTCTGGGAATGTCTCCAAAAGTATTCTTCGTTATGAGCGACTTTTTCATAACTGGTAAACCATAAGAGATAGACAAACTTTTACTACACGAAAAATGTAGATCGCGTTAAAGTACACAATTTATGTCATATACATTTCTTTTTTTGAGTGAACCGTTTTCGAGATATTGCTTGTTATTCCCTTAAATTTTCCAATACTTATACTTTTTCTCAAATTCATTATTCATTTTTTTTATGTCCTGGACATGCAAAGAGAATGGAATGCGCCACATAGCAACCAGCTCTTAAAACATTTGACTATCGCTTAAAAGCTACCATATTTTCCTTGCATCTACAAGAAAATTACCAATAAGATTGACATCTCGATATCTCGATTAACATGAAGCATATGGAGAATAGGCGTTTGTAAAAATAGATTGTGCAAGGGTAGAGAAAGTCATGTGAGTGTAACACATCAGATTTTTTTATGTCCTGGACATGCAAAGAGAATGGAATGCGCCACATAGCAACCAGCGCTTAAAGGATTTGACTATCGCTTAAAACCTACCATATTCCCCTTGCATCTACAAGAAAATTACCAATAAGATTAACATCTGGATTAACATGAAGCATATGGAGAATAAGCGTTTGTAAAAATAGTTTGTACAAAAGTAGAGAAAGTCATGTGAGTGTAACACGTCAGATTTTTTTCACATTGTATCAGCATTCAGCTGTTTTCCGGATCTCATGCAAAGAAATGTGTAGTTTCAACATCAGCATATAGCGAACCGCTTTTAAGCATTTGACTATCGCTTTGGTTTGCTATATCCTGTTGCGCCTAAAACAAAGTGTGTAATGAAATTATTTCTTCAGACGTTAACAATTACCTCAAGAATAGTATGTAGAATGTATATAATAAGAAACTATAGTGGTAGAGGAAAAAATCATATGAATGTAACAAATCGCAGTTTTACAAATTGTTTTCGATCTCTCGTTACTAGTATACGGGATGTGTACAAGTATTGTTTAGAGATGTTGTTCAAACTGTCTACTATTTAATTATTGTATGCCTAATGCTCAAAAGTGAACTTATTGTCATATATTATGTGGGTATAAACACAGTTCGTAAATAATAATACTATAGGCAGCTGTTTTCCTGGTGGCTTCCAGGAAAGCACACTGCCCAATTGTTTCGTAGCTGTGCCTGTTTAAAAGGGTAGTTATCGAATGTTTTGTCGTACTTGCAGCGATCTATAATTTAAAGACGAAATAACTTTAAAGATGCTTCACTAAAGAGAGAATATCAGTTTGCTTGCAGCATAACATAGCCTTTACATACACATTATTTTGAAATCTATTACTAATATTATAAAAGAGAAAATGTGTTTGTAAAAAGGTGAGTCCACACTGTTCAACATATCAACCGTTAACATTCAACAATTAACAAAATGTTTCATTCAACGTGTTAAATGCCTTCAACATGTTATAACTGTGAACCTTTAACATTCCAACCACACCAGTTGACTTGTTGGGACAACAAAATCTCTCAACTAAAAGCAAAATGGACTCCAGTGATGAGGATTTGGCCATTGTTATTTGTATCTATGCTTGATTTGTAATAAAAAGAAAAGTAGGAGGTGATGAGGCTCTATCTTGTTAATTGGCACAGGAGTGAAGATATTTTTAATGAGTTTAAAATTCGGAGCAGGTTTGACTTCAATTTCTTGAGAACAATCAAAGTGTCTTCAACTTAGCTTTCACCAAGGTTTCTAACCTATAATTCACAAAAAGAAATACATTTGAGAGCAGCCGTTCCAGCTGTCAGACTTGAGCCGTCTTTTGCAATTCTCTAACAAAGTGAAGCTTATTTTCTTTTCTGATATTACCTCTGGAACAACAATAAACTGTACATAGTTTGGTATAATTGTCCATCCTTTTTATTACATATATTACAATGTTCCATAATGATAGGCTCAAAAAAGATTTTATTAATGAAAGTGTCTTTTCTTTCGTCCATTCCATAACCTCACATGAAGCAAACCAAATCAATGATACAAGCACAGAATGAGTCAACACGGAACTACCGAACACAATAGCTTGAAGGAATCAGAAGTACACCATTGCCATGGTTACAGTGGAAACTTCTGAAGTTCACCCAATCACATACACAGAGAGCAAATTGACTTAACAAGTTTTCCATTAAAAGCGGAAAACACCCAACATGTTAAAAGTGTCAAGCATAACTCTTTTGGTTAACATGTTAAGTCAATTCTGATATCGAAATTTGGCCAACATGCAAACTGTTAACATGTTGCACTTGACAAGTTTTGTTAAATGTTAACCAGTGTGGACAGGGCTTAAGGGTAACGAGCGAGATGACCCTGCGGTAAACGTGAGGCTCGTATTCTGGAGGTCCTAGGTTCGATTCCTGATGGCTGCCCACTCTGACCATGGGTTTTTCGTGGTATTCCCTGGTTTGCACAAGGTGAATGCAGGTGGTGTATTCTACCACGGATTTCCTCTCTCCCCCATTTCCTCTCATTTAATTTCCCTTTCATGTTTTAAGTTGACTCCGGGCCTGTGGTGTGGTTGGTGTCGGGCAGATGGCGTAGAGGCTTGCAATTTTCAACTTCTTCTGGGCCCTGCTAGAGGGAAGCGTATAGAGCCTTCACTGCTGGGTCGTATTTCCCCGGTCCCACTAGAGGGACATCTCCGAGTGACCCTCCCGTGGCCGGGTGGTCAAGGCTGGAACTATTAGGGAACTCTGCGTATCTCTATCTACTTGAGCCGACCTCTCTGCGACCTACACGCCTCCTGCGGTTCCGTTACCTCATCCGTTCCAACCGGGGATGGAGGTATAGGTGTCCCCACCGAACTAGTCCTATCCTATCCTAAACACGTATATGAATGTGTGTACATAGGATGATCTCAAAAACCACTCAAGCGATTTTGGTAATTCTGTCACTATTGAAAAGACCAAGTCTTGCTACTATGATTTATAAAATACCTTATAATTTCAATTCATAAATTACTAAAAAGGATGGACAAGCCTTATGTACTAGAATATGGTCAAATTCGAGTTATATCTTGCGGAGGATGATTTGACTTTTTGCTGAAATTGCCATGGAGTAGAAAATAGTTCCTATTACCTTCCAAAAAAGCATGTAAGAAAAAGGCAAATAAGGCGAATATATCATTCCAAACTATATATATATATATGTATATATATGTATATATATGTATATATATACCGGGTGAGTCTTCTCAGCCTACGGATTGAGAAGTTATGCAGTCCCAGCGTTGTACATGCCATACCGTAAACACTGTCCACTGCATCGCGTCGTATCAATTTCGGGCGAAACGTCTGCTTTGCACTCATAGCGCAACAGTGTGCGCGTTAGCCTTCAGTGGTGAAGGTCCCAGGTTCAAATACTGCCTCTTAAAAATACTTCTTATGCTTAGTAAATTTAACGAGAACTGATATTTTGGCATCGAAGTGTCGTTTCACTTAGTTTAATTATACGAATTACATTAAAATACACATTGTTACTGTTAGAGTATGTTGTAATGAACATCATAAATAAATACAAGAAATGGATAAAAAAAACTCATTTATTCCCAGGCGTGATTTGAATTTCCGACCTTCAGCATGGCTTCCCAGTATGTTAATCACTGCGATACTAGAGCACGTTAACAACGAGTACCACCACCGTAGCCCTGATCAGCGGCTAGTGAATGCGGTGTCAGCACCTGCATTTCGCACCGTCTGTAAAATGCACGTTTGGTAGTTACCAATCCGCAAGATGAGAAAACTCAGACGGTAGGTAGTTCACGATTTAGCAACTAAGGCACGGCAAAACAAAACAAAATCAAAAATCTGATGTGTTACACTCACATGACTTTCTCTACTCTTGTAAAACTATTTTTACAAACGCTTATTCTCCATCTACTTCATGTTAATCGAGATAAACATCTGCAGACTCTATCTTATTGCTAATTTCTTGTAGATGTAAGGGGAATATATATTTACAAGGGCAATATAGAAATACAGTAGCCTTTAAGCACATACATATCTCTTAATAGCTGGTTGCTAGGTGCAACACAATTCCCTTTGCCACAGATTAATACTCTTTGCATATCCAAGACAAAAAATGAATAACGAATTCCCATTTGAGAAAATAAGTATTGAAAAATTTAAGGGAATAACAAGCAATATCTCGAAAATGGTTCACTCAACAAAAAAATGTATATGACATAAATTGTGTATTTTAACGCGATCTACATTTTTTGGGTAGTAAAATTTTGTTATCTCTTCTGGTTTACCAGTTATGCAAAAGTCGTTCACAATGAAGAATACATTTGGAGACATTCCCAGAAAATTCAAGATATACATTTTATTTGTCATAAAAATATCTTAAACCTATGATATTTTAATCAAAATCGTTAGAGCCATTTTTGAGAATATTAAAATTTTCGAAAAATCTTCCATGTAAAGGGTAATCTGGGGTGGGGAATTTTCTTGAAAACCTTCGTGTCGCATCTCTGGAAAATACTGAACCTAAATACCAAGTTTGATGTTAATCCGACTGTTCGTTTCTGAGTTATGCTGTTCACAGACACACAGACACACACACACGGACATGTTTCCAAAATTTTTATTTTTTGATTCAGGGAGTCTCAAAACATGTATTTTCGGTGAAATTTCGGTATCGAAATTTTGGGTGGAATACAATACTTCCCCTACTTACTATACGTAGTAGACAAAGTAAAAA
The DNA here is from genome assembly GCA_030765065.1 of Deroplatys truncata. Classification (NCBI taxonomy): domain Eukaryota; kingdom Metazoa; phylum Arthropoda; class Insecta; order Mantodea; family Mantidae; genus Deroplatys; species Deroplatys truncata. The sequence continues at coordinate 66,582,957 of CM060984.1, forward strand.
TACTTACAGCAGTACGTTCGATGCCAATTAAATTAAATTGAGTTTTATTTGCGGACGCCCTTTAACCGCTGTGGTCTTTAGTTCCCATTCTATATTAGGCGTGAAAAACTGGTAATTTTTCTCAGAGGGCTCTTTATCAGGCTTGAGGTTCTACGACATGGAACCACCGGCTTTACTTCCCTTACGAAAGAAGCCATGCTAAGGATTTTTAAGCCTGAAAAAATACATCGCCCTCCGCCGGTGTGAACCCGCGACTCCGGGAACTAGAGGCTAGCATGGTACCCCTAGACCACGGAGGACGACGTGCGATACTAATGTCAAAATATTTTAACAACCCACATATAAGAAAACTTCGCTCTATTTCGTTTGTATGTTGTAATCAAGTTCGTTAGTAAGGTATGCTAAATAATTGTATAAATAGAGAACATTGTGTTCAGCTAGCTTTATAGTCAAACGTAAGATGATTTTTTTTCTCGGTAACAGCAGTTTTTTTCCAAAGTGGTTAACTGGTAGCCTGTGAGTACGGAATCTATATGTTCACCAGCTTCACCTGTGTTTGGTTGTACGTTTTATGAGTTTGTACAATTTGTGAAAACTGTGTAGCTTTTATGTTATTAAATAAGAATGGAACCGCAAAAAAGGTGCAAATGTGTAAAATGTAACTTAAAGTAAATATCTAAAAACATATTTATTTGAACATTCGAACAATGATTGTTCCACCGCTGGGGGTGCTATGAGGCTTCGAGAACTTCTAAGACTATTGTAGGGCGGTTAAACAAGTCAGACATTCCGCTGATGTTTCATATCCTGTTGTCTAAATATTTGGGTATTTTTCATTCATTATTAGGAATAGCCAGGGCTGTACAAATTACAATTATAAGGAGTAAAGGGCAGTATTCACGACAAAAAATCTTCTAGATTACTGTACAATAATTTCATGTAGAACAGGAGGAGGTAAATGAAATTTATTAAATCATTTGAGGATGAAAAGCCTACCTGTGGAATACGGGTAAGCCAGTTAGTGCTCAATAACCCAGCGGAATAACTCGGGTGGTAACGTCTGCGGCCCCATTCGGCAGGTCGATTTCCGTGGCCGACTTTCCTGACCCATGGGTTTTTTCAGGATCGCTAGGCGAATGCTGGGAAGGATCATTAATTTCCCCGAATTTCCTATCCCTTCATTTCATCTCCATTCTCATTTCACTTCACCTTTAATCTGCTTTGTCTCTTTCAGGGTTGAGAAAAGAATGCTCTGTGGAAACCTTCGTACTCCGGAATGGGGTGCTCTCCGAGTTCCGGGCCCCCCAGGGAATGTGTAAGCCCACAGAGTAGAGGGGAGCCGGCTGCACTAGTGCCTATCCGGAGAGTTTAAATCTGTAAATGTAGGGACCCTGCCCTCTGCCTGTCGTGCCCCCTGGTCCGGCCGCCCTCCGTCTCCTTTCATCTCATGCCTCTCCCCCGGGGACGCTCCGTATGGAGTATAGGTACAAAAGATCTATGCAGATCGACGTGCTAGTTCCCCCCCTCCATGTTGAATCCTAATCTAAATCCTAGTACTCAAAAAATGTGCTTAGGTGCAGGTGATTCGATGGAGGGGGACACCACACGAGCTGCGACCTGCACAGATCTATTGCGGCTACTACCCCCCAGGAAGAAGGGATGAGATGGTGGAACCACAGGAGGTTACAGGTCGTAGCCAGAAAAGCCAGAGAGACGCGCGGTAGTCCCTAACATTTCCAAGCTCACAGACAGGTCCCACTGCTAGGGCCGCCGAGAGAGGGTAATAAACCACCTACCAATCAAGCAGCCTGTGTCCACAGGGAATATTCTTACTATTGAGCATGCATCCGCGCCATCTGTTCGGCACCACCATACACCAGAAACCTAGAAGTACGCCTGAAAAATAAGAAGGATCATTAAGTACCCTGCATTTCCTGTCCCTCCACTTGACCTCCATTCTCATTTCACTTCACCTTTAATCTGCTTTCTCTCTTACAGGGTTATACGTTTTGGGGTATGCATGGCAGAGGAAAAGGACGCTCTGTGGAACCTTCGTCCCCCGGAATGGGACGCTCTTCGAGTTCCGGGGCCCCCAGGGAATGTGTAAGCCCACAGAGTAGAGGGGAGCCGGCTGCACCAGTGCCTATCCGGAGAGTTTAAATCTGTATATGTAGAGACCCTGTTCTTTGCCTGTCATGCCCCCTGGTCCGGCCGCCCTCTGTCTCCTCTCCGTGTTGAATCTTAATATTAATCCTAGTGCTCAAAAAATGTGCTTAGGTGCAGGTGATTCGATGGAGGGGGACACCACACGGGCTGCGGCTACTACCCCCCAGGAGGAAGGGATGAGATGGTGTAACCACAGGAGGTTACAGGCCATAGCCAGAAAAGCCAGAGAGACGCGCGGTAGTCCCTAATATTTCCAAGCTCACAGACCCGTGCCGCTGCTGGGGCCGCCGAGAGAGGGCGATGAACCACCCACCAATCAAGCAGCCTGTGTCCACATGGAATATTCTTACTATTGAGCATGCATCGGCGTCATCCGACAGGCACCACCATACACCAGAAACTTAGAAGTATGCCTGAAAAATGAGAAGGAAACAGACCACGGGGAAACAACGAAAAACACATGTATCAGAGTAGTAGGTTACCGTGGATCGAACTCGAGACCTCCCGAAAGCGAGTCTCACACGTTACCCCGACCCACCTTTCACGGCTTAACAATAAAAATAGTTTTGCAATGCACAGGGAGCAGGGAGTCTAAAATAGACTCGTCATCCTCAAGAAATATTTGATTAACTTCTGACAGTTTTAAGTATTTTTGTCATGCATAGTGGTTTATTTACGTTAGTGTCGAAGATCAATAAAGGCATTTATGTTCTGTGAAATAAAGATGCCACCACGAAGTAAATGACTGTTACGTAAGCAAATCCTGACACTAAATCTACTTGAGGTTTCAAGACAATATGTTGCGCTACAACAGACTGTATATAAAAAGCTCTGCGGTTAACCAGCAACAGCGTTTTTCCGCACCAAAGAGCGCTTGGCCATCCGCATCAAAGTAGGGTGCCGTCTCAACAAGGATCCTCCGGTAAGTACCTGCCCACTTGGAACTCGCACATAAAGTATTCAAGTTGTCCTGAAGCATCGCATTTTGATGTTTGCCTCTTCCGAAACGTGGGTTTTGAAATATTATAAAGAAATTATTAGATAGATATTTTACTTTCTCTACCACGTACATACGTACTGCGTTCCACCCAAACATTCGACACAAGTTTCGCTGAAAATACGAAAATGCATATTTTAAGGCCCCTGAATCCAAAAAATTTATGTGTTAACCTCACATGACTTTCTCTACTCTTGTACGAACTATTTTTACAAACGCTTATTCTCCATCTACTTCATGTTAATCGAGATAAACATTTGCAGACTCTATCTTATTGCTAATTTTCTTGTAGATGTAAGGAGAATATATATTTATAAGGGCAATATAGAAATACAGTAGCCTTTAAGCACATGCATATCTCTTAATAGCTGGTTGCTAGGTGCAGCAACACATTAATACTCTTTGCATATCCAAGACAAAAAAATGAATAACGAATTCCCATTTGAGAAAATAAGTATTGAAAAAATTAAGGGAATAACAAGCAATATCTCAAAAATGGTTCACTCAACAAAACAATGTATGACATAAATTGTGTATTTTAACGCGATCTACATTTTTTGTGTAGTAAAATTTTGGTTTACCAGTTATGCAAAAGTCGTTCACAATGAAGAATACTTTTGGAGACATTCCCAGAAAATTCGAGATATACATTTCATTTCTCATGACATCTTAAACATATGATATTTTCATCAAAATCGTTAGTCACTTTTGAGAAAATTACAATTTTCGAAAAATGTTCCAGGTAAAGGGTGATCTGGGGTGGGGGGATTTTCTTGAAAACATTCGTGTCGCATCTCTGGAAGATACTGAACCTAAATACCAAGTTTGGTGTTTATACGACTGTTCGTTTCTGAGTTATGCTGTTCACAAATAGACACACACACACACACACACACACACAGACACACAAACAGACAGACAGACACACACACGGCCATGTTTCCAAAAAAGCTTTTTTTGGATTCAGGGGTCTCAAAACATGTATTTCCGTTGAAATCTCGGTATCGAATTTTTCCGTGGAATACAATACTTCCCCTACTTACTGTACGTAGTAGAGAAAGTAAAAAAACATGTTTAGAAAAGAGTACATGTGTGTGTGAGTGTGTGTGTGTGTGTGTGTCTGTGAACAGCATAATTCAAAAACTAAAAGTCGGATAAATACCAAATTTGATATTTAAGTTCACTATCGTCCAAAGAAGTGACACGAATGTCTTCCAGAAAATCCCCCAACTCCAAATACCCTTTTACATGGAAGATATTTCAAAATTTTTGATTTACTAAAAAAATCAACGCTAGCTATTTTGATTAAAATACCATATATAAAAGATATTTACATTATAAATAAAATGTATATCTTGAATTTTCTGGAAATAGCCCCTAAAGTCCACTTCAGTACGAACAAATTTCATACAATCTTGTATAACTGTGTTAGTTAAGCGATAGACGAAAACGTACTACCCAAAAAATGTAGATCTGTTTAAAATAACTCACAATTTATTTCAAATGCTTTTTTGTGGCATCAGCCACTTCCGAGATATCTGTTATTAATGGTTCGAATTGTTCAATACTTCTATCATTTTACTTTTAAACCCATTTGATATTTAGTTGCTTCTCGAGATTGCACGCAAAGAGCACGGAATTTGGTTTTTAACTGAAATTTCGATTTTGAGTTATGCTGCTCTCTCCCCCTTCCCTCTCTTTGTCTCTCACACATGCTTACACACATGGCTATGTTTCTAAAACGCCCTTTTTAGACCCAGGGGACATCATAACATTTATTTCTGGTGAAGTATCGATATTGAATTTTTTAGTGGAAAACAATGCTTCCTCTCTATGTGTTAGAGAAAGTAATGATATATTTATTACGAAAATATTTCCTTATTGCTGTAAAATGAAACTAAACGAAACAATTTTTATGTATTTTAAGAACCGATAATAAACTGTGTTAGAGTATGTTACTGCTGGCTATCATTAATACATTGTAAGCCCCTTATGTATGAGTTAATTTTTGCCAGCGTTTTCTGTCAGAAAAACGTATAATAGTGCGACGCAACAGCTGTGGTCCAAGGTTATTGGGAGGTCGGCGCCGAGCGGTCAGAGTAAACAAATTAACGGCCGCTCGCCGGCGTAAACACCGACCGCGTTATCGGGAAAAAACTAGAAGATCCTGGAAGTTTGTACTCCCCTCCTCCAGCAAGTGTGTCGAAATATTTCTACAGCGTTCGAGAACCTTGTGCAAATATTCCACTGACTATATAAGCGAGCGTTCTCGCGCAGTCGAGTCAGTGCAGTCAGGGAGTTACTCGGGTTGCGTTGGGCAGTCAGCGAGCGAGTTTTTGAGCGCGTTTATGGCGCGATATCACTTGAGATTCTCCGAGCGGGCAGGTGGCGGCTGCTGCGACGTGCAGCGAGTGCTGATGAGGAGCGACGGGTTGTGGAGGTCTTGTATTCGACTTGAAGGGAACCGTCCCACGTGAAGAAGCTATGTCACGAAGGAAATGAAATGACGAGAATAGAACTAGTTCACCTTAGTGAAGTGTCATTAGTGAAGTGAACTCCCAATAAAGGTGAACTACATAAAAGCGAAACAGTGACAGTGAGAACTGAGAAAAGTGACAGTTAAAGGAAAACTGGACAAAGTTATATAATGTCACTTAGCGAAATATAAAGGAAAATGACATAAATTATTGTCCTATGCAAAGAAATCAGACAAATCAATCACATTTTGGGCATATCTGCTATCTGCTAACATATTACATGAAATGTATAGTATTTTAGCTACGCCATCTGACTTGCTTAAACATAAATCTGTAAGACCACGTCTACTCAATGGCATGCAAAGAACATCTTCTGGAAGAGTTTTCCCTAGGTGAAAAATACGAGTACAAGCTTCAATTAATAAGAGTCCGCCGCTGAACCATTGAATTTAGATGCCATTGTGAACACATTTCGTTAACTCTTCGTCTACCTTTAAATGCAATAATACCTTTAAATATACACAAATGCAGAGTACATTCGAAATGCTTCACGTCTACGGGGAAGCCGAAGGAATGCACGAGAGGCTTGACCACTCTATCAACAACATTACCCCAACAAGCATCACCCAACCCACGCCACGTTTCCAAGATTGGAGAGACGTTTAAGTAAACCACACAGCTTATGCCCTAACAGACACTACTAGAAACGTCCGTGGGCACGTTTGAACTCTTTCCAAGAATACGACATCACATAACCAGGCGATGCACAAATGTATATAAGTTGGCGGCAGCCATGTCGATTATCTTCAGGGGTTATTGAAATGTGAGTTATTCTTACAATATTTTAGTCTTCTGTTTAATAGTCCCCTATATTTTTTAATACGTACTGCCTACGTCCTCTCCGATATTTAAGACACCCTAGCACTTAAACAAAGCGTTTCTAGACAAAATATGATGTCACAGTATCTACCTGTCACCGAGCCTGTAGAATATACTTACATCCTGTACTTATGGCGCTATTTTTTGAAGAAGAATGTTTTTATTACATTATTTTTAGCACCACGCTTTGGGCGCCAATTTGAAGTAGGTAGTATTGAAATAGTTGTATTATATTTCAACAGTTGGGGAGCCAAACACTTGAAGTAGTTGCAACCGCACATATGGTACCCGGTAACCTTTGCTTGTATTTTTAAAAATATTAACTTTGTAATTTGACAGTTTCTTTAAGTATTAAATATTTATGTTTGCCTCAGCTGCGTCAGTATTATTGTTAGGGACACGTTTCTCTTAGCAGGGTTGTAGTACGCCTAAAAATGTAGGTTTACACAGATTATAATTTTACTTCACTCCTTTTATTAATGCTTGATACGATTTAAATAACACTTTACTGATATAGAGAGATAGAGCTGTGATATACTTTTGTTAATTACTTGCACTTTTTAATACGTAAAACTATTTTCGTCTCACACGAATACGTATTAAATTTCTTGAGGACACTTTTTGCGTCTGGTTAGTAACGCTGTCTGCAACCAACTGAATAGATTTCAACCGCCTCAACTTGTAAATTTCTGTATTTCAAGTCTCTGATTCGCTATTCCTAATCCAATAGAATACCTTCATTTAACTAAAGCTTTTTCTAGTTGTTGATTGGCTAATTTTATAAACTGTCACTAAAATTATATTATTGCTTCCAAGAATCACAAGTAACTTTTAAACTCTCAAACTCATTATTGTCTCAAGGTTACCTCATTGTTATCAACTTTTGACCTATTTCTCACAGCTCGTATATTATTAAATTACGTAATGCATTCACATAACATTATTATACATGGATACAATAATATAAATATATACAATGATTGTAATATACACTTTTTATATACTGTTACATACACATATTGCTTTAAGGCGTGCTGTTATTGAATTTATATATTTATATAATTAGGCTGAAATCATTTAAGTGTTAAAAATAAGCTTTTTAGAAATAAGAAATCATTCAACTGTGAAAACTGTGAGAACATTTAAACTTAAAACAAGCTAATCTTTTTCTCTGAAACTTGCTAAAGTGAAAAAACGAATGCGGAAAGACACAGCGCGAGCGTAGCCAATGAACACTTTCGCCTTCTGTACTAATACGTGTCTACAGGGGAAAAAAGGTTGATTAACACAGAAAATTGACTTTGAGGGAGCGATGTTCATATAGTAGTTACCAAATAGGATGTGTATAACAATCGAGATACTCATTGTGGTCCCTATTATGGTACCTTTAAGAGATAATACAATAATTATAGTAAGAGACTGTATTTAATATAACTCCATATTCACGGCGGAGGAACGACGGATACTTATTTAATATTGTTTATTGCGAATAATTTAAAATAAATTTAAAATAGCCTTAATTGAATACATATTGCACAGTTCGTTATATATCAACGAAAGTATTGCGTTCTACCTGGAGTTTTTTATATCGAAATTTCACCGGAAATACATGTTTTGGTATCCCTTGAACCCAAACATCCAGTTTTATCGCAAGATACGCGTACGCACTTGTGTTTTCGTGTGTATGGGAACAGAATCATTAAACAAAAATCTGATGTGTTACACTCACATGACTTTCTCTACTCTTGTACAAACTATTTTTACAAACGCTTATTCTCCATATGCTTCATGTTAATCGAGATGTTAATCTTATTGCTAATTTTCTTGTAGATGCAACGGGAATATGGTAGGCTTTAAGCGATAGTCAAATATATTAAGAGCTGGTTGCTATGTGGAGCAACCATTCTCTTTGCATTACCAGGACAAAAAAATTAATAACGAATTTGGATTTGAGAAAAAGTATAAGTATTGGAAAATTTAAGGGAATAACAAGCAATATCTCGGAAATGGTTCACTCAACAAAAAAAAATGTATATGACATAAATTGTGTATTTTAAAGCGATCTACATTTTTATGTAGTAAAATTTTGACTATCTCTTATAGTTTACCAGTTATGCAAAAGTCGTTCACAATGAAGAATACTTTTGGAGACATTCTTAGAAAATTCGAGATATACATTTCATTTATCATGAAAATTCTTAAACGTATGATACTTTAATCAAAATCGTTAGGGCCATTTTTGAGAAAATTAAAACTTTCTAAAAATGTTCCAGGTAAAGGGTAATCTGGGACGGGGAGATTTTCTTGAAAACCTTCGTGTCGCATCTCTGGAAGATACTGAACCTAAATACCAAGTTTGGTGTTTATCCGACTGTTCATTTCTGAGTTATGCTGTTCACACACACACACACACACAGACACACACACACGTACATGTTTCCAAAACTGCTTTTTTTGGATTTACGGGGTGCCAAAACATATATTTCCGGTGAAATCTCGGTATCGAATTTTTGGGTGGAATACAATACTTCCCCTACTTACTATACGTAGTAGAGAAAGTAGCAAAAGCTGCATAATTGGTATTTAAGTCCTGATGGTAAGCCAAGAGTATTCATGGAGGCAGCAAAATTAAATAAATATGTACGAGAAATTACACATCATAACAGCTAAAAAGCGCCTCAGAAGAATTCGGAAACTTTCAAAGATACAATCACAATGAATTCTTCCCAACTCTTCCCAGAGTAGACTAAGAACAAAAATCAACCTCACGCCAAAAATATCAACAGCAACTGCTGGACATGAGGACATCGACTCTTATTTCCGCAGGCATAAGATCCTAAGCCTAGAGTGTTCATGCAACAGAGGACCTCATACAGTGAGCTACTGTTCGAGTGTGAAAAGTGAGGGAGGAATCTTTATAAACAGTGTTCTTAAAGAACCAACTAGCCAATGCACTGTGTCTAACCTAATTACAAAGTACTTAAAACCATTCATATGTGAAGCCTTTAGACTCTCAAGCGTTGGAAACAATCAAGAACAATGGTCATCAACAAATATTATGCATATATCAAAAGTAAACTATGTTATTTAAACAACAACGTAAGATTAGTTAAAAGCATGTAGCACTATAATTGTAGAGGACGCAAAGAGTATATAATAAATAAAAGAAGGGAGTTTTCATGAAATTCTTGGCTTAAATAACCCTTTATATGACAAAATTTCGTCATTGGATTGGATTGACTACGGAGAGGACTCGGCACCGATCCGGAGTGGATATTGTACCTACGCCCCACGAGAAGGCGTCCCCAAGAGGAAGAGGAGGCACTGAATGGCCGGAACCAGGAGCGACAGCACAGCAATGACAGGGTCCCTAAAGTTTCCAGATAGAAACACCCCGATAGACGGACAGGCAAACTTTCCTTTTCCCCCGCCACGCTGCACCGAAACACCATCACTGACACTTCCGACCCTGAAAGAGACCAATGGAACGAAATTGAGGCACAGGAAATTCGGGGGATGAAAGAAGCCATTCCAGCATTCGCTTGACGACCCAGGAAAACCCCCGAAAAACCCATGGGTCAGAGTAGGCAGTCGCCAGGGATCGATCCCGGGACCTCCCGAATCCGGGTCACAGATGCAACCGCCTGAGTCATCCTGCTCGGTAATTTCGTTATTACCTTCTGTAACACCTACCTGTAGTAGGTAGAGGAAGTATTGTATACCACCCAAAAATTCGATATGCAGATTTCCTGGAAATACACGTTTTGAAGTTGATGCAGTAATTTGTATCACAAATTACTTAAATGTAAATAATGATTGTAATATGAATATGCATTTTTATGTGACATTGATTTGAGATGTTTCTTGATTGTAATTATTGTAGAGAAGTAAGTTTTTAATGCCTTACTGAAACTGTCAATAATTGCGCGCAATAATGCAGCGAGGGGGGTGAGCTGTTTATCATTATTGGAAACGAGGAAGTTACGTAATGTTGGCGCGTTTTATTAGCCAATTGCAGTTCGGTTATAATCTTTAGGCATATTGGGGAGTGGGTGTATAAAAAGCCAAGTCAGAGATAGATCGCGGTCAGTTCATCGAAAATCTCAATACATTACACGTCGCCTTCAGTCGTCCAGTTCATCAAAAATCTGTGTACACTACACGTCGTCTTCAGTCAGTCAGTTCGTCGAAAGTATTTGTACGGCAAACGTCGGGTATCGATTCACAATTTACGCGCAGCAGAATTATGAATAATCTAAAGTGTTGTAAGGTTAATTATACAAAAAGTTGAAGTACATAAATTAAGAGTGATCAGTAAGAAGTTATTATAACAGTTTCAGTTTGGCGAGTGTAAAGATCAATGTATAAATGTTATAGTTATTGTGTTCCACAATAAATGTGTAAAACAAATTTCTTCATCAGTGTTATATTTGGATAAAAGATTCCTTTCCGTTTACACACTCTGATCAAGAGACATGTTCGACTGAGAAATAATAGCTAGCCGGAGGACAGTAAACAAAACTTAAAATTCTTTCAAACAAAACTAATACTGCCGCAAATTGCTAACACCAGATGGAGCTACGAACCTAACAAAGAATGACGTCACAAGATGGCTTCACGTGAAGTAAACACACATACATAAACATTTGTAAGAAAACCGTTACAAATTGGCTACCACAACGTGGGGCTACAATAATGTTACACAAATAACATTAAACCACCACAAATTGGCTCCCAAACGTGGGGCAAACAAAATAACAAATAATGTTACTACAAAGTCCAGCGATTACAAAAAGTTGTGTGTCATAGAGCTGCGCAACTCAAAAACGAAATGTCAGATAAATACCAAACTTGATAAATGAAATTTTAAGAAAATTTCCAAAATAATCCTTAAAGAATTTTGGTTATTGTTCATTTTATCAAAATGCCTCTAACAATTCTAATTAAAATAAACACATGATAAATAAGATTAAATAACTAATAAAATGCATATTTTGAATTTTCTGCGAATAACTCGTAAACGGCTTCATTCCCAATGTATTTTGTATAACCTGTTTTAACTGGTAAACTATAGTAGATGGACAAAACATTACAAACGTAAACGTCAAATAGTATGTTGCGGTATTAACCATTTCCACCAAAAAAAGAAAGCATTTTTGGAAACATTATCGTGTGTGTGTCTGTGTTTCTGTATATCTGTGTGTGTGTCTGTGTGTGTGTCTGTGTGTGTGTGTGTGTGTGTGTGTGTGCGCGCGCGCGCGTGTCTGTGAACAGTATAACTCAGAAACGAAGAGTTCGGATAAACACCAAACTCGGTATTTAGGTTCAGTATCTTCAAGAGATGCGACACGAAGGTTTTCAAGAAAATCTCCCCATCCCAAATTAACTTTACATGGAACATTTTTCTAAAATTTTAATTTTCTTTAAAATAGCTCTAACAATTTTGATTAAAATATTATTATATTTAAGATACTTTCATGACAAATAAAATGTATATCTTCAATTTTCTGGGAATGTCTCCAAAAGTATTCTTCACTGTGAACGACTTTTGCATAACTGGTAAACCATAAGAGATAGACAAAATTTTACTACACAAAATATGTAGATCGCGTTAAAATACACAATTTATGTCATATACATTTTTTTTGTTGAGTGAACCATTTTCGAGATATTGCTTGTTATTCCCTTAAATTTTTCAAAACTTATTTTCTCAAATGGGAATTCGTTATTCATTTTTTTTGTCTTGGATATGCAAAGAGTATTAATCTGTGGAAAAGACAATGGTGCTGCACCTAGCAACCAGCTATTAAGAGATATGTCTATGCTTAAAGGCTACTGTATTTGTATATTTCCCTTGCAAATACAAAACAAGGGGAACATAGTGCGCCTTAAGCGGTAGTCAAATGTTTTTAGAACTGGACGCTATGTTTAAAATGTAATTCCCTTTGCATGTCAAAAGATCGTTTCTGCAAATGTTTATCTCGATTAATATGAAATAGATGGAGAAAAAGAGTTTGTAGAAATAGTTTGTACAAGAGTAGGGAAAGTCATGTGAGTGTAACACATCAGATTTTTTATAATGCTAGGTTATTATCCTTTTGTTTTTAGTGATGTTATACAAGGAATTTCAATGCCAGCATACAGTGACCGGCTTTATAAACATTGGGCTGTTGCTTCAGCCCCCAGTATCACCCTTGTACCTACAACAAAATGTGCAATGAAAGCATTTCTGCAAATATTTATCACCATTAACATGAAATACACACAAGGTAAATTTATTGTAAGGTTATTTTAAAGAAGAGAGATAAAAAATTTCTGATGTATTACACTCACATGACTTTCTCTACTCTTGTACAAACTATTTTTACAAACGCTTATTCTCCATCTACTTCATGTTAATCGAGATAACATTTGAAGACTCTATCTTATTGCTAATTTTCTTGTAGATGTAAGGGGAATATATATTTACAAGGGCAATATAGAAACACAGTAGCCTTTAAGCATATACATATCTCTTAATAGCTGGTTGCTAGGTGCAGTACCATTCTCTTTGCCACAGATTAATACTCTTTGCATATCCAAGACAAAAAAATGAATAGATAACGAATTCCCATTTGAGAAAATAAATATCAAAAAATTTAAGGGAATAACAAGCAATATCTCGAAAATGGTTCACTCAACAAAAAAAAAATGTAAATGACATAAGTTGTTATTTTTTCGCGATCTATATTTTTGTGTAGTAAAATTTTGTCTATCTCTTATGGTTTACCAGTTATGCAAAAGTCGTTCACAATAAAGAATACTTTTGCAGAAATTCCCAGAAAATTCAAGATATACATTTTATTTGTCATGTAAATATTTTAAACATATAATATTTTAATCAAAATTGTTAGAACCATTTTTGAGAAAATTAAAATTTTCGAAAAATGTTCCATGTAAAGGGTAATCTGGGGTGGGGGGATTTTCTTGAAAACCTTCGTGTCGCATCTCAGGAAGATATTGAACCTAAATACTAAGCTTGGTGTTTTTCCGACTGTTCGTTTCTGAGTAATGCTGTTCACAGACACACACGCACATGTTTCCAAAAATGCTTTTTTTGGATTCAGGGGTCTGAAAACATATATTTTCGGTGAAATGTCGGTATCGAATTTTTGGGTGGAATACAATACTTCTACTTACTATACGTAGTAGAGAAAGTAAAAAATAATAGCGGAACATTCACACATCAGTAGCTTGTATTTGGGGGTTCTAACACAACAACGACACAAGTAACATGTCTTTAATTGGGTTTAATTGATTTTAATTGGGTTTAATTGGTCTTTCAGGCAAAGCCGACCCAAGTAGCATGAGTCTTCTAGCACAGGCCACGTGATCTTTGGTATTGGAAGGGTCTTTAATTGTTTCAATTGGTCTTTCAGGCAAAGCCGACCCAAGTAGCATGAGTCTTCTAGCACAGGTCACGTGATCTTTGGTATTGGAAGGGTCTTTAATTGTTTCAATTGGTCTTTCAGGCAAAGCCGACCCAAGTAGCATGAGTCTTCTAGCACAGGTCACGTGATCTTTGGTATTGGAAGGGTCTTTAATTGTTTCAATTGGTCTTTCAGGCAAACCCGACCCAAGTAGCATGAGTCTTCTAGCACAGGTCACGTGATCTTTGGTATTGGAAGGGTCTTTAATTGTTTCAATTGGTCTTTCAGGCAAACCCGACCCAAGTAGCATGAGTCTTCTAGCACAGGTCACGTGATCTTTGGTATTGGAAGGGTCTTTAATTGTTTCAATTGGTCTTTCGTGCAAGACTTTCCTTCCTTATAATCTGTCCAACAATCCAGTCCTTAGCTAGCACTGAATATCCTAACCTATCCTAAAATAGTATAAGCAGGATTCACGTCCAGCCTGCTATTAGCTAGCCTAGCTCGATGACGTGCATGTTAACGTGTCTCAATCATAGTCAGCAGCCCCCCATCATCTATTCAAGCGATCATAACTTAAAGCTATAAACTAGCCCGTCCTCTAATTATCTGTGACCCCTATCATAACCTCAACCAGTCTAACCTAAAGTGGCTTTACACAATGTACGCTATCTTGCCTTTACCGCTCCTAGCCTAATCTAGGTGAAGTCTCTTATATGCTGAATAGAGAGCCTGTCCTAGCTTCATTGGATCCATGCATCACTTAAATGTTCTCGTAAATCGAGAACTTTGAACACTTTAAAAGGAATTCGATACCGTTTGCAGCTTTATAAGTATTCTAAGATGTTGTAAGGACATTGAAACCATTTTATACACTGATAAAAGTTTTGTGCTACTCGCAACAATTCGGTATGTTTTACAGTGTTAGTGTATTTCTTCGTAATGAATGTGTGCCCTTCTACACACAAAAAAAGAATCAGCATCAGCGAAACAATGAACACCACCTCTCATCACCGCCATCATTTCCAAAAGCCTTCCCGACAATATAACCATCCTCATCGCCTCCTATCACCACCATCACAAATAATCCTTCACACTTACAAGTACATTAACTTATACGTCCATGACCATCGCGTGCCTCCATCAGCACCGTAACTCTATACATTCGCCACCGCCACCACATAACTCCATTAATACCATAGCTCCCTAATCCCGCAATTCCCGTCATCTTCAACGTTACATTAATCAATACAATCATCTAAAGACAGAGCCTCTCATATATGAAGCTATATTATAACAGAGCCGCCCCATGCTTATAGGTAAGAGCGTCTCTCTCTGTTGGTGCTTGGTATGTTCCTGTGTATATTGCCTGTACATGTATTCGAGTGTGCTCGAAGGTCTTCGCTCATTCCTGATGTTTGGAAGTATATGTGTGTGTATGTATATCTCTGAGTCTGCTTGTTTTGATTTGTGTGTGAGTATCTCTGAGTCTGCTTGTTTGTGAGTATTTATCTGCGTGAATGAGTCGGTATGTATGTGTATGTTCGGATATATTCGTAAGTCTTCGTACCTGGCAGTGTGTTTTGGGGAGGTGTTTGGCTGTGTGTATGTCTGTATGTGTGTGGATATGTCTGTATGTATGTATGTACATCAAGAAAGAGAGAAAGAACGACGATAAAACTCGATCTGGATCTCGTATACCTGAGAACCCCCTCCAATATATCCACATAATGCTGTAGGATTATTATTATCCCACGCGAGTATCACAGTTGTTTAGCAGTTAAACATTTAGGTTTTACCATTCCGAGATACAAATCATAGGGACACTTGCCTAGTTATTCGGAACATTCCAATTAGTGCTGTAAAATTTAATGCACTTGTCAAGCATGTCTAAGTGCTATAGGTCAGAAGTGTTTTAAACATTAAAGTTTGACCATGTCTGGAGTTGAAGTGGAGACCGTTGATATACCTCCCAGTAAGTAGATAATAATACCAGCGCAGGCGCTGAACTGGTATTTCTTCTTCACTGGCGTCTTGTCTGGAAATAATCATTTAGGCATGTAAACTTGATGAATGAAGAAAAGGATAATTTCCCTATATTCTATACTCCATTTTCTGGCATATTACCGCTTTTCAATTTTTTTTTCAGTTGTTGACATTCGAGGTTAAGCTTTAAGTATGTTAAGCTTTTTGTATGTCGTAAGAGTATTTTTTATATATTATGCAAGCTATTTTATAGCAGATTACAGAGTTTCAACGAAAAATTCAGAGTTAAGTTAATTTTTGTTAATTAGTATGTTAATGAAGTATTTTCAAACATTAATTGTTTTATTTAATTATAAAATTAGCTAATAGAAGCCCTGTCTTAAGGTTGCTTGAGTTAAAATAAGTTGCAGTTGAAAGTAGCTAAAGTCCCCAAATAACTACTACTATTTGCGCTTGCTTTCTCATTTTCTAGTCTACTTTTGTCTTTCTCTTCTAGTTTTGTCGTAATCCGTTACGTGGAAATGGAAGTTGATTTAACGTATATATTCCTTTTCAATCGTACTTTTGCGTTCTGAAAACTGAATATTTGTTTCAAGCTTTAGTTCAGTATGAAATCGAACGCTGAATCATCTTTACGTAATATATTTTTTATGTGCTCTTGTTGAAATAATGCAGGAAATGATCAATCCACTAATGCCTTTGAACCTACATTAGAATGAAGGTATCATTTAGATATTTCTTTCTAAAAAGCATACACGTGTTCCGGAAATGACTTAAGTTATTCTGTAAAAGATGGTCTGCCTTTTGGTGTACTGTTAATTAAATAACAAAGACATTGTTCAATTACCTTGTATGAATCATACACCTCGTGGGAAAAAAGATATAAGACATCTTTCCCGTTGTTATAACTAAGTATTTTAAATTTCTCTACTATGTAGAGTAAGTAAGGGAAGTATTGTAATCCACGCGAAAATTCAATACCGAGATTTCACCGGATATTTATGTTTTGAGGCCCCCTGTTTTATGGAGAACTATTTTCGAGATATTGCTTGTTATTCCCTTAAATTCCCCAATAATTATATTTTTTCTCGAATTCGTTATTCATTTTTTTATGTCTTAGGCATGTAAAGAGAATGGAGTGCATCACATGGCAACCCACTCAAGTTTGTACAAGAGTAGAGAAAGTCATGTGAATGTAACATATGAGAATTTTTTTTTAAATGCGATTCGTTTTTATTTCACTGTACATACAGCTTGTAACACTGTAATTAGCTATCTCTATAAAGAAACTTTTTTTTCCTTATAAATTAATGTGTGTTTGAATCTCCTGTAGTTTTAATGAAAAAATCAATTATTGAGAACTATTTTCGAGATATTGCTTGTTATTCCCTTAAATTCCCCAATAATTATATTTTTTCTCGAATTCGTTATTCATTTTTTTATGTCTTAGGCATGTAAAGAGAATGGAGTGCATCACATGGCAACCCACTCAAGTTTGTACAAGAGTAGAGAAAGTCATGTGAGTGTAACATATGAGAATTTTTTTTAAATGCGATTCGTTTTTATTTCACTGTACATACAGCTTGTAACACTGTAATTAGCTATCTCTATAAAGAAACTTTTTTTTCCTTATAAATTAATGTGTGTTTGAATCTCCTGTAGTTTTAATGAAAAAATCAATAGCGGATCGTATGCTGCTGGTATCTATAGTGCCAGATATGAAATATAAATGCTAGTTCTGTAACCTTCTGGCATCTGTCGTAGATAAAGCGAACTTTTACAATGTTGTGGGAATCCTTATATGAGCGGGAAGCTGGCGGAGAAAAATCAATACCGTAAATAGATGACCATCTCCCCCAATTGTCCTTATGCGCGAGGGTAACTCTCCCTCGCTGATTGAATCTCCAGATCATTATTCCCACATGGTGTGGCCTGTAACGGAGAAACGACTCTAGTGTGTTTTATTTTTTCAATGCTTGTGATTTCTCACCGTAATAAAGCATGTTATCGACCCGTTCAAAGCAACAAGTCCCGGTAGGATGGTGAAAATTAAACCTTTCGATTTTTTAAAAGGGTTTCACTCGTTATGTGCGTTCGCCACAAAAATTGTGACTTGTATTTTTTTATTTGATGTATATGATTAGAATTAACGCTGTGTACTTTATAGGGGTGAATCATGTCTCATAGCTGACTGGAAATGCAGACATTATTTTGATTACCTTCCTCACCCAAAGCCGAGGAGAAGGGAGCCTTTAAATGCTTCAAGTAAATGCCACCACGTGGCCGGGAATGACAAACTGTCAACTCGCCAGTATCCTTGTTTTGATGGTGAACTCTCATCCACTTTAGGTCTGGTCTTGCACGAAAGACCAATTGAAACAATTAAAGACCCTTCCAATACCAAAGATCACGTGACCTGTGCTAGAAGACTCATGCTACTTGGGTCGGGTTTGCCTGAAAGACCAATTGAAACAATTAAAGACCCTTCCAATACCAAAGATCACGTGACCTGTGCTAGAAGACTCATGCTACTTGGGTCGGCTTTGCCTGAAAGACCAATTGAAACAATTAAAGACCCTTCCAATACCAAAGATCACGTGAACTGTGCTAGAAGACTCATGCTACTTGGGTCGGCTTTGCCTGAAAGACCAATTGAAACAATTAAAGACCCTTCCAATACCAAAGATCACGTGGCCTGTGCTAGAAGACTCATGCTACTTGGGTCGGCTTTGCCTGAAAGACCAATTAAACCCAATTAAAATCAATTAAACCCAATTAAAGACATGTTACTTGTGTCGTTGTTGTGTTAGAACCCCCAAATACAAGCTACTCACATCAGATTTTTCTCTCAAGAATGGCTTAACGATTTTGAATGACACTGTTATGATTGATATACTGACACAGCAACTAAAACGTATATCTTCCATTTTTGCAAATAATCTGCTGGGTCCTCTACATCCTGACTAAATGTGGTACAGTTTTGTACAGCTAGGAAACCGTAAGGTACATTCAATCAATTTCTCTACCCATTCTTCTACAAATTATTCTTACAAGAGCTTAATCTTCTATATGCTTCATGTTAATTGAGATAAACATTTGCACAAGTGGTTTTACTACATATTTGTAATTCGTACAACGAGAATACAATAAGCAATAATCTTTTAAAAGTGCCTCGCTATGCAATAGCTTTGAAATTAAATTTTATTTGCATCACTACGAGAAAAAGTCTTATATAATACACTCACGTTATTTTCTCTAACCTCTATTGTTTATTACTGAGTATTCAAACTATTCTTACCAAAGCTTATTTGTATATCTACTTCATTTTAATCCAAATAATCGTTTGCAGAAATAGCTACATTACACATTTCGATATAAATACAAAGGGAACAGTGAGAGTCACATGTTTAAGAACTGGACGCTACATGCTGGCCTTAAAACTACATACTGTTTCCACGCAATCACGAGGAACAACTGAATGTGGACAGAAGTTTAAAACAATGGTTAATAACGGATATCTCACAAATGGCTGATACCACAGAAAAGCTATTTGAAACCAATCGTTTTTTTTAAAGAGATCTACATTTCGTGTAGTACGTTTTCGTCTATCGCTTAACCTTTACAATTTATGCAAGATTATATAAAATTCCATCTGAGTGAGGACTTCACAGGCTACTTACAGAAAATTGAATATATACATTTTATTTATCATGTAAATATTTTTTGTATTTTAATACACATCGTTAGAGCTATTTTTTAAAAAATAAAAGGATTTCGAAAACTCTTTCATGTAAAGGGTATCATGGGGGATTTTGTTGAAAATCTCTGTGTCGCATCTTCGGAAGGTACTGAACCTAAATACCACGTTTGGTATTTATCCGACTTTTCCTTTTTCAGTTATC
The DNA here is from genome assembly GCA_030765065.1 of Deroplatys truncata. NCBI lineage: Eukaryota > Metazoa > Arthropoda > Insecta > Mantodea > Mantidae > Deroplatys > Deroplatys truncata. The sequence continues at coordinate 66,602,773 of CM060984.1, forward strand.
TATGCTGTCCTCAGATACAAATACACAGAACCTTTTCGGGCCTCAAAATATATATTTCCGGTGAAATCTCGATATCGAATTTTTGAGTGGATTACAATAAGTACTTTGCTCACTTACTATACGTAGTAGAGAAGGTAAAATCTAATAGTGACTTAGCTGTTTAAAAAGGTATTTGTCAATTTAAACTGATTAAAGATCGGAAATAGTTGTGCTACAAAAAAAGTCTAATTTCACATATGCAAATTGTGTGATTTAAGAGATCTAAACTTATTTCTGTATCTCACTGTTTACAATTTACATAAAATTCATTCAGAAAGAAGAGGGCTTCACAGGCTATCTCCGAAAAATTCAAGCTATACCTTTTAAAATGCAAATAATCTAAAAATTTGTTATTTTAATCAAAATGGTTTGAGCCATTTTTGAAAAAATCGATAAAAGCGAAAGTGTTTCTATGTAAAAGGGTATTTGATATTTGAAAATTCAAACCAATAACAAAGACTATCTTGGGATTAAATTCCTAAAAATGAATATAAATTCTGTGTTTTAATGAGGTCTACATGTTTTTGCACTAAGATTTGGTCTCTTGCCGTTTACAAGTTACACGAAATAATACAACATTCCTTTAAAATTAAAAGGACTTCATAGGTTATTCCCAGAAAATTCAGGATGTATAATTTTATTTGCATGCAAATACCGTATGTCCAAAAACTAAAGTATAAAGTATTCTATTTATGTCCCGGCTCCCTGAGTCGTGTCATTTCAAATGTTTTACTTCATTTTCCACCAACAGAAAGTTTACATATATATCCTCATTTTTAAAACACTTTTAGCAGATATTTCCTTAAGTTTCCTGAATGTCGACAGAACTTTGAAACAATGGCTAAGTATTGAACTTCGAACCATTAATAACGGATATCTCGCAAATGGCTGATACCACAGAAAAGTTATTTGAAATCAATCGTGTGTTTTAAAGAGATATACATTTCGTGTAGTACGTCTTCGTCTATCGCTTAACTTTTACTATTTATGCAAGATTATATAATAATCTGCAATAATTATAGAGGAATAAGCGTACTGAATACTTGCTATAAACTATACGCAGCAAGAATAAAAAAAACCTGATGTGTTACACTCACATGACTTTCTCTACTCTTGTACAATCTATTTTTACAAACGCCTATTCTCCATATGCTTTATGTTAATCGAGATATCGAGATGTCAATCTTATTGCTAATTTTCTTGTAGATGCAAGGGGAATATGGTAGGTTATAAGCGATGGTCAAATATTTTAACGCTGGTTGCTATGCGGCGCATTCCATTCTCTTTGCAAGTCCAGGACATAAAAAAATGAATAACGAATTTGAGAAAAAGTATAAGTATTGGAAAACTTAAGGGAATAACAAGCAATATCTCGAAAATGGTTCACTCAACAGAAATGTATATGACATAAGTTGTGTATTTTAACGAGATCTACATTTTTGTGTAGTAAACTTTTGTCTATCTCTTATGGTTTACCAGTTATGCAAAAGTCGTTCACAATGAAGAATACTTTTGGAGACATTCCCAGAAAATTCGAGATATACATTTTATTTCTCATGACATTATCTTAAACATATGATATTTTAATCAAAATCGTTAGAGCCATTTTTGAGAAAATTAAAATTTTCGAAAAATGTTCCATATAAAGGGTAGTCTGGAGTGGGGGGATTTTCTTGAAAACCTTCGTGTCGCATCTCTGGAAGATACTGAACCTAAATACCAAGTTTGGGTTTATCCGACTGTTCGTTTTTGCGTTATGCTGTTCAAAGACACACACACACACACACACACACACACACGCAGACACACACACACACAGACACACACACGAACATGTTTCCAAAAATGCTTTTTTTGGATTCAGGAGGTCTCAAAACATGTATTTCCGGTGAAATCTCGGTATCGAATTTTTGGGTGGAATGCAATACTTCCCCTACTTACTATACGTAGTAGAGAAAGTAAAAATAGCTTAAATATCATATTGGAAAGCATAGTACTGGAAGCCCAAAACGAATTTAGAAAGGGAAGATCCTGTATGGACTGTGTATTTGTTCTAAATCAAATAATTGAAAAACATATGGAGTACAATATTCCCACATATATGGTGTTCATAGAAATTTGAAAACGCATTTGACAATATAGGAACATACTATGGCAAATAATGGAAATCAAAGGCATTACAAAACATTTGATAACAATAATTAGGAATTTATATATGGATAAGTCAATAATATCGATTCCGACCAAAAAAGGTCAAAAGAATACAGCAACAATAAACAAATGTCAGACAAAGGTGTCTGTTATTATCCACGTTATTTAATTTATATATATATGACATTGTCAGAGAATGGCAGAATAGCTTAAATGCACATTTTAGTAAAAATAATATTATTTTAGAATTAATGTTATTTACAGAAGATCTGGTCTTAATGAGTGGTTCAAAATTAAATATGCAAAAATCTGTATATCAATTAAAGAAAATAAGCCGAAATTACAACATAAAAATATCACCCCACAAAAGTAAAATATTGGCTTTCAGAGGACCCGAAGCATTAAGAGCAAAAATAGTAATACAAGGGACAATATCAGAACAAATTAATTGTTTTAATTATTTAGACTGTGATGTCTCATACTTAAAAATGATGACATAATAAATAAAATTAATAAATTTAATCAAGTATGCGGCACCATCAAACGAAATTTAAAAAATACCAAGAAAGAGACAAAAATAAAATGTTATAAAATGATGGCTGTTCCAATGTTATCGTCCGAATTTTGGACAGTGACTAAACAAATGGAAGGAATGATAGAAGCAGCAAAGTTGCGCTTTTTAAGACATATATAGCAGGATATACTTTAAAAGACAGAAGAAGTGAAGACATACGTAAAGAATTAGGAATTTTCAAATTACTAGATAGAATTAAAGAAAATCAAAACAATTGAAAACATGTGGAGAGTAGGATGATAACCGTTATACGAAGTTGGTATTAAGATATACACCAAAAGACCAAACAAACGCCGGCAGACCTAAAAGAAAATGGACGGAACAGTTTAAATGATGAGACCGGAAAAAGCCTAAGGGCTTAAACCATGAAAAATCATGATGATTTCCTGAAGTTAACATTACTAACTTTGAAAAGGTAGAATCAGACGACTGAAAAATTCAATACCATAGCCGTGATTTGAACCACGGATCTCCCGGTCTCCGTCCGGTTGCTCTAACCACTGAGCTACCATGGCAACATGCCAGCACGCCATTAAATTCTCCAACTGATTCGCATTTTTCCCGGTAAACCACAAGTAAATCTCAAATTGTATTGAGATGACATACCCCAATGGCGTCTTACAATTTTGTGGGCTTCATAGTTTCAACCCTTATTGAGTTTTTAAGTCATCTGATTCTACCTTTCCAACACTGTCCAACACACGGCTTGTGTGGAAGAACAATTAATTCCATTACTAACCTTGTTTTACCTAATGTTACACTAAAATTTAAAACTAAATCTAATGATAAACTGAAACTCGCACTCCTTTGTATCTAATTGCCTATTACTGGAAACCAGCGACTAATACGAGGTGTGGTTTTTAAAGTAGGCACCGTTTTAATATTCTGCCACTGCAGTCGCGATTTTGAGCATGCACGATCGCTTCCTCCATTCTTTAGGAAGGCAGATCCAATTGTTAGCCGTGTTTTCCTGTTGTTAGAGCGTTTCGAAATGCTCGAAACAATGGAACGGCCCGCCGACTGTGAAGTCAGGTCAGTGGTTTGTTTTTTGAATGCGAGAAAAGCTGCGTCAGCACACATTCAGTTGTGTGAGGAGAAGCAATAATGAGTGAAATGCCCGGTCACACACAGTGAAACAAACTCAAGATCTGATCGCATCATTTGGCTGGGAATAATTCCACCACCCTCATCTGTTTTTTCGCCTGAAGAAATTCTTTGGTGGAAAACATTTCAACGACGATGATGTTGTGAAACAAGAATTACAGACTTTGTTTTCATCACAGTGAAGTAGTTATGTTTGTTGTGTTGTTATTTTTACGTTGTTATTTGGCCCACGCTTTGGTAGCCAATTTGAAGAAGGTTTGTTGCTTCACGTATGGAAAGTCAGTTTGAAGATGTACGAGGGCTGATCAACAAAGACTGAGACTGATTTTTTCCTGTAGCTTCCGTAATAGTTTCGTATCTGTAACATAAATATTTGAAAACAGCGGGTTTTTATGTATAATGTTGGTAGGCGGCAGCACTCTCGTATTGGTAGGTTGGTAGTAATGCTCTATTTTGTAGACCCTACGTGCATTTCGCATACCAGACAATGGAGGTGATGCATTTTTTAAATCGATTATCACCGGTGATGAGTCATGGCTGCATCATTATGATCCTGAAGGAAAACCAGCCAGCACAGTGTGGAAATCGCCAGGTTCTCCAACACCAAAAAAGGCAAAAGTTGTTCCATCTGCAGGGAAAGTGATGGTGATCACATTTTTTGACTGTAATGGAATGATTTACCAGCATGCAGTTCCCCCTCACACTACTGTTACAGCAGCATACTACACGTCAGTATTGGCTACACTGAGGAAGCACATTGCAAAGAAACGACCAGAGCTTTCTCGGACTGGGTGGCGACTTCATCATGACAATGCACGGCCTCACGTCGCAAATCAAGTCATGCAGTTTCTGGCTCGATTCAATATTACCTGTGTACCGCATCCACCGATCTTGCACCCTGTGACGTTTTTTTATTCCATCGCTAAAGGCAAAGCTTAGGGGTATTCGATTTGAGAACTCTGAAGCAGTGCTTAAGAAAAGTGAGGCGATTCTCAAGGACCTGACAAAGAATGGTCTGCAGTACGTGTTCAAGGACTGGCAGAGACGCTATAAAAAGTGCTTTGAAGTAGGAGGGGACTACTTTGAAAAAAATCATGTAAACATTGAATTGGAGTAATAAAATTCTGTGAAAAAAAATCAGTCTCAGTCTTTGTTGATCAGCCCTCGTATTATATTTCGACTGTTGGAGAGCCGAACTTGAAGTAGTTGCAACCGCACGTATGGTAAAAGGTTTCCGGTAGCCTTCGCTTCGTAGGTTTAAAAATATTAACTTTGTAACTTTGACTGTTTCTTTTAAATATTATATATTTATGTTTGCCTCGGCTGCGTCAGTATTATTGTTAGAGACATGAATGTCTTGGCAGGGTTGTGGTGTGATTAAGAATGTAGGCTTACACAGATTATAATTTTACTTCACTCCTTTTAGTAATGCTTGACATGATTTAATTAATACTTCACTGATATAGAGAGAGCTGTGAGATTCTTTTTATTAATTAATTGCAATTTTTAACACGTAAACTTATTTTTCGTTTCACACGAATACGTATTAAATCTCTCGAGGACGCATTTCGCATCCGGTTACAATCACTGTCTGCAGGTAACTGAATTGATTTCAACCACCTAAACTTGTAAATTTCTGTATTTCAAGTCTCTGATTCGCTATTCCTAATCCAATAGAATACCTTCATTTAACTAAAGCTTTTTCTGGTTGTTGATTGGCTATTTTTTAAACTGTCTCAAAATTTACATTATTGCTCCAATAATGACTAGTAGCATTTAAACTTTCAAATTCATTATTGCCTTAGGTTACCTCATTGTTAGCAACTTTTAAACTAGTATTCTCACAGCTCCTACATTATTAAATTACGTAATACATTCGCATAACGTTCTTATACATGGATACAATAATATAAACATATACAATGAATGTAATATACACTATTTATATATGGTTACACACGTATTGCTTTAAGGCGGGCTGTTATTGAATTTACATATTATATAATTAGCCTGAAATTATTTAAGTATTAAAAATACTGCCTCAAGGTAATGAATGCTAATTAAAGTATTTGAAGATTATGTTCTGTTATTTTTAAAAAAAATTAGCGCTACTTCAAATACACCCTCGTACTTAACTGCTAACCCTAAAATCTTTCTAATACTAATGTGTGTGTTTACAATGTTTGTGAAGTTCCATTTATACTTCACCTTTACCTGCAATGGTCTTATCGGCGGCCTTTCCTTTGGAACAGATTATTGCCTACTCGTATTAGTTTTCTTGGATTTCTGGTAAATTTTTAAGTCTTCTTTATTCATTAGTTCACACACACACATTCAAACTTTCAGACTCTAGAGAGGATAGGAAATAATCTTTACTAGACAAAAATTCCAAACATCCATCCGAGAGTCGAACCCGGGACCCCTCGCACGGTAGACAGATGCTCTACCGACTGGTCTATGGGGCCTGCCTTTACAGTGCTGTTTCATTTTTTTGCATCTACCTGTAGTTTGAATTCCATTTTCCTGAATTATGTTGCCAAGGTATTTAAATTGTAAAACTCGGTTAATTTTTACTTTCTCTACTACGTATAGTAAGTAGGGGAAGTATTGTATTCCACCCAAAAATTCGATACCGAGATTTCACCGGAAATACATGTTTTGAGACCCCTGAATCCAAAAAAGTATTTTTGGAAACATGTCCGTTTGTGTGTCTGTCTGTGAACAGCGTAACTCAGAAACGAACAGTCGGATAAACACCAAACTTGCTATTTAGGTTCAGTATCTTCCAGAGATGCGACACGAAGGTTATCAAGAAAACTCCCCCACCCCAGATTACCCTTTACATAGAACATTTTTCGAAAATTTTAATTTTCTCAAAAATGGCTCTAACGATTTTGTTAAAATATCATATGTTTAAGATATTTTTATTACAAATGAAATGTATATCTAGAATTTTCTGGGAATGTCTCCACAAGTATTCTTTTGCATAACTGGTAAACCATAAGAGATAGACAAAAGTTTACTACACAAAAAATGTAGATCGCGTTAAAATACACAATTTATGTCATATACGTTTTTGTTTTGTTGAGTGAACCATTTTCGAGATATTGCTTGTTATTCCCTTAAATTTTTCAATACTTATTTTCTCAGTTGGGAATTCGTTATTCATTTTTTTGTCTTGGATATGCAAAGAGTATTAATCTGTGGCAAAGGGAATGGTGCTGCACCTAGCAATCAGCTATTAAGAGTAAGGTATATGCTTAAGGGCTACTGTATTTTCTATATTGCCCTTGTAAATATATATATTCCCCTTACATCTATAATAAAATTAGCAATAAGATTAATAAGATTGTTATTATTAATGTATTACCATTTGTATGTGCAGTTGCCTGAACACATATTACCGTTTATCGAGTGCTGGTGCTTTACTTTTCAATATTCTTAGGGATACAAAGTGCTGTAGCAAGGACGTGTACTATTTTTTGCCTTACCACAGCCTTAAGCATATTTCATCCTTGAGGGTCAGGTAAATAACACTGACCTTCTGCGAACTGAGAAAGAACCGGTGTCAGATTGTGCTGCGGCTCTCCTGACACAACAGCGCCCACATTACCATGGTAACGAGGTTGGTGCCTTCTCTCGTCCTGGCTGACAGCAAGGAAAGCCATGTCAGGCAACATATCAGAGTCTCGTAGAGGTAAAATTACCTACACGCCGTAATACTGGGCAGCATAAACACAAAGAAACCTTTAAAGCTTGCAACCACAAAATAGAAATTAAGTTGTACTTTTGTAACTGATACTCTGAATGGTACTTTCCTACTGAATATAACCTGCAAATGTTGCTAACTAAAACCAAAGTACACACCTCCGTGGGTAGGGTATTGGCCCCGCGTTCAAGAGGTCTCGAGTTCATATGAGCATCATTTCACACATTCATTCATCGTTCGATATGACCTACGCGGTTGAAGGACGTTAAACAAACAAACAAAAATTTGATGTGTTACATTCGTATGACTCTCTCTCTACCCACTATCGCATATTTAGTGGGTATAAAAGTTATTCTTATTAAAGTTTATTTTCCTATCTACTTCATTTTAATCAAAACAAACCTTTACATAAATAACTGCATTCTGCATTTGGTTATAGATAATAACAGAATAGCGATAGTCAAATGTTTTAGAACTGGACTCTATTGGCTGGCCTTAAAAGTATACACTCCTTCCATAATATCGCGAGAAACAACTGAAAATCAACAGAAGAAAGAAAAGAATGACTAAGCATTCAACAATTCGATTCATTATTAATGCATGTGTCCGAAATTGCTAATAACGCAATCAGTTATACAAGGTTATACAAACGTGCTTCCGAATGAAGCAGACTTCATAAGGTCTTCCCAGAAAATTCAAGATATACATTTAATTTCTCATGTCAATATCTTCAATGTATGGTATTTTAATCAAAATCATTAGAGCCATTTATTGGAGAATAAAAAATTTCGAAAAATGTTCTATGCAAAGGATAGTTTTGAGGTGGAGAATTTTCTTGAAAACCGCCGTGTCAGATCGAAAATACCATGTTTGGTATTTTTCCGACTTTTCGTTTTTGAGTTATGACGTTCACAAATCCAAGCAGAGGACCTGTTCTAAAAACGATTTTTTATTCAGGGGACCTCAAAACATGTATTCCGTTGAAATCTCGCTATCCAATTTTTGGGTGGAATGTAATACCTTCTATATTTACTACGTACATTCCGAAACTAAAGATAACTAAAATAAAACTAAAGAAGTAGCGTTCTATGGAAAGAATCCAATAAGAGCCAAAATAGTACAGCATAGTATTTTTACTTTCTCTACTACGTATAGTAAGTAGGGGAAGTATTGTATTCCAACCAAAAATTCGATACCGAGATTTCACCGGAAATACATGTTTTGAGACACCCTGAATCCAAAAAAAAATCAGTTTTAGAAAAAGGTCCGCGTGTGTCTTTGAAATCATAACTCAAAAACGAAAACTCGGATAAATACCAAACTTGATATTTAGGTTGAGTATCTTTCAAAGATGCGACACAAAGATTTACAAGAAAAGCCTCCACTCCAAACTAACCCTTATGTGGAGCATTTTTCAAAAAGTTCGATTGTCTCAAAAATGACTCTAACGATTTCGATTAAAGTATCATATGTTTAAGATATTTTCATGACAAATGAAATGTATATCTCGAATTTTTTGGGAATGTCTCCAAAAGTATTCTTCATTGTGAACGACTTTTGCATAACTGGTAAACTATAAGAAATAGACAAAATTTTACTACACAAAAAATATACAGTTTATGTCATATACTTTTTACTTTCTCTCCTACGTATGGTAAGTAGGGGAAGTATTGTATTCCACCCAAACATTCGATACTGAGATTTCACCGGAAATATATTTTTTGAGACACCCTGAATCCAAAAAAAGCATTTTTGGAAACATGCCCGTGTGTGTGTCTGTGTGTCTGTGTGCGTCTATCTGTGTGTGTGTCTGTCTGTGTGTCTGTCTGTGAACAGCATAACTCAAAACAAACAGTCGGATGAACACCAAACTTGGTATTTAGGTTCAGTATCTTCCAAGGATGCGACACGAAGGTTTTCAAGAAAATCCCCCCACCCCAGAGTACCCTTTACATGGAAGATTTTTCGAAAATTTTAATTTTTTCAAAAATGGCTCTAACGATTTTGATTAAAATATCATATGTTTAAGATATTTTTATGACAAATAAAATGTATATCTTGAATTTCCTGGGAATGTCTCCAAAAGTATTCTTCATTGTGAACGACTTTTGCATAACTGGTAAACCATAGAGATAGACAAAATTTTACTACACAAAAAATGTAGATCGCGTTAAAATACACAATTTATGTCATATACATTTTTTTAGTTGAGTGAACCATTTTCGAGATATTGCTTGTTATTTCCTTAAATTTTCCAATACTTATACTTTTTCTCAAATTCGTTATTCAATTTTTTATGTCCTGGATATGCAAACAGAATAGAATGCGCCACATAGCAACCAGCGCTTAAAAGATTTGACTATCGCTTATAACCTACCATGTTCCCCTTGCATTTACAAGAAAATTAGCAATAAGATAGACATCTAGATATCTCGATTAACATGAAGCATATGGAGAATAAGCGTTTGTAAAAATAGCTTGTACAAGAATAGAGAAAGTCATGTGAGTGTAACACATCAGATTTTTTTTAGTGGAGTGAACCATTTCCGAGATATTCCTTTTAGTTGTTTAAATCTTTCCATACTTATACTTTTTCTCAAATGGGAATTCGCTATTTGGTTTTTACTTTCTCTACTACGTATAGTAAGTAGGGGAAGTATTGCATTCCACCCAAAAATTCGATACCGAGATTTCACCGGAAATACATGTTTTGAGACCTCCTGAATCCAAAAAAAGCATTTTTGGAAACATGTCCGTGTGTGTGTCTGTGTGTGTGTGTGTGTGTGTGTGTGTGTGTGTGTGTGTGTGTGTGTGTGTCTGTGTGTCTGTGAACAGCATAACTCAAAAACGAACAGTCGGATAAGCACCAAACTTGGTATTTAGGCTCAGTACCTTCCAGAGATGCGACACGAAGGTTTTCAAGAAAATCCCCCCACCCCAGCCTACCCTTTACATGGAAGATTTTTCGAAAATTTTAATTTTCTCAAAAATGGCTCTAACGATTTTGATGAAAATATCATATGTTTAAGATAATGTCATGAGAAATGAAATGTATATCTTGAATTTTCTGGGAATGTCTCCAAAAGTATTCTTCATTGTGAACGACTTTTGCATAACAGGTAAACCATAAGAGATAGACAAAATGTTACTACACAAAAAATGTAGATCGCGTTAAAATACACAACTTATGTCATACACATTTCTTTTGTTGAGTGAACCGTTTTCGAGATATTGCTTGTTATTTCCTTAAATTTTACAATACTTATACTTTTTCTCAAATTCGTTATTCATATTTTTTATGTCCTGGAAATGCAAAGAGAATGGAATGCGCCACATAGCAACCAGCGTTAAAATATTTGACTATCGCTTAAAAGCTACCATATTTCCCTTGCATCTACAAGAAAATTACCAATAAGATTGACATCTCGATATCTCGATTAACATGAAGCATATGGAGAATAAGCGTTTGTAAAATTAGATTGTACAAGAGTAGAGAAAGTCATGTGAGTGTAACACATCAGATTTTTTTATATATCTTGGGCATGCAAAGAGAATGGAATACTCCACATAGCAACCAGCTCTTAAAAGATTTGACTATCACTTAAAGCCTACCATATTCCCCTTACATCTACAAGAAAATTAGCAATAAGATAGTTCCTGCAAATGTTTATCTCGATTAACATGTAGTAGATGGTGAATACACTTTGTAAACATAGTTTGTATAAGAGTAGAGAAAGTCGTGTAAGTACATCAGTTTTTTATAACTCCAACAAAATACAAACAACATAACAAATCATATACTTAAAACTAAGTCTAGCACGCTGTACCAAGGCTCTCCCATATCTTAACTCTCTGGTAAAGAGCCTCTTTTATCACAACATTTATGCTCTCCTGCCGCTTCTTTAAACCTCTCATCTACTTATATATATTTTCCTTGAAATATCCATCTTATTAATGTTCTCTACCCTCAGGTCTGTCATCATTTTAACAGTCACTACCTCATGTGATAAATAAAATAGTAGTAAACAATCTTTTGATAGAGCAAGGAATTATACAGCAGTTTTCTTGGGCAAAATATGTTTACACAAAGCTAAATTTGTTTCAACATATTTGTGGTACAATTAGCAGAGCATTAGCAAGGAAAGGTCAGCAAAAAAACCCTACTTAAATTTATTAACGTTTTAACTAAACGTTCTCTACTACGTATAATAAACAGGGGAAGTATTGCATTCCACCCCAAGAAAATCTGAAGTGTTACACTCACATGACTTTCTCTACACTTGTAAAAACTATCTTTAAAAACGCTTATTCTCCATATCCTTCATGTTAATCGAGATGTTAATCTTATTGTTAATTTCCTTGTAGATGCAAGGGGAATATGGTAGGTTTTAAGCGATAGTCAAATCTTTTAAGAGCTGGTTGCTATGTGGAGCATTACGTTCTCTTTGCATATCCAGGACATAAAAAAATGAATAACGAATTCCCATTTGAGAAAAGTATTGGAAAATTTAAGGGAATAACAAGCAATATCTAGAAAATGGTTCACTCAACAAAAACGTATATGACATAAATTGTGTATTTTAACGCGATCTACATTTTTTGTGTAGTAAAATTTTGTCTATCTCCTATGGTTTACCAGTTATGCAAAAGTCGTTCACAACGAAGAACACTTTTGGAGACATTCTCAGAAAATTCAACATATACGTTTTATTTGTCATGAAAATATCTTAAACATATGATATTTTAATCAAAATCGTTAGTCACTTTTGAGAAAATTAAAATTTTCGAAAAATCTTCTATGTAAAGGGTAATCTGGGGTGGGGGGAATTTCTTGAAAACTTTCGTGTCGCATCTCTGGAAGATACTGAACCCAAATACCAAGTTTGGTGTTTATCCGACTGTTCGTTTCTGAGTTATGCTGTTCACAGACAGACACATACAGACAGACACACACGGACATGTTTCCAAAAATGATTTTTTTTGGATTCAGGGGGTCTCAAAGTAAAAATTGATGTCGATAATTCACCCGAAATTGTAGTAGAAGGACTTTTATTGTGAACAGTTTCATTCTACACTTGTAAGATATAACATTCGCATGGGCCTCATTGCCGTACATGCTTTTACTCTCCCTATAATCTAACACTGTGAGTGTAATTCTACATATATACAGGGAGGAGAATTTAAGTTGAGACTGCGCAATGTCTCCAAAACTAAGCGTTGTAAAAAGAAATATGTTGAATAAAAGTTGTTTGAGATTATGGGGGAAAGTGAATGACATTAGTCGTGTTTTATTTTGAGGACGTTTTAATTGACTCTAATTGTAGGTTCCCAAATAAAATATTAAATTGACCCTAAAATGACTATCATAATGTCCTCCAAACAAAACACGATTAATGGCATTTACTTTCCCCAATAATACCAAGCAACTTTTATTAAAGGAATCTCTTTCTACAACGCCTAGTTTTAGAGATATTGTACAGACTCAACTTAAATGATCCATCCTGTATATATAAGTATGTACTATAATACATATATACTAACAATGAAAGGATAAAGAAAAGAAGGGAAAAATGGAGAAATAATAATAAGCATGAATGACAATTATATTACAAATATACACAGGGCTCCGATTCTTAAGAAATCGCTCTGATGTGGCACCCCCCCTTTTCCGTTCTCCAGGTCAACTAACATACTTTCCCGAATCTTATACAAAAATGAAACCATTGTATGACACCCCGCGTCCAGTATTACATCCAAGCGGGCCCCTATCCCCCCTACTCGACACCAAAAAATGTGGGGGTAAATACTGTTTAGCAATTCCGTTTCCTTGCACTGAGCCCGAATATGATTCCATGTTTCCCTTTCACCACAGAGTGGAGATAATCTCACTCCGGTGTCAGACGCCCAATCTTAGCCACGCCAAACCGCTTCTTGTTTTGAGGCCCCCTGAAGCATTTTTAGACAAAGATGTGTGTGTGTGTGTGTGTGTTTAACTTGGTATCTTAAGTTCACCATCTTCCAAGGATACGACATAAGAATTTTCAAAAAAATCTTCTTCCCAAAACTACCCTTTGCGCGGAAAATTTTTCGAAAATGTTGAGTTTTTCAAATGGCTCTAACGGTATCGCTTAAACTACCATATACTAAAGATATTTACACCATTAATAAAATGTACATCTTGAATTCTCTGGGAATAGTCTGAGAAGTCTTCATTAGGAAGTAATTTTATATAATCCTGCACAACTACTAAACGTTAAGCGATAGACTTCCAACGTTCACAAAAGATGTATATTCTTTAAAACACTTATTTCAAATTACTTTTTGTGGCATCTGCCATTTAAGAGATATCCGTTATTAATGGTTAAAATTGTTCAATACCTTATTTATATTTGCCATTCTTTAAAAGCCCTACAGCATTCAGTTGTATCTTGCGATTGCATGGAAACTATGGAATTTTAAGGCCAACATATAGCGTGCAGTTCTTAAACATTTGACTATCGCTGTTCTCTTTGTATCTATAACGAAATATGCAATGTAGCTATTTCTGCAAAGGTTTATCCCAATTAAAATGAAGTAAATAGAAGAATAAACTTTGGTAAGAATTTATTTTGTATACAAACTAATAAACGATAGTGGGTAGAGAAAGTCATGTGAATGTAACACATCACACCTTTTCAGTTTTTCTAACACGCACATAGTAGGTACGAAAGGTATTGCATTCCACTCAAAAATTCGATAATGAGATTTTACCGGGAATACATGTTTTGAGACCCTCTGAATCCAAACAAAGCCTTTTTAGAAAAAGATCCATGAGTTTGTATGTGTGTGTGTGTGTGTGTGTGTGTGTGTGTGTGAGATAGAGAGAGATGCATAACTTAAAAAACAACATTCGGATAAACACCAAACTTGCTATTTGAGTTTAATACCTTCTAAAAAACCGACACGAGAATTTTCAAGAAAATCCCCCGATCTCAAGCTACCCTTTTTTACATGGAATATTTTTAGAAGTTTTTTATTTTCTAAAAAAAATAGCTGCAACGATTTTGAATAAAATACATATATTAATGATATTTACATGACAAATAAAATGTATATCTTGACTTTTCTGGGAATAGCGTATGAAGTCCGCTTCATTCCGAAGTAATTTTGGTCGTCCTCCGTGCACTAGTGGTACCGTTTTAGCCTCTAGTTCCAGCGGTTGCGGGTTCAAACGACGCGGAGGGCGCTGGATTTTTTCGGGCGTAAAAATCCTTAGCATGACTTCCTTCGGAAGTGAAGTAAAAGAACCTCAAGCCTGATAAGAGGCCTCTGAGAAAAAGTTCCGGTCTTTCACGCCCAATATAGAATGGGACGCTAAGTACTATAGTAGTTAAAGAGCGTCCGTAAATAAAACTCAATAATTTTCGAAGTAACTATATATAATTTTGTATAACTAGTAAACGTTAAGCGATAGACAAAACGTAGTACACAAGGAATTTCGATCTCTTTAAAACAAACAATTTATTCAAATAACCTTTTTGGCATACAACATTGCCGAGATATCCATTATTAATGGTTCGAATTGTTCATTACTTGGTCATTCTCTTGAGGTCCTGTCAACATTCACTTGTTTCTCGCGATTGCATGGAAATAGAAGGGAATTTTAAGGCCAGCGTCCTGTTGTTAAACGTTTGACTATCGGTGTTCTCTTTGTAACTATAACGAAATGTGTAATATAGTTGTTTCTGCAAATGTTTATTTGGATTAATTCTAATACATAAAAAATAAGGTTTGTATACCTACTATAGGGTAGAGAAATTCATGGGATGTAACACATCAGATTTTTTATATAGCTCGGGATGTTGGACCCTCTCTAAAAATGTATTAAGGGGAACGGAAGGGATAGACGTGGCAGGGCTGTACTCTTTTTGATAAGAAAAAATCCGATGTGTTACACTCACATGACTTTCTCTACTCTTGTACAAACTATTTTTACAAACGCTTATTCTCCATATGCTTCATGTTAATCGAGATAAAGATTTGCAGACTATCTTATTGCTAATTTTCTTGTAGATGCAAGGGGAATATATATTTACAAGGGCAATAAAGAAAACCAGTAGCCTTTAAGCACATACATACCTCTTAATAGCTGGTTGCTAGGTGCAGCACCATTCCCTTTGCCACAGATTATAACTCTTTGCATATCCAAGACAAAAAATGAATAACGAATTCCCATTTTAGAAAATAAGTATTGAAAAATTTAAGGGAATAACTAGCAATATCTCGAAAATGGTTCACTCAACAAAAAAAGTATATGACATAAATTGTGTATTTTAACGCGATCTACATTTTTGTGTAGTAAAATTTTGTCTATCTCTTATGGTTTACCAGTTATGCAAAAGTCGTTCACAATGGAGAATACTTTTGGAGACATTTCCGGAAAATTCAAGATATACATTTTATTTGTCATGAAAATATCTTAAACATATGATATTTTAATCAAAATCGTTAGAGCCATTTTTGAGAAAATTAAAATTTTCGAAAAATCTTCCATGTAATGGGTAATCTGGGGTAGGGGATTTTCTTGAAAACCTTCGTGTCGCATCTCTGGAAGATACTGAACCTAAATACCAAGTTTGGTGTTTATCCGACTGTTCGTTTCTGAGTTATGCTGTTCACAGACACACACACAGACAGACACACACACGGACATGTTTCCAAAAATGCTTTTTTTGGATTCAGGGGATCTCAGAACATGTATTTCCGGTGAAATCTCGGTATCAAATTTTTGGATGGAATACAATACTTCCCCTACTTACTATACGTAGTAAAGAAAGTAAAAATGAAGATATGCCTAAAGAAATACAAATAGTCTATGTAGCAACTGAATAGAAGAATATACAGAGCCTTCGTTTCGGTGGCTCTGTATAAGCTTGCTTGCCTTGCACGGTGCTGTTTCTAACTAGCTCTGTTTCCGCTACAGTTTACCTCCTCTCCGTGAGCCGGTTAATCAGTTGAATCGAAGTTTTTGTAGAATTCATAGGTTGTGAAACCACGTCTTTCAGTGTTATGTCCTGTTAGTTTTGTTATAATGCCAAAACTCCATATACTTTAGCACACAAAATCTTCATGCATGATTCCTAAGTGACAATAAACTTTTATAGAGAAGTGAGGCGGCGATTTATAAGCAGATTCCCTGCCGTTCGTTCGCTTCACGGAGAAATGGTTCGTAATCTTACGAATAGATTTATCGAAACGGGATCTATTCTTAATAAGAAATCGAAAGTAAATGCTTCTTATAGACAAGAAATAGAGAAAAGTTACAACGAAGTCCAAAGAATCAGGAATTTTGGAAACCACGGCTTGGCATGCCACTAATAGTAGATTATAATACGAGGGGTAAAACCACTTCTAATATGTGTGGCATATACTGTTTTGAGACCGCGCTCACATTTGTAAAATATCAATAATATTGTATTGATACCTGAAATTAAGAGATCACATTTAGAACACGATTCTTGAAACAAGAGAAATAACGTTAAAAAATCTGATGTGTTACACTCACATGACTTTCTCCACTGTTGTAAAAACTATTTTTACAAACGCTTATTCTCCATATGCTTCATGTTAATCGAGATGTTAATCTTATTGCTAATTTTCTTGTAGATGCAAGGGGAATTGCTAGGCTTTAAGCGATAGTCAAATATTTTAAGAGCTGGTTGCTATGTGGCGCATTACATTGTCTTTGCATTACCAGGACAAAAAAATGAATAACGAATTCCCATTTGAGAAAAAGTATAAGTATTGGAAAATTTAAGGGAATAACAAGAAATATCTTGAAAATGGTTCACTCAACAAAAAAAAATGTATACGACATAAATTGGGTATTTTAACGCGATCTACTGTCAATTGGGAAATTCACCGGCATGTTGTCACAGTAGCTCAATGGTTAGAGCAACCGCACGGAGAGCAGGAAAACCGTGTTCAAATTCCGGCTGTGGCGTTGAATTTTTCAGTTGACTCTATATTAAAAACTTGCCTAAGACCGGGCTAAGGTCTATTAAAAGTATAATTAATTTATATAATAACAACAACAAAATCATTAAAATGTTATACTTTGTTGATTCGCTAGCGTCATTTTCAGTGAAATTGTTTCGGTTTGTTTTCCCTTACACCAGGCAATGAAGCGATTAAATTCTATATCATATTGCTTTTTTGGATTTGTTGCGTAAGTACTTTTAGTGTTATTCTTTCTGCTACTTCTCTAAATTCACCTGCCTCTTCCATTTCGGTTTCTGCTGAGTTCATGATTTCTTTATTCAATCCTTTGTAGGTTATATTAGATAAATGAATAACGCTTTAGATCAAAGAAAACGCAAGGCTGCCAATATAACGTAGAGGTTAACTCTACAAGGAATTGCAATAAATTGAAGTATTTCGATTCGTATTGTAAACAGATAATGCGAGGGCCGTGATAAATTAATCATGTAAAAATACACAATGTAAAGCAAAACCTAATCAAACCAAGTCAAGTTACTAAACATGTGCAAGTACAAAGGGTAATTGCCACGTGATTGGAATTGAAACCAAAGTTGGTCACTAGTGCGATAATCTAAAGCTTTTAGCTCCTGTGCACTGCGTTATAAGTTCTAATTAAGGTATGCTGCCTAAAAACATTTAAAGTTAAAACCCTATAAGATAACAGCTGTAGTTCTGGATTTTCAATCATGCCATAAGTATGGTGAGTAAAGTTAATTTCTGCAATTGGGTATTAGATGATGTTAATAATCGCTCTATTGAAGCAAAATTTCCTAAAAGGTGCGAGAGGTGTGTGGCGGCACAAGGATATAGTAACTTCCAACATCTGTTACGAGGGTATACGGATATTGTACTTATAATATGCATGAGAAATCTGTGCGCTTGAATTTAAGGGACTATGAATATTCAACTCCACCGGCAAACAGCATGCTTCCGCGTCAAGAAAATTCCCATAAGGTCGGTCACGCATCTAAATGGAGGCTGTGTAGATGAAGTCCATTCTGCGATCCTCCTCTCACTAGCCATTTAAGTTACTTTGAGATAACGCCTGGCTCTATTTAAAACATGATATTATTTAAGGGTACGTTAGTTAAGTGAAAGTTGAGTAGAACGAGGTCTAGATACCTCGTTAACCGTTGGCGGAAAGGGCAAACAGCTGTGAAGTAATAACCAGACACAGGGGTTTTAGTAAGTAAACAAAGCAGTCCTGTTACCTGGAGTATAGGTGACGTCAGAACAGAAGGTTTCATTCCGCCTGTTCCGTTTGTTTGTTGCATACACACCAGTGGAGAACTGCGGCAATATGCCTAAAGCAAAGAAGAATTTATAAATCAAAATTATAATAATTTGTGGAGAAATGTGGCAGGTAGCACCTCAGCACAAATGACGAAATCAAAAAATGTAACATAGAGATCAAAAGATGTTTAAAACATCCTGTCAAACAAAACTGTAATTCAATTAACCACAAGGTACATGTGACATTATTATAAAGGAAAAATGAGGAAAGAGGGCCTTCAACTCCCTCAGACTCAAAATACAAATCAGCATTTTTGGAGGATCTGTCGCGTACCTAATAAAAGCGGATATTGCTTTAAAAGATCTGATGTGTTACACTCACATGACTTTCTCTACTCTTGTACAAACTATTTTTACAAACTCTTATTCTCCATCTATTTCATATTAATCGAGAAAAATATTTGCAGAAACGATCTTTTGACATGCAAAGAGAATTACGTTTTACACATAGCGACCAGTTCTAAAAATATTTGACTCTTGCTTAAGGCGTACTATGTTCCCATTGTTTTGTAATTGCAAGGACAATATAGAATTACAGTAGGCTTTAAGCATAGACATATTTCTTAATAGCTGTTTACTAGGTGCAGCACCATTCTCTTTGCCACAGATTAATACTCTTTGCATATCCAAGACAAAAAAGTTAATAACGAATTCCCATTTGAGAAAATAAGTATTGAAAAATTTAAGGGAATAACAAACAATATCTCGAAAATGGTTCACTCAACAAAAAGAATGTATATGATATAAATTGTGTATTTTAACGCCATCTACATTTTTTGTGTAGTAAAATTTTGTCTATCTCTTATGGTTTACCAGTTATGCAAAAGTCGTTCACAATGAAAAATACTTTTTGACACATTCCCAGAAAATTCGAGATATACAATTCATTTTCAATAAAAATGTCTTAAACTTATGGTATTTTATTCAAAATCGTTAGAGCCATTTCTGAGAAAAATTAAAAGTTTTCGAAAAATGTTCCATGTAAAGGGTAATCTGGGTGGGGGATTTTCTTGAAAACCTTCGTGTCGCATCTCTGGAAGATACTGAACCTAAATACCAAGTTTGGTGTTTATCCGACTGTTCGTTTCTGAGTTATGCTATTCACAGACACATACACGGACATGTTTCCAAAAATACTTTATTTGGATTCAGAGGGTCTCAAAAGATGTATTTCCGGTGAAATCTCGGTATCGAATTTTTGGATGGAATACAATACTTCAACTACTTCTATACGTAGTAGAGAAAGTAAAAATGTACAGATTCCGAAATGCGTATTTAATTGCTTTCATAAACAAACTGCACACTATCAATAGCAAAGCATACATCGATTTCTTCCGTCCAGTGCTCCTTAATGCTGATCTACCTTCGAAGTAGGGTGAGCTGCCTACATCTGTACATCATGCAGGGTGATTTATGAAGAACTGACATTTATTTCTTTAATTGTTTCAAAACGAGTTATGCATGCCACAACTTATATCTGAAATACAGAGCAATTTTGGGAGATTATTTACCTCTATAGCAAATGTTGAAAATGTCCTCCATCCTGCATAAGGCACAACTCAACACATCGTTCCATGTTACTGGCCGCTCGCTGGAGGACTTGTTGCCAATAGTTTGAATCTCCTGCGTAATGTTGTGTTTCAGATCATCTAATATCTTGGGACGTGTGGCATAAACCCTGTCTTTTAAGTAGCCCCATAGAAAGAAGTCCTGCGATGTCAAATCCGGAGAACTCGGTGGCCACAGGTTCTTAGAAATTATCCGGTCGTCAAAGAAACTTGCAATTAGTGCCATGGATTCATTTGATGTATGGCATTTAGCACCGTCCTGCTGAAAATATCCTTGACTCAGCTCTACATCGTCTAGTTGCTCAGCAAACTCCATGAAAATCCGTCGGTACTCTGCAGTGTTCACATTGTTTTTTTAAAAAAACAAATTGGTCCCACTATTCTCTGTGCGGATATTGCGCACCAAACTCCCGACTTCAGCCGGTTGCATAGGTGCTTCATGAATAACATGTGGATTTTCGCTGGCCCAATAGCCTGAGATATTTGAGTTCACATAGGCGGATAAATGGAACCATGCTTCATCTGTGAACCATGTGATGGACAATATAGTAGGATTTTTCACAATGAACGCCTGAAACAAGCGAAAATAATTCAGTCGTTTATCCTTATCTGTTTCCTGTAACTGATGGACAACTGTAATCCTATACAGTTTTAGGCCTGCACTTTTCACAGCTCTCTGACACATTGAGTAGCTGTACCCTGTCTCCTGCGACAAATGTCTTAATGATTTTTTGGGTGATTGATCCAGTCGTGCTCTTACGTCAACAACAACCATGGGAAGCCTAGACGAACGAGTTTTGCTCTTTCGCTCACCAGAGATCCAGTTGTTTCCGATTTGTTTACCAGTCCCAGTATTGTGTTTCTTTGGGGAAGATTCGGAACACCAAGTTCTCTCAGGTATGCCTTTGAGTAGCTGTAATTGAATTCGTAATTCAGTAATGGTTTATAAGGAAGGGTCGTTCATTTAATGTGTACTCCATTTTCACATTTATTGTAACAAAATTCCAAAAACAGTTGCCGACAATAAAACTACAATTAGAATAGAATATGAACATCTACGCATCTAGAAACAGATAATCGAAACTGCAGACTCTGCTTAATTTTGTACTAAAGTTGGGACATTGAGTGAATTTCATACAGAATAATTAAGAAAGAAATGTGTCAGTTCTTCATAAATCATCCTGTATTTTGTTTACAGAGAGCACTGCCAGCTCACAAGCGCATCCAATTTCCCTCACTACCATCCCTTGGTGCGTTTCTAACTTGATGGCTTACTTACCAAAACCTCTCTGCCTGGTAATGACGTTGACCTCATGACACCGCTTAGCGAAACTCCTCTTGCAGGTGCTCCGACAGGGAGGACAGGCTCAGTTCACATATGCGAGTTAAGTCCAGTGACTCCGTGTGCCCTTTGTGAGAACTCCTTGCAACACCCCTGTCATCCCTTTGCCCATCATAACAACTTCTTAAACCAAAGTATTCTGTCCTGGTAAACCTGGTCACAAGGAGGGTGTACCTTGCTGCTTTCTCTTCATACACACGAAGTTGTCCGTATTATTTTTCTTTAAGTTCCATGTATACTCCACCTTTAACTATAATGGTCTTATCGGCGGCCTTTCCTTTGGAACATGTCTATGGCAATGGTGTTAACTCGTATTTGAGTTTCTAGTAAACTTTGGGTTTTAATCATTAGATTACACACATTCATACTCTCATACATACTTCCAGACTCTGTGGATGATAGGTAATAATCTTGGGTAGAGAAAAACGCCCACCTCCCAGCCGAAAGTCGAATCCGGGACTCCTCGCACAGTGGCAGGTGCTCTACCGACTGAGTTACGGGGTCATCCCAAAGCCTATCTTGTATACTACATACATTATGTGATCAAAAGTATCCGGACAACCCCACAAACATACGTTTTTCATCTTAGGTGCATTGTGCTGCCACTTACTGCCTGGTACTCGTTATCCGCGACCTCAGTAGTCATTAAACATCGTGAAACAGCAGAATGGGACTTCGAACGTGGTTAGGTGATTGGGTGCCACTTGTGTCAGAAGTCTGTACACTCCTAAACATCCATAGGTCCACTGTCTCTGATGTGATAGTGAAGTGGAAACGTGAAGGGAAATCTACAGCACAAAAGCGTACAGGCCGACCTCGTCTGTTGACTGACAGAGACCGCCGACATTTGAAGAGGGTCGTAGTAAGTTATAGACAGACATCTATCCGGACCATCACACAGGAATTCCAAACTGCATCAGGATCCACTCTAATTACTATGACAGCTAGGCGTGAGGTGAGAAATCTTGGATTCCATGGTCGAGCGGCTGCTCATTGTAGCGGTATTCTTGTAATGTTTTATTTAACATTATTGTAGCCCCACGTTTGGGAGCCAATTTGCGAGTGTATTCTTGTAATGTTTCTACTTGTAATGTTATTTGTATATGTTGTATTTGTTAGCCCCACATTTGGGAGCCAATTTGTAACGGTATTACTTATAATGTTTGTGTATTTGTGTTTACTTCACGCGTTGAAGCCATCTTGTGACGTGATTCATTTGTTAGGTTTGTTCGCTCCATCTGGTGTTAGCAATTTGCGGTAGTATTAGTGTTTGAAAGAATGCGACTGTTATTTGTTTTAATTTTTGTTTACTGTCCTCCGGCTAGCTATTATCTTTTCTTGGGTCGAGTACTTCTCTTAATACAGGTTGTGTAAACGGAAAGGAATCTTTTATCCAAATATAACACTGATGAAGAAATTTGTTTTACACTTTTATTGTCGAACACGTTAACTATCACATTTATACATTGATCTTAACACTCGCCAAACTGAAACTGTTATATCAACTTCTTACTAATCACTTTTAATCCACGTACTTCAACCTTTTGTATAATTAACTTTACCATACTTGAGAATTTTCATAACTCTGTTACGCGTAACCTGCAAATTGATATCCGAAGTGTGCCGTACAAATACTTTCGACGAACTGATGGGAATGCGACGTGTAGTGTACAAAGAATTTTGATGAACTGTCGGCGATCTACCTCTAACCTACTCTTTTTGTACTCCTTCACCCAGATATGCCTAAAGATTATAACTGAGCTGCAATTGGCTAATAAAACGCGCCAACATTAGCGTCTATTTTTATATCCAATGAAAATTATGAATACATATGCTCTAGGGAAACGTTCCAGAAGATTCTAAAGGAAAAAACGCGCCAACATTACGTAACTTCCTCGTTTCCAATAATGATAAACAGCTCACCCCCTCGCTGCATTATTGCGCGCTATTATTGTCAGTTTCAGTAAGGCAGTATAAACTTACTTCCCAACAATAATTACAATCAATAAACATCTCAAATCAATGTCACATAAAAATGCATATTCATACTATAATCACTCTTTACATTAAAATAATTTGTGATACAAATTACTGCATCATCATAAGCCACACATCACGCAGGAAAATGCCAAACGACGCCTCGCTTGGTGTAGGGAGCGTCAACATTACACGATTGAACAATAGTAAAACGTTGTGTGGAGTGACGAATCACGGTACACAATATTGTGATCCGATGGCAGGGTGTGGGTATGGCGAATGCCCGGTGAACGTCATCTGCCAGTGTACGTAGAGCCAACAGAGAAATTCGGAGGGGGTGGTGTATGGTGTTGTCGTGTTTTTCCTAGCGGGGGCTTGCACCCCTTGTTGTTTTGCGTGGCACGATCATAGCGCAGACCTACATTGCTATTTTAAGCACCTTCCTGCTTCCCACTGTTGAAGAGCAATTCGGGGATGGCGATTGCATCTTTCAACACGATCGAGCACCTGTTCATACTGCACGGGCTGTGGCGGAGTGGTTACACGACAATAACATCCCTTTAATGGACTGGCTTGCTCAGAGATCTGACTTAAATTCTATAGAACACCTTTGGGATGTTTTGGAACCTCAGGCCTCACCGACCTACATCGATACCTCTCCTCAGTTCTGTACTCCGTGAAGAATGGGCTGCCATTCCCCAAGAAACCTTCCAGCACCTGATTGAAAGTATGTCTGCGAGAGTGAAAGCTGTCATCAAGGCTAAGGTGGGCCAACACCATATTGACTTCCATCATTACCGATGGAGGCCGCCACGAACTTGTACGTCATTTTCAGCCAGGTTTCCGGATACTTTTGATCACGTAGTGTATATACAATGGAGTGCTAAAACATTCAGGTTTTGCGTCTAAAACTTTATAATCTTTTTTGAGTTGAAAATGCATACCTAAGTCATTAAAAGGTATATATGGCTAATAATTAAAGAGAGGGCAAGTGCCCGTTAGCGCGAGTTGCCATTGTGGAGATTAAAAATGTTATGGTTACTTCGGAAGCATTGCTGTTGTATATATGTATTAACACGTTAATATTATCATTCGTGTATTTTGTTATGTATTTTACTACTACGGTAATTTTATAACACCAATGTCATAAGCTAGGAACTTATTAATCATTTTAAACAACAACAGAAAGGCTGTTTATAATTTTGTATATAAAACAGCATTAGACTTACTTGCACTTCTAAATGCTATAAAGCGGAATTAAATTCCTTTAATTTAGAAATATGGCCCTGACGTCTGATGTTAAGAAAAAATAATTCAAATTCAGCAGGGTAAAGAGATGAATACTCAGTAACGTCTTGTGCGTACACATTTTGGGTGTTCACCAAATATTAGTCAGACAGAAATTGCAAAATAGCACAATAATGGTATAATGGTTACGATTGTCATCAAATTAATACAACTGTAGCTGCTCCTAAAATAATAATAATCATAATAATACATGACTGGGAAAGAAAGGGTTGTTTTTGTGACCATTTGCTGTTGTATACATGATTAAGTACACCGTGTTAGGGCAAGAACAAGTAATGTGTAAATCAGTTTTAGCTGAGTTTATGGATGGTATGGAAAAACCGAGAGAAGTTTCCGCGTTTGTGCACGTTACCTAGTGTCAACTTCTGCCTTAGTGTGTCACCATCTGGTGGCAGTGACGTAAAATTGTAGTGATATTGGAAACAGAGTGCGGGTAAAACTTCGCGTGCAAGTGCACATCTTCAGGCGTTCACAACCGGCACGTATTTGACCCCATAAGATAATTACGCCTTACCAGATGCGCATACGCAGAAGCTCCTTAAAACGTGCACAAGCCAAGGGGTCCCTGTTGCATAAGTTTCATCGAGTTTAGAGCAGTAGCACGGTAGATTTAAGTACCGTAGATTTTAAATTATCACATGTAGGTTACGTTTAATAGCATACAATGAAAAAATAATCTGACGTGACACATTTACATGACTTTCTCTACCCTCTATCGTTTAGCAGTAGGTTTATAAACTACTGTTACTGAAGCTTAGTTTTATATCTACTTCATTTAAAACTAAATAAACCCTTGCAGAAAGAGTTACATTACACATTTCGTTATAGATACAAAGGGAACAGCGACAGTCAAATGTTTAAGAACTGGATGCTATATGCTGGCCTTAAATTTCCATACTGCTTTCAAGACATCGCGAGAAACGACGGATTGTTGAATAACTGAGTATTAAAGAATGGCTAAGTATAAAACGATTCGAGTTATTAAGAACGTACATTCTCGGAAATGATGACGCTACCAAAAAAGTTATATGAAATAAATTGTGTGTTTTAAAGGGATATGTATTTTGTGTAGTACGTTTTCGTTTATCGCTTAACGTTTAACGACTTTAGTTATTCACAGAATATTCAAGATATGGAGTTTATTTGTCATGAAAATATCTTTAATATATGGCATGTAGAATCTTGAAAATATTCGTGTCACATCTTTGGAAGATACTGAACTTATATACCAAGTTTGGCGTTTATCCAACTTTT
The DNA here is from genome assembly GCA_030765065.1 of Deroplatys truncata. Taxonomy (NCBI): domain Eukaryota; kingdom Metazoa; phylum Arthropoda; class Insecta; order Mantodea; family Mantidae; genus Deroplatys; species Deroplatys truncata. The sequence goes on from CM060984.1 coordinate 66,629,112, forward strand.
CATTCTTAAGTTACACTGTTGACAGACACACATACACGCGCACGCGCGGACTTTTCTCTAAAAATTCTTTTTACTCTCTCTACTACGTATAGTAATTAGGGGAAGTATTGTATGCCACCCAAAAATTCGATACCGAGATTTCACCGGAAATATATGTTTTGAGACCCCCTGAATCCAAAAAAAGCATTTTTGGAAATATGTCCGTGTGCGTGTCTGTGAACAGCATAACTCAAAAACGAACAGTCGGCTAAACACCAAACTTGGTATGTAGGTTCAGTATCTTCCAAAGATGCGACACGAAGGTTTTCAAGAAAATCCCCCCACCACAGATTACACTTTACATGGAACATTTTTCGAAAATTCTAATTTTCTCAAAAATGGCTCTAACGATTTTGATTAAAATATCATATGTTTAAGATATTTTCATGACAAATAAAATGTATATCTCGAATTTTCTGGAAATGTCTCCAAAAGTATTCTTCATTGTGAACGACTTTTGCATAACTGGTAAACCATAAGAGAAAGACAAAATTTTACTACACAAAGCATGTAGATCGCGTTAAAACACACAATTTATGTCATACACATTTTTTTTGTTGAGTGAACCATTTTCGAGATATTACTTGTTATTCACGTAAAATTTTCAATAATTTTCTCAAATGGGAATTCGTTATTCATTTTTACTTTCTCTACTACGTATAGTAAGTAGGTGAAGTATTGCATTCCACCCAAAAATTCGATACCGCGATTTCACCGGAAATACATGTAAAATTTTGTCTATCTCTTATGGTTTACCAGATATGCAAAAGTCGTTCACAATGAAGAATACTTTTGGAGACATTCCCAGGAAATTCAAGATATACATTTTATTTGTCATGAAAATATCTTAAACATATGATATTTTAATCAAAATCATTAGAGCCGTTTTTGAGAAACCTAAAATTATCGAAAAATGTTCCATGTAAAGGGTAATCTGGGGTGGGGGTATTTTCTTGAAAACCTTCGTGTCGCATCTCTGGAAGATACTGAACCTAAATATCAAGTTTGGTGTTTATCCGAATGTTCGTTTCTGAGTTATGCTGTTCACAGACACACACATGGACATGTTTCCAAAAATATTTTATTTGGATTCAGGGATCTCAAAACATGTATTCCCGGTGAAATCTCGGTATCGAATTTTTGGGTGGAATACAATACTTCCCCTACTTACTATACGTAGTAGAGAAAGTAAAAAGATGAGAAACGAAGAGCGAAATATCAAACATCCTGAAGCTGTGAACTTGAAACATTCTGCGGATAAACCGCAGCAAAATAATGACCATCATTGTGAACGGCGAGACAGGGTCATCACAGCAATTATACGCCGTACCTTTAAAGATCGTGATGCTCGGAACAATGGGTAGGCTGGTAGAGTCATCCAAAAAACACGTGCCTTTGTCAATGTGCCCCAGTACTCTCGTTTCCTGGCACAAATGAAGAGCTGCAGTATCGCACCAAATCATTGCCCTCCAATAATTGAAAACTGTTATTATTATTGACCAACCAAATCCGCCAAACGGATACAATTAGAAATGTGCAGCTAATGCTCCCACAGTAACAAACCTTCTGAGAAAATTGAATCTTCCTCTCATAAAAAATCCTACCTGTTAAAAGTGATTTCGAATGATTTCCTTCTTTTATAGCTAAAACATTAATGCGCTACTTCATATAAGCCCTTGATGTTCAGAAGAGATCTTGCACCGTGACACAGAGGGCTAGAGTGTGGTGCGGAATGCGCCCGGTTTCGATTCGACCTATGGTTGTGCGGATATTAAGTTCCGGTACCCACTCAGGATCGTGAGGAAAGTGAGGAGCTGTGATAGGCAGCGATCCCGGCCACGGAAGCCAACATCCTGGCTCGGGGATGCGTGATGCTGGCACATCACCTCCCCATATTGTTTGGATGATCGCCCACCTCTGCTGTGCATACATGGGCATGAAGACGGTAGTCGGATTGGCAGGTCAAGGCCCTTCACGGACAGTAGCACCACGGGAATATTATAATTTATTAATATTTTGTTATTATGCTCAGAAGAGACGTGTTTTTCTTTCCATTCAGCAGGTAAATCAGTATTATCGAAGGCAGATTTCGTGGTACTAACTTACATTCTTGCACCGAGCCGGCCCGACCTTTCTGACCCTAGGTTTCTTACGGGGTTTCCTCGGGTCGCCAGGCAAATGATTGGCAGGATCATTACATCCCCCGAATTTCCTGTCCCTCCATTTCATCTCTATCCTCATTTCACTTCACCCTTCATCTGCTTGGTTTCTTTCAGGGTTGCAAGTGTCGGCGGGAGGTCCCGGTTTGAATGGCAGGGAAAAGGGATGCTCTAAGGAAACCTTCGTCCTCCGGACTGTGAGGGGTCTCCGGGTCCCGGACCTCCCAGGGGATATGTATGCCTAGGGGGAGGGAGGCCGGCTGCACCAGCCAGTAACCGGGAAGTTCAAATCTGTAATTGGTAAGAACCCTGCCCTTTGCTTGTCGTGTCTCCAGGTCCAGCCGCCCCTTGTTTCCTTTCACCTCACCCCTCCGTCCAGGGTGGAGATGGGCCCTCAGGGACCTAGGCACAAAAGATCTGCGTATATCGAGGTTCTAATTTCCCCTCCGTACCTAGTGCTATCCTACCCAGTTTTGGTTTTTGCTTTTTCTACTGCCTACGTATTTGTAAGCAGAGGAAGTTTTGCATTGCACTCAAAAATTCCAACGATATTTCACTGGAAATATACTTTTGAGGTTCTCTAAATATAAAAAATATATATATAGTAAAAGGGATAACTTCTTGTCTCATTGTCTGTGAAGAGCATAACTCAAAAGCCAAATGGAGAGATACCAAACTTGGCATTTAAGTTCAGCATCTTCCAAGGATGCGACACGAAGGTTTTCAAGAAAATCTCCCCACCCCAGACAACTCTTTGCATAGTAAAATGTTCATTGTTTTTTATTTTATCGAAAATGGCTCTTCTCCTTTAAAATACCATATATTGAATGTATTTGTTTTACAAATAAAGCGTATAACGACGTGAAACGTTGGTGCAATCATTTAGCCGTTATTGCGACGCAACGTCAGCGTAAACTACGTATAAAATTAAAATTTTAAATTGTGGGGAAAGGAGATGTTTAAGAAAAAAAAGGAATATAGTAACAAAAAACGTAAGTTAATACGCATTGTTCTGTTATATATTTCAGCAAGTCTTATCTTCCATATTTGAACTATAACGTAATGAAAAATGATAGTTTTCTGCTAAAATGAGTTTCTATAGACTAAACTGTACTATATTTGTCATTCGTCTTTGTATGTACAATGACCCTCTAAGAGGACGAATCTATAGGATGTAAAGAATATGTGCTGCAAACCTCGATGGTAAATAGATGTGTCCCATTTTATCATACCTTATTTATTAAACCATGAGCAGGAATTCCAGAGCCCCCAATGGAAAGGGTAAACATACTACAAACCCCACGACAAGCACTAGACGTCGCATTCATTAGTTAAGAATTGTTTACTAATGATACTGCATTAGCTGTTGCATTATGTACACCACACCTACAGCCAACGGTAGCGTTTGCGTTATTATCTGTTTAATAGTTTAGTAGTTACATTCCCTACAGTATTCATTTGTTTGACTATCATCAAGTGGAATTGAACGATGGCGACCTTATACATAAATACAGAGTACGCCATATGTTTATGATCTACAGGGAAGCCCGAAGGAATATAAGAGAGGCTTGCCGGCTCTATCAACAACGTTACATCAACAGGCGTCACCCAGCGCACACCATGTTTCCAAGATTGGAGAGTCATTTAAATGAAACAGACAGCTTACATCCTAATAAGCACACCTATAGATGTCGCGGACACTTACACCAGAGTTTGAACTCCTTCCTAGTGTTCGACATCACATAACCAGGCAATCCACAAAGTGTATGCGAGGTAGCGGGCTCAAACCCGATTGAGGGCGGATTTTTTTTATGCTTAGCATAGCTTCCTTCGGAAGGAAAGTAAAGCCAGTGATTCGTATCGCATATTCACGGCACGTAAAAGAACCTCAAGCCTGATAAAGAGGCCTCTGAGTAAAATTTTTGGTTTTTCACTCACAATATAGAATGGGACGCTAAGAACCATAGTGTTTAAAGAGCGTCCATAAATAAAACTCGGTTTAATTTATCAAAGTGTATGAAAGTTGGCAGGAGTCATTTTCAGCATCTATTATCTGTTTTCTTTATAATTTCAGTTTTCTCTTTTATTTCTTTCTAACCTTTGTGGTCCGTATTGATACGTCCTCCAGAGAACCCTAGCGCGTAAACAAAATGTTTCTGGACGTGGGTTTATTAACAAAATATGATCACATTGCACCCCTCTACCTACCACCGAGCTGTGTAATATCTATGTATTTATCTATATTTGTATACGTTTCCATCCAGTATATACCTGAATACATTAATAAAATGGGTATGTCCCGAAAAGTCCCGCCAAGTGTGAGGGATATTTTTATAAACTTAGCCTATATTTAAAATAGTCCATCATTATTAAATTATTAATATATGTATATAAGTATTCTGAAGTAAGTGTTACGAAATAATCATTCCTCACTGCCCCTGATCAAACGCTTTCAATTTTCATTCATGAAAATACCAATTAAATAGTTTAATATTTCGTATATTGCTAAGTGTAAACGTTAAAAGAACAAGTTGGCTGGAAAAAAGAGTAAATATCTAAATGGTTTTCTCCCTTCGATCTCTTTAAATGTTCAGTGAAATTTTCAAATTGTTACACATATTTCAAAAGCTTAATCAGTGCTGCGAAGTTCCGAAGCATGAGCAGTACGAATCAGAAAATATAAAGTATGTTTTCTATCTAGTTTTCCATGTAAGATATTTACTGGTTAAAAATAAAAAATTATTAATTGTTCGTTATTTACATGAGTACATCTTAAATTACATCCTTGTTTATTGTCGGGGTTAGCACACACTGAAATGCACGGTATACCCTGAAAACTTGAATCAATTTCGAAAAAAATGAGTGACTACTGATCTTCGAATTTGGGTGCTCTATAACTTGCCTGAATGCACATAAGAGTGTCTCATCTGGTTCATTTATACCGGAAAACCTTGAAGGCGATCTCAAGTATCACAAGATATCGTACCCTAAAGGCGACTTGGAATGTTGCAAGTACTATTTAATTTCCGGGCTTCTAATTAACTACACTTTTGCCTCGGAGATATTCAGATAGCCTTGAAGTAGGAATTGTATTGAGAGGCCGTTACAGTGAGGAAACGGACAAGATTACCTTACCTTATAGGACTATACCGTTATTGTAAGTCAGAACTACTATAAATCTATGTTATAGATACGAAGTATGCTTCAAAAACAACTTATTAGCCTTGTTTTGGATGTAATATGACTTATTATCATCCAATAAAAAGTGTATGACACCTAAATTAACGAGTTGCACACATTACTGTCATAAGCTCTGTCAGTACTTTCAAAGCATAACTACTAAATAAAACTAGGCAAATCCATTATATAAGTATTTTCTTGACTGATTTTTTTAGTATCTAAATATTGCGGTGCCGTTTTTCACATGCGATCGCCTCGAATAATAATCCAATGTGAGACAGTGATTTTAACACTTAAATGATTTCAGTCTAATTATATAATATATAAAATTCAATAACAGCTCGCATTAAAGCAATATGTGTATGTAACAATAAATAAAAAATGTATACTACAGTCATTATATATGTTTATATTAATATGTACATGTTCAATAATGTTATGTGAATGTATTACGTAATTTAATAATGTAGGAGCTGTGAGAATAATAGGTTAAAAGTTGCCAACAATGAGGTAACAATGAGGTAACCTTGAGGCAATAATGAATTAGAAAGTTTAAGTGCTACTAGTAATTCTTGGAGAAACAATAATGTAATTTTTGTGACAGTTTATAAAATAGCCAATCAACAACCAGGAAAAGCTTTAGTTAAATGAAGGTATTCTATTGGACTAGGATTAGCCAATCAGAAACCGAAATACAGCAACATTTACAAATTCAGAGTTAAGTTGCTTGTAGACAGCCCTCATAGCTGGACGTGTTGCTTGTAGACAGTGTAGATGTGTCCTCGAGAAATTTAATACATATTTTGTGTGAGACAAAAATAGTTTACGTGTTAAAACTGCAAGTAATTAATAAAAAACTCTCACAGCTCTCTCTCTCTCTATATCAGTGAAGTGTTATTTAAATCGTGTCAAGCATTAATAAAAGGAGTGAAGTAAAATTATAATCTGTGCAAGCTACATTCTTCAGTCGCACCATTCCCTGCTAAGACATTCATGTCTCTAAAAAATATAAATACTGACGAAGCCGAGGCAAACATAAATATATACTATTTAAAGAAACAGTCAAATTACAAAGTTAATATTTTTTAAATTTGGGGCGAAGGCTACCGGAAACCTTTTACCATACGTGCGGTTGCAACTGCTTCAAGTTCGGCTCCCCAACAGTCGAGATATAATACATATTCTTCAAACTGGCTTTCCATATGTAGCAGCAATAAACCTTCTTCAAATGGATTAAGGTCCGGACTTCCACTAGGCCAATCAGTAGCAGCGATGAACGGTGGGACATTGGTTGCCAACCACTGCTGGGTGATTCTTGCTTTGTGTGTAGAAGCGTATCAATTCGAAGCTGTTTGAAGGGAAATAGTGGATTTTTATGCAGGATAGCGCTTCTGCACACAATGTAAAGACCAAGCAGCACAATGGGCCAAATGGCTTGAGTGCGGTGCTCTGCCCCGGTTTCGGGGTTCCTCCGTGATATGTACCTTTACCTCCTTAACCTCTATGACCATATCCGATGCTTTGACTTGAGAACAACACAACTTGGTGGTTGTAGATCCTTTTCTTAATGTTGGTTTTAATAATGAGACACTCTCACATTCACTCTCCCTCTGTATGCTTCTAGATTCTGCGGAGGTAGGGAAGGATTAATTCGCCCGCTTCACCGATACATTAATCCATGGCCTCTGGATTGAGCAGTTAGAATGCTCGACCACAGAAGCAGTGAATAATAATATTGACTTAGTTTGATCCTCTGGATTCATTTGTTTCATTCGCTGTTGCAGATACAAAAAAAAGCAAAAGCATATGCTAGTAATCATGGAATCCTTGATGGCTTTTAAAGTTTTCAGTGAGCTAAGTAAAGTGACTAGTCATTGTAAACCGAATTTCCAAATGCAGAATTGAACAATATCAGCGTACAGTAAAACAATAACAAAAGCCGCCAGTGTCCGTGCGCGATAACGATGTTGTTAGTAGCTATCTGGGCTCCGATGGTGAGGCATTGATTTCAACTCAGCTGAAGATGTATTCTAGTGTATAACCTGAGGTTACGTCTGAGATTTTTACTTTCTCTACTACGTATGGTAAGTAGGGGAAGTATTGTATTCCACCCAAAAATTCGATACCGAGATTTCACAGGAAATACATGTTTTGAGGTGCACTGAATCCAAAAAAAGCATTTTTGGAAACATGTCCATGTGAGTGTCAGTGTGTGTGTGTGTGTGTGTGTGTGTGTGTGTGTGTGTGTGTCTGTGAACAGCATAACTCAGAAACGAACAGTCGGATATACACCAAACGTGGTATTTAGGTTCAGTATCTTCCAGAGATGCGACACGAAGGTTTTCAAGAAAATCCCCCCACCCCAGATTACCCCTTACATGGAACATTTTTCGACAATTTTAATTTACTCAAAAAACGGCTCTAACGATTTTGATTAAAATTTCATTTGTTTAAGATATTTTCATGACAAATGAAATGTATATCTCGAATTTTCTGGGAATGTCTCCAAAAGTATTCTTCATTGTGAACGACTTTTGCATAACTGGTAAACCATAAGATAGAGAAAATGTTACTGCACAAAATATGTAGATCGCGTTAAAATACACAATTTATGTCATATACATTTTTTTACTTTCTCTACTACGTATAGTAAGTAGGGGAAGTATTTTATTCCACCCAAAAATTCGATACCGAGATTTCACCGGAAATACATGTTTTGAGATCCCCTGAATAAAATAAAGCATTTTTGGAAACATGTCCTGTGTGTCTGTCTGTGTGTGTGTGTCTGTCTGTCTGTGTGTCTGTGTGTCTGTCTGTCTGTGTGTCTGTCTGTGAACAGCATGACTTAGAAACGAACCGTCGGATAAACACCAAACTTGGTATTTACGTTCAGTATTTTCCAAATATGCGAAACGAAGGTTTTCAAGAAAATCCCCCACTCCAGAGTACCCTTTACATGGAACATTTCTCGAAAATTTTAATGTTCTCAAAAATGGCTCTAACGATTTTGATTAAAATATCATATGTTTAACATATTTTCATTACAAATAAAATGTATATCTTGAATTTTCTGGGAAGTCTCCAAAAGTATTCATTGTGAACGACTTTTCCATAACTGGTAAACATAAGAGATAGACAAAATGTTACTACACAAAAATGTAGATCGCGTTAAAATACACAGCTCATGTCATATACATTTTTTGTTCAGTGAACCATTTTCGAGATATTGCTTGTTATTCCCTTAAATTTTTCAATACTTATTTTCTCAAATGGGAATTCGTTATTCATTTTTTTGTCTTGGATATTAAAAGAGTATTACTCTGTGGGAAAGGGAATGGTGCTGCACCTAGCAACCAGTTATTTAGAGATATGTATGTGCTTAAAGGCTACTGTATTTCCAAATTGCTCTTGTAAATATATATTCCCCTTACATCTACAAGAAAATTAGCAATAAGATAGAGTCTACAAATGTTTATCTCGATTAACATGAAGTAGATGTAGAATAAGCGTTTGTAAAAATAGTTTGTACAAGAGTAGAGAAAGTTATGTGAGTGTAACACATCAGATTTTTTTGTTTAGTGAACCATTTTCGAGATATTGCTTGTTATTCCCTTAAATTTTCCAATACTTATACTTTTTCTCAAATTCGTTATTCATTTTTTAGTCCTGGACATGCAAAGAGAATGGAATGCGCCACATAGCAACCAGCGTTAAAATATTTAACTATCGTTTAAAACCTACCATATTCCCCTTGCATCTACAAGATAATTAGCAATAAGATTGACATCCCGATATCTCGATTAACATGAAGCATATGGAGAATAAGCGTTTGTAAAAATAGTTTTTACAAGAGTGGAGAAAGTCATGTGAGTGTAACACATCAAAGTTTTTTTTTATGTCCTGGACATGCAAAGAGAATGGAATGCGCCACATAGCAACCAGCGTTAAAATATTTGACTATCGTTTAAAACCTACCATATTCCCCTACATGAAAATTACCAATAAGATTCACATCTCGATATCTCGATTAACATGAAGCATATGGAGAATAAGGGTTTGTAAAAATAGTTTGTATAAGAGTAGAGAAAATCATGTGAGTGTAACACATCAGATTTTTTTTATGTATTATATACAGAATGTTTCAGAAATAGTTTTACAAACTTCGGGTATGGGTTCCTTACACCACATTGTTATTCCCTTAAATTTTCCAATACTTATACTTTTTCTCAAATTCGTTGTTCATTTTTTTTGTCCTGGTAATGCAAAGAGAATGGAATACTCCACATAGCAACCAGCTCTTAAAATATTTGACTATCGCTTAAAGCCTACCAATTCCCTTACATCTACAAGAAAATTAGCAATAAGATTAACATCTCGATTAACATGAAGCATATGGAGAATAAGCGTTTGTAAAAATAGTTTGTATAAGAGTAGAAGAAGTCATGTGAGTGTAACACATCAGATTTTTTTATGTCCTGGACATGCAAAGAGCTCTTAAAATATTTGACTATCGCTTAAAGCCTGCCAATTCTCCTTGCATCTACAAGAAAATTAGCAATAAAATTAACATCTCGATTAACAAGAAGCATATGGAGAATAATCGTCTGCAAAAATAGTTTGTACAAGAGTAGAGAAAGTCATGTGAGTGTAACACATCAAATTTTTTTGTTCTAGTTCAGTCCTAACTTTTAGTTTCCATAAGTTTCCTAGAGAACTTCGCTTTTAATGAGACAGTAGTATCTTCTTCTCCTTTTTATCTTCTTCAGTCAGTTTTCACTGCTGTATTTTGTTCATATGCCAGATATTTCATATGGCAATTCCAGTTTAACACTGGCTTCAGTTTGAACCAATCACCGCTGTCTGTGTCTAAAAGTTTATTGTGGAAATGAGATCGCACGCGATCTATATTACCTTGACATATTTGTTTTTGGTTATGAAATATTGGTAAACAAATTAAAATTAATGAAGTCAATTTTCTATATTGAATGAGATACGTATGTCAATAATAATAGTAATAATAATGTAATTTAACGTTACTGTTAATGCAATTCATATTCGCTAAACAATGTTAACAAATGCCGCTATGGGCTCGTGTAACTATAAACAAGACAAAAACCGTTCTTGGTATTACTATCGACCACTCAATTGTGAGTGACGTAATACATTCCTGTGACGTAACACCGATTCGGCGATTCGTGGGTAAGGTTTGCGCAGGGAAGGGAAGGAAGGACAGGGAGGGCTTGTATCTTACAACCACAACGATAAAAAGTGCAACATATGTTCCCCTTGCCCCGCTGGTCCTTCCATTACACTAATTTTGCCTCGCTACCTACACTTCTCATCTAGTTCCTTTCTCAGAGCTGCAAAAAAGAAAGACTCTTACTCCCTGACGTCACAAGTATTCAGTTGGCAGGCACTGCTGTTGACCATTTATTCTGAAATAGCCATTAAATTGTCAATCATAATTAAATTCGCGTAAAAAAGACAATTTAATTTGCATTAATTATATTGTTTTTTTTAATTTATTACATTGAAAAGAAGAATGCATGCTTATTTCAGCATTATTATTATAATGTAAATTTGTTTTATTCAAACCCTTATTTAAGTATATGCATGCAATAGTACGGAAGAAGAATGTAAATTCTTGCATCGAATTTATCTGTATAAGCTTCGTATAAACTGAAATTGGTCTACACAAGCGCACACATACATGTAGGTAACAATGTAGGTAGGTATATTCAAAGCCAATGAACAGCCGACTAAACAAAGAAATAGAAATTGAGTTTTATTTATAGACGCTCTTTAACTGCTGTGGTCCTTAGCGTTTCATTCTATATTGGGCGTGAAAGACCGGAAATTTTGATCAGAGGCCTCTTTATCAGGCTTGAGGTTCTTTTGCGTGCGGTAAATCTACGACATGGAACCGCCAGCTTCACTTCCCTTCCGAAAGAAGCCATGCTGAATATTTTTACCCCCGAAAAAATCCATCGCCTCCGCCGGATTTTAACCCACGACCTCGGGAAAAACCAAGGATGTTAATACATGCATTTATTTAGAGAAGGCAATATGAATATGCAAATAGCGTTTCATGTAGCACAGGGAATCAATAATGAAAACGAGCGAGATGTCTCCGCGGTAACGTGTGAGACACGCATTCAGGAGGTCCCGAGTTCGATTCCCAGAGAACGCCCTCTGGCCCTGGGTTTTTCATGGTTTCCCCGGGTCAATAGGTGAATACCGGGGTAGTTCTTCTTCTACCACCACTTTTCTGCCCCTCATTTCCTTCATCATCAACGTTTGAGGGTTGAAGGACCAAGCGACGGTGTTCGCGTGTTGTGGCTGGGCGATGCAGGTGCGCTTTGTGAAGGTTTCTTCCTGCTCACAAATCCACCTCCGGGTGCTATCGGAGCAGGCTCCCGTTCAGGAACCCCGGAGGTTAGGGGTTTATGGGTGGGCTTGAGCGAAGTATTTAGGAGGTCCCGGGTTCGATACCCAGAGACAGCCCACTCTGTCCATGGGTTTATCCTAGTTTCCCCGAGTCGATAGGCGAATGCTGAGATGGTTCCTCTTTTCTGCCCCTCATTTGCTGTACCCACCATTTCCTTCATCATATGTTTCAGGGTTGAACGACCAGGCGACGGTGTTCGGCGTGTTGTGACTGGGCGATGCAGGTGCGCTTTGTGAAGGTTTCTCCCTACTCAGGAACCCACCTCCGGGTGCTATCGGAGCAGGCTCCCCTTAAGGGGACCCCGGAGGTTAAGGGTTTGTGTATGGGCTTGAGCGGAGTAGAATGCGTGCTATCTGGAAACGTTAGGACCCCGTGCACTCTTACGCACGTCGTCTCTCGAACCTGGTTACTCTTAGGGTCTCTCATATCATCCTTCCCTACCTCCCTCCCAGGGGTCGCGTTTGAAGATCAAAGGGCCACATGACCTACGTGTGGTGCTCTGTCTCGGCTTCGGGTACCCCTCTATAATACATATCTACCTTTACCTACCTACAATAAGAATGAATGTAATACTTGCCTCGATCCAAGACATCCACAATGGTACTCGAGGTCTTTAACGCACCGGCTCGTGGATGGGAGGTCCGCTGGTCAAATGCTATCAGGACCGTCAGAGGTATGTTTCCTCACTTTCCTCAGTTCTCGTTAACCGCAAATGCCAGGGAGATACCCTAAACTAGGAACGTTTCCTTCCTAAATTTCCTTAAGAATTGAACTTTACTTCTTACGAAATGGAGAGAATTGTTCTTAAAGGAAAATATATTTCCATTAGAAACCAAGTAACACATTAACTATCGTAAAAGCAGAGGTGGGCAAGTTTGTGTCGCGATTCAGAGTGTAGGCACAACATAAGGCGACTGAAAGTGCACATAGCCTGGGTCAGTGTTGCTGGCTAGAGGCGACAGGGTGGTTGGAAGTAAACAGTTCAGTGGTGGAGTTCGTGTTGGCATTGTCTACTAAACCTTAATTTTCTTCCGGGAAACGGACATTTCATATAGAATGGGAGGATGTAAAGGCATGTGTTGCATGATAAAGTTATTGTAGTTTTATTATTATTATTTATTATTTTATTTTTTTAGGAAATGAACGTGCGAAACTATTGCAGGAGTGAACTGCAAAGAACACTGTACAAAAAGTTCCCGAAAACTGATGCGTAAATACAAAAGTAAATATGCTAGTTATATACTTACCTAGGAGATAGCTCGGTACCTAAAACCTTTTCAAGCCGCAGAATTTCTGAGATTATGTCTGACAAAAGCTGTGGAAATTATGTGGCCTCAAGAGTAGGATATATAGGACAGACCTGGCTCACTTTTTGCGTTTATATGGGAAAGGATAGGGAAAACGAGGGTATATGCGGTGGTTCACGGAGGAAAATGCGTTTATATGGGGAAGATATGGGCTACGAGGATCGATGCTAGGCTAGATAGAGGTTGAAGGAATGGGGATGTGCCTTATATGAGAGATAAGTGGAATACGAGGAGAAGTGTTAGACTAGATAGGATTTGAGATGTGGAGTATGCATTTATATGGGAAAGATAGGGAAAACGTCAACAGATGCTAGGATAGACAGATGCTGAAGCAGGGGGAATATGAACGTATATACAGGAGAGATAGGGGATACGTGGAGAGGTACTAGACTATTCAGGGTTTGAAGGTAGAGTATGGCTTTTTATATGAAGAGACGAGGAAAACGAGGGTATATGCTAGGTTGAGAGAACCTTCAATGAGGAAAAAATGCGTTTATATGGGAGAGATAGGGAAAACGAGGAGAGTTCTGAGGTAGAGCAGGGACTGAAGGAGGGAGAGATAGGCTTTATACGACAGAGATAGGGCATACGAGGGGAGGTGCTAGTGTAGACAGAGGTTAAGGAGTACGGTATACGATTATATGAGGAATATATGGAAAATGGGAACAGATGGTATGATAGACAGAAGCGGGGGCTACTTTTGCGTTTATATGGGGAGGGATAGGGAAAACGAGGGTAGATGCGACAGTTCAAGGAGGAAAATGCGTTTATAGGGGAGAGATAGGGAATACCAGGGCTGATGCTAGGCTAGTCAGATGCTAAAGGAGGGAGGAATATGCTTTATACGAGAGAGATAGGGAAATGCAAGGAAAGATGTTATACTAAAATGGACTTGAAGGGTAGAATATGGCGTTTTATATGAGCGATATAGCGAACCGAGGAGAGGTATTAGGCTAGGAGTTTTGAATGATAGAGTAGACGTTTACATGCGAGAGATAGGGTATACGAGGGTCAATGCTAGGCTAGACAGGGTTGAAGTAGGGAATGCGTCTTATATGAGAGAGGTAGGGGAATATGAGGAGAAGTGCTAGACTAGACAGGAAGGTCTGAATGACAGAGTATGCGTTTATATGGGAAAAGATAGGGAAAACGAAGGTAGGTGCTAGGTTGAGAGAGTCTTCAAGGAGGAAAATGCATTTATATGAGAGCGGTAGGGCATACGAGGAGAGGTGCTAGTCTAGACATGGTTTGAGGAGTAGAGTATACGTTTATATGGGAGAAATATGGAAAACGGGAGAGATACAAGGATAAACAGGGGTTGAAGGAGGAGGAATGTAGGGTTATACGGTAATATATACAGTAATTCGATTATAAAACTTTTATCATCCAGCACCGCAACACTTTTATATACTTATTTTCTAAACCTTACAAACTTTATACATGTTAAACTAGTGCGCGAAACGGAGAGGGACAAACTGTATATCGGTTTACAGCGAAGTATACGTCCTAACCTATTCCCGCCTTGTATGTTCTGAATCTTCTCATTGTCTATTCATTCCTAACATAATCACGTAACAAGACGTAACACAACGTAACATAACGGCATGACAAGACGTCACACTAAGTAACATAAGCACGTATCCTCATAACATCACGTGACATCACGTAACCAGAAACGTCACACGACGTAACAACACGTAGCAACTATGTAACCACGTAACAAAACGTAAGAACAACACGTAACCAGCCCATTGCTAAAGCGATCTAAACTAATTCATCCTTCATAACTTAGACAATAAGTACGAGAGCCTAGCCTAGATTAACCCGACCAATCCTAAACGTTCCTCTCATCATCTATTCTAGTCAGGCATCGACTAACCTAATCTGGCTAACCAAAGATAACCTCAACTTTCTTTTAGTGAAATTGCAATGTTTTATTCAGGTTTTATTATTCGAGAGTTATAATTGAAAAGTTTACGTCAGCATACCTTTATTTTAGTTTGTTGTAGGCGTCTCTCCCCTTTTTTATCTAGGCTTGAGACTAGCACTAGGATTGCTCCTAATGGCAGGGTTACCACCTTCCCTTCCATCTTCTTCTTTCTTCATCGGTCGTCAGCCAGCTGCATATACAGCACACGGATAACCTTCATTTTTTAAGATTGTAGACTCACGAGAAAATCTTCATATTCAACTTAAATTCTCTTATACACTACTTGTAATGCTGTAATGTCCATAGGCGTATGTCGTTATTCCGTCCTCAGCAATAATTCTTTTATCGTCGTATGGTGTCAATGTAATTTTATTCACTTGTACTGTGGCAAGAGCATGCTGTCGCGACAGGATCAGATTCATGGGCGTTCTGGTAATTTCTCTGGTTTTAAGGCAGTCAGTATAGCTCTCGAACGTGACGTACTGCTTAATAGCACTACGTTTTATACCTTTAATCTTTTTTATCATTGAACCGTCGATATCTAGGGCATACATTTTAGGTCGTAGCCCTACAAAGCGTTGAATGATTTTACCATTAGCCTCATCTTTAAATTTCCCAAGTACCTTCTTGTTTAGAGGTGAATCGCATATATGGCTTGTAGGATAATCAGCAGTATCTAGGTGCTCAAGAAAACGTAGCTTATCCTGGTACACATCTTCAGTTGTAACACGATGAATGAACGAATCAGTGTCCATATACATAAGCTTCAGGTTTTCAGCTCCATAATACGGTAACAACACATCATAGTGATACCGGTACATTAATGTCTTGGAGATATCCAACACACTCATACCGATGTATATAGGCTTGTTGAACACGATCTGTCGGGAGGCCATATGCACAGCAGCTAGATTAGAAGCATATATAGTCCTGTCGATAAACGTTGGCTTTGCAATTAACTTTTCCAGAGTCTTCTCATTTGTCACCAGCCGTATATCCATACGATTACGCAGGTTCTCCATAGTTTTTCCGAACATAGCATTGTTGAACAATTTGTAGAGATCCTTCTCAAAATCATTTGCGGCCTGTTGTCGTAGTCTGTTGTTAAATTCCACATACGGTTTTAACCATCGAGACTGTTGGAATTGTAGCACACGATGGATTTTTGTTAACCTAGTCCATGATCAAGAGCTTGCTTCAACGCCATGTAATGTAGTACATACTTATTTCGAGGTCCTAGATGAGGTATCAGTTTCTTTGTAGGAGAGTCCTTAGGCGTCATACACTCAGGCAGGAAAGGTAGATCGTTGTGTAGATCGTGAAGTTCTGCAGGATACTCGATGTCGACTTCTAATATGTAACCGTAAGGATCATCTTCTTGTAGTCTTTCTAAGTCAATTTTTTCAGGTGATACCCACTCAAATCCACCATAAGGGAGAGCGTGACTCATTGCCCACCCATATTGGTTGTTGGCGTCCTCATAGGTAATAAATTGGGTTGGTCTCGACGGATCATACTTCTCCATGCAGGTGTTATTAGCCTCTGCATAGCGTGGGAAACTTGACATAAACCTCCTCTTATACCAGATTCCACCATGAGTAATTGATCATAATCCTGTAACAATTCCAGCTGAATTCCAGTGTACAGTAACATGGCATCCCATGTAAGTCCTGGAGAGGTGAAATAATGTGCAGGGTCGACTTTGTGTGTTTTGAGTGTTTGCTCCCTAAATGTCTCAAAGACATCAGCTAGGAGAAGCACATCAGACATTAAGTAGAGGTCGCTGTGCTCGCCCAGGTTTCTGACATTAAACAGCTCCCATACATTTTTAGCATGATCGTAGTCAGCATCACTAATTTCCTCTTCATTTAATTTATTGTAGAAGGAGTCCTTAGGAGGTAAGTAGGTTTCGCTCAAGACGTCCCATGAAGTGATGTAATAGGGAAATACCCCCTTACGGGTCATCAACTTCAACTTGTCTTCTCCGAAGTACTTCAATGTTTCAGGATACGATGTTAGATTTTTTACCAGCTTATCCAAGCTTGTACTCAGTAACCGAAAACTATCTACAAACCGAAGCTTTATATCTCCGACATACTTGGAGAATGATATATTGCTTTCTTCAGAGCTAGGAATTACTTCCACCCGCTCACTTGTACATCCCAGCTCCTTAACAATGAAGTGTGAGTCATATCCACTGAGGTTGTGCATGAAGACAGGGATATATTTAGGTGTTTTGCAGGCTAAATTACATTCATTATGCAGACTCCCCCGATATTCACCACTGATGTGATCATGGTCGCGTACTTTATAGTTCTCTTCAGTAAAGGTATTTCCGCACAAGTAGCATACTGTAGAGGCGCTGAAATCCAACTGCTGTTGATCTGTAAGTTTCAGGGGCATGACAGATTTGTATATATTGTTAATCTCCTTTGCAAGGAATGACAGGTATTCCATAAACTTCTGAGCAGCATCAACACCACGATATACATAGGGATGCTTAGGAAGACCAGTTTCCAGATGTTCAACGTTGGTTGATCGTTTAACGTAAACACCGAAGCTCATTGCTGTGTGCTCTTGATAAGGGGTTGTATAGGAAGTTTCAGGACTGCGAATACACGTATGACATGGAGTGAGAATACTCTCAAAATCCGCATAGATGACGTAAGGTAGTTTCAGCATCCTCTCCACATTTTTAAACTGTACAATTGATTTATCCTTTGTAGGCATAACTACCCTTGCAACACCATGCTGATTACAGATGGATGCATGTTCTTGCAGTTTTTCCAGCCCACTTTGTCCATATCGATTGTCAAAATGTGTAAAGCACCGTTTGCAGGTATATATCACTCCATCATGCTTAGTTTTCTGGCGTCGAACCTACCCGTAGGGCATTCTTTCCTATGAATTTAGCTAATACAGAGTACATGAAACATAGCTCATCAGTTAAATTCTGGATGTTAATGCAGGCTTTTCTTGCTTCAACAGATGGAGATAGGGGTATGTAGCTACTTCCTCGTAGCGGATTGTACTTGTTGATACGAAGGCGCACCCCTTCCACAGCAAGCAGAGCCCAATTGCTTCCCTTTAGTTGTGATTCCTCCATTTCAGTAACCAATTTCTTCATTTTGGTTTCCAGCATAGAGTCCAGGTCCGTTTCTAGGAAAACAGCTTGATTTCTGGTTTTAAATGTCTTGTCACAGGTTTCTCCGATACTGTTAACAAATCTACACTCAGCTAACAGATTAATTTTCAAACTCTTGTGAATACCAAGCTCTTTATGCACAGCCTGGATTATCCGCTGTTTTGCTTCATGCAGGTATATATTCAGGTCCTTAGTCGATTCACATCGTATAAAATACGATTTCAAGCGTCCATGGAATGAAGTTTCATATTCTTTCATGTCACACTCCTCCATCGTAGATAACAACTCATGCTTTGTCGGGTCTAATCTACGTTTCTTCTCAGGTCTGTTTATTTCACACGCATCTTCGTGTCGACGACCCTTATAACTGTCTTTGAAGGCTACATTACAATATTTACACTTGAAGAGTTTTTTACAACGTAGCTCATGTCGTCTTTTATCATACCCACGGAGCAACTTCTTACAGCATTTACCACAAGAATATCCTGAGACACTAGGAATGATATCCTTATACGAGGACTTATTCATTTTTCTTCTTGATATAATAAGGTATTTACCTTTCTTCAAGGAAATGTACGCCTTGATATCACTTAGAAAGCTGATTATTTTCTGAGAGAACAGCGATGTTAACACCTCAGAGATGATCAACAGAATGAATTTCAATGCTAGAGGGTGCTCTATTTATAGAGGAAGCACGAACCTTTATGCATCAATTATATAACGTATTAACCCTTCTTCAAGGAAATGTACTCTTCTTCCCATTGATAAAACTTTTGATTATTTTCTGAGAGAACAGCGATGTTAACACCTCAGAGATGATCAACACAATGCATTTCAATACTCAAGTTCGCTCTATTTATAGAGAAAGCACGAACCTTTTTTTAATCAATTATATCCTGATTATTAATACTGAAAACGGTGATGAAGCGTGTAAGCTCTTATATATTTCAATTCGTGTTACACTGATGTTCGAGCGTCTCCGTATAGCTTCGTATGTTTAGAGAGAAAGTGTAAAGTATTGTGAAGATGTTATGTATTGTTCGGCTATAATCGTACAGATTCGGAAAGCTTGACTGGTGAAGGTGATGAACGATCCGTCGACCGAGCAGGAGGCAAGCATTCCCTTCGCGCAACGAAACCTAGATGCAAAAGAAAGAAAATCGTGTTAGATGAGAAACCACCCAGACATTCGCCTGCAGACCATGGAAAACCATGAAAAAATATGTCAGAGTGAACGTCCAACGGAACTCGAACCAGAGACTCTAAAAGCACACGTGAAAGATACAAATTATATAGAATGAAAGGAAATCGGTGACGATGAGAAACCACTCCAGCATTCGCCTGCAGACCAGGGAAAACCCTAAAATATATGATGTCAGAGTGATCAACCAACAAGAATCAAACAAAAGACCGTAGAAACATATAGGTTAAGTCGTAAATCAAATAAAAATGCAATAAAATCGTGCTAGATGAGAAACCACCCAGACATTCGCCTACAGACCAGGCAAAACCATGAAAAATATGTCATAGTAAACAACCATCGACAATCGAACGAGGGAAACCATCAGATTACTCTAGAAGCATAAAGTTGCAAATGAAAGAAAATCGTGATAGATGAGAACCCACTCAGGCATTCGCCTGCAGACCAGGGGAAACCATGAAAAAAAATCAAAGGGCTGAGCGACTGGCGGATAGAGTGTGCGACCGACAGGGAAATCAAACAAAAGGTCTCTAGAAGCATAAAGTTGCAAATGAAAGAAAATCGTGATAGATGAGAACCCACTCAGGCATTCGCCTGCAGGCCAGGGGAAACCATGAAAAAAATCGAAGGGCTGAGCGACTGACGGTTAGAGTGTGCGACCGACAGGGAAATCAAGCAAAAGGTCTCTAGAGACAAAAAAAGATGCAATTGAAATGGAATCATGATAGCAAATGCCACTACAGCATTAGGCAGCAGACCAGCGAAAATCATTCATGGTTTTTTCATGGTTTCCCCTGGCCTGCAGGCGAATGCTGAGTGGGTTCTCATCTATCACGATTTTCTTTCATTTGCAACTTTATGCTTCTAGAGACCTTTTGTTTGATTTCCCTGTCGGTCGCACACTCTATCCGCCAGTCGCTCAGCCCTTTGATTTTTTTTCATGGTTTCCCCTGGTCTGCAGGCGAATGCCTGAGTGGGTTCTCATCTATCACGATTTTCTTTCATTTGCAATTTTATGCTTCTAGAGTAATCTGATGGTTTCCCTCGTTCGATTGTCGATGGTTGTTTATTCTGACATATTTTTCATGGTTTTGCCTGGTCTGTAGGCGAATGTCTGGGTGGTTTCTCATCTAGCACGATTTTATTGCATTTTTATTTGATTTACAACTTAACCTATATGTTTCTAAGGTCTTTTGTTTGATTCTTGTTGGTTGATCACTCTGACATCATATTTTTTAGGGTTTTCCCTGGTCTGCAGGCGAATGCTGGAGTGGTTTCTCATCGTCACCGATTTCCTTTCATTCTATATAATTTGTATCTTTCACGTGTGCTTTTAGAGTCTCTGGTTCGAGTTCCGTTGGACGTTCACTCTGACATATTTTATCATGGTTTTCCATGGTCTGCAGGCGAATGTCTGGGTGGTTTCTCATCTAACACGATTTTCTTTCTTTTGCATCTAGGTTTCGTTGCGCGAAGGGAATGCTTGCCTCCTGCTCGGTCGACGGATCGTTCATCACCTTCACCAGTCAAGCTTTCCGTATCTGTACGATTATAGCCGAACAATACATAACATCTTCACAATACTTTACACTTTCTCTCTAAACATACGAAGCTATACGGAGACGCTCGAACATCAGTGTAACACGAATTGAAATATATAAGAGCTTACACGCTTCATCACCGTTTTTAGTATTAATAATCAGGATATAATTGATTAAAAAAAGGTTCGTGCTTTCTCTATAAATAGAGCGAACTTGAGTATTGAAATGCATTGTGTTGATCATCTCTGAGGTGTTAACATCGCTGTTCTCTCAGAAAATAATCAGCTTTCTAAGTGATATCAAGGCGTACATTTCCTTGAAGAAAGGTAAATACCTTATTATATCAAGAAGAAAAATGAATAAGTCCTCGTATAAGGATATCATTCCTAGTGTCTCAGGATATTCTTGTGGTAAATGCTGTAAGAAGTTGCTCCGTGGGTATGATAAAAGACGACATGAGCTACGTTGTAAAAAACTCTTCAAGTGTAAATATTGTAATGTAGCCTTCAAAGACAGTTATAAGGGTCGTCGACACGAAGATGCGTGTGAAATAAACAGACCTGAGAAGAAACGTAGATTAGACCCGACAAAGCATGAGTTGTTATCTACGATGGAGGAGTGTGACATGAAAGAATATGAAACTTCATTCCATGGACGCTTGAAATCGTATTTTATACGATGTGAATCGACTAAGGACCTGAATATATACCTGCATGAAGCAAAACAGCGGATAATCCAGGCTGTGCATAAAGAGCTTGGTATTCACAAGAGTTTGAAAATTAATCTGTTAGCTGAGTGTAGATTTGTTAACAGTATCGGAGAAACCTGTGACAAGACATTTAAAACCAGAAATCAAGCTGTTTTCCTAGAAACGGACCTGGACTCTATGCTGGAAACCAAAATGAAGAAATTGGTTACTGAAATGGAGGAATCACAACTAAAGGGAAGCAATTGGGCTCTGCTTGCTGTGGAAGGGGTGCGCCTTCGTATCAACAAGTACAATCCGCTACGAGGAAGTAGCTACATACCCCTATCTCCATCTGTTGAAGCAAGAAAAGCCTGCATTAACATCCAGAATTTAACTGATGAGCTATGTTTCATGTACTCTGTATTAGCTAAATTCATAGGAAAGAATGCCCTACGGGTAAGCAAATATGCGAAACTTCAAGATAAGTACGACTTCAGCTGTGTTTCCTATCATACTCCGCTTTCTCAAATACCTAAATTTGAGAAGCTTAATAGGATGTCTATCAACGTTTTCGGTCTGGATGAGAAGCATGAAGTGCATCCGATAAAGGTTGTTGACACAGAACTACCTGACCACCGTGACCTCCTACTTTTGAGTGACAGTAGTGGAAAACATCACTATGTATATATCAAGAATTTTGAGAAGCTCGTTCGACGCCAGAAAACTAAGCATGATGGAGTGATATATACCTGTAAGCGGTGCTTTACACATTTTGACAATCGATATGGACAAAGTGGGCTGGAAAAACTACAAGAACATGCATCCATCTGTAATCAGCATGGTGTTGCAAGGGTAGTTATGCCTACTAAGGATAAATCAATTGTACAGTTTAAAAATGTGGAGAGGATGCTGAAACTACCTTACGTCATCTATGCGGATTTTGAGAGTATTCTCACTCCATGTCATACGTGTATTCGCAGTCCTGAAACTTCCTATACAACCCCTTATCAAGAGCACACAGCAATGAGCTTCTGTGTTTACGTTAAACGATCAACCAACGTTGAACATCTGGAAACTGGTCTTCCTAAGCATCCCTATGTATATCGTGGTGTTGATGCTGCTCAGAAGTTTATGGAATACCTGTCATTCCTTGCAAAGGAGATTAACAATATATACAAATCTGTCATGCCCCTGAAACTTACAGATCAACAGCAGTTGGATTTCAGCGCCTCTACAGTATGCTACTTGTGCGGAAAAACCTTTACTGAAGAGAACTATAAAGTACGCGACCATGATCACATCAGTGGTGAATATCGGGGGAGTCTGCATAATGAATGTAATTTAGCCTGCAAAACACCTAAATATATCCCTGTCTTCATGCACAACCTCAGTGGATATGACTCACACTTCATTGTTAAGGAGCTGGGATGTACAAGTGAGCGGGTGGAAGTAATTCCTAGCTCTGAAGAAAGCTATATATCATTCTCCAAGTATGTCGGAGATATAAAGCTACGGTTTGTAGATAGTTTTCGGTTCCTGAGTACAAGCTTGGATAAGCTGGTAAAAAACCTAACATCGTATCCTGAAACATTGAAGCACTTCGGAGAAGACAAGTTGAAGTTGATGACCCGGAAGGGGGTATTTCCCTATTATTACATCACTTCATGGCACGTCTTGAGCGAAACCTGCTTACCTCCTAAGGACTCCTTCTACAATAAATTAAATGAAGAGGAAATTAGTGATGCTGACTACGGTCATGCTAAAAATGTATGGGAGCTGTTTAATGTCAGAAACCTGGGCGAGTTCAGCGACCTCTACTTAATCTCTGATGTGCTTCTCCTAGCTGATGTCTTTGAGACATTTAGGGAGCAAACACTCAAAACACACAAAGTCGACCCTGCACATTATTTCACCTCTCCAGGACTTACATGGGATGCCATGTTACTGTACACTGGAATTCAGCTGGAATTGTTACAGGATTATGATCAATTACTCATGGTGGAATCTGGTATAAGAGGAGGTTTATGTCAAGTTTCCCACGCTATGCAGAGGCTAATAACACCTGCATGGAGAAGTATGATCCGTCGAGACCAACCCAATTTATTACCTATGAGGACGCCAACAACCAATATGGGTGGGCAATGAGTCACGCTCTCCCTTATGGTGGATTTGAGTGGGTATCACCTGAAAAAATTGACTTAGAAAGACTACAAGAAGATGATCCTTACGGTTACATATTAGAAGTCGACATCGAGTATCCTGCAGAACTTCACGATCTACACAACGATCTACCTTTCCTGCCTGAGTGTATGACGCCTAAGGACTCTCCTACAAAGAAACTGATACCTCATCTAGGACCTCGAAATAAGTATGTACTACATTACATGGCGTTGAAGCAAGCTCTTGATCATGGACTACGGTTAACAAAAATCCATCGTGTGCTACAATTCCAACAGTCTCGATAGTTAAAACCGTATGTGGAATTTAACAACAGACTACGACAACAGGCCGCAAATGATTTTGAGAAGGATCTCTACAAATTGTTCAACAATGCTATGTTCGGAAAAACTATGGAGAACCTGCGTAATCGTATGGATATACGGCTGGTGACAAATGAGAAGACTCTGGAAAAGTTAATTGCAAAGCCAACGTTTATCGACAGGACTATATATGCTTCTAATCTAGCTGCTGTGCATATGGCCTCCCGACAGATCGTGTTCAACAAGCCTATATACATCGGTACGAGTGTGTTGGATATCTCCAAGACATTAATGTACCAGTATCACTATGATGTGTTATTACCGTATTATGGAGCTGAAAACCTGAAGCTTATGTATATGGACACTGATTCGTTCATTCATCGTGTTACAACTGAAGATGTGTACCAGGATAAGCTACGTTTTCTTGAGCACCTAGATACTGCTGATTATCCTACAAGCCATATATGCTATTCACCTCTAAACAAGAAGGTACTTGGGAAATTTAAAGATGAGGCTAATGGTAAAATCATTCAACGCTTTGTAGGGCTACGACCTAAAATGTATGCCCTAGATATCGACGGTTCAATGATAATAAAGATTAAAGGTATAAAACGTAGTGCTATTAAGCAGTACGTCACGTTCGAGAGCTATACTGACTGCCTTAAAACCAGAGAAATTACCAGAACGCCCATGAATCTGATCCTGTCGCGACAGCATGCTCTTGCCACAGTACAAGTGAATAAAATTACATTGACACCATACGACGATAAAAGAATTATTGCTGAGGACGGAATAACGACATACGCCTATGGACATTACAGCATTACAAGTAGTGTATAAGAGAATTTAAGTTGAATATGAAGATTTTCTCGTGAGTCTACAATCTTAAAAAATGAAGGTTATCCGTGTGCTGTATATGCAGCTGGCTGACGACCGATGAAGAAAGAAGAAGATGGAAGGGAAGGTGGTAACCCTGCCATTAGGAGCAATCCTAGTGCTAGTCTCAAGCCTAGATAAAAAGGGGAGAGACGCCTACAACAAACTAAAATAAAGGTATGTTGACGTAAACTTTTCAATTAAAACTCTCGAATAATAAAACCTGAATAAAACATTGCAATTTCACTAAAAGAAAGTTGAGGTTATCTTTGGTTAGCCAGATTAGGTTAGTCGATGCCTGACTAGAATAGATGATGAGAAGAACGTTTAGGATTGGTCGGGTTAATCTAGGCTAGGCTCTCGTACTTATTGTCTAAGTTATGAAGGATGAATTAGTTTAGATCGCTTTAGCAATGGGCTGGTTACGTGTTGTTCTTACGTTTTGTTACGTGGTTACATAGTTGCTACGTGTTGTTACGTCGTGTGACGTTTCTGGTTACGTGATGTCACGTGATGTTATGAGGATACGTGCTTATGTTACTTAGTGTGACGTCTTGTCATGCCGTTATGTTACGTTGTGTTACGTCTTGTTACGTGATTATGTTAGGAATGAATAGACAATGAGAAGATTCAGAACATACAAGGCGGGAATAGGTTAGGACGTATACTTCGCTGTAAACCGATATACAGTTTGTCCCTCTCCGTTTCGCGCACTAGTTTAACATGTATAAAGTTTGTAAGGTTTAGAAAATAAGTATATAAAAGTGTTGCGGTGCTGGATGATAAAAGTTTTATAATCGAATTACTGTATATATTACCGTATAACCCTACATTCCTCCTCCTTCAACCCCTGTTTATCCTTGTATCTCTCCCGTTTTCCATATTTCTCCCATATAAACGTATACTCTACTCCTCAAACCATGTCTAGACTAGCACCTCTCCTCGTATGCCCTACCGCTCTCATATAAATGCATTTTCCTCCTTGAAGACTCTCTCAACCTAGCACCTACCTTCGTTTTCCCTATCTTTTCCCATATAAACGCATACTCTGTCATTCAGACCTTCCTGTCTAGTCTAGCACTTCTCCTCATATTCCCCTACCTCTCTCATATAAGACGCATTCCCTACTTCAACCCTGTCTAGCCTAGCATTGACCCTCGTATACCCTATCTCTCGCATGTAAACGTCTACTCTATCATTCAAAACTCCTAACCTAATACCTCTCCTCGGTTCGCTATATCGCTCATATAAAACGCCATATTCTAGCCTTCAAGTCCTGTTTAGTATAACATCTTTCCTTGTATTTCCCTATCTCTCTCGTATAAAGCATATTCCTCCCTCCTTTAGCATCTGACTAGCCTAGCATCAGCCCTGGTATTCCCTATCTCTCCCCTATAAACGCATTTTCCTCCTTGAACTGTCGCATCTACCCTCGTTTTCCCTATCCCTCCCCATATAAACGCAAAAGTAGCCCCCGCTTCTGTCTATCATACCATCTGTTCCCATTTTCCATATATTCCTCATATAATCGTATACCGTACTCCTTAACCTCTGTCTACACTAGCACCTCCCCTCGTATGCCCTATCTCTGTCGTATAAAGCATATCTCTCCCTCCTTCAGTCCCTGCTCTACCTCAGAACTCTCCTCGTTTTCCCTATCTCTCCCATATAAACGCATTTTTTCCTCATTGAAGGTTCTCTCAACCTAGCATATACCCTCGTTTTCCTCGTCTCTTCATATAAAAAGCCATACTCTACCTTCAAACCCTGAATAGTCTAGTACCTCTCCACGTATCCCCTATCCCTCCTGTATATATGTTCATATTCCCCCTGCTTCAGCATCTGTCTATCCTAGCATCTGTTGACGTTTTCCCTATCTTTCCCATATAAATGCATACTCCACATCTCAAATCCTATCTAGTCTAACACTTCTCCTCGTATTCCACGTATCTCTCATATAAGGCACATCCCCATTCCTTCAACCTCTATCTAGCCTAGCATCGATCCTCGTAGCCCCTATCTTCCCCATATAAACGCATTTTCCTCCGTGAACCACCGCATATACCCTCGTTTTCCCTATCCTTTCCCATATAAACGCAAAAAGTGAGCCAGGTCTGTCCTATATATCCTACTCTCAAGAACTGCCCAATTTTAGTATTAATTTATCTCTAAGAACCATTACTAGGAGAGTGGAAAACTTTTCAGAAATGTAGAAGGTCAACTTAAACACAATATAACCGTGAACTAAATTGCTATCAACCGTCACTGCAGGAGCTTTACAGCCGTAACTCCCACCTTGCCTCGCAGCAATGCCTTACTTCTATGCTTCTTGTGAGGGTTGTGTTGTGTTGTGTTGTCTTGTCGGCGCAAAACTGAGTTCTGCCCACCTCTGCCATAAGGACTGCATCTGCGGTCGAGTGATCAGCGCTCGGACCTCTTAACCCAAAGGTCCCGCGTTCGATTCCCGGCTAGGTCGAGGAATGTTTCTCTAACCAAAACTATTCCCTATTTCCACAGTCTCTGGAGGTATAGTGCGTGTGTTTAATGGTTAAAAGCTGATGAAACCAACGTTAAAAAGCGCTTCAGTTCACGAGCATTAACACCGTCAGTTGTCTCTCAAGTCAAAGCCACCGATATGACCAAAGTAGTTAAAGCGTGCTCTACAAATGAAACAATTAAAAAGAAAACGTCACCACGAACTAAACTACAGAAGAACCCTAAGTTAAAATACCAATACAATGAAACATAAAACTGGTGTGTGTGGACAGTATTCAACATTTCATATTAATCAGTAAAAACACTACGTGTTGTAAATAGAATTGTTGTATTCACTCAAAAGTTCGATGTCGAAATATATGTTTTGAGGCCCTCTCAACTCAAAATATGCATTTTAAGAAAAAGGTGTGTATGACTGTAAACAGCATAACTTAAAAACGAAAAAGTGGATAAACACCAAACTGATTTTAGGTTCAATATCTTCACAAAGATGCGACACGAAGATTTTAAAGAAAATTCCCCTTTCTAGTATCCTTTACATGGAACATTTTTCCAAATTTTTTGATTTTATAAAAATGGCTCTAAAATACCTATGTTAAGAATATTTACATGACAAAGAAGATGTATATTTTGAATTTCCTGGGAATAGCCTTTCAAGTCCTCTTCATTAGAAAGGAATTTTGTATAATCTTGTATAACTGTTTTTTGAAAGTTGAAAAAAAAATACGTTAATGTTTTCACCTTTGGTGTTCGAAAAGGCCAATTGCTGTATTTCTTTATGCTGCAAAAGGTAATTCTCAGTAAGTTCTACCCTGTTATAACGATTAGTAGCGTTGGTACTGACCCACTTACAGTACTTTTTGGTTCATTGTCCACAAATTTGGCGAATTTTAGGGGTCGGCCAGCCTGGGGAATATGATGTGTTAACAACTGCGGTGTTGCTTACTTTTTCCCTTTTGATTGATATCGGTCAACAATAAAGGGTGTTTGTTAGAAGCTTTTGAAGTTGTTGTTGTTGTTCACCAATCGCATTGGGGATTAATTGATCTGCATCATTTTCCCTCTGGCTTCCCAATATAAAATCTGTAAGTTATCACTTTTAAGGCCTTTGCATTTGGCGAGATGCTGTTTGTTCAGGATGACATCTTCTTCACAGAGAGTGCACTTGGGTGTAGGTAGGCATCGTATCTTGTAGAGGTGTTCTGCGAGGCAATCGTGGCCAGTTGCCATCCTAAATAAGGCCACTGCAGTCTTCCTTGGCATTTTTGTATATCAACTCTATCTTTAATATTCTTATAATCTTTATCCTTTAATTTACCTTCTTCATCAAGTCTCTGCTGTCTTTTGAAATGTTGTTTAATGTTATTTAATTGTTTATTTATTTCTATTTGTCTTACAGGTTTTATTTGTTGTATTGCACCTTTCTTTGCTAATTGATCCGCATGTTCATTGCCCATAAGTCCAACATGAGCTGGGATCCATTGTAGAGTGACATGATTTCTAGGTTCAACTGCTTTAATTAGGCTTCTTATTTCTTTAATATTTCTTGTTGTTTTATTATTGTAATTTACCATTGCATCTATGGCTGATTTTGAGTCTGATAAGATGACTATTTTTTGTTTTATGTATGGTCTATATAAAATGTTCTGAAATGCTGCTTTTATAGCTGTTAATTCTCCATCATAGTGGTTTGACGTTTCATCTAATGTTAGATACTGTGAAAAATGTTTACAGTATACTCCTGCACCGGCATGTTTTTATTGATGAGGGATCCATCTGTATATATTCGGAGCCATAGCGTTAAGCGTTAAGCGATAGATCAAAACGTACACTCAAATTAAATTACATTTATTCAAAACACACAATTTATTTCAAATACTTTTTTATGTCATAAGCCATTTCCGAAATATCCATTATTAATGGTTCGAATTGCTCAATACTTAGTCATTCTTTTGAATTCCTGTCCATTTTAAGTTGTTTCCCGGGATTCACGGAAAGAATATGGAATTTTAAGACCAACATTTAGCGTCCAGTTCTCAAACATTTGACTGTCACTGTTCCCTTGGTATTTATAGTGAAATGTGTAGTTCCGTTATTTCGGGAAATGCTTATCTCGATTAAAATGAAACAGATAGGAAAATAAACTTTTATAATTTGTATACCCATTGATTAGCGATAGAGAGTAGAGAAAGTCATGAGAAAGACATCGAGTTTTTTTTACTTCACTTATCTAAAGGTTAATATCGAAAAAGCCTAATGAAGATTTTGCTACATAGATTTCTTTCTATATACTTTTGTTAAAGTTTTTATTGCTTCATTTATTTAATTTTTTCTAATTATTCATAGACTTTGGCATTTTGATTTTTATCCAATTTTCTGCACGCAGTTGTAGCTCTTGAGAAATGCACAGTCTCATTTGCTCAAGGAGTGTCCGAAATGAAAGTAATTTTATTTTAAATAAAGTCGGGGAGAGATGTTCGTATTCGAGGTAGTTGTATAGTTTTACACATAAATACAACACAAAAGTCTTTCTATATAGTGTATTGCATATAAACATTAACTTTTATATCAGATGCCACGATTTATTGATCAGTAAAATTTTTTAAATTCAAAATGTAAGAAATCTTTACTTTATCATAGCATTTCATGGAAGAATACATTTTAGCTTGCTAGTAATCAGGCAGCGTGATTATTATCTATAAAGAATATGTATTATTAAGACCCTGTAGCGGGAATTCGTCGATCCTGGGTTGTTATGGTCTTTTGCAGTGTTCTTCCTCGGCTATTGGTGCGCGTTGGTTGTTGCGTATTCCATTCCTAACTATACCTAATTATTAATTCTCAGGTTATAGTGGGTGAGGCAAGTTAAAAAATACACTACAATTTTCCCTTAAGCAATGAAGTTTATGCACAGGTGGAATAATTATGGGCGGCTAGCTTTTCCCATTATTATAATTCCATCACTTTAAATTAGTCAGGAGCCTAGCTATCTGCACACGCACTCCCACCCTTGTGCACCCACGTGCATCTGTAGCACCTCGTGTCGACGTGAATTCTTGAAGATCAGTTAGAGAGAGAGTGGGCTCTGAGACCTTGTCTGCCCTTATATACGAGAGCCTAGTGACGCTCAGACCGCGTTACCTTAACATGCATGAGAATGTGTTTCTTCAGATCCGTGCGCTTAAGCGTCATCTTGGAGCGTTGTGAAGCTAGTTCCATATCTCCGTCTCTTTCTTTTCTCTATCTGTATCTTTCCATTTCTCCGTACCGTTACCGGTTCCCTGCCTGTTGGCTTGGTGAAAGGTACGCTCTACTTAGGATTATGCTTTCTTCGAAGTTTGCTAGCTCGCCCGTTTCTTACATTCAGCTCTGTACAAATGTTAGATGTTGAATATTTTAACATGTTAGTGAATTATAGTATTACTGCACAATTCTTATATATGTCTAATATATCCCCTTTCAACCCATTGTAAATAAGAATCCGTAACAGCCTTTGTGAAATCTTTGCTATTGAATATCATACAGTTAATAATATGTTTGTTACTTTATTACATATAACAGCCAGAGTTGGTGTTCAAATATATATTATTTCTTAATTTTTTGTTGCATTTGGTTTACTCATCAGCAAATAGGACTCACTTTTTAAATATTTGGCTAAATATCATTTCAGCCTTCTCTATTCTCCTTATACATCATAAAAAATGTGTGGAAGGGCTAATAACATGACGTAAAACAAAATATAAAAATATTTCACTTATTATTGAGTTTATAATATCTTATATGACAATACTTATAAGTACTTTTACTTTCTGTACTACTTACATATACCAAGTTATCCTATACATAGAAAACCTTTCGTTACGTTTGATTTTCTCAAAACTAGCTATAACCATTATCATAAAAATACTAAACTTTTTAGATGTTTACATTACAAATAGGGAATAGCCTGTGAAATTCTCTTCATTCTGAATGAGCTTTTTATGTCTGGTAGAACGTAAGGGACAGAGAAAATTTAACGTATAAAAGATGTAAATCTCGTTAAATCATAGAATTTGTGAAATAAGTTTTTGTAGTGTTAATTTCCGAGATATTCTTTGTTTCTGATTTAAATTTTCAAATATTTATACTTGTTTCAAGTGGTAAATCCATATTAGCTTTTTTCTCGCAGTTATGCAGGGAACATGGAATTTCGAAGCCATCACCTACCGACCTGTTTTTTAAAAAAATCTGATGTGTTATACTCACATGACTTTCTCTACTCTTGTACAAACTATTTTTACAACAGCTGATTCTCCATATGCTTCATGTTAATCGAGATGTTAATCTTATTTCTAATTTTCTTGTAGGTGCAAGGGGAATATAGTAGCATTTAAGCGTTAGTCAAATGTTTTAAGAGCTGGTTGCTATGTGGCGCATTCCATTCTCCTTGCATGCCCAGGACAAAAAAAATGAATAACGAATTTCCATTTGAGAAAAAGCATAAGTATTGGAAAATTTAAGGGAATAACAAGCAATATCTCGAAAATGGTTCACTCAACAACAAAAATGTATATGACATAAATTAACGCGATCTACATTTTTTGTGTAGTAACATTTTGTCTATCTCTTATGGTTTACCAGTTATGCAAAAGTCGTTCACAATGAAGAATACTTTTGGAGACATTCCCAGAAAATTGGAGATGTACATTTAATTTCTCATGAAAATAAAATGTTCCATGTAAAGAGTAATCTGGGGTGGGCGGATTTTCTTGAAAACCTTCGTGTCGCATCTCTGGAAGATGCTGAACCTAAATATCAAGTTTGGTGTTTATCCGACTGTTCGTTTCTGAGTTATGCTGTTCACAGACACACACAGACATGTTTCCAAAAATGCTTTTTTACTTTCTCTACTACATATAGTAAGTAGGGGAAGTATTGTATTCCACCCAAAAATTCCAAACCGAGATTTCACCGGAAATATATGTTTTGTGGTCCCCAGAATCCAAAAAAAGGAGTTTTGGAAACACGTCCGTGTGTGTGTCTGTGTGTGTGTGTGTGTGTGTGCGCATGTGTGTTTGTGAACAGCATAACTCAGAAACGAACAGTCGGATAAACACCAAACTTGGTATTTAGGTTCAGTATCTTCCAGAGATGCGACACGAAGGTTTTCAAGAAAATCCCCGCACCCCAGACTACCCTTTAAATGGAACATTTTTCGAAATTTTTAATTTTCTCAAAAATGGCTCTAACGATTTTGATTAAAATATCATATGTTTAAGATATTGTCATGAGAAATGAAATGTATATCTCGAATTTTCTGGGAATGTCTCCAAAAGTATTCTTCATTGTGAACGTCTTTTGCGTAACTGGTAAACCATAAGAGATAGACAAACTTTTACTACACAACAAATGTAGATCGCGTTAAAATACACAATTTATGTCATTTATATTTCTTTTGTTGAGTTAACCGTTTTCGACATATTGCTTGTTATTCCCTCAAATTTTCCAATACTTATACTTTTTCTCAAATTCGTTATTCATTTTTTTATGTCCAGGACATACAAAGAGAATGGTATGCGCCATATAGTGACCAGCGTTAAAATATTTGACTATCGCTTAAAACCTATCATATTCCCCTTGCATCTACAAGAAAATTACCAATAAGATTGACATCTCGATTAACATGAAGCATATGCAAAATAAGCGTTTGTAAAAATAGTTTGTACAAGAGTAGAGAAAGTTATGTGAGTGTAACACATCAGATTTTTTGGATTCATGGTGTCTCAGAACATATATTTCCGGTGAAAACTCGGTATCGAATTTTTAGGTGGAATGCAATACTTCCCCTACTTACTCTACGTAGTAGAGAAAGTAATATGACTATCGCTTTAGTCTATTGTATTCTTGTAACAACTACAACGAAATGTGTAATGAAAGTTTATCTCTGTTAACAAGAAGTAAATAGAAGAAAAGGCCTTTATAAGAAGAGTTGTTAGAAGAGTGAGTAAACAAAATCATACGAATACTTCCTCCTTAACGGATTACTCTCCGCTTGGGGGACTTAACCTCCAGCAAGCAAACTTTGCATCATAGTATATCCAGGACGGGTGATCAGCCAAAATATCTGGTATGGCGGTGAAGAAGGAAATGAAACGTAGTGATGAAAGTGATGATAGGAAAATTAGCGGATCAAATTCTCCAACCCAGAATTCGCCTAACGACCGAGAAAAACCGCATGGAAACATTCGGCTGGATTGGACGGCCCCGGGGGTTTGAATAGGGGATCTCCCGAATGCGAACCATAAACGTTATCGCCTAATGCATACCACTCGGGCATGTGAATATATATATCTTACAAGTTGTGTTATTTGCAGAATTTCGATAGGGTAAATGTATAAGAACCTGTACCAAATTTTTGTTGCACTTGTTTTCATTCATTACATGTATGGCTTATTTATTATTTTATTACCTTCTCTACTACGTATAGTAAGTAGGGGAAGTATTCCATTCCACCCAAAAATTCGATACCGATATTTCACCCGAAATACATGTTTTGAGGTGTCCTAAATCCAAATAAAATGTTTTTCGAAACATGTCCGTGTGTGTGTCTGTGAACAGTATGACTCAAAAACGAAAAGTCTGATAAACACCAAACTTGGTTTTAGGTTCAGTATCTTCCAGAGATGCGACACGAAGGTTTTCAAGAAAATCCTCTACACCAGACTACCCTGTACAGGGTTTTTTTCGAATTTTTTTATTTTCCTCAAAAGTGGCTCTCACATTTTGATTAAAATATTATATATTTAAGATATTTGTGTAGTAAATGAAATGTAGATCCTGAATTTTCTATAAATGTCACCAGAAGTCCTCTTCATTCTGAATGATTTCGCATAGCTGGTAAACTGTAAGAGAAAGACAAACTTTTACTACACAAAAATTGTAGATATCGTTAAAATACACAACTTATGTCACATACATAATTTTGTTTTTGAGTAAACCATTTCCGAGATATCCCTTGTTATTTGTTTGATTTTTCCAATACTGATACTTTTTCTCAAATGCAAATTTGTTACTCTTTTTTTATGTCCTGGACATGCAAAGAGAATGGAATACTCCACATAGCAACCAGCTCTTAAAAAAATTGACTATCGCTTAAAGCTATCATATTCCCCTTGCACCTACAAAAAAATTAGCAATAAGATAGTTTCTGCAAATGTTTATTTCTATTAACATGGAATAGATGGAAAATAAGTGCTTACCTCCATGATGACCTTTAAGTCAGGAGAACATGTGAAAATCACTTGGGAACAGATCTGGTGAATATGGAGGATGCGAGAAAACTTCCCAGTTAAATCTTCTGAGCTCCACCCGGGTGAAGATTCAAATTGAACGTTTTCTCGTATCCTCCGGAGCTTGCCCCAAGTGATTTTCACATGTTCCTCCAACTCAAAGGTAAGCACTTTTAACACCGATGATGAAGTCAAATCAGTGAACAGCTGGTTGCGACCACAAGACCCGACCTGGTACACTGACTTGGAAAAATCTGTGTCACGTCCCCAAAAATGCATGGAAAAACACTTTGACTACGCAGAAAAGTAACAGAAGGATTGTACAATATAAATAAAATTAACTCAATATGATCAATTGTGTGTAAGGTTTTTTATAAAATAGGGAAACTTACTTATTGGATGGCCCTCGTAAAAATAGTTTGTACAGGAGTAGATAAACTCATGTTAGTGAAATACATTAGATTTTTACTTTCTCTACTACGTATAGTAAGTAGGGGAAGTATTGTATTCCACCTAAAAATACGATACCGAGATTTCACCGGAAATCACATGTTTTGAGACCACCTGAATCCAAAATAAAGTATTTTTGGAAACATGTCTCTGTGTCTGTGTGTGTGTCTGTCTGTGAACAGTATAACTCAGAAACGAACAGTCGGGTAAACACCAAACTTGGTATTTGGTTCAGTATCTTCTAGAGATGCGACACGAAGGTTTTCAAGAAACTCCCCCACCCCAGATTACCCTTTACATGCAAGATTTTTCGAAAATTTTAATTTTCTCAAAAATGGGTCTAACGATGTTGATTAAAATATCATATGTTTAAGATATTTTTATGAAAAATAAAATGTATATCTTGAATTTTCTGGGAATGTCTCCAAAAGTATTCTTCATTTTGAGCGGCTTTTGCATAACTGGTAAACCATAAGAGATAGACAAAATGTTACTACACAAGAAATGTAGATCGCGTTAAAATACACAATTTATGTCATATACATTTTTTTTGTTGAGTGAACCATTTTCGAGATATTGCTTGTTATTCCCTTAAATTTTTCAATACTTATTTTCTCAAATGGGAATTCGTTATTCATTTTTTGTCTTGGATATGCAAAGAGTATTAATCTGTGGCAAAGGGAATGGTGCTGCACCTAGCAACCAGCTATTAAGAGATATGTATGTGCTTAAAGGCTACTGCATTTCCAAATTGCCCTTGTAAATATATATTCCCCTTACATCTACAAGAAAATTAGCAATAAGATAGAGTCTGCAAATGTTTATCTCGATTAACATGAAGTAGATGGAGAGTAAGCGTTTGTAAAAATAGTTTGTACAAGAAAAGAGAAAGTCATGTGAGTGTAATACATCGGATTTTTTTACGTATTACCTAAAAGTAATAGTAGATTTTGGTGTACACTGTATAGTAGTTTGCAACTCGTATTCCACTTTATTTCGATTAAACCGTGGCATAAACGTGATATGCACTTGACATTAATTCCAAACTTGATAACCTTCACCTCTGTAAAGCATACTAAATTTGGTGGCATAGAGAATTATTCAGTTCACCTAAATGAACCGGCAGTTTTCCTCTCTTTTTTATATTTGTCTTCATCTGCAGTAACGGATCCTGCCCTTAGAGAAAGCATCCATTCATCGCTAGATTGAGTTAGCTCCATGTCATTAAGCATTCAAGTGTGTAACACGTATACATATTCCCTGAAAATTACTTTATGACCATGGAAGAATTTCTACAGCACTGAATGAGAGGAGGATAGTTTTTAATAGAACTCTTGCGTGTCTGAAAGAGAAAATCTAGCCCAAATTAGAAAGCTCATATATGGAAATTTACTTTTGTATTTCTGTTTACATTTTAAGTTGACGTTATTGGGTGTGTTTTGGGAATCATGCAAATAAGCAGCATATTCTCATCAGTGCTATAGTGACATTAGTATAGTAAGTAGGAGAAGTATTGCATTCCACCCAAAAATTCGATACCGAGATTTCACAGGAAATACATGTTTTGAGGTGCAACAGCATAACACAGAAACGAACAGCTGGATAAACACCAAACTTGGTATTTAGGTTCATTATCTTCTAGAGATGCGACACAAAGGTTTTCAAGAAAATCCCCCCACTCCAAATTACCCTTTACATGGAACATTTTTCAAAAATTGTAATTTTCTCAAAAATGGCTCTAACGATTTTGATTAAAATATCATATGTTTAAGATATTTTCATGACAAATGAAATGTATATCTCGAATTTTCTGGGAATGTCTCCAAAAGTATTCTTCATTGTGAACGACTTTTGCATAACTGGTAAACCATAAGAGATAGACAACATTTTACTGCACAAAAAATGTAGATTGCGTAAAAATACACAATTTATGTCATATACGATTTTTTTGTTGAGTGAACCATTTTCGAGATATTGTTTGTATTCCCTTAAATTTTCCAATACTTATACTTTTCCTAAAATGGGAATTCGTTATTGACTTTTTTTGTCCTGGTAATGCAAAGAGAATGGAATACTCCGCATAACAACCAGCTCTTAAAATATTTGACTGTCGCTTAAAGCTTACCAATTCCCCTTGCATCTACAAGAAAATTAGCAATAAGATTAACATCTCGATTAAAATGAAGTATATGGAGAATAAGCGTTTGTAAAAATAGTTTTACAAGAGTAGAGAAAGTCATGTGAGTGTAACACATCAGGTTTTTTTTTAATTTTCCAACTGTATATTGTTAAAGCTCTTCCAAGAGAAAAAATAAAAGTTTCTTTAAAGAAAGGAAACCACTAGTATGATTTTATTGCTTTTTATATCACCAGCAACTTATAGGAGGTAGAGGAAGGCTTGCATTCCACCCATTTAATTTTTATTCAATGTCAGATTTCATCAGAGATGCATGTGTTGTGTGTGTGTGTGTGTGTGTGTGTGTGTGTGTGTGTGAACAGTATAAGTAACTCAGAAGCTAAAAGTCGGATAAACACCAAACTGGGTATTTAGATTCAGTATCTTCCAAAGATGCGACACGAAGATTTTCAAGGAAACACCCCCATCTGAAACTACCATTTACAAGGAACATTTTTCGAAGCTTTTTATTTTCTAAAAAATTGTTCTAACGATTTTGATTAAAACCTCAAATATTAAAGATATTTACATGAAACAATTTACATCTTTAACTTTCTAAATAAATAAATATTTTGTTTGTTAACGGCGCTGTCAATTGTCAGGATCATATCAGCGCCGCCGGTGTGCCGAAATTTCATCCCTCAGGAATTCCTTTACATGCCAGTAAAAGCGAGGTCTGGGCCGGGTTTGAACTCAGCCTAACCAGCTGAGTCACCCAGACCGACTATTGAATTTTCTACGAACACCCTGTGAAGTCCTCTTCATCGGAAGAATTTTGTATAATTGGTAAACATTAAGGGACAGACGAAAATATGCTAAACACACAGTTTATTTAAAACAATTCTTTACCGAGATATCGGTTATTAATGGTTCGAATTGTTCAATATTTAGTCATTCTTTTAAAGTCCTGTCGATTTTCAGTTGTTTCTCCCGATGTCATGAAAATACTATGGAATTTTAAGGCCAGTATGCAGTACTTAAACATTTGACTATCTCTATTTCCTATATATCTATAACAAAATGTGTAATGTAGCTATTTCTGCAAAGTTTTATCTCGATTAAAATGAAGTAGGACAAAAATAAAATAATTTATACACCTACTAATAAGCGATAAAGGGTAGAGGAGGTCATGTGAATGTAACACATCAGAGTTTAACCTTACATTTGTTTCGCTTTGAAAACTGCATTAAGAGCCCTCTCGTAAAGACAGCATATGTTGCTTGCAATTATGGGCAGGGTTAAACGATAGCAGGAGGCGACAGCGTAGGCTGCTATACAGTACGTGGCTTGTTTCAGATTGGCAATTATGATGCATGGATGGAGGAATTTCATTCATGAGGCAGGGATGTAATTAAAATGTATTGGCAGATCCACCGAGCCGTAGTGACAACTTTGCTATGTAATTCAGAGCAGAAAGCGAGGCACAGAGTAGGATGGTGATGCAAAACAAATCAGGGTTTACATCCTCTCCCACCTCACCTCTACCCCGTTTCATATTCCATTACAAACATCATCCCGGAGCAGCAGTGATGATAGAACATGAACGTTTTAGCACATTTCTCATTAAACTTGAGTGTCTAGGATAGCTGCTGTTCCTCTAGTAATCTACTTTATAGTGATTCAAAAATTACTGTCTTGAAGATTGATGCACTAGTATTTCTTACACTGCATTATTTTCTAGCATAAGTTATAAGACGATATGTCCTTCAACAAGTAAAAGTCTTTTGCGTTACATTAACTCCTATACAAACAGAACAGCTTATTCTTTTTTTTTCTTATTTTTAGTTCCATTATTAACTGCATTGGTCTTATTGACGGTTTTTCCTTTGGAATTTTTTGCCTACTGGCAATGTTGTCAAGTTTCTTACACTTTTGGGGGTTTTATCATTAGGTTACACCCAAATTCATACGTCCAGACTCTGGGGAGGATAGGGAATAATCTTGGCTAGAAAAAAATCCTCTCCCCAGCTGGGAATCGAACCCGGGATCCACCGCGCAGCACGCAGGTACTCTACTAACTTAGCTACGGGACCAGTCTGCTTGTTATTCTAATCTGCTTAATATTAAACATTCTGCATAAATGTTTTTATTACGGTTTTCGTTGTGGATACAAGAAGGGCACAGAAGGGTGAAGCGAGGCTCAAATGTTTTAAAACTGAGTCTCTATTTAATGGCTTTGAAGTTCCATTCTCTGTTCATGATCATGAGAAAAAAGGAATTAATTATTGAACCAAGTGAGGTGCCGCCGCAGGAAAGTGCGCGACCTCGCATTCAGGAGATCCCGGGTTCAAACACCCGGGACCGACCAATCTGATCCAAGATTCTTTCATGGTTTTCCTTGGTGGCTAGGCGAATGCAGGGTTGGATAATTTTATTTGTGAATTTTACTTTCATCCTTTTCATCACCGCATTTCATTTCCTTCTTCTTCACTGCCATACCAGACATTGGGCTGATCACCTATCCTGGATATGCTATGATTCAGAGTTTGCTTGCTCCTCGACAGGCTAGTGACCCAAGACATTGGGCTGATCACCTATCCTGGATATGCTATGATTCAGAGTTTGCTTGCTCCTCGACTGGCTACTGACCCAAGGCATTGGGCTGATCACCTATCCTGGATATGCTATGATTCAGAGTTTGCTTGCTCCTCGACAGGCTACTGATCCAAGATATTGGGCTGATCACCCATCCTGGATATGCTGTGATTCAGAGTTTGCTTGCTCCTCGACAGGCTACTGACCCAAGATATTGGGCTGATCACCCATCCTGGATATGTTATGATTCAGAGTTTGCTTGCTCCTCGACAGGCTACTGACCCAAGATATTGGGCTGATCACCCATCCTGGATATGCTATGATTCAGAGTTTGCTTGCTCCTCGACAGGCTACTGACCCAAGATATTGGGCTGATCACCTATCCTGGATATGCTATGATTCAGAGTTTGCTTGCTCCTCGACAGGCTAGTGACCCAAGACATTGGGCTGATCACCTATCCTGGATATGCTATGATTCAGAGTTTGCTTGCTCCTCGACAGGCTAGTGACCCAAGACATTGGGCTGATCACCTATCCTGGATATGCTATGATTCAGAGTTTGCTTGCTCCTCGACTGGCTACTGACCCAAGGCATTGGGCTGATCACCTATCCTGGATATGCTATGATTCAGAGTTTGCTTGCTCCTCGACAGGCTACTGATCCAAGATATTGGGCTGATCACCCATCCTGGATATGCTGTGATTCAGAGTTTGCTTGCTCCTCGACAGGCTACTGACCCAAGATATTGGGCTGATCACCCATCCTGGATATGTTATGATTCAGAGTTTGCTTGCTCCTCGACAGGCTACTGACCCAAGATATTGGGCTGATCACCCATCCTGGATATGCTATGATTCAGAGTTTGCTTGCTCCTCGACAGGCTACTGACCCAAGATATTGGGCTGATCACCTATCCTGGATATGCTATGATTCAGAGTTTGCTTGCTCCTCGACAGGCTAGTGACCCAAGACATTGGGCTGATCACCTATCCTGGATATGCTATGATTCAGAGTTTGCTTGCTCCTCGACAGGCTACTGACCCAAGATATTGGGCTGATCACCTATCCTGGATATGCTATGATTCAGAGTTTGCTTGCTCCTCGACAGGCTACTGACCCAAGATATTGGGCTGATCACCTATCCTGGATATGCTATGATTCAGAGTTTGCTTGCTCCTCGACAGTCTACTGACACAAGTCCTCTTTAAGTCCTTGGGGGTGTAAGTCCTACAAAGAGGAAGGTTATAAGACTTAGTTATTGAAATGTATGAAGTATTTAGCTATTCAAACCAATAATGAACAATATCTTGGAAATGGCTAATGGCACAAAAAGTTTTATTTGACAAAAATTGTGTATTTTAACGAGATCCACTATTTGTGTAGCAAGTTTTTGTCTATCTCTTATGGTTTACAACTTATACAAAATTCATTCAAACTGAAGAGTACTTCATAGGCTATTCGCATAAAAATTAAGCTATACATTTCATTTGTCCTGAAAATATCTTTTAAACATATAGTATATTAATCAAAACCGTTGGGGCCATTTTTGAAAATATTAAAATTAACGTAAAGGGTAGTTTGAGGTGAGATTTTTCTTAATCCTCGTGTTGGATTCTTGAAAGACGTTGATTTTAAGACAAAGTTTGGTATTTATCTGAGATTTCGTTTTTGAGTTATGCACCCATAGACAGACACACACACACACACACACTCTCTCTCTCTCTCTCTCTCTCTCACCTTTTTCTAATTCTTTTAAGTCAGGGAGCCTCAATAATAGGTGGTAGAGAAAGTAGAAACAATGACTATCGGTTTATTTTAGCCAAAATGTTTAATTTTTCCCTTCTTTCTCTCACACATTCAATAATTTTGTAGGTTAGAGGACGATTTCATATACGTGGTTTTATACACAGATAAGTTTCGAATCTTCTTTACACTCTGACCTGCAATATAAGTTCAGCCTTTTAGAATATCTCCTTGTACATTATGAGGTAATATGAACTTTACAAGTGGGACGCAGCCCCCTTAATCTGAATGAAAAACATATAATTTACATTTAATGCATTCCCATGTTTGGAATATCTAACTACAGTAGCGATTTAACTGAGAGTTGGCAAATAACGCCCTTTGCAAAGCACGAAGGAAGTTTGGCAATGCTGATGGCGCCCATTGAGGTTCCCGGGTCAATTTTGAGATCTCAATTCAGTCAATCTCAGGGTCACGCGAACTAAAAAAGAAAGAAAGAACAAAGAAGGTATCCGTGCCGGTTACCTCACAAGGACGGCTACTTCACAGATACCGGAAATGTAGCCTTTCTTTGCCTCAGGCACGAATGTAAATG
The DNA here is from genome assembly GCA_030765065.1 of Deroplatys truncata. NCBI lineage: Eukaryota > Metazoa > Arthropoda > Insecta > Mantodea > Mantidae > Deroplatys > Deroplatys truncata. The sequence goes on from CM060984.1 coordinate 66,671,370, forward strand.
GGGAAAATGGAGCTAGGTTGTTAGCAAATACAAGAAACCTTTGTGTAGGAGCAGCATTTCGGTTTTTGGGTTCTATCTTCAGCCGAATAATTCCGTGCGAGTGTCCTCAGCCGTTTAATGGGCTCCCTGAGAATTCAATGACACCGATTTAATATTGGCCAATCCCACTTAGAATGACTAGAGCTCGGTATTTGCCTATTTTGTTACTTTGTTTAGAACAGTAGGCCTTGTATATATTGTGGCGCAGCGGCTATGGTTCGAGGTTATCGAGGGTATCGCCAGGCAGTCGGAGGTAAACAAAGATAACTCGCGGTCTCGCCCGGTGAAAACACCAGAAGCGCTATCGGCAGATAACCAGAATCTTCTGAAAGTTTGTTTCCGCCCACCTCAGAACATGTGTTCAGAAAATTCTAGAACGTAGTGCGGAAGATTCCATTGGTTATATAAGCAAGCGATTATTAAAAATCTGACTATCGCGTTAAGTATCCTTCTTATAGTTACAACGAAATGTGTAAATGTGTAATGAAGGTTTATCTGAAAGTTTATCTTCTGTTGACAGAAGCTTTTTAAGAATAGTTGATAGAAGAGTGAGTAGAGAAATTCATGCGAATGCGATACAATATTTTTTTATTGTAATTTTCGTTTTTGGATGAACAATTTTAAACCAGTGCGTGTACATTTAAGCCTAAAAATTACTTTTTACTTTCTCTACTACGTATAGTAAGTAGGGGAAGTATTGCATTCCACCCAAAAATTCGATACCGAGATTTCACCGGAAACACATGTTTTGAGACCCCTGAATCCAAAAAAAGCATTTTTGGAAACATGTCCGTGTGTGTGTCTGTGTGTGTGTGTGTGTGTGTGTGTGTGTGTGTGTGTCTGTGAACAGCATAACTCAAAAACGAACAGTCGGATAAACAGCAAACTTGGTATTTAGGTTCAGTATCTTCCAAGGATGCGACACGAAGGTTTTCAAGAAAATCCCCCCACCCCAGACTACCCTTTACATGGAACATTTTTCGAAAATTTTAATTTTCTCAAAAATGGCTCTAACGATTTTGATTAAAATATCATATGTTTAAGATAATGTCATGAGAAATGAAATGTACATCTCGAATTTTCTGGGAATGTCTCCAAAAGTATTCTACATTGTGAACGACTTTTGCATAACTGGTAAACCATAAGAGATAGACAAAATTTTACTACACAAAAAATGTAGATCCCGTTAAAATACACAACTTATGTCATATACATTTCTTTTGTTGAGTGAACCGTTTTCGAGATATTGCTTGTTATTCCCTTAAATTTTCCAATACACCTACTTTTTCTCAAATTCGTTATTCATTTTTTTATGTCCTGGACATGCAAAGAGAATGGAATGCGCCACATAGCAACCAGCGATAAAATATTTGACTATCGCTTAAAAGCTACCATATTCCCCTTGCATCTACAAGAAAATTAGCAATAAGATTGACATCATAAGATTGTTCGGCCCACGGGATTTGAACTCGGAACCTCACGAGTACGCGCCACAAACGTTACAGCCTTAGCCATACCGATATGTTGTCACCATTACTAATGCACATAAAACGGTAAGGCGGAAACTGTACGTATAGTTGTGATAGTATTACAAGCATAAGAAAGAGGCAAGAGTTTGTGTGCTTTTAAAGCTTTTACTTATTTTTAATTTTATTAACACCCGAGAAAGAGCAATTTTATTGACGACAGCTTTCAAAACATCATAAAGCATGTAAGTTGCACACAGAGAGAAGAGTGGAAGAAAGAATGGAAACAGAGGGAAGGGAGGAAAGAGTAAAGAGAAGCAGAGAAGAAACCTCGCATTTAACTTAAAAACGAGAGCAGAGCTACGGGTTCTTCCTGCAATGTAATAAAATAGTTAATATTCCCTTTCAAATAGAAACGTCACTATTAAAAAGGTACCATCACAAACAGCATAAATGGAAGCATACGTACTAATCGGCCACGATATGAGTGCGCTTAGAGGAGGGCGCCAGTATTTTTGTTGATTTAACATGATCAAGGCCTCGGATAGAGGCGAGTGAGGGGCAAGGCGATAGGGAAATGTACAGTGCACAATCAAAACTACTACATTTGCAGGCCTCAGCCTCGCTAATAAATGCAAATTGGGAAATGTGATGTTTTCTTTACCTGACTCTGCTTCCGATGCCGCACCCACTTGTTCTGTGATCTTTAATTCCTCTTCCCACCGAACGCAACACATCGTGACCGACTAGTACTTGATTTTGACAGTAAGAGAAGCTAAGAGAAACTTCTTAGGCATCGAGAAATAAAAACACAGCATATTTTAAACGATAGGAAACTGAATTTGAATTACAGATAGTGAAGTAAACAATCTTTTAATTTAATTAATGTACGTTATTTAAAATTTATACTATATTTCTAATTGGATGTATAATAAAAGCTAGGAAAGTGAGATTACAAAAACGATAAACTTGTAGCGATAAGTTAATAACGATAGACATGTGTTTGGAATTTAATGTTTCCTTCAGTTTTATTAGTCGAAAGTAGCATGACGTAGTATAAGCAAAATAGCCGCTGTGAAGTTGCCTGAAGTAATCTTGTTGCACTTGACTGTCAACTTTCTAAAGAAAGACTCGCCCCTGATCTTCAACTTTACGTAGCTAGTAAACAAACTAAAACAAAAGAAACACCTTGTCTGTGAATGAAATTAGGTATATGAATATATTAAAAGGAGTAATGGTACAGAGTAAGCGTATACAAAAAGTCTGTTTTCGAAATAGGCTATGCCAATACCATCGTAGTTTCCTCTCTGTCGATGTAATGGACGTCACTTATGGCATTATTGCAGCATGATGCTCAAAAGTGAGTAATGATAATTTACTTACCTTATATTTATGAGTTTCGCTGTAAAATAATACTAGCAAAAATGCTCTACTTCGTCCGGGACGATTTTGGTAATACATAATTGTTCCAAATCGTTGTTTATTTAGACTGAAATAAGTTAAAGCAATTGCAATATAAAAATATGTCGATATATGTGATAGATCAGCACGAGAAGGTTTTGCATGGACGAGGACAGGAGTGATGATGTTAAAAGGCTTAGGGGGAAAAGAGAATCAAGGAAAGTGTCCGCTATGTAATAGAAAGTATAATAAGTATTGGCATTTAATTCTAGAATGTGAAGGAACTAAGGAATCGAGGGAAAGATGGCAGAAAAAGAAATGGGACAATTTACCAATTGAGATTATAGGTAGAAAGATGCTGAGTGTTAAATACAAGGGAAACATATTAGAAGTAGGAAAATATTTAGGTTTAATTAGAAAGAGATGGCTGAAGAATTATAGGAATAAGGAGTAAGAAGAAAAGTAGGTATTGAAAAGTAGATTAATAACATATTTATTTATTCAGTCAAGTAGGGCCTATTGACTCGGTAACCACAGTGTTGGAGGATAGGGGCCCTACGAAAACAGCAACTCTATGAATTATGTAAAGTGGAAATTGTATACACTATGTATTTAAAGTAAATATCTATCTATCTATTACTATTCAATTAATTTCATTGTGCCAAATTTCCCATTCGTTCTAAAATCCACCAAATTGCCTCCCATTCAACACTTTTGATACGCCATCCCCCATGTGGTTTTTCGCATTGTAATGATAAAAGAACGAGGAGAGTATATTTACTGTTTTATTATTGCAAAAACATGCCTTTTCGTGCTCAATATTCCCAAATTTTACCCCTCCACCGTTGGGATGTGTTTTTTATATCACCCCTAAAAACAATGAAGAGATTATTCTTGTATCACTAAAATAACAGGTCCATTCTGCTGTAAAAACCTCAAAATTGTTTTCGTGGAACACCTTCCAACCATCTACCGTTAGGGGTGTTTTGTCTAATAGAAATCCGCTGTATTTTTACTCTTTTTTAAAAGAATATTCATGTAAAAAATTTCCCATTCCTACTAAAAATCTTTAAACCACACCTCCCATTAGGGGTGTATTTTGTATTACCGCCCCCTAAAAGAAACGAAGAGGTAAACATTTATCTTATTATTTAACAAAAGTAATGAGAAAATAGGCACATTCGTGCTCAGAATCCTCAAAATTAACTCCAACAAACTTTTCCACTCTCTTCTGGTGAAGTGCTTTTTGTGACACTACCCCAAAGTATTTTTACTCTTTTCCTAAAGAATATGTGAGGAAATTTTGGTTGAAATCCTTGAAAGGGTGTAGGAACCTACAAGTCTATAAGGAACACACACATATCAGGATGCTGAAAAACGATGTGCAGAAAATTAATTGTATGAGAGTGGAAAGGCAGTACCAAACTAACCATTTTGAGGTTAGGAGCATGGGGTCGCAGATTCAGGAGCACTGCATGAACATAATTGAAATCTGACTTTATGAACCACCTTCATTTGCCAGTAACTCACACAAATGTGTACGTAATGTCTCAACTAATGAGTACTGTACACATAAGAAACTAACTTTACAAGCACGTGCTGTACTGAACAAGACGGTATTACCGTACCATCCAGTAGGCTTCACATCACACAGTTAATGACAGTGACTATGCTCTTCCGGAAATAAGAAACACACTTGAGATAAACAAAGACGAGAGACAGCCCCAAACACGTGGTCGCAGTGAATGCTCTCATTGGCCCCTGACCGCAACCCTCAGCCTAAGAGTAGAAAATGGATTTCATATTTTATTTTATGATTACTTTTAAAACGTGCTAATGGATAGGTTTAATATTACATTGGAATATGCTATATTTTTGCCGTTATTTCAAAATATAAACCAATTACTTTACTGAAACAGAGCAGTTACGCATATCGATCCCATATGCCAAGGGTGGCGAAAATGCCTTTCTCTCTCGAGTCATCAAATATGCAACACGCACTGCATCACTCAGCAGCACATGGAAAACAAATGAATAGACGGCTAGAAAAGGAGTTGCGCCTTCGAGTCACAGTGCCTCGCGAGTTGCGTTTCCGCCATCACTGCCATATGCTGTCCACGTGTTGCGGGGAGTAATACAAACGTGTGTTTCTTAGAGCGGATTCACTATGGTACTGTACAATAGTGCGTGTTATTCACATCTGACACGCCACAACAGGTTTTGATCGGGGACTTTAACGTGACGGATTTAATCTTGACCCGTGTAGTGTAGTAAAAAGTATCTGCGCCCCTTGTTTCTGTTCACAAAATACCTATTTTGGTATTGCCGTTCTACTCTTAACATTTTCTGCACATTATTTTTCCGCATCCGGTTTACCTACACTTTATTTCACTACAATGCACTTATTAGTAAAACACATTTCTACCCTTTCTACATTAGAACGAAAATTTTAGCAAAAATCGTAGTAATATTTCTATCCAATAAAATTAGCATATTACTATTGTGCCAAATTGACCCTCCCTGGAGAAATCTACTTTAGGCGACTGGGCTGTACTAAAGGAAGGCTGACATGTACGGGAACAGAAGTGAAACGACTATGTTAGTGGTTCTCAAGCAGACGACAACAACAAGACTATGGTAGTGGTTCTCAAGCAGAGCCGGCCCTCGTAGCCGTGGTCGCTGGAGTGGTCGCTCCGGCGCTCCACCAAGCTGAGGGTCGCGGGTTCGAGTCCCGCCACGGACATGGGTGTTTGTGTGTGTATGTGTGTTGCGGAAATAAACGGTAAAATAACAACAAAACAGCTAAACACAGTAGTATAAACTGGGAACGACAAGGGAACTTTTAAAAACAAAAAAAAAAAAAAAAGCAGACGACAACAACAAGAAGAAAGGGCGCAGTTATTTTGAATCACGCAGTACGTCAGGCGATTGTGGTCGTCGACTGCGCAGGCGCCGGATCAGTTCCAGCTTGCTTCAATGCACTGTCCACAAGGCTGATCAATCTTTCTTCGACGGCGAGCTAGGTTACGAGGAAAACAACAGGACAACGTTTAGATAGAAGGCATTATGGACGGTATTTCTAAATTCATTTTTGGCTTAACGTATTCAAAATTCTCTTTAGTAATTCTTCACTGGGAAAAGATTGGTCGTCTGAACTATAGACTTATTGCGGTTAGTTTTGAAATATATTGGTAAATGTGAGAACAGGAAGCAATTATGTAACTATTGTAATTTAATTTAAAGCAATGAAGCCGTAAAGATGGTGAACGAATAAGGGTTTTGTACATTTTAATTATCTATGTTATTGAAGTGTGAGTTTATTAAATGGAAGAAATTCGGCTTGTTAATTAATTTATGGAATATATTTTCAAGTAAGAATCTCCCATTATTCCTAATTTAATCCACTTCCTCTTGGGTCAAAAGAGCACGTTTCAGTTTTCAGCTTTGCAGCATATCACTCGGACTGGCCATGAAATCTTAATTGCAGCAAGCACAGTTCGGAGAATATTTTATGGTAAATCAGTTATAAAAAGTGTCATGTGCTACATTTTCACATGACTTTCTCTACTCTATCGATTTTTAGAGGGTACACCAATTATTCTTACGAAAGATTATTTTCCTATCTACTTCATTTAATTGAGATAAACCTTTCCGAAAGCTGAATCACACGTTTCGGTATAGATACAAAGGGAATAGGAATAGTCGAATGTTTGAGTGGCCTTAAAATTCCATATTCTTTCCATGACTACGCAAGAAACAACTGAGAATTGACGAGACTTAAAAAGTATTGAATAAATGAAGTACTAACAACGGATATTTCGGAGATAGCTGGTGCCACAAAAAAGTTATTTGAAATAAATTATGAGCTTTAAAGAGATCTTCAGTTTTTGTAAGTATGTTTTCAACTATCACTTAACGTTTAGGAGTTGTACAAGCTTATACAAAATTTTATCCGAATAAAGAGGACTTCAGACTATTCCCAGAAAATTAAGATATACGTTTTATTTGTCATGTAAATATCTTTAATATATTGCATTTTACTCAAAATCGTTAAAACCATTTTTGAGGAAATCAAACACTTCAACAAAAAAATTTCAGGTAATGGGTAGTTTGGGGTGGGGGTGTTTTCTTGAAAATCTTCGTGTTGTATCTTTGGAAGATACTAAACCTAAATACCAAGTTTGGTATTTATCCGACTTTTTGTTTTGAGTTATGCTGTTCACACACACACACACACACAAACCTTTTACAAAAATGCTTTTTGGGTGGGGGACTGAAGTAGAATTATTGTTTATGTTTTTATGTTAGCCCACGTTTGGGAATCAACTTGAAGTAGTATTGTTCTTTACGTAATTTATTTATTAGCCTCACGCTTGGAAAGCCAACTTGAAGTAGTTATTGTCTTTAGGAGTTTGTTGATAATTACGTAGGAGTTTGCACCACGCTTTGGTCGTTAATTTGAAATAGATTGTTTGTTACGTAGTATGCTGTTACGTATGACAAGCCGATTTGAAGATGTATTTTTGTTGTTACACTCCAAGTTTAAAAAATATATTTTAACTTCGTTATTAAACTGTTTCTATAGATAGTATTTATGTTTGTTTTTGCCTCGGCAGCTACAGTATTACTTTAGAGACACGTTTTTCTTAATCAGGGCGTGGTGCGACAAGAATGTAGGCTTACACAGATTTTAAGTTTAAATTCCCTTCTTTTTATTAATCCTTGACACAAATTAAATAGCACTACACTGATATCAAGAGCTGTGAGATTCTTTTATTTAATACGTGCACTTTGTTATCGCGTATACATAATTTTCGTTACACACGAATACGTAATATTTCTTTAGAGAACACATCTTCCAACCGGTTACTACCAAGGTCTGTCAGCAACTGAACATATTTCAACCGTCCAAACCCGTAAACTTTTGTATTTAAAGTCTCTGATTGGCTAATCCTAGTCCAATAGAATACCTGCATTTTACTAAACCTTTTTCTAGGCTGTTGATTGGCTATTTTTAAACTGTCACAAATTTACATTATCGTTGCTCTAAGCATGACTAGTAGCATTCAAACTCTCAAACTCATTATTGCCTCAAGGTTACCTCATTGTTACCTCATTGTTAGCAACTTTAAACTTATTATTCTCACAACTCTTACACTATTAAATTAGCTAATGTATTCAATAACATTATTAAACATGTTTACAATAATATAAGCATATGCAATGACTTGTTACATACAATTTCTTACAAATTATTACATACATATTGCTTCAAGGCGGGCTGTTATTGAATTTACATATTATATAATTTAATTGAAATTACTCAAGTGTTAAAATTACTGCCTCAGGATGCAGGGATCCTCCAAACATATATATTCGGTATCGAATCTTTTGGTGGAATGCAACATCTACTCTGCCTACTATATTCGCAGTAGAGAAATTTATAATATTTCTTGCAATAAAAGTACATTCACCTATGTTGCTAGTATGTTGAAATCGATGCAAGTTAGGGTTTTTGCTTATAACCCATTTTCGTTTCCAAGAAAGCAGCAGCCGCTGCACCCCCTGGTTGTAATGCTCATTCTAAGAACTTGTAATCTAGAATGTGTGTTATCTTTGATGTAGAGCAAACAAAGCTCGCCATAGCCGCTCCCTTGCATCTCATGGGGATTTGCCACAGAAGAGGACGCCTGGGTAGGGAATAAGCCTCTTCCAGACCAGAACCCTTTGATCTATATGCAATGAGAGCGGTCGAGTATGGGCGCAAGTCTGACACGATTGTTTTGTCAGTCTTAGTAGGCAGAACCAAACATCGTGGTTTTTCAACGCAGGTTATCAATTGAGAAATGGCAGATGAATGCAAAAGAAATAAGAGGTGGTCAAGAAATTTGATAATTTAGGGACAAGATTAAGAGGCTTCTCACTGAATTTAACTTATGCATTTTAAAACATAATTTACTAAAACTGTATCTACATATTCTGCTCCTAAGTATGAGATAAATTTCGATGGTTTAAGTCAAAAAACAATTTCAATAAAAAATGAAACATAAGTTTTACTTCTATTTTCGGAAATTATTTTATGTCTAAAAATCGATGTGTTACACTCACATGATTTTCTCTACTCTGTACAAACTATTTTTACAAACGCTTATTCTCCATATGCTTCATGTTAATCGAGATGATAATCTTATTGCTAATTTTCGTGTACATGCAAGGGGAATTGCTAGGCTTTAAGCGATAGTCAAATATTTTAAGAGGTGGTTGCTATGTGGAGTATTCCATTTTCTTTGCATATCCAGGACAAAAAAATCTGACGTGTTACACTCACATGACTTTCTCTACTCTTGTACAATCTAATTTTACAAACGCCTATTCTCCATATGCTTCATGTTAATCGAGATGTCAATCTTATTGCTGATTTTCTTGTAGATGCAAGGGGAATATGGTAGCTTTTAAGCGATAGTCAAATATTTTAACGCTGGTTGCTATGTGCCGCATTCCATTCTCTTTGCATGTCCAGGACATATAAAAAATGAATAACGCATTTGAGAAAAAGTATAAGTATTGGAAAATTTAAGGAAATAACAAGCAATATCTCGAAAACGGTTCACTCTACAAAAGAAATGTATATGACATAAGTTGTGTATTTTAACGCGATCTACATTCTTTGTGTAGTAAAATTTTGTCTATCTCTTATGGTTTACCAGTTATGCAAAAGTCGTTCACAATGAAGAATACTTTTGGAGACATTCCCAGAAAAATCGAGATATACATTTCATTTCTCATGACATTATCTTAAACATATGATATTTTCATCAAAATCGTTAGAGCCATTTTTGAGAAAATTAAAATTTTCGAAAAATCTTCCATGTAAAGCGTAGTCTGCGTGGAGGGATTTTCTTGAAAACCTTCGTGTCGCATCTCTAGAAGATACTGAACCTAAATACCAAGTTTGGTGCTTATCCGACTGTTCGTTTTTGAGTTATGCTGTTCACAGACACACAGACACACACACACACACAGACACACACACACAGACACACACACACAGACACACACACGGACATGTTTCCAAAAATTCTTTTTTTGGATTCAGGAGGTCTCAAAACATGTATTTCCGGCGAAATCTCGGTATCGAATTTTTGGGTGGAATGCAATACTTCCCCTACTTACTATACGTAGTAGAGAAAGTAAAAATGAATAATGAATTTGAGAAAAAGTTTAAGTATTGCAAAATTTAAGGGAATAACGACCAATATCTTGAAAATGGTTCACCCAACAAAACAAATGTATATGACATAAATTATGTATTTTAACGCGATGTACATTTTTACTTTCTCTACTACGTATAGTAAGTAGGGGAAGTATTGCATTCCACCCAAAAATTCGATACCGAGATTTCACCGGAAATACATGTTTTGAGACCTCCTGAATCCAAAAAAAGCATTTTTGGAAACATGTCCGTGTGTGTGTCTGTGTGTGTGTCTGTGTGTCTGTGTGTGTGTGTGTCTGTGTGTGTGTCTGTGAACAGCATAACTCAACAACGAACAGTCGGATAAGCACCAAACTTGGTATTTAGGTTCAGTATCTTCCAGAGATGCGACACGAAGGTTTTCAAGAAAATCCCCCCACCCCAGACTACCCTTTACATGGAAGATTTTTCGAAAATTTTAATTTTCTCAAAAATGGCTCTAACGATTTTGATGAAAATATCATATGTTTAAGATAATGTCATGAGAAATGAAATGTATATCTCGAATTTTCTGGGAATGTCTCCAAAAGTATTCTTCATTGTGAACGACTTTTGCATAACTGGTAAACCATAAGAGATAGACAAAATTTTACTACACAAAAAATGTAGATCGCGTTAAAATACACAACTTATGTCATATACATTTCTTTTGTTGAGTGAACCGTTTTCGAGATATTGCTTGTTATTCCCTTAAATTCTCCAATACTTATACTTTTTCTCACATTCGTTATTCATTTTTTTTATGTCCTGGACATGCAAAGAGAATGGAATGCGCCACATAGCAACCAGCGTTAAAATATTTGACTATCGCTTAAAAGCTACCATATTTCCCTTGCATCTACAAGAAAATTACCAATAAGATTGACATCTCGATATCTCGATTAACATGAACCATATGGAGAATAAGCGTTTGTAAAATTAGATTGTACAAGAGTAGAGAAAGTCATGTGAGTGTAACACATCAGATTTTTTGTGTAGTAAACCTTTGTCTATCTCTTATGGTTTATCAGTTATGCAAATGTCGTTCAGAACGAAGAATGCTTTTGGAGACATTCCCAGAAAATTCGAGATATACATTTTATTTGTCGTGAAAATATCTTAAATATATGATATTTTAATCAAAATCATTAGAGCCATTTTTGAGAAAGTTAAAATTTTCGAAAAATGTTCCATGTAAAGTGTAGTCTGGGATGGGAGGGATTTTCTTGAATACCTTCGTGTCGCATCTCTGGAACATACTGAACCTAAATACCAAGTTTAGAGATTATCCGATTGTTAGTTTCTGAGTTATGCTGTTCACAGACACACAGACACACACACACACGGACATGTTTCCAAAAATGCTTTTTTTGGATTCAGGGGGTCTCAAAACATGTATTTCCGGTGAAATCTCGGTATCGAATTTTTGGGTGGAATACAACACTTCCCCTACTTACTATACGTAGTAGAAAAGTAAAAATGTTGCAACGTTGCGTTTTTGGAAGTTCTCAGTACATGTGACCTGCAGTACGTCTATTCGCTTCAGGAAAAGCATTCTACTCCGCCACACGCAATTATGTGACTAACAGCATTTTTATGTAGCACATTGTGATGATTATACTGTTTAATGTTAGCTTCTGAGGAAACAAGTGGAGTAAAAGAAAATGCAATTAGAATATCTTTTTTGTTGTTACATTTATATACCGTCTTTAACATCTAAGGTTATACCGGCAGCTTTTGCCTTTGGAACAATTGCACAACGGCAATGATGTTCTCTCGTTTACTTTCGTGTTTTGTTTACTTTGGGTTTTCCGTTTAAACATTAATTTCACACGCGCGCACGCACGCACACACACACACACACACACACACACACATTCATACTTCCAGACTCTAGAGAGGAGGAATAATCCTGACTTAAGAAAAATTTCCATCCTCCAGCCGGGACCTCTGAATTTGGAAGCTATGTAGCTAAAGGTTTGTTATGGCCATTTGGGATTAACAGAAAGCAGCAATAGTAGAAAATGTTGTGCTTTTTCACAGCGTAAACAGAAATAATTGCATGATTAAACTTTAGTTTATGGGCAGACGGATCTTCAAAGCAAACTAGTATCAGAGTAGTTATGGTGAAGAGTCCTACCTTGAAAGAACAGTACTCTAACCCTATACATCCAGTTCATTTCTTTTGTTTCCCTAGTGTATGCTTTTATAACATCAAATATATAGCAAATATTGTCCTCAAATAAAAGCAAGAGTCATTCTATACCTGCAAACAAGAGAAGAAAGGAGCCACTGTATGCAATCCGAAGACTCCCTTGGCGAAGATCATAAAGGAGCACACACCTTTTCGGGAATACCTTAGAATAAAAAATAACTTACCCAGAAGGCAAAAACAGACGTTTCAAAGCCGGTGAAATGTACATACAAAGAGGTAAGACCGTGGAGGTATGTAATAATAGTCATGAGTTATTTTCGGAAAGAAAACATGTTCGATTTACCATCTCTTTGTTGTTTCGAGACTGGGGAACGACTTTATTGGTACTTTGCATTGAAAATAGCGCTCAGGATATTTTAAACATTATAAACGAAAACATTCTACGTTTTAAAACCACAAGACTTTCTGTTTCCACTGCAGATATAAGACACCAGTACAACATTCAAACCTTTACAAAACAACGCTTGATAGTATATGTTGGACTTGATATTTTAATGCTCTTCGCTTAGCCTGCTAGAAACAAAAGCACACACATAGCATTTCAAGAGTTTGTGGCTTGAAATTCTGAAAAGTACAATCAACAACAGAGAATAACATCTGACCACTAAAGCTACAACAACAAAAAGAAAAATCTTATGTGTTACACTCACATGACTTTCTCTACTCTTGTACAAACTATTTTTAAAAACGTTTATTCTCTAAATACTTCATGTTAATCGAGGTGTTAATCATGCTGCTAATTTTCTTGTAGATTCAAGGAGAATACGGTAGACTTTAAGCGACAGTCAAATATTTTAAGAGCTGGTTGCTATCTGCAGTATTCCATTCTCTTTGCATGTCCAGGACATAAAAAATGAATAAGGAATTCCCATTTGAGAAAAGGTGTAAGTATTTTAAATTTAAAGGCATAACAAGCAATATCTCGAAAATGGTTCACTCAACAACAAAAATGTATATGACATAAATTGTTTATTTTAAAGCGATCTACATTTTTGTGTAGTAAAATTCTGTCTATTTCTTATGGTTTACCAGTTATGAAAAAGTCGTTCATAATGAACATTTTTGGAGACATTGCCAGAAAATTCGAGATATACATTTCATTTGTCATGAAATATCTTAAACATATGATATTTTAATCAAAATCGTTAGAGCCATTTTTGAGAAAATTAAAATTTTCGAAAAATGTTCCATGTAAAGGGTAGTCTGGGGTAGGGGGATTTTCTTGAAAACCGTCGTGTTGCATCTCTGGAAGATACTGAACCTAAGTACGAAGATTTGTGTTTATCTGACTGTTCGTTTCTGAGTTATGCTGTTCACAGACACACACACACAGACATACAAACGGACATGTTTCCAAAAATGTTTTTTTTAGGATTCAGGGGTTCTCAAAACATGTATTTCCGGTGTAATCTCGGTATCGAATTTTTGGGTGGAATACAATACTTCCCCTACTTACTATACGTAGTAGAGAAGTAATTACACATCTTAAAATTTTCTACATTTTTTTCTGAAGTACGTTTTGTCTACATAGTAAAATATTCAGGGTGAACCAGAACTCCACCGACAAACTTTCAGAGGTTGCTCAGGGATACCTTCTGAGTAATTTGGTGTAAGGGACCCATGGTCTCTGGCGGCTCGTTATAGAGTAATAATGTAATTATTATTTATTCGGTTTGTTACCCCACTCACCCTTGTTTCTTTGAAAATACCTTCATAACAGTGAAGAAGCCTGTGTAATATGCAATAACCAAATCGTACAACACACAACACAGAGTAATATAACATCCCGCAGACGAAGCACGTATCTACAGTTTTATCACAGTGTGTTCAATCTGATCTGTCAGTATACAATACAGTACAGTCTGTAACAAACGCGGAACTGTTCCCTTACAGGTATTGTTCAAAATGTCGACCACCAGATCATGACACAGTGTACAGCGATGCACCATCGACTGCCTTACACGCTCAAGCATTCCATGAGTTTGACGTACTACTTCCGTGGTTGCGATAATCCTACCAACCAGGTCCATACGAGTATCGACCGGAGTCTCCTGAACTAGGCTCTTCACCTGCCTCCAGAGGAAGAAGAAGTCTATTGGTGTCATGTCTGGTGACCGAGCTGACCATGGGACAGGACCCCCGCGACAATCCATTGCCGTCCAAGCTGTACATCAATGTGGTTCCTAATTTTGAGTCAAAGTGTGCCGGCGCACCGTGATGAAACCACATAAGTTGACGAATTCTCAGTGGTGCATCCTTTAGAAGCCTTGGGAGGAAATTTTGAAGGTATATTTTGTACACAACTCCGTTCAGTGTATCAGGAAATACGCACGGTCCAATCAAAATCGTTGACAATACTAGCCCATATATTCACAGCAGGCTGCTGTTCATAGGATCGACACACCAGTGCGTATGGATTTTCGTGATCCCTTACATGGCTATTGCTACCGTTGAACATGCCCTCCCTTGTAAACTTGGCCTTATCTGTAAACCACCACCAGAGCAGGAAAATTGTAATTCTCTGCACATTGCTGTAGGAATCAATTTGCAAACTCCACTCGAAATGGGAAGTCCACTGGCTGCAATGACTAAATCTTCTGTAGATGATGCGAGTGCAATTGTTGTTCATGTACGACCCTCAAAACAGTTGATTGGCTTGTCTTCAGAGCTCCTGCAGCGCCCTGACTACTAGCAGCAGGATTGTCACCAATCGCCTGTAACACATTCTCTTCCAGATCGGGTGTTCTGGCATACCTTATACGGCCAGTATCTCCTATTCTAATACGGAAGGATTCAGTAAGCGCCTATGTACAGATGCAAAAATACTGTGATGTGGTTGAAGTCGGTGCAGTAATAGCTCAACATAGCTTGTGCCGCTCTTCCAATGAATTCAGTAAACCCATACACGAGGTGCATATCGGCTAAATCTTCATCAGTAAACCTATTCATACTGCTTTGTATCACTGTTAACGCACAACTAACATTGCCGGAAAAACAAAACACTAGACAGAACCGAGCAGTGCTGAATACAAACTTGAGGGCAACAGTTGTCAAAACCAGGTACCGTGAGCAATTTGTTTACAAACAAAACACAGCGCGTACCGTCGACAATTGTAATGCTATGCAATATTTTCAGTGCAACACAGATACGAAGCTAATTGGGGTAAGAAACCAAAGGAAATGCAATTACACTGTAATGAGCTGCTGAAGATCTTATACCAAAGTACTCAGAAGGTATCCCTGAACAACCTCTGAAAGTTTATCGGCGAAGTTCTGGTTCATCCTGTATTTGCACTCAGAATGAAGGGCTTTCACAGGTGTTCACAGAAAATGCAATGTACACGTTTATGTGCTCATGCCAATATGTCAAACGTATGATATATTAGTCAACTCGTTAGAGCCGCCTTTAAGAAACAAATAATGAGAACTTCCATTTAAAGGACAGTTTGGTGTAGGGTGTATATTTATTAAAATGTTCGTGTCCTTGAATGTGATCAAATGTATCTGGACACCCCAAAAACATACGTTTTTCATCTTAGGTGCATTGTGTTGCCACCTACTGCCTGGTAATCATTATTCGCGACGTCAGTAGTCATTAGACATCGTAAAAGAGCAGAATGGGACGCTCCGTGGAACTCACGGACTTCGAACGTGGTCAGGTGATTGGGTGTCACTTGTGTCAGAAGTCTGTGTGCGAGATTTCCACACTCCTAAACATCCCTAGGTCCACTGTTTCTGATGTGATAGTAAAGTAGAAACGTGAAGGGACATGTACAGCACAAAAGCGTACAAGCCGACCTCGTCTGTTGACTGACAGAGACCGCCGACATTTGAAGAGGGTCGTAAAGAGTAATAGGCAGACATCTATCCAGACCATCACACAGGAATTCCAAACTGCATCAGGATCCACTTCAAGTACTATGACAGTGAGGTGAGAAACCTTGGATTCCATGGTCGAGCGGCTGCTCATACGCCACACATCACGCAGGAAAATGTCAAACGACGCCTGCTTGGTGTAAGGAGCGTCAACATTACAGAATTGAACAGTGGCAAAACGTTGTGTGCAGTGACGAATCACGGTGCACAATGTGGCGATCCGATGGCTGGATGTGGGTATGGCGAATGTCCGGTGAACGTCATTTGCCAGCGTGTGTAGTGACAACAGTGAAATTCGGGGGTGGTGGTGTCATGGTGTGGTCGTGTTTTTCCTGGAGGGGGCTTGCACTCCTTGTTGTTTTGCGTGGCAGACCTACATTAATATTTTAAGCACCTTCTTGCTTCCCACTGTTGAAGAGCAATTCAGCGATGGCAATTGCATCTTTCAACACGATCGATCGCCTGTTCATGCTGCACGGGCTGTGGCGGAGTGGTTACACGACAATAACATCCCTGTAATGGACTGGACTGCACAGAGTCCTGACTTGAATCCTATAGAACACCTTTGGGATGTTTCGGAACGCCGACTTCGTGCCAGGCCTCACCGACCTATATCGATACCTTTCCTCAGTTCTGCACTCTGTGAAGATTGGGCTGCCATTCCCCAAGAAACCTTCCAGCACCTGATTGAAAGTATGCCTGCGAGAGTGAACACTGTCATCAAGGATAAGGGTGGGCCAATACCATATTGACTTCCAGCATTACCGATGGAGGGCACCACGAACTTGTTTGTCATTTTCAGCCAGGTGTCCGGATACTTTTGATTACGTAGTGTACGTTCCCTTTTTAAAAATACTGTTTATGCTTCAGTGGACATCAAAACATGTATTGGATGCGAACTATCGATACCGAATTTTTGGGCTAAATGCAATAGTTCGTTTTATACTATAAGTAGGTGTTAGAGAAAATAAGATGTTTTTGTGGATTCAGTGGTCGTCAAAGCGGGTATTTTTATGTCACCAGGTTTGAGTCTAGAAGACTAGTTTTGGAGCAGAAAACCACTCGGTTAAATTTTACTGACACGTTTCGCAATGAAATGTTGAAGAACATGCAAACGTATAAGTTTTGAAGCTTGCTGCACCTTCTTTGGAATTGTAAGAACCATAAATTAGACCAACTCTGGCCAGGCACAGGCACCAAAGAACATATTCAAGGAATAATGCAGAAGACTACCTTTTTGCAGAAAGGGTAGTGTTAGAATATAAAAGGTGAGTTCCATACGCTTGCCAGCTCGAGAAGGTGGCACCGCGTTAATGTGTGAGACTCGCATTCAGGAGGTTCTGGGTTTGATCTCCGGCGACCGCTCACTCTGATCCATGGACTTTTCGTGGTTTCTTCGGGGTCGGCAGGCGAATGCCGGGGTGGTTTCTTCTCTACCACATTTCCTTCCCATTATTTTTTCCCCTTTCATTCCCTTTCCTTCTTATCTTTCAGGTGTGCTTGTAAGTTTCATGGTGTATGGCAGTGCCGGACAGATAGCGCGGATGGAAAGAGTACTCACCTGAACACAGAGAGGGCTGCGGTTCATCCTTCTCTCGGCGGCTCCGTCAGTGGGATGGGTGTGCGAGTTTGGAAAATCTTAGGGGCTTCCACGCGTCTCTGTCGCCTGTGTACCTACGGCCTGTAACCTCCTGTGGTTCCTTCACTTCATCCCTTCCTCCTGGGGGTGGTAGCCATAATAGATGTCTATAGGTTACGGTGCGTAAGGTGTCCCCCCGAGGCGGCCGGAGCTCGAGCCGCCGAACGGTGGCCGCAATATGAGAGAAAAGCACTGTACATTGATCGAGAATGACCGATTTACCTCAGAAATCTCCAGGTTTGTCCTCAGCTCGATGTGGCAACCTTGGTTGCATAGATATAGAAAACTACGGACAGCTGATACGCCTGGTGTAATAATAATAATAATAATAATAATAATAATAATAATAATGACTAATGACTAGAGTGGGGCTTTAAGTGTGTGCTTAATGGCGTTTGAAAAGTGCTCTTAAAATATCTACCCGTCTAAAACACGTTGTTGTTCTATAGAATAATTTGTGTATAAATAATTTTAGTCTGTAGAAATACAAACACGCGTATAGGCACACGTGATATTTCCAGGTGATTAAGATAAAACAGTAGTTCTATACTGTAACTGATTTCTTTTTATAAAATCTTTATGACTTAGCAAAATTGAATTAAACCAAACTAAACCTATCAGCACAGCAGGCGGGACATGCAAGCATGTGTAGAAATTTGGAGATTGCTTTAACACTAAGTTGTAAAACCTCTGTTCATTGGTTGAAGTTTCATTTCGATCATTAAGGAGGTGTAATTCTAAAACGTGTTTTAATTTGAATATAAAATTACAATTACTTTAATAGTCCATAATTAAGATATTTTACATCCTAGTTTACCAATTACAAATCAAAATGGATGATTTTAAAGTATGGTCCGTTATGCAATAAAATTGGTTTATCAATTTTCATTCCATTCTATATACCTTAAGCTTTCTTTCCACACAGTTTTCACTATCAATTAAATTCTCATTCTAGTGTAGAATAAATGTAATGGCTCCTGCTAACAGAAGTTCGCCGCCAATCCACAAAGCAATCCTACAGTTTCTGAGATCCATTTTTCTATATCTAAGCTTCCATCGCAGAAGAAATTGCGATATTGGTATCATTGGTTTCAGAGGGAATTCAAACGTGTGGTCGGGAAGTCAGATCTTTACCACGGAGTAGCTTCAAGAAAACAGTTGTGAATCTACAAGTTAATGTAATGTTAGCCAACACAGACGAATCATTATTTATGTCTTCAAAAATCTTTCGTATGTATACCGCATATGACCCCTAAGAGATTTTCACAGCTTATTTTCAATAGAAAAATAATCTGATGTGTTACACTCACATGACTTTCTCTACTCTTGTACAAACTATTTTTACAAACGCTTATTCTCCATATGCTTCATATTAATCGAGATGTTAATCTTATTGCTAATTTTCTTGTAGATGCAAGGGAATTATGATGACTTTAAGCGATAGTCAAATGTTTTAAGAGCTGGTTGCTATGTGGAGCATTCCATTCTCTTTGTATGTCCAGGACATAAAAAATGAATAACGAATTCCTATTTGAGAAAAAGTATTGGAAAATTTAAGGGAATAACAAGCAATATCTCACAAATGTTTCACTCAAAAAAAATGTATATGACATAAATTGTGTATTTTAACGCGATCTACATTTTTTGTGTAGTAAAATTTTGTCTATCTCTTATGGTTTACCAGTTATGCAAAAGTCGTTCACAATGAAGAATACTTTTGGAGACATTCCTAGAAAATTCGAGATATACAATTCATTTGTCATGAAATTATCTTAAGCATATGCTATTTTAATCAAAATCGTTACAGCCATTTTTGAGAAAATTAAAATTTTCGAAAAATGTTCTATGTAAAGGGTAATCTGGGGTGGGGGGATTTTCTTGAAAACCCTCGTGTCGCATCTCTGGAAGATACTGAATCTAAATACCAAGTTTGGTGTTTATCCGACCTTTCGTTTCTGAGTTATGCTGTTCACACACACACACACACACACACGGACATGTTTCCAAAACTGCTTTTTTTAATTCAGGGGGTCTCAAAACATATTTCCGGTGAAATCTCGGTATCGAATTTTTGGATGGAATACAATAATTCCCCTACTTACTATACGTAGTAGAGAAAGTAAAAAATCTGATGTGTTACATTCACGTAGCTTTCTTCCCCTCTATTGTTTATTAATGGATAAACAAATTATTCTTACAAAAGTTGATTTTCCTATCTACTTCATTTTAATCCAGATAAATCTTGCAGAAATAGCTACATTAACATTTCATTAGGATAAAAATAGAACAGCGATAGTCAAATGTTTTAAGACCTGGGGGCTAACGCTGGCCTTAAAATACCACACTGTTTCCATGCAATCGTCACAAACAAATAAAATCGCTGGGACTTAAAAAGAATGGCTAGGTACTGAACAAATCGAAATTAATAACGAATATCTCGGAAATGGTTGTTGGCACAAACAAAAGTTATTTGAAGTAAATTGTGTGTTTTAAAGAGATCTATAGTTTTCGTGTAGTACCTTTTGTCTATTGCAAGATGGACGCGATATCTTGCATAGACGTGATAGACGTCAATCTTTTTACTCAATCCTTCACAATCTATAATTCTATAAATTTGCTTCAGAATAAAGAAGATTTCATAGGTTATTCCCACTAAATTAAAAATTGAGGATGTTCATGTATTATTATTTGCCTCACGCTTAGGGAGCCAATTTGAAGAAGTTTTATTGCTGCTATGTATGGAAAGCAGTTTGAAGAAGATGCATTATATTTCGACTGTTTGGGAGCCGAACTTGAAGTAGTTGCAACCGCACGTATGGTAAAAAGTTTCCGGTAGCCTTCGCCCCAAAAAATGTACTTTCCGATAGCCTTTACCCAAATGTTTAAAAAATATAAAGTTTGTAATTTTGACTGTTTCTTTGAATATTATATATTTATGTTTGCCTCGGCTGCGTCAGTATTTATTTTTAGAGGCATGAATGTCTTAGCAGGGAGTGGTGGAACCCGAAGTAGATAGTTTCTTTACGTTATTTGCACCACGCTTTGGGCGTCAATTTGAGGTAGGTTGTATTGAAGGTGTTGTATTATATTTCAACTGTTGGGGAGCCGAACTTGAAGTAGATGCAACCGCACGTATGGCACCCAGTAGCATTCGTCAAAAAAAATTAAAACTACTAACTTTGTAATTTGACTATTTCTTTAAATATTATATATTTATGTTTGCCTCGGCTGCGTCAGTATTTTGGTTAGAGACATGTTTCTCTTTGCAGGGTTGTGGTGCGACTGAAGAATGTAGGCTTAATCAGATTTTAAGTTTTTCTTCACTCCATTTATTAATGCTTGACACAATTTAAATAACACTTCACTGATATAGAGAGCTGTGAGAATCTTTTATTAATTACTTGCACTTTTTAACAAGCAAACTATTTTCGTCTCACACTGCATACGTATTAAACTTCTCGAGGACGCATTTGGCGTCCGGTTAGGAACACTGTCTACAAGCAACTGACTTCTGAATTTGTAGATTTGCCCTATTTCAGTTTCTGATTGGCTAATCCAACTCCAATGGAATACTTTCATTTAACTTAAACTTTTTACTGGTTGTTGATTGGCTATTTATAAACTGTCTCAAAATTTACATTATTGTTGCTCCAATAATGACTAGTAGCATTATTTTACTTTCTTGCTCATTATTGCCTCAAGGTTACCTCATTGTTACCTCATTGTTAGCAACGTTTAACCTATTATTCCCACAGCTCCTACATTATTAAATTACGTAATGCATTCACATAACATTATTGAACATGTACATAATAATACAAACATTAATACAATGACTGTTACATGCATTTTATATATTATACACATATTCCTTTAAGACGGGCTGTTATTATATTTTATATTATATAATTTGACTGAAATCATTTAAGTGTTAAAAATCCTGCCTCAAAATGTACATTTTATTTGTTATGTATTTATCCTTAATATATGGTATTTTAATCAAAAGAGTTAGAGCTACTTTTTAGAAGAAAAAAGTATTCTGAAGAAGGGCAGTTAAGAGTGGGGGAATTTTCTTGAAAATCCTCGTGTCGCATCTTTAAGGGTATTAAATCTAAATACCAAGTTTAGTATTTATCCTACATTTCATGTTCTACTTATGCTGCTCACAGACACACACATACACCCAGACAGACACACTTACATACCGTTACTAAAAGTGCTTTTTTTGGATTCAGGGGGCCAAAACATGTATTTCCGGTGAAATCTGGATATCGAATTTTTGGGTGAAGTGAAATACTACCTTCTCTACCTACTACGCACATGGTAGAGAAAGTAAAATATTGAACTCCAGAAACAGCTACACATTTCCTAAATGAACTGGCGGTGGAAGTCTATGACGAGGTTCTAAAAATATTATGCTACGCTGAGACAAATGCGCGAAAAGCATTGATAAGTACTAGAAAAGAAGCGCCAACTTAGTAAAAAAATCTGATGTGTTGCACTCACATGACTTTCTCTACTCTTGTACAAACTATTTTTACAAACACTTATTCTCTGTCTACTTTATGTCAATCGAGATAAACATTTTCAGAAACTTATTGCTAATTTTCTTGTAGGTGCAAGGAGGATATGGTAGGCTTTAAGCGATAATCAAATATTTTAAGAACTGGTTACTATGTGGAGCATTTCATTCGCTTTGCATGTCCAGGACATAAAAAGCTATTAATGAATTCCCATTTGAGAAAAAGTATAAGTATTGGAAAATTCAAACAAATAACAAGGAATATCTCGGAACTCGTTCACTCCACTAAAAAAAATTTATATGACATAAGCTGCGTTGCTTTAACGAGATCTACATTTTTTATGTATAAACCTTTTGTCTACTCTTGTAAACTCTAACAGTTTAGCTGTTATGCAAAAGCCATTCAGAATGAAGAGGACTTTTGCGGACATCCCCAGAAAATTCAAGATATAGATTTTATTTGTCATGAAAATATCTTAAATATATGACGTTTTAATCAAAATCGTTAGAGTCATTTTGAGAAAATAAATATTTATTAAAAATGTCCCATGTAAAGGGTAGTCTGATGTGGGGGATGATTCTGAAAATCTTCGTGTCCCATCTTTAAAAGATACTTGAGGCAGTATTTTTAAAATTTAAACGATTTTAGTCAAATTATACAATAAAAAATATAATAACCGCCCGCCTTAAAGCAATATGTGTATGTAACAATATATAAAAAGTGTATATTACAGTCATTTTATATGCTTATAGTGTTGTATACATATAATAACGTTATCTGTATGTATTACGTAATTTAATAATGTAGGAGCTGTGAGAATAATAGGTTAAAAGTTGCTAATAATGAGGTAACCTTGAGGCAATAATGAATTTGAAAGTTTAATAATACTACCTGTGATTCTTGGAAGCAATAATGTAATTTTTGTGACAGTTTATAAAACAGCCAATCAAGAAGCAGAAAAAGTTTGGTTAAATGAAGGTATTCTATTGGATTAGGAATAGCCAATAAGAGACTTGAAATACAGAAATTTACAAATTTAGGCGGTAGAAATCAGTTCAATTGCTTGTAGACAGCGCTCATAGCTGGACGTGTTGGTTGTAGACAGTGTTCCTTACCGGACGCGAAATGCGTCCTCAAGAAATTTAATAAGTATTTGTGTGCGACAAAAAAATAGTTTAAGTGTTAAAAAGTGTAAGTATTTAGTAAAAAACATCTCACAGCTCTCTCTCTCTCTATATCAGTGAAGTGTTATTTAAATCGGTCAAGCATTAATAAATGGAGTGAAGAAAAACTTATAATCTGTGTAAGGCTACATTCTTCAGTCACACCACTCCCTGCTAAGACATTCTTGTCTCTAATATATATATATATATATATATATATACTGACGCAGCCGAGCAAACATAAATATATAATATTTAAAGAAACTGTCAAATGACAAAGTTAATATTTTTTTTAAACATTTTTGGGGCAAAGGCCACCGGAAAGTACATTTGGGGCGAAGGCTACCGGAAACTTTTTACCATACGTGCGGTTGCTACTACTTCAAGTTAGGCTCCCCAACAGTTGAAATACAATACAACTTCTACTTCAAATTGGCTTTCCATACGTGAAGCAACAAACATTCTACTTCATACTGAACCCAAATACCAAGTTCGCTATTAATGCGATTTTTCTTTTTTGAGTTATACTGTTCACAGACACACACATACACACGGACCTTTTTCTAAAAGTGTTTCTTTTTATTCAGGGGGCCTCAAAACACGTATTTACAGTGAAATCTCGATATCGAATTTTTGGGTGGAATGCAATACTTCCCATACTTGCTATACCAAGTAGAGAAAGTAATAAACTGTTGAAAAATATTTAGCACTTCGTACATTATTGCAAAACTGACCTTACTTTTAAAATATCCCTCCTACATTGGCAGATACTGAGCGAAAATATTTGGGTATTATGTACATTCGAAATGACCACAACTTGATAAGTAGGTGAAACTGTTTCTTAGGGTTTAAAATCGCAATCTAGATAGAAATCCTTACCCTAATCGCTGGCAATCTAGTCGCACCACATTTTCCACAAAAACTTCGGGTGACATGTTACATAAACTAACGTGCTTGAAGGCAAATGGGAAAACCACAGAGAACAACCGGTTGCCTTGGAGGTTTTGCTACTGTGCTGCACCTTGGAATTTAAAAACACTTCGTATGATCATTAATCTTCTATTTCCTGCAATTTACTTGCCTTACTAGTCCTTAAAAAAACAAATTACTGGGGACATTTTTAAGGGGATATGCAGAGCAAAATGCGTATCTATTGCCGCATTGAACTGCACAATATAATTCTATATTTGCTTCGGATTTTAACGCCCTTTAACTATAAGCGTGAGTACATGAAATACGTGAAATAAAAATCCTCAAATAAATTCGGGGTCTATAGGGCTTGAGAACTGAGCGGGATGGCCCGCATTCGCGAGGTTCCTGGATCGTTCCCCGGCGACCTCCCACTACGGCCCATGTGTTTCTCGTCGTTTCCCCGTTGTCGCCAGGCGAATGCTGGGATGGTTCATCTTATTTCACCACTCTCCTTCCTCTCACTTCCTGTACCCATCATCTTCCTTGTCATCTGTTTCAGGGCTGTAGGTCCTACAACCGGGCAACGGTGTTCGGCGGGTTGCGGCTGGGCGGTGGCTTGTGCTCTGTAAAGGTACCGTCGCTGCGGTACCGCTCAGTTAGGTCTCTCCTCAGCGTGGGGCTCCGCTCCGAGGGTCTCTGGAGGTTGGTGGCTTGTGGGCAGGGACCGTGCGGCGTCGGATGCGTTCTATCTGGAAACTTTAGGGAACCGTCGGCATCTGGATCTGGTTGCCCTTCGGGTTTCTCCCCTCATCTTTACCTCCCAGGGGTCACGTTGGAAGCAAAAAGGGCAGACTGGCCTACTTGTGGTGCTCTGCCCCGGTTCCGGGGGCCCCTCCGTGATACATACGTTTACCTTTACCTTTATAGGGCATTAGGAAAATGAAGATGCTTATTTAAATAACCCACCTCAACTGAGTTTCGAACTCAGGTCCTTTGAAATATATATCTCTTAATTATTGTTTCAATTGTGTTTCAGTTGTGTAGTAAGAAGGGGCTTCTTACTACTTACGGCACTACAAGCAGTGGACACTGATGATGCATGAAATTAAATAATTAGGAAACGAAATTTTGGAAGGAAGCGTTCCAGGTCTGGTTTAGGGCACCTCCCTAGCATTTGCTAATTATGAAGACTGAAGCAAACTCGAAAAAAAACACACTCATTAAGAAGGGTCCTTGGAATTTGGTCCGCAGGCATGCTGTTCACGAGTCCATGCCTTAACGACCTCGGCTAGCCGTGTCAGTTCGATATATATAAGGCAGGAATGCTACCCCACATACCAAAGAACTGGATAAACTTGCAGTTTTGTATATTTATTTTCATTAATTACTATTATGCTTGATTATAAAAATGAAACAATGAAATAAAAAAGTAAATGTGTATCATATCAGATAAACAAGATCTATGTTTCGTTTTGCAGCTGCATGTTCTCCTTAGTAGTACATACATCGCGACCATCTGGCTGTTATAATATGTATCTTGACGATTTTGGCTTGGTCTTTATGTGCATAAAAGTAAGAAATAACATCACAACTGTATTCTCCAATGCAATGGTATTAATATCCAGGCACTGTATATCCTTTTTGAGTTTTTGTAATTTAGGCTTGGGAGGTTCCGGGTTCAAAGCCCCGGGGACCGACCAATCTGACCGAAGTTTTTTTGAGGTTTTCCTCGGTCGCTAGGCGAATGCTGGGTTGGATAATTTGATCTACGGATTTTCCTATCATCTCTTTCATCACAACACTTCATTTCCTTCTTCTTCACCGCCATACCAGGCATTGGGATGATCATCCATCCTGGATATGCTATGATCCAGAGTTTGCTTGCTCCTCGATAGGCCACTGACCCAAGGTATTGGATTGTAAGTCCTTGGTGTAAGTCCTACAAAGGGAACGATAATTCGCTAAAGAAGAAGAAAATGAATATGTAAAAAGAACAAAGATGTTATAGGCCATTCACAATAAAAATTAAATAATACCATAAGGACGTCATAAGAACGCGAAAGCTAAGTGTAAAGTTAACGCGATACTTGTAATTCACTACGACAAACGGAAACTTGAACGGCACCCAATTACCAGAAGCTGAAACAGCTAACATAATATGGCCGTCTGCGCCATATTATCTTAGCTACTACCGACAGTACACACGCCAAGCTACTACCGACAGTACACATGACAAAAGAGGTTATGAGCATTATCAAAATGAACAACCGCTAGCTACCCTGTTAAAGCACGTAAAACTCACAAAGAAACGCCACCTTTCATCACAATTTATTACTTTCTCTACTACGTATAGTAAGTAGGGGAAGTATTGTATTCCACCCAAAAATTCGATACCGAGATTTCACCGGAAATATATGTTTTGAGGCCCCCTGAATTATAAAAAAAGCATTTATGGAAACATGTCAGTGTGTGTGTCTGTGTATGTGTCTATATGTCTGTGAACAGCGTAACTCAGGAACGAACAGTCGGATAAACACCAAACTTAGTATTTAGGTTCACTATCTTCCAGAGATGCGACATGAAGATTTTCAAGAAAATCCCCCCACCCCAGATTACCCTTTACATGGAACATTTTTCGAAAATTTTAATTTTCCCAAAAATGGTTCTAACGATTTTGATTAAAATATCATATGTTTAAGATATTTTCATGATAAATAAAATGTATATCTTCAATTTTCTGGGAATGTCTTCAAAAGTATTCTTCATTGTGAACGACTTTTGCATAACTGGTAAACCATAAGGGATAGACAAAATTTTACTACACAAAAAATGTACATCGCGTTAAAATATACAATTTATGTCATATACATTTTTTTTGGGTGAACCATTTTCGAGATATTGCTTGTTATTCCCTTAATTTTTCCAATACTTATACTTTTTCTCAAATTCGTTATTCATTTTTCTTTATGTCCTGGACATGCAAAGAGAATGGAATGCCCCACATAGCAACCAGCGCTTAAAAGATTTGACTATCGCTTATAACCTACCATATTCGCCTTGCATCTACAAGAAAATTAGCAATAAGATTGACATCTCGATTTCTCAATTAACACGAAGCATATGGAGAATAAGCGATTGTAAAAATAGTTTGTACAAGAGTAGAGAAAGTCATGTGAGTGTAACATATCAGACTTTTTATGCTATTTTTACATTCTCTACAACGTACATAGTAGGAAGAGGAGGTATTATATTCCACCCAAAAATCGATACCGAAATTTCAACGGAAATACATGCTTTAAGGCCCCCTGAATAAATAAAAAAGAGCCTTTTTAGAAAAATATCCGTGTGTGTGACTCTGAACAGCATAACTTAAAAACTTGGTATTTAGTTTTAGTACCTTGCAAAGATGCGACACGACGATTTTCAAGAAAATCCCACCACGCAAAAATACCCTTTACACGGAACACTTTTCGAAAGTTTTAATTTTCTAAAACATTGCTCTAATGATTTGGTTAAAGATATTTACATTACAAATAAAATGTATATTTTGAATTTCCTGAGAATAGCCTGTGAAGTCCACTTCATTTGGACTTGGAAGAAATTTTGTTATAACAGGTAAACGTTAAGTGATAGACGAAAACGCACTGCACAAAAAACACAATTTATTTTAAGTAAGTTTTTTTGTGCCATAACCATTTCTGAGACATCTGTTATTAATGGTTTGAATTGTTCTTTTCTTGGTCATTCTCTTGAAGTCCGTCAACATTCAGTTGTTTCTCGCGATTGCATGGAAACAATATGGAACTTTAAGACCAGTATATAGCGCTCAGTTCTTAACATTTGACTATCGCTGTTCCCGTTGTATCTATAACGAAACATGTAAAGTAGCTATTTCTGCAAAGGTTTATTTGAATTAAAATGTAGTAGATAGAAAAAAGTAATAAGCTTTAATAAGAATAGTTTGTATACCCACTTATAAACGAAGGTAGGGAAAGCTCATATGAATGTAACACAAGATTTTTATAGATATTCCAGTGAATCCTGGCACGTGATCTTATACACAGTAAGGCAGTTAGCGAGTCAACATATGCTAATGGAAAATCTGATGTGAGATGGTAGAATGATCACGTGATGAGGTGTATGGATGATTGCTCCCTGATTGGCTGTGTTTTTATGTTTGAAGTAGACATTAACATAAAAGCTTGGAGGTTGTTAACTTCTATGTTTACGTTATAAGTTTATGGCCACGTTTATGTTAACGTCAGCTAATGTCGTTTCTAACGCTCCTCTTATGGTCTATGACCTTTGGGGATACCTCATTCTTCTGATTTCACCCATTTCTGAGGTGGAGGCACACAGCGGGGGGAATCGTTGCCACCGATGTTAAGGTGATGATGAGAATGGTATGAAAGTACCTACAGCTTTTACCGTAGACTCTGAACCATGTTGAACCTTGGGGATACTTCAAATGAGCAAGTCAGAGGTAAAGGCGTGGATAGGGTCGACTTTAAAATCGCAACCCCAGAGTCGGGAATCGAACCCCGGACCCTCCGTACGAGAGCCGGAAACGAAATCACTGACGCCCTACATTACCCAATGTGAACGCGTGCGTTAAGATAACACGAAACAAGCTTCTATGCTTACGTTATGCTTATGTTTAAATTTCATTGTGAATGTCCCCTTAACGTTTATGTGATCTGGCATTTGTCAAGATTTGCAACCTTTTCCGGTGTGACGCTTACAAAATTATGTTATATGCTTTTAGTAGAACATAAAGGTAACTTTAGGAATACCAAGTACGAAAACAGTGGTGCCAAATGAGAATAAATAGTCCAAGAAGGCTGTTTTAGACACAAATTAATAAAGGCGCTATAAAACTACATGTTTACTTTCTCTACTACGTATAGTAAGCAGGGGAAGTATTCTATTCCACCCAAAAATTCGATACCGAGATTTCACCGGAAATATATGTTTTGAGATCCCTTGAATCCAAAAAAAGTATTTTTGGAAACATGTCCGTGTGTGTGTCTGTCTGTCTGTGTGTCTGTGTGTGTGTCTGTGAAGAGCATAACTAAGTAACGAACAGTCAGATAAACACCAACTTGATATTTAGGTTCAGTATCTTACAGAGATGCGACAGGAAAGGTTTTCAAGAAAGTCCCCCCACCCCAGAACATGGAACATTTTTCGAAAATTTTAATTTTCCCAAAAATGGTTCTAACGATTTTGATTAAAATATCATATGTTTAAGATATTTTCATGATAAATAAAATGTATATCTTCAATTTTCTGGGAATGTCTCCAAAAGTATTCTTCATTGTGAACGACTTTTGCATAACTGGTAAACCATAAGGGATAGACAAAATTTTACTACACAAAAAATGTACATCGCGTTAAAATATACAATTTATGTCATATACATTTTTTTTTTGGGTGAACCATTTTCGAGATATTGCTTGTTATTCCCTTAAATTTATCAATACTTATACTTTTTCTCAAATTCGTTATTCATTTTTCTTTATGTCCTGGACATGCAAAGAGAATGGAATGCGCCACATAGCAACCAGCGCTTAAAA